>CM066317.1:1766619-3122869 GCA_033807775.1 Saussurea involucrata
TTGTGCATCAATCAAGAAGTATAGAAATCAAAATGATGTATAAAATGTTGCCTCACTAAAACCTTGCACCAAGGAACAAAACCCAGTGGAAAAAATAAAACCTTGGGAGAAGGAAAGAGCACAACCCACTAATAGTACATGTTTAGTAGACACCTCCTTTTGTCTATTACTCCCCCTGATTCGTACATCAATCAAGAGAGCTTAGAAAATATCCACATCTTAATGCTTTCCACATGTTTCTCAAATGTAACCTTAGGCAACCATTTGGGAAGCAAATCTTCCACATTTTCCTCATACCTTACTTGATTCACTTGAATCTTGAGGAGCGTTTATTGTTGCTGGTTTTATAGAAACTTAAGCGAAATATGATTTATGTTTTAACCATTGATGAATCTTACTTTCATTTATTTGATACATGATGCATTATTTCCATATATGCAGGTAGGATAGTGGTTGAACTCAAACCACTAGCTCCTCTAATATGTATAATGATGATCATTAACCATATACTCTCTTGAATAATGTAGAGTAATATTCTTGATAATTTAAGAATGTAGCTCTTAAGGGGTTTCTTAGTTTACTTCCAAGCAATTGGTATGTTCCATATGATAATTCCTTAGCCAATTTGGGAACAATCTGTATATGAGTTGAACATAAACCTAATATCAACAATTATATACCAAGACATTGTTTGGTGTTTTTCTATAAGGGCCAGTACTTTTGCCACTTACAATCTAAGTAGGTATTGAAGTTCCATTATCAATTCAATTTTCTCCATAGGGAAAGTATTGGCCCACGTCAATGGTGCCAAAAGATTAATTTGAAATCATTCCAATGACGTTGCGTTGGCGCTGAACTAAATCTAGCTGACAAGTTCAATTAGAAGTACAATATACGGTCAAGTGTATTATGTTGAGTACAATAATGCGCCTATTGTACTTAGGTATGGAATTCCAGCTCCCAACACCTCTTCGTCATCATCCTTTAGACGAAATGGATATTTCCTTATATCCAACACTTTGACCGATCATGGGAGTGCTAGTCGGATGCGTTTTGTCCATATTAAGTCGCCTGATCATTTTCTGGACATATGCGGATCGGTGGCTTTACACTTGGTCGGTTAGCACTACTGAACCAAATACCTGTTCATTTGTCAAATAATTATCCTGGATTGCTTCTTTTCATTTAGGCCAATTTGCTCTTTGTTCACATTCTTCAACTGAGCATGGTTCGATGACATCGTGCTCTGTTATCTCATAAGCAACGGTATATGCAAATATACCATCATTGAGTATGTATGACCTGTCCATCGACTCATATTCATTTGAGATTTCTTTGATCTATGGAATCAATATTAACTTCGGAGCGTCCTCCATTAATGATTCATAGACATAGATTTAATCAGAGATAATCTCATGTATTGATGATATATAGTTGTGCCTTGCTCTTCTCTTCCTTTAGATGAGTATTTGTCGAACCAAGTAGCTTCCCCCATTTCCTTTTGGGAGCTACGACCTCAACCACACCTCCACCATGTGTGATTGTAACGTACTTCCAGCGACGTTGTGCCCTTGTTTGGGGACTTTTGACCTTGCGAGTATATTTGCAGCTCGTATATGTGATCTTGTCACTCTAGATAATATTAAACGTATCAGGTATCGAGTTTGATTCGTTTGACTTCAACTTTACGTTGTGAAGTTTTTGGAGATCAAAATGAGACAGTTGAAATATTCAACGACACTTCCTGTCGTTCCCATGGAAAATCCTTTTTCCTATCTCCCCCTAACGACAGGAAGGTTGTCTCATCAAAGTGACAACCCGCAAATCTAGCGGTAAAGGGGTCACTCGTCAAGGGTTCTAATTAGCAGATAATTGTTGGGGATTCATATCCAACATTTGATGAATCGTCTTTAAGACCCATTTTGGTACGCTGTGGGGGCGTAATTGGCACATATACAATACAACCAAACATACATAAATGTAAAATATCAGGCTTATATCCAGTTACCAACTGGTACGCATAAGTTTGGTTGGTTGGTTGGTTATGGGTCTAAACACGAATAAGTAAAGTTGCATGTAATATTGCATTACCCCATGCAGATGTGGATAAATTGGTGCACATAACCAATGCCCTAGCTACCATCTAAATTCTTTTGATGACAGCTTTTGTCATTCTACGAGACCATTTTATATATACGCATGCGGTACAAATGCAATAATCATCAAGTCCTTATGATGTAAATTCTCCAGCATTCTAAGTCATGTAGACTTGATGAGAAAAAATCAGGGCGGTGAGTCCTTAAACGTATAATTAATGTAGGAGTGCAACATTTCATGTGGACTATAATACGAAACGTGTTCATCGTGTCAAAACCATAACCATAAATTACTTTAATGGCCCGCATTCTGGATGTTTATTGTAACACCCGTAATTTTTGAATAAGCACAATTTCGAATCGGTATGGAACCGATCTTTAAGAAAAATATGAAAATAGGATTTTGGATTAAATCCTAGATTTGATGGTCTTGTTTGATGGGGAATTCAAATACGAGTCCAATGGTCCTTTCCGGAGCGAAAACGGAGCTAAAACGAAGAAGTTCTGGCCAAAACAACTTTCGGTACAATCTCGGCTAAAGTGACCAGCGAAAGTGACACTTGTGTCACTCTCGCGTGTCACTCTCGCCGGTTTTGTACCGAGAGCTATTTGACCATGGCGAGAGTGCCCAGCGAAAGTGACACTTGTGTCACTCTCGCACGTCACTTTAGCCGTCGGGTACCTGGAGCATAAATACGATATTTTTAGCCCTAAACTTCATTTCCTCATATCTCACTCATTTCACCTCCGTTTTTGGCGATTCAAAGTGCCATGGTTCCGATTTTGAGAGCTCTTCAAGGATCTAGAAAGAGTTTTGAAGTTCATAGGAAGATTCGAGGGTGTTTGGTGGTGTGATTTCATTCATTGATGCAAGAGCAAGTTTCATCCACAACACTAGAGATGTTTGGGGTTTTCTAGGTTTTCATCAAAACCTAAGTGGTTTTTGGAAAATTTGGCTTGAGGATCCGAGTTGCGTCAAATGAGCTTACGTTGGGAAAATCTAGATTTAGCCTAATCTAGCAAGATGAGTTCAAGTTACTTTGCGAAAACTTTGTACATGCCAAAATAGTATTTTCCAAATATTTATGTGTTTTACTTGAAAATATATGTGGTTGAGTTATTTGAATGGTTTAACTCTTTTGAAGTGTTTATCTTCATAAATGTGTAAAACACCCATATTTGGGGCTTTTGGATATTTGGATGGTTAGAAACCATAAATTGTCTTTAAAAGATTAATTGCTCAAAATGAGGTTTATTTGATGGTTTAACCATGTTAGTGTAAATGATTTTAATAAACCATTTGGGAAATGCACTTTTAGTGTTATGGGTCATTTTGAGAATATTAAGGATGTGAGTCCTTTGGGAAAACCCCTTTTGTTTAACCCGTGTTGAGTTTTAGGGTTAATGATGATTTTGGGATACGTGTTTGCTTAAACAATGTTTAAACGCGTTTTATGCGATGATGACCGACATTATGGGTCTAGCAAGCTTGGAGCACTTTGCTCGGTTTTGACTTTGAGATAGTCTTGGGACATTTGTTCGGTTTAAATGGCTCGATGTGGAGTCTTATTTACGGGTTGTTTTTATTGCACCGTGTTGCATATTATTGCACGTTGTTGATATTTACATGCTCGGGGTGGAGTCTAGGATGTGTTATATGCTTAATTGCATTTCATTTGCATGATTTGATGTTGATAAATGATCATTAGATCTTTGAGCAGAGGGCTCGGTTTTGGACTCGATTGAGTCTTGATGGCATTCGCCCGGTTTTATTAAGCTCGACGTGGGCTTGGGGTTTGCATTACATGAGTTGCATTATGTTTGAGATTTACATGATTTGAATGCATTGATTATTCTTTTGGGGTCATGTATTTATATTTAAGTCAAGTAAGCTTGTTTCGGATGGTGGGTTTTCCCAAGGTAAAGATCCAGTAGGATTGAACTTGATGGCTTGAACTAAAGACCTAGTATGGTTGATGTTTAAGAAGGGCTAAAGACCTAGTTTTGGTTGACGTCTAAAATGGACTAAAGTCCTAGTTTTGGTTGATGTCTAAGATGGGCTAAAGATCTAGTATGATTGATGCTGAGGATTGACTAAAGACCTAGTATGGTTGATGTCATCTGTTTTCCACATCCAAGAAGCTTACTTGCATTTATTTAATCGTGGTTTAATTTATGTGTTGCCACATTCGATGAGTTCGGGTCTCCCCCGTCACCGAAGGGTGTTGATTTCGGGTATTTTATTTATTCGCATTTTTTAGAGGTTATATTTATGCATATGAATTGTTTGTCATGGTTGATGGACCGGTTTATGCTACATTTGCTTCGTATTACATTTTAATAAAGTGTTATATCTAATGGATGGTTTCCATGTTTTACGGGTCGAGTATGTATTGTCAACCGTATTTGAAGGTTTTGCCTAAACTAGACTTATTCACGTATTTGAGTGAGTTGGAAACGTAATTCATTTTGGAAAAACGTATTATACCTTTCGGGAACCTTCCCATGGAAATGTGTGAGTTGGAAAATGGATGATTTGCAATTAAAGTAAACTCTTTCGAAATCATGACTAAACTAATACTCTTTTGACTTATGTTTTTATGTAGTCATGATAAAATGCTTGAACTCACTAGGCGTAAGCCTAACCCTTTTTATTTGTCGGCATGTGCAACAGGCTCAGGTTGGGGTAGCTCTAGCTACATTGCGAAGTGGCGAGTACTAGTAGAGTGCACGAGAGGTGACTTGAGTAGTGAAGTTTTCCGCACTTGTTGGACTAGCAACTTATGTTGTGTTAAGTAACGGCCGTCTTAAGTTACAAACTGTAGAATTTATGATGTTTTAAATTCCGAAGTATTTTGAGGAATGAAATGTAGAAATGATTTTATTTACTATGGTTATGTTATTGAATTTTAATGTTAGTTGCTCGTTCCAAATTTGAGGGTGTTACATTTATGTCCATAAATATCACCTTGTATTCGTTGTAAGAATGAAATATTTTTATATTATGTCCTTAGCTTTAGGATGGTCTCATTCCTGTTTTGGCTAAGGATCAGGGTATAAAAGTTCTACGTATTAGAGAGGGCATATTATGATGGTGGTGTTGCTTCTTTTGCAGTAGAAGTCAACAGTTGCAATTTGGTTAATTCCCTCGTTTTGTCTTTCACTCGAAAGAGAATGTGTCTATGTGTATTTTCCAATACATAGATCACTATGTCATGACCATGGTGTCCCACGTGGTAATGCCGAAACATATATGTGTCATTGTCCCAAAGTTCTTTATTGGTGAAAAATATGATTTAATGACATTGATAATCCATTAATTTGATATGTATGTTGCTTTCATATCATTAGAGTTGATGTACATATACCCATTTTCATTCTTATAATATGATTTCTCATTGATACGAATATCTTAACAAGGTTGCTATTAATATAGTGTTTTAGTGATTGATCTTGTGTCATTAAGCAACAAGTGACAGTCCATCGTCTAAGTGTTTGGAGGAATTAATCTATTTCTTATGATTGTATGAGATGCCACATAAACAATCAAGTTTCCTCGATACATTCCTACATGGAACGAAAAACGTTGTGAGTTTTGTTTTTGATGTGTTTATTTACATCTATAACAACTATAAACTCAGGTGTATATATACGCAAATGCAATTAATTTGATAGTTAAAGTATATTCAAATAAACTTATACTTAACCAATCTTAGATATGACATAGTTCATTTATAACTTGTTCCATTTTCTATTAGAAGTTCGTTCCCGACTCCTGCCATGAATTTGACCCTTTTCACAACCTTGTCCACATGATGCATAATTGTCATATATGTGTGGATCAATATGTTTAATTCGCGTCCTTTAGAGTTATTTCCATATCCAACGCTTGCCTTATTGACTTCAAGAATGTACTTTATCCATGTATGTCTAGCGTTGTTACATCTCTTAGCCACTTGCATTAAGTTAATGAGTTTATTAAAGGTTATATTGCAGTTTATACTGTTTCATTAGTATGATTGGTGATATAGGAAAAATGTTATGATTCGCATAATCCTTTGTGTGTTCCTTGCCACAAAGATTGAGATGCATTTTGAGACATGACATTTCTTTGTCAAAATCAGTTACCTTCTTGTAATCAAGTAAGTAGGTTTCTTTCCACTGTATGATTAGTTTGAGAAATATATGGTACTGAATATTCCCAAATTTTCTTTTTGGGACTACCCACGGTTCTTTGGGGGTTTCTAATTATTCTCTTTGAAGATTGTGACTGATGTATCGTCTCAAAAATTTTAAAGCATTTAATTGTATCTTAGCATCTAGTGTTTTTTTTTCTTTAGGGTCAAAATGGTTCGATGACTTTTGCGTATTTTCTTGTGTTTTTCCGAACCTATCTTATGGTAATCAAATACTTTTGATTCAAAGATGTCGTAGAAAATGGAGAACATATTATTTTCGAAAATAGTGAATTATGGTTTATACTTATTATGTTATGCATGAAATTTCAATATCATAATAGTACTGGATTTTCGTATCCTTACATCTTAATAGTATTTTGGGAGCTTTTGGTCAAAGACCAAATATATGGGGGCTGAAAGTGTAACTTCCAAAATTATTAATGAGATTGAAATTAATGAGTAGGAACTCATAATCAAGATAAACATCTGATTTATAACAATTATGAATTAAGATAAACATTTAAATTTATATATTAAGTGTTATAAAACATTCGATGTTAAGATAAATAAAGTACAAAGCATTTTAACATTTATATGATCCCTAATCAAACATGGCTACTAAGAATTGAAGGGACTTCAGATATGCTTAAATGTTAATAAAATATTTATATATTATTATATAAATGATAAGAATGCATTTACATATCCATATATAACGTTAAATAACCCATATCATTGAATTAAATAAATTATCGTATTCTAAATTAGCTTGTTATAAAACAATACCAAATTACGAATATGATAAAATTGTATATGGAATGAATATATAAACAAATCTATTAATAATTTGATTAACCTAAATATAATAATATTGATTTTACATATTTACATATTTACATGTATATTTTAGAAGGCTTTTAAAAGAAATAATAATGGCAATAAAAATTCATGATTTTTCGTAATATTATAATCGTTTTCTTTGTCAAGACCATCACCATAAAACATATAGACTTTTGATTTTCTTTCCAGCCGTGGTCAATAACAAGAAAAATAAAATAAATCTCTCTTTTTTCTTTCAATCTGTTTACCAGGCATTTAATCATAAAAACAAACTTTTTTTAACGAATTAGTATATATGCACAATATTTATTTAGCATATACTCTAAACATGAAACTATAGATGTGCAATAATATAATCTTAATCGGTTTATCAAGTTCATTAGAATACCAATGTAAAAGGATTGTGATCATACCTGATTTATTTGACGGAGCAGTATGCTTGATTATCTCATAGCAGAAACAATGATTTATGTTTGGTACCGGATTTGATAATCTTTGTAGAACGTACGTGCTGATAACGTGTTAAAGGAAAAACGAAACAGAACACAATAGAATGGAGAGAATGAATCGTAATTCTCATTAATCATAAGCCCTTTATATAAGGAGGAGTTTACAACGAAAAGAAAACATTAATTATGGTAATATCTAATAGTAGGAAAATATTCTTTCAATCACTTCCTTTTAATGATGGCACATATCCTTCAACAGAAAGAAGTTAAACAGTAATTTTTTGTGATTCTCTCATAATAATATATATAAGAACTTGTGTTCAGGTTTATATTTTAATAGTTTTAAGGAAAGTACAAACTTTTTTTTATCAGTAGACATATACAAAAGAACAAAAGTATGCCATGACACATTGTCTTTGAGTATTTTAAAAAAAAGTTTAGAACGTATATAATTTATCTTATATTTGAATTTCATATATATTATCGACTTTTCAGATTTGCTTGACGTTGGTCAAATGAAAGGAAAAAGTCTTTTTTTTAAATAAACAGTGAAATAATGGCGCATTATGTGAATCTATAAGATTTTACGTACATTGGTTAACATTGGTTGTGGAGAAGAACAAAGATTTTTCTTATGGGGTGGGGGGGGAGCATTTTATACAGTGAGTCTAGTCGACGTGAACAAAATGGAAAATATGTGGTATTATTAGTCTGAGATATTACAGATGCTATTAGAGCCAGAAACCATGGCGAGGACGTTGGGGAGAGAACAAATGTTTCCTTATAAGGCCATCCGTAGCGGTAGGCGGGTAAGGATCGGGTAAGGCAAACGTGGCAAGCGGGTAGCAGAAGTTGCCATCGGGTAGGGGTACGGGGTGGGGGCGGGTTCAGCGTGGGTTCGTGAACCCAGTGAACCCGAAGAAGCTTGAGAGGTGGGTGGGTGTGGGTAGTATTGGGTACTGGTACTCCACTTTTGGGTAAGGAGAGTAGGAAAGAGAAAAGCTGATGTGGCGCTGAGATGGCAAGTGGGTTCATTGGGTACGGGTACTCATGGTCTAAGGGGGTTGGATACCTCTTCTATCAAACACAATTTAAAAACTCAGAGTCAAGATGTAAAGAAAATTAAAGACAATATCTAATACGAGTAGCCTGAGATACAAGGTTCTAGGCTCAAATTCAAAACACACATGAATTTGGACGGAGAATAAAATATCTATCCTATATCAAGTGTCCATATATCTGCTACAACAAAATAGATAATATAAAAAGAAGTTCAAATGTGATATTGAGCCAAACATAAATGCCCAAACGAAAAATGAGAAAATGGATGAAAAATATAAAAGTTTCTAAAAATGCCAAAACGACAATTTTTGGACTCGAAATCTTTTGGGGCCTATCCAGGGCGTGATACTTGTTCTTAGTTTCGATCTAACGTATCATAGACTTGAAACGGAAACTTGTAGCAAAAGTTATGTGTATGTGTTTAAACGCGAATACCTCTACTGACCCAAATCACGAGCTTTCAAGAATATGAAGGCACAATCTTCTATGGTTTAGTACGCATCACTATGCTTAATTAGACATGTATATACATCAAAAATATATTTCAATAGTTCAACCGTTAAGAAAAAATATATTTATATTTTTAAAGTTATTTTGGTACACGACGTTTGTTACTTGTAACGAAAATCGATATCATCCCTAAAAGTAAATCTTTCATTGCTAAGTTTAACCAATGATATAAAACCGACTTATTCTTTAAGATTTTACGAGGAGCTTTATGTAGAGAACCAAGTTTTTTTTTAAACATGCCCCTCCCGATTAACAAATACACTACTTTCATATATGAAAACTCTCCCACACAAAAACCTTCTAAATCTATACAGACAGGTTATCCATAGTGACAGTTTTGTACATACAAAACTTAAAGAAAAACCAAACAAACAATCCCTTAAGGCTATGTTTGGCAAAATAACAGATGAATTAGCTGATAACTGATAAGCTAGCTAATGACTAAGTTAGCTAATGGCTGATAAGGTAGCTGATGAATAAGTAATGTTTGACAAAAACTAGCTAATAATGATATAAAATTACCAAAAAAAATTTTCATAATAAAATTAAAACAAATTTATAGTAATATAATATGTTAAATACAAATAAAACAATATAGAAAAATTCAATTATATAATATTAATTAAAAAGAATTTAAAATTTATTATTATACATATACAATAAGTTTTGAATTTGTTGAAATAAATTTTAGAAAAAAAATTATATTAAATTTTGATTTTAAGTAATGAATAAAAATAAATAATTAAATAACTTAATGACTAAAATATATAAAAATACTTGATATAATTAACAGTAATTCTAAATAATTAAAATTAGTATTAATGTACAATTAATTTTAATTAATATCTTTTTAGTTATATTAAGTAATATTAATAATAATTGAAATTTATTTTTAATTAACAGTTAATAAAGAATAATTAATATTAATAAAGAATAATTAATATTAATAAGATATAATTGAAAAAGTCATAAAATTCTCATCATAAACTAATTTATATACATCCAAATATGTATCCAAAAAATAAGTTAGATTATAAGTTAATTTATTTTTGTAAAACGATGCATATGTGTCTCTTTTAAATGATAGATAACGAAATTTTCAAATTTATCCTTAATTAATGCATAAATATTTAAGAATTAATATGATACATACATTGATTAATACTAAAAATGTCATTTGATTAACCAAAAAATCTAATAATTATTCATATCCAAAACTAGACCGTCTTTCTATTATAGACACTTTATTCTATGATAGATCAATACAAGAGCATCTACAATGTAAGGTTCTTACGAGCAAAAAATGTAATGGTTTGTAGGAAATCATTATGGAGAGTTCTTATAAGAACTCAAACTCTTTTAGAGCATTTTCAACAACTTTGCTAAAATAGAATAAATCAGGTTTTTGTTTTCTATACTTTTCCAACAGCTTTGTTATCTTGTTTGATGTAATAGAGAAAACTTGAAAAAAATTCAGGTTTAGAGAATTCTCTAAAATTTGATGGAATCAGAGAGAAATGATTATTTTATTCAATCACAACAATAAGATTGAACTTTAACATTTTATATTAAGTTTTTTTAAAGTGTATTTGAAAGATAAATTAGATAATATTATATTAATATAACTTATGTTAAAATATCTGAAATAAAGAATCTGTTGAAATGAATGTATCTCTTTTTAGAGATTTTAATTTTTAATTCTCTATTTTAGAGAAATTATAGAAAACATGTTGGAGATGCTTAAGTTCTTAGATAAGAACCTTGGTTTTTACCTTGATCTTGATGCAAAATGACATATTTATTAGTTTATTTTTTGATTTTATAATTATAGTTATTGAAGTTGAAAAAAATACATGAAACCCATAAAAAAAGATCTTATAAGAATTATCATTATAAATTTTTATATGAGTTCTTGTTTCAACAAGATGAAAGTGAGATTACAACAATAACTGCAACCTTCATTGAATATGCCCTAAATAATATTAATAAAAATAAATTATTATTTTTTTATTTTTTATAATTGAATTATTTATTTTACGAGATAATATAAAAGAAAATAAATAAATAAAGTAGAAATAGTTTGTGAGCACATGTGGCGGTGAGTGGGTCCTGTCTCCTTGATTCAATCCAAGGCGTGCCCCTCGAAAATCATCCCTCTCTTTTGACCTTTTCCTATAATATGCCTACCACATGTTTTATTTTATATTTTAAAGAGTAAATTACACTTTTGGTCCCTTTGGTTTCCATCTACTATCAACTCTCATCCCTCTTTTAAACTAATTACAGTTTTGGTCACTGTGGTTGCCATTTCATTTCAATTTTCGTCCCTCAGGCCAGCTTTGTTAAATAGATCTGTTGACTTAAGGGTATTTTCGTCTTTTTCTTTAATTTACAATAAAAAAGAAGAAAATATATTATTATATATTTTTTTAGTTTATATAATATATTATTAATATTTTTTTTTAATTTATTCAAAACTTCTCATCTTTTTCCCCTCCCCCTAAACCTGCAACAGCCACAACCTCCATTCTAATCGCCTTTTACCTTCTTCTTCAGCCTACACATATCACTTGACAATTACAGATGTAAACAACCCAATTTTTCAAGAACATCAACATATAACTAAATCAAAACCTAAAATCAAACTCTATAATAGAAAAACCCAAATCATAAACTAAATCATAAACCTAAATAATAACGAATATAAGATAGATCTAAGAGAATGGGAATGAACCAGTTTCACGATAACGAAACTGACGAGGTGATGCAATCACTGGTCCAGACTCCAGATCCATGAAGATGGAGGTCAAATCTTTCGATTCTTCAACAAAAATCCAATCATTTGGGTCTTAGATTTCAAGACTTGCCCAAATCCACAAGGACAGAGTTCATCAAAGGGAATAGGGGATGGTGGTGCAAGAGGTGGTCGGGAGAGAGGACTCTAGAAAAGAGGAGGGGGCGAGGGAGTTCAACGTCGTGGAGTGGTACATACACAAAGGTCACCACCGCTCATTTTCAGTACAGATGGAAACTCCGATCGAAGCTTCCATCTTCTTCTACGCTGAACTAACCCGTTTTTTACTTCTCCATCCAGTCTATGAACATCTCAAGCAATCAACCCCTACCCCCTTTTCTTCTTCATCCATGTACTTTGAAGCTCACACCGACAAAAGCAAACCGTCAAAATCTATTTAAGACCTTGGTGTGGGTTTTGTTGGGTTTTCAAGCATTGGTGGTGGGTTTTCCATGGCACTGGTTATGGTTATGGTTGGTGGGTGTAAGGTAAAAAGATTATTGGGAAGGAGGTTTAGGTTCTGTCAAAAAGAAAACAAATTGGCAGGACCAAAGTATAATTTACTGTTAAAAATTAACCAAAATGACTAAAATACCCTTAACTTAATGGAGTCTTTTAACATAAGTTAGTCCGAGGGACCAAAAATGAAATAAAACGAAAACCACAATGTCCAAAATTGAAACAAAAAGGGAACCCTAGTGTCCAAAATTGTAATTACTTTAAAAGAGTGACTATAATTGATAGTGAATGACAACCAGAGGGACCAAAAGTGTAATTTACTTTATTTTAAATTAGTTATCGATTTTTTAGAAAATAGTGTTTATATTATTATTTTAAATTAAGGGTCTATTTGTTAGCAACTTAATAAGTTGAGTAAATTACATAAATTGTCCCTGATGTTTGGTCCCTTTTTAGATATGGTCCCTATTTCGAAAAAATTACACGGATCGTCCCTGAGGTTAGACAAACCGCACGAAATTGGTCCCTCCCTCTAACAGAATCTGTTAACCCCGTTAAGTCAAGGGGTATTTTGGACTTTTTACATTTATTTTTGTCTTTATTCTAAAAGAAAAGTAAAAAACAAATAATTAAATTAAAATTAACCCCCCTACACCCACTACCCCCCACCCACCCACCCACCCACCCACCCACCCTCCTTCTTCTTCTCACGACCCCCCACCTCCACCCACCACCTCCGGCCTCCACCTACAACCGCCCCTTCCTCACCTTTCTTCTTCCTCACTCTATACATGTAAACCCCATGTATGGGGATCACATTTAAAACTTTAAAACCACAAAGACCAAAATCTTAATTTACTCTAATTTTATAGTAAACTAGTTTAAATATTTTTATTAACAATTCCATTCATACCAAATGGTCTTTGGCCTAGCGGTATTGGAGTCTTTGGCCTTGTAGTAGGTCATGAGGTCATCACGTCCTTTGGGCATCACCTTTGCCCAAAGATGATAAGGATGTGTGAGTTTATTTGTTCCATTTACCGTATATAAATATTATATACTTCAAAATAATTTCATTCATTCCAAAATAAGAGCATCTTCAAATGATAAATTAAAATAGAGATAATTTTGAATATTTATGATTTTTTTTCTCCAACTTATAAGCTAATTGGTATGTTAAAATAGAGAAACCAAAATGGATAAGGTGGAAATTTCTATATTCGGATAAATAATATTTTAATTTGTATAGATGTAAGATAAATAATATTTTAATTTGTTCCCACCATTAGGAGGCATTGAAGTTAAATATGTAGAATAAATGAATAATATTTTATTAAATGTATTGAATATTTTATTAATGTATTTAGTGTTAGAATTGCTAAAATAAAGTAGCTGTCAGAATTAGATGTAATTTTTTAAAATATTTTGACTGTCCTCGATTATATAAAAATCATAGTAATTATTTTCATGTTTTATAAAAGCATCTCAAGGAGTTTCTACAAAATAGAGAAACAGAAATTTTGAACCAATATTTTGCTTCAACAGTTTTTTCAAAACTATTTTCAAAATAGAGTGATAATGGTTTCTCCAAATATGGATTGTCTTCAAAAAATATTACAAAGTGAGAGCACCCATACGGCACTTTGAAGATAAATATTTAGAGAGAGATAATCTATACATATAATAAATAAGTAACTACATTGACACGTGTCGTCGTCTGGTGAGCCGACTTTATTGTTTTCCCGCCTAAACATGTATCTGGACGCCTTTACATTATAGGTTCAATTAACACACTTACATTCACTTTTCCTCAAATCTCTCCTTAATTAAATTTTTAATATTTATACCTTACATTTATTACCCTTATAATTACCTATGTAGTTTACTTTTAATCCATTACTTTTTTTATTTTTCATTTTAGACTCTTATCATATAAACATAAATAATGTATATGAACTAAAATGCATTAAAAAAACATTTCTATTTTTTACAAATTATACCATTGTAATCGTTTCGTCAATACCTTCGAAATAAGCTCAATGTTGAATATTTTTTGATACATACATATACATACTTATAATAAATTCAAAAAAAAACTCCATCGTGTATAGTAATCCCAAAAATCTATACATATAATAAATGAGTAACTAGCATGCCACGTGTCGTCTTCTGGTGAGCCGACTTCAGTATTTTCCCGCCTAAACATGTATCTGGACGCAGTTTACATTATAAGTTCAATTAGCACACCCACATTCACTTCTGCTTAATTCAATTTTTTTTTAATTTGTACGTTACATTTACTACCCTTATAATTAGGTATGTAGTTTACTTTTAATCCCTTATTGTTTTATTTTTCATTTTAGACTCTTATCATATAAACATAAATAATGTATATGAACTAAAATGCATTAAAAACATTTCTATTTTTTACAAATTATATCATTGTAATCGTTTTATCAATACCTTCGAAATGAGCCCAATATTGAATATTTTTGGATTTAATTATATTATTAAATATCATAAATATATACCAATTAATGTGTCGTGATTAGTATGAGATTTGTTGAAATTAGTATGAGATTTGATACAAATAATCACTAAATTGTCGTGATTTTCTTTTTGCAATTTCATATCAATTTTTACTTCAAAGTCGAATTATTTCGACGAATTACAATTTTATCAAATTTCATTCTGTCAACGAAACACCCTTAGAATTATCATAAGAGATTTAATTAATTGGAAAAAAAAGATATCACTTATCAACTGACTTTTGGATTATGAGTTCGAACATTTTTCAAAAATATAAATATGCAATTATTGTGTATTCGTTTGATAAATTCATTTAGTAACGACATTTATAATAGGTATCAAACTTAATAGACATATTTTTATCTTCAAGATTATATTTGTGGTATTTTTGTTTTCTTTTTATCAATTATTGTATGTGTCACAAAATTATTCAACAATTATTAAACATCAAATAATTAACTTAAAACACAAATTTGATCGTCGCGCAACGGGCGAGCCAAAGACTAGTATTTTAATAAATAAATAAAATATTTTAATATTATAATCAATGTTGGATTCTTTAAAATGGAAAACATATTAAAAATGCATCTATTTTTTTCTAAAATTTTAACTTTTAACCTTTTATTTTAACAAAATTTTAAAGAATATATTAGAAATAGTGTGAATACAATACTTTCAACTATAAGTATTATTTTGATACATAATATCATATATAATTATTAAATTCAAAAATTAATAAAATATTTAATATCAAATTCCAATGATGAAATTTGACATTTGTCTTGGCATTGTCATAATTGATAATATTATTTGTTTGGAAATCAGTTGGGGTTTGATTACTATTATTAGAAAGTTCTGTTGTGTAGATGACCCGGATCTCTCGCTTACTTTTTATTCATTTGATTTCCCAATTTGGAAATGAAATATACACTTGCTTTTTATTACTCCAAGTTGACAATAATACAAGGGGAATTCTATCCCTACCCCCTGCAACTTTTATCTATCCCTGCCTCACACATTAATTTTTTTAATGATTTAATTAAATTTTTCATTTTAACCCCTTAAACTTATTAATTTAATTTATTTTAACCCCTTAAACTTATTAATTTAATTTATTTTATACCTTATAGTTTTTTATTTTATATTTTTATTATATTAACATATATAATCATGTATTAATTAAAATATGTTAAAAAATAATTTGTAATTTTAACATGTTATACCATTATAATCGTCTCATCGATACCTTCAAAATGAACCTAATTTTGAATTTTTTATTTAATTATATTTTATATATCATACGTTTACGTTAATTTAGAACATTAAAATCGAGATATATCACGTTGTATTGCGCGAGTAAACTTCTAGTATTTTGTAAGTTGCTTAATTTATATATCATACGTTTACGTTCACCCCTTATAGTTATATAATTAATTTAATTTATACCTTTTAGTTGTCAATTTATTATTTTACACTTTTATTATATTAACAAATAATATAAATCGTGGACTCTTATTAGTTTATTGTTATCTCTAACCACTTTAACATTTCGTCTTAAAACGTTATCAAATATGTATTCCAACAAATTCCAACTTTGATTACTCATTTAAATCAATATATTCACGAGTACGAGTACGCTCTATATATTCTTCATACATATCGAATCTACGTTTGTATAGGTTGAACCATGTACTTGCATCTGGAAATCGACAACGTTCCCAATGGGTTGTGAGTGTGGGCATTGGGTATTCTCCATTTAATACCACTTTTATGTAATGATTACCATTAACATGCACAATTGCAATTAACACGTGTTGGGATGATGACGGCGGTGGTGTCCTGAATGGTAAGTATGTCACATTACCTGCCATATTGAGAACATGTAGTATGACATTGAACCTTGAAGCAGCTAGAATTCCCATTTCAGGCATAACGATCCAATGCATAAGTGGTGCACAGACGCCTTTTTGGAAAAAATTCAACGCTGTGTTAATTCTTTGACACTCGTCGTTGCCAAACACAAAAGAGTAATATTGTTCATACTCAATTAGTTCAGCAATTAACTCTCTGCGGATATCGTCCCATTGGTCTTCATCACCACCCAGACAAGTAGATATGGCTCGAAATCCACAATTTCCATCGCCCAATACATCTTGTATTTGTGTGATGTATGGATGAAATAAACTCGGGATTTGATCAAGATATGGATTTGCCCAACAACTCTTGAAAGTTTTGTTTTTCAAATCGGTGTTTCCTAATATTTTTACTCGTTTCAAAACTTGCTTTGATCAACGTGTCTTGTGACTGAATTACTTGATGAATATGAGATAAAAATTTTTGTATGTCTGCTTTTGAGGTCTCCAAATATTTTTTTAATTTGGAATGTTGGCTTTCAACTCTATTTGTTGTGTGATGTCCAAAATGTAAAAATTGATCAACCCAAGCAGACACAAACATTTCCTTATATGGCGTCAACCATACATTATTCAGGTAATCGAAAACACCTGAAAAATATGACAAATATATATATATATATATATCAGTATCTTTAGTAATCGAAAACACCTGAAAAATATAACAAATATATATATATATATATATATATATATATATATATATATATATATATATATATATATATATATATATATATATATATATATATATATCAGTATATATAGTAAAATGGTTGAACTATCTTATATCAAGAATACCTGGATATTTGAGCATCGTTTGTTGAAGTTGTATCAAATTGTATGTGTACAGTTCTTGATTTTGAGATTCAAGTAACCGCAACCATGCATGATAAAATTGTGTATCGTTTATCGGCGATTTACAATGTTTCACAATATTGTTGTAGATGTGCCATATACAAAGCAATGTTTTGGCATCTGGGAATACCACTTTGCATGCATTCATCAAAGCCAACTCTCGTCTGTGACTATGGCACCGGGGTAAATGTCATCGTATATTTTGGACCTTAGACATTCTAACGCCCAAATATAATTTGATACATTTTCTTGATGCATGAAGACAAATGCTATGCAAAATGTCTTGTTGGTTGATGTTACACCAACTATCTCAAGAAGAGGCATGTTGAAACTGGATCATAAACAAAATAATAATATGAACAAAATAATAATATTAACATTACTATAATACACATGCATAATATGGTACCTATTGGTTTTATACGTGGCATCGATGACCAACACTTGTGGGAATGCACGCCAAAGCTCCAATGATGTTGGATGAATGAAGAATAAATCTTCCAACTCGTTTGTTTCGTCATTTACACGAGTCTCATATTCATAAGAATTTTCAACTAAAAAATCAAAAATAACCTGCATTTTTGGTCTTCCTGCATCGTTTTTTTTCTTAATCTTTTGAACTTCATTGTATATTGTTTTTGACGTAGATGCATTTTCCACATTTCTACCCTTTAATGTGGATAAAATGTATCGTGGCTTGACATGTTGGGCTGATAAATCTTCAACTAGTTGAAGTTCACCCTCGTCTAGCCGCATTGCATACGCGTGGCCCTCCATATATTGTGCAAGAGTATGATTATGTATATCACATACAACCTTCAACGTCCACCAATTATGCTTACTCGAACGTAGCGCTATCAACTCAAATGGGCAATTAAACTTTTTTGTTCCAGTATGACGACTGGAAACTTTCTTACTTTTGTAAACCCCACTATGTTCACACATAAACACGACTTTATAAACATCGTCATTTGCATAAGACTTTGATCTTTTGGTAACAACAACACAACCAACCGAACGTCCCACATTTTTTACCCATTTAGTAATTTCTTCTCGAGAACTGAACACCTGAAATTATTATATTTTATTATAACATTCAGTTGTCCATGTAAATATTAATAAACCTAAATGTAAGTTATCATAATATTATACCTGATCGGTGACAAATTCTGGTGTTCGTGTAAAATTTTCTTCCATGTTTGTCATCTGCAACTTTGATATATATATATATATATATATATATATATGTAAGATATATAGAGGGAGAGAGTTAGAGAGTTAGAGAGAAAGAGTGAAAGCGTGAGAGTGAAATCGAATGAAATTATCATATGAAATCGTTCGATTTATAATCGAATTATATAATCGAATGATTGAAACTGTGAAATATTAACACTACAAAATAAAACATCGCTTCAAATAATTTCACTAATTATCAACCCGTGAGTGTATAGTATTCAAATAATTCGATTTTGATTTGATATTTACACTTTCAACCCCTATACTTATTTACTAAATTTACTTTATACCCTTAAGTTTTATAATTTTAATTTTACATTTAACATATATAATCGTTTATTAACTAAAACATGTTAAAAAATACGTTTTAATTTTAACAAGTTACACCATTATAATCGTCTCTTCGATACGTTCGAAATGAGCCCAATCTTGAATTTTTTTGGATTTATATATCTTAATATATATCATATAAATTACATAAAAATATTTTTTATATTTAAAATTCATACCCTTCTCGTGAAAGTTTGTCATATTGTCATTCACGATATCTATAAACACATATAAACAAACGGATATGAATTTTTAATATAAGGGTATGAATTTTAAATATAAAAAATATTTTTATTTGGTTTATATGATATATGTTAAGATATATAAATCCAAAAAAATTCAATCTTTGGCTCATTTCGAACGTATCGCAGAGACGATTATAATGGTGTAACTTGTTAAAAGTAAAACGTATTTTTTAAACGTGTTTTAGTTAATAAACGATTATACGTGTTAAATGTAAAATTAAAGTTATGAAACTTAAGGGTATAAAGTAAATTTAGTAAATAAGTATAAGGGTATAAAATAAAAATATCAAATCAAATTTTGGATTGTGAGGGGGAACATTTTGCAGGGGGTAGAAAAGTTTGCAGGGGGGTACGAATATCACCACCCTAATACAATATATATATATATATATATATATACACACACACACACAACTAGGTTCGAACCGTGTATTACACGGGGTAATTTAAAAAAACTTAAATCATGTCAGAAAACTTATCTTACAGATATAAATGATCATCGAAAGTACGATGCTACTTTTTCAAGCTTTTTCCCTTCAGAGTTGTTTTTTTGTAGCTGGTTACAAAATGTCCTTGTTTTAGGCAGTTTTCACAAAGGATGTTTTGCAAAAAAATAATAAAAATATGAATAAATATTAAGAATTTATAAAACAAAATTTATAATAGAACGTAAATGAAATAATGAAAAAGTACATAGTTAAAATATTAATAAAATAAGAACCACGTATCATAAATTACCAAATACTTCTTTATATACAACAATCTTTGTTCTATTGCTAATTATACCTTCATCATCTATAATTAATATTTTTAAACCGTGCCTACTTTTTACTCTAGATAAAGCAACATACAACTGAGCATGGGTGAAGACTAGTGTCTCAGAAACAAATCAACCTTCGATAATGACTGTCCGTGGTTATTATTTATGGTCATGGCAAAACATACAGCAATTGGAACTCATATTTTTGAAAAAGGTTCGAACTCATAATCCAAAAGTCAGTTGATAAGTGTTGGGTCACCAAGATTTGAAATTGACTCACCGATGTTTTTTTCACCGTACACCAACCGAAACCAAGCTTGAAGACATTCTTATTGTGGAAATAAGAAGACTCTTCTCAAGATTCATACAAGTCATTGTCCACTGATTGTGTCTCCATACATCGGTGGACATCCTCCCCACCGACCCTCTTATCGTCGGCTAGAAGCATCCCACCGATAAGGATGCTCAAATCGGTGGGATCTTTGTTTTAATGGTTTTCTTTGAAGATTGTTTAAAGTTTCAAGTCAATTATATCGGTGGAACATCATCGGTAAAATTGTCTTGGAAAACACATCAAGAAAGATCTTCCAGTTTTGGTAAAAATCCAGTGGTTGGTAAAAGTGTCCTCTTGGCGCTTTATCCACTTTTAGATAACGTCTAAATCAGCGTGGGCATTATTCCTGGTTCCAAGGAAAAAGGTGATATGGAAACATCAACTTTTCAGAGTACTACACCTTCTATCCAATCTCCTTATGACAAGTGTCCTGAGCATTTAATGCTCATCTCACTATAAAAGGTGGTAGAAGCTCCCATGCAAACCACGCATTCTGGAAATCTCTCTCAGTGCAAGAATTCTCCATTTTGCTTAAGAACTTTATAGTTTTGTTCTAAGTGTTCTAAGTGTTTTGTTTAGTATACTTTGTGAAAGATTGTTAGAATAGTTTATCTGTTCTTTTCCGCAACAGTCTTTAAGTTTCTATGTGTAATTCTTGTTGAAAGTTTTTCAATAATAGATTTAACATTGTGAAAATTTTGAGTATTGTATTCACCCCCCCCCCCCCCCTTCTACATTACTTGTTAAGCCATCTGGGACTAACAAGTGGTATCAGAGCAGAAAGTTTAACTCATAAACTTGATCTGCGATGGCTGCCTCTTCATCTTCAACAAATGAAAACTCTCTTCAAAACAACTTTTCAGAGAATGGATCCATAACCAAACCTCCCAAGTTTAATCCTAACAACTTTTCTCTTTGGAAAAGCCGTATGATGCTATTCATGGAAGGAGTGGATACTAGATATCCAACCATTCTCAAAGAGGGACCTATTATCCCTAGAGTCTGGGCTCGCTATGAAACGCAGAGGCCTGGTAAAGAAACCGCTGATAAGGAGGACTCTAGTGACTCCGATGATTCTGAGCCTTCTGACAAAGAGAAATCTAAAGCTACTGGTCGTTATATCCTCAAAAATTCTAAGAAATATACTGATGAGGAAAAACGTTTGGTTTCTCTTGATTATAAGCTAAGAGCAATCATTGCACTTTCACTTCCTGATGAGGTCTATCACTCTCTGGTTAACTTTGAAACTGCTAAAGAGATGTGGACTACACTGTGTGTTCTGTACGAAGGTACAGAGGAAGTGAAGAAGAGCAAAAGGATCGCTCTCATCAAAAAGTATGAACTCTTCACTTATGAAAAGGGCGAATCTCTTCCTAGCTACTATAATCGTTTCAACTCTCTTTTAAATGATCTGAAATTATTGGGCATAATCTATGATAATGAGGAAGTCTTATGCAAGTTCATGGATTGTCTCCCTGAATTTTGGGAGAATATATGCACTTGCATCAAGACTACCAAGGACCTGGAGTTCATGTCCTTAACTGTTTTGTATGGAACTCTCTACAACTTTGAACAAACCAAGTTACAAAGGAAATCTTTCATCAAAGAGATAAAGGGCTCTTCTATAGCTCTTGTTAGTGAAAATTCCAAGAAATCTCAAAATGTTCCTAGAATCACCTATCCTTCTTTAGATTCTGACAATGACAGCCAAAACAACTCTACCCACCAACCGGGGGCATATCTAAGTGATGCTGATGATGAAGGTGAGGAAATCCTGGTTGAACAGTTGTCTGATGAAATGGCTATGATGGCTGGTTTTAAGAACAAATCTCGTCCTTTTAACAAATCCAGAAATTTCAGAAAATCCTCTTCTTCTAAGACTCCTTCTTCTGATAAGTCCAATGAAGAGTGTTTTAACTGTGGTAAGAAAGGACACTTTGCTTCTGAGTGTAGGAGCAAACGTGTTGCAAATTCTAGGACCACATCTTCTGACAAATATTCTTCCAAATATGAGAAACCCAAAAATAACTCTTTCAAATCAACCTTTTCCAAGAAAGATACTCAATCCTCTTCCCAAGACCATCAGGAACGTGCTGAGAAATATAAGGCAAAATACAAGAAAGAGAAAGAAAGGAGTGAGGGTCTTTTAAGAAAAGGAAAAGGTCTCATGGCAGAAACTCATAATTGGGATGAAGAAACTTCTGACAGTGACTCTCCCAACATGTGTTTCATGGCCATATCCAAAGATATGGAAGATTCTGAAAAAGCTACCTCTCCAATGGCTCTGGTGTCAACTGGGTGCTCGTCTGCTCGACATCATACTCTCAGGTACATCCCTTTAATGATATGACTGATAGTGAAAAGATTGATGCTTATGAATCTTTAACTAAAGACTTTTATACTATTAAGGATAGCAAGAAAAGAAAATCTGTTCAAGTTAAAAACCTCACCTCTCAACTTGAAATTTGTATGTCTAAACTTGAAAAGTTTGAGGAAATTAAAGCTGAGCTTGAGGATCTTAAAACCATAAATCACATGATTTCAAAAGAGAAAAACAAGCTTTTCAAGAAACTTAAAAGAGAACAAGAGGTTGTTAGAAAATGGACAAGTTCTTCAAAAAATCTTGAACAAATCTTTCAAGATCAAATCGGTGGTAATAATAAATTTGGTTTGGGTTTTGAAAAAATCATTCCTGACACCTCTTCTCAAGCTCTTGTCTCTACATCAAGTGTATGGGATGATGCCTCTGAGTCAAGCTCTTGTGACTCCATTTCTTTAAACTCTTTAGATCTAGGTGAAGCCTTAAAGTTTGGAATGTTTATAAAAGCTAAAGAATCTTCGTCTGTCCAAACCATGGAATATGAGGATTCCAATGATGTTTCAAAACCCATCCATGATCTTTTAAAGGATTTAACCATTGATGAAGCCTCATCTTCTAATTCTTCAAAAGCTAAGTTTCTCAAAAGAGTCAATGACACCGATCTTCCTTTAAAAAGAAAATCCTCAGATCTTGGGAAAGAACATTTCAAAAACACTTCTAGAAATCTTTCCAAATTTGCTTCCACCTCTGGTAATGGGATTTTAAGTTTTCCTCCTCTCATCTCTTCCTTTGGTCTAAAAGCTATTCAAGTTAATGTCATAGGAAAAGGAAAAGAGAAATTACAAAAACCCAAAAAGACTTTTATCTATAGAAAGTGTTACAACTGTGGTGATACTTTTCATCTTGCTAAGGATTGTCCAAAGGAAAGAATTGAAAGAACTAAACCTAAGGACTCTTCTTCTTCTAACCCCAAAGGACCCACCACCAAATGGGTACCTCAGAACTAATTTGTGTGTGCATGCAGGTCTTTGAGCACCATCAAATATGGTATTTGGATAGTGGGTGTTCACGCCACATGACGGGAAACAAATCTCTTCTTATTAACTATGTGTCTGGAAATGGTCCTTCTGTAACGTTTGGAGACAATTCTAGAGGCTACACCAAAGGATACGGAACTCTCACAAACGGATCTGTCACCTTCAATAAAGTGGCATTTGTTGAAGGTCTCATGCACAATCTCCTCAGTATCCGCCAACTGTGTGATCTAGGATATAAAGTTATCTTTGAACTTTGTATATGTACTGTTGTTGATAAAAACATGAAAGCGGTGTTATCTGGAAGAAGGATGGAAAATGTCTATATCATTGATATGGGACAAAATAATAGTTCATCCAGTGTTTGCTTTGTGTCAGATGACACAGCCAAAAGGAACTGGCTGTGGCATAAACGTCTATCTCATCTAAACTTCAAAACTCTTCACAAAATTTCAAATAAAGAGCTGGTGACTGGCATGCCAAAGTTGAACTTTGTTAAAGAAAAGCTGTGTGATGCATGTGAAAAAGGGAAGCTCACCAAAACTTCCTTCAAGACCAAACAATGTTCCTCCATCACTATTCCTCTCCAAATGCTGCACATGGATCTATGTGGTCCAGTCAGCACTCCCAGTCTTGGAGGCAAAAGGTACATTCTTGTAATTATTGATGAATTTACTAGATATACTTGGGTGTCTTTTCTCATGTATAAAAGTGATGCAACTGAAGAAATCATCAATTTTGTCAAGAAAAATGAAGTTCTAAATGGGCAACTTGTACGATCGGTGAGAAGTGACAATGGCACTGAATTCAGAAACAGTGCTCTTGAAGACTTCTTCAATGAGAAAGGAATTTCTCAAAATTTCTCTGTCGTTAGGACTCCTCAGCAAAATGGAGTCGTGGAAAGGAAGAACATAACTCTATGTGAGGCTGCAAGATCCATGCTAAGTGAATCAAACTTTCCTACCTATTTTTGGGCTGAAGCTGTTAATACTGCTTGCTTTACCCAAAATAGGTCCGTGATATCCAAAAGACATGATAAGACCCCATATGAAGTTTTTCATGGCAGGAAACCAAATATAGGTTTTCTTCATGTTTTTGGCTGTGTGTGCTTCATCCTGGATGATCGTGACAATCTTGGGAAATTGGATCCCAAAGCTGATGAAGGAATCTTTGTTGGATACTCTCTATCCTCCAAAGCATATCGTGTGTATAATCTTAAGAGAAAATGCATTGATGAGTCTATTCATGTCAAATTTGATGATCTAAGATCATCATCTCTCTCAAATGATGATGATGAATTACACAGATGGATTTCCTCATGCATAGGTGATGCTCCTTTAGTTACACCCACCGATGCATCCTCCATCCCTTTAACTCCTTCAAATAATCAAGTTGGGTCACCCTCAATAGTACCTAACACATCCTCTACCGAAATTGACCATCTTCCCACCGACATGAATTCTCCCACCGAAATACTTCCTTCCACTGATACACAGCCCTCCACCGATCCTATGCCTACCATCGACATCCCTACTTTCCACCGAACCTATGATCCCACTCCACCGATACACTCCACACAAAATATTCCACCACCTTTACCTCCTGCCACAAAATGGACCAAATATCACCCCATAGATCAAATCATTGGTGATCAACAAGTTGGTGTCCAAACACGCAGAGGAGTTGGAAATATTTGTCTCTATGTGAACTTCCTTTCTCTTATTGAACCCAAGAAGATTGGTGAAGCTCTAGCAGATATTGGATCACTGCCATGCAAGAGGAGCTTTCTCAGTTTGAAAGAAACAAAGTTTGGAGATTGGTTCCCAGACCTCCAAAGAAGACAATCATTGGAACCAAATGGATCTTCAGAAACAAAATGGATGAAGAAGGTACGGTTGTCAGAAACAAAGCCAGACTGGTAGCTCAAGGATACAGACAGGAAGAAGGCATTGACTATGATGAAACTTTTGCCCCTGTTGCAAGACTTGACAGCCATAAGAATCTTTTTGGCTCATGCTGCCTACCGAAATTTTAGGGTCTTTCAGATGGATGTCAAAAGTGCTTTCCTCAATGGGGAACTTTCAGAGGAAGTCTATGTGAAACAACCACCTGGCTTTGAAGACCCAACTCATCCAGACTATGTGTACAGTTTAGACAAGGCTCTCTATGGTCTCAAGCAAACTCCACGTGCTTGGTATGATACTCTTGCTGACTTTCTTCTAAAGAATGGATACTCCAGAGGTAAAATTGACAACACTCTCTTTATCAAGAAGACCTTAGGTAATCTCATTCTTGTTCAAATCTATGTAGATGACATCATCTTTGGTGCCACTGATGAATCACTATGTGATGAGTTTGCTTCTCTCATGATGAGTGAATATGAGATGAGCATGATGGGAGAGCTTACATTCTTTTTGGGTCTTCAAGTCAAACAATCTTCAGAAGGGATTTTTATAAATCAAAGTAAATATATTCGTGACCTTCTGAATAAATTCAACTTTTTAGATAGCTCTCCTATGAAAACTCTCATGGCACCACCTCTGAAACTTCATGCTGATCTGAATGGTCAATCTGTTGATGTCACAAATTATCGAGGGATGATTGGTTCTCTACTTTATTTAACTGCTAGCAGACCGGATATTATGTTTGCTACATGTCTTTTTGCCCGTTATCAGGCCAATCCAAAAGAATCTCATTTGCCCGCTGTAAAACGGATTTTCCGATATCTAAAAGGTACCTTGCACCTGGGTCTTTGGTATCCCAAAGACTCGGGGTTTGAACTAATTGGGTATTCAAATTCAGACTATGCAGGTTCCAAAATTGACAAGAAAAGTACCACAGGCAGCTGCCAACTTCTTGGTGGAAAATTAGTCAGCTGGTCCAGCAAGAAACAAAACTCTGTATCCACATCTACTACTGAGGCTGAATATGTTGTTGTTGGAAGCTGTTGTGCTCAAATACTGTGGATGAAGAATCAACTGCGGGACTATGCTCAAGTCTACTCCAAAGTCCCAATTTTGTGTGATAACTCAAGTGCAATAGCCATTGCAAATATTCTTGTACTACATTCAAGATCAAAGCACATAGACATCAGATATCATTTCATCAGGGATCACATCTCCAAAGGTGACATTGAGCTGCATTTCATTTCAACTGATCTTCAGCTTGCAGATCTGTTCACCAAACCCTTAGATGAAGCCAAGTTCAATTTTCTAATAAGTGAACTTGGTATGTTGTATTTAGATAATTAAAAAAATGTGTTGTGATGTAAATAGTCCAGCTCACCGCTCTCTCAAAGTATCGGTGACCGATAGTGTCAATGTCAGTGATCAAACCCTCCACCGACATGATGTCATCACCGACATTCCTTGGTCTTCATAAAGCTTGGTAACCATTTCCACAGATATCACCGATGCCACCACCGAATCAAAATCGGTATATAAATCTTACTGATCCATTACCCTCACCGATCTTTCAGCTCTCCATCAGTGAGATTTACCCACCGACCTCCTTTGGTCTACCCTCATCGGTGACGATAACCCCACCGCAGTCTCAAATCGGTGGGTTCTCTCCTATCGGTATACCATATCTCGTCCATCACCGACGTCTTTACCACCGAAGATCTTCAAATTCCATATCCTCCACCGATTTCCCTTCCACCGATACACTTGCTCGCGTAAAGTTGATCTCTCTTTGGTCCACCGAAGGCTCAAATCGGAGAGATCATACCGACCTCTCTTGGTTCACTCTCGTCGGTGACTTGTCCCACCGAAATCTACAACAATTCTTTGAAGACTATCTCATACACTTCCCTATGCACCCATGAGCCTAAAAACCCTAGGTGTCAGTGTGATGGATGACCCTGTAACACCCTCAAATTTGGAACGAGCAACTAACTTTAAAATTCAATAAATTAACCAAAATAGATAAATTCATTTCTACAAATCATTCCTACAATTCCTCAGAATTAAAACATCATAAGTTCCACAAACAATTAACTTAATTGAGCGTTACTTAACACCACACAAAATTGCTAGTCCAAACTATTGCGGAAGACTTCACTAAACAAGTCACCTCTCGTGCACTTTACTAACACTCGCCACTTCAATGTGTAGCTAGAGCTACCCCAACCTGAGCCTGTTGCACATGCCGACAAATAAAAAGGGTTAGGCTTACGCCTAGTGAGTTCAAGCATTTTATCATGACTATATAAATTCATAAATAGAGAGAAATATAGTTGTAGTCATGATTTCAAAAGAGTTTACTTCAAATGCAAATCACCCATTTTCCAACTCACGCAATCCCCATGATGAAATCTTTAATGTAATACGATTTCCCAAAATACTCATTTCCAAAATCGATGTGATAGGTGAAACCACATTTGATACTCAAACGATTGAATTCATAATTAAATCACCATTATTCCGAACATCCCAAACATGGATAAACATAACCCATAATTCATATAACGTGGGAAACAATTCGTATAAAATGATACGCCGCCGAAAACATGGATAAACACATATACCCAAAACAACACCTTTCGGTGACGGGGGAGACCCGTATACATTGCACGTGACGGAACACATAAGTGGGTCACCTACTATGCAATAAAACACCCACGTGGATTACTCTCGTAAACCGGGCTCAACCACTCCAGATCTATTGCCCGCGAGACTAGGGAGTCCCCAACTTCAACCACTCCAGGTCTATACATTGGTTCATTCCAAATCCACAACAGCACATTAGGGATTACACCTTACTGCCCATGAGACGACGCCCGACCATATAGGTCCACGCCTTACTTATCACGGAACCCGATGCCTATCCCGTGCTAAGCACATATATGGAATTACACCTTACTGCCCATGAGACGACGCCCGACCATCTAGGTCCACGCCTTACTTATCATGGAACCCGATGCCTATTTCGTGCTATAAATAAACTAACGTCTCGTAAAACTAGGCTCAATCAAATCCGACCTCTTGCCCGCGAGACTAAAGGAAACTCAAATGCCTATGGATCCACGGCTAACAAGGTCTAAAATATTACACGACCCCAAATAATTAAACAAATGCATTCAAAACATGCAATTCCCCAATTAACATAAATCATGATCAAAATCAACTTTGAGTTATCAAACTGGACAAGTGTCCCCAAAACTTAATAAAATCCAATACCGAGCCACAAGCTCAACTAACTCAAAAGATAGTTCATAAAATTCATAAAATGACATTAAACATAGAAACACACACCTCTGCCAATAAGTACTTTGAACCCATGAAAACCCGAAATAAAATCTTGGATCGGGATAACCCTCCTTTCCAAAAAGGACTCAACTTTTACATTTTCAAAACACCTCATGATGTGTTATATGCATATTTTCCAAACTATCCAGAAATGCATTTTCATAACAAATAGACCCCATCTATCACATAAATCAATAATCCATTTTCATGTATGATTTACCTATCATATTTTCCAAAATTCCAAAAGTAGTGCTTTACTACATTTATCACATTTAATACCTCAAAAGGTAAAACTCACCAAATAACTCCACATTTATAACTTTCAAGTAAAACGCATAATTACTTGGAAAATAACATTTTGGCATGTACAAAGTTTTCGCAAAGTAACTTGAACTCACCTTAGCTAGATTAAGCTAAATCTAGAGTTTTCTCCAACGTAAGCTCCTTTGATGAAGTTTGCATCCTCAATCCAAAACTTCCAAAAACCACTTAGGTTTTGATGAAAACCTAGAAAACCCCAAAATCTCTAGTGATGTGGATGAAACTTGTTCTTGCATCAATGAATTAAACCACACCACCAAACACCCTTGAATATTCCTATGAACTTCAAAACTCTTTCTAGATCCTTGAAGAGCTCTCAAAATCGGAACCATGGCCACTTGAATCGCCAAAATCGGAGTTGAAATGAGAGAGATATGAAGAAATGAAGTTTGTGGGGTGAAATTCGTGTTTTAAGCTGATCAGGAGCTCCGCGCTAGTTAACTAGCGCCAAAATGCGCGCCGGGCACTGGTCGCCCGGTTTCCCCTTAAACACTGTTTTGGCCATAACTTCTTCGTTATAGCTCCGTTTTCGCTCTGGAAAGAACCGTTGGACTCGTATTCGAATTCCCCATCCAACAAGACCATAAAATCTAAGATTTAAGCCAAAATTCTATTTTCATATTTTTCTTAAAAGGTCGGTTCCACACCGATTCGAAATTGTGCTTATCCGAAAAATACGGGTGTTACAATCCTCCCAACCTTAGGATGATTTCGTCCTCGAAATCTAGATCCTTTACGACCAAAGACTAACCAACTCAACACTGACCATGCTCTAATAGTTTCTCATTGAAATCTAATTTCCCCCATGCGGACTGCTATGACCAACCTCAACCAACCCTTACCAACAATGTCCTCTTAGGCACATTGCACTTATGTCCGGGTGAACGCACCATCTAATGGATTAACTCCCAATAAATCTACTTTGGTTGCCTCCCAACCTTAAGTGTTCCATATTTCTCGATTTCAATTTCATGTTCTAACCACTCCAAGGTAGTTTACTGACGAACCCAACAGAATCATCAATTTCGATCATTTCTACCATTAAGCGTCGATTAACTCCAACGAGTTCTAATAGACTCCAAAATTCACTTCAACATTAATCATCAACCAAGAGGTTCATTAACCACACACGAAGGTTATTTCACCAAAACCGCTCGTCGCAATTGAGCATCTTAAGGTTACTACTACCATTACCAATATTTCATTTAAAATCGGCTACAATCCCCCGATTACACTAACGGTTTCCGACCTCAAGCCCACAGGGTTGACACCTAATTATATCACCAAGCTTTGAACTCTATCAGGACTCCACACATGAGTCCCGTTTACCGAGTGTTTCTACAAAACTAAGGTTGTCAACAAAACGGCTACACCAACCTCGAAATGCGTTACCGCAAGTCTAACCCTCCAATTACCACAAACATATTGACTTTGCTACCGATATCATCCGGCCTATAATACCAACACGCGTGGAATACCAATTTTCCACCGTCGAAGTGCCACACGCACTTACCCTTAACTGGGTTACATAACCTTACCAAGGTCCTAACGAGTTCAAGGTTCTCAAGTGCGTTATTATTCGATAAATATGCCAATTAACAATGTCTTTAACAAAATTTTCAACACAAGGACTTTCATATCAAATAAACCGTACGCACTGAAAACTACTGTCATTAATTCGGTAGTTACGTAAAAATGGACACACTCGTCCCACATATGGAAATCGTTTTGAAAATTAGTTCATTGCAGTTCAGTTTACCCACAAAACGCAAAAACGTAATTAAACAACTTCTTTAAAAATGAACCGCCATGGTTCTAGTATGGATTGACTCATGACATGCACGTAAAGTATCTGCCCACTTTAAACGGTGTGCAACACATTTTCACACGTACTTCAAAAGTAGCCCAAACGGCCATTGACTCAAAATTCTTTTCCGACCATTAATTTGGTATGGAATAAGGTTCCCCAACAAAATTTGCGCGTGTCAGTTTATTATACGAAACAAGGAAACGATTTTTAATTACACCTCAGTCAAAACACAAAATAGCTTGGGTAGGCTCCAAATTTAAAGACAAAAAAAAACAATCTGTTTCCATCCTTTGAGAGTATCGACTTAAAACATCATAAAACTTCAAATAGGGTAGACATGCAAGCTTGTAACATTTCCATTAGAAATTTTTTTGAAACGAAAAGACATGCATCAAACGGTTCGCGACCAACTTTCCAAAAGAAGAAACTCTTTAAATCAATTTCTCAAAATTTCTCATCCGGTCCTATAATGACATTTGAATAAAATGTCTTTGGCAAATTTGCACACAACAATGAGTTTTTCTAAAACACATGAGGAAATAAGTGTTAATAATTAGTTGACATCAAAAGGGTTCAACTTATTTTCGAATCTCAAATTGCACTGACGGGGCGCGTCAATGTTCAAAACATAAGAAATTACACGCTCCATAATTTCATACCAAACAATTTTCTAAAATCTTCATCGCGAAGCATTTTCCTCAAGTTTCGTACTTGGAACATGAAACGTCAAAACTTCATTACTAAAAATGTATTTGTCAAAATACTAAAAATACACATTTCCTCCAAACCAAAAGATTTTCAATTTTCCAAAATACTCGGCAAAATCAAAATTGACCAATGTCAATGACTCATACCTTTGTGTTTTCAAAATGTAAAATAATGCGAACTATGCATGATTTCCACAACACCAAAACACCCTTTGACCGAATGATCATCATTTGTACAATGAGTTAATAAAATAATTTCACTCACGAGTTGTTCAACAAAGTGACGAGAAACAATGTTTACCAAGCTATTCATACCCCTAAGTCGATATAATGCATTTACATGAAAATGATAATAAAGATTTAACTGACCGAAAGCGCATTTAAGTAAATTGTTTATGAAACACTATCAAAGTGTTCGTTCGTGCATTACTTATGTCATGTATAAATCAATCAACATACTGAACAGGTTGCAACAAAATGTGCTAGTACAAAACTTTAAAAGAGGAGTTACGCGACACTAAAGTTCCAAAACTTATCCCTTTGGTCGACTTATGGCATAACATTAATATTTCTCAACAAATTTGAGTGTGACAAAACGCCTAACATAACTCATAAATTTCCACATAATTAAATGAAGTATGCACATTGTGAAATTACACTCACACGACTCAATACATCGTAAAATAAAACTCCATGAAATTTAATGAGCTTAATGACCTCAAGTCAATAAAATGACACCAAACATTGTGCTTCCCAAAAATTCAAATTGCAATAAACAAATTCATGACTAAAATGTCAAAATTCCAAAATCCATTCTGGATGTAATACTATACATACAATATTGATCACAAACTCGTATAAAATAAAGTTCACAATATAGCTTTACGTAGACATAATGGAAGATAACTTTCCGTCTAAACTCTAACATATGTGGAGGAGATCCAATGTTAAAGTCACAAGCCGTAGTTATTGCCCAACATCTTAAACATCATAAAATATGATTATCATTATATCCAAAACAAATGTTGAACAATAATGGAATAAGGCAAAACAAATCCCGACGGAGTTTGCGACTCTCGCAATAAAATGGTTTCATGCACGTTAAAACCATGACTCAAAATCTTGTGTGTGTGCCAAACATTTCCCAAAATTCATAACACAATCCATATAAGGATTGGAAACACAAGAAATAGTTGATGAAATTTATTTTCAAAATAAACTCTGTGCATGACTTAGTCGGCATTCAACGTCTCAACTCATACTCTTCCAAATCTCTCCGGTCCACTATTGTCATCCGGATGCTTTCACCTCTTAAGGTGTGTTGGGAATTACATCAATTAACATTACGGTTTTTCCTCGAATCAAAGTCGGCTCAATAGGCCTATGGTTCTAGTCCAACCATCAATCTTGACCCGAAACGGTCTACTTAAAGCCAATATCATGCTTATCGTCACTCCAAGTGACTAATGCAAGAATCGTCCATCTATTCCAACGACTACTAGCTTAGAACCTCCTTCATTACCCCAACGATCATCACATGAAAGCAATTCAAGTATGCACATGTAGTAGTAGGTTCACCATGACACTGTCCAGGTGTCACTATGAACGCACCGTACATGCTTATCCTTGTTACTCTCAACATGATTCTCGTTTCTAAAAGCTTCATCAACTTCAAAACATCCTATCTTAAAGTGCCTAAAGGTGAATTTCACTCTCATTTACTTAAACAAACTCTAGTTTGAGTCTAGGTATCCAAAATCAACACCTAAATCTCTCAAACTTATGCTCTGATACCAACTTGTAACACCCTCAAATTTGGAACGAGCAACTAACTTTAAAATTCAATAAATTAACCAAAATAGATAAATTCATTTCTACAAATCATTCCTACAATTCCTCAGAATTAAAACATCATAAGTTCCACAAACAATTAACTTAATCGAGCGTTACTTAACACCACACAAAATTGCTAGTCCAAACTATTGCGGAAGACTTCACTAAACAAGTCACCTCTCGTGCACTTTACTAACACTCGCCACTTCAATGTGTAGCTAGAGCTACCCCAACCTGAGCCTGTTGCACATGCCGACAAATAAAAAGGGTTAGGCTTACGCCTAGTGAGTTCAAGCATTTTATCATGACTATATAAATTCATAAATAGAGAGAAATATAGTTGTAGTCATGATTTCAAAAGAGTTTACTTCAAATGCAAATCACCCATTTTCCAACTCACGCAATCCCCATGATGAAATCTTTAATGTAATACGATTTCCCAAAATACTCATTTCCAAAATCGACGTGATAGGTGAAACCACATTTGATACTCAAACGATTGAATTCATAATTAAATCACCATTATTCCGAACATCCCAAACATGGATAAACATAACCCATAATTCATATAACGTGGGAAACAATTCGTATAAAATGATACGCCGCCGAAAACATGGATAAACACATATACCCAAAACAACACCTTTCGGTGACGGGGGAGACCCGTATACATTGCACGTGACGGAACACATAAGTGGGTCACCTACTATGCAATAAAACACCCACGTGGATTACTCTCGTAAACCGGGCTCAACCACTCCAGATCTATTGCCCGCGAGACTAGGGAGTCCCCAACTTCAACCACTCCAGGTCTATACATTGGTTCATTCCAAATCCACAACAGCACATTAGGGATTACACCTTACTGCCCATGAGACGACGCCCGACCATATAGGTCCACGCCTTACTTATCACGGAACCCGATGCCTATCCCGTGCTAAGCACATATATGGAATTACACCTTACTGCCCATGAGACGACGCCCGACCATCTAGGTCCACGCCTTACTTATCATGGAACCCGATGCCTATTTCGTGCTATAAATAAACTAACGTCTCGTAAAACTAGGCTCAATCAAATCCGACCTCTTGCCCGCGAGACTAAAGGAAACTCAAATGCCTATGGATCCACGGCTAACAAGGTCTAAAATATTACACGACCCCAAATAATTAAACAAATGCATTCAAAACATGCAATTCCCCAATTAACATAAATCATGATCAAAATCAACTTTGAGTTATCAAACTGGACAAGTGTCCCCAAAACTTAATAAAATCCAATACCGAGCCACAAGCTCAACTAACTCAAAAGATAGTTCATAAAATTCATAAAATGACATTAAACATAGAAACACACACCTCTGCCAATAAGTACTTTGAACCCATGAAAACCCGAAATAAAATCTTGGATCGGGATAACCCTCCTTTCCAAAAAGGACTCAACTTTTACATTTTCAAAACACCTCATGATGTGTTATATGCATATTTTCCAAACTATCCAGAAATGCATTTTCATAACAAATAGACCCCATCTATCACATAAATCAATAATCCATTTTCATGTATGATTTACCTATCATATTTTCCAAAATTCCAAAAGTAGTGCTTTACTACATTTATCACATTTAATACCTCAAAAGGTAAAACTCACCAAATAACTCCACATTTATAACTTTCAAGTAAAACGCATAATTACTTGGAAAATAACATTTTGGCATGTACAAAGTTTTCGCAAAGTAACTTGAACTCACCTTAGCTAGATTAAGCTAAATCTAGAGTTTTCTCCAACGTAAGCTCCTTTGATGAAGTTTGCATCCTCAATCCAAAACTTCCAAAAACCACTTAGGTTTTGATGAAAACCTAGAAAACCCCAAAATCTCTAGTGATGTGGATGAAACTTGTTCTTGCATCAATGAATTAAACCACACCACCAAACACCCTTGAATATTCCTATGAACTTCAAAACTCTTTCTAGATCCTTGAAGAGCTCTCAAAATCGGAACCATGGCCACTTGAATCGCCAAAATCGGAGTTGAAATGAGAGAGATATGAAGAAATGAAGTTTGTGGGGTGAAATTCGTGTTTTAAGCTGATCAGGAGCTCCACGCTAGTTAACTAGCGCCAAAATGCGCGCCGGGCACTGGTCGTCCGGTTTCCCCTTAAACACTGTTTTGGCCATAACTTCTTCGTTATAGCTCCGTTTTCGCTCTGGAAATAACCGTTGGACTCGTATTCGAATTCCCCATCCAACAAGACCATAAAATCTAAGATTTAAGCCAAAATTCTATTTTCATATTTTTCTTAAAAGGTCGGTTCCACACCGATTCGAAATTGTGCTTATCCGAAAAATACGGGTGTTACAGACCCTTCCCATTCCAAGCCATTCTTAGCCACATTTTTCAAATTCCTTCATCATTACTTCTTGTAAATATTATTTAATTTTTTAAAAACCTAAACCTTTTGATAACCGTTCCCTCTCATTTTTAAAACCACGACCCATCTCTTCCACTCTATATTTCCCTATAAGTACCCCATCTTCTCCTCATTCTTTCATTTTCGAAACCTACAACTCATCTCTCTATTCTCTCTCACACCCCTATCTCTCACCTGCAACAATGGCACCCACCAAGATAGCGAAGAACATTCCTACTAGCTTTGAAGACCTCAAATTTAACCCCTGCAACCATGTTGCAAGATTCGAAGCGGATCCAAATCACCAGGAGTTCAACATCGTCTCCAAGTTCTTGTCTCGATCTCCCCTCCTTCATGCATTCACCTGCAACCCGAAAATGTGCAAAGTCCTCATTGGCCAGTTCTGGCTAACATGTGTTTATGACCCGTCAAACGAAGCCATCCATGCTTCGATTCTTACCACTGAAGAAGGTGATCATGATCTCACTTTTGGCGTCGACGATGTTCGCAATGCTCTAAGGATCACAGCTTTTCCATCATATGATATCATGCAACTAGACCATGCTTTAGACGAAGTAGTCCAAGCCATTGGATACACTCAACAATCTACCTCATCTTCCAAATCCTCCAAGGGTCCCGGAACTCTGATTCTGGCAACATGGGAGGTATTTGGAATTTCTTTTTCGCACATATCATCTATTGTCTATCTCGCAAGACGAGTGGGCACGATCAATCTGCTTCCTACATTACCTCTCTTGCCCATGCACTCCTGTTCCAACGCAAGATAGATTTTGCTCAGTATTTATTTACTGAGTTGGCTGAAGTGGTCCGACACCCGAAACGCAGCCAAGTGGCCTACCCGCGCTTTATCTCTATGATTCTTCAACACAAGCTTGGTGCAGCCTTGGACGCTGATCGCAAATCTGCCACACCAAGATTTATCTACGACTGGTCCTCTCCGGTGGTTGGTCACAAAACACTCGATATTCCACCACGTACCACCGATCTGCCACTTCGCCAAGGTATGATTTCTTTTGCTCTCTCTCCCAATCTTCACTGGGGTGAGGCGAAAGCTCCCGGGTTTCAACACCCGGAAGTTCCCGAGGAACCCCAAGTTGTAGTGGCCCCTTCTCCCCGTCCCCGAGTGAAGTCATGTGGCGCTAAACAGAAACAACGCACAGCCACCGACACCTCCGCACTCGCTTCTAGAACTACGCCACCGAGAGATCCCTCAGAGGCTTCCCCGGTTCATATCCCATCTCAAAAGCGGAGGTACTCTAAATCTCCTTCGAGATCTCCTCTAAAGAGGTCTCGGAGACATTCGGCCAAGCCATCTAAGCCAACTGTCGACTCTCAAAAATCGACAGTTGTTGAACTTCTCCCCTTCGGGCCAAGGGAATCCGTTATTACCCCTACCGACTCCTCCGTAGCCTCTCCACAGGCTTCGGTTGTATCATTGGAGAACCCACCACTTACCTCCCCACTCGCTTCTTTGGGTGGTGGAGATGACTTCGGGGTCTCTCCCCTCGAAGGAACAGAATTCTCACTGCACAGCCTAACACCCGATCATTATCTGATCGATGATGCACAACCCGTTGAGGGTTCCCCCACAGAAAAATCCCCCCCACGAGATTTCTTTGAATTTCTATTGGAAGACACTGGTTCTCCCCGAACCATAATCCCCACTGACGACACTGGTTCCCCCCGAACCATGATCCCCACCGACGACACTGCCCTCACCGAAGCACCATCTCCACCGAGACCACCTTCTCCTACACCGATCACATCTCCTCACTGATCTCCAACCCCTTACCGATCACCCACCCCCACCGATCCGAATCATCGGGGGATAGTTCTTCCTCATCACAATCCCCTCCCCGACGACCACCATTTCCCCCACAGAGGCAACCTTCTCCCCAAAGAAGAACCCTTTACCCCGATCCTTTATACAATCATCCATCCTCTTCCACTTCTGTTGAGGAAACAATACTACCTCATACCCCGTTATCACCGACACATCCTCGATTCCATCTACCCGAGGTTCGTGCTCCTCCTATTACAGGTATTCGGCTGCCTAGTGACTTAATCGCTGAGGTTCAAGAGAGTGCCCGTCAGTGTAGATTGGTCGGTACTCAGTTTGAATCATTCAAACAAGCCACAGTTTCTTTAATGGCTCAAACAAATGATCGGGTTTCGATGCTCGAGTCTCGGCAACCTCAGCTCTTGGTAGATGCTCTTCGGCCTATCTCTGAAAACTTGGCCTTATTATCCAACAGGGTGGAATCATTGACCTCCTTACATTCCGACCTTGCAGTTTCCTTCGGTGCCTTCATAGCATCCACGACAGTTAAAGATGCTGAGCTCTTCCGTCTTCATAGTGAGGCCCGTCGGCATCAAAATCTTCGAACCAGTCTCTCCGAGTCCCTTGAATCTCTGCATCAAAAGGTTGATATCCTTGAAAAGAGCCTGGATTGGGATATGGATTTAGGTGACTTTACCTTAACCAGCATTGATCATGCCAGTATCAACCTTCTTCACTCCAAACTTGATCAGGTGTTCACTCTGTTGGGTTTGACTGTTCGGGCTGCTGCTGAGGGGGAGAAATCTGTACCACCACCGAAAATGCCTTCGGTTAAACGAACAAACAACAATCAGCCTTCACATTCCACCGATCAACCACACATTCGCATCTCCAAGAAAGCCACCGATATTCCAGGTACTACTTCTTCTCTATCTCCTCAACAATTGGTGGAGAAACCTTCAACGGAAGTCACTCCACATAAACCTTCACCGAAATCCTCACCACCACTGAAATCCTCACCACCACCAAACTCACCACCACCGACTCAATCTCCATCTGTGGAGAAAACCCCTGCAAAGTCTGAGGGGGAGCAAGTTAGCAAGGCTCCCAAAGACAAAGGCAAGAAAGTCCTCTCGGCCGAAGATGAGGCAAAAGAAGAAAAGAAAAAGAAGGAGCTAACCAAATATGGGGCCCGACCTGAGGGTGCCCAAACTCTAAAACTTAAGCCTCCAACCCAAGTAACTACCACCGATCTCGGTCTATCTTCTCAAGAAATTGAGGAGGCTAGACTTGCTCAGAAAGCCATTGATGACTCAAAGGCTCTTTCTCTAAAAGTTGCCAAGGAGGAAGCTGCAAAAGCCAAATCCACCGACCCCATCAAGACCCCAAGAATCTGTTTTGGGTGCCATAACGAAAGAAAAGGATGAGGAAATATCCTGGTACAAAAAGATGATGCACTACCGAACCAACAGGTCTCATATCTCAGGTATCAAAATTGCCACTTCTAAAGTTAATCCTACCGATGTAAGACTGATCATAGAAAGAGAAGATGGTCTGTCTAGGAGTATTAGAGATTTCCACCTGAAGCAATTCGGCCTCTCCGAATGGTATGAAATTTCTAAGCTCCTAGTGAAGAGTGTCAATCCAAAGAAAGATATATTCATCAAGTGCATTGATGACTTGATGAATAAAATGAAAGAGCTGAAAAGAAAACATAACATCGTTCTCTCCACTGATGAAAGAGCCAAACTTCAATCTCTCAAGGAAGATATCCGTCTACCGAATTCCAAAAACCAAAAGGTGACCGACAACATTTTCAAAGAGTTGGCTGCGAAAGGAAAGATTCCTTATGTGGACAATCTCAACTTGTCCCTTCCCACATCAAGCACCTATCCCTCAACCACTCTTAGTCTCTCACTGATTCATGGACTATACTTTAATAATGGATTCGGCCTCCGACGTTTCTTCAGATTCTCTCAGATTCACTTGGCCGACATTATCTTTCTGCAAGGTATATCCAATCTGATGCCTTACATTCCTGAAGCTCAACCATTCTACCAAAACATCCTCGCCGAAATGAAGCGTCGTCAGGAAATGCGAAAATAATCTAAGTGTTTTCCTTTATCTCCGTTCAAGTACTTGTAAAATTTTCTTCATTTTCGAATGTACGAAGATTTAGATTAAATGCAAGTACTTATCTTCTATTTTGAATTTACTTGTTGCACATAGTTATACCTTATTACTTGTAAATATTGTCTATAATATACATACTCATACAAAAGAAAAATAGATCAAAAAGAACAAAAAGAATGGTCTATGTGAAAAGAACCCAAAAAGAGTAAAAATGGTCAAAATGCATTTTACTTTCTAATACTCTTAAATATTCTAAGGATGGAGCTCAAATTCAAATAGGGGAAGATTGTTGGGTCACCAAGATTTGAAATTGACTCACCGATGTTTTTCCCTATATCTTACTTAGAATATTTTAGCATGGTTCTTTTAGAATGACTTGTACAAAATAGCAACTGTTCGGTGAAGTCGAAGACCAACCGAAACCAAGCTTGAAGACATTCTTATTGTGGAAATAAGAAGACTCTTCTCAAGATTCATACAAGTCATTGTCCACCGATTGTGTCTCCATACATCAGTGGACATCCTCCCCACCGACCCTTTTATCGTCGGCCATAAGCATCCCACCGATAAGGATGCTCAAATCGGTGGGATCTTTGTTTTAATGGTTTTCTTTGAAGATTGTTTAAAGATTCGAGTCAATTATATCGGTGGAACATCATCGGTAAAATTGTCTTGGAAAACACATCAAGAAAGATCTTCCAGTTTTGGTAAAAATCCAGTGGTTGGTAAAAGTGTCCTCTTGGCGCTTTATCCACTTTTAGATAACGTCTAAATCAGCGTGGGCATTATTCCTGGTTCCAAGGAAAAAGGTGATATGGAAACATCAACTTTTCAGAGTACTACACCTTCTATCCAATCTCCTTATGACAAGTGTCCTGAGCATTTAATGCTCATCTCACTATAAAAGGTGGTAGAAGCTCTCATGCAAACCACGCTTTCTGGAAATCTCTCTCAGTGCAAGAATTCTCCATTTTGCTTAAGAACTTTATAGCTTTGTTCTAAGTGTTCTAAGTTGTTTTGTTTAGTATACTTTGTGAAAGATTGTTAGAATAGTTTATCTGTTCTTTTCCGCAACAGTCTTTAAGTTTCTATGTGTAACTCTTGTTGAAAGTTTTTCAATAATAGAATTAAAATTGTGAAAATTTTGAGTATTGTATTCAACCCCCCCCCCCCCCTCTTCTACAATACTTGTTAAGCCATCTGGGACTAACAATAAGTGATATCTTTTTTTCCAAGTAATTAAATCTCTTATGATAATTATAAGGGTGTTACGTTGACAGAATGGAATTTGATAGAATTGTAATTCGTTGAAGGAATTCGACTTTGAAGTAAAAATTGATATGAAATTGCAAAAAGAAAATCACGACAATTTAGTGATTATTTGTATCAAATCTCATACTAATTTCAACAAACCCCATATACTTATCACGACACATTAATTCGTATATATTTATGATATTTAATAATATAATTAAATCCAAAAATATTCAATAATGAGCTCATTTCGAAGGTATTGATGAAGCGATTACAATAGTATAATTTGTAAAAAAATAGAAATGTTTTAATGCATTTTAGTTCATATACATTATTTATGTTTATATGATAAGAGTCTAAAATGAAAAATAAAAAAGTAAGAGATTAAAAGTAAACTACATATCTAATTATAAGGGTAGTAAATGTAACATATAATTTCAAAAAATTGAATTAATGAGAGATTTAAGGGGGAGTGAATGTGGGTGTGCTAATTGAACTTATAATGTAAACTGCGTCCAGATACATGTTTAGGCGGGAAAATACTGAAATCGGCTCACCAGAAGACGACATGTGACATGCTAGTTACTTATTTATTATATGTATAGATATAAGTTACTTTATTTTTGTCATAATATATAACCAATGTTCTAAAAAACTCGCCGCACAGCTGCGCCATGACACCAAGGCTCGTGTCTCACGTCACGTTAAGCCGGTGGCACGCCATGACCTAATGCGCAGTTTTCGTAATGCGATATTTGATTTTTCTTTACGTTTTTAATGTGTTATTTGCAAGTTTTTTAATATATAACTAAATTTAACTTGATTACTACTATTGACTCATTGAGTAACACTACAAACATATGTTTTTATGTATATAATATTATATATGAATTAGAAATTTGACGCTATAAGTCACGTCTTGAAAACGCCATGACTTCGCCGTGACTCCTAAGGCTTGAGGCTTGGCCTCGCCGCCACGCCACACCTCACGTCATTTAAAACCTTGTATATAACTTAAATTATATATAGATACATAATTAAATAAGAATATTTATCGTAAGGTATTGTTTACATGATTTGTTTCATATGTACTAATTTGGTTTACAATAAGGTAAAACTTTTTATTTGTACTTTTCTGTTTTATAGGCGCATAAAAAAATATTTAATTTGTGAAACAAATATATGTTAATCAATATCCTAAATTCAAACCATGGTTTAAAACAAATAATATGAAATAACACATGAATACATGATGCACTATTTTTTCAGGGTTCTCACAATTGTGTGGATTATCAAATTATTAGAACCCCACCCAACACATAGACACACACACATATATATATATATAGAGGCGGGTTCAAACGAGGAGCGTACCAATTTAAGAGAACGTGAGGAGCAATTGATAGTTATGAATCACATGTGATTGGCAGTTGTGGATCACATGTGATTCACAACTGATCTGGATGAGAATCGACAGTTATGGATCACATGTGATTGGCAGTTGTGGATCATTAATGATCCGCGACTTGCACGCGTCGCGAACCAAGTCGCGCTACTTTTGCGCGAAAATTCGATTATGTCCGATTTTTTAGCGTTGTAAATCATATGTGATCAGAAGCATGAGAGTGCTCCTCACGTTCTCTTAAATTGGTACGCTCCTCGTTTGAACCTTCCTCTATATATATATATATATATATAGAGAGAGAGAGAGAGAGAGAGAGAGAGAGAGAGAGGGGTTGGCATACCACACGTAAGTACTTTGACTATTTTGTTGGTTAAAACGATAACGAAGATTATCATAACAGATTGATATCAACTTGTGCAACTCTACCTCTTCATTACGTGGTTGTTGTTTGTTTTAATAATGAAAGAATAGTATTTCTCAACATGACGTAATAAATATATTTAGATATTTGATTGGTGTTAAATAATGTAACAGAAATGTGATGTCATTTGACAACTATAACACACTTTATAATATTGTAGGGGTGTTTGGGAGTGCTTATATTTTTAACTTATGCTTATTTGTTGTGCTGTGGAAAAACAGTTTTTAAAAAGTGTTTGTTAAAAATTGAGGGTAAAAAGGTAATTTGGATAGATAAGGAAATAAAGAGAAGTAAATAAGTAGGTAATTTGTATGTGTGATTACACTTCGACTTTTTTTGGTTACATTTGAATGAAAAATGAACAGTATGTCAATAAATAAACGTGTATGTATTCAAACATTTATGGTGTACAAACTTTTACTCGACTCGTTTTGTTTTTCTTTACGTACACCGTATAATTTCTATTTGATTTTACAAAATAAAATTAAAGACATGAGGTGGGAAAACATGTTTTCAGATTATTTAAAGACTAATAAATTAAAATTTATACATAAATATCATTTTTGTTATCCATAAATTTAAAGGCATTGTTTAGGGGAAAAAAGCTAGCTTATAAGCTAATTTTTTTTGGTGTACATGTTTGGATGACCATAAACTAGCTTTTTGAAACGCTACTTCAAGTAGCATTTCAGTAGCTTTTTATAAATATTCCAATATTGTTCCTTATTATTATTTACTAACTATTATTATTAATAAATATTAATTTTTAAATTTAATTATTATTAATTAATAAAAATTAATTAATATTAACTGAAAATTATTAAATTAAATTCTAATTATATATTGATATTAATTTTTAATTATTTAGAATTATTGTTAATCATATAAATTATTTTTATATATTTTATAATATTAACTAATATATTTTAATTACCAACTACTATTATCTTTTTATGTATTATTTGATTGTTTTTTTTCATATTATATGTAACGGTTATTTAAAATCATAAGTTAATATATATTTTTTTCTAAAACCTGTTTTAACAAATTAAAAATTTAGAGTAAACTACACTTTTGGTCCCTGTGGTTTGGTGTTTATAACACATTTGGTCCCTACAGTTTAAAAATTACACTTTAGCCACTACTGTTTGCCATTTGGTCCGGATTTGGTCCCTCTGACCAACGTCCGTCCATTGTCAGACGTTAGGGGCAACCATGTGAGATGCACATGAGGGTAAATCAGTCTTTTTCCCTCACAGGGACCAAATCTGAACCTTTACTCAAACCCTTTCTCTCTCCTATCTTCTTCTTCCCCAAACACACACACACAACCCTATCAATAGAAAATTCTAAAAAAATGGAGCAATCAGATATGGAAGAGAGTCTGTGGTGGTCTGCAAATGGGACGAAGGTAGGGCAGTGGTCGATGCGTGTTCTTGCTGCTGTTGTTAGAAACAATCGAGAGAGAAAGAGGGGTGAGGCTGATTACAGGTCTGCGATCGACCAAGAAAAGGGGGAAATGGAGAGTGGTGACGAAATCGAGAGGGAGGGCAGATTCTTACCGCTGGCGGAGTGGCGGTGGTAGGAGAACTCAGATTGGTGGGCGACGACGTGCAGAGAAGTGGTTGCAGGTTTGTAATCTTCTTCTTCCCTAAACACACACACACAACCCTATCAATAGAAAATTCTAAAAAAATGGAGCAATCAGATATGGAAGAGAGTCTGTGGTGGTCTGCAAACGAGACGAAGGTAGGGCAGTGGTCGATGCGTGTTCTTGTTGCTGTTGTTAGAAACAATCGAGAGAGAAAGAGGGGTGAGGCCGATTACAGGTCTGCAATCGACCAAGAAAAGGGGGAAATGGAGAGTGGTGACGAAATCGAGAAGGAGGGCAGATTCTTACCGCTGGCGGAGTGGCGGTGGTAGAAGAACTCAGATTGGTGGCCGGCGACCTGCAGAGAAGTGGTTGCAGGTCTGTAATCGAGAGGGGGGTCGATCTAGAGAGCGAGAGGGAAGAAGAGGGGGAGTACCGAGAGTTCAGAGATGCGTGAGAGAGATGGAGAGAGGTGGCACCGGCGATCTGTGGTGCGGCAACGGGAGTGATGTTAGGGCAGAAAATCGAGAGGGTAGAGGAGAGACGAGAGTGAGAGAGAGAGACTTCTGGTATGGTTGGTCGCCGGTGGTTGAATGGTGGTCGGCGACATGGATGAACTTTCCGGCGATATAAACCCAGTTCCCGGCGAGATCTCGATTTTCCGGCGAGAGTAGCAGTTTTCGGCGACTAAAACCCAGAAACCGGCGAGAGAAAGGGTTTGAGTAAAGGTTCGGATTTGGTCCCTGTGAGGGAAAAAGACTGATTTACCCTCATGTGCATCTCACATGGTTGCCCCTAACGTCTGACAATGGACGAACGTTGGTCAGAGGGACCAAATCCGGACCAAATGGCAAACAGTAGTGGCTAAAGTGTAATTTTTAAACTGTAGGGACCAAATGTGTTATAAACACCAAACCACAGGGACCAAAAGTGTAGTTTACTAAAAAATTTATGATATATATGTAATAATAAATTTTAAATTCTTTTAATTAACATGTTGTATTATTTAATTTTTCTTTACTACATTGGTTGTATTAATTAACATATTATAATTTTCTAAATTTGTTTTAATTATATAATCAAATATTATAATTGATAATTTATTTACAGATGTCCTTTTTGGTCATTTTACATGTTTATAAGGTAGTTTTGCCAAACATGACTTTTTCATCAGCTACCAGCTAGCTTATGAGTCAACAACTAGCTTATCAGTTACCAGCTAACTTATCAGCTAGTTTGCCAAACATAGCCTTAGCAATCCAAAATTATTGATTTACGTGTGAGTAGTTTATTAGAGCATTTCAACCTATCATTTAAAAAAAGGTAAACTACTAATTTGGTCCTTGTGGTTTGTCCAAAGTGACATTTTTTTTGTTTTCTCTCGTTTTGAAATTAGAAGATGATCATTATGGTTTGCAAAAGCATTCGTATATGGTCAATTCCACTACCGGTCATTAGAAAATTTAGTTAAAAAAGAGCATTTTATTTTTTATCTTTTACCAATCAAAATCGGTTTTAGGATTCTGATCCTGTAATTTGTGATTGGGTAAAGGACAGAAAAAATGATTAAAAATGCCCCTCATTTAATGAAATATTTTTAATGGCAATTGGAGGAAGGGACCAAAGCCGGATGTTTTTTTGCAAACCACGATGACCATCTTATAATTTCAAAACTACAAGGACGAAAATTGCTATGTCTGACAAACCACAAGGACCAAATTTGTAGTTTATTATACATCAAATGAAAATTTTGTATTTGCTTTGCTAAAAGGGATTTTCTATATTATTTTCTAAAGTAGAGAAAAAACAAACACCCTTATTTGATGTAGATCTGACCGAAAAAGTGAAAAGAGGCATTTAAGTGCTTAATATGGAAAAACAAACAACCCCTAAGTTTAAAGAATTTTCTAAAATTTGATATTGGGAGAAATAAATAAGTTTTATTTATTTATTTACACAAATAAAATAAAATAATTATTATTTAATATAAAGTTCAAAAGGTATATCGCGATAATAAAACTATAAAATATTTAATAACCTAGTTAATGTTAAAAATCTCTAATATAAATAACCTGTTGGACTTTAATACAAATTTTTTAAGATTTTAATTATAAGATCTCAGTTGGGAGGGAAACTAAGATTGTCTTATAAGAGACTGAATATATCATATATCAGTCACGTTTTAAAATCGTGAGTCTATATGTAGATAAAATATACAGTATCTGATACGATTGACATGTGATGTTAATTGTTATCAATGGTATCAGAGCCAGAAACTGGACTGGTGTATGGAAGTCGCCCGGATCCAACCCGGCCTGCCAGAAAGTCCGAAGCCCAGCCTGCATGAAGCCTGAGCCTCGGCCCGTCGGTTACAACCGGGCCTGGTATTTGAAAGTTTTGCCAGCCTGCCCCGGCCTGACCCGAAGACCGATTTATAAATAGATAATTAGATAACATTTATAATTTTGTTTGTGAAGGCTCGACCTGAAAGCCCGATTTTATAAAAGCATTAGCAGGCCCGGATATTTGTGCTAAAGCCTTAGCCCGGCTCGGCCGGCCCAACCAAAACCCGGGTATTGTAATAGAGTTCCGGCCCGGTTCATCACGAGGCCCAGTCTGGCCTGGCCCGGTTTTTTGGCCACCTTATGACCGTATGATGATGCCATGAGTATTGATTTTGATCAGAGAAAGTATAACTTCTTTGATTGATCATAGATGATTCGACTGATTGCTCTTTAGATCATGTTGTACAACTGTTCAAATCTCCTTTCGGATTATGGAACTCGAATTTCTGCACACTGAAATCGGCCTAGGGTTTTGATTTTGTCGCGAAGATCTATGGAGACGGTTTTTTATCACTCCAAAACGATTCTACGTCGTCATCATGCAAGTAAGATCAATTTCCTGTATAAAACGAAGAATTACGATAATTAGGACACGAAATTTGAAATGATTTTTGTTTCCTGAACTATTGCGCTTGTTGATGATGCGTATCACATGCTTCTAAAAATAGATCCATCATTTGTGTATAAAGTTGTTTATAGCGGTTAATTGAACTCAGGTGGACCGCTTGCTTTTGTTTCGTGTTCTTCGGATTGTTTGATTTACAAATGCATCTAAATAGGTATGTTTAACATTTTTATAATGCACATATTGGTAGCTCTATTGTAAGTATTTTGTTGTAGTTTACTTAAAACTGCAACTTCTCTTTCACAATTGGAACAAACTTTATCAAATTTGAAGTTCGAATGTAACAAATTCAACGTTCAAAAGTGAAAATGGACTTTATGGCAAGGAGTGAGTAAAAGAGACTTATGTTGGTGTCTATGCTGTATAATGACCACTATAACTAAAGTTCTGCAGCCACTCAAAGGATGGACACAATCTTGAGTAGAGATTTTTTCCTTGGGAAATTGTATATTGAAGTGGCTTATGCAATTGTGCATGACTATTAGAAGAAAGTATTTACCCTGTAAAGTAATCCACTCAAGAGAAAGCGGAAGAATATAAAAGAGTATAATGCAAACCGTATTATATAAGTTAGAGAGTGCATATAATTTGGATGAGGGACAATAGTTAGGCAAATGATCCTGTACCATGCCCTATAATTCGAGCAGTGCCATGGCCTCATAACTGTAATAAAAATGTTGTTGGTGTTAGATCTGCAACAACATCATCATTCTTGCATTTGAAAAACACTAGGTTTGACATAAAAGTTTAACATGAACTATTACTTGAATGAAGGGAGCAACAGTTAATCAATTAATAGTGTTTGAGTGATCCACAAATCTCTAAGCTTTCTAGGGTATCATACCATGAGAGATCATGTTTATGGATCAATTAAAAAATTTACAGTGAAGAAGAATCCTACAAAGTAGGATGGAGACACTTAGATGAACTCAAAAAATAACTAGTAAAAATGAGTTGGGGTAAAGTAGCTTAGGCAAACAACGTTTATTTCTGCTTAACTCACAGAAATCAGTTCGAAGAAAAGAGCTAAGAACACCCTCATGATGTGAGAAGAAATTTGTATCTCTCATTCTTAAAGGAGACACAGTTTGAAAACACCGATTTGAACACTAGATAGAAGCATAAGAATGTAATGCCTCTATTGGCATTGTAACTTTAAGATGTTAATCATATTGTAAGTTCAAAACACTACTGCAGGTTTTGAAAGTGATCCACACAAATGTGAATGGAGATCGTATTTTCTTCAAATGGAATAGACATTGTTACACTATTGACAAATGTATTTTGGATGGAGATATGACAAAATATCTTACAAGGAGGAGTTCAGAGAGTGCAAAACATTAGACACTAAAACAAATTCAAGATTTGACTATCTTAGATTTGGACCCCTCATACTCTCCAAACTCAAGGACATTTGTCCACTTAAATTATTTGGTTTGGCCCCATGACAAGCTTTTTCTGTTTTCAAACAGTTTTTTAGATCTGTCACCACATCATTCATGGTTGGCCTTTCAACGGATGTGCGCGCAACACAGGTCATTGCCAGTTCTACTACCTTCCAGGCTGTATTGATGTCAAAATGCCCATGTAACCTAGGATCAATTATTTTCTCAACACTTCCTTTTGCAACCATCGACTCAACCCAGTTAATTATGTATGTGTCTTTTGATATTGCTGGTCGGCTTGTAATCAACTCCAGGAGTACTACCCCAAAGCTATACACATCGCTTTTCTCGGTCAACCTGTTTGTTGTGTAATACCTGCAAAACAGAGACTATTGTAAGTTAAAGAAGAAGATCCTCTGTTAATATGAGATACTATGAATTTCTGACCAATTTCCTGAGGAAATATCGTTTTTTTTTTCTTCTTAACTGTTCCGTTTGTGTGAAACATCCTTGATGACTTACTCAAGTTTGTTAAAATTTTCAAAAATTAACAGCTGGTCAGTTGCTTAATCAATTTTCCACAGAGTGGATACTGAAAAGTTAAGAGATTGTATGTTAAAAGTTTTTACAATTATGGTTGAAATATAACAATAGGAGTTAATGTAGACGCAGTACTAGGGTAGTAGACTAGGAGTGGGGATTCCATAGCTAGCTTAGTCGGGAGGATGGAATCCGGAGAGGTAGAGGATGAGTGTAGGATTAGTGAGTCGGCAGATAGGCCTCCCAAGCCCTAGGGGTGTGTTGGTTTTCGTACATTTGTTATGTTTTCTTGCACATGCTCTATTTGTTCGTATGTTACAATGTTGTTGTTTACTTCAAACAAAATTTTCGAAGTTTAGTAATTAGTACTACCTTTCTTCTTTTCAAGTTCTTTGTTATTGTTTTTTATCTCTCACACTTTGCAAGCTAGGGGTCTTCATAGAAACAGCCGCTCCTGCTCTTTGGGTAGAGGTCAGGTTTGCTTACAAGTTACAACCCCTGGACCCCACTTTTGGTAGGGATACATTGGGTTCATTTGATTTGGTTGGTTTATGGCTGAAATTCTATTTTAGTTTAATTCGAAGTTGTTCGTCATAAGTGAAAAAAATACAGAACAAAAAAACTTACTCAGGGTCGAGGTACCCAGGAGTGCCAGCAATTACTGTTGACACGTGGGTGGCACCTTCAGTTGTAAAAGCTCTGGACAACCCAAAATCTGCTAGTTTTGCTTGGAACTTGTCACTCAATAATATGTTCGAACACTTCACATCTCTATGGACTATTGGTGGCTTGCAACCATGATGCATGTACTCTAGCCCTGTTACACAAACCCATGTATGCTAAAGCGATTGGACCTTACACAACCTAAAAAGTACTCCCTTTGTCCCAAAATAAGTGTCCACATTTGATATTTCTATTTTAGGTTGTCCAAAATAAGTGTCGACTTCTAAAAGTATGTGCCTACTTTCCAATTCTATTATTGACCATGAGATGGAGAAAATCGTTACTCCCTCTATTATTAAGGGTAAAATTGTCATTTAGTTAATTAATAAGTGTAATAATTAAATATTTCTAGAACTATGAGCCTTTTTTTGTGGACATTTATTTTGGGACGGAAGAAGTACGTGCCAGTAGATTTTAAGTAGTCTGATGACTGACCTTGTGCTGCATCGTATCCGATTTGTAGCCTTTCTTCCCAGCTCAAGACTTTTGGACTTCCATCTGAGTAAATTGAAGCAATTAGTGACTGAAACAGGTAGATATGTAGTTATATGAAGAAAGATACATTTAGGGTAAATTTACCAAGCAGATGCTTTTCTAAGCTCTCATTAGCCAAGTACTCGTAGATTATTCCCTTATGGTTGCCTTCATTGCAGTACCCAACAAGTGAAGTTATGTTTTTATGATGAACACTCATGAGAAGGCTGACCTGGGATGGATTAGAGTATAAGGGCATAATAGTCTTTGTCAAAAGATTGGATGAAATCGAATTGGAATTCCTTACCAAAACCCAAGGAATTCAAATTCCATCATATGTGGATTTGGAATTCCGTGCTAAAACTCATAGAATGTACCACGCACATAAATGGAATTTGGTCAATGGAATTGACAGATTCCATCACATACCAGTGAACCAAACGCCGACTTAGGGGCCGTTTACGTAATCACTTACCCGGGTAAGTGCTTACCGGTAAAATTCAAGCTTACTTCTCGGGTAAGATTTTAGTCCACCAAAATGACATCGTATGCAACAATTTAGCCGGTAAGCGCTAACCGTGGTAAGAGTCATCGCACTCACTTACCGGGTAAGACTCTCGGTCCTTGCTTTCGACTCTCGGTCTTTGCTTCCGCTCTTCCCGGGTAAGATTCTTGGTCATTGTCATACTCATCCGGTAAGCTAATGTGACTTGGTAAGCACTTACCCGGGTAAGCGTTTTGTAAACGGCCCCTTAGTCTTCTATGCTATGCTTTCTTCTTTTCAATTATTTGAATAAGTCATTTTGTCGTACAAGATTTCACGTTCTTGTTGCAAGTTATCATTTAAGCATTCTTGCTCATTTAGGTACCTCAACTAAGGTTTTTTTTCCTCAATTAAAGTTCTGCTAATATTCTTGTTGTATTGTGAAGCCTTTATATCAAGGATGGAACTTACTTCAGCATGAAACTCCCTGTACCCTTGAGCTGATGATTCAGAAAGCATCTTCACTGCAACCTGGTTTTCCCCGATAGACCCATGGAACACCGTTCCAAATCCTCCTTTCCCAATAACACTGCTGAAGCTGTTAGTGATTTTCTGTACCTCGGAAAGTGTGAAACGTTGATTTCTTGATTCGATAAGGTCGTCCCTTACGATCCGACCTGCATTCATTATTTCAAAGCTTGACATGTCAAACTCTAGATGTTGGTTTTATTTCCTATTGTTAGAGTCCCACGTCTGCTAGATTTGAACCATTTCTCTTGTATATATGATGGAACCTCCCTTCTCTCCTTTAAGGGTTCTTTTGGAGAGTAATCTGGGTTCCACATATTCTCATATGGTATCAAAGTCAAGGTCTACCATTTTAGGGGCTCGACACTCTGGGGCAATCTGTACTCATCTAGCACCTTCTCGACACTCAGGGACGCTGTTGGAGGAGCCCTGTTAGGGTCCTACATCGGCTAGATCATTTCTTCTGTGTGTGTGTATATATATATATATGATGGAAACTCCCTTCTCTCCCTTAAGGGCTCTTTTGGAGAGTAATCCAGGGGTTCCACATATTCTCACATGGTATCAGAGCCAAGGTCTAACACTCTTGGGCAATTTGTACTCGTCTAGCCTCCTCTCGACACTCTAGAACGATCTGTACCCGTGTAGCCTCCATTGGAGGGGGCGTGTTAGAGTCCCACGTCGGCTAGGCTTGGACCATTTCTCCTATATATATGATGGAATATCTCTTCTCTTCCTTAAGGGATCTTTTGGAGAGTAATCTGAGGGTTCCACATATTCTCAGACCTATGATTTCACATATTCTCATACCTATGATTTCATTTATCTAAGATTATACGATACTATCTAATTAGATTATGCAGCAAAAAGGTTAACGGTATTTCAAACCTTGTGTTCGTCTTCTCTTAATTATCCATAGGATGCCCAATATGGTCAATAGCACGAATAATGCAGAAAATGTCGATATCACTGGAATAACGACTTTCTTATGCTTATTGCTTTTACATGAACCCTTCGGACAAGAAGTTGTATCTGCATCACTACTTGCTTCAATACTGATAGTGTAATAAATGTTAGAAAAGTGAGGTGAATGTTGCTTGCTTTTGTTGGAGTATATTTATAAAGAAGTAAGAAGCAAACCTCAATTGCAATGCCCCATTCCTTGACTTTGCTAGTAGTCCTGCTGGTAGTGGTCTTGTGAAATGGTTTCCCGTTAAGTTGCTATACAAAATACCATGAAAAAAATTATATACCAAAAACTTTTGACCCTAGATCTAGTGTTAAGAGCCCCACATTAGCTAGAGTTGGACAATTTCTCCCCCATTTATGTTGGAACCGCCTCTCTTTAACTACTCTTTTTGGAGAGTAATTTAATGAGGTTGCACATATACTTACATGGTATTAGAGCTAAGGTATGTCATATAGGGTGCGTTTGGTATCTAGACATAATAGAACAAAGCAGAATAGTTGTTCAGTGTTTGGTAAGACAGAACTGGACATAACATATAACATGACCATTTTACCCCTAATAAGTTGTTTATATCTTTTATATATTTTGATTGTTTATGTAATTTATTAAATTATAATAAAATAAATATTTTTTATAACAAAAGATATCATAAAAGTTTTCGTCAAGACGATTAAAATAACACTAAAATAAAAAGTTTATGTAGTTTTCAAATTTTTATACATTTTCTATATTATTTTTTACTATTAATATTTAATAAATTACATAAATTAACCAAAATTATAGAAACCATATAAAAATAATATTTTTAGGATAATAAGTGAAAGTTTAATGAACATAAAATACAATAAACAAAATTTAAAGAATGAATAAAATGTAAAGAGGGAGACATATTTGATGTTTTAGAAGAGAATTATGTTTTATTTTGAGGCTATATTAGTAAAATATAGGTATGCTCCACCTTGTTTCATGGGATGGGGGTGGAACAAGTTTGTTCCACACTGTTCATGTATGTTCCACATAAGTCCTGCCAAACATGGATCAGGGATCCGTGCTCTTTTCTGTCTGGTGTACCAAACGCACCCATAGGGACTTGACACTCGGGGACAATCTGTGTCCGTCTAGCCTCCGTTGGAGGTGGCGTGTTAACATTGGCCATACGTGGACAATTTCTTCTCAATAAATGTTAGAACCTCCCTTCTCTCCTTAACGGATCTTTGGGAGAGTAATCTAATGGGGTTCCACATATTCTTACATCTACAACCAGGTAACTTACAGGGTCATCAAGAAATCTAGTTGAGAGAGAAACTCTGGCACAGTTCCTGTCAAGTTGTTGTAGGAGAGATCCCTGAAAAGGGAACAAAGAGAGATGAGGACCTTGTACAATAGTGATGGGCTTATATAGTGAAAACTTTAATATGATAAACTTCAATCATCTATGAAAGCACTTACAATGATTGGATCATTGTCAGATTAGCTAAGGCAGCAGCTATTTCTCCACTCAATCCGCTAGAAGACAAGTTCCTAAATCCATAGTTTGTTAAAGAATTGTGAATGGTAATAAAATGGAACACTTAAGGGGCTGTTTACTATCTGCTTACCGCCTCTTACAGGGTAAGAGATAGGGGTGTAATAGAGCAGAGTCGAGTAGCAGGTTATTCGAGCCGGGGTCAAAAAATAACATCAAGCTCGAGCTCGATTAACTTTTTCAAAGTGGGGCTTGAGCTTGATTAACTTTTTCAAAGTGGGGCTTGAGCTTGATTAACTTTTTCAAAGTGGGGCTCGAGCTTGATCGAGATCACACTCCTACCCAATTAGCGCTGGTAAACGGTCCCTTAGCTATATCTGTGAATGTAATACTTACATAGATATGATCCTAGGAGTAACCTTATCATCGTAATTGCAATTAAGACCATCCCAAACAGATGTTTGTGGAACACACATATCTCCTTGCCAGTTTCTTTTTAACCCGTACGTTGACTTGATACTCCAGATTGCTGCAGCTAATTTTAACAACATAGGCAGGACAGATGAAAAGACCATGATAAATAGCATCCATTTGCATCATGATGTTTAAAGTAAAACTCTACAATGAAAAGATTATGGGGAAATCGACCCAAATAGCCATTTCTCTCTTCACAATTGGTCTCCTAGCCATTTCTCTCCCGGTTTTACCAAAATATCACTACTTCTGTAAGCGACAGGTCCGCAAATTGCAGAGGGGTGAAAAAATAAAAAAAATAAAAGTGTATGAACATGGTCCGCAAGTACAGGGACCAAATCCGTAATTTGTCTATGTCCACAAGTTTACATCCGCAAGTTGCGTTTACAGATTTGGCACCTGCACTTGTGGAGCATTTCAGATTTTTTTTTCTTTTACTTTTTCACCCCTCTGCAATTTGCGGACCTTTCACCAGCGAAGGTAGTGACATTTGGGTAAAAGCAGGGGCGGAGCCAGAAAGTTTATCTAGGAAGTGCCTAGAAAAAATGTAAGAAAACTCACAATTTCAAGGTTGAGAAAACCCTTTTGAGTATATATGTTTTTTTAATTAAATACTTGTCCTAAAATAGGTGTAAAAAACGAGTTAAAAAACACGAGTGACCTAAACAACATAACTTTGTCTATATTTATACAAACAAATACAAGAAATGTGTAAATAACCGTATAAATAAGAAAAGCCCTTTGAAAGTGCATGAAATTTATCGTAATTTTTTTTGTATTCAATAAAGTAACTTGTAAACTTGGCATTTATAAAGGAAGAAAAAGAAGAATTTGATATGAATAAATAAAGTTTCAAGTGGGTAATTGAGGTTTGGGACTATATTAAATTTTATTTTTGAACCAATGCCATTTCCTCCAAGGTGGCTCCGCACACGGGGAGAGAAATGGCTAGGAGACCAATCGAGGAGTGAGAAATGGCCATTTCGGTCAATTTCCCAAGAATATACGCTACTAGGAATTTATATATCTACCATCTTGGTCGTTTGTTTGCCATTGTAGGAGCTGCTTCGTGGTATAAAGCTCTATCGCATTGAATATAGGAGGAAGGGTTGAATTTTGAGTTCTATTCATCGTAATTTCATATGCTGATAATCTATAAAAGCTGCTGAACACTGTGCTTGTAGTATGATTGACCGGAGAAACTGGTCCAGCCCAATAGTACCCATTCAGATAAATGTTGAACTCTCTGGTCTGGTTGCTTTTTAGTTTTTCAATTTCAGCAAGGTGAATATACATGTAAAACTCGTCACTGGCGTTAGCAGACTTCCATGAATAATATAAGTAATTGGTAGGGTTTGTGGGTGTGATGGCAGTGCTCATGACCTTTGATGGTACTTCTTCTGTGGTCGAAGACCCTAAAGAAACTGTACTAGATGTCTGTAGATCTATAGTGCCACTTGAAGAAATATTATACCATATTCGATCATACTTGTCATCTTTATACCTGAATCAACAATAGGTGAACAATCAAGTTCGACATACATAACCAAGTTAACATCGGCGGGCAAGCACACGAATTCAGGTTAGTACTCTAGTTTGTATGAATTGACTATACACTACAATGAAATGGGCTTTATAGGACGCCAACTATGTCTAAGGGGTTGTTTGTTTACCTTTTAATAGTTCCATTAAGAGGCAACCTCTGAATCGTTAAGAGGTGAATCTTTTTTTAGAAGGGTGTCCTAGGCTATGCCTAGACTAATCCCTTGGCAAATTATGACTGTAAGACATCAGCCCTGATTAAACCTCAGTGGCCACAAGTTGTGTACGCCTGGATTCAAACCCTGGGCAGATGGGATATTCCACCACATCCACAGGGCCTTAACCAGTACGCCACAACCCTTGTGGTTTAAGAGGTGAATCTTGCTTGGCAAAAAAAAAGTCTGCCTCTTAATGGTTCTAAAACAGAGCCTCTTAATCATTCTAACCACTTAATCATCCCACACCAAACCATTCAGCAACTGCCAAACAGCCCCTAAATGTCCTAATAGACTGTTTTATAAGACTTAATTTTGTACTTCCTCCGTCCCAAAATAAGTGTCCATAATTGAAATGGCACACAGTTGTAGGCATACATGATTATTACACTTTTTTCTTAACCAAATGACATTTTTACTCTCATTTCATTTCTCTCTCTTCGTAACTCTTAAATATTTTGCATTAATTAAGGGTAAATTTGGGAATTTAGTTATTTACTTTTGAAAGTGGACACTTATTTTGGGACGGAGGGAGTAGTACCAATCAATTGTGCATTTTATATATAAGTGCTACAGTAGGATGTTAGGATGTTCTTGGGCAACCTAACAAGTTTTTATAGGACACTTTTGAAATGAAGTGTCATATTAGTCTTTTTATAAGACACTATTGAGAACAGTATTTTTGCCTGGCGGGGGCACCTTTAAGGTAAATTAAAAATCCGCAAAGTTGCCCGATGTGTTTTTAGCCTAATTCCACGGTTTCGATAAACTTTTAAAGTTTTTTGGTTGATTTTGAGAGATTTTTAAGTTTTTTTTGTCGATTTCGAGGGATTTTTTTTGGTGGATTTCGAGAGACTTTGTTTGGTTTTTTAGTTGGTGGGGCGGAAAAACACCGGTTGATTTTGAGGTACTTTTTTTTTCTTTAGTGGGGCCCAATCCCCCACCATTTCTATGATGCATCCGCCTCTGGCCCCTTGAACACATTGTGTTATAAAACATTTGTTTTTATATGACACTTTTTCAAATAATGTCATATAAAAAGACTAATAAGAGTATTTCATAATTATCCTTATAAAACTTGTCAAGAAGCCCAAAAGCATCCTATCAACTTATTGTAACACTTTTACAACATAGAAAGCACAATAAAAATTAAGTCTTATAAATAAATCTATTAGGACATGTAGGGGCCGTTTACCAAGCGCTTACCAAGTCACCTTACCTTACCAGATGAATATGGCAAGGACCAAGAATCTTACTTGGTAAAAGCTAAGGCAAGGACCGAGAATCTTAGCCGGTAAGTGAAGGCGAAGACTTTACCACGGCTAGCGCTTACCGGGAAAATTGTTGCATACGATACCGTTTTGGTGGACTAAAGTTTTACCCGGTAAGTAAGTGATAGTGTTGAGTTTTACCGGTAAACGCTTATCCTGGAAAGTGTTTAATAAACGCCCCTTAGACATATTTGGCGTCAAATAAAGCTGATTTTGTTGTAGTGGTAGCTAGAGCTATATATACGAAATTTGAAGTGCTGACCTGACTGTTTCAGATGTACCAAAGTTTCTGCGTTCGTAGAGGATCAGTGATTTAAATCGAGTAGGGTACATGGTGCTATCCAAAAGCCTTAATTCTAATGCTGAAATGAAAGGGGTTCCAAGACCTATGTTTACAAGGCACACATATATGTAGTATGATGACGTGAGGTGTATAATCTCATAATCCATAGCCAACGACGTTGTAAAGTTAACCTTAGCCCAAAGATCGGATCCAAGGTAGAGATCAAATTGTGGGGGTTGACCTTTCAAGTCATAATTCCCGTAATTAAACCTCGCCCTTATCAAATACTTATTACCCTTCCCTTGTTTCGGTTTGAGGGTGTAGCAGTTTCTGGTGCTTTGAGGAAAACTTGTGAGAGTGGTGAGCTGGAAATCGAGGGTGGCGGAGTTATATGTAGGTTGTATTTTTTGACTTATGCCACCGTTCATGAAACCGGCTTCTGAAACGTAATTTAGGCCTGTTTTGCTATCCGTGTAGTTTGAGCCTTGCGTTATTCCACAATCTATGCTTATGAAGCCTGTGAAGGAAAAATAGGATGGTTAAGAAATGTATTTGGTATACACATTTTATTTAGAGAAATCATTCTTAGGTACCTGATTGATCATCCTGAGCATGAATTATAGCTAAGGTAAGAGCTACATGAAGAATCAAAGTAGTAGAGAAATTTCTGAACATTTTCATTTCTACAGCAATAGATATCAGGTTGAAGTCTTTAGTCTAAAAGGGCACACACACACACACATCTTTATATATATATATATATGTAGAGAGAGAGAGAGAGAGAGAGAGAGAGAGATGGAGAGACTCAGATCATGTGAGAAGTTTTCACTTTCGTGAGAATGCGAGAAAAGGGTAGGTGCCTTCATATTCTGTGAATAATAGTTATATTGTGCTAAGATTGTAACATTCATATCACATATAATTTTGTGTATGTTGTAACTTCACATGATATAAGGGTATCTTCATAGTTCTCAACGACGAACATTCAAACAATATATATATATATATAGGGAGGTTCACGTGAAAACCTCAAAAAAATGGAAAACTGAGGAACATCCCGGTAGCCCTTCATCCGGACAGTATGCACTTTCGCATACAAGTAAATTAAGTTGTTTTTTGGTTTTTATGCACGTGTGCATGTAACAAATTACTTGTATGCACAAATGCATATCGTCTAGATGTTAACATCAAATTTTCTTAAAATGAGAAACATTAAAAGTTAATATTGGTAATTGTTAGGAAAGTTTTACATGATAACCCATTTTTCTTAAGTTTGTCTGCTATTTATTTTTCAGCATCAAACAGGTTAATTTTTATAGTATGGAGGGGGTATAGATATAGAGTTGACTTTATGTTAAGGAAGTAGGTGATGTGGTATCCTAAATAATTAAGATGCTCAAGGAATTTTTAATGCTAATTACTTGTACACCACTTGTTGCTTTGATTAGTATTTAATAACATCAGTAGTTTATACTCAATAGCTGGAGTTGACCTGGATATAATAATTTGAACATCATGTTAATCTTTGAGATTTCTTTTGAAGCATATAGTATTTAGGCGAAGATCGTGTGAGAAGTTGAGGTTAATGTGAGAAGCGTGAGAAGTGGATCTGAAGCGTTGATCACTTTTAATCAAATGCCCTCCCATGAATTGCGCCTTAGAAGGGAATTGATCCGATTCACCTCAGTGCAGTTATAACCACTTCTCACACTTCTCACATTAACCTCAACTTCTCACCAAACCCAACCCAACATCAATAACCATCGAGATATTATGAAGTACGAATTTTAAATAGTTGAGTGATTCTTACGTTATCTCTATGGCGCATATTCATTCTCCATGATCGTTTAGACATTTAGAAAAGTGTTTTTCTGTTGGTGCTACTAATATCGTTGTAAATATCTTTTCAGTAAATTCAGATAAAACCGTCACATAAACTTGTCCATACTTGTAAAAAGGACCGTGATTCTGACTTCATCATCGGAGAACCAGGGTGAGACTGCATGTCAAGTTTTGCTTGCTTTGCTGGTATGAATGAATCTGCAGCTTTCAGGTATGGTGGAACAATGTTATCTTCTAAAAATAAACCAAACCATAAGTCCTATTTCTCTTTAGTTTTATTGGAGTTTCACATCGGTTAGACTTGAACCCTATCTTGATATATATCCCCCCCCCCTCCAGGTTCCCCCCCTCAACGGTTTCGGAGGCTTGCCTAGGGGAGAAAGCTAGGATTGGGTACATTCTAATCATAAAGTTTATAGCTAAAAGTTAGACTAGTTTTTTCTTAAGAATCCAAGGGGAAGGATCGTGTGAGAAGTTGAGGTTAACTTGAGAAGCGTGAGAAGTGGATCTGAACCGTTGATCACTTTTAATCAAATGCTCTCCCATGAATTGCGGCTTAGAAGGGAATTGATCCGGTGCATCTCATCCTAATAGGCGTCCATTTCTCATCCAACGGTTGATAACCACTTCTTACGCTTCTCATGTTAACCTCAACTTCTCATCGGAACCCAACCCTAAGATCCAATCAGATCAAACAAGATGCACCCTTTTTAGTTATAGACATCTACGCTAATAAATGAAGACTTAGGGCCTGTTTGTTAGCAGTTTAATGAGTTTTGCAACTTATTTGGTCAGATACTCAGATTGTTTGGTAGTGGCTTAATGATATAGAAAATGGCTTATTCAGTAAGCTTCTAGCAGGGAGTTTATGTAGGAAAGGAAGCCAAGCCTTTTTCAAACATGCCCCTCCCAATTAAAAAACACGCTCCTCCCATCTATGAAAAAAACCCTCCCAAATAAAAGCCTTCATAATCTATACTGACAGATTAATCCACACAAACATCTTTATCTATACAGGACTTGATGAAAAACCAACCAAACAGCCCCTTAGACTATGTTTGGCAAACTAGCTGATTAAGTAGTCATGTTTGGTAAAAAGTAGTTGATAAGGATATGGTAGATGACAATGTAAAATTACCTAAAAGGACACGTTAAAAAAATAAGCTATCTTATGGGCTATGGCTAAAAGGAGGTTTTCCAATAAGCTCAAAAAATAAGCTAGCTTATGGTTGCCAAACATGACCTTACACTCATTCAGGTCAGATATACTTGTATTTCTTGACTACTTTTATAACATGTCTCAAATCTCAATACATCCCACCGTAACACTTCTCTTAAATTAGTCGTTGGCTTGTAGAAATAGTTCCTTAAGATATCACAAGCTTCCATTAGGGTTCATTTTTTTCGCCTTGTAGCTTGTAACAAACAACAGATAACTAGCTTTAGAGGCTGTTTACCAAGCACTTACAGGATAAGCGCTGAATGGCAAGATTCAACACGCTCACTTACCTTATCCGGGTAACATTATTAACCATCAGAATGGATTTATGGTAAGCATCTCTTACCCGGTAAGTGTTTACCGAGTAAGAGTATTCTCCCTCACTTACAGGGTAAGATTCTTGATCCTTGCTATGACTTTTACCAGTAAGATTTTCGATTATTGCTATGCTCACCCTAGTAAGGTAAGTGACACCGGTAAGCGTTTGGTAAACGAGGCCTTACTCTGCTCTTTTCCATGCCTGCTTCATTCTTCTGTCTACAATCTCTAATTAATTATTAACTTGTATTAGAGGTTGACCAGCCTAATTTAAGGAATTCTAGATCATAATTAACTAAGATTATCCAGTTAATGGTTAGGTTATGGTCAATCTTTGACTTTCTTTGATTAGTTTTCACTAATAAGAAAGTGTTGGGTTGTTTCCTATCATTGACTTTGGTAATTTTCTTGTGCATATGAAAGAGTCTTCCCAAGCTTGGTCAGACTTGCATAGGGGAAAAGTTCATTTAGGAACCATAAATATTTTGAGAACCGTGAGAACCAAGTATTCATGATGAATATTCTTCATCACGAATATCGTGCATTTTCATTCATGAATATTTATCATATTCATCATGAATACTTGGTTCTCACGGTTCTCAAATGAACCTGCCCCTGTTCACTAGTTAAACTTCATTTTCTTGGATCAGAGGGTCAATCCAGGAATATCAAGTTTAGTACAAGTAGATGAACTTGAAAAAATAAGGCTTGAATTCGGACTTTCAGTTGCTTAAGTAGTTTACATTATGCTGCAAAAGCGGTATAGTGTTATCCTTTAAAGTTTCCCCTTTACCAGTCCCACAGGTAATCGTAACCGAAAACTTTCTCAATCTATACAGACAGATTAATCCACACAGACAATTTTATCCATACATGGCTTAATGGAAAACCAACCAAACAACCCATAAATTGTGTCTTTGAGGCAGGTGGGTAGTGCCTGGAGTTGAACCCCATATTTTTCTCTCATTTTATAAGGATGTTTACCTCCTTGCACCCTATGCTAATTGCTAAAGCCGTGAGGACATACTTTACATTTTAGTGGCATTTGTCAGTTTTGTTGTAATTGTGATTTACTTGAGATCGATCAGGTGATAAGGCAAACAATATGAGATGGGAGATGCATAGTGCACACTTACAAATGTTGCATCTACCACCTTAGATCGTCATAAGGCAGGGGTCAAGAGGGTTGGGCTCTGAAACCTCTACGGATTTTATGAAGAGGTTTACTTAGAATTCTAAGTTTATGGACATTGTGGATTAATTTAAGAAGGTTGAGAACCTTCTTGAATTTGTTCTTAAAAATTAGTGAAAATTTGCCTAAGTGTTGATCAAAATCCATTGGACTCGGAGCCTCTACTCAAAGCTTTTGAGTCCGCTCAGCTCCCGAGTCTTGGATCTGAGCCTCTGAATCTTACGATCAGAGCTTATGATTGTGGTTCCTCTTTTGGGCGTGGTACCTCTGACTTAGAGTTACCGAGTCACTTCAAACTGTCACCCAGTCTTATCCATAAATAGTTGTAACTTTCATGCAGTTACATATCACCATCCGCTACCACTGATCTCTCTTATAAATACATGAACACTCGATTTGGTGAATGTGTATACATGTTTTGCGTCTTGAAATGTGTCTAAATTTTCTGGATTATTTTTGTCCTAAAACTTTTGTGTACAATCTTTAATTAAGTATAATACTTGACTTGTATCAGGGGTTAACCGACAATGTAAGGAATTCCAGATCATGACCAAATAAGACCACTCCAATGAACCCTCTATCTCTATTTTACTCTTTAAATCTTCTCCAATGAACCCTCTATTTTACTCTTTAAAATAGAGAAATGAATAGTAACTCTCTATATATAAAGAGTTACTATTCATACTCTCTATTTTTTCTAACCTTTTGATAATTACAAAATTGTCTTTCAACTTTTTAGATTCTTGTATTTTTATTTATTTAGTGAAATTTGTTTTTTGATAATTCAATGCGGAATTAAATATGAATTATGACGTCATTAAAATAATATGATAAAGTTAATAAATGTAAGGTTATTGTGAAAATAAAAAATTTAAGGATGCAATTTATAAAGTTAATAAATATAAGGGTATTATTGAAAATGTATGTAATTAAAATAAAAGAGAATATACTTGGAATATTCTCTTTTAGAGAGTAAAATAGAGTAATACATCGAAGAAGATATAAGATACTCTCTATTTTTTACTCTATAATAAAGAGTAAAATAGCGAAATACATTGGAGGATGTCCTGAGGGGTATTAGAAAAATAAGATCGAGAAAAAATTAAAGACAAAAGTATCTCTGACTTGACAAGACTTTTTCTAACGTCGTTAGCTTTATGGATGAAAAGTGAAACAAAATTGAAACTATAATGACCAAAAACCAACTTTTAAAAGTCGGACACGAAACTGATAATAAACAACAAACCGCATGAACGAAGGGAAGAGTGGGTCAAAGACAATGAAAGCAAAGGAACACAGAATCCCTGTGGAAGATAATGTTCTTTTTGTTACACCAAGAGTATACTTTTGAATTTAGATTTTCTATTTTAAAAATAAAAAATAAAAATCTGTTTAATCAGCTAATAAAATACCAATTATTTTGCACAAGGCAAAATACTTGGTGCATTCCGACAGCTTCTCTAAAATAGAGAAAATTGTATTTTTGTATTTTATATTGCTTCAACAACTTCTCTATGTTGTTTTAAATAGGGAAATTAGAAAAAGCTTCAAGTTTAGAGAATTCTCTAAAACTTGTTAGATGGAGGGAGAAATTATTTTTTTATTCGTTCCAACCGATAGGATTGAGTTATCATTATTTTATATAAATTATTTTTAAAAAATGTATTGTGATGATAAATTTAAATGATATTTTAATAATATAGTGGATGTTGAGTTCTCTAAAATATAGAATCTGTTGGAGTTAAATGTAATTTATTTTAGAGATTTTGACTTTTAAATTTTTATTTTAAAAAAATTATAGAGAATCTGATGGAGATGAATATTAGTTATTTTTTGGGCAAATATGGGTGTTTTTAAAAGGATTTGTAAGAGCATCTCCAACCTTGGCACCAAAAAAACACCAAAACACCAATTTTGGTGGGCCTAACACCAAAAAAAAACCCTCAACTCCAACCATACTAAAAAAAACACCAAATTTGTGGACCTCACATTAAAATAACAAGCCAGAGGATCTCAAGATGCGACAGAAAACATCACGTACTATGGAAGTCAATGGACGTTTTAATTTATGTCTTAGTTTTTTAATTTGTATTTTATGACTTTTATATTAATCTTAAATTTCTTTGTCGTATTTCAAATTTAATTACATATATATTAAATGTTAAACTTCTTTCTCTTATTTAAAATTTAATAACAAGAATACAAAATCAATATTACATTTAAAGAATTAATTGAAAAACTAAAGAATGTGTATACAAATTTTACATAAAGGTACATCTCATTATAACTTTGGTTTTGGTCAAGGTCAGAGCCATGTAAAACCCGTTTGTATAAACCTTTTTATTACAATAGAAAACGAAAAGGGAAATTAATTAAAATACCCTAAGTTTGACCATTTCTTACCAAAATACCCTAAATCTCGGAGAGTTTACCAAAATACCCTAATTTTTCGCGGTGGGCCCCGCGATCGCGGGCCCACACCCACGTGTCACAAAGTTTCGGCCTGGCCCGCGGTGTTTCCCCTCGATGGGCCCGCGATAGGCCAAAATTGTCACCGCGGGCAGGGACCAAACTTGTCACCGCGGCCATAGTTGGGGAGCTCCGCGGGACATTTTGTCCAAACCTGGGTGACATGTGGGCTGGGCCCGCGATCGCAGGGCCCACCGTGGAAATTTAGGGCATTTTGGTAAACCGGTAGAGATTTAAGGTATTTTGGTAAGAAGGGGTCAAACTTAGGGTATTTTAATTAATTTCCCGAAGAAGAGGTCAAGGTCAAGGTCAAGGTCAGAGCCATGTAAAACCCGTTTGTATAAACCTTTTTATTTCAATAGAAAAGGAAAATCTCTTCAAATCTCATTCATATATCATTTTCAATAAATGAAGACAAATAATACAATATAAAATACATCCCTTTTTGTATCCTGTGTGTTTGTATGGAACTCAATTAATTATATAGGGTCTTGAAATTAATGATCTAAGGCTATAAGGGATTTTTCGGACCTACTATGGTGCACCTCCATCGTAGTGTGCATGGGATCGTGAAAGATGTCATTGTATTATTCAGTTGGGTGCAATCATGAATTCCTTGAAACAAGTTTCTTGGTAGAGCTTGTTTACACGGTCTTTTCCTCCGTTCTACACGAATCCCATTTGTATCGTTTTCTTGGTTTTTAACTTCTAATTTCAGGTTTATTATTGGTTTTTTTTTTGGGTTTAGGGTTTTTTTTTTGTTGGGCCCATCAAAATTGATGTTTTTTGTGCTAAAAACTGTGCCAAGGTTGGAGATGCTCTGACCCAAACACCAATGTTTAACCAAAATTAGTCAACAAGTCAACACCTTCAACATTATGAAACAACAAAGAAAGCACAAAACCCTTGGTTACACTACCAATTATTCTATTTACACAAAAACCATCTAAATCCCCTCCCTACTTCTCTACTTTTATGTATCCATGGCTGCCATTATTCCCAATTACTTGCTCCAACACCTTAACCTGCAATTTAGCCCTTTTCACATCCTGCCAAAACACACACACACACACACACTAGTCCACCATGGAAATCTGGCTCACATACCAACAATGCTCATGGGTTTATGCCCAACCTGATCAGCTAATGACCCTTTCAAAAAACATGAACCATCCCACTTCACCTTCTGTTTTTGGTCCTGATCATATCATCATACTTTCCATTTTTAGTCCAAAAAACTTCATAAAAATAATACCAAATTGGGATATTTTGGGTCAGTTTAATTTTATTTACCTGATGATGACTCTTGGGTTTAAGATTTTGCATACGACCGTAGACGTTTGGCAGCCAGTATGGTCGATCATAGACGGGAGACCGAACAAACGACTGATTACAGTAAAAAGATGGTAGATAACGATTGTTATCGATACTCAGTTGTGGTGTGAAACGAGCCTGCAATTTTCGGGCACATTCTTCTTTACTCAAAGCCAAACAAACATTCAACTTCTTTCCATGGTAATCATTTCCTGTTGCGAATTCAACCAAAATAGAGTTAATCTTAGAGTAAAAACTTAGAAAAAGACAGAACAGAAGATGGAATTCAACCATCAAGTGAATCACGAGCTTTCTGTGCTTCTTCGGGAGTCGAGAAACACACGAAACCAAACCCTTTACTAATGCCGTTCTTATGGCGTACCACTTTCGTTAAAACGACTTTCCCGAAAACACCAAAAGTTTCCCCGAGATTTGCTTCATCCACGGATGTAGCAAGATTCTTTACAAAAAGATTTGAAGCATTCGTCTTGTCTTTTTTCCGTAAAAGCCCTTCTCTTTCGGCTTTCTTCATAGCCTTTCCAACAAACCATTCTTTAGAACCTGTTTTCATACACAAATTTGAAAGCTAGAAAGCAAAAAATCGCGTCAAATAAACAAGTTATGATCATTTCATACCAATTACTGAACCGTTGAGAGCCTCGATGGCCTTTTTTGCGCTCTCGTGTGACTCAAAGTTGACGAATCCGAAACCTCTTGATTTCCCATCAGCGTCCTTCATGATCACGGCACTCGTGACATTTCCGTACTCGGAGAACTTCTCTCTCAGGAGATCTTCGGTGAAATCCGAATCAAGATTCTTCACATAAACGTTTGTGAATTCGGGCTCGTTCCTCTCGCTTTTCTTCAGAAACTTCGCCACGGATCTTGACAAGAAAAACATTGTTTAAAATGTCATTAGAACATGAAACCAATTGCTATGAACAACCATTATCAAGAAAATGATCACAAACTGATAAGATCATGCAAAGATTCTTTCAATTTGAGATGAAAACCCCCAAACTTTACTGAAACCTCCATGAACATGAATCAAAATATGAAGATGGGATTCAATCAAAACCAAAATATTGCAGCAAATAAGAACCAGAAATTGAAGAATTAAGAAACATACATAATCTTCTCATCAAGTGTAGTTCCATCTAGGGATTCAATAGCATTGTTAGCCGATTCCTCTGAATCAAATTGAACAAATCCAAAACCCTTACTCTTTCCATGATCATCCTTCGCGATCTTGCACGAAAGAATCCTCCCAAATTTCTCAAAAACCTCTTCCAATTTCGCATCTGTAACCATCGAATCCAGATTCTTCACAAACAAATTCGCTACTCCAGTCCTCCTCCCAACCGGATCGCGCTCGCACCACATTATCCTCATCGGTTTTCCTCTCAACGAAGTGTGGTTCAATCGCGACAACGCCATAGCCGCTGTTCAATTTCTCAAATCAAATCAAAATCAACAAACACACACACACACACACACGAAAACGATTGAATCGAAGAAAGAAGGAAATGGATTGGATTAATTTATGATTATTACCGTGAGAAGGGAGGTGGAAATTGACGTAAGCATAGCAAAGGGATTTGTGGGAGAAACGGTCTCTGCAGATACGAACAGAATGTAGTGGGCCGATCATGGTGAAAAGGATGTAGAGATCATTGTCGGTGGTGTCGGGGTGAAGGTCGCCGACGTAGAGTGCAGACCGGTGTTCGGTAGGTGGTGGTGGTAGCAGCGGCGGAGGTGGAGTTGGAAGTACAGTCTGCATTGCCATAATGGAGGAAATCAGAGAGATGAGTGAAAGAATGCTAGCTCACAGTATCAATGGCGTTTGGATTCTGAAGATGTGAAGTATATTCTGGTGTGTGTGTATATATATATATATATATAGGGAGAGAGAGAGAGAGAGAGACCGTTAGTCGGTTATCAACCGATATTCGTTTATCCGGCGACCCCAAAAACACTTTTGATGGGGACGAACGGAAACTGTACGGAACGAATCTCCAAGACAAAACGACGCAGTATTTGTATTGAATTAGGAAAGTTTTTTTTTTTTTTTTGGAGAGGGTATCCGGCACAGTCCGGACTAATCCCTGACAATTTTGAAATTTAAAGATGTCTTATCAATATTGAGGATGTCTGGGATCGAACCCTGGATAGATGAGATATTCCACTACATCATTCAGGACAATCAACCACTGCGCTACAACCTGATTGACAATTAGAAAAGTTTTTTGTTTGGGGAATTTTTTATAGATCGAAAAGTTTGTTTTTTAATTAAGAATGGTGGGTTTGGAATTTTTTTTTATTTTTAGTATAAATTTATTCTTTAAAGTTTTTTTAAGACAAAGGGAACGAGACTATTATCGGGCTTCGACATTGCCATCATCCAGACGGGACTCATTCATATCATTAAACGAAAAGTTGTTACAATCATTGTCATTACAAAAATTAAGGAAAGTGGGCATGTTATCGAAATAAACAAGGCGATCAAGAGTACAAGTGTGCCTAGCTAATAAATGGACCGACCCATTAGCGAGACGGTTGATCCAATGAACGGAGATGTGATCTTTCGAATTAAGCATGTGTCTAATATCCTTGATGATGTCGCCGAACTCCGAGTTGTCCACATAAGTGTCATATATCGCTTCCACCACTATCTTGGCATCGGATTCGATTTTAACTTGATTATCGTTACGACTTAAGATCCAATGTAGAGCATCACGGATAGCAAGAGCTTCGCTTTCCCTCGTGGACGGAACGAAAAAAAATTACTGAATAAGTTATTTTCTATATTATTAAGTCAACTATTAAAAAATTATACCTAACAAACCGAATAAGCTTTGAATCTTATTAAGCTCATTAAAACATACATGCCCTAAATAAAAATATTAATCCATTTCCCAAAGTAAAATATACACTAAAAATGTCATAGTTTTAAAAATGTACAATTATTATATTTTGTAATCAATTAAATGATTTTTTTAACTTAATAACAAAGAGATGAACTTTTCTCATCTCATGTTTTTTTAAGAAAGTACACACAAAAGTTTTATAGGAGGAGAGTTATTTTAAAACAAACTGAAATAGAAATATAAACATTTATTTGATAAAATGCATCAAAATGTAATTTGTCTTGTTCCTATTTAGGCTATGTTTGGCAAACTAGCTGTGTATATTAAGGGTTTATTTAATTTTATTAGTTTGGTTTTAAAGGTAAGTTTAGGATTAATTTTATGGAGCTATAAGTAAGGGGTAAGTTTTAATTTTTATATGGGAGTTAAAGGGTATTTTTGACATTTATTAGAAGTTTGGGGTTTGATTGGTAAAAGTGATTAATAAAATCACCACAAATTGCCACCTTTTCATTTGAAAAATTAGGTGTCTAATTTTTTAGGAGACAATCTCTTATGTATATGTGTGTGTGTGTGTGTGTGTGTGTGTGTGTGTGTTCATGTGTTGTATGGTAAAGAGAAAGAGAGAGTGAGGTGTCATCCCATAAAAACATTTGTAATATTTAAGTGTGTGTGGGTGGGTTTTATTCACGAAAGAGAGAAGAGAGAAAAGGAGTTAGATATTTTATTTTAGTGTACGTGTGTATGTGTAAGAAAAGGAAAAGTGAGAGATAGTCCTTTCATGGAATACATTGTAATAACTTTGTTTTATTTATTAGAAGTCTAGGGGTTGTTTTTGTTATTTGCCTATAAATGGAGGTTTGTTTTGAAACTGTGGATATAAATATCCACCATCACCGTCTCATCTTGTGGTTAAGAAAAAAAAAAGAGTTTCTTTTAGTTAAAAAAAATGATATTGAATTATAAAGGTTTCTTCACCTTTGTTTGATTACGCCAACTTTTCTTGTACTCTTTCCTTTCATTTTTATTTTCATGTTTGTATGGTGGCGAGAGTTCTTTGGGGGATAAATGCTTTAGTATATGTCGATGGAGTTTTTGGCGGTTCCACTCCGAAGATCTTGTTATTCGATTGTGAAGTCTAATATTTGGGGTGATCATGCGAATAGAAGTTGACGGTATATATTATATTCTGGTGAGTTTTTCTTTTAACCATTTTCGAACTGAAATGCATTTATTATAAATGGTTAATTTATGATGTGAATGATATCGGTATGTGAGTTTTACTTTAAAATGTTTTCAACTGGGATACATATATATGTGATATATATATGAGTTAGATATGTATGGATTGAGAATATGATACGTGGTGTGATTATATGTTTACGTTAAGAGATATATATATATTTATATATATATATATATGGTTGGAATGTGATGAAAGGTTTATAAATGAAAATATCATATATTGAGATATGATTTGGAATGCGATGAATAGTGTAATTGTGTGTTTATGTTGAAATATAATATGATGAGATATTATATTTATGTAAGTATTACACTACACGAGAGCACGCCGAACTATGCCGGTGGAAGTGTTGGTCGTAATTGTTGTACGGCGTTGTTGGTCGTAATTGTCGTACGGCGTTGTTGGTTGTAATTGTCGTACAACGTTGAATTATTAGTTGGCTTGCTACCAACTAATATGGTCATGGGAATGAGGAATGAGGATGAGTTGAGCACGGTGCACGAGTCTTGTTTGATATTTAAATACGTGTAGTATGTTTATATTCTACGAAAGGATTACTAAAGGTTTATATAAACTATTTTGATACAAAGGATTTACATAAAAAGGTTTTATAACGATTTTGGAAAGGACCGGGATTAACTCACTAGACCCGTTTGGTCTAACCCTCATTTTGTTTTCAAAAATATGTTTTCCAGGTTGAGGATCGGCGAAGGAAAGGGATAAGAATAGGAAGCTTTTGATGGACGTTGATTAAGAAACTTTTATGTATTTTGTAGTTTCGAGACCGAAGTGACCGTTTGTGATTTATTATGTATTTTCTTTTATGAATGTAACAATGTTATGCAATATATGTTATTTGAAGCGTGTTTGGGAAACCGGGTCGTTACACTAGCTGATAAGCTAGCTTATGACTTATAAGCTTAGCTAGCTGATGAAAAAGTCACGTTTGTCAAAAAGTAGCTTATAAGCATTTAAATGACCAAAAAAGACATATTAAAAAATAGTTAATAAATAATAATTAATATTAATGAGTGCATAATTGGAATATTTACAAAAAGCTACTCATAAATTACTCCAAGTAGCTTTTCAAAAAGCTAGCTTATAAGCTAGTTTACGGATAATAAGCTAGCTTTTTTTTGCCAAACAATGCCTTAGTGTAACTTTTTCACAATTAAGGTACAAGAGTTTCTTAATTTAATATGTGTAATCCAAATATATCTTTTAACCGTGTTCGGGTCAGCTTACCTGCACCTCGACTAAGACCCTGAAGAACAGTCAGGATAATCCCAGTATACCCGCTTTAACAAATAACTTATTACTTTTGTAACATTTGACGACGAGTGGAGAACTTTTGGAGTCATTGGTTCGGGTTTCAATTTACAAAAGAAATCCTGATCAAGTACCAACTTAAAACAAGATCCAACATATTACTTTTACTATTTACAATTGCAGTATATATATATATATATATATATATATATATATATATATATATGATACAACATTTACCAAGAAATTGATTGAACTTAAACACCATAGAAATCAAATTGCAGGTTTTATGGGGTTGTAAACAGATTAAATCAACTAATCACATTTCTAATGAACCTATAAACAAGAAAAACAAGATCAAAAAGAAGTAAACGGAGTCGATCTCCGGCGATATTTGGCCGGCGACTTCGACGGAGAGTCTTTCAGAACTTCTGCATATTTCATCAGATCGGAATTCTGACCATCCGATGAAGAAAGTGAATACGAACCACCACCAATGCCGCCGCTTTCTGCAATGGAATCAATCCGTTTATGGACTCCAACGTCACTATGCCTATGAATCGATCTTTGGGAATCCATAGAATGTTTAGATGAATTCCCTAAATTCCCAAAAGAATAATCACTATAAGAGTGTGTATCTTCTTCTGTTCTATCTAAAGACGGGTTTCTACTATGGTGGTGATGGTGATGGTGGCGGCGGCGGTGGTTTCCGTCATGGCTGCCGCTGTCTTTCCTTCTTAACAGTTTCACAAGCTTCCCAAAGAACTTCTTGTTGGTTTTTTGAGGTGATGGATAACTGATAATAGATTCATCATCTGTATGATTAGACGCCTGAGAACTCGACCATTGATCGGAATCGAGTTCTTGGACATTTATACCCTTTTCGTCCACGCCTTCTTTACCGGCGTATTCAAGGATCAGCTTCTTAGCTTTCTCCTCTGATTCGGGGCTTAAGGTTTTACTGAGGTCTCGAGCCATTGTTTTACCGGGCCCCGCCTGATGATTCCGTAGTTCGTACCTTAAGCATGCGTTAATCCATCGAAGATACACGAGTTCTTCAACATCGCCACATCGTTCGGCTTGAAGGCGCTCGATTTCTTTGCTTAAATCTTCGTTTTCTTTTTTCAAACGCTCGCTTTCTTCTTTAAGCTTTTCCGTCTGCAAATGAACCAAACCAAATAAACCCAGTATAAACCTTGAGGGCCAGCTAAACTGGAAAATAAATGAGTTCTTGAATTTGGAAAAGAGAAAAATAAGGAAAAGGGAAAGGAAGAAAATGAAATTTAGTGTAAATTACGCTTTTTGTCCCTATGGTTTGTCAATAATTATGGCGTTTTCGTCCTTCTGGTTTGTAATTCATTGCTATTTTTGAGGCAAATTTCCTCCTACCTTTAAGTATGAGGGCCGAAAACAGAAATGAATTGTAATTCACAAGCATGAAAACAACAATAAATTATTAATCATACGGATGAAATTCGTAATTTCAAAAGTACGGGAACGAAAATAGCAATTTGCAACAAACCGCAGGCGAAAAAAGTAATTTACCCTTTTTTTTAATTTGTGTTCATGGAAGGGAAGAAATGGAAATTGAAAGAATTTTTAATCTTCTTTAATCAAAGAGACAAGAAAGGAAATATGTCATTTTTACCTATATACCCTTTATATTTGTTCGGAAAAGAGGGTATTTTTGTCATAAAAGATCACAGACTCCTTTCAAATTTTCTTCCTCTCCGTTACTTCCACGTGTGGAAGGAAACATAAATTCTCCTTTCTTTTCCTTAAAAAAAGGTTTTGAGAACACTGCATTAGGGCCCCACTTTGGATGTGGGGTCCAGCGAGGGTAAGATGTACGTAGACCTGACCTCTACCCAAAAGGTAGAACAATTGTTTCCATAAATACCCCCAGCTTACGAAAATACACGAAATCAATAAATCATCTTACTTCATCGTCTTCCAAGACGGAAGTCGCAAGGATTTGAACATCTTCCAACCTCTGACCCAACTCCGATTTTTCGACCTCCAAACTATAATTAGACTTTCTCAATTCCTCAGCTTCGGCTTCCAAATCCTTCATTTTAAGGAGACTTAATTCGATCTCTGAATCACGTTCATCTTCCTGCATTTTCTCAACTCGTTGTTGAAGATCCAAGATCTGTTCCTTATTCTGCGCAGCTTCTGATCGAAGTTTCTTCTTAAGAACTTTGATTTTGGCTTTTGCAGCTTCAAGATCCGTTACCACTTTTGCGTAATCCGCCATTTGTGTCTGTAATCGCTTGTTATCGGTCTGTAAAGCCACGATCTTGAGAGTGAAAAGCTTCACTTCCAAATTGTTGAGTTTAAGACGGTTTTGAAGCTCCATGACTGCAGCTTGCTGTTCTTTGAGACCGTAGTATTCGAGTAATTGAATCTCTAGATTCCTTTCTCGTTCCTTGAGGGCTTTGACTGTGTTTCTTAGATTCTTGATCTCTTTCGCGGATGATTCTGCATCGGATATCGGAAGCTCCTTGTTGGTTTTCATGGCAGTCGTATCGAATTCTTTCACAAGATCGTTAAATTCGGGCAGAAGATAGGAGTCTTTACCTGTATTAGACCTTCCATTCGGAGAAAGATCAAGCATGGAGTTTTGCAACTGGTCCTGCAACGGAAAACATACAAACTAGTCAAGGGTATTTTAGTAATTTACCAATCTTGCCTCTAGGAAAACATACAAACCGGACAGAACCGGTTTCCATTGGGGAAAGTGATAGGCGGTGAAAGAATTGCACAAGGGTATTTTAGTAATTTACCAATCTTGTACAAGTGAGATGGAGTGTTGGGTTAAATTGGATGCAAACGTTATTTTTGTCAATTTAAAAACCAAATTATAACATTTTCCAAGAAACGGAATTCAAATCCTACACTTACGTGAGGTACGATCAAATCCCTAAACCGATAAATTCGATGGGAATCCAATCAATTCAATCCGTAAACCAAATATTGGTCAAAATGAATTCGTCATTCCAATTACATCAAATTCCTTTGATTCCCGCAAACCAAACCTCCCCTAAACCTTCTTTTACAGTTTTGCATACACTAATAAATTATAAAACTTCAAATAAATCATGTAGGTAGATGAAAATTTTAAACCAATCAAAAATCTAAAAGGCATAAAAAAAATCTTACATGTTTATCTGTTGCCAGAGGATCAAATTGGCATGAATCTGGTGTTGTTGTATTTGATGCATGATGATTATCACTTTTTGAATCCCATGATTCCCTTAATGAAATCACCTGATTATTACAATCTAAAACACACAAAATCATCCATCAAAAACTTCAAAATCATAAAACACAAACAGATCAAAAACTTCAAAAAAACCTGAAGATTTCAAACGATCAGATGGAGATTTGGATGGTTTGATCCTTTTATTTCTAAGAAAGGTAAACACCATTCCACCAAGAGAAAACGCTACAGCAAGCCCAATTTTCAAAACCATTTGGTTTACATCGCTTTTCCCCCTCTCCATTTTTCAAATTCAAATCAAATTCGAAACCCTAATCCCGCTCACATCCTTGAAATAAACACATAATAAAATCAACCCCTGAATTTAGCGTATCCTCTTCGTCGTCGTCGTCGTCGTCGTCTTCAGCCATCAATTTTACCTAAAACAGAATTACGAGCATGGTTAACAAATGTTGAAACAAAAAGATTTAACAAACCCCGTGATTGGTGTTCCATATGAATACGTATATGATTTTGATTCGATGAAGAACTCACGGGTGGGAGAATTGATTGTTATGCACACATAGCATTGATTTGAAATTTTGAATGGAGTCAATCAATTATTCATGTGAATTGAATTGCGTGTTTGTCTTTGTTGGCTTTAGCTTTAATTAATTAATTCAAAGGATCCAATCGATTATGGCCATGGTGTTTTTGTCTTTTGTGTCATGTTTTTTCTTTCCTTTGGGGCCTTTTGGTCATTTTACTAGTTTTGTCACGTCCTAATCCAGTCCTGTTCTAGTTGTACCAAATGTAAAACAGATAAATAGTCCAGTTCTGTCTAGTCTGTTTCTTTCCATTCAGTCTGCGTATCAAACGCTACCTTGAGGACTGACTTTAGAGAATCTTCAACGAATCAAAAGTCTGTAAAAAAAATGAAAATTGATATGATTCTTTTTTAGCTAAATTCTCAACTTACGAACCTAGTTTTTGCGGACGTAATGACATTTCAATCGAAATGGAATAGCAATGGCTGAGAGACAAATTTCTTAGTCTAAAATGGCTAGTTAGACCATGAGTACCGCCAACCCGCGAACCCACTGAACTCTGATGCCACCTCAGCGCCACATCAGTTTTTCTCTTTCCTACCCTCCTTACCCTAAAGTGGAGTACCGCTTCCTATCGAACCCACTGAACTCTGATGCCACATCAGCGCCACATCAATTTTTTTAATTCTTTTATTTATACATTTAATTATTTAACAAAATAAAAATATTCATATATTTTTTAATAAATAAAAATAAGATAAATAATAAAAATAAAAATTCATAACATTAATTAAAAATTTAAAAATTACAAAATACAAAACACTAAAAACTAAAATTAAAAATTATGTAATTTTCTAATTCTCTCTTTCTTCGCCAAAGTAGCCCTCAAAATATCTCCCGTAAGGTGATCATGCGGGGTTATGAAAAACTCGAAGTCTTTATCAAATCGTTTTTCTAACTCGAGTTGCAACTGTTTTTCTTCGAGTTCAAGTTTTTTCATTTTGTAATCCATTGTATTGTCAACCCGATGGTTGAACGAGCTTATGTGACTCAACAACTGAGTAACGTTTTCGTCCGGATTCGACCCGGTCGTATTACTCGTTGATGCCCTTTTTGCCTTGTTTCTCCCGATGGGTCGTTGAAGTTGCTCTATCTCGTCGACCCGAACATCTTCATCGTCATCATCGGAAGTTTTGGTACGTTTTGAAGCCCGGGATGTATTTGTCGACATCGTTGGAACCGGATTCCATTTTGGAGATTTTTTTAGGAACTCTCAAGCTTGTTCATGGATGAAAGTAGAGGTGGCCAAAAATCGGGTTCGGGTCGGGTCGGGTCGGGGGACAAACCGGTTCCAAACAGTAACCGGGAGAACCGGGTCAGGTGAGAATCGGGTCGGGTCAGTCCGGGTTTAAACCAAAATCCCCTGACCCGTTTAATTGTATGTAAACCCGGTTTTATGAAAATCGGGTCGGGCCGGGCCGAGAACCGGTTTCATAAACGGGCCTGCGATTTTTTTGTTTTTTAACTACTTCTTTGTATAATAATTAATAACTAAACTTTAACAAAAAAAATTTGGATTGGAATCATTGGATAAGTAAAATACACTTTAAAAACACGTTTTATTTATAATATATATCACTAAAATACACTTTTACGTTTTATAATTTATATATAATTTTAAGTTACAAGTTACAATACATAAATTCTAAACATTCGAAGGTCCTGCTCCCGAACTTCCACCCCCATCACCCGGATAGTAATTGAATGGATTATAATTGAATGGATTGTATGGAGCGTAGTATGGATTCTGATCTTGATTGTAGTCTTCAAGAGTATTGTACTGCATCAGTCGTGTAATAGTCGTTTGATCGTCAAGGCGGTCGGTGTCTACTTCTTCGTCATCTACGACACTACTAACATCAGAAGTATCGCTTACGGGCGGCGTACTTAGTAGTTCCTCCGTGTCGTTTTCGAATAAGTTTTCTTCCACGCCTTCTAGATCATCCTCCAGGTTCGTTCGATTTTGAATGTGGTCTTCTCCATCCAAGTAATCCTTCAGACATACGCAGCACTCCACCGATTTTGGGGTTAATTTTGTCCGACGCTCCGATATGATCCTGCCACTAAGATAAACTTAGTTATAAGCTCATTAAGTTTACTTAAGCCGTCGTGAACGGCTAAGTTTATTATGTGTGCGCAACAACGTGTATGAAATAATTTTCCCTCTAAAATAGGGGATAAAGCCAAACGTAATCGGTCTACGCATGCCGTATTATTACTAGCATTATCAAACGAAATACTAATAACTTTATTTTTTAAATTATAATATTGAAGACATCTCATAATTATAGAAAACTGACGCTCACCCGAATGTGGCGAACCAAAGAGCTCAAACGTGATTACACGTTTGCATAATTGCCACGATGCCGGCACAATCCAATGTGCCGTTATGCATATATAAGAATCTGGCAATCCGAATGGTGCGCTCCATACATCACAAGTTAAAGAAACTTTGTTGGATAAGTTTAAAAACATTTCTCGCATATTTTTTTGAACCTTATTCCAATATTTTAAAGCATCACGCTTAAGAGTTTGACGACTTACCGAAGTGTAGCGTGGTTGGAACCCATTTTTGATCATGTTTGTCATGTGAGGATTGTCGAAATGTCCGAACGGCAACGCCATTTGAATGGCACATTTCATTTGCATTTCTCGGGTGAGATCATTATCATACGACCATACTTGACCGGAATTGTCAAGTATGGGTTGAGTTGGATCGTCACCCGATTTCAACCTCTTGCATCTATCCTCGAAGTGACGTTTTAACGTGCTATTTGATTCGGGTTTTAGGAAATCTCCACACCGTTTGCATTGCGCTTTTTTTGTACCGTCGGGAAATTTTACCAAGTTGAAATTCTCCCAAACCGCTGCTTTTCGTGAATGATCGGCAACAACGATGTAATTTTGTTCGGCCATTTTTTTGATAGTAGAGAGTAGAGACTAGAGAATTGTATGCGTTTTTTGCGAGAAACGAATATAGCGAGAGCCGGGAAATGAGAATTGTATGCGTTTTTTGCGAGAAACGAATATAAGAGCCGAGAAATGAGAATTGTATGCGTTTTTTTGCGTTTTGTAAGCAATGTAAGGTGGTGATGACCTCAATAACACCCTAGTATTTATATGGGGTTTGGAGGGTGTTTTTTGAGGCAAAAAACGGTCACTAAGGGGTCCCAACGGCTATATAACGGCTCTCTAACGGTCATATTGTTTTTTGAAAAAAAATCGGGTCGGGCCGGGTCGGGCCACGAACCGGGTCACGAACCGGTCCCGGGTCGGGCCGAGGAAATTCATATATAGACGAACTGGTCCCGGCTCTCGGGCTTGAAACCGGTTCTTGACCGGGCCGGGCCAGAACCGGTTCTTGGCCGGTTCCGGGTCGGGTCAGCCCGTCGGGTCGGGTCGGTTCGGGTCAATTTGGCCACCACTAGATGAAAGTATTGAATTTGAAAGAAATGGAAGAAAGTATTGAATTTGAGATATTTTTTGTGTGAAAAAATGAAGGTGGTAGAGGTTAATATATATAGTGTATATAATTTGAAAAAAAAAATTTAAAAAATATAGCCGTTGGTAAACGGTTATATTTAAAAAAAATAAAAATAAAATCGTCGGGTTTAGCGGGTTCCCGAACCCACTCCTACCCGCTACCCCCAGCCCGATGTGAACCCGCCCTTCGAGTACCGCCAACCCGCCCTTCGAGTACCGCCAACCCGCCCTACCCGCATGAACCCAATGATGAACCCGACCGTGGTACCTGAGGTGGTACGCACGGCCTTAGGTCAATTTCCCTTTTTGTTAATGTTCTAAATGATGTGACATGTGGCGTGACAGTAATGTTAAGTTTTAAGAAGACCATGAGTATTTTTGGGGAAACTATAGGAGCAAAATATTGGCTCAAATCCTCATTTTCTCTATTTTGAAGAAGTTGTTTAATACGGGGATTGATTAGTTGTATCTCATTATAATGTGCATCCAGGGGTGGAGATTTCTTCTTAACATTCTCACCAGAACTCAATCTTATATGTATAAATATATATATATATATATATATATATGTGTGTGTGGGGGGTGGGGGGTGGGTGGTGTTTGTGTGTGTGTTTGTATGAAATATCGTGTGAGAAGAGTAAGAAGAATTTTGGACAATTGATCATTTTTAATCTCAAAATAACTCATGAATTGCGCTTTAGAAGATAATTGATCCATCGTATCTAATTAGTGTTGATCTTCAATTATGATTGATACAGTGATCGATATCACTTTTTACCTTTCTCGCCATGACTTTAATTTTGCAAGTGTCCGAACACTACTACAAATATGACTTTTATACGCACCTAATTATATACGGTTTTTGTCGTTTTTTCAAAAACCGTGTATAAAGGACGAATCTGGATCTTTTTTACACGGTCAAAGTAGAACTGTGTGTGTGTGTTGATTAGTATCCTACCTTTTTCAATTTTGGAAAAGTTTTAAAGAACCTATTGTAAATAAATCTCTAAAATTGTCATCTTGAAGAATCCGTTAAAGATGTTCTTATTTTATCTAGTTTAGGGATTCATGCAAAAATGTCCCATATTTATGATACACAAAAATCTGAACTCATAAAAGAGCCCGATTCTAGTTTTAAGTTTTAACAAGTGTTAAGGCATTGTTTGGCAAAAAAAAATAAAACTAGTTTATTTTTTAGGTACATGTTTGGATGATCATAAGCTAGCTTTTTGAAAAGTTACTTGGAATAGCTTATAGTAGCATTAATATTAATTATTATTTATTAACTATTTTTTTAATATGTTCTTTTTTGTCATTTAAATGCTTATAAGCTACTTTTTGTCAAACATGACTTTTTCATCAGCTACCAGCTAGCTTATAAGTCATAAGCTAACTTATCAGCTAGTTTGCAAAACATAGGCTAAGTGTGAAATTTGCGACTAATTGGGGATAACGATTCCCTTTCTCACAATTCATGACTTCCTTGTACATTTGATTTATTAAGATATATTTGACAAAAATCAAAAATCAATTTTATAAATATTTTGTAATAGTTGTTCATGGGTAAATAAGTAAATACATATTTTAATATTTACATAATTATCAGAAATCGTTTAAAACCGATTATTCTATCATTTTTACTGTCACTTTAATAGAATGATAATTGTCACTTTAAAACCGATTATTCTATCATTTTTACTGTCACTTTAAATCACAATTATTCAACTATTGTGATTTTAGGGATCCGTGTGGATAATTTATTTGTAATTGTGATTATTATATAGTTAATCGTATAATAATTGATTATTAAAAAGCCTAGTAATGTCTTTTTTGGTTACTGTGGGTGTTTTGATCAGTTTATGCTCACATCGGCTAATCCCACAGGTCATGGAGACAACCAAGAAAATCATCAGTGATCTTGCAGGACTCGAATCGATGACATCTGAGGAGAATCTCCAAATGTCCAAGTCTTAGGCCATCAGTACCCCATGGAGGGAATCTTTCAAATATTCCACTCCACATCAGCGCCACATCAGCTTTTCTCTCATCCCTCACTCAATCCCTAAACACCCGTACCCCATTCCCTCAAACCCTTTTGCCACCTCATTTATTTTAATTCTTTTATTTATACATTTAATTATTTAACAAAATAAAAATATTTATATATTTTTTAATAAATAAAAATAAGATAAATAATAAAAATTAAAATTCATATGATTCATTAAAAATAAAAATTACAAAATAAATTTAAAAATCTACTCGTCGTCATTGTTGGGAACTTGGATACGCCAAATATGTTCGACCAAATCCGACCGAAGGTTATTATGAGTGTCCCGGTTTATGACTTCTTGAACATTTGCCGCGCGTTGTGTCTCACTGATTTGGCTTTCGATATCATTCGTGAAAAAGTCGTTTTCCACGTCACCACAGATAGCATGGTTTTCGTCTTCGAGTATCATATTGTGTAATATGACACAAGCGTACATAATGTTTCTCAATATTTCCGGTTCCCATCCGCGTGCCGGGTTATGAAGTATATGCCAACGTTGTTTAAGCACGCCAAAAGCTCGTTCAACATCTTTACGTGCGGATTCTTGCGCGGACTTGAACTTTTGTCGTTTAAGGTCTTGTGGGCACGTAAATGATTTTACGAAAGTAGCCCATTCCGGATATATCCCATCCGTTAGGTAATATCCGTGCTTGTAGGTGGCTCCATTCACCTCAAAAGGGCACTCGGGTGCTTTTCCATCATATACATCATTGAAGATGGGCGACTGATTAAGAACATTGATGTCGTTGTTGGAACCGGCAACACCAAAGTATGCGTGCCAGATCCATAGATCTTGAGAGGCCACTGCTTCTAGCATGATTGTCGGGTGCTCATGATCACCTCTCATGAATTGACCTCGCCATGCATTCGGACAATTTGCCCACACCCAATGAGTACAGTCTATGCTGCCGAGCATGCCGGGAAATCCGTGTTTAGCTTCATGCGCGGCGTACAACTTCTGAATATCAATAAAAGTAGGCTTGCGTAAATATTTTTGACCATACAGTTCAATAATACCTGTGCAGAATTTGTACAGACAATCTCGTGACGTTTTCTCTCCCATACGGATGTACTCGTCAAGTGCGTCAGCAGCTACTCCATACGCCAATTGCCGAATAGCGGAAGTACACTTTTGTATCGGAGAAAAACCTTGTTTGCGTCTGCCGTCCAACCGAAGTGTAAAATACGGATACTCTCCTTCTAAATCTTCAACTATTCGTTTGAATAGTTGTCTGCTCATCCTGAACCGCCGCCTAAACATATCCGGTGTATAAACCGGGTTATTGCCAAAGTAGTCCCGCATAAGCTGCTCGTTTGCAGCTACTCGACCTCTTTCTATGTTCGCGGCCCTCGCTCTTCTTGACGATGAGGCGGTGCTACCATAAATTAATTGTGCAGTCTGTCGAAAAATTTCCCTTTGTAGATGCAACAACTCGTCGGTGTCTACGGATGATGATGATGCGGTTGGTGAACCGGGTTGTGGCGAATCCATATTGTTTAAAATATAGAGAATGGAAGAGTGTTTGAGAGAGTTTGAGATGTGTGAGAAATAAGAGGTTGAGAGAATTTGAGAGGTGTGAGAAATAAGAGGTTGAGAGGTGTGAGAAATAAGAGGTTGAGGGTTAAATATATAGTGGGATTAAATTGAGAAAAATAATTTTTTTTTTAGTAATAGAGCCGTTCAACGGCATGAATTTTAAAAAAATTAATTAAATTTTTTTTTTAAAAACCCTTCGGGATGGATCGGGATCCCATCCCCGGATACCATCCCGCCCCGCCAACCCCGCCCGGGCCGTAGCCCATCCCGCCTCGTCCCCGCGCCATCCCGTTGCCCATCCCGCACCGGGTACGGATGGCCTTATTGCTAATTGAGCTATCCCCACAAGGTTATATAATGGATAATCAATTTTTTTTGTCAAGGAGCATTCAAAAAGCCGATTGACCACAAATACCAGTTGAACCGGCACAAAACTGGGTCGTTTTTTGTGTTTTGGGTAATCGAGCCGGAGTTGTGGTTTTGAACATTTTTTTGTGGGTTAAACCGACCGGACCGCTTATGTGTGTAAATACATACATAATTAGGCACATATATACATAGGGCAATCTATATATATATATATATAAAAGCAAGATGTGGAGTTGCTTATGTGGCATCATGAGAAACCTCCATTCACATTTATCTATTTTCTTATAATTTTGATTTTTTAAATAAAAATCTTTTCATAAATGACCAATCTACCCCTAAATGAAAATTGTGTGTTTCTTTATATGAAGGTTTCTTTGGTAATTTCAATTTCAATTTAATTAGCTTTAATTTCTAAACTATCCAACTTCTAGAGATATTAATATTAGTCTCTTCATCTTTCCATTTATTAATTAGAGAAACCAACAACATTATATATATAAGCTACAATCTAATGCTCCATAACATGGAATTAACAACTTTTATGTTCTATACTATGTTGTATTAGGTTTGTATGTTTGTTTGTTGTTTCTTTTTTTGTAGATTTTAGTTTTCGTCAATATTGTTGCACATCCTCCATAAAATTTCCAGGTAATGATTTGTGTGATTTATATAGTGTTGATATGTGTATATGTGTGTGTCTTCCCAATCAATATCATTGTTTTTTTGTATAAAAAAATTGCATAATTTTTTTTAATGTTTTGTGTGTTTTACATATTGTTGTTAAATAAGTTTTTGGTTTTTCATCCGATTTATTTACAATTGTTACCTTGGTTTTGTTGTGGATTTTTCTTCTCATTCTTTTATATCTACATAGTTTCTTAATTTTCAATTTGTAATTTTATAAGAAAAACCACATGACATGGCATTTTCTAAGCATCTCAATCCCAAATTTCTTCTTTTTCCCCTCATATTTTGCATTTTTTAATGTTTTGTGTGTTTTACATATTTTTGTTAAATAAGTTTTTGGTTTTTCATTCAGTTTATTTACAATTGTTATCTTGGTTTTTTGTGGATTTTTCTTCTCATTCTTTTATGTCTACATAGTTTCTTATTTTTCAATTTGTAATTTAATAAGAAAAACACATATGGCATTTTCTAGGCATCTCAATCCTAAATTTCTTCTTCTTTTTCCCCTCAAATTTTGCATTTTTATGTAGTTATCAACAAAATGTTTAATTAATTAATCTTTTCATCTTCTTTGTTTACACCTAAATTTGTTTATTTGATTTATTTCACATTATTTAATTTTTTTCAATAAATCAAATAAACAAATTCATTGTTTATTTGATTTATTGAAATGACATTAGAACCAATATATATGAATAAAATTAGAACAAATATACAATTAAATACTTATTATTAACCCCTTCTTTAATAAATGAAACACTTATTACATTTAATATCATTAAATAAATTTAATATATAATTAAATACTTATTACTAACTCTCTCATTAATAAAAAATACACTTATTACATTTAAGTTCACTAATTAAATCAATACCTATTAATTTAATATCACTACTAAATTAATACAGAAAATAAAAATTATTATGAATATATATATATATATAGTCAAAATTATAATCAAAACTAAAATTTATTATTATCAATATAGCAATATATACAAAAAACGATAGAAACATATATATATATATATATATATATATTAGAATAACCAAATATATAAAATCAGAAAAGATAACTTAATTATTACAATCATCAATATATAATTATTTCGATGGCATTTTTTAATTTAAATTGAAATCAAATTATGTATAAAAATGAAATTAGAATTGATATAATATGTTTCATTTTACATAATATGACTAAAACCTCTTTTGTAAGATTCTCTACTAAGAAACTAAGTCAGGAAGAAACACACTCAAGCAAATAAAAAAAACTCGAATAGGAAAAATTAACAATTCAATCCGGCTTGCATATACTCTGAGTGGTCACAATACTGACGACTTTTGTTACTCTTTCGTCCAACCATAGGTTGAGAACGGGGACTTCATGGAGAACTTTTAGCCGAAGTTGCAATAAGTACATTATAACAAATGTAAGCAATTTACCAAAATGTCTCCCAATTAAACAAAACTACGTAGCAATATTATGGTTGCATGGTGAATATACTTATTTTATGTGAATATATGTTAGGGATAAATCGATATATTACGAGTTATGACAAAACAATACTAATTTTACACCTCATTGTTATTATCAATATTCTCACTAGTTTCTTTTATCATTTTGAGTCAATTACAAAGTTTGATGATGTAAAACTCCTTAGCTATTATTTAATTATACATATATATAATTTAATTACTTTAGTGGTACTTGTTTCGTATGGCCAATGATCAATTCGTTGATTGATAGAAGAATAGTGTAAAAGTAGATATAGCTTTTTGATTGTGTTGTTGTACATAACCTTTTCAATAGTTTTTTACTTTGGTCAAATCAGATTTTCACTAACCGAAAAACCCATCCTTAAAAACATTCTTCAATGCAAAAACTTTTTCAAAACATTTTTCATCAATTTTATTATAATCTATCATCATCTATTTATAATGTTTTATAAAAACCCCTTATATTTAATTTGTCATTTTAAAGTCCATGTCATATTCTTCAAAAACAAAAATTACTTGACATTAAAATTCAAATATTTAAAAAAATAGCTCTAAACCTAAATCCCATATATCGCTTTAGTTTCGTCACACAACAATTTATGATACGCTAGTTGTTCGTTTGTCATGCCTTCCGTACTTTGCGATAGGATTCTTATTTCTTCGAATCTCTTTGAGCGGGTTGAATGATTCGTTTTTCATTAAAAAAATTCTAAACTAATTATCTTATCATTTTTTTATTAAAAATCATTTTTTTTGTTTTGCTTTGGAAGCAAAACCATCTTTTTTCACCAACACAAAATGATAATTTTTTTTAATCTAAAAAATGATAGGATTCTTATTGAATCCTCACAACACAACACAACACATGATATATTCATCGAAAATATAGATATGTTATTTATCTTGAATGTATGATTCATGATAAATTAAACATTCATCATAAAAAGGAACAAGTGACACGTTGCAGACGATTTATGGATTCCTAATAAATTTTGGATTTCCAATACATACATATATGTAACGATTTGAAAATATTTTAGATTTAGTATGTTAAAAGGCTATAGATTATAGGGTTGAGTTTTAGTGAGAAGTGGTTATCAACCATTGGATGAGAAATAGACGAACATTAGAATGAGATGCATCGAGATAAGACGTACCAAGATGCTCCAGATCAATTCCCTTTTAAGTCGCAGTTTATGGGAGGGGTATGTGATTAAGAGTGATCAACGGTTTAAAAACACTTCGCACACTTTTCACCAAAAAATGACGCTTCTCAAATGATATCATGCCATAAACTATATATTGTATGTATATTGTAAATCATCTGAGAAGAAGAGTTAATGTGAGAAAGTAAGAAGAGATCTAGACCATTGATCACTTTTAATCTTAAACCCATCCATTAATCGTGCTTGATACGAGAATTGATGTGGTGCATCTCAGTCATATCATACTAATATACATGCAATGGTGGAGATCCCTTCTTACTTTTCTCACTAGTGTTCGACATCGCGCGTTGCGCGATGATCAAATTTTATGTTAACAAAACTATGAAAATTGGTGTTATTATTTTCATAGATATGGAATATGTTGCAAATACATATACAATAATTTATTTTAAATATTGATTGACTTTAAAATTATTTAGTTAATAGAATTATTAGTAATAACTAAAATTTAAATATTTATATACAACATTAATGAACGTCGTTTAAAATATATCATTACAAAAAATAACATAAATTGAAAAATAAAACAAAATACAAAGTAGTAGAAGATATCAGATAACCAAGGCTCGAGACTACAATAAATAAAAATTAAAAACATTTAGATTTAGAATAAATCTTCTATACTTATTTAAACGGAAACAACACACGTACAAATTGTTTCAACAATTACCAAATAAAAATACATTATTAAATTTTTGTATTATCATTAAAATAGGCAATTTAAAGAATCTTTATATACAAAACAAATAATATGATTATTTCAACAATTGTAATCATCTTTTTAAAAAAAATATGACAATACGTGAAAAGTGTAATAAAGTGTTTATATTTATCAATATTATTAAATTCTTTAGATTCTAAGAGATCTTTTTATCAAGAATCCACATTTTTTTTGTTTAATCATTGACTTTTCTTCTGTAACATCCTCGAATTTGAAAAGAGCAACTAATTAAAAAATTTATGATTTTACATCCTAAATAATAAAATTTATCCCTATAATATAATAGACGAAATACCTCAAATTTCAAACTACGTTTAACCTCAACAATGTATAACATATGTCTCCTTATAAAGACTAAAACTACTACGGGTAATATTTAACCCAAGTACAAGTTGCTAATCCCAATGATGAATGCGGAACATCACTTAAGCTATTCACCTCACGAGCACTTTAGTAGCACACGACCTTTCCCACGTGTCACTAGAACTACTCCCAACCTGAGACCTGTTGCACATGCCGACAAATAAAAAGGGTTAGGCTAACGCCTAGTGAGTTCAAGCATTTTATCATGACTATATAAAATTCCTAAATCGAGAGGGGTGTAGTTTTAGTCATGATTTCAAAAGAGTTTACTTTAAACACAATTCACCAATTTTCCAACTCACACAGAATCCATGAGAAAAGCTCCCAAAATGTGTAAAACGTTTTTCCAAAATGACTTCCAACTCCAACTCACTAAAAACATGTTTAGACGTAAATATCCCAAGAATTATAAACATGGACAAAATTCCAATATTTAATACATCCAAATAAGATGAGGCATAGAGCTCTGCCAATGAACCATGAAGACATTTCATATAAATAAAGTGTGTCACTGAAAATATGGATAAAATAATGTACCCAAAAACCACACCTTTCGGTGACGGGGGAGACCCGATTCCATCGAAAGTGACACGCACACAAAGTTAGGCCACTTATGATGTTACTGGATTACACCTCAAGCCCCGGTCCTAGTTCCCATGCCATATAGACATCACAATCCTCGGACCATAATAAATTGCCTTTATTGCATACCCCGTAGAGTTACACCTCAAGGACTTACAGGGGACCACATTGCATATCCAGTCTAGACGAGTTTCACCTCAGGGACTCTAGTGTCCCCTATTGCCTACTCGCTACTGGCCCCGCGGCCTGACGCATATACCCATGCGTTCCCATAGTCCACTCCTCGTGCACAAAGAGATAGACCATCAAATAAAGACTGACTCACGTGCCTATGGATCAAATGCAACACAGTCTATAAAACATGCTCAAACCGAAATGACAGAAACACCCAAGCATGTAAATATCAACAATGAGCAGAAAATGCATCAAGTTGCAATAAATGCAAACCATAAATAAGACTCCACATTGAGCCATTTAAAACCGGACAAATGTCCCCAAACTTTCTCAAAGACAAACCCGAGCAAAATGCTCCAAACTCGCTAGACCCATAAATAACGGTCATCATCGCATAAAATGTGTTTAAACATTGTTTAGGTAAACAAGTACCCCCAAATCATCCTTAACTCCAAAACTCGACACTGTTTAAACAAAAGGGTTTCCCAAAAAACTCATACTCTTATAATTCTCAAAATAACTCTTGACACTAAATCGTGTATTTCCCAAATAGTTTATAAAATCAATTACACCAACATGATTAAACCATCAAATAAACATCATTTTAAGCAATTAATCTTTTAAGAACATATTATGATTTCTACACATTAAAATATCCAAAAGCCCCAAATATAGGTGTTTCACAATATTTAAGAAGGTAAATATTTCCAAAGAGTTAAACTAACCAAATAGCTCATCCATTGATATTTTCAAGTAAACATACAAATATTTGGAAAATAACATTTTTGGCATGTACACAGTTTTCACAAATCAACTTGAACTCACCTTGCTAGATTTCGGCTAAATCTAGAATTTCTCCAAACGTAAGCTCCTTTGAAGAAGTTTGCATCCTCAAGCCAAAACCTCCAAAAACCTATATTCATAACTTCCAACCATGAATATTCATATTCAACCACTTTAAAACCATTCCCCAAACATCTTATATCGAAATCTCCATTTTGACCAAAACCCCAATATTAACCTAACTTCTCCAAAATCATCCAAACCGAAATTGGAGAAACAAAACACTAGGAGATCATCAATGGAACATTTATAACTCATATGAAAGTATAGAAGCTAGGAGGATGAACTCACCACTTAGGTTTTGATGAAAACCTAGAAAACCCCAAAATCTCTAGTGTTGTGGATGAAACTTGCTCTTGCATCAATAAATGAAACCACTAGCATAAAATGGAGAAGGAACACATTAATCTCCATGAAAAGCCCCAAAATCGGTTAGGGTTCGTGAGGGAGGAAGGGAAACGATTTAGGAGAGAAAGGGAAGAGGTTGGAAGTGAGAAATGAGAAAGAAGGCTGAAAATTCGTATTTGACAGCACCCAGTACCCTTGGCGCGACAATGACAAGGTCATAGTCGCACAAGGTGTACCGAACCCTGTACCCTTGGCGCGACATTGACACGCGACAATGACATGGTCATAGTCGCTGGTCATAGTGGCTTGACCCGTACCAAGCCCCGAAACTCAACTTTTCAACGCCAAAACTCCCGATACTCTTAGAGACTTTACGTAATGTCTTCCAAACATAAATCCCACCATTTTCAAGATGCAAAACATTTGGGTGATATTTACCTACCGAAATTACGGGTGTTACAATCCTCCCAACCTTATAATGATTTCGTCCTCGAAATCTAAAATCCTGTACAATCAAAGGTTAACCGACTCAACGCTGACCATGAACCACCAACTCTTGACTGGAATCTAAATTCCCTTACACAGACTATTAAGACAATTCCTCAAACAAACTCTTACCAATAATACCCTCTCAAGTACACTGTACTTATGTCCGGGAGAACACTCCAACCGCTGGAATAACTCTTAGTTAGACGACTTCGGTTGTCTCCCAACCTTAGATGTTCCATACATCTCGTTTTCAGTTTCAGACTCTAAATCACTCCAAGGTTTGTTCACTAACGAACCCAACAGAAGCATCAATTCCGATTATTCCTACCATTAATTGTCGTCTACATCCAACTAATTCTAATAGACTTCAAGAATCCATCCCAACATTAATCATAAAATCGACAGGTTCTTCAGCCGCACGCGAAGGTTGTTTCTTCAAAACTACTCAACACAATTGAGCATCTTAGGATTACTACCACCGTTACCATTATTCAAGTTAAAATCGGACTACACCCTCTGAATTCGCTAATGGTCTACGACCTCAAACCCACAAGGTTGACACCTAGTAATACCACCACGTTTTGATCTCTAACATGACTCCACACACGAGTTCCGTTTACCGAGTGTTTCCACGAAACTAAGGTTGTTAACAAAACGGTTATACCAACCTCAAAATGCGTTACCACAAGTCTAACCCTCCAATTACCACAAGCACCTCGACTTTGCTACCGATATCATCCGGCCTATAGTCACAACACGTGCCTGAATGCTCGACTTTTCACAGTTGAGGTTCTATACAACTTACTCTTAATCGGGTGACTTAACCTTTCCCAAGGTCCTAATGAGTTCAAAGTGTTCAAGTGAATTATTTAACAAATATGCCAATCAAAACTTTTATATAAGTGTTTGACACAAAGATTTTCATACCACATTAACTGTGCGCATAAAAACTACTACTATTAATTCGGTAGTTGCGCAAAAATGAACACGCTCGCCCCACGTATGAAAATCATATTGAAAATTATTTCGTTGAAATTTAGACCATTAACAAAACGCAAAAGCACAATAAACAACTTCTTTGAAATGAACCGCTACGGTCATAGTATGGATTGACTCATGACATGCACGTAAAGTAACTGCCCATTTTAAATGGTGCGCAACAAAAGTTCCGCACGTACTTCAAAAGAAATTCAAATGACATTTGACTCCGAAAATCCCTTCAACCATAAAATGGCATGGAACAAAGTTTACCAATCAAAATCTGCGCGTGTCAGTTTATTTTATAAAAACGATGGAACGATTCATAAATACACTTTGGTCAAAACATAGAATGACTCATGTCCGTTCCAAATTTAAAAATCAAAACTAATACGTTTCCATCATTTGAGGATATCGACTAAAACATTATGAGAAAATCTCAAATTGGGGTAGGCATGCAAGCTTGTAACGCTTTCCTATTAGTTTTCTTGGAATGTAATAATATGCATCAATTAGTTCACGACAAAATTTCAAAAGATGAAATTCTTTAAATTAGTTCCCAAAATTTTCTCATCCGGTCATATAATGACACTTGAGTAAAATGTTTCTGACAAGGTTTTTCACACAACAATGTTTTTCCCAAAACATAAGAGGAAATAAGTACTTATAATTTGTTGACACCGAAAAGGGTTCAAATCAACTTCCAACCTTGAGTCATACAAACAGTGCGTTATTGTTCAAAACATAAACAATTCCACGCACTCTAGGTTTAGGCAATTGATTTTCCAAAATCTCCATTACGGAGCATTTACCTCAAAAGTTTCGCATTCGAAATATAAAACGTTAAAACGTCAATGCCTAAAAGTTTATTTGTTAGAAAATACTCAAAATATACATTTTCCCCAAAACTACAAGGTTTACAATTTTCCTCAAAATGTTCCCCGAATCAAAATTGACCAATTGTCACGACTCACACAATGTGTTTTTAAAATGTAATATATTGTGAACTATGCATGATCTCTACCACATTAACGTATACCTTGACCAATTTGTCTTCATTTATACAATGGATTAACAAAACGTTTTCATGCACGACTCGATTATCAAAGTGTTGAGAAACCATGGTTACCAAGCGATGCATACCCCTAGTCGATATAATGTATTTTCATGAAAATGATAATAAATCATTTGACTGACCGAGAGCGCATTAAGCAAATCTTTATGAAACACTATCAACGTGTTCTTTCATGCATTACTTACGTCACGTATAAATCAATCCACATACCGAACAAGTTGCAAGAAGTTGTGCTAGCACAAATCTTTGAAAGAGAAATTATATGACACTAAAGTTCCAAAACTTATCTCTTTTTGGTCGCCTTATGACATAAAATTAACATTTCTCAACAAAGCTCGAGTGGGACAAAATGCCCAACATAACTCATAAATTTTTACAAAAGTAAATGGAGTATGCACATTGTGAAATTACACTCACACGACTCAATACGTCATAAAACAAAACTCTATGAAATTCAATGGGCTCAATAACCTCAAGTCAATATAATGACACCAAACATTATGCTTCCAAAAGTCAAATTGCAATAAGCAAAACCATGACTAAAGCGCCAATATCCCAAAAATCCCCTTTTTGCTGTAATTCTATACAAACAACATTGTTTAACAAACTCACATTAAACAAATTCTCCAAAATAGCTTTATATAGACATCATTGTAACACCCTAAAATTTGGAAAGAGCAACTAAATAAAATTTCGATAAATTACCCAACAAGATAAAATCATTTCTACAATTCATACCTTAAAATACATCAGAATTTAAAACATTATAGTTCCCCAAATAAAATAACTTAAACGTGTGTCACTTAACACGACACAAGTTGCTAATCCCAAAATAAATGCGGAAGACTTCACTAAACAATTCACCTCTCGTGCACACTATTAGCACTCGCCACTTCATAATGTAGCTAGAGCTACCCCAACCTGAGCCTGTTGCACATGCCGACAAATAAAAAGGGTTAGGCTTACGCCTAGTGAGTTCAAGCATTTATCATGACTACATAAAAATCATAAATAGGAAGGTTGTAGTTTTAGTCATGATTTAGATAAATCTTTTAAATGAAAGTTCGCGACAAAGATTATTATTTCCAAAGGGTTTCCCAAACGGGCATAAATAACTCATTTTCCAACGCACACAAAATCTATGAGAAAAGTTCCCAAAAGGTATAAAGCGTTTTCTAAAATGAATTCCAATCCCAACTCACTCAAAACGTATTTTGACATTAAATATTCCAATGAGTATAGATATGGACAAGACTCCAATTTTTAAAACATCCAAATAGGATGAGGCATAGAACTTTGCCAATAACCCATGAATACAGTTCGTATAAATAAAGTATGTCACCGAAAATATGGATAAAAACATATACCCAAAACCACACCTCTCGGTGACGGGGGAGACCCGATTCCATCGAAAGTGACGGGCACACAAAGTTAAGTCACTCGTGATGTTACTGGATTACACCTCAAGCCCCGACCTTAGTTCCCATGCCATAAAGACATCACAACCTCAAGCCATAAATAGATTGCCTTTATTGCACACCCCGTAGAGTTACACCTCAAGGACTTACAGGCGACCTTATTGCATATCCAGTCTAGACGAGTTACACCTCAAGCCCCGACCTTAGTTCCCATGCCATAAAGACATCACAACCTCAAGCCATACATAGATTGCCTTTATTGCATACCCAGTAGAGTTACACCTCAAGGACTTACATACACGGGGACCATAGTGCATACTCGCTAGTGGCCCCATGGCCTACGCATATAACCATGCGTCCCTACAGTCCACTCCTCGTGCACAAAGAGATAGACCATCAAATAAAGACTGACTCACTTGCCTATGGATCCAATGCAACACAGTCTACCAAAACATGCTCAACCCGGAATGACAAAACACCCAAGCATGTAAATATCAATAATGTGCAATAAAATGCATTTAAACATCCGTTAGGTAAACAAGTACCACAAAACCGTTATTAACCCAAAACCTGACACGGTTAAGCAAAAGGGTTTTCCCAAAAGGACTCACACCTTTACAATTCTCAAAATAACTCTTGACGCTAAATCGGATATTTCCCAAATGGTTTATAAAATCAATTACACTAAAATGATGTACTCGTCAAATAAACCTCTCTTTGAGCAATTAACCCTTTAAAGACAAAATATGGTTTCTAACCATCCAAATATTCAACAACCCCAATTATGGGTGTTTTACACATTTATGAAGATAAATATTTCCAAAAGAGTTAAACTATCCAAATAACTCAACCACATATCTTTTCAAGTAAAACACACACATGTTTGTAAAATACTCATTTTGGCATGTACAAAGTTTTTGCAAAGTAACTTGAACTTACCTTGCTAGATTTAAGCTAAATCTAGGGTTTCTCCAACGTATGCTCCTTTGATGAAGTTTACATCTTCAAGTCAAATCTTCCAAAAACCTAGATCCATAAGTTTCAACCATAAATAATCATCCTCTAACCATAACACATCAACATCCCCAAATATGTCAAACCCTAGTTCTTAAATATGAGGTAACCCATATTTCCTTAACCCATCAACACCAAAATCGTTCAACAACTTCACAAGATGGAAATAAGATGAAATTAACAACAATAACATGTTTAGGTGGGAAGAGATTACCTTAACCAATAGAACCTTCCAAAACAACTCTTAATCTCCACAAAAGCTCCAAGCTTCCAAAAATGCCCAACAATGGAGGAAGGGGGTTGATTACAACTTAGATGGTGAATAAATGAGGAAGAAAAGGGGGGAGGATGGTGTTTCTTGAGAAAATCGGCTGAGAGAGAGTTAGGTCAAGAGATATGTAAAAATGAAGAAGATGAAATGAGAAAAGGATTTAAAGCCCTTATGGAGCCCGTCGGCGATATTGACAGGCGATAGTGACATAGTCACTATCGATGGGGCATAGTCGCTCACACTCAACCACCCGCGGTACACTTCAGGCGAGAGTGACAGGGCGATAGTGACATGGTCACAATCGCCGGGCACAATCGCTCAAGCCCTTCCACTCTCGGTACACATTGGGCGATAGTGACACGGCGATTGTGACAGTGTCACTATCGCCGGGCACAATAGCTCAGGATGTACCGAAACTCGTTTTGGCCATAACTTCCTCGTTCTAGCTCCGTTTTTGCTCCGGAAAGAACCGTTGGACTCGTATTCGAATTCCCCATCCAACAAGACAATAAAATCTAGAATTTAACTCCAAATCCTATTTTCCATATTATCCTTACAAGATCGATTCCTCCTGAACCAAAGTTGTACTTACCCGAAAATCACGGGTGTTACATCATGGAAGATAACTTTCCGTCCAAACTCTAACACATGTGGAGGAGATCCAATGTTAAAGTCACAAGCTGTAGTTACTTGCCCAACATCTTAAACATCATAAAAATATGGATATCACTGTACCCGAAAGAAACGTTGGACAATAACGAAATAAAACAAAACAAGTCCCGGCGGAGTTTGCAACTCCCGCAATAAAATGGTTTCATGCGCGTTCAAAACTATAATTTAAAATCTTGTGTGTGTGCTAAACATCTTTCCAAATTTGTAACATAATCCCTATAAGGATTTGAAATACAAGAAATAGTTGATGCGATTTATTTTCAAAATAAACTTTGTGCATAACTTAATCGGCACACCACGTCTCAACCCATACTTCTCCAAATCCCTCCGGTCCACTATTGCCATCTGGATATTCAAACCTCTTAGGGCAAAGTTGGGGAAATACATCGATGAACCTTACAGTTTTTCCTCTAATCAAAGTCGGTTAAATAAGCCTATGGTTCTAATCCAACCATCAATCTTGACCCGAACGGTCTACTTAAAACAAATATCATGCTTATCGTCACTCCAAGTGACTAATGCTAGAATTGTCCATCTATTCCAACGACTACTAGCTTAGAACCTTCTTCACTACCCCAACGATCATCATATTAAAGCAATTCAAGTATGCACATGGACTGGTAGGTTCACCATGACACTGGCTAGGTGTCACTATGAACGCACCGTACATGATTATCCTTGCTACTCTCGACGTGATTCTCGTTTCTAACAACATCCATTGACCTCGAATCATCCTATCTTAAAGTTCCTAATGGTGAATTTCACTCTCGTTTACTTAAATGAACGCTAGTTTGAGTCTAGGTATCCAAAATCAACACCTAATTCTCTCAAACTTATGCTCTGATACCAACTTGTAACATCCTCGAATTTGAAAAGAGCAACTAATTAAATTTTGTATGATTTTACATCCTAAATAATAAAATTTATCCCTATAATATAATAGGCGAAATACCTCAAATTTCAAACTACGTTTAACCTCAACAATGTATAACATATGTCTCCTTATAAAGACTAAAACTACTACGGGTAATATTTAACCCAAGTACAAGTTGCTAATCCCAATGATGAATGCGGAACATCACTTACGCTATTCACCTCACGAGCACTTTAGTAGCACACGACTTTTCCCACGTGTCACTAGAACTACTCCCAACCTGAGACCTGTTGCACATGCCGATAAATAAAAAGGGTTAGGCTAACGCCTAGTGAGTTCAAGCATTTTATCATGACTATATAAAATTCCTAAATCGAGAGGGGTGTAGTTTTAGTCATGATTTCAAAAGAGTTTACTTTAAACACAATTCACCAATTTTCCAACTCACACAGAATCCATGAGAAAAGCTCCCAAAATGTGTAAAGCGTTTTCCAAAATGACTTCCAACTCCAACTCACTCAAAACATGTTTAGACGTAAATATCCCAAGAATTATAAACATGGACAAAATTCCAATATTTAACACATCCAAATAAGATGAGGCATAGAGCTCTGCCAATGAACCATGAAGACATTTCATATAAATAAAGTGTGTCACCGAAAATATGGATAAAATAATGTACCCAAAACCGCACCCCCGATTCCATCAAAAGTGACGTGCACACAAAGTTAGGCCACTTATGATGTTACTGGATTACACCTCAAGCCCCGGTCCTAGTTCCCATGCCATATAGACATCACAATCCTCGGACCATAATAAATTGCCTTTATTGCATACCCCGTTGAGTTACACCTCAATGACTTACAGGGACCACATTGCATATCCAGTCTAGACGAGTTTCACCTCAGGGACTCCAGTTGCAATAAATGCAAACCATAAATAAGACTCCACATTGAGCCATTTAAAACCGGACAAATGTCCCCAAACTTTCTCAAATACAAACCCGAGCAAAATGCTCCAAACTCGCTAGACCCATAAATAACGGTCATCATCGCATAAAATATGTTTAAACATTGTTTAGGTAAACAAGTACCCCCAAATCATCCTTAACTCCAAAACTCGACACAGTTTAAACAAAAGGGTTTCCCAAAAAACTCATACTCTTATAATTTTCAAAATAACTCTTGACACTAAATCGTGTATTTCCCAAATGGTTTATAAAATCAGTTACACCAACATGATTAAACCATCAAATAAACATCATTTTAAGCAATTAATCTTTTAAGAACATATTATGATTTCTACACATTAAAATATCCAAAAGCCCCAAATATGGGTGTTTCACAATATTTAAGAAGGTAAATATTTTCAAAGAGTTAAACTAACCAAATAACTCATCCATTGATATTTTCAAGTAAACACACAAATATTTGGAAAATAACATTTTTGGCATGTACAAAGTTTTCACAAATCAACTTGAACTCACCTTGCTAGATTTAGGCTAAATCTAGAATTTCTCCAAACGTAAGCTCCTTTGAAGAAGTTTGCATCCTCAAGCCAAAACCTCCAAAAACCTATATTCATAACTTCCAACCATGAATATTCATATTCAACCACTTAAAAACCATTCCCCAAACATCTTGGAAGTGAGAAATGAGAAAGAAGGCTGAAAATTCGTATTTGACAGCACCCAGTACCCTTGGCGCGACAATGACATGGTCATAGTCGCTGGTCATAGTCGCACAAGGTGTACCGAACCCTATACCCTTGGCGCGACATTGACACGCGACAATGACATGGTCATAGTCGCTGGTCATAGTGGCTTGACCCGTACCAAGCCCCGAAACTCGACTTTTCAACGCCAAAACTCCCGATACTCTTAGAGACTTTACGTAATGTCTTCCAAACATAAATCCCACCATTTTCAAGATGCAAAACATTTGGGTGATATTTACCTACCGAAATTACGGGTGTTACATCTTCCAATATTTTTTTCTCCTTTATTATCAATTCCTTCATTTTTTGGTAGTTTGGGTCAAAGTTTGTATTGATGCATGAGTCACGTGAACACGATTACATAGCATTGTCAATCCGTTTTCACTTTCTTTTTTAAATGTGATTCATCAACTTCATTTTCTAAATTGATTGTCTTGGATACATTGTTAACAGTGGTATCAATCTCGTTAAACTGTAGCAAAAAGTTGATGTTGAAACTTATAAGTTAATGAAGCCAAAAAAATTCACAAAATGAAATCGACCTAACTTTTAACATAATTCAAAATAATTGGAGGTCAAGAAAACAAATTCGAAGAATGTTAGTCAGTTTACGTTTTAGTAGAACATGGATTTTTCAAATGAACACTCGAATCAAATCAAGAAACGAATATAAAAACGAAGATTTGTTGTCCCATGCGAGTAATAATGTAATATCAAAATAATCAATACTCAAATGTTTTTTAGCATCGTGGGTTACACTCCGGAAATTAAAAGTGACATAAAAATGAGAATTAAGATAATAATAAATCACGAAACTACAAAATAGAAAAAAAATCAATAATACATTGTACTTGAAGTAGTACTCAAATGAAATACTTACATGTAATAATAATATATGTGCTTTGATGATAAAACTTTGATGTTTTTCGACATACGTAGATAGTTTGTTTTCCTTGTCACTTACTACAAAAAAGACAACATAAAAGACACTTGAAGTCAATACAATAACAAATAACTCAACAATGAACAAATATCGATAACAAAGATTAATCTTTTAACATTACAAATTTAGGAGAGAAATGTGTTAGAGGGAGAAAGTGAAAGGTAGTTTGTTGAATGACAAATGGTTAAAACACCAATAACATGACAAAAGAAAACACTTATGTTTAAATAAGGGAAATAAGTGACTAATTAAAATAAAGAAAGGAAAATGAATGGTTGGTAACATAAAGAAAGGAAAATAAAAAGTCAGTTTACATAAATTACAATAAATTGAATCATTAATAAAAATAAATAATGGAAAACTAATTACTATCAAAGACCCTCATTTATAATAAAAATATAATTTACATGTGAGAATAGAAAAATCTTTAATATATTCTATATTTTAAAAATCAAAAAATTGATAAGAAAAAAGAGAATACATTCTATGTATTAGAATGTGTCATATCATCTCTTTAAAACCCTCTTTTATGGATATAAACATTGCCAAGATGTTACATCATTTTTTGACAATTCTCATTTATATAGATTTATTATATAAATTAGTCTAATATTGATTAACTTATAGATTTATATAGATTTATTATGTATATTAGGATATATATTTATATAATAAAAAATTCTAGAAACTTGTAAAAAGAAATGAAATGTTCATTCATTTCATGCTAAACAACTAAAAAACTGAAGAAAGTAAGAACTAATGTTTCCAGTTTTTTCAATAAATCATATCATATTTTTATGATTCTTTGTTATATAGATATATAGATAGATTATAATCCTATGAATTTAATTAAAAGATGATGGTCATTTAATAAAATGTTTGATTAAATTAGTGTAAGATAAATAGAAAGTATATTTGTTGATGTTTTTATGTTGTGCAAATAAAGATAATTATAAAATAATAAAGAAAATTAAATGTTAAATAAAAAATGTAAGGTAAATAAATTATAATACTATAAATTTAATTAAAAGATGGTGGATTCATTTAATAAATGTTTGATTAAATTAGTGTAAGTTAAATAGAAATTATATTTGTTGATGTCTTTATGTTGTGCAAATTATAATAATTATAAATAATAAAGAAAATTATATGTCAAATAATAAATGTAAGTAATATATATAAAAATTATATTTGTTGATGTCTTTGTGTATAATAAAAATAACTACAAAATACAAAGAAAATTAGATGTTAAATGAAAAGTTAAAGTCATTTAATGAGAAGTTAATTTTTTATTTAAAAGAAATTCAAAATTAGGAGAAATTAGGAAAGGGAAAATGGTGGCTTCTCATTATGAAACACCCTAAAAACAGGGTCAATTTAAACCTTGAAATTTACTACAAGTTATGATCAAAAACTTTCAAACTTATATATCCTGAAGATCAAATGTAAGGTTTCTATATACAAACGTCATTACTTAAATAACTTATTAATCTAATCATAACATAACAATCAGATTAATCCAGTTATCTAAACAACCGTCCCAAAAGCATCACAGAATAACTAGATCCTCCAGTATCTCTAAGTCTGAATCTTTCCAAAAGTTCTCGTCTCTCATTCCCGCTACTTCCCGGAGCTTGTACCTGGTAAGAAGATTCAACTTGAAACATTAGGCTTTCACCTAGTGAGGATACTCAAATCAAAATAAAATTTAATAATTAAAACATGAATAGATAACTCAAACTTGTTCTCACCCATCTTACCGTACGACAACTCCTTTTCAAATCGGGGAATCTACCCCACTCCCAAATTCCTACGACTAACTCATTTAATCGTAACAACAAAATAAAAGATAACTATGAATCATTCCAGATTCACAATCAATATTCACACACAAGAAATTACAAGTCAAAACTTGCCTATCTCTTAATCAGGAAGTAGAGATTACAAATTACTTTATGCCTATCTCTAATCTTCATCTCATCACTGGGAAATCTCCGATCTTCCCAAATCGAAATGGGAACTATTAAGCACAACTGCTTATTCCACATTCCACCTCAGAATCAATGGTCCCCGTGGGATTATAATATCGCGATACTCAAATCGAGACTCATGATTCAAGGTACACCCAATTACTAAAATTACACCCCTTTGGTCTATGGCGAGTAATCGGTTCCCATCATACCGTACCCAAGTGCCCTCGGTGACCGGATGCCTATTTTAGTAAAAGCACATAATCACATAATACAATGTATGTAATAATCGATACTACTATATGCGTCCAGCATACAATATATCATTTCTCCGAACATATTCTTTATATATATCAATAAAGAATATTAATAACTCCTCGTCTCAATATCTTTACTATCTCTTCTCTTTTAACTTAGCATAGAAGTTATTATCTCAATTGTTAATCTACATTTTGTAATCATAAGTAGATCTTAATGAAGCTTCAAATTGTATTCAGAATTCATAATCATATCACAGATTTCATATAGCACTTAATCATACTCGACATAATGATAAATACTAGTTTATCAACTTCATAATTAACTCATCTTAGAAACTTTAGCATGAAATCAACATAACACAACTTTTAATCGATCTCTTGGCTTATCTCTAATTTAATCAAGTCCATATAAAACATATTCATGCATACATATAAAACATCTAATTCAATATTAATTACTGAATTTTAAAGAGAGTTGAATAAACTCACCTGATGCGTTAACACTCCTTTTAATCCATTTTAACACGTAAGGACTCCTTTCTTCACTACCACAGCTTACTGTATTATTCAATTACATATACTGATATTAATTTTCAAAATAGAACCCTCTACAACTGAAATCCTTAATTTCTAAAAATTACATCTTAAGTCGCAACCAACTGAAATCGCAATCGCCTATTGCGATCCCAAATCCAAATCGCAGTCCTCTATTGCGATTTCGACCCAAGTCGCAGTCCACTGTTGCGACTACAGTACCAAGTCGCAACCTACCATTGCGATTTCACTCCAAATCGCAACCAACTGTTGCGACCCCAAAGCCAAGTCGCAATGGTCTACTGCGACTCCACTACCAAGTCGCAACTGTTCATTGCGACAATCATGAATGTCGCAACCCATGGTTGCGACTTCGATGATATTCAACCAAGTCTCAGTCCACTAATTTCATCCTAAAACCCATAATTTTGCAGTTTTACTCTATGTTTGTTTATGCCAATTTTGCAGATATGTTTAATACACTTATCTTAACATATCCAAAAAAGCTCAGATTCTTATTAATATCAAAGTTTACCAAAACCCAACCTAAACTTCCAAAGGAAGCTTTTACTACTAAGATGAAGATTTAGGATATAATTACCTTGAATTGATTTCTCTTTTCCAACTGCAACAAATCTGATTTCTCCTTCTTTTCTCCCTTTTGATTTGCTATCCTTAGCTCTCGGCTCTCTCTCTCTTTCTCAATACCGTATCACACAACACACACACTCACACCATTCACACTTAGTCTTTTAATGACTATTAGTGTGACACCTACACACTAAATATAGGTGAGTCATAAGACTCTTACCAAATGAACCCTTAATTTTCAAAGAATTTTTACAACAACCCTCAACTTTAAAGGAATCACATAACACACCTTATACATAAATAAAATCATAATAACCCTTAAGTTTATTTATTCTCAAAAGAAATCTTTCAATTTTCATCATTTGTAATTTAACCCTATTTGAATTATAATACTCTATATAATTCAAGGTTACTCCAAGTACCAAAACATTCTATTATTAAAATAATAATAGCAAAATTTAGGATGTTACAATACTCCCCAACTTGAAAATGATTTCGTCCCCGAAATCAAAATCAGGTAAACAAATGAGGATACTTATCCCTCATACTCTCTTCTGACTCTAAAGTTATATTAGTACCTCTATGGTGTTTCCACTGCACTTTCAACATAGCTACCTCTTTACCACTACGTAGCTTTCTAACCGATCTTTCTAAAATTGCCTCTGGTTCCTCTACACAACGACTTTTTTCATCTATTCTCACATCAGTGAGTGGAATCACATCTTCCTCTTCGGCCAAACACTTCCGAAGATAACATACGTGAAAAGTATTATGAACTCCTTCTAACTCTGGTGGAAGGTCTAACTTGTAAGCTTGTAACCCAATTCTCTCAACAATGGTGAAAGGTCCTAGAAAACGAGGACTCAACTTCCCACGTTTTCCAAACCTTATCACACCTTTCCATGGGGATACCTTGAGCATCACACGCTCCCCAACTTGAAATTCCTTTGGTCTCCGCTTCGGGTCAGCATAACTTTTCTGTCTATCTTGGGCTGCCTTCATATGCTGCCGAATCTCTTTTACTTTATCCGCTGTTTGTTGTACCAACTCTGGACCAGCAAACTGTTTCTCCCCGGCTTCTAACCAACATACCGGAGTTCTACACTTACGACCATACAACGCTTCGAAGGGTGCTCTCCCGATGCTCGAATGATAACTATTGTTATACGCAAATTCTACTAACGGTAGATGCGTATCCCAGTTACCACCAAAATCTAGAACACAACACCTGAGCATATCTTCCAAAGTTTGAATGGTCCGCTCACTCTGCCCATCGGTCTGTGGATGAAAAGCAATACTCAAATTAACTTTAGTACCCAATTCTTCTTGCAATGATCGCCAAAACCTCGAGGTAAACCGACTATCACGATCTGACACTATTGACACCGGTATACCATGCCTTGACACCACTTCATCAATATACAACTTTGCCAATTTCTCAATTGGTGATGTCTCTTTCATTGCTAGAAAATGAGCACTCTTGGTTAATCTATCCACGATTACCCATATTGTGTCGTTACCTTTTTGTGTCTTGGGTAACTTCGTCACAAATCCATGGTAATCTTCTCCCACTTCCATTCCGGAATTTCCAAGGATTGGAAACTTCCGTAAGGTTTCTGATGTTCAGCTTTCACCAACGAACATGTTGTACACATTTCTACCTTTCGAGCCACATCTACTTTCATCGCTGGCCACCAATAATGCAATTTCAGATCTCGATACATCTTCGTACTCCCAGGATGTATGGAATACTTAGATCTATGAGCGTCTTCGAGAATCAACTCTCGATTTCCTCCCATTTTAGGCACCCAAACTCTTCCTTGAAATAATTTAATTCCCCGACCATCTTCAGTCAACTGAAGATGTTGCTTACCCATTACTTCTTCTTTCAGATTTTCCTCTCGCAAAGCAACCACTTGTGCTTCTTTGATCTTTTCCATCAAACTTGACGTTACATCAATTCTAGCATTTACCGAATTCAAACACCCACCATATTCTTTTCTACTTAAGGCATCAGCTACGACATTTGCTTTACCAGGATGGTAATGCAATTCGCAATCATAATCCTTAAGTAATTCTAACCATCTTCGCTGCCTCATATTTAACTCCTTCTGATCAAAGACATGCTGCAAACTCTTGTGATCAGTATAAAGAGTACACTTCGTTCCATACAAATAGTGTCGCCACAACTTCAAAGCGAACACCACTGCTGCTAACTCTAAATCATGGGTAGGATAATTCTTTTCATGCTCTTTAAGCTGTCTTGAGGCATAGGCAATCACTTTGCCCCTCTGCATTAGCACACATCCTAGACCCATCCTTGAAGCATCACTATACACGACAAAATCTTCTGTCCCTTCTGGCAAGGCAAGAATAGGTGCTTCACACAGTTTTTGACGTAAAGTTCTGAAAGCTGTTTCCTGTTTCTCCGTCCAAACAAACTTCTCATTCTTTCTAGTTAACAACGTCAAAGCAGATGCAATCTTAGAAAAATCCTTTATGAGTCTTCTATAATAACCTGCTAATCCCAGAAAGCTCCTTATCTCAGATGCACTTCTAGGTGTCTCCCAATTCGTCATCGCTTCAATCTTTGAAGGATCTACTTTAACTCCTTCAGAAGTAATTACATGACCTAGAAACTGCACCTCCTTCAACCAAAATTCACACTTTGAAAACTTTGCGTATAACTTCTCTTTTCTTAAAACTTCTAAGACTTCACGAAGATGTTGCTCATGATCTTCTCCAGTCTTTGAATAAATAAGTATGTCATCAATAAACACAATGAAAAACTTATCTAAAAATGGTCGACACACTCTGTTCATCAAATCCATGAATACCGCAGGAGCATTTGTCAACCCAAATGGCATTACAAGGAACTCATAATGCCCATATCTTGTTCTAAACGCTGTTTTTGAAACATCTTCATCTCTTACCCGCACTTGATGGTATCCAGATCTTAAATCTATCTTTGAAAAGCATCCCACACCTTGGAGTTGATCAAATAGATCATCAATCCTCGGAAGCGGATACTTGTTCTTAATAGTTACCTTATTCAACTCTCGGTAATCAATACACATTCTCATGGTACCATCTTTCTTCTTAACAAATAGAACTGGAGCTCCCCACGGTGAAGAACCCGGTCTCACAAAACCCTTATCTAATAACTCCTGAAGTTGAGTCATCATCTCTTTCATCTCAGCAGGTGCTAAACGATAAGGTGCTCGTGCAATCGGTGCCGATCCAGGAATAATATCGATACGAAACTCCACCTGTCTTTCAACTGGCAAACCTGGAAGATCATCTGGGAACACATCCGGAAATTCACGCACCACGTTGATATCTTGAATATTTTTCTTTTCTAACTTTGTATCAATAACATAGGCTAGATAAGACCAACACCCATTCGATAAACATTTTCTTGCCTTCATTATTGAAATCAAAGGAACATCTCCTTCCTGCTTTTCTCCAAATACGAATATATCGTCTTTCTCGCCCATTGGAATTCGGATAAGCTTCTTTGCGCACATAATTTCTGCCTGATTGTTGCTCAACCAGTCCATTCCTACAACGATATCAAAACTCCCAATTTCCATTAACAACAAGTTAATCGGAAGCTCTGTTCCCTCTATCATAATCTTACAATCGGCCAAGCTCTCCTTAACCAAAGACTGAACTCCATTAGCTATTTCGACTACTAAAGCATCTCTTAGAGTAGTAACAGGCATAGCTAACTTATGTTGAAACAACTTGGATACAAAAGAATAATTTGCGCCACTATCAAACAACACACGTGCAGGAATAGAGTTTATAAGAAATGTACCCGAGACCACGTCCTTTGACCCCTTCGCTTCATCAGCAGTCATTTGAAATGCACGACCGGTTGGTTTGGGAATATCCAGCTTCCTTCCCTGATCTCCTCCTCTTTTCAACTTCGGACAATCTTTTCGAAAATGACCCGGTTGCTGACATTCAAAACAAACCGACCCAGGCACTGTACAATTTGACGCCATATGTCCCATCTTCCCACACTTTAAACATTGATTTCCGACCACTCGACATTGGCCAAAATGTTTACTTTTGCATTTGAGCACCAACTCGGTTCTCTACGAGAATCATTTCGAATGTTCTTTCCAAATAACCTTAATTTTTGAGAAGGTTCGAAACGACCCTCCCATTTTCTCTTTTCTCCAACCTGCGCTTTCTCCTCCTTATCTTTCACATACATTTCTTCTATGACTTTCGCTTCCTCAATCGTCTCCCTCAAAGTAGCAGATTTAGAACTGCGAACCCTTGTCATCATATCTGCTGGTAGACCTTTCAAATAATATTTAATCTTATCTTTCTCCGTTGAAGCCACGTGCCCCACAAGATTCAGTTTTTCCATGAAGACTTCGGTATATTTTCTCACTGACATATTACCTTTCTTAATATTTCTGAATTCTTCTTCGATTCGGTCCATCTCGAGTTCGTTACAGTATTCTTCTAAAATCTTTGCTTTAAACTGATTCCAAGTTACGGAATTCAAAGTTGCCTCTGTCACAGTTGATGACAACACATTCCACCACTACAACGCTTTGCCACGCAGCATTTGTGACCCAAATCTCACCTTAGTTCTTTCATCTGTACATTCACAGGCACGAAAAGCCTGCTCGATTTCTCTTATCCAGTTCATACAAACCACTGGATTATCATCTCCCTTGAATTCTGGCGGTCTACAACTTAGAAACGTTTTGTAGGAACAATTTCTTTCAACCCTCCTTTCTGCCTCCGCTCCTGAATTTACATTCGGATTTATTACGTTATTATCAACCACTGTTCTCCTTGGTTCCACGTTTCGATCATTGAACATCTTTGTAAACATCTCTGACTGTCTCCCCATCATGGTATTCATCATCTCTGCTTGCCTCTCCATCGATGCATTCATCAATCGAGTCACATTATCCATTATTCGCCCTTCCATACCTGAATCTGATGATGTTTGATCAGCCGTACTGGTACCTCCTGGATGTACTCGACTTCGCATTCCTCCTAAGGAAAGAAAATCTGGTGGCGTATCAGGAGCTCCGCCTAACCCAGTTTGTCTTTCTCCAGCATCGTCTAACCAATTCCTATTCATCGAAGAATTTGGAGACCTCGGGGGCGTATTTACCATTGTTCTGATGTGAGCACAAAAGAATACTCATCAGTTAATGGTTTATATAACTAAACATACAATACATACTTTACCGCTAATCAGTCACTGTAACAATTAGAAACAAGTATGCTTGTGTAATAATATATTCATAATAACAGTAGCTAATTGAAATTGCGAACATATCATACATGAGAATTCTCATTACCATTGTTACAGTACCAAATTCGCGTATTTCTGTCGACTCTGAAACTACCCAATCTTAGTACTTCTACACAGAACTCACGGATCATAACGTAACTCATCTCAGCTTAAGTCTAGGTATCTCAAATTCATACCTAGTTCGCTTAAACTAAAGCTCTGATACCATACTGAAACACCCTAAAAACAGGGTCAATTTAAACCTTGAAATTTACTACAAGTTATGATCAAAAACTTTCAAACTTATATATCCTGAAGATCAAATGTAAGGTTTCTATATACAAACGTCATTACTTAAATAACTTATTAATCTAATCATAACATAACAATCAGATTAATCCAGTTATCTAAACAACCGTCTAGTGAGGATACTCAAATCAAAATAAACAACCGTCTAAACAACCGTCTAAACAACCATTCTGAATTCTTCTTCGATTCGGTCCATCTCGTCTCTCATTCCCGCTACTTCCCGGAGCTTGTACCTGGTAAGAAGATTCAACTTGAAACATTAGGCTTTCGCCTAGTGAGGATACTCAAATCAAAATAAAATTTAATAATTAAAACATGAATAGATAACTCAAACCTGTTCTCACCCATCTTACCGTACGACAACTCCTTTTCAAATCGGGGAATCTACCCCACTCCCAAATTCCTACGACTAACTCATTTAATCGTAACAACAAAATAAAAGATAACTATGAATCATTCCAGATTCACAATCAATATTCACACACAAGAAATTACAAGTCAAAACTTGCCTATCTCTTAATCAGGAAGTAGAGATTACAAATTACTTTATGCCTATCTCTAATCTTCCTCTCATCACTGGGAAATCTCCGATCTTCCCAAATCGAAATGGGAACTATTAAGCACAACTGCTTATTCCACATTCCACCTCAGAATCAATGGTCCCCGTGGGATTATAATATCGCGATACTCAAATCGAGACTCATGATTCAAGGTACACCCAATTACTAAAATTACACCCCTTTGGTCTATGGCGAGTAATCGGTTCCCATCATACCGTACCCAAGTGCCCTCGGTGACCGGATGCCTATTTTAGTAAAAGCACATAATCACATAATACAATGTATGTAATAATCGATACTACTATATGCGTCCAGCATACAATATATCATTTCTCCGAACATATTCTTTGTATATATCAATAAAGAATATTAATAACTCCTCGTCTCAATATCTTTACTATCTCTTCTCTTTTAACTTAGCATAGAAGTTATTATCTCAATTGTTAATCTACATTTTGTAATCATAAGTAGATCTTAATAATTTATCTTAATGAAGCTTCAAATTGTATTCAGAATTCATAATCATATCACATATTTCATATAGCACTTAATCATACTCGACATAATGATAAATACTAGTTTATCAACTTCATAATTAACTCATCTTAGAAACTTTAGCATGAAATCAACATAACACAACTTTTAATCGATCTCTTGGCTTATCTCTAATTTAATCAAGTCCATATAAAACATATTCATGCATACATATAAAACATCTAATTCAATATTAATTACTGAATTTTAAAGAGAGTTGAATAAACTCACCTGATGCGTTAACACTCCTTTTAATCCTTTTTAACACGTAAGGGCTCCTTTCTTCACTACCACAGCTTACTGTATTATTCAATTACATATACTGATATTAATTTTCAAAACAGAACCCTCTACAACTAAAATCCTTAATTTCTAAAAATTACATCTCAAGTCGCAACCAACTGAAATCGCAATCGCCTATTGCGATCCCAAATCCAAATCGCAGTCCTCTATTGCGATTTCGACCCAAGTCGCAGTCCACTGTTGCGACTACAGTACCAAGTCGCAACCTACCATTGCGATTTCACTCCAAATCGCAACCAACTGTTGCGACTCCAAAGCCAAGTCGCAGTGGTCTACTGCGACTCCACTACCAAGTCGCAACTGTTCATTGCGACAATCATGAATGTCGCAACCCATGGTTGCGACTTCGATGATATTCAACCAAGTCTCAGTCCACTAATTTCATCCTAAAACCCAGAATTTTGCAGTTTTACTCTATGTTTGTTTATGCCAATTTTGCAGATATGTTTAATACACTTATCTTAACATATCCAAAAAAACTCAGATTCTTATTAATATCAAAGTTTACCAAAACCCAACCTAAACTTCCAAAGGAAGCTTTTACTACTAAGATGAAGATTTATGATATAATTACCTTGAATTGATTTCTCTTTTCCAACTGCAACAAATCTGATTTCTCCTTCTTTTCTCCCTTTTGATTTGCTATCCTTAGCTCTCGGCTCTCTCTCTCTTTCTCAATACCGTATCACACAACACACACACTCACACCATTCACACTTAGTCTTTTAATGACTATTAGTGTGACACCTACACACTAAATATAGGTGAGTCATAAGACTCTTACCAAATGAACCCTTAATTTTTAAAGAATTTTTACAACAACCCTCAACTTTAAAGGAATCACATAACACACCTTATACATAAATAAAATCATAATAACCCTTAAGTTTATTTATTCTCAAAAGAAATCTTTCAATTTCATCATTTGTAATTTAACCCTATTTGAATTATAATACTCTATATAATTCAAGGTTACTCCAAGTACCAAAACATTCTATTATTAAAATAATAATAGCAAAATTTAGGATGTTACACATTATGTCACATAAGCAAATCCACATTTTGCTTTTATATAGATATATAGATTGTAAGGTGATGTTTTTTAACTCTTATTTACCCCTTAATGTTCTATGATAAATTAAGTAATAACATAGTCATTTGATTACCCCTTATTTTCACCCAACACCATCCTTTCGACTTGAACGTCAAATTTAGCCAAGATGTTTTGACTCGAATTTGCAGAAACACAAGACAAAGATTGTAGATCTGTATGTTGTCTTTTTAGAACATCTTGAATTGTTTTGGTGTGTGAAATATGATTAAAGCTCCACAACCTTGCAAATCTGTCAGCATCTTTCTTTTGTTTCTCTTTTCCGTCCTATCATTTGATCATCAATGTTCAGTTCAATTGACGCATTTAAGTCGAATTTTTGAGGGATAAAATAGACATTTATACATATTTAAACGTTTACAAAATACAAACAATTGATTCAGATTTCAAACTTTAACATCACTTATAAAAAATCAAAAAGTCAAATCAGAATTCATATTTCAATCCCTCTTAATTAATTAGCTGTTTTTTCTTTTTTTTCATTTAATTATTAGTATATTTGCATATATTTTCATATTACAATTAGGGGTTGTTAGGCAGAAACTGAATGATTTAGTGTTGTATGATTAAGTGGCCAGAATGATTAAGAGACTCTGTATGATTTAGTGTCGAATAAAAAATGATTGTTTGGAAACTGCTCTGAATCAACCGTCTGAATGGCATAAAATTACCATTTTACCCCCAGTTTTGTATTAAATGAAAATTAAATTTTGGGCAAGAGTTCTAACTGAAACTTCTAAATAAAAAATAGAAAATAATTAATGGTTCAAGCCAATACATGAATATCATATCAATCTAAACAAACTTAACAATGTACGTTCATTGTGTACAAAACATCTAATTTGAAGCATTTAACACAAATTGATTGTACTCATTGTCTTGGTTGTGAACCCTCACCAACATTGTCCATACCTATAGCCAATCAAGATTGAAATCCTAAGAAATGACCATATGTAATATATCATAATAAAAGCACCAAAACCATACAGAAAAAACATCACAGTGGGTATTCAACAAAAAACATGGTATTCAACAAAACCAATTTGGAGCTCAATATATGCAAATATTTGATAATCAGCAAAACCATACAAAAAAAAACATCACAGTGGGTTTTATAATGCAAAGGTACCAACTTGGAGTTCAACAAAAACATGGTGTTCATCACCAATTTATGCAAATCTTTGATGATGCAAAGCTACCAATACAAAAAACATCACAGTTGGTTTTATAATGCAAAACTACCAATCTAGAGTTCAACAAAAACATGGTTTTCATCACCAATATATGCAAATCATTGACAATCAACAAAACCATACACAAAAACATCACAGTGGGTTTTATAGTGCAAAGCTACCAATTTGGAGTTCAACAAAAACATGGTGTTCATCATCAAATATATGCAAAAAAATTTAAGCAACAAAACCATACAAACAAAGAGAAATGGCAGAATTCGATTTGAAGAAGAAAATGTTGTTTACCTCTTCCAGGTGCGATCGATTTGAAGACAGAATCGATTGTATCCAGAAATCGATTTGAAGGCATAAATCGACCTAGTGCGATGGTTTCTCGAAATCTTTCCTGGTGCGATCGATTTAAGGGAGAAATCGATGGTTAGGCAAATCGATTCTGAAATCTCAGAAATCGATTAGAGAGAGGGGCAAAGTGGAAAAAGGAGAAGTCTGAATGAAATAGGGGAGGGAGAGGGAGTTGAGCGATCCAGACCTAATTGAGCGATTCAGATATTTTAAAATGTGTAGCCAAACAACCCCTTGTCTGGCCGATTCAGATGTTTGCCTCTTAATGGTATCATTAAGAGGTAAACAAACAGCCCCTTAATCATGATATTTTCAGATTAGATTTATAAACAGAACCATCTCTCTCTTTCCCCTGGTAGCACTACCGTATGAATACCTTTGCCGCCTTCAGGTCTTCCATCTCCGATCACTTTTCCGGCCACTTTCTCCACCTGAATACACGCACATACACTTTCTCTATCTATATATCTATCGATGCAGATTCTTCAATCTGATACGACTGTTTAATTTGATTAATCAACGTCGAACTCTTGAATCGTCTGCTGAGACACATTATGCGCGCAGCAGATTGATTGCAACGCCAACGTTTTTTATATTTGTGAGTTTGTTCCATTAGTTCGCTTTTAGACGGAATTTGATTTCGTTTCATGCTTCTCAAGGCTTTAAATCTAATAATTCTTAAAACAATGGAGTTTTGACGGAATTTTTTGGTTCTAGGGTTTCGAAATTCGGTGTGTTTATGTTATTTGGGAACAGGTTCGAAATTCTAGGGTTCTAGGTGATTGTTTGAATGTTTTTTGGGTGGAAAACATCGACGACATTGAAATCCGCGAGCTCAATTCCGTATTACATCACCTGCTAGGAAAAAGGAATCCATTCACATTCATTTTTTAGCTTCTTGAAGCAATACGGTTGCGAATTTTTTGTTATAATATTTAATTATTTATCGGTCTGCTGGGTTTTAGTAGAACAGTCAAATTCTGAAGGGCATGGCGTCGTACAGACCATTCCCTCCGCCACCACCACCTAATCAATCAATTTTTGGTCCACCACCACCTCCACTGCCAAATCACACTTCTCTTCCACCTCCACCACTTGCCCCTCCGCCCCAACCAAGAGGAAACCAGTATTCTCAGAATTGGGGCTATCCTAATGCGAGTTTTCAACAGGGTGGTTATGTGCCTCCACCAGGAACCTCGGTTCCCAATCAACAACAACAATTTGCATCATATCCACCGCCACCACCACCCGAGTCTTCATATCCACCACCACCGCCTCCTCCTTCCCAGTCTGCGCCACCAGGACAAATGTATTTCCCATCTTCTCAGCATGCCCAGTTACATAATCAGCCTTTACAACCACTTATGCAACCACCACCGCCACCACCTCCACCTTTCTCTCCCCCGAGTTCTTCAGCGCCCCCTCCTCCTCCCCCACCATCACCTCCTCCACCTCCTTCGACTGCCCCTACAAAAACTCAAGCCAAGGAAAACAGACACGATGGCTACAAAAAGCCTTCCAATGACCCGGGGGCTTCTAAATGGCGTACTCCGTCGCATTTGCAGCATGCTGGTCCTTCTAGACAGCATTCTAAGCAGTCCAACTTACCTCCTGTGCCAGCAAGAAAATCTAATGGCCCTCCTGACAGGGTTGAGACTGAAGAAGAGCGGAGGTCGTTCAAGAAGAGAGAAATGGAGAAGCAAAGGCAAGAAGAAAAACATAATCAACAGTTGAAGGAATCTCAGAATAAAGTCCTCCAAAAGACCCAAATGTTATCTTCAGGGATCAAGCCACATGGTTCAATTAGTGGTTCCCATATGGGTGACAGGAGGGCTACCCCATTTCTGAGTGGTGAAAGGATTGAAAATCGATTGAAGAAGCCAACAACCTTTCTTTGCAAGCTGAAGTATGTCTTGACACCAAGATATTATTATTATTTTTTAACTTTATGCCTTATGCCAACTCTTATTATTTCAGTTTTTTTGCAAAACATAGTTGCATTGGTGCTAATTTGTTCTTTGTTTTGATTGAGGTCCACTTTAGTTCTATTGACTTGATGATATGGCACCTCAGCAGTCAGCATATTCGTGGCAGTACTATTGCAGTATTGCCTGATGGCTGGTGCAACCTAATCATTTTTCCTAATATAGTTATTTGATCCTGAATGTTCTTTACACTTCTGTGCTTTTTGAAGATTCCGGGATGAGTTACCAGATTCTACATCTCAACCAAAGCTTCTGTCTATAAGGAGAGACAAATATCGGTATGCAATCTTACTCTCATATCCGGCGATCGACCACTGCACCACACCACCGGCCAACGGCGACCACTATCACCTGACTAGCCATGCGCTGTAATATCAATGGGTTATGTGTATACTCGGCTTATAAATCTTACAAATAATCTTTGCAGAGCTGCTATGTATTCTGTCACTTCATTGGAGAAGGTGCACAAGCCTCAATTGCATGTTGAGCCAGACCTTGGGATACCGCTTGACCTACTTGATCTCAGTGTATACAAGTATTACCTCATTCTATCATCGTTCTTTCTTTAGGGGCCGATCACCCAACACTTGCCCAATAAGCGTTTCCCGGTAAAATTCAACACTTTCACTCAACTTACGGGTAAGATTTTAGTCCATTAAAACGGCATCATATGCAACATTTATCCGGTAAGCACTTACCTGGTAAGAGTCAATATTCTCACTTACTGGGTAAGACTGTTGCTTTGTCATTTCTCTAACCAGGTAAGATTCTCAATCCTTGTTATGTTCATACAATAAGGTAAAGTGAGCCGGTAAGCACTTACCGGGTAAGTGTTTAGTAAACGGCCCCTTAGTAAATCGTCTGCCTTTCTGTGTAACCAAGTCCATTAACTTGGTATAACTTCTTTCCTTGGTGGATTAGTGCTCCCAAAGATGAAATACTACGTGTTGCTCCTGAAGATGAGAGACTGTTGCAGGAAGATGTATCGGTGACCCCGATAAAAAAAGATGGGTTAAAGAGGAAGGAACGGCCTACTGATAAAGGTGTTTCTTGGCTGGTGAAGACACAATATATATCTCCTCTTAGCACGGAGGCAACAAGACAGGTTAATATAAAGCTTTTGTTTCTAAGGCATTGTTTGGCAAAAATAAGCTATCAATATAGCTACCTTATTGATAAGCTACTTGGAGTAGTTTATGAGGAGCTATTTGTGACTTTTTCCAATTATACCCTTATTAATATTAATTATTATTTATTAACTATGAACTATAAATAAATATTAATTATTAGTTATTAAAAATTAATTATTACTTATACTAATTAAAAATTATTAATTAAATTTTAATTATACATTGATGTTAATTTTTGATTATTTAGAATTATTGTTAATCATATCTATTATTTTTTAATATTAGTCAAACATATTTTAGTTTTCTTTTAGTTATGAATTACTATTATTTTCAATTATTATTTAATTATTTATTTTTATTTATATAATATGTAATGGTTATTCAAAATCATAAGTTAATGTCGATTTTTTCTAAAATTTGTTTCAACAAATTCAAAATTCAAAATTTATAGTATATATAATAATAAATCATAAATTCTTTTAATTAACATATTATATTACTTAATTTTTCTTTACTATTTTGTTTGCATTAATTAACATATTATAACTATAAATTTGTTTTAAATATATTATTAAATATTGTAATTGATTTTTTTTTTCTGGATGTCATTTTTGGTCATTTTACATGCTTATCAACTAGTTTTTGCCAAACGTGACTTATTCATCGGCTAGCTTATCAGTTAGTTTTTGCCAAACGTGACTTATTCATCGGCTGGCTTATCAGTCATAAGCTAGCTTGCCAAACATAGCCTAAGTCGTGGGTACACATCACTATGTGCAAAAACTGCAAATTTGTGTTTGTTTGGTTAATCAACAAGTTCTTTGTTCTTCAATCCAACTTGCAGTCTTTGACTGAAAAACAAGCAAAAGACCTACGGGAAAGACGCGGTAACAACATACTGGATAACCTCAATAGTAGGTATATAATGCCTGTTTCCATTTCTATATGAAGAAACCTCATGCTGTATTTTCATCGCCTGACTTTTGTGATGATTGCCATTTATTTTAATCAGGGAAAGGAAAATTCAGGACATTCAGGCTTCATTTGAGGCTTGCAAGTCACATCCTGTTCATGCAACTAACAAAAAACTGCAGCCTGTTGAGATTTTGCCATTATTTCCTGATTTTGAACGGTAATTACTAAATATTTTGTGTTCATTTACTATTTTAAATATTTTCTATGTGGGTATTCCTCTATTTTGAAAGGTAATCGTCTATTCTTCATCTCTTAGGCCTTGTAGTTTTTTCAGAAAAAAGCTTTTATTATTAGCCTCTTATGTCTGATTCGTTAAGAGGTAGGGCCATTCAGACAGTTTGTTTTTTCTCTCCAAATTTTCAGTCACTTATGTCTTATCGTTCTCTTATCTGATAAGAGGTAAACCAACCTCTTATTTGTCTCTTATTGTTCTCAATGAATTAACCTTAATACATTCTTTCTTTCAATCGGTTCACTTGGATTATAATTAAACTCGGTTGACTACAATTAGGTGACTTTCAAATTTAAATTTATATAGTTTAAATATATTATTATCGATTAAACGTATTCGTTTAAATGAATGCTAATTTTATAATTTAACAATGATGCATATATATGTGAAATTGTATAAATTTTATATATATATATATATATATATAAATTCAACACTATAATATTCTAACGGTCAAATACATAATTAAAACAAATTCAGACATTTATCACTTTACAAAACAGTCTTATTGATTCAGATTTCAGCACCACCTCTTATCAATCAGAAGTGAAATAAGACTTCAGATTTCATTGCCTCTTAAAAAACAAACGCCACCTTACTCTTCTAAATATTTTTTATATGTGTATTCCTCTATTTTGAACAGTAATAATCTATTCTTCATCTCTTACTAATTTATGATTGTGTTTGCAGGTGGGATGATCAATTTGTTGTTGCCACCTTTGATGGTCCTCCTACTGCAGATTCAGAAAGCTACAATAAAATGGAGAAATCTGTTAGAGATGCCCATGAAGCTCAGGTATAATCTTCTCGGACACTATGTTGTACATATTTGCTGAAAATTCATGTGTTAGGGGCTGTTTGTTTACCTCTTAATAGTTCCATTAAGAGGAAACATCTGAATCACTAAGAGGTGAATCTTATTTGGCAAAAAAAGGATGTCTCTGAATGGTTCTAAAACTCTCTAAATGATTTTGTATCTTGAGTCTCTCTTAACCATTCAGCACCCTAATTTCATTTTGCACTATATCATAAGAGCCACTTAACCATTCTGCACCAAACCATTCACCAACTGCCAAACAGCCTCTTAGCTTAAGTCGTATAAAGAGGCAGCTCTGGAAAAGGGGAAGTAGATAACTGAAGATTTAAGTAGTCGAATTGTTGAGACCTGAAAGGTGAAAGCTATTAGGGTGATGCACATTATTGGGATGTGTTTGGAAGATGGGACAAGACTTACAAAAACTTGTTGTGGACATTAGACTGGGATAAGACAGTTGCCAAAATAGGTGGAACTAAAATCAGGGAGATAAACGAGACCGGTAAATTACTAAACTATCCTTGTCAAATTGAAACCTTAAAACCTTTCAAAGTTCTTTCACTCCCCTAGGGGTGTAAACGAGCCGAGCCGAGCCGAGTCGAACATTGGTGTGATGGAGCTCGATTCGTTAAGTTAAACGAGCTTTATTTTGTGTTCGAGATCGGCTCGAGCTCGAGGATTATTAGGCTCGAGTAGCCCGTTAAGAGCTCGACTCATTTACACCGCTAAGATATTGGCAATTGCTTTTGATTATGATTTCCCATGGTTCTCTTTTAGCCTAGATCAACTACTTTCTTGGTCTGTTTTGACTTCATGCTTCATTGCAGGCCATTATGAAAAGCTTTGTGGCAAGCACCTCGGACTCGGCTAAACCTGACAAATTTTTGGGTTACATGGTTCCTTCTGTCGGTGAGGTAAAATTTGCCTTTAAAGTTTCCTTGTGGTGAGAACCAAGACTATTTCATTTTCATCCATATGTTTCTGTTTTTGTCTTAGCAAATGCGTGCTCTGAAATTTTGTAGTCATCATTTCATTCATTTGTAGTTTTTCTTGTTTGTTGTTATTTGGTCGTTTTCCTTAATGCTTACAGTGCTTTTATGAACGGTTCCAGCTGTCGAAGGATATATGTGATGAAACTGAAGATATTTCTTACACGTGGGTTCGTGAATATCGATGGGATGTATGTTTCGATACTTGTGAACTCTTCAAATTCAAGGTATTTGTGTACAAAAAATCTAGTGTTATATACGTTTCTTTTTTCAAACAGGTGCGGGGTGAGGATGCGGATGATCCGACGAGTTTTCTTGTTGCATTTGATGAATCAGAGGCTCGTTACATGGTAATTTACATATATAGACTTTGAATCATGTGACACACGTCAGATACCCAGCGAGTCTTTGGATGAGTTTCTTTTATCTCGACAAACCTTCACAGGAAAACACATTAACTGCAAAACACCGAGCCTTCACATGACCAAACCTTCATGAAAAAAAACCTAACCTTCACATGAAAAACACAGGTAATATTTACAAAATCTAATATTCACAAATTAGACACCGAACCTTCACGGGAAGCACATACAAAACCTTCATGGTGTGTATCCAAGCCAACTATGATATATATGTATGTGTGTGTGTGTGTGTGTTTGTGTGTAATTATATATATACAGGGGCTGGTTCAAATAAGAATGCTAAATATCTTGAAAGGTAAGAAGTAGTTTCATATGTGAATCCACTGAAAAAATCCGAAAAATATATTTGAAGATGCATATGTAATTTGCTGTTACTGATTATTCATATTGATTCGCATATGCATCTTTAAATGGATTTTTACAACGATTCACATATGAACATTCCCTTCTTATCTAGTCATTCACACCTTTGCTATATTCTTTCTGTCTGGCAAGTTGCTAATTTTGGTTCTGTATTTAGCCACTGCCAACAAAGCTGATCCTAAGGAAAAAGAGATCGAGGGAAGGAAAAACAAGCGAGGAGGTTGAACATTTCCCTGTACCTGCAAGTATCACCGTGAGGCAAAGATCAAATGTTTCGGTTGAGATGAAGGAATCCGAGGTACGTAACTACTTTTTCTTTCTTCAACAAAATCCATCTCTCTCTCTCCCTCTCTCTCTCACACACACACACACACATATATATATATACTTTCACTACCTTTTACTTCAACATACTTCATAATCACTACATTTGTTTTTAGGAAGGTTTCCATATAAAAATTGCCTATTTGCTCTTATCATCTTCACAAGTAAACTGATTTGAGTCTTCCAACAACATTTTGCGAAATCCAGTTGTGGAAGTCACTTTTTTTTTTCTTTCTGAAATCCTCTTCTTTTACGGTCGTTTGGTTTGATGGCATGATTTTGAGGGATTTGGAATATTTGGTGTGTAGGATTTGGAATGGAATTGAATTCCATTTTTTATAAATAATTTATATAAATTTTAAAAAACTTTAAAACTAATTCAATTACTTTTGTATTAATTGATTATTACAAAACAATTGTTTTTAACATCTTTTAAAACATTATTACATACAAATCCTACAAAATCCCGTAAAATACCAACTATTCCCTTGGGATTTCAAAATCCTATGTTGGTGGGATTGCAAATCCAGGAAATCCTTCAAACCAAACAAGGGCTTGAAGTGGAATTGAATTCCAAATCCCATTGCATAATAGTTTTGCATAGAATAAGGTTTTGCGAAATTATCTTGAAAAAGGGCGCAAAACCCTATAAATTTTCAGCCAAAAAAGCGACTTCGCAAAAAAAAATTCAGGTTTTGTGAAATAGTTGGTTATTTTATACAACTTTCGAAAAAATAGGCTATTTTGTGGTAGCATCAGAGAGGTTATTTTTTGTAAGTATCCGACATTAACTTGGTTCAGACAGAATGTTTATTTTGTCTTGTTTATTAAGAGTATCCCTGGCTAATCTCGCCAAATTGCGATTGTAAGAGATCAGCCCTGATTCGGTCGCCACAATAGTTATTGGACGCCTGGAATCGAACCGAACCCGAGGCAGATGGGATATTCCGCCACAACCCTTGTGGTTTTCATTCCGTTTTTTTGTCGTCAATCAGCGAGTGAGACAGAGGTCTGAATAAAGATTGGGAGTTTTTGTGTGTTTGTGTTGCAGGGGGGTTCGAAAAGGAGAAGTTTAAATGGTAGACGACATGATGATGAGAATATTGAGATGGAAGATATGGATCTTCAATCTAGTGGAGCTGAATACGATATGATGTCTGATTGATTGATATCCCAAGGGGTAATTATGGAAATCTCCAAAAAGAATACAGAAGTTCAGGTAATTCTGTTTTTCTTTTTTAAGTGACACCCAACCCAACCCAACCCAATTATTATTATTATCATTTTAAAAATGTGTACAAACATGTAATGCTGTTTTTAATACAAGCATCATCATGACATCCATAATTTTGTTAAAAGAGAAGCTACTAATTTTTTTGAATTATTCCCTCCGTCCCACAATAAATGTTCACAATGAAAAAAACATATTGTTGTGGAATGTGCAATTGTTACACTTTTTAGTTAACTAAATGACAGTTTTATCCTTCATAATAGAGAGAAATTTTCTCCACTTTTTAGTAGACACTTGCTTTTGAAAATAGATACTTATTTTGGAACCAACTAAAATATAAACGTAGGCACTTATTTTGGGATGGAGTACATATTTTGTCCATATGATTTGGTGTTTTTAACATATCTCATGATCTCATCCTTATTTTGAAAAATGAACGACACGTGCCCTTATGGTTACATTTTTGATGAGTTGGTTCCCCGTGATTGTATTTTTTTTAATGAGCTGGGTTCTCGTGGTTGCATTTTTTAACATGTTGGGTCTTTGACGTTTGAGTATTTTAACGAGCTGGGATCATGAATAAATCAAGACTTGGGTTGGGTCCTGTTATTAAATTATAGACCAAGTTCGTCAAGAAAATGCAACCACAAGGACCCAACTTGTCAATTTTTTTAAATGAGGACGGGATCTGTTAAAATCACCAAGCCACAAGGACGACAAATGTAATTCACTCTTGTATAAATTTGACTCGAGAGTTGGAGCCCATAAACGAGCTAATCGGTCTCAAGTTCAAGTCTTTGTGACCACCTTTTGAATAAGCCGATCTTGTGTGTTTTTTTCCCGAATGGATTATTTAGGTTCGGTTTTTAGGCTATGTAATCATGGTATTTATCGAACGAGTATGCTATATTTTCTTCTAAATTTGAAGATTTCTCCATTCTCTTAGAGTAAAGTTTAGCATAGCTGTTGGAGCAAAATTTTCTCAAATGCCAAGATTTCTAAAATAGCATAGTTGTTGGCGATGCTCTTAACTTGACAAAGATCTTATATATGAAAGATAACGAGATTTCATGGTATACAATTGAATATGTAACCTTTCACTTCATAAGATCGAAATTTTCCATAATTTCTTTTTGGTTTCGACTAGATTTGGCAAAGGACCGGACCTAATTGCTTTTTGGCGGGCCTGCTTTAAAGCATCAAAAAAGGGGTCCCGATCCTCCTATATGTGGTTTTGGTTACGCTTGATTCCTAGTGAGCACAACTAGCGGTTTTGGTCAAAAGGTGAACGCTTGATTCGGGTCTAGTGAGCACAACTAGAGATGGGTAAACTGATTTCAACAAGTTTATGTTTAAAAAAAATGTTTTAGGGACTTAATTGCTCAAACTACAGAATTTTGTTGAGTATTTTTGGATTTTTTCTTTTTCGACTATAACTAGTTTCTGACCATTTTTTATGGATTAAAAAGATAATTTTGGTTGATTACAGGAAGTTTAAAGATTTATTCGTTCAAAATAAACGCCTAGAGATTTAATCGCTTAAAATATAAAATTTATGTGTCGTGCTGCAATGGCGAAAAGGTGATGTTCTCTTACTCGATAATTTGGCGGTTCATTCATTATGGTCAATGCTTGCCCCACCCGGTCGCATACTTGCTTCGTTTGCAATTGAAGGTGTTTTATACTTGTATGTATGTTTATGTATTACAATGCGCTCCTAGAGGGATAATAAATTGTAAACCATCATTTTCGTGTAAACCCTCGATTTCATAGGTTTTTTTGATGAATTTTTTTAATGGAATTGTTTATTTTGATGAAATTGTTTTATATCATTCATTTCTTGATGATTTTTTTTTATGAAATTTGTAGTTTCATAGGTGAAAACGAAAATATATGAAACAGTTTCATAAGAATGAAAAAAACCTATGAAACTACAAATTTCATAAAAAAAATTCATCAAGAAATGAATGATATGAAACAATTTCATCAAAATAAACAATTCCATAAAAAAACCTATGAAATCGATAGTTAATACACAGTTTACACGAAAATGATGGTTTACAATTTATTAGGACTCTGCGCTCCTATTCAAAATAAATGTCTACATTTACATTGTAGTTTATCTCAAAATAAGTGTCCACTTTAAAAAGAACGTGTCCAATTTTCTATTCTATCCTTAATTATATAAAACTCCTCTCTAATTATTATGGGTAAAATCATTCATTACTATATTAAAATATATAATAATTGCACAATTTTAAAAATGTGTACTATTTTCTTGACATTTGTTTTCAGATTAATAAAGCTTGTGGAAATAGATTGAATTGTATAATTGCATATAAATTGTATAATGATGATAACATGGGTTTCAGTTTTTAACTGATTTATCATTTGATTATCAGATGCAAACTTATTTTTGCATATTTACTAATAAAATAAAACTGTTTTTTCTCTTTTGTGAAGCTGCAGCAAGTGGTTGTTTACTCACAATTTTAGGGTTCGTTTACTAAACGTTTAGAATGAGCACATTCCATCTCTGCTAGACCCTGCATCCGGCTGGACGGAATATACTGGGTTTTGTTTCAATGGTGTTGGTGTCCGCCTATACTGGAATATACCTCGATACATAATTAAAATGAATGATGTGCTTCGCATCTACGACTCCATACATACAAGATCATCTGGATAACATTCTCAGCCGTTGATGAGCATCTTTTACCCGGTAAGCGCTTACCGAGTAAGAGTCCTCGCTTACCGGATCAGATTCTCGATCCTTGCTATGCCTCTTACTGAGTAAGATTCTCAGTATTTGTCATGATCACCCGGTAAGCTCTTCCGCAGCAAGAATTTGGTAAACAACCCCTTACCCGGTAAGAGACGTTTACCATCAGTCCATTTTGATGGCCGTGAGTAAGGCAAGTGAGGGTGGTGACTCTTAAGGCAAAATCTAGCTAAAGAGCAGAGTGGTACTAGCAAAAACAAAAATGAATAAATGATGTATACAATCTATACAACTATATATTACATATATACACACAGAAAGTAAGTAAATATAGTAGCGGTTGTAGCAGCAGCAATGGCAAAAAAAACTCAGTTCAAGTAGTAATTAATAAATGTAGATTTGGAAAAAAAAGATTATCTACCTTGAACAAGACCACTGAATACCTGGCTATTTCCGGCCAGAGTCGCTTCCCACTCCACGGACGACAAAAGAATATGTGAAAGGGAGATAACGACTTGCTTCATGTCGGGTCGCAAGATTGGATCATCCTCCACGCATTGTTTTCCCAGCATGGCCATCTACAAACCATCACTTCCGTCAAATTGCATACGAGAGTGAGGTAGGCGGTTGAAAGACTTCCGAAAGGTTTTAGGGTTTTAATTTGACATGGGTAGTTTAGTAATTTCCTAATCTTGTTGAGTTTCGTTACACCTATTTTGGTGGGACAGAAAAACATGAGTACTTGTTTGTCTCGTCCTGTCCCAAGTACCAAATGTATCCTAAGGGCCTGTTTGGTTTGATGGAATGTTTTTGAAGGATTTGGAATGGATTTGAGTTCATTTTTTTTATAGAAACAAATAACAAAAATAATTAAATTATCTTTTATTAATTGATTATTACAAAACAAATGTTTTTAACATATTTTAAAACATTAATCCCTATGGGATTTCTAAATCCAATGTTTGGGGATTTCAACTCCGGACTTTCCTCTATACATGTTGTATGGTTTCTCAGTTTTTGTTGCCCGATTTATATATATACGTGGAAAAGATCCAGAGAGAACTTAAAAAAAGATATATATATATATATATATATATATATAGAGAGAGAGAGAGAGAGAGAGAGAGAGAGAGAGAGAGAGAGACGAAGGATCGTGTGAGGAGTTGAGGTTAACGTGAGATGCATGAGAAGTGGATCTGAACCGTTGATCACTTTTAATCAAATGCCCTCCCGTGAATTGCGGCTTAGAAGTGGTTGATAACCACTTCTCAAGCTTCTCACATTAACCTCAACTTCTCACCGAACCCAACCCTATAATATATTGGGATGAAAAGATGAGATTTGGTAAATGCTACAACAAGATAAAACCCTCTAGTACCTTGAAAACGCAGTCGTGGGGAAATAAGTCCATTAAATTTGGATCAACATGGTCTCTCAAGCTCGATGTACTGATAGATTCGGGTGCATTCTTAAGAGCCGCCAACATCTGCAATTTTCCACAACATTTAAAACCCAATACTAACATTTGAGTTTCAAACTTCACTGTTAAAAGTTCCTGATGCATATGACAACTTACAACACAAAATACATAAATGAGCCATGGAATTTAATGCATCACTAAAGTCCTCTTTTTATTTACCAACCCAATATGTCTTCTTATCTACACTTCAATGCTATAGGAAGTTAATTCCAAATCACTATTGGGTATTATTCAGGAGAATCACTTTCTGAGAGATTATTTGAAAAATGCCTTGACCACCTTCTCACATATTCAAGAACACATTTAGGTATTAATAGGAAGGTTCTCAGAGGGAAAACCCCAAAAAAATGAAAAACTGAGAACACCCTGTTAACCGTTCATTTGGACGGTATGCACATGTGCATACATATAATTGAAGCCGTTTTTTTTGGTTTTTATGGACGTGTGTATTATGCACATGTGCATGTTACAAATTACCTGTAAGCACATGTGCATACTGTCCAGATGAACGGTTACCAAGTGTTCCTTAGTTTTTTCAATTTTTTACAACCTTAAATGAGATTTTAATTAAATCCATGGTCTTCCAATGAGTATGACGCCATTATTAATTTAATAGGTCAAGAGGTCATGGATTTAATTAAAATCTCATTTAAGATTATATACCTAAATCAACCCAAAAGAGGCCTCTTCATAACACAAGAAGATGTCAAAAAGGTTATTCTCCCAAATAACCCATCCTATAGAACATAGTTCACAAATTTATATCCTACCTCTACGTTCACATTTATAGCAATTAAGCTACCTCAACTTGAGACAAAGGATCGTGTGAGAAGAAGAGTTAAGGCGAGAAGGTAAGAAGGGATCTGGACTCTTGATCACTTTTAATTTCAAAACCACCCATAAATCGTGCTTATACGGGGATTGATCCGGTGCATCTCATCCTAATGTGCATCCAAGGGTGCAGATCCCTTCTCACCATATCTTTCATTCTTACCGGAACCCCGCCCCTCATCTTGAATAGACTCGAATAATATGCATAAAGAGGACAAAGGAATAATAAAGGTTCCAATACTTCTAGTTTCAACATTTGTTAACATTCTATTTAATTTTAATGATTTTGTTGATTTGGGAAGTAGACTTACAACGGATGCCAACGACCGTCTCTCAGAATTTTTCGTGACAACTGCTTCAGTTCGTACAATGGCATCCTTTCCGGATATTATCTCAAAAAGAGTAACGCCAAAGGCATATACATCACTCTTGGCTGTGGCTAGACCATCCCTGAGGTATCTGTAATAAAATAGTGATCCGTAAGAAGTCAGTTAAGCAATTGTAACTGTGAGAATATGTGGAACCCCGTTAGATTACTCTCCAAAAGAACCCTTGAGGAGATACGGGAGGTTCCAACATATATGGAGGAGAAATGGTCCAAGTCTAGCCGATATGGGACTCCAACTGAAACATTTTGGCAGTGAACACAAAAATACACTTACTCTGGAGCTAAATAACCATAAGTTCCAACCACTCTCGTCACTGAAGCTTCATCATCATTAGTTCTTCCAACAAGTTTCGCCAACCCAAAGTCTGAAATCTGTTTTTTAAGTGAGAACCAATCAGATATACGAAAACGTAAACGTAAAGGTTTCAGTTGTTGGGAATTGAGGGAAGCTAGATAAGTACCTTGGCTTTGAAAGCAGCGTCAAGTAAGATGTTGCTTGTCTTGATGTCACGATGTACATAATGAGGTTTAGTATGTTCATGTATGTATTCCATCCCCCTTGCAGTGTCGAGTGCGATTTGAACCCTCATGATCCAAGAAAGTGTTGTATGACCTAGAGTGAAGTATGTATAGGTTATTTTCATCAAAGTTTACAAAAGGTTGCCCAGCTGTTCCGCATGTGCTATTAGAAGTTTATGAGAATTTTAATAAGTTTAAAGTCACGCAGTATGTCAACGGATACTAGAGCTCTCTGTTTACGAAATGTTTGTAAAAGGCTTAGGCCGACCTGGCAAAGTGGACAATAAACTTAACATCCACGTCAAATGTTACGAGATCAACAGTTTACCAGTCAAAATGGGTTAAGAAGTACGGAATTATGAAACATCATTACATTGATTGAGAAAAGAAAATTTATTTTTATTACACTAAATAGGAACTAAAGGCAAACTTCATTGCATGTGATGAACTTTGCCCATTGTAGAATGTATACGATGAAACAGCAAGTAAAATATTACCCTTGTTTTGAGGATCATGCAAGTGACTTTTAAGGGAACCTTTCTGAGCGTATTCATAAATGAGGAAGAGCTCGTCATCGGAAGCAGCATAACCAATCAGTTCTACCTTAACAATAAGAAAACCAGACACAGATCAATTCTTTGAAATAAAGAAAAATTGTTATCAACTTGAAAGTAAGTACCATAAGCCTTACCAAATTCGTATGATGAACCTTGCACAAGACTTTCATCTCTGCTATGAACTCCTTAGTTTTTGTTTCGGTCATTCTTTTGATGGCAACTTCCTACAATAACGTATGGATAAGGTAGAGACCAAGGTTTTAAAAGGTGGAACCGGGCCTCGAGGCATTTTCCCTCAAAGGGTCAGGTTCACGGGAAAACTTCAAAAAAATGAAAAACTCAGGAACACCTTGGTAGCCTTCATCTTGACGACATGCACTTGTGCATACAAGTAATTTGTAACATGCACACGTGCATAAAACCAAAAAATAACTTAATTTGCTTGTAGGCACAAGTGCATACCGTCGGAATAAAAGGCTACCAGAGTGTTCCTCAGTTTTTTCATTTTTTTGAGGTTTTCCCTGAACCTCCCACATACACCAAAATATGTATATGTACTGCACAAATATATATACATCTATATACAATATATATAATACTAAATTACTAAGGGCGTTGGTTCAGTGGTTCTTGACAGAGGAAAGAGTGAAATGTCAGATAGGCTTACAAGGGTGTGGAAAAATTCGTTGCTTGCAAGAAGAGTAAGGGTCAAACCACGCTTTTTGATTAAGAGGAGAAAGTACAAGCTTTTGGGTATTAAAATATTAAAAGTACACATTGGGGCCGTTGTGCTTTGACTTCTAGTTTTTTGAAATAAAAGAAAGACACTTATACTATAAAGAGAAGTACTGCTGCTGCCATAAAGCTTATAAAAAAGCGAAAAAAAATCATTACCAAAGCAGATCATTTGAGGCGTACGCCTAAAATGATTTTTTAAACCATGGTAGAGACTAGGGGAGTTCCAAATATTTAGAATATGAAGCGAAGAAGACATGCTAACCTGGTCACGAAGTAGACCATAGTACACCGCACCATACGTTCCATGACCAAGAAGGTTGGATTCAGAGAAACAATCTGTAGCTGAAAAAATTTCTTCATATTGAAAGACAACAGGTTTCTCTACGTCAAACACATCGGTCCCAATAACTGCAGGAATAAGACAAAGATGCAAAATCACTTTATTGGTTATTACAAGAACATAAGGGTGCGTTTGGTATCCGGACAGAACAGAATATTCAGCATTTGGTAAGACAGAACTGGACATATGAAATGACCAATTTACCCTTATTGTGTTCTTTATATCTTTTATATATTTTGATTAGTTTATGTAATTTATTAAATTAAAATTAAATATAAATTTTTTTGAACAAAATATATCGTTAGAAAGTTTTCGTCAAGATGATTAAAATACCGTCAAAATAAAAAGCTTATGTAGTTTCCAATTTTTATTTTATACCTTATCTATATTATTTTTTATTATTTATATTTAATAAATTACACAAACTCACCAAAATATATAAAAAACGTATAAAATAGTATTTTGAGGACAATAAGTGAAAGTTTAAAGAACATAAAAATAATAAATAAAATGTAAGGAGGAAGGCGTACTTGATGTTTTAAAAGAGAATTAGGTTTTATTTTGAGGTTATATTAGTAAAATATAAGCCTTTACACTTTGTTCCATGGGGTGGGGGTGGAACACAACTGTTCCACTCTGTTCCACATAAAAGTCCTGTCAAACGTGGAACAGTGATCCATGTTCTTTTTTTTTGTACAAAAAAAGGTTGATACCGGCAACCCCAACCGGCCCACAATCGGCTGCCTATCCATAATGTGGGGGGCATACCTGACTCACTCAGCGGTTGTGGCTATGGGGTGTCTTGGGTTCAAACCCGAGACCTTCTGCTTTTTGTACAAAGATGCCCCCACCCATTAACAACTGAGCTACACGCCATTGGCACAGTGATCCATGTTCTGTTTTGTCCAGTGTACCAAACTCACCCTAAAAGATGGTCTAAAGAAGTGTGCAGCTTATGTAACGACTAATAACATAAAAAGATAGTCTAAAGTTTGAAACTTCGACCTTTTGGAATGTTCATATGACGGTCACTAGATTCCCCTGTAGTTTCTCTCCAATCATCAGATTTAAAGCAGAATCTCCTTGAACCACAACAAAAGCTTGTAGTCCGTAAAATATGAAACTTATGAGAAACTTTTCCATCTTTTGGATCCTTTGTACGACTCCCTTCGACATCATCATAGCAAATTGATGATCTCGAGCAAACAAAAAAACCCACGACTGCTATAATTAGTGTTAAACCAACCCCCAAACTTGCTATGATCCATCGAAATGGTACATGGGCCTTATGATCGTTCTGATTTACTGCATAAAGAACAACATTAGTGAATTCCTCTCCTATAATCTCTAAGAAGAACACCATATGGTATAATATATATATATATATATATATATATATATATATATATATATATATATATATATATATATATATAGCATGGCAGAAATAGGCTTTAGCTCTAATATGGAGGGAAGCAAATTCTAGTATCTGATTTTGAGATCTATAGAGAACTACAACATAGAAAATAAAGGGTAACACGAATAACTATATAGAACATGAAGTGCTGTTTTATTAGATAACTTGATATAGATTACTAAGTTTAATAAACTGCACCACAATTCAATTATTCTTTTATATTACTTTCATGATATTTCCAGCATCTAAGAAAAGGACAATGCGATTGAAATAAATATATTAGTTCTTTAGTTTGACTGTGGCTCCAAAACATTTAAAAGACAGTAATGCAAACAAACAAACAAAAGCAAAGGAAAACTTCTGGTGAACTTCAAACCAATGCACAAAATCATTGCTAACTGCTATACATTTATGGCTTACACTACACCATTTCCAGGTCATATGGTATATGCTTAATATGCATAAGCCATCAGCTAAATTTCTTTCCCATATTTTACTTCTCCAATTATATATATATATATATATATATATATATATATATATAGGGGAGGTTTCTTTTACAAACCAATGCATTTGTAGAAATATAGAAACCACTTCTTAACCAATCATTTCATTTAATTTAATTAAAATTAATTATTAATTAATATGATCATGGAGGGGTATGGAAGTAATTTACTAAATTCAGTTCTTTTAAATTATTATTTTCTGAATCGTGTAATCAAGGAAGTTTCCTAATTTATTGCGATTTGTTGATATCCAATTTAAAATAACCGTAATCTTAATATTAAGGTTTTGTTTTTTTAAATCTATCGTGTTCTTAATCTGCAGATGCTATCAATATTCTTAATCTGTTTTCGTGTTCTTCATCATGAAACCCAGGAACAAATCATGATTCACCAAATCATGAATGCAACATCATGTAAGACTCATAATCATAAACATGAAATCTGGGAACACATTAATCATGAATTATATTGTTGGCATAATCATGAATACCAAAAATCAAGTTGTATAAACCCTAAAATCATGAACACCAATATCATTGAATCCAAAATCATGAATACAAATATCATGAACACAAAATCATGAATCCAAAAATCAGAGAAACCCAAAATCATGAAGACAAAACCCAGAAAAAAAATGATTGTGGGATGACAGTTCTACTATTTATTTCAGAACAAAGAAAGCAACGACTGCAGCAATGAGTGCACCACCGAAAGCCACTCTCGATCGGAGAAATCAAAAGCAAACAGACAGAGACGATGGCAGATTTGGGATGAAGGAGATGGAGAAATCAAAATCATGCTCTTAAGAACATAAATAAACCTTAAATCACCATCATACCTAATTCGGTTCTAATTGTGAATATGGGTTTCGATTGGATCAACAATGGAGGTCGCCATCATCATCTTCTTCACTGCATCATCTTCCTCTTCCAACAATGGAGGTCGCCATCATCATCTTCTTCACTGCATCATCTTCTTCACTGCATCATCTTCCTCTTCCAAACCCCACCACAAACCTGCATCGATCCCAAAACCAACCCTCACCACAAACCTCATCCCAAATCCTCCTGCATCGCCGCTCACCGCCCAATCACCGCCACTGCATCTTTCTGCCGCCGTGCACCACACAAACGCGCCACAAGGAATGGATCTGGAAACTGTTTGAGGCGCCCTGATTTTTTGGGGATGCTTATGGGAGACGCATTCTGATTTTGACAAATATACCCTTACAAGGGCTTGGGGGATGTGGTGGAATATCCCATCCACCCCGGGTTCGAGTCCAGGCGTCAGCATTCTGTGGCCAGGCTTAGTCTCAGACGGCCGCTTTGTTTGTTTGTTTCCAAATTGCCAAGGATGTAGTCTAGGCAAAGCCTAGATGAACCTTATCCAAAAAAAGGGTGTTTTGTTTATTAAAATAATTACAAAATGGCAAGTATTTACATTTTATGCCACCGGATGAATCTTGGCCGTTGATGATCTAATTGTATGGTTATTAGTTAGGTTGCATAGTTTCCACAAATGTAGTGGTTTGCAAAAAATACCACCCCTATATATATATATATACCCTATATATATATATATATATATTTCCATTTTCACCAGGACATAGATTTCTCTGTAGTCGAGCTACATTAGTAGTTGGGGGAGTGTCAAACAAGTTCAGGGGAGATCCAAACAAAGCTGAACGTGTGCCAATTCTTATGGCAGGAAAGGCATCTTCATCCTGACGGTCAACCTTTTCTTGTTAATCAGCTATTAGAGCATCTCCAATGCAAGGTTCTTATAAGCAAAAACCTTGGTTACCTTGAAGTTGTTGTGAGATGACATTTTATTAGTTTTTTATGTATGTGTGTGTGAGGTATTTAAATTAAGTATTTGATGTTAAATAAATACATGGGACCCACAAAAGAGTTCTTAGAAGAACTAATAGTTTGAAGTTCTTTATAAGTTCTTAATTTGATGGGTTGAGCATGATGTGGCAAGAAAAAGTACAAAAAGTAGGTTCTTATATTACCTCCATTGGAGATGCTCTAGTCAAAATTTTGCATGTTCATATCAATCATTACATACACAATGAAGCACCAAAAACAGAATTTAATTCATGGCTTAACATGAAAGCATCCATCTTCTATTTCTATGTTTCTATAACAGTCAACAAAAAGTGTAAGAGGTAAGCATAAACAAACCTATGTTACCTGCAACGTCTGCAACAAACAGCGGTGCTGGAGCAGGAGCAGGGGGAGTGTCATTCTGAACGGGATACGGCTCACCAGGAACTACATTAAGTTTGATAGTAAATTAGATAAGAAGTCTGGAAGGTACAAAGATGCTGACAGCGAATAAGCTTATGTTGTACAAACTGAGGGCTAGTTCACTGTTATTAGACTACAACATTTGGCATGTGTACACTTGCTACAGATAGCAATAACTATCTTGGGGATATCCTTGGTTTAATTCTTTCTGCCCCATAAAATACAATACATGTAAGGCTTCATAAATGGCAAAAAAACATGTTTCGCTTACACTAGAGAAGGTTGAACCCAGTGATAGTGAAACTAGCTTGGTAAAGCTAGAAGTTCCATATTTATGCCAAGTAGCAGCTCCATGCTCATGTGTACATAGGTCATAAGGCGGCAACTCTCGTACTATCCTATAATCAATAATGACATGATCTTTCAAAATTACATAATGGGAGATGGTGCTCTTCTATGCTCACATAGACTATCCAATTTACAGAATTGAATTTAGATTCTTGAAACTTAAGAGTTTACCGATATGGTACTCATTTAATGCCATCACAACATGGTTGTACCGACATGGTACTCATTTATTTACTTTTCGATAAATAATTCTACGAAATCTCCTTAAATTACAAGCTTGATCTTCAGGAGAACCCTGAGTTCATTAGTTTGGACATAGACTGCCTACTATATGAAAAATCTACAATTTCATAAATGTTAAAACTAAATTATAGCCGGCCACAGACCTATAATGTGAAATTCTATGCGTATATTGCTCCAAAAACATAAAAACTAATCCAATCAAAAGATTTCTTAAAGCGATTGATAAAAGGTCAAACTAATCACGCAAAAAGGTAAGCAGTGAAAGGAACTCTGTAATTAAATTAAGCTTATATGACCTACCAGAATTTAAAGGTATGTAATAAAGTGCACCAACGGTGACGTTATCTGAATTATCGATCCCATTAACAGCCTCAATACTATCCATGCTAACACCAAACCTACTCGCTAACAACTCAATACTATCCCCTTCCTTCATCACGTAACTCATCAAATAATTCCACAGCCCATTCGAACATCCACAAAACAACTGCAACGACACCACCGCCCCTGCACGCGCCGGCCGCGTGAAATTCGAGAGAGAGCCCAATCCGCCGTAAGCATCCACCACCATTCCGTACAGAGATCCCCCGTTTTCCCTAACCGTATAAGTCGTACTCGTCAAGTACTTGTTAACAGGAGAAGCAGCACACGAACAGTTCTTCCTAACGAAAACATAATCCCTACCGTTACCTTCCACCGTAACATCTGGAGGCAAAACGTCGAACATGCTCATGATCACAGCTAGGGTTTGGTTAGCGGATGGAGTAAAGGCTAAGAAGGAAGTACATAGACGAGATGTTTCGGTGCAATTTAATGGCGTGTCGTATGAAGAACAAGGTTTTGTTAACTGCAAAAGGAAGACAAGTAGTATGAGTGATTGCAGAAATTGGAATGGTTTCTGAATCCAGAACGCCATTGTTGAATTAGGATCAACAGAATCTGAGAAAAAGGAAGAACAACAAGATGAAATTGGAGGAAATTGCAGGAAATCAAATGAATGATTTAGGGACTTGATGAAGAATCTGTGAAGAAGATGAAGGGAAAGAAAGGAACAGTTTTCGTCGTCTGCATTTTGGAGGAAATAGTGATGGCCGATGGGACAGTAAAAGAGATGCCATAGATATTTGTCGATCTTCTTGTTTCTTTCTTTTTCTTTTATTTTTTTAAATTATTGGGCAAAAAGTTGATTACCGGCAACCCTAACTGTTCCACACGGAACTTGCCTCCAAAGACACCAATGTGAGGGAGCATTTTTTGGCTCACTCTGAGTCTCGTGGAGGGGCCTGAGATCGAACCCATGACCTGTTATGTATTGGACAAAGTCATCTCACCCCTTTGCCAACTGAGCTACACACTATTTTTTTTAAAATTATTATTTAATTTTTAAAACTTTAAATAATAATTTTTATCAAACATAATAAATCAAATACACAACAATCTGTTAGGTAACGTGAAGGAAACTGATGAGAGATTATTTACTTACAGCTTAATGAGCTTAATGGTGTTTTTACAATAGTCTATTACTTTATTTACTAAGGGATTGTTTGTAAACAACTTCATTAGCTCAATGGAATTCACAGCTTATTCAACCAGTTATACATGATTGTCTAGTAACGACTTTATGATACATAAAGTATATTCAACAATCTTCCTAATCTATACAGACAAATTAATCCACACATGCAGCTTTACATTTACAATACTTAATGGAAACCCAACAAAACTACCTTGCCAAAACCGTTCTAAGGAATAAGTCATGACTCTCACTCGTCCGCATTGAACCACCCTAAACTAACTAATACCAAAAATAAACTATAAATAATTCAACTCTCTCTTTTTTATTCCCTCAAACCTATTGAACGCGTCCTGTAAGCAGTATATTTAATCGGATAGATAATTAACTCACATAGACTTATAGAAAAACAATACACATCTCCTCGCGTATATAATTATGACTGTCATACTGATTTTTTATCTATTGGTATAGGTCATTTCGAAACCAACCAATTTTTGATCAATTGGATTTATAAAGTTAGATCAAAAAAGTGATTTATTCATATTAAATAAACAATACCAATCTATCTATACATATAATAAATAAGTAACCAGCATTACACGTGTCGTCTTCTGGTGAGCCGACTTCAGTATTTTTCCGCCTAAACATGTATCTGGACGCAATTTACATTATAAGTTCAATTAGCACACCAACATTTACTCCTCCTTATATCTCTCCTTAATTCAATTTTTTTTAATTTATAAAATTACATTTAGTACCCTTATAATTATGTAGGTAATTTACTTTTAATCTCTTACATTTTTATTTTTCATTTTATACTCTTATCATATAAACATAAATAATGTATATGAACTAAAATGCATTAAAAATAACATTTCTATTTTTTATAAATAATACCATTGTGATCGCTTCGCCGATACCTTCGAAATGAGTCCAATATTGAATTTTTTTGGATTTATTATATTATTAAATATCATAAATATATACGAATTAATGTGTATATGGGATTTAATTAATGTGTCGTGATTAGTATGAAATTTGTTGAAATTAGCATGGGATTTGATACAAATAATCATTAAATTGTCGTGATTTTCTTTTTGCAATTTTATATCAATTTTTACTTCAAAGTCGAATTCATTTGACGAATTACGATTCTATCAAATTCTATTCTGTCAACGAAACACCCTTAGAATTATCATAAGAGAATTAATTATTTGGATAAAAGAAAATATCACTTATCAACTGACCTTTGGATTATGAGTTCGAACCTTTTTAAAAAATATAAATATGCAATTATTGTGTATTCGTTTGAAAAATTCATTTATTAACAACATTTATAATAGGTATCAAACTTAATAGACATATTTTTAACTTCAAGATAATATTCCCTATTTGTGGAATTTTTGTTTTCTTTTTATCAATTATTGTATGTGTCACAAAAATATTCAACAACTATTAAACATCAAATAATTAAATTAAAACACAAATTTAATCGTCGTGCAACGGGCGAACAAAGACTAGTAGGTATATAAAATTCAAACATAATTTCAATGATATTTCATTTTACTTATAAAAACTAAAAAATTTAGATGTAATTTTTTTTGGAATGATGTCATCGGCTATGCCTAGGCTAATTTCTTTGCAAATTATAATCGTAAGTCATCAGTCCTGATTAAACCTCAGTGGCCACGAGATGGAATTTGTTGGTAACAATTGACTTAGAATTTATATGAATATAAATATAGAACGCATGTGATTTTAAATGAAAAAATGAATAAATAAAATTTAAATAATGTTTTTGCATGTGAAATTGGATTAATTCAATTATTGGATCAGATGCTCGTACTTTTTATTTATTTATTTTTATTTAAATTATAAATTACAAAAGACTCCAAAAGCTGCACAAGGATGGATGGAAGTGGGGCCCGGCGTTATGCCAAGGTAATGACAGTTGGGGATGGGACCCACCAGATCGGCGTTTTGGCGGCAACTTTCGGGTCTTCGGCTCCGTTGAAACGGACGTTGACTAAAATTGTCAAAGTCGCGCCGACAATGACCCCTAGCCATGGCGCCGAGTAAAAAGCGAATGTATGTATGAGATATTTAAAAAAAAGAGTAAACTACAATTTTGGATATTTTTTAGGGAAATTAATTAAAATACCCCAAGTCAAACCAACTGTTATCAAAATACCCTAAAATTTTTCAACTTTGCAAAAATGCCCAAAATACCCGCGATGGGGTCCCGCGATCGCGGGATACGCTGACGTGGCACGTATTTTGGGGCCAAATGCCCCGCGAAGCCCCTCAACTTTGGCCGCGGTGCACTTTTGGTCCCTGCCCGCGATGGCCCAAAAAATTACACTTTTGGTCCCTGAAAATTTACACTTTCAGTCCCTATACTTAGACGAATTTTGCATGCTTTTACTGTTTTTTTCCACAATTATTGCAATTTAAAGACCGATTTGTGGTTGAAATTCATTTGCATGTTTCAATCAATGTTAAATCAATGTTTTTGGAATACCAGTTTGTGGATGAAATGAGAGATTGGTTTTCTGATATGTTGGTTGTTTCATTGATAAATAGACGTAAAATTCAAGCCATAATCCCCACACAACGATTTCATTGTTTGTGTTTGAGATACTACTGAAAAAATGAGTTCATCTGTTGCAAAAGCTAAGCTATATTTCTGTTTTGATGGTGAATGGGTGCAAGATAACAATGAGTGGAATTTTGCTTATAAATCTAAGCATGGTGTAAAAGTGTCACTAAACTACACTTATCAGAAGTTTGTTGCATACGTCATGCAAAAATGTGGAATCAACTCTTCTGATATTTGCAAGTTAGTATTTAAAAATGGCGATGGGTCATTTGTGGATTTATCCAACGATGGGGATATCTCTACTTTTCTGCACCTTGCAGTCGATTCAGAAAGACCCCCATTACTCTTTGTGTATCCCGGCGTATCCGACGGTGACGACGACGGTGACGAGAAGGGTGATTCTCAACAAATAGAGCATCCTGATTCTCAACAAATAGATCGAGCAGCCTGATTCTCAACAACAACAACAACCACAACCACACGAATGGCGTACTGCTGGAGTTGCTGATGACGAAACCCACGTTTTCAGAACGGGTAATTCTGAAATAGACAGATAAGAAACCGATAATGATGATCACGAAGAATATACCCCTAGTAGAAAATCATGTAGTCAGATAAATGACTTTTTTGATATGTCCCCTATTCTTCCAGACTCCCATACCCAGACACAAAGCTACGAACCTACACCTTATATTCGCAGTGAAAGTTTAACAGCAGGTCAGATATTCGATTCGAAGGATCTCTTAGCAAGTCAGATCGGACTCAAGTTCTTGGAAGAGGGTTTCCAAAGTCGCGTGCGGGCATCTGACAAAAGCAAATACGTAGTTGAATGTGCTAGAGAAAAGTGTGAGTGGAGGTTGTACGCGATTCACACGGGTCCCAAAGGAGGGGCGATAATGATTAAAAGTTGCACGACGTACTCACTTGTACGAGGACGCAACTTAATCCCCGCCATAAACAAGCCGGCAAAAAGACTTTGGGTGCGATCCTGAAAAACAAATTTCTTGATGTTAGCAGGTCATTGCGTCCAAAGGACATCGTCCACGACGTTCACCGGCAGTTCGGCGTCACGATTGATTACCACCAAGCGTGGCGTGCGCGCTGCCATGCACTGTTTATGGTGAGAGGCACGTTCGAGGAGTCGTATGAACGACTCCCGACATATTTATATAATTTGCAGCTGCAGAACCCTGGTACTGTCACGCAGCTACGAACCGATTCACGTGAACGGTTTGAGATGTGCTTCGTGGCCCTTGGACCTGCGGTACGTATTTTAACACGTCATATGTTTACACATTATAAACTATAACATTTACACATTATAAACTATAACATTTTAACCTATGTTTTTGCAGATCCGCACATTTCTGGAAAATCTACGTCGTGTCCTGATAATAGACGCAGCCCATTTAAAGGGTCGTTACTTGGGTATGATGTTCCTGGCGGTTGCCATGGACGGGGATAACTCCATCGTTCCAGTAGCTTTCGGCGTAGGCAAGTCCGAAACCGGGGACGAGTGGACTTGGTTTCTGTCCATGTTGAGACAAGCTATTGAAGACCCGCAAGGGTTGGTGTTTATGTCTGACGGGCTCCTTCCATAAGCGCCGCAATCTCTGCCATGTACCCAAACGCCCCTCACGCCATATGCTGTCGACATTTGGAGATGAACGCCAAATCCAAGGACAAACGTATTACCACCTACAAGGATGTCTATTGGGCGGCATGCAGAGCATATACGGATCGGGAGTTTAACCAGTACATGAATATGCTACGATACAGTGTCAAGGAAGCAGCCAAAGTCTTTGACGATGCTGGACCGGAGAGGTGGTCCGCGGCCCATTTTCCTGGACAACGGTATGACATTCTGACCTCGAATAGTGCAGAGTCTGTGAATGCACTCTCCCGTGTTAGACAACCTAGGGGGGGTAAGGTTGTATTTTAAAACTTTTACTTTCAAAAATTCTTTTTACAAATAAATACAGAATAAATAAAGCAGAGTATAAATAAATAAGTATACAACAATTATATAAACAGATATAATTTAAATGCACAGAGATTATATAAATAGATATAAATGCAAAGCAGTTTATATAAATAAAATAATATAGCACAGCGGAATAAATAAAGAGATAAGGGATAGAGATACTTGACACAGAGATTTACTGATTTACCACCAACTGTGATAAACCAGCAGCCGAGACACTTCCCGACACGATCCAATAAATGTATTCTTTACGGTAGAAATACAAACCAAGTACAAAGGTAACGTAATTGATTCTCAAGCTTCTGCTATGAGATGTACAGGATCACACACCCGTTATTCAAATGCTTACAAGAGGAGTATAACTCACAATGGGTAATCACTCTTGTATAATATCTCACACTTGGATATTTTATAAAAAAAAGTTTTATAAAATATATATTATAAATAGATGAGAGAGCTGAGAGTTGCTGTTTGTTGTTGCTTGTTACTGTTGTTGTGTTCTGCTCTTCTCTTCATCACCAGCAAGCATCATTATATATAGCAACCCACTTCCAACGGATATATGAGGTGGCGGTATACCGCCTGCACACCGCGGTATACCGCGGTCAGAAACTGACACACCAACGGCTATAAGAGGTGGCGGTATACCGCCTGCACACCGCGGTATACCGCGGTCAGAAACAAAACAATGGGCAGGCTGCACGTTGGATTGCTTTCGGCTGAACACTCCTTCAATAAATGTGCAACAGTAAAATGCATAGGAAACTGATTTTTGATATTTTAATAAAAATTAATAAAACTTTAGTTTTAAATAATTTTAAATATCTTTTAATTAAAAACAGTTTAGGGTTTTATAAATATCCAAGTGGTATATTATTTTAGGGTGTTTATCATTATTAGTTATAAACAATAATGACGACGTAGAAACTTCCGTCTTGAATTCTTCAGATAAAATCTTCGTGTTCTTCAAGAACTGTACACTTGGATAGGATTGTTAGATAAACAATAATACGGTGTGTTTGTAATCATCAAAATAAATATATATAAATATATAGAGATGTGGTACACTTGCACCAACAATCTCCCCCTTTTTGATGATGACAAACACAACCGCTAAGCAAGAGCATATGCGGTTTCTCTCCCCCGTTTGTCGAAACAAAAAAGGGTCAAGAAAGACGGTATGCTTCCCCTCGAGAGATGCTCCCCCTCAAAATATGCATAAAATTGAGAGAGCATAAACTCATGGGTAAAAGAGCTAAAACGCTCCCCCTCAAATTAATAACGATATCAATTTGATTTTATAAAATTTGAGGGATAAAATGCAAAAAGCAATAGAGACAAAGATATACAAACCAATACGAAACACTTGCACCAAAACGGATCTTAAGGCTTCAATTTTCGGTTAATTTTATGTGATAAAAAAAATCACCACGTATTATGACCTCGTCAGGTAACCACGTATTATAACCTCGGCAGGTAACCACGTATTATAACCTCGGCAGGTAACCACGTATTATAACCTCGGCAGGTAACAACGTATTATATCCTCGCCAGGAAACACGTATTATATCCTCGCCAGGAACCACGTATTATATCCTCGTCAGGAACCACGTATTGTATCCTCGTCAGGAAACACGTATTATATCCTCGTCAGGAAACACGTATTATATCCTCGTCAGGAAACCCCTACAAAAGGCAAAGAAGATTTTTTGTGGTACCCTTTTCTTGTGGGTCCTTTTAACAGTTAGTATAAAACATAAACTGCAAAAATTATGTTGTCGACATAAAACAAACACGACAAACATACAAAGCCATATAAATGGTTTAAAACCATAAACGCATTCCACCCGGATTATCAACATTAAACATTCCTTTCGGAATCCATTTTCTAACCATTTTAATTTTACGATTGTATTTATCATACACATAAAATGAAGCATTTATATTCACATTATTGTTAGGTCTAGAAAAATTACCATTATACATACGAGCATGCGGTTTCCTCCCATAATTCACATTTTTTATTTTTGACATATATGGAGGTTTTCTCGTATCAACTTTAGGAGATGCAAAAAATCTTTTAATGGGTTTACACGAACATTTATCAACACATGTATCGGAACCAATGCCTTTACGACAATTTATACGATTAGGCATATTTAGCATTTTAAGCACTTTATCATTGCTACTATTAAAAGCATTTGCTAATAAGTCATTTTTCTCATATAAATCGCATTTAGCTTTTAAACATGCATTATCATTTTCAAGTATATCGCATTTTGTACATAAAATATTTTCACATGTTCTTTTCTCTAAACATGCAATTTTATCATTTAAGACAATGCAAGATTTGCAAACAATATTTTCGCATGCTTTCTTTTCTAAAGTGATAACTTTATCATTTAACTCATTTTTGATTTTATTATCACATGCAATGGTTTGTTTACAATTATTCAACTCATTTTGACATAATAATAATTCTTCTTTTAATTTAGCATTCTCATTTTTAAAACTATTTACGAGAACAATCAATTTTTGAAAAGAGACATTTAACATATCAATATCATCATCGTTATCACTACAACTAGAATAACTTGAGTATGAAGTACATACCTCTTTCTCGCAGTCGACGATGAGACAAGTTTCTTCATTTCTTTGATCTCGGGTTTCGTCTCTCTTTTCTTTTGAGTTTTCACCATAGGTGATGTTCAAGTTCTCCCAAATATCACGAGCAGTTTCAAAGAGATAAACACGCTCAATATCATCGTTGGTAAGAACCGAAAAGAGAAAATTTTTGGCTTCATAATTTAAACAATAATTAGCCTTATCTTCGTCGGACCATTCCGAGCTAGGTTTTTCAACAACTTTGTTGTTTTGAAATTTTGTGGGTTTGAAATTTCCTTTAATAATAATATCCCAAATTTTTTGATTTATCCCACGAACATAACGTTCAAAAGAATTTGCCCAAAGATCAAAATTTTCGAAATCAATAAGAAGAGATTTAGAAAACCAAGTATTTTGTTGAGCCATTAAATAAAAGATATAACTTTAAAAATTTAAACAGATAATTTTTGAAAGCCCTGCTCTGATACCAAATGTTAGACAACCTAGGGGGGGTAAGGTTGTATTTTAAAACTTTTACTTTCAAAAATTCTTTTTACAAATAAATACAGAATAAATAAAGCAGAGTATAAATAAATAAGTATACAACAATTATATAAACAGATATAATTTAAATGCACAGAGATTATATAAATAGATATAAATGCAAAGCAGTTTATATAAATAAATATAATATAGCACAGCGGAATAAATAAAGAGATAAGGGATAGAGATACTTGACACAGAGATTTACTGATTTACCACCAACTGTGATAAACCAGCAGCCGAGACACTTCCCGACACGATCCAATAAATGTATTCTTTACGGTAGAAATACAAACCAAGTACAAAGGTAACGTAATTGATTCTCAAGCTTCTGCTATGAGATGTACAGGATCACACACCCGTTATTCAAATGCTTACAAGAGGAGTATAACTCACAATGGGTAATCACTCTTGTATAATATCTCACACTTGGATATTTTATAAAAAAAAGTTTTATAAAATATATATTATAAATAGATGAGAGAGCTGAGAGTTGCTGTTTGTTGTTGCTTGTTACTGTTGTTGTGTTCTGCTCTTCTCTTCATCACCAGCAAGCATCATTATATATAGCAACCCACTTCCAACGGATATATGAGGTGGCGGTATACCGCCTGCACACCGCGGTATACCGCGGTCAGAAACTGACACACCAACGGCTATAAGAGGTGGCGGTATACCGCCTGCACACCGCGGTATACCGCGGTCAGAAACAAAACAATGGGCAGGCTGCACGTTGGATTGCTTTCGGCTGAACACTCCTTCAATAAATGTGCAACAGTAAAATGCATAGGAAACTGATTTTTGATATTTTAATAAAAATTAATAAAACTTTAGTTTTAAATAATTTTAAATATCTTTTAATTAAAAACAGTTTAGGGTTTTATAAATATCCAAGTGGTATATTATTTTAGGGTGTTTATCATTATTAGTTATAAACAATAATGACGACGTAGAAACTTCCGTCTTGAATTCTTCAGATAAAATCTTCGTGTTCTTCAAGAACTGTACACTTGGATAGGATTGTTAGATAAACAATAATACGGTGTGTTTGTAATCATCAAAATAAATATATATAAATATATAGAGATGTGGTACACTTGCACCAACATCCCGTTTTGCACGTAGATGTCCGATTGTTAATCTTATGGACTACTTTCGGGCCTTTCAACAAGAGTGGTACCAAATTCGACGCCTAAAAGGAGCTAAGATACAAAATGCACTCACACCAACGGCGGAGAATATCGTTCAGTACAGGGCGCGTCGTGCGGCGACATGGCCGGTAAGAGCAATCGGGTATGGGAAGTACGAGGTGCATGATGACTATATTAACGCGATTGTGAATATGGAAGACCACCTTTGTTCGTGTCGCGAATGGGATAAATCTAGGTTACCGTGCGGCCATGCCATCGCTGCAGCAACATATATGGGTCGTACAGATTGCAGCGACTTGGCTGTACCTTTTTCACGTCCGAATATTACCGGAAAACATACGTGGAGGTAATAAACCCAGCTGGACCCCCTGCAGCATGGGTGTATCCACCTGACCCGCTTCCACCATGCTATCCACCTTTAATGGATAAGAACAGGGCCGGGAGACCGAGAAAGAACGACCGACGTCCATCACGTGGTGAAAGTTCGATACAACGAAGATGTACTCGGTGCCAATGCGTAGGACACACTCGTGGAGAGTGTCCAAATCCCGTCCCTTCAACCGTGCCAAGGAGACATTCTGTCAGTCACACCCCGGGTCCATCACAGCTTGAACCATATGGAACAAACCCATATGATACTGTTGATCTAAACACTGGTTTGTAAATGATATATATACACACATACATATGCTTCTAAATGAACATTGATAACACAGCTAGTTTGTAAATGATATATATATATATATATATATTCGTATTATATATTTACACACATAAAGAAAATAGGAGACCTTCAATTTTTCTTAGTATTTTCTTGACCTTGTTCTTGCATCCATGGCAGTGAATGTTAACTCTGAGTACACATGTCTGTTTATATATTCATATTAGATACGTTTTAATTTTAACAAATTACACCATTATAGTTAATTATTTAATTTATGGTACATCTCATATTTTTTTTCAATTTTGTTTTACACTCCTATCGCATTAACTAATTCATTAAATCGTTTTAAATTATTATTATTTGAATGTGTTTATAGATATCGTGAATGGCAATAGGAGAAGGTAGAATTGTTTATAAATGGGGTTTTGACAAGTTGGTATCACTGGACTCATTTAAGAATTGTGAAAATGGGTATTTGGCGAATGATGATTCATGTGTGTTTAAAACACTTCAGCTCCAAACACACATGAATCATCATTCGTCAAATACCCATTTTCACAATTCTTAAATGAGTCCAGTGATACCAACTTGTCAAAACCCCATTTCATATTATATATATACACACACATACATATGCTTCTAAATGAACATTGATAACACAACTAGTTTGTATTCCATCCAACAAGCTCTTCATCTTCAATCTTTCTGACCCTTCTTCAACTGCTTCTGCTTTTGCAACCACGTATGGCCATTGTGTACCACAACCCGCACACACTTTAGCAAATGAGTTGAGGGTTGTCATATATTCTACAAGAGAAGTAGGCCCACGAATGAGGTAACCTCTGACTTGACCTTGCATGATGTATCCAACCTAACCGTGGTTCAGCGGCTTAAAAACTACTTTTCAGATAAATTAACAACAACAAAAAATACAAAACAACAACACAGTAAAAAAAATACAAAACAAAAAAAAAAAAATATAACCACCACCTACTTAAAAATTGATTTAGTTTCATCAATCCAAGCTTGCTTCTCGTTTACCTTCGCTTGAATAATTGCGAAGTCTTGCAGAATATGGTGAATTGCTTCTTGTTCTCGACGAACACGAGCCTCCCGAGCTTTTATATCCCCTTTCATCCTTTTGATCTCCCTGTCTTCCTCTTCGATCTTTCTCAAATGGACTGCCTTCCTGTCCATAATTTTTTTCCACTCTTCTGTTAGTTCATCTATCTCTTTTTCCTTTTTTGCTATGGCGACCTCGATTTGAGGTGGCATTTTTTTCAGGAGTAGACTTAGGGTTTGATGACGATGCCATTTGTGGATGAAATGAGAGAAGAGAGAAATCAATTCAAAGAAAGAAAGCAAGAGAGAAATCAAGAAAGAAAGCAAGAGGAAGTGTGAATTGTGAATTGCATACTACTGATATTTATGGATGAAATCTCAAACATGCAAATGAATTTCAACCACAAATCGGTCTTCAAAGTACAATAATTGTGGAAAAAAACAGTAAAAGCATGCAAGATTCGTCTAAGTACAGGGGCTGAAAGTGTAAATTTTCAGGGACCAAAAGTGTAAATTTTCAGGGACCAAAAGTGAAAATTTTGGTCCATCGCGGGCTGTGATCGCGGACAGGGACCAAAAGTGCACCGCGGCCAAAGTTGAGGGGCTTCGCGGGGCATTTGTACCCAAAGTACGTGCCACGTCAGCCCTAGCCCGCGATCGCGGGTATTTTGGGTATTTTTGCAAAATGATTTTTTTTTGGGTATTTCGGTAACAGTTGGTCAAACTTTGGGTATTTTAATTAATTTCCCTATTTTTTATTCTTCTTTTCTTCTATTTTAACATTAAAATAACATAGTTGTAGCAAAAAAATTGTTAAATTCTCATTTTTCTTTATTTTAACATAGTTGTTGGGGATGTTGTTAGTTGTTAAAAAAACATTTTTCTTCACCTACCGGTAAAATTCAACACAATCACTTACTTACCGGATAAGATTTTATTTCACCAAGACGGTACTATAGACAACATTTTTTCCGGTAATCACTAACCGTGGTAAGAGTCTTCGCCATCATTTACCGGGTAAGACTCACAGTCCTTGCCTTAGCTCACAAATAAGTTTTTTGGTCCTTGTCATATTAATCCGGTAAGATAATGTGACTAGGTAAACATTTACTCGAGCAAACGTTTGATAAACGACCCCTTACTCTTTTTGTCCCTAAAATAGAAGTCCACAATAAAAGACACACAAATTTCGGAATATATAATTATTACATTTTTAATTAAAAAGCTGACAATTTTACCGTTAATTATATAGAGATATTGTATCTATCACACAATTAAAGATATAATTAAAAAGTAAACATTAAAGACAATACTTTGTCATGACCGAGTCTTGACATTATACCATACATTGGACAACATGTTTTTAAACATTTCATCTTACCTTGCGTACCAAACACACCCTTATTGAATCCGCCCCTGTAACATGTCATGTAAATAATTGTTATACTTGTGCATAATATGCCTATAAATATTAACTTTGTCATTATATACATGAGAGCGAATTTCGTATTTCGTTGTGTCTGTTAATACTTGTTTGATAATTAAATTATACGTAAGTCTTAGAATGTTTACTCATACACTATTTGAAAACGTTGAAGAGTGTATCGATTGTTGTTTGGAAAATGGAATATACAGTGATTTGTAGGAGACTTTTAGGGGTTGTTTGTTTACCTCTTAATAGTTCCATTAAGAGGTAAACTCTGAATTGCTAAGAGGTGAATCTTGTTTGGCAAAAAAAAAGTCTGCCTCTTAATGGTTCTAAAACCCTCTTAATGATGTTGTATCTTAGGTCTCCCTTAACCATTCAGCTTCCTAATTACATTATCAACAATTACCAAACAACCATATTTCATTTTGTACTGTATCAAAAGAGTCTCTTAATCATTCTGACCACTTAATCATTCTGCACCAAACCATACAGCAATCGCCAAACAGCCTCTTAAATTCAAAGAGAAACATCTTTCTGCAATAATTAATATAGCCTGTGACAAAGTCAAGGTTCTAACATGTGCACTCGCCATTCATTAATTATTACAACTAATAATGATATCTAAAATTATAGTTAAACAGTTTTTTATTTTTATAAAATTGTATGTCGACTTTGCAAGAAATTCGTCTTGGTTCTTATTTAATGTATATGATATAATTCTTTTCTCATTTTAAGTGACAAACTTTGTTTTTTTTGTTCTTCTTATTTATGACATTTTGACCAATAACCAGTAGATTTTGTAACTATTAATGACATGGAGGCTTCGTAAAATGCAAACCTTGCATTTGTTGCACCCCCTTACAAACCAGTGTGCATATATGCACACATCAATATGCATATACATGTGTATATACATACATACAAGAATATACATTTAATTAACATACATTCATATGAGATAATGCATATATGCACACTGGTTTGTAAAGGGGTACAATAAATGCAAGGTTTGCATTTGATTTGTATTATAATGACATGAATGATATGTTATCAAGTTATTATATTATAGTTATTTATTACATGGCAATATTTCATCTCGAAAACCAATTTCACATTGAGAAAATATTCATTTACCATGTAAATGTATATGAAATATTAATAATTGATTTTTTTTATTACATGACAATATTTTTATCTATTAAGAACATTCTAATTTGTTAATTAATTTTTAAACACTCTCTCTTGCTCTTCTCTCTCCTCTCTTCTTTCTCCATAATTCATTTACATCCAAACATGCACTTAAAACATCTTCAACAGGTTTGCTATAATTTTTTTAAAATAGAGAGTTAAAAGTTAAAATCTCTAAAAAGAGTTACATTCATCTCCAACAGTTTTACTATTTTAAAAATTTTAACACAAAGTATATTAATATAATATTCTCTAATTTATATTCCCAATACACTTTAAAAGAAAAACTTAATATAAAATAATAAAAGAATTATGTTATTGGTGGGTTGAATAAAATAATTATTTATCTCTCTTATTTAGAGAATTATAGAGAATTCTCTATATTTAGAGATTTCTCCATGAATCTCTATTTTAGAGCATCTCCAACAACTTTGCTATCTTGTTTGCTATAATGGAAAAAACTTGGAATTTTTCTAAGTTTAGAGATTTCTCTAAAACTTAAGAGCATCTCCAACAGCTTCTCTATAATTTCTCTAAAATAGAGAACGAAAAGTCAAAATCTCTAAAACAAAATTTTTCCAACTCCAACAGCTTCTCTATTTTAGAGAACCCATCATTACTTATATTATTAAAATACTCAATATATTTTAACAAACTTTTTAACAATCAATTTTTTTTGTAGAAACCCATTAAAATAATATTTATCTCTCTTCTTTTCACTACTTTTTATACATATAGAGAATTCTCTATATGTGGAGTTTTTCTCATGATTCTCTATTTTAGAGAATGGGATAGAGAATCTGTTGGAGCATTTTAGAGAACAAAATTGTGTTTTTCTCTATTTTAGAGAAGCTGTTGGAGATGCTCTAATGATAGGAGAGATAAATTATTATTTTATTCAATTCCACCAATAACATTAAACTTTTATCATTTTATATTAAGTTTTTTTTAAAAAGTGTATTGAGAACATAAATTAGACAAGATTATATTAATATAACTTGAGTTAAAATTTCTAAAATAGAAAATTTGTTGGAGATGAACTTAACTCTTTTTAGAGATTTTAACTATTGATTCTCCATTTTAGAAAAATTATAACAAATCTGTTGAAGATGCTCTTAGCAAACAAGATAGCAATGCTGTTGAAAAAAATAACAAATAAAAATCTATTTTTTTTCCTATTTTAGCAATGATGTTGAAGATGCTTTTCTTAAATAGTTGTTACCCTATGGATCTAGTGTTACGATTGTTCCTGGCATGGCACGCAAACCAATTGAAAGCTGAAATGGGTCACGTGCGCAGGGGACAACTGTGAGCATCATGTATTATTATGTACAGTGTCCTATAAGCCACGCACCAACCCTTTCTTTTAACAATTTATCTCTTTTTTTATGGTTATATTTTTTACAACTAGTTAGACCATCCGCATCCATCCCATTCTAACTCATACTTTTTCACTGCCACATCAACGCCACATCATTTTTTCATTCCAACCCATTGTAACCCACAAACCCCCACATCATCCCACACCACCATCCCATCTTTTATTTATTTTTATTTTTATTTTTGTTACAAGTATATTAATTTAAATAATTAAATTTTTATAAATAATTTATAATTTAATATAAGATAAAACAATTAATAAAATATTTCATAAATTGAAACTACAATTTTAACCTTACATAACCAAATTAAAAACATAAAAAAATACATAATTTCAAATTAAAAAACTACAAATTTCACCAACCATATAGTTGTCGAAGCAACTCTTTGTGGGCTAAAACCGCATTTAACTCGTTACCCGTGAGATGATCATGTGGTTTGATGTAAAACTTGAGATCTTTCCGCATTTCTCTTTGTTTCAAAGCTTCCGCTTTTGTCTTTGCCGCTTCCGCTTTTGTCTTTGTCGCCTCGGCTTTGTCCCTCGCGGTTTTCAACATTTCCTCCTCCACGGTTAGTATTTTTGTATTTGCAACGTTTATATTCTCGACATACGCCATAAGATTCTTCAACGCCTCGTCCTTTTCCGCCGTCTTTGTGGAGGATGACGCGACACGTTTACCTTTATCTCTCCCCGTCGGTCGTGTCAGTTCTTGTACGAAGACATCCTCCTCCTCATGGCTTTCTTCATTAAGGTTGAACCGAACACGTGCGTCAGAAGACGTCGTGTTTGGGTTTGAATCCGACGTGGACTTGCTCCGTTTTGAGGGCCTCGGGTTATCGTCCATGGAATGTACGATCTTCCACTTAGGGTTGTCTTTCACAAATCTCCAAGCCGTCTCGTGGGAGAAAGGCTTTTGGTTATTATCTGCCCGATACATCGTGTGTGCCCTCTCCATGAAGTCCGCGTCACCCCATCCGGATTTATATTGGGCTCTTAGATTATTGTAGATCCCGTTAAACTTCATCATTTTTTTGTTCATGTCACCCCATTTGGATTGTACTTGGTCTTCGACCTCAACGTCCTCCGAATATGTTTCTTGTTGTAGTAGTTGTTGGAATTGCCCACCTTGATTATATTGTGGAAAACCACTTTGCATAAATGGTTGAAAGCCGCCTTGATTAACTTGTTGGAATCCACCCGAATTAAATTGGGCGAATCCACCCGAATGAAATTGTTGGAACCCAACCGGGAGGGTGTTGGGTGAATACATAGGGTATTGTTGTATGTTTCCATGGTAGGTTGATGGTGGTGGTGTAAGATTGAAAATATTTTCCGTCGGGGACGGTTGCGAGCTCGTGCCTCGCGATTTGGAACCTCGTCGTGGTGTTGTGAACCCTTGTGTTTCTTTATCCATTATGATTTTTTTGAAGAAAGAAATAATATTGAGAGAGTAGAATGAAGTGGGGAAGATGGGAGAGATTGAGAGTAAATTTGTTTGTGTGAAAAAATAAGTAGGTTAATATTAGTATTTATAGGATAGAAATAATAAAAAAAATAAAAAAAAATAATAATAACGAATATATTTCCAACGGATATATTTGGAAAAAAAAATTTGAAATCCCAACCCGAGCTGGGTTGCCCAACCCGGGAGGGTCCATCCCACGCCAACCCCAAGGGGGTGCGATGGTGTTGGCTTCCAACCCTAAACAACCCGGGCGAACCCAAGGCCCCCGATGCGGATGGTCTTAGAGCATCCACAACAACGATTTCATTATAATTTCATTTAGATTGTAAAAGTGACACATATGATTGCTAAATTAGAAATTATAGTGGTTGTGAGTATGATTGCAAAATTAGAAATTGGTTTTGGTAATTTGCAAATGTCAAATCAGTATTTTTTGCTGATGTGACAGTGAATAGTATATGAAATTGTTTTATCTCAAATCATGTTTTGTGATGTTTTGTAGAGAATGTTTATGAAAAAATGTATGAATTAATTTTATTTGTTAATAAAAATATTGTTTTTTTGAAAGACAAATATTAAAAACTGCAAAATATAATTTATATTAAAGTACAATAAAATAAATTACATATTAAAAAAAATACAAACTTAACACATAAAAATACATCATTGTTCTTTTAGAAGTTCTTCAAGTTGATGTTCGTACAATCTCCGTTGTGGTTCGCTCATTGTTGTTGGATCCATTTCCATCAACTTCATGATCATTTTCCGATTTTCCCGTTTGTTCTTACGTTTTTCCGTTTCCACAAATGATGTGTGGAATTCTCTCATCACCTGATTTTTTTCTTTTTCAATATTCAGGCGTTCTAACATTGTCACTTGTTCGTTTTCGGTAGAACTTGATGAAAAATGACTTTTTTTACCTTTATTCTTCGAGGCTTTCTTTCCCAACGGGCGGTAACTTGATGAAAATGACTTAATTTTACTATAACTACGCCTCAAATCTCTCGTACCATACTTCCCGAGTACGAAAAATATCTCCAAAATCACATACAAGTACGTAATCGGTCAACGAATTATTGTTTACAATCAGATTTGATTGAAGAGATTTGACAAAGATTTAGAGAAGAAGAAAATGACGATTAATGTAATATTTTTACTTTGTATTTTAATTTAATGTTTTATAAATTAAATATTTTATTTATTTTATTATAGTTATTTAATTAATAAAATATTTCATATTAAATTATAGTAAAGAGTATTTAATTATAGTTTTGTTGTTATTTGATTAAAATATAGTTTTTTATGATGAAGTGTCATATTTGCAATTGAGTGAAATTTCATTGTTGTGGGGGATAATTTCAAGATAATTGCAAAGCTGATGTGGCGCTGGCGCTGATGTGGCCCATTTGCAATTGGGATGAAATTTCATTGTTGTGGATGCTCTTATAACCAAATAATATAATAGAAAAGTGAAATTTTATTTTTATAAATTAATATTAATTTTTAAACAAACTAAAATAAAATATAAATATTTTAGGAAAATTAATTAAAATGGACGAAGTTGGAAATTTGGTTACAGAAATACCTCCTCTCTTTTCCACCTTACAAAACTACCCATTTTTGCCAATGGCGTGTAGCTCAGTTGGTAATGGGTGAGAGCATCTTTGTACAAAAAGCAGAAGGTCTCGGGTTCGAACCCAAGACACCCCCATAGCCACAATCGCTGAGTGAGTCAGGTATGCCCCCCACATTATGGATAGACAGCCGATTGTGGGCCGGTTGGGGTTGTCGGTATCAACCTTTTGTACAAAAAAAACTACCCATTTCTCCCGTGATTTTACCCTCGATGGCGGATTGAATTAAAAAGACTCATCCATCCTCTATAGAGGACTCATCCATTGGTTTCCTCTCTATCGCGGACAAAATTCAAGGTGAAATCCAACTTTTTAAGGAGTCCGTGATCACGGGGTATTTTCGCGATTTTTTTGGGTATTTTAGTTAAACTGGGAGAGTTTGGGCATTTTAGTAAGTCAAAGTCAAACTTAAGGCATTTTAATTAATTTCCCAATATTTTAATCTGAAACGGAGTATTATTGATTTATCCCTAAAATATCGAAAGGTGGGGGTCCATGTCCCATGTGATACAACCGGCATACGGATTATTCTAGTTAATACCATTAAAAATTTATTATCATGATATAAAATAGGGAAATTAATTAAAATGCCAAAAGTCCAACTTCGAGTTACTAAAATGTCACAAATCTCTCCCAGTTTACTAAAATGCCACAAAAGCCTGCGATGGGCCCCACGATCGCGGGGCCCAGGCCCACGTGGCAAACTGTTTCGGCCAAAAGCCCCGCGGAGCTCCCCAACTTTGCCCGTGTTGGCAAGTTTGGTCCTTCGCGGCCCGCGGTGGTCCCCCGCGATGGGCCTGCGGTAGGGCAGAAATTACATTTTTGGTCCTTTTTGTTTTTTTGGTCGCAAACTGCAGCTCGGTAAAAAAAAAACTGGTGGCCAAAAGAAATTTTAGCAAAACCGAGTTGCGTGAGCACGAGATTTTGCGGGGCCCATCGCTGGCTTTTATGGCATTTTGGTAAACCTGGAGAGATTTGTGGCATTTTGGTAACTTGAGGTCAAACTTGTGGCATTTTAATTAATTTCCCTATAAAATAAATATTTTAGAGTAGGAAATTTTGTAGAAAAATAGAGTTTATTTGATTTATGTAAAAATAAACGTTTTGCATGAATTTCATAGATTAGAGAGACCCAAAATATTGATACAAAGAGAACCAATGAATTATATGTACTTGGATAAAAGACCCCGTAAAAGTTGTCCATTTTATTTTTAGCCGAATTCCATCTTTCTGGGAATTTTTTAAATTTTTTTGGTTAATTTCGAAAGACTTTTTTAGTTTTTTGGTTGATTTGAAGGTATTTTTTCCAGTTTTTTAGTGAAAGTTCTTTATTATCTGATATCCCATAGCACATTTCAAAGCTTAGTAGTGCATTTTCATACTTAAAAAGATTCCTATTTATCAAAATAAGTTGAACGGGTACACAGAACCCACTTGAACATACATAGGTATGTCCTATGCAAGAACTCTATGGTTGACAATTTATTTATTCTAGGTTCCAGTATATTTCAAGGTGGAATGTACACAGATTTAACCTCTACTCTTAAAGAGTAAAATAATTGTTTCCGTTAATTCCCACGATAAATTGATAATGCCAAAGGGTCCAATATATCCCACCCAAAGGTGAGGTCCGAGGGTAAGATTTACATATATCTGACTAAAACAACCGTCTACATAATGGACTCACAATACCAAAGGGTCCGGTGTATCCCAAGGTAGGATGTACATAGATTAACCTATACCCTTACAGAGTAAAACAGTTGTTTCCATAAATACCCTAACTCGGATAAAGTACAAAAAAATAAAAAGTATTCAAAATTTCCCAATTTTTATTAACCATTAATGAGCTCCAAAATGAAAGAATCACAAGTGACCCAAAAAGGGGTTTCCAAGGTCCTAACATAGTTCATACACCTTGTGAGCCCTTGGTGATGGAAAACAACATTAACTTAGACCATTTTCTCCACCCCTAAACTAATCAAGAAATATGAGACTAAATCGGCTTCCGGACGGAGTCGTAGAACGCGATCAAAACGTAATCTCAACCAGAAAAAAAATATCGTATGTTTGCCGCCGTGAATCTAGAGGTAGCGGGAGTGAGAGGCGGCAAGAAGGGCGGCACCAATCCCTGAGCCATCGTTGGAGAGTATAAGCTTAACGTGTTTCGAAAGTTGGTCTCCAACCAATTCAGCCAAGGTGTTCTCGAGACAGTTTCTGTATTCGGTGTAGTGTTCGTATAACCCTCCGTCCATTGCAATCATCGTTTTTGGGATCTCTCCGTCTCTAACGGAATCTCTTCCCATTTTCTTCAAAATCCCCAAAATTCCGGCAGCCGCCAGCCGTGCGCCACGTGTCGCGATGATGTTGCATATCTCGACCACGATCTTTCTCGTGTTCAGAGGCGTATCCGGTATCTATGCGTATTAAATAAATCAAAACAAAGAATATAAGCCAAATGCCGTTAAGTTTTAAACCAAACGAACCCAGTATACCCAACATAGATACGGGGGCAAATTTCCACTATGTTGATATGGTAGAGGGGGTAGCATGGGCGCCCCCGTCCCTTCTTCTTAGATCCGCCCCCGGTCAGGGGTAGGGTATACGCAGATCTTGTAAGAATTGAAAAAAGGAAGCTAAAATGACTCATATACCCCTAATACGTCTTTCAATGTGTTCCCGACCACCCTGAGATCAGCGGACGTGTCATGATGCATTGCGGACATTTCAGGCGTCCTGTGAATTACACGACAAAGAAAGTAAAATTTTGTTCCGTTCGTTTCTAATATGCTCCCTCTATCTCGAAATAAGTGTCCAAACAAAATGACGATTTTACCCTTAGTGAAAAGGATAACGTTTTCTCTCTCCATCTCATCAACTCTTAAATCATCGTGTGTCATAGGGTAAGATTGGAATTAGATAAATTATAACTATATATTTGAGCGTGGAAACTTATTTTGGGACGGAGGGAGTAGAAAACAGGAGGGTGCATTTTGAATATACTCACTATGTCTCGAAATAAGCATCCAAACTAAATGACAATTTTACCCTTTTAGTGATAAATGCAAACCTTTTTTCTCTCCATCTCATGAACTCTCAAATACTTGTGTGTCATAATTAAGGGTAAGATTGGAAATTTAATACTCCCTCCGTCCAAAAACAAGTGTCCACTTTGATTAAATATCTGACTTCCCCATTCTACCCTTAATTATGAGGTGGAGAAAGTCTCTCTCTATAATTAAGGGTAAAAATGTCCTTTTAGTTGATTAAAAAGTGTAATAACTACACATTCCTAAAATTATCTTCGTGGGACGAAGGGAATACTTTATAATCATCTATTTTTGAAAGCAGACACTTATTTTGGGACGTAGAAAATGAGGGTTTTGAAGGATACCTCAATATGAATCGAGTTTTTAGTTTAGGGGGAACAATTTCACCGAAAAGGGCAGCTTCATCAGCCATCCGATAGAGAACTTTACGGAGAAGCTCTCCAAGATACATCCCGGAAATCATTTTTTCAAATATCTGCCAAATTATGTATATATAAGCAATATACATAATTACTGATAGATCCAAAACCTCCGTGTGTGTGAGTTTTTCCGTATATAAATAATCACCTGTTCCCCGGGGTTCAAACTTTCGGCATCCAGCGTGTTATCATACTCCGTTAACGGAAGATGAGATGACCTGAAGTTACCCCACTCCATGTTGATCACCTATAGAACAAATGACATAAACCAAACCGAACAAACTCAGTATATTCCGGACAGAGGTAGGGCCCACGGAGTACAAAATAAAACAATTTTTTATTATAAAAAGTACAGTTTCCTTGATCTTTTTTTTTTCTGCTGCTGTTACCAAAAAAAATAAAGAGTAAATTACGATTTTCGTCCCCATGGTTTGTTAATAATTTTGGTTTTCATCCTTGTGGTTAGAAAAATGCGATTTTCATCCCTATGGTTTTTGCAATTTATTGCTATTTTCGTCCCGGGACTAATTCATAACTTTAAGTACAAGGGACCAAAACAGTAACGATTTCTAACCGAAACAACGATAATACGTAAATCATAACTACGAATATAGCAATGAATTACAAACCGTAGGGACGAAAACCGAAATTCTAAGCCACAGGGACGAAAACCGCAAATGTTAACAAACCATAGGGAAGAAAAACGTAATTTACTCAAAATAAAAAGACAGCAAAAGGAATTTGTACTTGCAACCTGTAATACCACATACAAGTTGGGTTCCGGTGAGAAGTTGAGGTTAACGTGAGAAGCGTGAGAAGTGGTTATCAACCGTTGGATGAGAAATGGATGCACATTAGGATGAGATACACCGAGATAAAACGCACCGGATCAATTCCCTTTTAAGGCGCCATTCTTGGAAGGGCATTTGATTAAAAGTGATCAACGGTTTAGATCCACTTCTCATGCTTCTCACGTTAACCTCAACTTCTCACATGATCCATCGCCTACGAAATACAATGACACTACTAGTAGGCTGCAACCCCTTTTTGTTAACTTCTCACATGATCCTTCTCACTTGTGGCGTACTGGTTAAGGCCTTGGGGGGATGTGGCTCAGAAACCCATCTCCCGGGTTCGAATCCAGGCGTTGGCAACTTGTGGCCACTGAGGAATTATCTCAGGGCTGCATGCTTAGCAGTCAATCAGTGTCAGGGATTAGTCTAGGAAAAGCCTAGGATACCCTTTAAAAAAAAAAACACACCAACTTTAAAGCGGGTGCACCTTTACGACCCCTAAAAAAGATTTTATTGTGTCACCCGCTCCGGTCTTCTAAAACCCGCCCCTCTATGGAGGCGGGATGTATGCAGATCTTTCCTCTATCCCAAGCGGTAGAGAAGTTGTTTCTGTGAAGACCCTTGACTTGTAAGTCGTAAAACCGAAACGATAAATGGAATAACGGGGTATAGAGGGAAAGTAGTAGAAACCGAAATCATTGCTCACCATCTCTCCGGATTTAGGGTGTGGGCCATGCCATTTTGGTATTGCCTGAGCTCGTTCCACGTAAGCGGCATTACTTCCGGTACCCAAGATCACAGCAATACAAACATCACTGTTTTCGTATCTACCTCCGGCCAAGGTTCCGACTGTATCATTTACCTACGCCCCAAAGAACGGTTTAGGTTGTGAATAAATAAGGTTCAATATCCGTTACCAAATCAAAAGGACCCGGTATATTCCACTAGAAAGTAGGTGGGAATTTAGAGATGGCCAAAAATGGGTCCCGGGCCAGCCGAAATCGGTCCCGGTCCCAAAATTGCTTTCCGTAACTGGTCCAGGTCCCGGTCCAAAAACCCAAGGCCCGGTTAACCTTCTTCATAACTGATTATGAGAACCGGTCCCAGTCCGGCAGGGCCGAAATCGGTTCCAAATATTTTTTCTTCCCAAAAATCAATTTTGAACGTTAAAAATATATTGTTTGGAGATTTTCTATTTTTTGGGAAATATCTTATTGAAATACCTCATTCAAATACACTTAAAAAATATTTTTTTAAATATTTTTATACATAAATGTTATAGATGTTTTTATGATTACGATTTTCGAGATTTAGTATTGGAAAACTTACAAAAACGTCAAAAAAGAACTTGAAAAACTTTTAAAAAAAGCTCGAAGTTTTTGGTAAAAGACTTGAAAATCTTGTAGAAATATTTAAAAACATGATATATAATCTATAAAAACTTTATTTTTTTTAAAGAATCGGGCCTATGTATAACCGGTCTCGGTCCCATTGGGCCGTGAAATTTCCTAAAAAACATAATCGGTTGCGGACCGTCGGGTCGGTCCCGGTCCTCTGCCGGTCCCAGGACAGGCCGGGCCCATTTGGCCATCTCTAGTTGGGATGTAGAGCAACTGTTTCCATGAAGACCCCCGCCTAGACGATATGCAAAGATTACAAACCCAAATGAACTTACCAACGCAGAAATAGACATATCAACACCTCGCCTTTTCATTGCGCTTGTCATTTCTGCAACCACATCTTTACCAATCTAGCAATCAAAAGTTTTTTAAAGGAAAACAAATAAAAGTTAACTTCAATATTCTTGCATCCCGATCATTCTAAATTAGCTTACTTGAAGTAGGACGAATTAAAAATAATAACGGTAATAAACCAAACCAAACGAACCCAGTATATCCCACACGAGGTGGGATCTGATGTACGCAAACTTAACCTCTACCCCAAAGAGTAGAGTGGCAAATAGTAACTGTTATACCCTGGGTCAAATAGTCAATAGTCGTAGACAGAGTCAATATTAATAGGAAAGTACAAGTACTTACTGCAGTAGTACAAGTAGTTAATGCAGGCTATCAGGTATAAATAATGTAATTACCATTTCATCAATAGAGAAGCCTTTCGTCCACCGAATAAGAGTCCCCGAATCAATAGACAATTGCATCACTGGGAACGAGAACGTGAAACCTAACTCCCTTTGTCTTCCCGGAGGAAGCCAAAACTTTTCACTTTCGTTACTGACAAATTTAGCAAGTTCCGACGCAATGTAGTCAAAAAGTGCCTGAAAACAACTAAGTTTATGATCTTAGAGACCATATATATAGAGAGAGAGAGACTTGAGATCATGTGAGACCAGACTATTTTCGTGAGACCGTGAGACCAAAAAATTAACACTAAACCTTCACAGCAAAAGACTGTGAAGGTACTGTGATGGTAAACCTTCACAGTGTTTTTGCTGTGAAGGTTTGCTGTTTTTCTTACCTTGACAATGAATCACTGTGAAGGTTTAGTGTTTATTTCTTGGTCTCACGGTCTCACGAAAACAGGTTGGTCTCACGTGAACCCAACCCTATCTATATCTATATATATATATATATATATATATATATATGATCTAACAAACTGAACGGAAAAAAGGAGCTTTTGCACGAGAACGAGAAAAGCGTACTTCTGGAGTTCCGATCATCAATTGAGGCGGGATTGACAACTCTGCAAACTCCGTAAATTCGATACCGGATTTCCCTCCCAACTGCACGCGAAGAACCCGGAAATTTGTTCCCCCAAGATCCAATGCATAATACACTCCTTCCTCATTGCTGACGTGTAAAAGGAACGAAAAGATGATTCAATTTTAAAACAAAACGAAATCAAACAAACCAAAGGGTAGAAGAAGACAGAATGAAGTCATACGATCTTTCTAACGGGTTGTGAGATCCCACATAGGTGGGGAGGGGAACAGATGTTTAAAACCGTGAGTGTGGACAAAGCTGACAATATCTGGTACGATTGGCCAGAGATTATACATGTTTAACCGGTATGATCTTTCTAATGGATTTTAATCTTTACCCGATTATGTATGTTTCAACCTCCAATTTCTTAAAAGAGGATATGTAAAAGCTGCTGAACCAAATCAAAGAATAGATCTCAGATCCATCAAAACCAAGAAACATGATTCATATATATATATATATATATATATATGGGGTTGGGTTCCAGTTAGAAGTGGTTATCAACCGTTGGATGAGAAATGGACGCACATTAGGATGAGATGCACCAGATCAATTCCCTTCTTAGGTGCAATTCATGGGAGGGCATGAGATTAAAAGAGATCAATGGTTCAGAACCACTTCTCATGTTTCTCACCTTAACTCAACTTCTCACACGATCCTTCGTCTATATATATAGGGTTGGCTTCCGGGAGGTTAACGTGGTTATCAATCGTTAGATAAAAATTGATGCACATTAGGATGAGATGCACCAGATCAATTCCGTTCTACGCAGCAATTCATGAGAGGGCATTTGATTAAAATTGATCTCACGGTTCAGATCCACCTCCCACATTAACCTCAGCTTCTCACACCATCCTTTGCCTATACTATATTCGATATACATATATTAAATAATATTAAAAATCTAATCAGAGTCGGATTACGTGCAGGTAATGTCATCCCCGCCCCCACTCCGACCCCGCCCCCATGGAAAAAAAAATCATCTGTGAATGAGCTACACGCTGTTAGAACTTTAGGCATAATTGATGATATTAGAGCATCTCCAACAGCTTCCCCATTTTGAAGAAAACGGAGAATATAGGGATTTTGAGCTAGGATTTTGCTCCAACAGCTTCTCAAAACTATCGCCAAAATGGAGAAAGCAGAGAGAGAATGAGTTTTTCGCCAAATACTGAGATAACCCAAAAAATGATTACGAGACGAGAGCACACCACAGTTAGAAATCTTTGAAAATAAATATTTAGAGATTAAAATAATATTTTAATAGACGAACGTAATATTTTAATATTATAATAAATGTTTGTTTCTCTGATGGGAATTTGGATATGAATGTAATTTTTTTTTAGGGGTTTTAACTTTTGGTTCTCTCTATTGGTTCGAAACGCCATTAAAAAGCTGCAAATTTTCGACAACTAATCGACACGAACAACAAAAATTGCATAAAAATTACCCGGTGGGAAGATTATCGACGAAGCTGATAAGCATCTTGAGTTTGCTACCACCTTCCGACGCGAGTCCAGCATGCATCTCCACCGTCATGGCGTCCGAAATCTGCCTCAATTTCGCAGCAGGAGTCGCACATTTCTCCTCCAATTCTTTCAGAATATCCGCAGCTTTCACACACAGGCTCGAACTCCGCATCCGGTGGCGCGCAATCAGAGCCGCGGCGGCGCAAACGGCAGCGGCACCGACGACCGCCACGCTCACAGTCACCTTCCCCATGAAATTGAAGAAAAAGCGATCAATTGATTTTGAAAATGGAAAAGAAAAAAGGGGAGATGAGATCGATATGAAGAAAGAGGGAATGAATGGAAGAAAAACCCTAAAAGATTGGGGGAAAGAGGAGAAAAGAATGGAAGAAAAGAAGGATCTGCAAATGAGCTGAGTTCAATTGATTCCGATGAATGTGGGAGATTCTACCAAACCACGTGGCTTCCATTTCTTGCATCGTAGCCATTGTTGTTGTTCTTCCTTTTTCACAGACAATGTCAATTTCCATACATAAATAAGTAATAACCATCTTTCCAGGATAAAATTATATCCTAAAATAATTATCTAAAATAATTATTTTAATATTATTTTCAAATAATTTTTTTTTTCTTTTTTTTTTCTCCTAAAATTATGTGTAATTTTTATCACAGTTCTAAAAGGTTCGCCGCAACAGCTGTCATGGTGCGATGTGACTTTAAGGCTTGTGTCTCACGCTACGCTATATATGTGGCATGTCATGGCCTAATGGCGGTCTTTTGTGACACAATATTTGATTTTTCTTTACATTTTTAATGTCTTGTTTCCTATTTTTTAATATATAAGCTAATTTAACTTGTTTATTAAAATTAACTCGTTTTTTTTGGAAGAGTGTCCTAGGCTATGTCTAGACTAATCCCTTGGCAAATTATGACTGTAAGACATCAGCCCTGATTAAACCTCAGTGGCCACAATTGTTGTGTACGCCTGGATTAGAACCCTGGGCAGATGGGATATTCCACCACATCCCCCAGGGCCTTAACCAGTACGCCTAGGGGTGTACAAAAAACCGTCAACCCGCGAAACCCGACCAACCCAACCCGCTAACAACCCAACCCGCACGAACCGCTAATTATAAGGGTTGAAATTGGGTTAGGAAAACTCAACTCAACCCAACCCGCCGCTAATATTTTTTATTTTAATAAAAAATATTATATATATATATACACACACACACGATACTTGAAGGTGCAGCCCAAATAATTTTGTTTTAATAATTGTTAACTAGTATAATTCATGAGGCCCAAATTACTTTATAATAACAATCCAAAATACTTACTATTGAACAAGAGTTGCATCTTAGGATCATAATTGTTGGATAGTAAAAGAATTGGTACAAGTTTTTGTGGAATCATTAATAAACCAATGTAATAAGTATTTGGATAGTGTGTGCGATAAGAAACAAAATTTGCTTAGCTTTCGGTGTCGTTTAATAAAGAGAGATACCGAAAAGTCGTGGCTAGCTTTGTGGTTAAGGACGAACAACTTACGCTTTGAATTGGATGCTACAATTTACGCTTTTGAAGTATAAGACTAAAGAATTTTAATATTTATTTGGATGCTTGTAATAACTAATAACTTTGTTGGGTATATTTTTAGTTTAATTTGTCGTATTTCAATCGTGAACTTTATGTATACTATCAAACCACTCAACCCGCCCAACCCGCCTCAACCAGCAAGGGTTGGGTTGGGTTATACTTTTGAATGAGTTGGGTTGGGTTGAGATTTTCCAAACCGCCATAATTGGGTTAGGTTGTAAAAATGTCAAAAACCGCGCAGCCCAACCCGCGTACACCCCTAAGTACGCCACAACCCTTGTGTAGAGATGGCAACGGGGTCAGGGATACCGGGGATCGCAATTCCCATCCCCATCCCCGTCGGTAACAAAATTCCTTCCCCATCCCCGTCCCCATCGGGGAACGGGGATCCCCACCGAGGAATCAGGGATTTTTCCCCGTTTACAAAACTTAATTTTTTTTATATAATATCTTTATAAATGTCAATTTCACGATTGAATGACGTATTTTTTTAAACTTTAGTCAACCACCTTTTAATTTGTTGCGTTTGTAAAAGAGTTTTCCGAAAATAAATATATTAATTACAATACATAATAATATATATTTTATACATCCACGTTATATTAAAAGTTTATCCGAACAATAATACCAATACTATAGTATATCTTGAAAGTTTCTCATAATCGAAGATTGATTATATTGGTGTGTTATATATACTATATATATTCATTGGATTTATCATTTTTGTTATGTTATATATACGTATATATAAACACATACTATATATAAAATCTTATATTAAATACTCGGGGTCGGGGTCGGGGTCGGGGTCGGGGCCGGGGTCGGGTTTGAGAGGTATCCCCATCCCCGGCTCCATCCCCGGTTAACAAATTCGGGGATTCCCCATCCCCATCCCCAGTCAACTCGGGGATTCCCCGGTCAAACCGGGTTCGGGTGTCGGATCCCCGTCGGGGACGGGGTTTTTTGCCATCTCTACCCTTGTGGTTTAAAATTAACTCGTTGAGTAATAGTATAATTCATATGTTTTTATATATAATATTATATATGATATAAAGATTTCCCGCCATAAGTCGTGCCTTGATAAACGTCGTTGCCTCGTTGTGGCTCATAAGGCTTAAGGTTTGGCCTTGCCGCCACGCCACGCCTCACGCTATTTAAAACCTTGATTTTTATTATAAAGATCTATTTTAGACCATTTGAAATACTGGGGAAGAATTTATGTTTATTTTTTGTTAATTAGTGTAACGATATTTGAGAACATTATAACTCATGCTTATTTTTGGGTTAATCATAAAAGTAGCAATTTGTCTATTTATCGGGTTGCTTATAAATCCTTCCCCTGTCATCATCTCTATGTAATTGGTCTATTTTTCTAGCTTTTTGCTAGTTTTATAAATTTTCGCAGTTCAAAAAAAAATTAGTGTAATGATAATATTTTTTTTCTTTAGTTAGGGCATGTTTGTTAGCCTTTTAATGAACTTAATGAGATTCACAATTTACCTGATTAACTATATATGACTGTTTAGTAATGATTTAATGACATGAAAAAATGACTTATTCAGTAAGTTTTAGTGTCAAATTTGACATATAGTGTCCTCATTGGAGATTATCTCGGTTCTTTAAGTTTTGTACGCATTTGACTTTATAGATGATTTTTTAGCTTATGTGACATCGGTTGCTTTTGATGTGATATTATTTTACGTAATCAAAAGTTATAATATAACTTGACGTTTGCATCGTCTATCTTTACAATATCTATCTACCGTTTTAGTGATCGAAATGGGTACATGATAAAAAGAACTCAACGTTTGTTGCATTAATTGAAAAAGAAAATGATCATTACACTGAATAAGAACTAAAAATGATAAAAAGAACTCGAGTGAAAAGGGTTATGTATCTGTAAGGGTGCGTTTGGTACATTGGACAGGACAGGACAGAACAGAACAGAGATCACTGTCCTATGTTTGGCAGAACTTTTATGTGGAACAGACAGGAACAAGTTGGAACATGCCTGTTCCACCCCTACCCCATGGAACAAGCTGGAACAAGGTGAAACAGACTTATGTTTTACCAGTATAACCTCAAAATAAAATCAAATTCTCTTCTAAAACATCAAATACACGTTATATTTTATATTTTATTCATTCTTTAAATTTTATTTATTTGTATTTTGGCTAATGTTATCTGTTCTGTTCTGTCCAGTTCTGTCTACCAAACGTTGAACAACTGTTCTGTCCTGTCATGTCCTGTTCTATCATGTCTGCGTATCAAACGCATCCTAAAAGAGTTAACCGGACAAAAAGGACAAGAGGGAAAAGATTGAAATGCCCATCACATGAAACTTGAATCCATTGATCGAGATTCTCGACAATAAACATGTGGGTTATGGATCACACGCTTGAAGATGCCCAAATTAATAATGTAACACGGGACAAAAGAATATTAACTGTCTAAATAGTTAATAGTATGATTTTTTCGGGATGTTTTCATTTAATAATCTTGAGAACTGATGCATCATGTGTTATTTCATATGGTTTTTTCCATCTGATTTTTATATTTAGAATATTGATTAACATATATTTGTTTCATAATCTGTTTGTTTCAGGTTATTTCTCTCACAATGTGAACTTTTGTAAAATGATTGTGAAATAAAAGTTAGATGTATAAAAGTTTCACGTTATAAACCGAATACGTGTGAAACAAATACAATGTAAAAAATATAAATTCATCAATACATTAAATGTTAGCCTTAAATAGGAAAAAAAATCATGGAAAAAACACTATCTTAAGATAAAAGTTATCGCGGTCATGATATATGATGTTGACATTTGATAAATAAACAAAAGAGAAAATGCTAAACAAAATAATATCTAAGAGTATCCATAATACATAAGTTATTCAATGACTCTTTTTTTGTCACACAAGAATTCCACTAATTTTCTTTAACAAAAAGCTATTTTAAAAACCTTCTCCAATAACCCTTTTAACCAAAAAGCTATACCAATAAGACCATGCGCATCGGTGGCTGGTTGGCCGCTGGTTGCTGCTGGATGGAGCTGGAACACCATCGCTAAGGAGCTGGTTGGAGTTGGTCGTTGTTGTTTGTGGGTTATAATTTGAGATAAAAAATAAATATAAAAAAAATATAAAAGATGGGATGGTGGTGTGGGATGGATGTGGGGGTTTGTGGGTTAGAATGGGTTGGAAGGGAAAAATAATGTGGCGCTGATGTGGCAGTGAAAAAGTGTGGGTTAGTGAGGGATGGATGCTGATAGCCTAACAGGTTCGTAGATACAAGCTCTTTTACCAAAAAAGCTTTCCACTCCAATACAAATGCTTTTTGTAATAGTAAAAAAACTATAAAAGACTTGTTATGTATTGAAGATACTCTAATTTCACATTTGATTCATCATTTCTGATGATTCATGATGGTAAAAATATCACTTGTTTACAAATTTAAATAAAAATTAATTTAACTAAATTATGAAATAGAGAAAATGTAATTTTCCATCCCTATGGTTTGTTGAAAATTGCAGTTTTCTTTCGGTTTCTCGAAATTACTTTTCTCTGTCATTGTGGTTTGCAATTTTTGTCGGGTTTTGTCCTTTCACAAAGGAACGAAAACCGCAATGAAATGCAAACCATAATTCATATGTGAATAATTGGTAAAAAGAAAAAAGTACAATGAATGAATATGAATAATTATCAACCTTTGTATGTGAATAATCAATAATTGGTAAATACTAAATACTAAATAGGTAAGCGTGTATGAGTTAAAATATGCATCTTCATATAAAAATAAAAATCGACTTTACCAGTGATTCACATATGAATAATATACCCTATACTCTCAACCTTTTTGAACCTTTCCAGCATCTAACCATGACAAAGCTACAACAAAATGATGATGCAAGATAAACGAGGTTTGTTCCATTTCAATGCAACTCATAACATTTTCAGTTTCAGAACACAAAGTTACAAAAGGACCAAAATGCCCCTAACGTTCAACCTCTCTATTAACAAATACTTCCCATCACCATCCGTCTTCTACCACTTTAGAGACTCGACACTAGACCAAAAACGCTAGATGACACCACTAACCGCATTCCTAGTACACCCATAGCAACCACCTCGAAACAACAAAACCTGTACACCCACCCCCAACGAAAACCTAAAAGTTCTTCGAACTCGAGATCCTTGCTGAAACGATCACCAGTGGTCAAACAACAAGTCAAAGTTCGCAAACGGCATAAAACTTACCACAATTGCTGGGTTTTGCTCCTCTTCCAAGCGGAAATGCGCTCTAATCTTCTCTCAAGCGGTCGACGTCACACCTAACCTGTTGCAAAAACCACCATACAGCAGTCTGCAGCATAGCAATATAAAGGGTGGTATTGAGGGTGTGTTCAGTACACAAACGATGGGACTGGACCAGATAGACGAGAATGAGGTAAGTGGATGAAAGAATTTCATGCTAGGTTTTAGGGTTTTGATCAATTTGACATGGGTACTTTAGTAATTTACCAATCTTGTCCCGTCACACTGAGTTTTTATATAAAAAACCGATTTTTGCGAGTGTAGAGATGCACAAGACCCAGTTCCAATGAGTAAAAAAGGCCCGGGCAGGGCCAGGCTTTGGAGTTGAAAAAAGGCCCAGTCGGGCTCTTCCAAGCCAGGCTTAATCGGGCTTTTTCAGGCTTAATCGGGCTTTTTCAGGCCAAGTTTTCCAGACCGAGCTTACCCTCAAAATTTCGTCCTGATCAGACTTTGAGCCCTGGCCCGGACCACGATTCAGACTCACTAGGCCCGAACTTTTCGGGCCAGGCCTGGGCCAGGCTTTCGGATTGGCCTTTCTTGTGCACCTCTAGGCGGGTGAAAGAATTGTGCAAATTAAGACTTTAATTTTCACATGGGTAGTTTAGTCATTTACCAATCTTCATCTCACTGATTCTTCTTCCACCTATTTTGGTGGGACAAAAACACAGTCTCGCCATCAAACTCGGGACAACAAGTTTAAAAAAACTACAAATACAAATTTCAGAACTTGCCTCATAATCGTGTTCTGCTCTAACTCAGCCGCGCCCCTAGAATTTAGTACCATCCCAAGTTCACCATTCGGCTTCACAACACAAAAACCAACCAAAAAACCAATATTAGATGTTTACGTTAAAACAAAGTTAAAGAAGCAAAAAAAATCGAATCTTTGACAATAACGAAACCAAAGAAAAGGCTTCCTGAATAATGGAAACCAAAAATCCGTTGTCATCTTCTTGGCCTCGTACGCTGCAAACGATTCATTTTTTTTTCAAAATCTCAAAACGCAAACCATAAATCTTGAATACGAGAAAACATTTTGAAACACCAAAACCTCAACTTCAAACACCTGGATTTTATCCCCAGATTCATTATCGGAATCCGCCTCACTTGAACCCCCCTTCAAAGAATCCCCACTGTTGCTTCCCAATCCGGCACCTTCCGGGCCCACATCCCCACCACAAATATCTTTTTCCGCATCCGTAACCAAACTTAAACTCGAACAACATCCAATAAGTCCGTTTTCAGCATTCTTTAACTTATTTCCGAATTCTCCTTCCAAACGGCTAACGATATCAGGAGAAACCGAACAACGGGCCTGCGGGCTCAAAGATTGTCGTTTTTGAATACCATCTCGCTTTACATGCCCTCCTTCGTCTTTTCGCTTTCTAGAAAGTCTCTCGGAAGACCCGCCACTGCAAATTTCATCATTCTCGTGAGTCGGTTTATCGGGCGGCTGTGGGTTCACGAGCCTCGGGACTCGAGTCCGTTTATAACCGTCGGGAAACACATATAAAGGAATCTGCTTTCGACGAACATGAGAAACGTAAATCTCCATCCCGGGTCTCCAAAACACGTACATATTCACCGAGTGTCGAAACTCGTCGACTGTCCCACGGATATCGAACTGCTGACCTTCTTGAATTACTTCACCTTGTTTCCTTTGTAATCCCATAAAGAAAGCACTGTGTGAACACTGTTTTGATGGATCAACGTATTCGCGAGGATATGGATGGCATTGCAGCTTCCCCTGTGTGTCTCGCTCAATCTGCATATTAAATAATAATAAATAAATAAAAACTCTTCGAAGCATGCAGCAAACTAAACGAGACTTTTTCAATAAGCTCAAAATATAGATTAGCTTATTACGAGGATTGAACGTTACCATCAAGGTCAGCTGCCTCAGACGAGACTCGACCCACCCTTTCCAAGTTCGCAGATCATCGGGATTCACAGCAATTATATCGACCTGCAGATAATTCTTGTAGCTCTCGAAGAACACATATGGTTCAAACAGCCCCGCCCACTGTGTTCTGTTAAGTTCTATCTCCTGCAAACGATAAAATCGGTATCAAAAACGTAACTCAACAAACAAAACAAACTGAACCAAACACACCCAGTATATTTCACTCGAAAGTAGGGTCGGGAAAATGTAAAATGTAGGCGGGCCTTACCTCAACCACTAGAATCGAGAGGTTGTCTCCGTGAAGACCCCGGAAAAGCAATAAGATAGGTAATATAATAGGTAATCTGAGAACCTAACTTAACAACTGTTGCTACTAATAGGGATGTAAACGAATCGAGCTTTTAATGAGCTACTCAAGCTCAAACCTAATAATCCTTGAGCTCGAGTCAATTAAGGCTCGTTTAATTTGACGAGTTGTTCGACTCAACTCGTTCAAAAGCTCGAGGTTAACGTGAGAAAACGTGAGAAATGGTTCTCATCCACCGTTGGATGAGAAATGGACACACATTAGGATGAGATGCACTGAGATAAGATACACCGACGTGCACCGGATCAATTCCCTTCAAAGGCACAATTCATGGGAGGGCATTTGATTAAATGTGATCAACGGTTTCAGATCCACTTCTCAGCCTTATCACGTCAACCTCAACTTCTCACACCGTTCTTCACCATGTTTTTTTACAAATTATATAATCAAAATATAAAAACCATCAATCTATAGTAAATAAACGAGTTTATCGATCTCAGGTTCGACCTCATAAACGAGCATCGAGCTTGAGCTCGAGCCCAGTTTTGAAAAAAATTAATCGACCTAATATTAGTTTTTCAAGCCGAGCTCAAACAACTTGCTACTCAACTCGGCTCGGCTCGTTTACACCCCTAGCTATAAACAAAGCCAACGGAGGGTAAAGTAAACACACAACTCCCAGAGTCTCTTACCTCACAAATCTGGTTACCATATAAAAACTGCTCCGTCATAACACGGAGGGTACTAGTCGAGACATTATAACTAGAATTCATGCACGGGTAGGCGGGGGTTATTATCGGCATATGGTGAGTTTTATCTTTCGGGTTTTTACGAGGATCCCATACAGTAAATCCAAGTTCTTCTTCTTGTATAGCGCAAAGCATAACGGGATTCGGCCATCGCCACTGTGTATAAACCCTGAAAAACCGAGAGACCAGCATGCTGGGAACAGCATTTGGATAAAATTGACAAACCCGTGCTACGAGAATAGCCCAGTTCACGCCACCAAGAAATCCCGTCACCTGAAGCAGATAGACAAAAAAAAGAATATGATGGGTAGTTTAGTAATTTACCAACCTTGTCTCATCCCGAGTGCCAACCGCACCCTAACAGATCAATCACAATTAAGCGGTTTCAACAACAAAAAAGAATGTAGTAAAAAAAACCACTTACGTTTGAATAAACGCCACGCCTTTTAGCCCAAAACTTTAAGCAACGAAGAGTTGTACGGAAATGCTAAGTTTCACAACAACAAAAAAATATTAAAATTAGACAATAATGCAAAAACGATTGCAATAATATAAATCAAACGGCAACACTCACCTCGACATTTGGAACATGCTTCAGAATCTGATCAGCAACCCTGCAGCCGTTAAGACTACGAACAGTTGGCTCGTCGACATTATACAACACGGAAACATCAGAAATGTCCAAGTCCTGTTAAAAGATTAGATCAAAAGTCAAAGCCGAAACACTTCAGAAACCTAATGCAATCAGAAATGAATATATGTATATACATATAGGCGAAGGATCGTGTGAGAAGTTGAGGTTAACATGAGAAACACGAGAGGTGGATCTGACCCGTTCATCACTTTTAATCTCATGCCCTCCCATGAATTTAGTTATTGAAATTGCATATTAATATGTATGTTTTCAGCAGCTAAATACGTGTTCCTTAACAATTAAAAAGAAATAAATCAAAGTCTTAAATGACTTATATTCGTACAAACTAAATCTCAGCTCCAAAAATCTAGATCAATCACTAGATTCACAAAGAACGAGTTAGACCGAGCATTAAGATAAAATAAAAGGCACTGAATGAATATTTCGGATATATATGAATAGAAACGGATACAGAGAAAGAATCAAAAAGGAAACTTTACTGCCGTATCGGATATATGCAAGAAACTAATGTGATAATAGTTGTGAAACTGAATATTAATGAAAGTTTGCGTCGACAACTAGACAGCACCACAACAATTACCAAGTTTTTATGCAACAACCACATCAAAGATTTTTTTTCTCAACATGGTCAAAAGAAAATATTAAATTGAAAGGATAAAACATATTGAGAATTTGAAATGGTATGAATTACCCGAAAAATACCAAGAAATTATCAAGTATAGACCACAACGGCAATAATCAAAGAAAGGATCAGAGTTGTTAAAGGCTCAAGTCGCACTTAGGCGAAAAGGGGTCCCAAAACCTAGGCGCAAGACACAGGCCTCAAGAATGTGAGGCGCATCTATATATATATATATATATATATATATAGGTGAAGGATAGTGTGAGAAGTTGAGGTTAACGTGAGAAGTGTAAGAAGTGGATCTGAACCGTTGATCCCTTTTGATCTCATGCCCACCCATGAATTGCGCCTTATAAGGAAATTGATCCGGTGCATCTCATCCTAATGTGCATCCATTTCCCACCCAACGGTTGATAACCACTTCTCATGTTAACCTCAACTTCTCACCCGAACCCAATCCTATATATATATACACACACACCACACAAAGTTACACACAACTCAAATAACGTTTAGCAGGTACAAGCCTTCAATGCAGCCACCAGCAGTACTTCAATAGAGGAAAAGGGAGAAGAGTTTAAAGTATGAATTTTGAGGGATAAGTTTTAAGGTCGGAGTATTTATAGAGGAGGCTGGAAGTTCTAAAGAATGGGTATTTAATACTTAATAGTAGGGTTTGACTAATGTCGTCTATTTTACAACTCTTTCTATAAAAAGTTTAGGAGATGAGAAGGTGAAAACTTATTTAATATATGGGCTTGACCGGGTATATAATAACTCTTTATGAGGCGCCCTAAGTACCAAAATAAGTGTCTACCATAGAAATGGCACATACTTTTAGACATGGAAATTTATTACACTTTTTAGTTAACCAAATGACGTCTTTACCCTTAATTTATCTCTCTTCACAACCTTTCAGTATTATTAATTAAGGGTAGATTTAAGAATTTAGTTATCTATTTCTGAAAGCAGACACTTACTTTGGGACAAACATAAATAGAAATGTGGAAACATATTTTTAGAACAAAAGAAGTATTAAATACTTCATCCATCCCAAAATAAATGTCCACAATAGAAATGGCACACAGTTTTAGACATGCATAATTATTACACTTTTTAGTTAACCAAATGACATCTTTACCCTCAATTAATTTATCTCCCTTCACAAGCTTTAAATATTTGTGCATTAATTAAGAGTAGATTTGAGAATTTAGTTATCTATTTCTGAAAGTAGACACTTATTTTTAGAAATACTTCCTCAATCCCAAAATAAATGTCCACGATGAAAATGGCACACCGTTTTAGGGATGTGTAATGATTACACTTTTTAAGTAACTAAATGACACTTTTACCCCTAATAGAGAGAGAAACTTTCTCCGTCTCATAACTAAGGGTAAAATGGGAAGCGGAAACTTACTTTTGAAATTGGACACTTATTTTGAAATTAAACACTTATTTTTAGGACGGAGGGAGTATTAAATAGTACTACAAAAAGAATACAACTTACATCCGGGACGACTAAACGAGAAATGCTAGCATAAAGAAGATCTATAGATATCCCGTCAAACTTAAATTTCATAACCGGTACATGAGCATCTGGAACCGGTTGAAGTTCGGTAACTTCCTCCATTTTTGTCAAGATATCATGCAAAACAAAGAAGAAATCTTCCTGAAATTAGGAAAAAGATAAAAAGTAAGGTCAGATATGCATGTATATAAGAGCAGGCGAAGGATCGTGTGAGAAGTGGAGGTTAACGTGCGAAACGTGAGAAGTGGATCTGAACAGTTGATCACTTTTAATCAAATGCCCTCCCATGAATTGCTGCTAGAAGGGAATTGATCCGGTGCATCTCGGTGCATCTTGTCCTAATATCAATATGCGTCCATTTCTAATCCAACGGTTGATAACCACTTCTCACATTAACCTCAACTTCTCACTGAAACCCAAACCTATAAGAACAACCCTCAAAGCTTCAACTGGTTTTATGTAAAACAACTCACATCTCGATTCACATAAGATGGCCCCACACACAGGGTGTCAATGTCTGCCCCTGGACCATGAACCTGCCACCCAAGTTAGAGAACAAAGCTATATATTATAAAAAAACGAGCATCTAATTGGAATATTCAAGGTTTAAAAAAAGGAAAACGTGAGGTGAGGCATTTCCCTTGGTAGTTAGTACCACAAGGCGTAAGCCTTAAGGCAAACCGAGGCGCGCTCCTCAACAATAAAAACAAAAACAAAAACAAAAAAATAACAAACAACATATCTATACTATATTATAAAGCAAATTTGTATGCATCAAGTACTGTTTATTGATGCATATTACTTAAAAAAATTATACATCAAGTATTGTTTATTGATGCATAGTACTTAAAATTCAAGATTACAAGTAGATAATGCATGAATACAACTTTTTAAAGCTGCATCTTTGAATTCATAAATAACTGATAAACTTAAACTTAATCAAATACAGGATAAACATCACATTTTTAATATAAAGAATTTAAAATATAATCAAGATACTTATTTAATTTCTAACAGAATATTTAATAATTATTTTAAGTCTTAAAAATGAAGTGATTCTATCTTTTAAAGAACCAAGAGATGATATCTTTAAGCCACATGCAAGAAACAAAACATCAACAAGACCTATATCATAAGCATACAAATTAATCTTTGTTATATCCTAAAAGTAATAATTTTTAGAATGTTATCAAACAAGAAAGATAACTCTAAGTCCACCCCGGAATATTAATAGCATTTTTTATATAAACCTGTTCATTCATCTTTTCATAATTTGGACTTTGGACTTAATTAATTCGTTTGTTAAAATGGGTCCTAATAGAATTTTTTCCTGATAATAAAAAATGGCAAATTTCCTAAATTTCTAAAAGTAACAATCCAACATAAATTTTAAGAATGGCTTTTAGAACCCATGACAGTCGGCACAAAAGTATTTCACAGAACCAATATCCAATATCTTAAGCCACACAGTCATTTACTGAACCAATATCCAATATCTTAAGCCACACTGTCATTTACTGAACCAATATCTAATATCTTAAACCCCAAGCAAAAAAAACACCAGCAAAGCTTATATCAATTGTGTGAAAATTCATAGTGGCAGCATCTTTAAAATTTCCATACTACTATCAAACACAACATGCAAAAGACAAACTTCATAACCAATTGTAAGTACTCTTACCCCAAGCCGATAAGAACCAAAAGTAAAAATGGCAGCATTTGCATCCTCCACCATTTGATCGGTGTACCCTCGGAGGCGAGTAAGTTGCTTGACCCAATCGATAACAATCTACACCAAATCACAAAGGAGAACATAGTCAAATCAACATCATGTAACCTTGAAAAAAATCCACTCACAAGACCCAGAGTATAGAAATACAGAAATAGAAGTCACATTAAGGTCTTCGCTTCATTTATTCAGCTCATGCCCCTTTTATTGACGATGTTATTAATGGGCTTAGGTTAATCTAATTCAAAGATTTGTATGTTAATGTTGATTGATGCTAAATGAATGTCATTGGTTCATGTTATTAATGTTTAATTACCCATGAACGATCAAAGATTGGTTATCATCAAAATGCTAATTGATTATTCTTTAACTTGAATGCCAATAAAATTTGTGAGATTCTAATGTAAATGTCGACAAAAGATAAGAGCATCTCCAACAGATTCTCCAAAAAAAGTTCTAAAATGGAGAACCAAAAGTCAAAATCTCCAAAAAAAATTACATTCATCTCCAACAGATTCCCCATTTTGGAGAATTCAATATTGATTATAATAATAAAATATTTCATTCATTTATTAAAATATTATTTCTCTCTCTAAATATTTACATTCAAAGTTTTCTATGGGTGCTTTCATTTAGTAATCATTTGTAGGGTTATCTCCATATTTGGAGAAAAGCTCTTTCCTGCTTTCTCCATTTTGGAGATAGTTTTGGGAAAGCTGTTGAAGTAAAATTATAGCTCAATTGCTCAAAATCCCCATTTTCTCCATTTTGGAGAAGTTGTTAGAGATGCTCTAATGATCCTTTGCCGACAACAAAGATTCTAAATATGCATGCCTCTTTCACCCTTTTTGGTGATTAAATATGTTACTTATGCTCTTTGGCACACCTTAATTGCATTGGACTCTACATGTTTAACTAAAGAATCAGAATAAACTTACTACAAGTACTAGCACAATTGTCAGTAGTTGGTATCGGGGTCCGACCCGAGTGGTGCATGTGGTGGCACTGGCCACCGCTTCATTCCTCCGTTGTAGTGTAAAAAATTACAAGGTCATGAAAAGCGCCACCATATCAAGTGCCACCGTATCAAGTTGTAGTGTGCCACCGTATATATTATGAAAGTAGAATGAGAACACAAGTTTCCCTTGGTAGAGTTGGTTTGCAAGGCTTTTCTTCCACCGCCGACCCGAGTTCAAATCCCGTTAATGTCATTTTTATTAATTCTACCCTAATTTACCCACATTATATGCATGTGCATGTGCATGTGTGTGTATATATATATATTATTTCTTACTAAACGGGTACCAAATAGGTTTCCCTTACCCCATGGTGATTTCCCCCCCCCCCCTCCCCTCCCCCCAAAAAAACCTGAGGATCAGACTCAACAATTGAATTTATTACTCAATGAAAATACTTGATACATACCCTGTTGAGCTCACAGTTTATATTGGTAACAAAAAGAACAAAATTTCAAAGCAAAATTACAAGCACATATCCTGCCCAAATTAAAGAAACGTCGGAACAAATAGGTTCAACAACAGGAAACACACGAACCTGCTTAATTCGACCAAGAACCTTCTCCCTCTTCGCTGCTTCTTCTTGACTTTCATAAAGTCCAGCATCTACCAAAAACTTTTACAAAAAACCCAACGAAATTGGAATCAATAAAATTCAAAAAAAACAAATTACTGGAAAAGAAAACATACTCAAATCAAGTAGCAAAACCTACCTTATTCAATTTTTTAGTTCTGAGTAAATCAGCCTCCGATGGACCCGCTAGAGACAAAGGTTTAGTAACTCCATGCTGCCTCGGAGAAGCTAATGCCTCCGAACCGACCATTATCAACCCAATAAACAGAATTAACGAAAACCCTAATACAGACACAATCGATCAAGCAAAAGCATGTAACTGTTTTTTTTTACTTTTTCAAGTAAAACACTGAAATTATATCCAAAATCGGCAACTATTCAGCGCTGGATTAGAAGATCTCGTGAAAATTTGAAATTAAGAGAGATAGATGGAAAATTAGGGTTTGATCGAAAGCCTAGGGGATTTAGGGTTATTCAAAAGTGGATCTGAAGAATAGATTGAAACCTAAAATTAATAGGTGGAGAGATGATTTGGAAGTGGATTGTGGAAGGAGAAGAGAAAAGGGGAAGACGAAGAAGTGTGGGGAAGAAGGGGAAAAAGGGGGAAGAACGCGCTCGCTCTCTGTCACGCACTTCTCTACACGTTTATATATTTTTTATTTTTTACTTTTTATTGATTATAATACTCGTATATATAACTGAAATTACTTTATTGTCCCTGTGGTTTCACTGAAATTTTGGTTGGAGAGTGCTAAGGGGTTGCTATTTGCACCAAAAAATCAAGGGTGCAAATGCATTGAAAATTGATCCAATCATTATATATACTAGTGTGTGGCACCGCGCCCGTGCGGTGGCGAGTGTTCTATCAGCACTTAACTTTTATAATATGAAATACTAAAAACCATGTATTGGAATACCGGAATAATCATCAACCTTCTTCAATCTTATTATAAAAGTGAACAAAATCTTCAACTTGGAATTAGTAACTTTAAAGTCTTATGAATTTGAAACCACCTTGGAATTTTGGAGTATATACATGCCACCTTATTTCATCAAATTATCAAACCTAACAACCAATTTTTCGTCACTCTTGCTCCCATTAAAGTTTGCTATATGGTGGAAAAAACATATTAATTACCAATATGCAAACATAAATAATTTTAAAGAATATAAGACATGTGAAAAGAATGAACATACATTTTTGCCAAGTAAGCTTATTAATTTAATAATTGCATTATTGCACTAACTATAACTTATTAATGAAAAAAATCACACACTAATTGACCATTTATTGCATGGTAGGTTAAATATATGAAAGGTGTCTTAAAACCAATTAAAAGGTCATTAATTTTCTCAAATCATTAATGATACAAAAAGTGGTTATGATTAACCAAAAAGCACACACTTTGTATTCATGTCCTGTCAAATATCATAAGCAAAAAATAATATTATTAGTTATCAATGGTCATATTTAATATCTGCAGCTAAAATCAAACATGTATGTTATTCATATTGCTAAATGCATATTACAATTAAGCATTATGAAATAAGAAAAATCTATTATTTGTCTAACAAAATATAATTTACATGACTTATATCTAGAGGTTGATTGGCTCTTTTCAATTGTAAATGAAAATATAAAATAATTAGTCGACCAATTGTTATAAACGTAGACACTAAATATTTAAGCAATATTACATTGAGTCGGATAACACCATAAGAAACATAAACAATGAATTGGATATTAACAAAAAAGCACATAAATTAATCATTTGATTAATACTTCCAGAAGCATAACAGGAATCAAAATATCAATTTATCAATCTAGGTAAGAGTTGAATTCTGAGCAAAACAAAACCATTCAATGTAAACAAAACAGAAAATCAATTCAATGTGAAAATTGAATACAAAAGGAAAAAACCAACAAATTTCCATTTTGCCAAGAAATCGTGATACAAAGTTTGGTTCGTTGAAGAAGGTGGGTTGGACTGTCGTTTTCATTGAAATATTCCGTTAATGAAAAAAGAGTTGTGTGGCCCAAAATCTTGTCATATTCAGGATGTTTCGTGTACTTTCATTTTAAGAAGATCATACCTACAAGTAAACCAAAAAATATCAAACCCTAAAGTTTGTAATAACATAAAAAGAATATATTTGCAAATAAAGCACAAAATGTATAGAAAGGAGTAGAGAACAACAAATAAACCATCAAATTAAACGCATAAAAGTATAACTTACGCAAAAACGGGGAGATGAGAAGACCTATCTACAACCCAAATGCTCTTAATGCAATGCAACGACAAATGTAGATCAAGACATCGAGATGCTCTTCATCGAAGGAATAAGGGAAGGCTTGAAAACGAACAGAAAGGCAGGTTAATTAGGAGGCCTAGTAGAGGGATAGTGGAGGTAGTGGTTGGGGAAGGAAGGGAAGGAAGTGAAGAATATGGAAGATGAAATAGTAGAGGGATAGTGGGGGTAGTGGTTGGGGAAGGAAGGGAAGGAGGTGAAGAATGTGAAAGATGAAAGGGTGGTGGTAAAATTACTAAAATAACCGGCTCACAATAGAAGACACAATCTTAATATAGGGATAGAAATGTCTTTTAGAAATAAAGAATTAAAAAAATGGAAAAATCAAGAAAATTTGTAGAGATATTTCTAGCACACCATTGTGCCACGTCATTGGTGAAGGTTCTTGTTTTTATATATATAAAAGATTTTATTATTATTATTACTATTATTATTATTAACTTATTAACTCATTATAAAAAATATATATATATATATATATATATTCTATTATTATTACTATTATTATTATAAGATATATATATATATATATACATTTTCTTATCTCTTAGGGCATCCACAATGGTGTGGCATCCTCAATGACTTGAAGAATATAAAAACAATAAAAAAAATTGTGGGACCCACAATGACTTGAAGCCCTTTTACTTTGCCTCTCACACACCCTTCTTCAACCGCTTGGTGCAGACCAAGCTATTAGCAACAAATGGAAAAAAAAAGTAATAAAATAAGCAAAAAGGTTGTGGGGCCCACCGTATAAAGCTTTTCATCAAGCTATTAGAGGTTACCATTGGAGATGCTCTTATATTTTATTATTATTACTATTATTCTAGGGAAATTATAAATATACCCCTCACCTCACACTTTAATTTTTAAAATTTTTTTAATTTAAATTTACATTTTACATCCTTAGACTTATTTAGTTATTTACTTTATACCTTTTAGTTTTCTATATTTTATTTTACATTTTTATCATATTAACATATATAATCGTATATTGAGTAAAATACGTTAAAAGAATATGTTTTAGTTTTAACAAATTACAACACCATTATAATCGTCTCGTCGATACCTTCGAAATGAGCTCAATACTGAATATTTTTTGATTTAACTATATATAGGCCGCTATAACGTATTGGTTAATTGATTTTATTTTAAATTTTTGAAAAAATAAAAAATCACTCGTAAGTGTTTTAACATAAAAATAATAAATATATTAGGGTATTTTTTTTATTCAAAAAATATTCAATATTGGACTCATTTCGAAGGTATCGACGAGACGATTATAATGGTGTAACTTGTTAAAATTAAAATGTATTTTTTAACGTATTTTAGTCAATATACGATTATATGTGTTAATATGATAAAAATGTAAAATGAAATATAGAAAACTAAAAGGTATAAAGTAAATAATTAAATAAGTCTAAGGGTATAAAATGTAAATTATATAATAATTAAATATAAAAAAGGAAATGATGTGAGTGAGTGAGATAGGCTTTCGTAGGGTGAGGGTGTAAGTGTCGATGGGTAGGGGTTCCTAGGGGTAGATTTAACACCACCTTGTGAGGAGTGATTTCTAAAAACCTGGTTCCTCTTCTTCTTTTCTCTCCTGCTTCCTCTTCTTCTTTTCTCTCCCTAAAAACCTCGAGTGATTTCTTCCAACATCTGTGAGTGATTTCTTCCAACATTTGTGAATGGTTTTTTCCAACATCGACTAAATTCAAATTACTTCTTGATTTATTTACTTTTCTTTTCGTTTTACAGTTTACAAATATGAGTTGGCCTCAAAACTCCAAGATTTTCATCTCTACTTTAATTTCCAGGTGATGCTAATTTTGTGTTAATTACTAGTTTATTCTTCTAAGATATGTACATTTTATTTTTAAACATAATATCAGTAATTAAGATTATCGGAGTACGTTTATATGATAATGTTATGATAAACTATCGATCAAACTACTCATATCAATATTCATGTCACTATTCATGTCACTGTTAATGAGAAATTGTAGACCAGCAATAACATCAAACCGTGCTTGGGGTTCTTTTTACGATGCATGGGTTACATTAGTTGCTTCGGAATCAGATGAAACTTACGTATCTAATTTCGCACAATTAGAAGCAATATTGCTCAGCTATCCAGGTACACTCAAATACATTATAATTAAAAATGTTGATAGGTTTAACAATTACTATTCATAGGATTGAAGTAATTTTTTTTAACTTTTTTCAGCTGTTCTTGGTTATCTGAATGACACATGGTTGACACCATACAAGGAAATGTTTGTGTCTGCTTGGACTGATAAATTTCTCCACTTTGGAAATCAAACAAGTAACAGAGTGGAGAGTCAACATTCCAAGTTGAAAACTTACTTGGATTCTACACAATCAAGTCTACCGACATTTATGAGTAAGATACATAAACTCGTTCAGTCCCAAGATACATAAATTAAAGCTAGTATTCAGGAGAGCAGAAGTGTCACAAAACATCTTCATCGTATACCACACTTCCAACAGTTGTGTGGTTTCGTTTCACTTCATGCACTAGACATAATATTCAAAGAATATCAACATGCTCAATCTGTTGGCTTATTCTCTGGAAACTGTAATTGTCTGCTACGTACAAGTTATGGGTTACCGTGTGCGCATGAACAAATGTCATATTTGAACAAAGGTCATTCTATCCCAATTGATTCGATTGATGTATTTTGGAGGAAACTTGATTTTTCATCGTGCCAATCCTTACAAGATGATGATATTGGTTGTGAAGATGAAGTCAAAAACTTTACCGAGGAATTTAAAAAACAATCGAGACCTGGTAAGTTTAGTTTTATGAGGAAGATAAAAGAGATAGCGAATGCATCAAAAACATGGGTTCGAGAACATGCTCATGTTGAACCGTCTTTTACAGCTCATGGTGAACCGTCTTTTACGACTCAAGGACCCCTTAGACGTAGTTCTTTGAACGCATCAACATTTGTTGACTTGGATAAAATGAGCTACCAGGATCCAGCAAGACATAGTTCTTTTGTGGGAAAGAATTATAATGTACATCCATATGTTAATCAGTTTTCAGAAATGTTTCACCATTACATCACACATGTACATGATGTGATAGGGGATGGAAATTGTGGATTCCAAGCAATAGCTGTCTGGCTCGGTCTTCATGAAGATGCATGGCCCACAATTCGGTTTCAATTGATGGAAGAGTTAGACGCATACAAGACAGAATACCTCGACATGTTTGGAAGTGAACATTGGAATACAACTTATAACACTTTAAACTTATTTCGATCATATCAAGGTGCATCATATGACCACTGGATGTCAATGCCTGAAATACCCGTCTTGATTGCCTGCAAATATAATGTGATATTACACGTTATGTCAATGACAGGCTGTTCGACGTACTTACCGCTTAGATCTACTCCGCCGGCGTGGTATCAACATGTTGTTTATACAATTGGGTATGTCAATGGTAACCATTATGTGAAACTAGTTTTAGCAGAAGGATACCCGTTTCCTACCATTACATCACATTTCTTTCGTTACAGTTATCCGTGTGCTGCTGCATGAGCTACCCCGTATACAGATCGAATACAGAAGTACAATCGTCTTTTACGTGTTAATTGTACTACAGATAATGTTATTTTAGAATAAGTAAAAATGTAATAAACATTATGTTATGCTTTATTTATATGTAAAATCTCAATGTTTATTTTTTATTTTTCTAATTATATAATTATTCAAAAAATATTTATTTATTTTTAAATATAAATTAAAAAGTAAAAAAAACAAGTGTAAACCTTAAATTATAATAGACATAATAAAAAAATACAATATATAAAAAAATTTATTTTTTATTGATAGATATTATATAAATATAATATAAAAAATAAAAATAATATTATTAATCTATATAACTTAAAATCAAAACAAAAAAATATATAAAAAAGACAACAAAAAACAAAAACCAAAAAAAACAAAAACAAAAAACTAATCATTAAACTTGACTTTTGGGTGCATTTAGAAACTTTTTGGTGTATTTAGCCAGTTAACCAAAAATGAAGTGTTGAATGCATTGTTTTATGTGCCAATCATTTTTAAGAAATCATTTCCATCATCTTTCATTTCACTTTATTATTATTATTTTTTTGTTTATATATATATATATGTTTTGATTTTATAAATTTGTTTATAAATTTATAAAATTTGTAACTTTTGATTTTATTTTATTTTATAAATTTGTAAACTTTTGATTTTATTATAACTTTGTAAAATATATTTTTCTTTATGTTAGTCAAATGTCCCTTCCATGGTTGATCTTAAAATAATTTTCATTTGATTGAGTAAATTATCATTGGTGGTATTCATATTTTTTAGTAGACGGTGTTTTTGTACAGTGATCATATATATCTTGTATAATAATATTAATTGAAATTGTACCTCTTCTATTTTAGATTTATTACATTTGTTCTTTTGGCTTCATTCCCTTCTCCCATCCAATAAATAACTTTTGTTTCCCCTCCTCTCTCTTTTACCTTTTGCAAGCTCCTGAACATCATCCCTCCTCTCTCTTTTACCTTTTGCAAGCTCCAATTTGCAGGTATGTCCTCTTCTTTCCCACCCCTCAAATTAGGGTTTCCTAAATGTTTCTTTATTGTGGTCTTGCACATGTCTATTCATGTTTCATGTTGTAAAGCCCGTATCCCGGTATGTAATTTCTTTTATTAATTCTTTCCTTTTAAGTTTGAATTATTGTGGTTTCCGTTATCGGGGTTAGTCGAGTTGGGTCAAATCGTTAAATTGTCGAATTTTTGGTTAGTGGTGAGAGAGTTGTAAGTGGAGGGGCTAATTGTGCCAAAGGCCCAAAGATACCACATGTGTTTCGGCCCATGCTGATTTGTAGAAATCCATATTTTTTTTTGTGAAGGTTGTTGGTGCCGTGAGGTAGAAAGAAAAGTTTAGCAACCAAGAAAAAAAAACCCTACTTGTATTCTTTTTTTTTCTTTCTCTTCATTCCTTGCGCCGTGAACCACCAAGCACCATCTTCTCCTTCTTTCCTAGTTGCTGCCGTGAACCACCAAGACCACCGCCGTTTGCCGCCCTAAACCACCAGCACCGCCGCTGGTCTCGCCGGCGAAGAGAGAGAGAGGAGCAGCGAAGAGAGAGAGAGCAGCGAGGAGCGAGAGAGAGGACGCGAGTGATCGTTTCTTCGTCGTAGGTAAGTGTTTTCCCCCTTGATTGTTTCTTTCGTGTCGCCGTGAAACCACCACCGGCGGTGGCTGCCGCCGCCGCCGACCACCACTGCCGGAGGTGGCAGTGGGTGGTGCGTGGGAGGTCCAGCCCTAGTTGCAACCCGAATCGTTAAACCTCAAACCGTTTTTATAATCGTCATTTTTGTGGAATAATCGTTTCAGCCACTGTTTTGCGTCGGCCATAACTTTTCCGTCGTAACTCCGTTTGAGCCGAAACTGGCGCCCACGGTTCAAGTTCAGGGTCGGGCACGTTTTACGTGTTTTAGCGGAAAACTGGTTCGGTCTCTAGCTGGGCGAAAAAGTGGTCGCAAGTTCGGTGATTCGTCATTTTATGTGTAAAATTCTGGAATCTGCCACTGTTTTGTGTAGACCATAACTTTCTGCTCGTAACTCGTTTTGAGGTGAAATTGGTGCTCAAAGTTCCCAAATAGAATTGGGAAGGTTTTTCGTGTTTTGCCGAAAGTCTGATTAAGCCCGTAGCTAGGCTGTATTGGGCTGTTTGTGCAGGCTGGACCGAAAACTGGCAGTTTTGGTAGTCGTTCGTATTTAATTCATATTTAATTGTAGAAAAATCGTTAGGAGGCGTATAATATGTCCTTGGAACCCTAACCCAGAGGACTTTCTGGTCATGAATTAATATTGGGATTTTTCTGGGTTTAAAGGGGTCGAAACAGGTCCCGAACAGACCTGTTTTGTGAGAACGGAAATTAGTTTTAGTGACGGCTTAAGCGTGTGTCGTGTCATAGGGTCCGAGTCTCGTATTGACACGTTTTAACATGCGTTTAGGTGCTGGGAAGTGACCGTAATTGTGAAGCTTGAATTGTGTTGTTAAGCTAGGCGCGCATTCGAGGTGAGTTCTCTCACTGTATCTAATAACGGTTGTTTTATTATTGCTGTAGTACGTGTGTGGTAGCTTTATGTGATTGTGTTGTGGAACTAGATAGTGGGGTGTCTAGTTGATACTTTGTCGTCATGTTAACTCGGTGGGACCGAGGATCCGGCGGGGCCGGAGATTTTATACGCGGGTGGCGTAGAGACTCGGTGGGACCGAGGATCCGGCGGGGCCGGAGATTTTATACGCGGGTGGCGTAGAGACTCGGTGGGACCGAGGATCCGGCGGGGCCGGAGATTTTATACGCGGGTGGCATAGAGACTCGGTGGGACCGGGGATTCGGCGGGGCCGAAGATGTTATCATGTGGTCGGTGGGACCGACTTGTGCCTTTTAGGTGGGTGGTTGTGGATGTACATGTTTATGATTTGTTCGTAGACCTGTATGATCGTTTATGTGTCACTATCTGTTGTAGGGGTAGTGTGGAATAACTGTATTATTTATGGTGTTTGAATTCACTAAGCTTCGTGCTTACCCTTTCCCAATAGATTGTGGTTTCAGGTACGGGCGGCTCCAAGGCGTGACGAGTACACACTGGCGCGCGAGAAGAGCTGGTTGTTTTTATGGTTTTAATAATTAAACGTTTATTCCGCTGGTTTTATTTTATAAAGATATTAATTATGTGTTTGCAAACAAAATGTTGGGATCAATTAATGAGTTGTTATAAATGAATTATTTATTTAAAAATTTAAAATTGCTTGTAATTTTTGGGACGTTACAACTTGGTATCAGAGCACGGCTTGAGTGAATCAAACGCATTTCGGTGTGTTTGATCTCAAGTTTGCGGCTATAAAATTTTCTTTAAAATTTTTGGAAAATAAAAGAAAGGAAAACCCGTTTGAGAAACGGTGATCGATGGCGCAGTGTGTACAGTCAGCCGGAGCCAGGGGAAAAGGTACAGTACTTAGTGTTTTATTGCTTTCTAGATCATAGAGTATGCATACTAGATTGCCTGTTGTGGACACTAAGCTGTATGTTGAACTACTTGCTATTAGGAATTTATGCTAATTATGATAGGTTACTAAGTGGATGCCCTCTAGGTTGTATGCAGTAAGAGATTTATAGTCTTAGAATATTCGATTTAGTTCTATTGCGCAGCTCTTGTTTGAGTCCAACCGTTATAGGATAGAGTCTTGTATTCGACTGTCTATTTGTTTCGCACTGCATATAATCGGGTATTTGCGAGGTCACCCGTTATAATTAGTAGGGATTCGGTAGTAGCAAGGGTAGTGGGATAAGAGGAAGTTCCTAGAGAGCTGGGAAGGGTGTTTATGTATGAGTACGTGTGCTAGATTGCTTTCTAGAACATAGGAGTATGTATGCTAAATTGCTTGGTGCTTGTTACACTGTATTGCATGTCTGCTGCTTGCTATTAGGGATTTGGCAGTAGCAAGGGTAGTGGTTTGGATGGAATTCCTAGGGAGCTAGGAAGAGTGTGTACATATGCCGGTGCGGGCATATGTGTATGGTTTCGGTGAGAAACTACTTGGACCCCTTGGGATGGAACTCGGAACGGGCGATGATAGGCGTGGAAGGTAGTAGTAGAGCTCCTACTACCGGAAGCACAGGATCAATGCTCGAGTCGGGGAAGTCACGAGGAATCCAAGGAGTTGAGTGTGAGTGTTGTTAGTATGAGTTATTATGTGCTAATAACGCGTTGTATTGTCTACCCAGAATAGCCATCACAAGGAGGAACAACTATAGTAAACCTACTAGTACAGGTGTGTACTCGAAGTGTTTTGAGGTGATGATCGTTGGGGGTAGTGATGAAGGTCCTAAACTAGTAGTCGTTGGAATAGAAAGACGATTCTAATATTAGTCACTTGGAGTGACGATAAGGATGATATTTGTTGTAAGCAGATCATTTCGGGCCAAGATGGAAGATTGTGCTAGGGTCATAGGCTCATAGAGCCAACTTGGATTTGAGGAAAAATCGTAGGGATTATTTGACGTAATTTCCCAACTTGCCCTAAGAGGTTAAATGTTCGGAGGACGATAGTGGATTGGAGAGGTTTGGAGGAGTATGAGTCGAGACGTGGAATGCCGACTGAGTCATGCACGAAGTTTATTTTGAAAATAAAATTGCATTAACAAATTCTTGTGTTTCAAATCTTTGTATGGACGGTGTTTTGGAATTTTGGGAACTGCTCAGCACACGCACAAGATTTTGAAATATGGTTTTGAAAGTGTATGAAATCGTTTTATCACGGGAGTGCAAACTTTGTTAGAATTTGTCTCATTTTCGTTATTTTTCCAACGGTTCTTTCGGGTATGATGATATCCGTGTTTTGTGGTGTTTAAAATGTTGGGCAAGTGACTACGGTTTGCGACTTTAACATTGGAATTCCTCCACATATGTTAGAGTTGAGACGGAAAGTTACATCCCGCGGTGTCTGTATAAGACTATTTGGGTGATTTGGTTAAAATAAGTTGGTTAAACAATGTTGTTTTATGGTTTTACCGTGGGAAGAGATTTTTGGGAATTTGGCGTCTCATTCATGTTTTTGCTTTTGGCAATTTGACTTTGGGGGCACAATGTATGGTGCTATTTTATTGACTTAGAGTCATTGAGTTCATTAGGGTCCATGAAGTTTTGTTTTACGGCATGTTGAGTCGTGTGGGTTTAATTTTGCGAGGTGCATATCTTATTTGTTTATGTGACCATTTGGGGAAATTTTGGAAATCAATTTAAAGAACCCCACCTTTTGAGATTTGGTGTGAGTTAATTGGAGCTTTTGTGTCATTGCAAGAAAATTTTAAGGAAGTGTTACAAGCTTGCACGCCTACCCCAGTTAGAGATTTTATGAGGTTTTAGTCGATATTTGCAAATGATAAAAGCGAATTGATTTCTATCTTTAAGTTTGAAAATTTCGCAAGACAATTGTGTTTTAACAAAAATATATTTGTAAACCGTTTCATCGTTTTGGATGACTAACTGACGCACGTAAAAATTTGTGGCGAACCCTGTACCACGTCATTTTATGATTAAAAAGAAGAATTTTTGAATCAAATGTCGTGAAACTTATTTTGAATTATGTGCACACCTTTGTCGCACCCTGTTTAAGGTCAAGCGGTTACTTTAAGTGCACGTCATGAGTCAATCCATACTGGAATCGAGGCGGTTCATTTTAAAGAAATTATTTATTACGCTTGCTTTTGTGTGAGTAAACTGAACTGCAATGGAACGATTTTCAACATGATTTTCCTATGTGGGACGAGCGTGTCCAGTTTTGCGTAACTATCGATCAGGTAATAGCAGTTTTATTACATACGATCTTTTGAGATGGAAATCCTGATGTTGAAAACATTTTGTAAATGATTTTGTAAACCATTTGGGGAAATGTGCTTTTAAGTGTCATGTGTCATTTCGAGAATTTTTAGGGTGTGAGTCCTTTTGTAAACTCTTTTGTTTAACCCGTGTTGAGTCTGAGACTAAGGTTGATTTCAGAGTATTGCTTGCTTAAACTTTGTTTAAACGCATTTTCCGACCTATGGGTCTAGCAAGCGTGGAGCATTTTGCTCGGTTTTGACTTGGAGTTAGTCATGGGCCGATTGCCCGGTTTTAATGGCTCGATGTGGAGTCTAGTTGATGAGTTGTTTTTGTCGCACCGTTTGGCATTCTTTGCACGTTGAGTGTTTACATGTTTGGGTGAGTGAGTCAATCCGAAATAGGCATGTTGTTGGTAGGCTGTTTGCTTTGGATCCTTAGACACGTTAGTCAGTCGTTGGTAATGGTCGGTTGGGTATCTCGGGGGTGAGACCCCGGTATTCATGTGTTTTAACCTAGACTTTCCAGTAGGTACTAGGAGAATATAGTTGTGGGCACTTACCTGGGAGGTAGTTCCGGTGTACTGGGTCTTGAGGCGTTACCTGGGAGGTAGACGTCAAGGTGTATCCTCGATACGGTGTGACTTGGCTTCGTAGAGTATGTGTGGATGATACGTCGACGGTGGAAGGTAGATATTCCACGCGTGTTGGTAATGTAGGCCGGGTAGTATCGGTTAAGGGAATGACCTACGTGTGTGTTAGTTGCCTTGATTGTGGGGGATATCTATTTGTGTTAGTGTCTGGGATAATACCACGCTTATGTGATTTATTGTAATCGGTTGGACCGATGTTCGGCGGGTGGCCGATATTTGTTATTGTAATCGGTTGGACCGATGTTCGGCGGGTGGCCGATGTTTGTTATTGTAATCGGTTGGACTGATGTTCGGCGGGTGGCCGATGTTTGTTATTGTAATCGGTTGGACCGATGTTCGGCAGGGGGTCGATGTTTTGTTAATATAATTTATTGAAAATCTTTGGAGTCTATTAGAATTCGTGGAAGTTAATCGACAGTTAAGGGTAGGAATGATCGTAGTCGAGTATCCTGTAGGGTATACTGTGAGCAGCTTTAGAATGGTTAAAGCTTGAAAGTGGATTGAGTTTAGGATATCATCAAATGCGAGAGAATTATTAAGAGCTGTTTGTGGACGTAGACTTCGGGGACGAAGTCTAATCCAAGTGGGGGAGAGTTGTAAAGCCTGTATCCCGGTATGTAATTTCTTTTATTAATTCTTTCCTTTTAAGTTTGAATTATTGTGGTTTCCGTTATCGGGGTTAGTCGAGTTGGGTCAAATCGTTAAATTGTCGAATTTTTGGTTAGTGGTGAGAGAGTTGTAAGTGGAGGGGCTAATTGTGCCAAAGGCCCAAAGATACCACATGGGTTTCGGCCCATGCTGATTTGTAGAAATCCATATTTTTTTTTGTGAAGGTTGTTGGTGCCGTGAGGTAGAAAGAAAAGTTTAGCAACCAAGAAAAAAAAACCCTACTTGTATTCTTTTTTTTTCTTTCTCTTCATTCCTTGCGCCGTGAACCACCAAGCACCATCTTCTCCTTCTTTCCTAGTTGCTGCCGTGAACCACCAAGACCACCGCCGTTTGCCGCCCTAAACCACCAGCACCGCCGCTGGTCTCGCCGGCGAAGAGAGAGAGAGAGGAGCAGCGAAGAGAGAGAGAGCAGCGAGGAGCGAGAGAGAGGACGCGAGTGATCGTTTCTTCGTCGTATGTAAGTGTTTTCCCCCTTGATTGTTTCTTTCGTGTCGCCGTGAAACCACCACCGGTGGTGGCTGCCGCCGCCGCCGACCACCACTGCCGGAGGTGGCAGTGGGTGGTGCGTGGGAGGTCTAGCCCTAGTTGCAACCCGAATCGTTAAACCTCAAACCGTTTTTATAATCGTCATTTTTGTGGAATAATCGTTTCAGCCACTGTTTTGCGTCGGCCATAACTTTTCCGTCGTAACTCCGTTTGAGCCGAAATTGGCGCCCACGGTTCAAGTTCAGGGTCGGGCACGTTTTACGTGTTTTAGCAGAAAACTGGTTCGGTCTCTAGCTGGGCGAAAAAGTGGTCGCAAGTTCGGTGATTCGTCATTTTATGTGTAAAATTCTGGAATCTGCCACTGTTTGTGTAGACCATAACTTTCTGCTCGTAACTCGTTTTGAGGTGAAATTGGTGCTCAAAGTTCCCAAATCGATTTGGGAAGGTTTTTCGTGTTTTGCCGAAAGTCTGATTAAGCCCGTAGCTAGGCTGTATTGGGCTGTTTGTGCAGGCTGGACCGAAAACTGGCAGTTTTGGTAGTCGTTGCTGTAGTACGTGTGTGGTAGCTTTATGTGATTGTGTTGTGGAACTAGATAGTGGGGTGTCTAGTTGATACTTTGTCGTCATGTTAACTCGGTGGGACCGAGGATCCGGCGGGACCGGAGATTTTATACGCGGGTGGCGTAGAGACTCGGTGGGACCGAGGACTCGGCCGGAGATTTACACTACTTTTACATCACTTTTAAAAAATAGTGTTATCCATTATAGATGATTTACTATTAAGGTGTGTTTGGTACACAAACTGGATGAAACCGAACAGGACAAAAAAAATAGTCCTATGTTTAAGAGCATCTCTAACAACTTCCCTAAAAAAATTTCAAAATGGGGAAGCAAAAGTCAAAATCCCCAAAAAAAATTACACCCATCTCCAACAAATTCCCCATATTTGGAAAAACACATGTAATCATATTTGGAGAAATTTTTGAGGAAAATCCTATTATCCCCATTATGGGGAAACTTTTGAGAAAGTTGTTGGAACTTATTTGTGTTAAAAAATCCTCATTTTCTCCATTTTTTCCAAAATGAGGAAGCTGTTGGAGATGCTCTAATATGCCACGAGACAAAAATCAGATGGAACAACATGAACAAAAACAAGTTTCCATTGGACAAAACTTCAGATTTTTTGTTGCACCAAAATAGGTGAAACAACATAGGACTAAAATATAAGATTACTAAAATACCCCTTTTTTCCAATGTAACATAGACTAAAATTATCTCCTCCCATTGGCGTTTGGTTATATATGAGAGTTTGTGTTTTATTTACTCACTAGGTTTGCTTCAAATCCTCTCTCACAAAATCTTCTCGATCCACCATGGATTGGGTCATCATTTCTTGCGCCAAACACCAAATGATGGGCTAAATCCACAATGAAGCCATCATTAACCCAAATGCAAAGGTAAATTATCAATAGACTCCACAGTTAGGGGGTGTTTGGGAGTGCTTATATTTTTTAGTTATTTGCTTATAGCTTCTTCCCACCGCAAATAAGCAGTTTGAAGTGTTTGGATAGAAAAAAATCAAAAGTGCTTATTTGCTTCTGCTCACCACAAATAAATTGTTTTTGATAAGTCAATCCATACCTACTTATTTACTTCTCCTTATTTCCTTATCTATCCAAATTACCTTTTTACCCTCAATTTTTAACAAACACTTTTTAAAAACTGCTTTTCCTCGCCACATAAGCAAATAAACATAAGTTAAAAATATAAGCAATCCCAAACACCCCCTAAAATGAAACCGATCTCTTCAAACAAATATTCACCGATTTAGAAATCAGGAAAACAAGGCTTGGGATGTAGGGAAGATGATTGTTGAACTTTCCAATGGATGAAAATGGAAGACAACTGCCCACCTTCCCCTTGTCAAATTGTTATGGCAGAGAACTCTTTCGACCAAAGTGCACATGATTCGCACAAAGCCGATACACACTATCCCTGCTTAATTCACACACTATTACGCAAATAAAATTTTATGGAGATTCAATACCTGGCCAAACTGAAACCGGAATCGAACGAGAAACGACGATATTTGAAGAATCGTAGCCGATCAGATATCTGAAACGTTTTAGAATCTAACACAAAGCCTATACACATCATCGTTACCTAATTTTCACGCTATTTTATAATTCAGGAATCGTAGATTCAAATAAAAGTTTATGGAGATTCAATACTGACCAAACGCAAATCGGAATCGAAAGAGAAACGAAGATATTTAAAGAATCATAGCCCGTCAAATGTCTAAAACGTTTTAGAATCAACAGAAAACCTTGTCGCTGATTAATCCTCACGCTTCTAAATAAAAGAAGAATTTATGGAGATTCAATACTGACCAAACGCAAATCGGAATCGAAAAAGAAACGAAGATATTTGAAGAATCGTAGCCGGTCAAATAGCTGAAACGTTTTTGAATCTACACAAAGCCGATATACATTATCCTAACCTAATTTTCACGTAATTATATATATCACGAATCGTAGATTGGATGATACGCAAAATCAAATCCGAAAGAGAATCAGAGATATTCGAAAGATCATCAGCGGTCAATACCTGAAGCGTTTTGAAATTAGCACAAAACCGATATACCTTATCGCTGCTTAATCCTCACGCTTCTAAATAAATCAAGATTCGTAGGTTTAAACAAACGGTTTACAAAAAAAAAAAGAGGCAGATTCAATGTTGAACGTATACAAATCGCCAAATCGGAATCGAAAGGGAAACGGAAAAATTAAGCTATCGTCGCCAGATGTTGAATCTACAGGAATCGAAAACCAAATAGAAACGGAGATATTTGAGCGATCGCCGGCGGTGGAAACGTGAGGGCTGAAGTGCGGTGGTTGATTTGTGAGGCAATACGGCGGAGGATGGAGAGAATGTATATGACTGTGATGTGGGAAGTGGGAACTAGGGTTTTATGAGCTTGAACCCATGGGCTGAATTTGTTTAAATCTAAGGCCCATTAATAAAAGTTGAATTTACAAAAAAGACTTTATATTAAATTAAATTACAGAATTGGTCCCTATAATTTAATGATGATTAATTAGTTATGACTATTGTTCTTATGCTCGATTAATTTTGTATTTGGTTTTAAAGATTTTTCTTTTTTCTTTTACGACAACAGACGCTCTAGCTAAAGTCATCTTGTTTTAGGGGTGAGCAATCGAATGGGTCGGGCGGTTCGGGCCGAAAAAGTTGAAACCCGATCGGGTTTCGGGTGGGGGTACAGGCCCCGAAACCCGCCCAAAGTATAATTCGGGTTTCGGGTCAATTCGGGTTCGGGTTGGGCGGGTTGGGGTATAAAATACATTGTTGCGAGTTCTATGTATTGTTTGCATGCGAAACCGTTGATCACTTGATCACACACACAACTTAACTTAAAGTCTTAAACACACACACACACACACACACAACTTAACTTAAACACACACACACACACCTCACACACACGTACAGCTTAAACAATTAAACACACACACACACACACACATACACACAGCACACATACACACAGCTTATCTTAAACACACACACACCTCACACACACACGTACAACTTAAACAATTAAACACAGTAACACACACACACAGCTTAAACACACACACACACACACACACATACATCACACATACACACAGCAGTGACAACACACACACACATACATACAGCACACACACACACAGAGCACACATACTCTGATACTCAGCTTAAACACACACACATAGCAACACATACTCAGATTAAACACACACACACACAGCACACATACTCACTTTACGATTTATTAAAAAAAAAAATCGGGTTTCGGTCGGGTTCGGGTTTGGGAAAACCCAACCCAAACCGAACCGAAATACCTGATATATACTTTCGGGTTCGGGTGAATCGGGTGACTCAAGTTCGGGCCATTTCGGGTTCGGGTCGGTCGGGTTGTTCGGGTCGGTCGGGTTTTGCTCACCCCTATCTTGTTTTAGAGCAAGGGATAAGTGAGGGACATTATCGTCTTTTTTACAAAAATATAGTAAATTATCTTATTTAATAAGTTACCATATTGTTAGTTTGCTTCCAACTATTCTTCCCATAATCTTTGAATCAATTTTAAAAACATCTTCAACAGCTTCCCCATTTTGGAGAAAATGAAGAATATGGTGATTTTGGGCTCTACTTTTGCTCCAAAAGCTTACCCAAAATATCTCCAAAATGGAAAAAGTAGGAGAGAGAATGATTTTTTCTCCAAATATGCAGATCACTCCAAAAATGATTACCAAGTGAGAGGACCAATAGAAAACGTTGAAAATAAATATGTAGAGAGATAAATAATATTTTAATAGATGAATGAGATATTTTAATATTATAATCAATTTTTTTCCCCAAAATAGAGAATCTGTTGGAGATGAATGTAATTTTTTTTAGAGATTTTAGCTTTTGGTTCTCCATTTTGGGGAAATTTTGGAGAAGCTGTTGGAGATGCTCTAAGCTACCGGATTGTGTCAATTTGCTTCTAACTATTCTTCCCGTTACAACGTGTCTTCAACTTTGCACTTTTTCGCTCAAATCCGAACTTGAAAATCAAAAAATTACAAGTTTCTTCCTATGTGTTTTATGTGAACAAGGTTGAAAGGAGAAAAAAATTACAAGTTATTTATTCTACCTTTCAGTAAAAATGTACATAGTTTCTTTGGAAGGGCATCCCTGAGCTTTGCCAGACCCGTCCGGTTAAGTGCAAGTATAAGACATAAACCATGATAAACTTAGTGGCCATAATTGTTGTAGAAGCCCGGAATTGCCCGGGCGAATGAGATATCCTTGTATTTATGCTCTGTTAGGACATCTATGCAGCTTTTTATGGATTTGATCCTTTACACTAACAATGTCCACTTTCTCTTGGATCACATATATGTATATATAAATAGAGTAAATGTTAGTTTGGTACTTGAGGTAATCATAAGTTAAAGAAAACGAATTAAATAATCATAAATTGAATAAAAACAGTAAGTTGACCATTTTACTTTCGTACTTAACGAAGATAATGGACGATCGTTTTTCCTAGGGACCAAATTCATATTAAGGCATTGTTTGGCAAAAAAAGGCTAGCTTATTTTTGAGGTATATGTTTGGATTACCATAAGTTAGCTTTTTGAAAAGCTACTTGGAGTAGCTTATGAGTAGTTTTTTGTAAATATTCTAATTATGCCCTCATTAATATTAATTATTAACTATTTTTTTAATATGTCCTTCTTGGTCATTTAAATGCTTATAAGCTACTTTTTGTCAAACATAATTTTTTTCATCAGCTAGCTTATAAGTCATAAGCTAGCTTATCAGCTAGTTTGCCAAACATAGCCTAAATAAACGTTTGCCTTAGGGACCGAATCCATAAAACAATGCATACGTGGAGGTTTCTTATGTAATAAATGAAGTTAAGAGACCAAATCTATCATTTTTGACATACCTTAGGGACCAAATCCGTAAATTACTCTATTTTTAGTTCCTACCCTACAATTTTCAAAATCGCAAGATGGTCATCATGGTTTGCAAAAACGTCATACTTTGGACCTGTCTTCCAACCGACAACACAAATCAACCGTTGTTGGGTTTCAACGGATTACAGTCAAAAAATTGAGATTGCTGGCGACATTGTTATGTGCCGATGATTCGTTGGTAATTCAGAAGAGATCAAGGAGAGATTAACGATAATATTAAATAAATAGTATTTAAAAAAGAAAAAATCAAATATTAAAAGATCGGTCGTTAATCCGTCGACGATCACAAATAGACAACCAAGACGATCATAGATAGACACCAAGTAACCATTAAATAGTTTAATTTTCATCTTTTTAGCTAAATCTTTGATTACTATCAATGATATTTCACCATTTGTAATTGTTGTCATCGGTGACGCCGGTGAATAATATCTGTCAGTTTTCTATCGGTGATGGTTGCCGTTTGGAGATGCCTTTACCCAAAAAAGTTAACCCGGCGATTTTTCGCGGACATATGTGAGCTTTACGACAGATCAATCCATCAGTGGAACATTAGAATTGTAGTGAGCGGTTACCAACATTTACCAACGGTTAATCAAGTAGTTACCAACGGTTGCATAACATGCATTTGGCATTAGTGAGTGTACACACCGATCATTGTCTACACTCGTTGATCACTCATTAGTACTTAAACACCGAAATGTTAATGTTAGCCACTGAAGCAGAAGGCAAAAATCCTTATGCAACGACATCCAACAATTCTTGTTTAAGTTAGGGGCCATTTACTAAATGCTTACTGGGTAAGCGCTTGCCAATATCATTTACCATATTAATTGAGCATGGAAGGACCTAGAGTCTTACCCACTCTTTCCAAGTAAGCATTTACCGGGTTTAAATAGCTTGACAACAATCCATTTTTATGGCCATATTACAGCATAAGGTAAATAAAGGTGAATCTCTTACCGGTAAGCGCGTACACGGTAAGAATTTGGTAAACGGCCCCGTAGTTTATACAAGTGTACATTCCACACCTCCTAACCTAACCAATATTATCGCTTAACTAAATACCTTTCAATCTATTGCAAATCTTTGACATTGATGGAATTGTATAATCAATTAGGCATTTCATTTAAAAACTCGTTAGTTACAAATTATAAGACCAAAGAAAGAAATCAACCAATTAATAGTATACAATAAAATAAAATAAAATTATTCATCTGCAAAATGATATATATAGCTGAACGATCGTGTGAGAAAAAAAAAAGTTAAAGATGAGAAGTCTAAGAAAGGTTTCGGACCCTTGATCACTTTTAATCTCACTCCCATCCATGAATTGCGTTTCTCATGAGAATTGATCCAGTGCAACTCGATGCATCTCATTTGTGTTGATCTTCAATTAGGATTGATCAAAGGGTCCAGATCCCTTCTTATGCTTCTCATCATAACTTCCCTTTCTCAACGGAACTCAACTATATATATATATATATATAAATATATAAGGATTCTAAAGGCCTTGTTCAGTAAGGTAGTCTCCAAGCCTCTCAACAACCATGTTACACTGACCTGGAGTCACTGGTTCATCATAGATTCCAAATATCAAAGCTTGCCCTGTTTTCTTCACAGTTACTCCACCAGCACCCTGCACTCATTACTCTTTCTTTAAATTTCACATATAAAAAAAAATCTCAACCTTCTAAATGGTGTGTGACTGTGTGGCGTGGTGGCAAGATGAAGCCTTAGGAGCCACGACGTTTTTTAAGGCGTGCCTTGTGAGTTGTGACGCCAAATATTTATATCTCATATATAATTATATGGATACACGTATTTTTTCTACTATTACTCAGTGAGTCAATGATATTAAACAATTTTTAATTAGGTTATATCCTAAAAACTAAAATGTAAGACACTGAACAGGTGAAAAAAAAATCAAATATCGCATCACAGAAAACCACACATTGGGCCAAGATGAGCCACGGGCTTAAGGTGGCGTCAGAAACAAGCCTTGAGCCACGATGCACCATGGCGGCTGTCACGCCGAGCATTTTAGAGCAATGGTTGGGGTACAACATAATTAACAAACAGTGGGATTTTTCCTTCTTTTCTAGTTGCTCTTACCAAAAAATTAAAAAAAGAGCCAAATGGATTTAAACTTGCAACATGTAATGCCACTTCGAGTAGGCTGTAACCACTTTTTGTTAACTTACTGGTGCAACTTTATGACCTAATAAATTTACGGGCACCCACTAGGCTATTGCCGAATCACTTGCTCCTCGATTGCATTTTTACTGTAATTGAATAAAGAAATAGGATTCCATACACTAGCTCTACATGAGTTTCTAAGGGGCTGTTTGGTTGATTTTCCATTAAGTCCTGTATGAATAAAGTTGTCTGTGTGGATGAATCTGTCTGTATAGATTGGAAAGGTTTTTGTTTGGGAGGGTGTTTTCATAGATGGAAGGACCATGTTTTTAATTGGGAGAGACTGGTTTGAACAAAACTTGGCTTTCTGCATAAAGCTCCCTCCTAAAAACTTAATAAATAAGTCACTTTCTACATCATTAAGCCACTACCAAACAGTCATGAGTCATGTATAGCTGACTGAATAAGCTATGAGTCCCATTAAGCTCATTAAGCTGCTAACAAACAGGCTCTAAGTATAAACCAAACCGAACTAAGAGCAGACGAGCAGCCTGCCTCTGAGTACTTGGTCATGACCATATGAAATTCCCAATGAAGGATAACAAACAACTAAGGGCCCGTTTGGTTTGACATAATGTTTTCGAGGGATTTTGATTTCATGAAAACCGACATCCATATAACTATCCAAATTCCAAAACAAGTAATTAATAGACACCAAATCGCACCTTTTTTCCACGGATCACGGCACCCGGTTCGCCTTGGATTACCATGTACTTCGCCCCACCAAGCATTAGCCCACCAGGAGCAAGAAATCCAGGTTCATCGAAATCCTTCATAATGCCTGTGATCTCTTCAGGCTTAAACTGCATACAAACAAGTAAATGAATCTTGCTATGGTGATAACAAACAGATCATATCATCATCACAAAAGCTACTATTCACAATTATTTCAGAGTAGTACAAAAAAGTACCGAAAGCTCGTTGAAGTTGTTCAAATATATAAAAATGAAAGTGTTATTTGACTCGTTTAAAAGAACCCTTAGCGGCTGTTTGGTTGATTTTTCATTAAGTCATGCATGGATAAAGTTGTATGTGTGGATTAATCTGTCTATATAGTATAGATTGAAAATGTTTCTGTTCGGGATAGTTTTTTCATAGATAGAAGAACATTTTTTTAATTGGGTGGGGCATGTTTTGGAACAAACTCTCTCTTAATAAGTTAACCACCGATCTACACCAGTCAAACAGTTGTGTATAACTCACTGAATAAGCTACGAGTCCCAATAAACTCGTTAAGTTGCTAACATACAGGCAGTTAACCACCGATCTACACCAGTCAAACAGAATGAAAAATGTTTTAAAGCATGTAAATGGACATATAATTCCAAAAGTTTACAGCAACCCTTCAAATACTGGATTATACTTTACCAGCCCAATCATCATGTACAAGCAACATTATGATCTTTCCCATTGATAAGATCCTTAGGAAAAGAAAAACGAGACTCAACATTTCCATCCATCTGTCGAAACGATCACTCCCAGACTACAAAAGTTTAAAGAAAATTTTGCCAACAAGTATAACAAATAGAAAATATCGTGGTCGGTTACTAGGTTTTACACCACAAAACCATGCATCTTTTTTCAACAGATTGTGTGATCGAGTGTAGACCCGGCAAAAACTAACACGACACGTTAACCCGACATGAAATAAACGGGTTTTGGGTAATACATTTCAACACGTATAAGAAAACAGGTTGACACGACACGACACGAAAATCAAACGGGTTGGTCATGGTAAAAAAATTCAACTCGAAACGGACCCGAATAACCCGTTTATATATATATATTATAGGTTTTCTATTTAGTGCTTTGTATTTTTAATGTTTCGGATTTTTAATGTTTTGAATTTGGTTAGAACGTATAAGTTTGACTATAAAATTTAGATTTCTAATGTTTTCATTTGAATTTTGGATTTGTAAATATTTTGTGAATTTTCGATTTTAAATTTTAGTTTTATAAATGTTAAACGGGTTAGGCGGGTCGGGTTAGGGTTGGATTTTTCTGGCCGGTTTATTAAACGGGTCGGGTTAGGGTTATGAACTCTCAAACCATTTAACTTTGAATACGACACGTTTGGCAGGTCTAATCGAGTGATTCTACATCTACATTTAAAATTCAACAACATGCAGAAGGAAATGGAGAATTGTAGATCCCTTTGGAGGAGTAAATGTTATACGAAACTCGATAGTACGCAACAAGTTAAGCTCATTTGTCATTTCCAGAGATCTACATTCTACAAACAACATCGCTAAGGCCATCCGTACCCCAAGCGGGATGGGGCTCGGGGATGGCCGCGGGCTTGCGGGGATGGGCTACGGCTCGGGGATGGTCTGCGGGAAGGGATGGAATCCGGGTTCCCCATCCCGATTCACCCCGAAGGGTTTTTAAAAAAAAAATTATTTAATTTTTAAAAATCAAGCCGTTCAACGGCTCTTTGTAAAAAAAAAATTTATTTTTCTCAATTTAATCCTACTATATATTTAACCGTCAACCTCTTATTTCTCACACCTCTCAACCTCTTATTTCTCACACCTCTCAACCTCTTATTTTTCACACCTCTCAAATTCTCTCAACCTCTTATTTCTCACACCTCTCAAACTCTCTCAAATTCTCTCAACCTCTTATTTTTCACACGAACGGTATCTAGCACGCCATAAAGTTGCTTTCACTCACGAACAAGCTTGGGACGTCCTAAAAAAATGTCCAAAATGGGGAGCCGTTCCAACGATGACGACAACTTCATCGCGGGGTTCAAAACGTACCCAACCTTCCGATGATGACGATGACGAGCAAATTCAACGACCCATCGGGAGAAACAAGGCAAAAAAATCATCAACGAGTAATACGTCCGGGGCGAATACGGACGAAAGTGTTACTCAGTTGTTGACGACGTTCAACGACAAGATTGATGATACAATGGAATACAAAATGAAAAAACTCGATCTCGAAATCGAACGCTCAAAACTCGAACGACATAGGTTGGAACAAGAACTCGAAATCGAACGCTCAAAACGATTTGAGAAAGACTTCGAGTTTTTCATGACCCCGCATGATCACCTTACGGGAAACGCTTTGAGGGTTACTTTAGCGAGAAAAGAGCAAATTCAAAAATTTCATAATTGGTAGTGTTTTGTATTTTGTAATTTTTATTTTTAATGAATGGTATGAATTTTTATTTTTATTATTTATCTTATTTTTATTTATTAAAAAATATATAAATATTTTTATTTTGTTAAATAATTAAATGTATAAATAAAAGAATTAAAATAAATGAGGTGGCAAAAGGGTTTGAGGGAATGAGGCAAGGGTGTTTAGGGATTGAGTGAGGGATGGGAGAAAAGCTGATGTGGAGCTGGAATATTTGAAAGATTCTTCCATGGGGTACTGATGGCCTAAAGCAGACAGTATTTCACCAAAAAAGTAATAATGCATGGCTCCACAGTCCACAAAATTCAAACAATCAATCAAATCCTTCAACAAGAAGATCCAAATTAACTGATGCGTTGCAATTCGACGAACAGATCGGTAAACTATAACACATTATCAAACCAGATGAAAACAAACGAATTACAGAATCGCGAAGGTGTAAGAACCTGGGGGAATTTAGAGCTCTGAGCCCAAACGCTGCCGTCGTGACCGATGATGGCAGCGGAGGTGAGGTGATTACCTTCGATATCACACATCAGCTGCTCATCGACGTAAGATTGCCACGACATTTTCCGGCGAATCTCGCTGCTCCGGTTTGATTTTATGGTGGTGGTTATAAATAGCGATCTGGAAAGTTCTTCAAATTGAAATTGCACAGGAAGAAATGGTTTACAAGAAAATATAAATATAAATTAATGAGTAAACTATTTGGTCCCTGTAGTTTGTAAAAAGTAACACTTTGAGTCCTTGTAGTTTTTAAATTACAAGATGACTATCGTGGTTTGCAAAAACGCCCGAATTTAATCCCTCTCTCTATAATTATTGTTAGAAAATTTCTGTAATATGAGTGACATTTTTGTAAGTTTTTTGATTCTTTTGTCTTTTACCCAATCAAAATTTTTATTTATGATTTCGGTTATTGTGGTTTTTTGATCGGGTAAAAGACCCAAAATCGATAAAAGAACAAAAACGTCTTTCCTTTAACGAACATTTATAACGATTGTAGAGGAAGAGACCAAATCCAATATTTTTGCAAACTGGGATGGAGAACCGATGTGTCGAAACTCAGAATTAGAGATGGGCAAATTGGACCCGGTTCGGGACCGATTAGGACCGATTATGTTTTTTTTTACGAAAATTCTAAGCTCGGTCTTGCCTGGGACGGCTACAGGGCCGGGATCGCTTATTCTTTTAAAAAAAGGAGTTTTTATGAATTACCTTACAAGTTTTTCAAGATTTTTCAAAAAAATCAATTTTTTGGTTTTTACCAAAAACTTCCAAGTTCTATGTAAGTTCTTTTTGAAGTTTTTCAAAATATTATATACATAAATGTATTATTTAATGTGTATTCCAATACTGAATTTCAAAAATCATAATTATAAAAACATGAATAACCTTTTTGTGTAAAAATGTAAACAAAAGATGTAACATCTATCTTAACGACTCAATTAGAGATTTTAACGTGTATCTCAATAAAATATCGTTCAAAAAAGTAATATTCAAACAATATTTTTTTATATAAAAAAAATTGCGACCAATTTGGGTCCGGTCCAAGACTGCGCTTTGTACATGGGGAATGGGTCTGGTGTCTTTGGTCGGGACCGGGACAAGTGTTTTAGGTCATTGAACATATCATATTACTTATAAGTTAGGTTTAACCAAACATGCCTAAATTATCAATCAACTTATTAGTCAACAACTAGATTTCAACTAGTTTGACAAAACACGTGGCAAACTAAGCAAGTCAGACGGATCGGGTAAAACACCAAGGGGTCGTTTACCAAACGTTTATCCGGGTAAGTATTTACCAAGTCACATTACCTTAACGGATGAATAAAGTAAAAACCTCTAATTTTACCCAGTAAGAGCGAGGCAAGGACCAAGAGCCTTACCGGGTTAGTGAGGGCGAAGACTCTTACCACGGTTGGTGCTTACCGAGAAAATTGGCTATACCATTTTGGTGAACTAAAATCTTACCCGAGTAAGCGTTTGGTAAATGGCAAGAAACCGTTAACCAAACGCTTACCAACAACAGCCACCACTCTCATCTACCATTCTACCTTATCAAATAACATTCTCAACCAACAAAACGGATTGTTGGTAATCGTCTCTTACCCAGTAAACCTGGTAATTTCGATCCTTGCCAACCAATTGTGGTCATTAGGTAAACACTTACCTGATAAATGATAAATGACCAAACAATTGTGGTCATTAGGTAAACACTTACCAGGGAAGACTCTCGATCCTTATCATGCTCATTAGGTAAACACTTACCTGATAAATGACCAAACGACCCTTAATTTGCCAACCAAGTACAACGCCACACGATACATTTTGCTTCCAAGGCCGTGATGGTAACCCGATCAATATCATCGACGTCTAGCCAATCCCACGATATATTTTCAAGATTGGGAAAGGTAAGTTACCAAAATAGGAGTTGCAATTTCATTTACTAGACAATCAAAAGGTACAACCACTTCTTATAACTCGTGTTAATGAACGACGCACACACACCGATATACCTAAAATTACAACATTCCGAAATACTCTCTAAAACGACCGCTACCGGTATATCGAATTACATGCCACATCTAACGATAGTTGCGATAGCTGGGGCTGTACATGCAGCTCTCGGCATAGGATACCAGGTCTTCTGGTTGCGGAAGACGACTTGCCAAACCTACATACACCAAGACAGAAATAAAACAAAAATTCATATTTAGGGTCTATTAATTAGAAGCTTAATGAGCTTAATGGCACTAGCAACTTATTCGGCCAGCTATACATGACCGTTTCATATTGGCTTGATGATATAGAAAGTAGCTTATTCAGTAAGCTTTTAGGGGGAGCTTTATGCATAAAGCCAAGTTTTTTACAAACATGCCCCTCCCAATTTAAACACATGTTCTTTCCATCTATTAAAAAATCCTTCCAAACAAAAACCATCTTAATCTATACAGACAGCTGTATCCATCTAGGACTTAATGGAAAACCAACCAAACAACCCCTTAATTGTATATCTAAACCAAACGAAAGTGAATTGTGAGAATATGTGGAACCCCATTAGATTAAAAGCCCTTGAGAAGAGAAAAAAGGTTCCAAAATATATTGGGCAGAAATGGTCCAAATCCGACCGATGTGGGGTCGGAGGGAAGATGTAGGCAGATCTGACATAAAGAGTAGCGCAGCTATTTCTGTGGCTAGTGAAAAATGTGTGAAGTGGAGATAAACAGATGTGAGAAAATGGAAAGACGGGGGATGTTTACTTACAGCTAAATAAGCTTAATGGTCTGGGTCGGCTTATTCGCTCGGCCATACTCCATTGTGTTTCTTTACGGCTTAATCGTTAAGCCATTAAGCCAAAATGGCTATATGGAATAAGTCAAGACCCCTCATTTGTCCCCATTAAGCCACCTCAAACAGATTAAAACCAGAAATGCCCGGAAATAATCCAACCCACTCACTTTGCCTCAAACCCATCGGTCTCCCGTTCCTCAGACACACAAATTTATCCAGACAGACAACTTAACGCATACAGGGCTTCATGGAAAATAAAGTAAACAAACATTCAAGCTGGAGAGAGGTCTCACCAAGTTCATATGCTTTTGCCGCCACCTTGGCTGCAATATGAGCGGAAATCTTACGGATGTTGGTGAACGGTGGATATATTAGCCCCTTGTCAAAATGCTCCTGCGTAACCTGTTCAGCCAGAGCCTCGGCTGTTCCATTCAATACATAATAAACGAACATTACATCACATTTGTGAAGCATGTTTCACTATTTGAAAAAATGACTAAAATACCCTTTAACAACGACAAACGAAAGAACTTACAGGCTGCTAAAAGCATGTCATCATGAACACGGATTGCACCAGAAATTATCAAGCCAAGACCAAATCCAGGGAAAATGTATGCATTGTTCGACTGGAACCAATGGTGCAAAACCAATCAGAAGTTTCATAGTTGAACGTTAAAAAATCAAAAACGGATATTAATTTGAAGGTTCTAGAAGTTGATACCTGGCCCGATATGTAGACCTTTCCGTCGTATTCAACAGGGGCAAATGGACTCCCACTGGCGAAGATGGCACGACCCTGTGATCAATGATGCAAATATATATATATAGGGTCAGGTTGACAGGAAAGCCGCAAAAAATGAAAAACCAAGGAACACCTTGGCAACTGTTCATCTAGACGGTACGCAGATGTGCATACAAGTAATTTTTAAGCAATTTGTCCGGTATGCACATGTGCATAACATGCACACGTGCATAAAAACCAAAAAACAACTTCAATGGTTACCAGTTCCTACGTTCTCTATTTTTGAAAGGTGCGCTGAACCTCTCTCTCTCTCTATCTCATATATATATATATATATATATATATATATATCCACTCTCAAGAATACAAGCATATCTAATAGCATGCTTTCCTTTATAAAACAGTTTCATTTGTTGCATGGTTTGCTCAAAAGATCGAGCAAAAATCAAACTTGAAGTTTTTTAAGTACATAATGTTTATATACGGCAGATGAACAAATAAACTCATACACCCTCCTCATGTTTGATAAAAACCAGCTAATAATCTATCGGAAAATGTAAAATGACATGTTGAAAAAATTAACAAGAAAAATATAAGGGGTGTAATTGGAAAAAAGTGAAAAAACCCAGCAAAGCTTGTTGAATCACTACTTGGAGCAGCATTTCAAAAAGCTAGCTTATAAGCTTATTGCAAACCAAACAAGACCTTTTTCATTAAAATGAAAAATAAGTTAGTTGTCGGTTGATAAACTAGTCATGTTTACAAAAAAAAACTAGCCGATAAGGTAGATGACGATGTAAAACCTAAAATGACATGCTGAAAAAATTAACAAGAAAAATATAAGAAGCATAATTGGAAAAGAACTGGAAAAAACCCTGAAGCTTATTGAAACGCTACTTGAAGCAGCGTATTGCGTTCGAGAGAAACTAGCTTATAAGCTTATGACTAACCAAATAGAGCTTTTTCATTACGATAAAAAAATAAGCTAGTTGTCAGCTTATAAACTAATCACATTTGATTAAAAAACAAGCTAATAAGCTAGTTGACATTGTAAAATGACCTAAAAGAATATGTTAAAAAATCAATTGGAAAAATACAAGGGGCACAATTGGAAAAAAGTGGTAAAAAACCCTGGAGCTTATTGAAACGCTACATGATGAAGTTTAAAAAAGCTAGCTTATAACTAACTTACTAACCAAACATGGCTTTTTCAATAAGATCAAAAAATAAGCTAGCTTATAAAGATATCAAATTTCGATTATTATTTTGGAAATGTCGGTAAAGGATAGAAGTCATACCTCACTCCACGTATAAGCTTGCTCGGCGGTACATTCGGATTGTGAAGTCGGGTTAGAAAGGGCGAGAATAATAGGTTTCTGCAGAAGCCACTCGTAAATGAATTGTTCACTTTCTTAATTTTCTTTTGAGTAAATTACATTTTTAGTCCCCGTGTTTGTTAAAAATTGCGACTTTCGTCCCCGTGGTTTAGAAATAACGGTTTTTGTCCCTATGGTTTGTAATTCATTCGTCCTTATGGTTTAAAATTTATTGTTGTTTCGGCCCCTGTGGTTTGCAATTCTTTACCGTTTTAGTCCCTTAAACTTAAAGGTAGGAATTAGTCCGCAGACGAAAATAGCAATAAATTGGAAACCATATAGGGATTTTAAACCACAGGGACAAAAATCAAAATTATTAACAAACCACAGGGACGAAATTGTAACTTACTCTTTTCTTTATCGAGGCAGTCAGGTAACTGCTTAGAAAAAAAAATTACCTCATTAAAAGACGCCATCGCTTCGACAACTTCTTTAGTAAACGTTTGTCCTGCTCCGGATGATCCGATCAACACCGTTGGCCTGATTACCTGATCCCATCACCACCGTTCATTTGTTTTAAATCACAAATCACACGCGGCATACAAGAGAGAGAGGATCAGAGATAGATTCACACCTTGACAGCTTCCAATAATTCGTTAACGGGTTCGTGATCATGGGCCCACGGCTTCTTGAAATGCTGGAGTGAATCTAGACGGGATCTAACAATCAGACCCTACAAAGAATTATGTGACCAAAAGAAGGGATTATGGTTATGCAAGGAAAAGGGTAAGAAGGGAAATAAAAAGATGTCATCTTTTCAGATTTATTACCTTTGAGTCCACAAGCCAAACCTTCTTGCGGGTCTCTTCTAATGGAGCATTTGTCTGCACGAATGTATAAAACATCTATCATATAAACACTCCGTTTATCTTTCATCTTCTTGCTTTGGTGTCGGTGTGAGCCTTAAGGTTCGAGAGTGAGGTAGGAGGGTGAAAGGATTCTCGAAGGTTTTAGGGTTTTAATTTGACATGGGTAGTTTAGTAATTTACCAATTTTGTCCCGATCAAGCCATGCATGTCATAGTCTGATGTCGCGCCAAACGTGGGACAACAAGTTTTACATGGACGGGACTAATGAGAGCGAGGTTGGCGAGTGTAAGAATTGTGCAAAATCCCGTTTTGTTTGCGGGATTTGATGGGATTTGGAATTAAATTCCATTCCATTCCATTCCAATCCTAATATTTGTTTTTGAAGAAATACTTGATTTGAAATGCCGAGATTTCATTGAAATCCCAAAAACATGGGATTTAGTTGGAATCTCACGGAATTTCATAGAATTTTTTTGTACTAATGTTTTAAAATATGTTAAAAACACTAGTTTTGTAATAATCAATTAATAAAAAGATACTTTTCAAACTTCTTATAATTTTTTATATATTGTTCCTATAAACTATTTATAAAGAATGGAATTCAATTCCAATCAAAACCTTCCACGAAATCCAAATCCCTCAAAAGCATTACGTCAAACCAAACGGGTTAGGGTTTTATTTGATAGGGGTAATTTAGTAATTTACCAATCATGTCTTTATCTCCCTGATTTTTGTTCCACCTATTTTGGTGGGACAGAAAAAGCGCATTTTTGTCCCACTCAAGTCCCAACCTGATGTCGCACCAAACGTGGCGTTGGGACAAGTTTTTGTCACACCAAACGATGTCGCACCAAACGTGGGTAATTTAGTAATTTACCAATCATGTCCCACTCACCAAACAATAAGAGTATGACGGTCTAAAAGATGTAGATGTTTTTTCTAACCTGTTTCGATATCTCAAGAGCTATGAGTTCAGCAATGCCCGTGCCAGCCTGCATAAAAAACCGCTTTAATTAAAGACACAAATAGAAAAGGAAAAAAAAGTAAAAACATAACGAATCAAGAAGTGCCCGAAAGATAAATTGTTAACCTCTCCAGCTCCGAGGAATAGAAATCTATGGTCCGCCAAGGATCCACCTACTAATTTTAGTGCAGAAATAAGCCCCGCAAGAACCACCGATGCCGTCCCCTAAAACCAAAACAACAGAACCGTTAAGATGGGGATTAAGACGAAAAGCAAGTACTAAAAAGATTCGAATGTGGATCCTCCATTGTTATTACCTGTATATCATCGTTGAAAACGAGATGGGTGGTGCTATACTTTGCAAGAAGATCAAAGGCGTTGTGGTTAGCGAAATCTTCGAACTGCAAAACGACAATCAAAAGATTTGATGAGGACCATCTTTTAATTAAACCGAGAATAAAAAATTAATGCAATTTCTCGTTAAAAAGGAAAATCCAAAATTTATGTTTGAATAAAACATAAATTACAAGTGATGGATGAACATCTCTTGATAATTTGAAGACATGGTACAAAAAAAATCTTGTTTTTTGGTATAATTTATTAATTAACTTTTTTGTGGATTAAGATAATGATGAAGTATAGTGTTGTATTATTGGGGCTCAATGATTTATCATGTATCTGGACGTGTTTATCAGTTAGTTTTATGGAGTTCAAAGAGATTAAAAAGCTCATATATATATATATATATATATATATATATATATATAGAGAGAGAGAGAGAGAGAGAGAGAGAGATTCAAATACAAACCATACAAACCAATCAAATGAGAGATATTTATGGCAATAATAAGAGTTTATTTATTATGATCCAAATATTTATAGTAGATGATCAGAGTTCATTCATTATGATTAACGTTGATCCAGATATTTATAGAAGATGATCAGAGTTCCTTCATTATGATTAATGTTTTAGTTCAAGAAACAATCGAGATATTCATTAGACTGGATGGACGGTTGAGATTTGTTTTTTACTAATTAGAGGGTTTGTATTTGAAACTCTCTCTATATATATACACACACACACACACACACATAACGAGGAGTATTTTGTTGTAAACTTGAAAAGTTGCTAACCTGAACGAGGACCTTCTCCCCATAATTTTGCTTGACAGCAGACATGAACTCATCCATAAGCTCGGCATACTCCTGGCAAACAGATAAAAGGACTCAAGAATCAATATATTCATAATGAATATATGTGAATGGAGGAGGCATACTGCAATTAAGACTGCGCAAACTAGCTAACCTGCCCACTTGCTCTCCTTCGCCTCAGACCAATGTAGAATTCGTCATTCAACATCTTCTCATTGTTCGTGCCCACATCAATGGTTATTGGCAAGCACTACAGATATTTACGATATTACTTTGGAGTTATTATTCTCTATGTGTTTGCAAAAAGATATGAATACACAATAATAGGATCGTCTAAAAGAACATTTATGTTATCACGGGTTCATATCAGACCCTCTAGAAGCCTAGCACTAAAACCAAACGAGCCCCCACACACAGGTGGGGTGGCGGGGTCCGGGGAGGGTAAGATGTACACAAACTTGACCTCTACCCCCAAAGAGTAGAGCCGTTGTTTCCGTGAAGACTTGAAAAGATGGTTAGCAGTAAGCAATAACAAATGCAGCACTCAGAATTACAAATGCGGGCATGTAACAATTTTATACATATATATATATATATATAATTTGCTGTTCAATAAATATATATTATATATATGGCTTCATAGGTATTGGTATTTGATCATTTTCGCAAGAAAGAAAAAAATAGATGTATTGTTCTTGATATATATACTTACGGCTGAAGGACGAATTCCTCCAAGAGCTGTATAAAGAGAGAGCTTTCCTACAGGTATCCCCATTCCCTGTTGAGTATATATTTAAACAAACGAAGAATAATAAATACATCATCATCAAGATCGTTTCAGCTCTAAGAACAAATTTATCATCACGGAAAATAACCATAATAGCTGTTGCAAAACATAAAGATTAGCCACCAAATCTGGGATGCCACTTTGGTGCGTTTGGTATGTGGATAGGACTACACGGCGAGAGTGAGATAGGCGGGTGAAAAAAGTGTGAAAGGTTTTAGGGTTTTAACATTACAAGGGCAGTATAGTAATTTACCATTCTTGTCGTTATCTCCTTGATTCTTGTTCCACCTATTTTGGTGTGACAAATAAAAAATGCAGTTTTTGTTCCACCGGGGTGTACAAAAAGTTTTTGTTCTGTCCTGTCCCATGTCGTCATTAATTTATCAAGGGCGGTTTAGTAATTCACCAATCTGGTCATTATCTCCTTGATTTTTGTTTCCACCTATTTTGGTGGGACAAAAAATGCATTTTTTGTTCCACTATCCAACCCCAGCTGGTACAAAAAGTTTTTGTTCAGTCTTGTCCTGTCCAGGCCCACGTCGTCCCGCGTGCTAAACGCACTTTTGGTTTTAGTTGCGGTACAAAGAAAAAGTTAAAGAAAACGAAAAGATTTACCTGGCAGCCAAGGTCTCCTAGCCCTAAGATTCGCTCACCATCAGTGACCACTATAACTTGAATCTTTTTCTGAGGCCAATTCTTCAAAATCTCGAGGATCCTCCCCCTATGAACATAAATAATTATTAGCTCACAAAGGGTTTCCATATATACCCAACGAAGCAACCGAAGAATGGTGAGGGCCAGCTCAACAGACAAATAAAGGTTAATCCTTGGGTTCCCCCCCATAGGTCCCCGGTTCGAGAGTTCAGGAGATTTTCCTGACTTACTGTTATCTTCAGAGCTACGGGTGTAAACGAGTCGAGCTTTTAACGAGCTACTCGAGCTCGAGCTCGTGTCGTTTATCTCGAGCTCGAGCCTAATAATTATCGAACTCGAACACAAAATAAAGTTCGTTTAACTTAACGAGTCGAGCTCCATCACACCAATGTTTGACTTGACTCGTTCGAAAGCACGATTAAACTTTACGAGTCGAGTCGAGCCATTCGAGCATACACTTTTTCTAAATAAACGAGTTGTAAGATATCGAATTCGAGTTCATAAACGAGCATCGAGCCTGATGTAATTTTTTCGAGCCGAGCTCGAATAACCTGCTACTCGACTCGGCTTGTTTACACCCCTATTCAGAGCCGTATGGGATTAGTCGAGGTGTGTGCACAAGGGTGGACCCACTATGGTGCATACGGTGGCACGGGTCATCACTTCGCTCATCCGTCGTGGTGTAAAAAAATTTAGGGTCGTGAAAGGTGTCACCGTCTTATTTTGTTGAGTGCAACAGTAAATATTTTGAAACTACAATGAAAACACAAGTTTCTCTTGGCATAATTGATTTGCACGGCTTCTCTCCCATTCTACGCATGGGTTCGAGTTCGAATCCCGTTTGTATCATTTTCTTAGTTTCTAACTTATAATTTCATGTTTATTATGTTTTCGCGAGAAAAAAAATTGTGATAAAAGACTCGAACACATGACCTCACGTACGAAAAGCAAGGAACTAAACCACAAACAAATGATGATTTTATAAAAAAATGATTAAGAACTTACTTGTCATTTAAACTTATAAACAGACCCTGTGGGGTCTTAAAGATGCTCCCGTATTTTTGGCACGCTTCACCAACGGTTGGAGTATATACAATTGGAAGAAGCTCCTCAACGTTTTCAATGAGTAGCTTGTAGAATAGCCTCTCGTTTCTCTCCTACAGAGCCCGAAAGATGCAAAAATATCAGAAAAAATCGCATACTATAAGACGGAATTTAATTAAATGTTACGTAAATAGCAACAAATTATTTGCAAGATTTACCTGAAGATCCATCATGGCCTGGTACCGCTGCAGAGGTACTTGATATTGGCGCATATTATGCATCATCTTTTTTACCTGGTTATTGACATTGTTACAAATTTGAATCTTTTTTTCCCGGTAAACCAAACGAAACCAGTATATCCCACCCGGAGGTGGGGTCCGAGAGGGGTAAGATGTAGGCAGGCCTGACCTCTAGCTCAATGAGTAGAGTGGTTGTTTCCCTGAAGACCCATGGCTTGAATCTTATCCAGGTATTGGTATATTATATATTATAAGAACAAAAACTGAAACGAGTTCAAATACACACACACACACACACACACACACACATATATATATATATATATATATAGGGTCAGGTTCTGGGGAAAACCGCAAAAAAAAACGAGGAACACCCCGGTAACCGTTCATCTCTGCATTAAAACCAAAAAACAGCTTCAATTACTTGTATGCACATGTGCATACCGTCCAGGTGAACGTTACCAAGGTGTTCCTCAGTTTTTCATTTTTTCGGGGTTTTTCCGTGAACCTCCCTCCCTCTCTCTATATATATATATATACATGTATGTATGTATATATACCTGAAGATCTTGATTGACTACAACGGGAGGAAGAAGACCACGTAGGTAATGGGCATCTCGTTCTTTCACAGTGAAGGCCAGACCTTTGTTGTGGTGTGGGTCTCGCAACAAAGAGTACCCGCTACAGAAAAGAGAGAAAAAAAATTACTCACATAACTTAACTATAAGACAAATATAATGCTATAAAACATTGGAAAGCACTAAAGGCCAAAAACGAACATCATTTGACACGGTGAACATAAAAATTCCGACATTTTCGACAACAAATTGACTACAGGAAAGCTCTCAATATGCCAAATACTATAATTCAAAAGTTTCACCAATGAATCCAGCCAAAAAACAACCAGGATGATCGAACCCTACCGTTTGTTTTATTCAAATAAAGGGTCCTCCTATTCTTTAAAAACTCACCAAATGAAGCCTGAGTCTTGTCCCTTTCTCTACATTTAAAAATAAAACTCCTACGAAAATATAAAACATCACCTTCGATTTTATTTCCAGAACTTACTTCTGAATAAAAATTGATAAGAATATGCCATGAATTGTTAGCCGTCGTCTTGATGTAAAATTTAGGGGCTGTTTGGTTGGTTTTCCATTAAGTCCTGTATGGATAAAGTTGTTTGTGTGGATTAATCTGTCTTTATATTTTAGAATAGGAATGTTTTTGTTTGGAAGGGTTTTTTCATAGATGGAAGGAGCGTTGTTTTTAATTGGGAGGTGCAGGTTGGAAAGAAAAAAAAATGGCTTTATGCATAAAGCTCCATCCTAAAAGCTTACTGAACACTTTTTATATCATTAGACCACTATCTAACAGTCATGTATAGTTGATCAAATAAGCAGTAAGCTCATTAAGTTGCTAACAATCAGTCCCTTGGATGTATTTGATGAAAAGAATGATTAACGACAACCTTGACCGGCCCCACAGGGAACCAACAGACTGACTCCGCTGAGGCTAACGGACGGGTTTCCCATTTGTGTTTGTGTAATTTCGACGCATTACACTAGCAAACACACAATTATATATATAGGTGAAGGATCGTGTGAGAAGTTGAGGTTAGCGTCAGAAGCATGAGAAGTGGATCTGAACCGTTGGATCACTTTTAATCAAATGCCCTCCCATGAATTGCGCCTTGGAAGAAAATTGATCCGGTGCGTCTCGTCCTAATGTGCATCCACCTCGTCCTAATGTGCATCCATTTGGGTTGATAACCACTTCTCACACATTAACCTCAACTTCTCACCGTAACCCAAACCCTAATATATAATTACATATATGAATTATGAATAAAATATATTATATTATTTAAAGTGCATGAAATGGAAGAACAAAAACAGCATAGGAATCATCGATTTCTTATGGTACGGTGATGTGAATTGGAAAAATAGGAATCAAGATCGAGATCAGGATCTGTGGTTACCTGGCGACAGAAACAGACCAAGGAGTGATGAAATGATCCTCGGTGGCGCTATCCTCACCATACACGTCTTCAACTCCACCACCGACAACCGCAGTCGGTTGTTTAGAATCAGACTCCACGACTTCAATTGCCACCGGACCATTCACCTCCTTAACAGCACTATCCACCGAAACGCCAACGTTTCTCTCCGGCCTACCATTATTAGAGTTCACCATAGCTACCACCATCGGACGATAACTCGCCGGTAACCTCAACGACTGTGATTGCGTCCTCGAAACTCCAGAAAAGGAGTTCTTCTACAAACATCAAAACAACAACAAATTCATAACAAAATTACGATCCAAACTTCAAATTAAACCGATTCAACTCCAGAAATCGATGAATCATAATCAAAACCACATGAAATTGAAGAGGATACCGATTCACACTTCAAATTAACCCGATTCAACTCCAGAAATCGATGAATAAAAAAAACACATAAAATTGAAAAGGATACCGATTCAAACTTCAAATTTAACCCGATTCAACTCCAGAAATCGATGAATCAAAATCAAAATCAAAAAACGCGAGAAATTGAAAAAGGATTTGAAATTACCAGGAGAGAGGAGCCGTTCAAGGACATCATGGCGAGAGAGAAGAGTGTGATTTCGAGCAAAACTTCTCTCTCTCTCTCTCGTTAATGGCGTCCTCTGTGATTTCTTCAGGGGTTTTTGTCAAGATTGGGCTGCGAAAACTTATTATTCTCCGCCGCACCCACCTCCAAAACCGATACACAAATCAAAATGTTTATAATAAATAGCGATCTGTAAACATGTGTTAATGGTAATTAAACGTGAGAAGTGAGATGATGACAGAAACTGTGTTTCTGGTATGACGGACATACCCATGCCAAATTCATCCGCCCCTTTTTATACCATTAATTTGGTTTTTAGTATCTGGATTTGTATTTATATTATTTTATTTCTAAAGCTGTAATAATATACAAAAATTCATTAAAATATATAATTTAGACCTTTATACGATGTTTTATATGTGGTAGACTTGGCTCTATCGAGTACCCCTAGATGAAATGTTGACTTGTGAGTCGTGACGATGTTACAACGTCTCTAAAAACTTTTCTAAAATATAGATTTTGGGGAATTTTTATTCGAACGGATTCCCTAAAAGCTTCTTTAAAATGAAGAAAGTATGAAAGAGGTGATGAAAATCTCCAAATTTAAAGATATTGTAAATAATGATTATGAAGATAAATGAATTTTTATTTATTTTACCACTGAAATTACTTTAAATTAAATGTTTATAAAAGATAATCTATAGAGAAATTAATTAAAATGCCCCAAGTTCAAGTTTGCATTGCAATATTACCCCAAATCTCTCCGGGTTTGCCAAAATACCCCGCGATCCCGTGATAGGGCCCGTGATCGTAGACCGGCCCATGTGGCCTGCGATGGTGCTCAAAATTTCACTTTTGGTCCCTCCCGCGATGGACCCGCGATTTTGGGCCAAATTTGGTCTTTTTTGGTCCCTATCTCGTGTTTTTACTGTTTTTTCACACTTATTGTCTGAGTTGTTTCAATTATTGTACTTGGAAGACCAAATTGTGGTTGCAATTCACTGAGTTGTTTCATCAATGTTGAATTATTATACTTGGAAGACCAAATTGTGGTTGCAATTCATTGAGTTTTGTCATCAATGTTGAATTATTGTACTTGGAAGATGAATTTGTGGTTGCAATTCATCTTCCTCAATGAAATTTCATCCATAAATATCAGTAAAATGCATTCCATAATCATTCATCAATTCCATTGTGATTGCAATTCACATCCATTTCATCCTTTTTCTTGATTTCTTTCTTCACCATTTCAGTATTTTTTTCTGAGATACTACTGAAAAAATTAGTTCATCTGTTGCAAAAGCTAAGTTATATTTCTGTTACGATGGTGAATGGGTGCAAGACAACAAACAGTGGAATTTTGCTTATAAACCTAAACATGGTGTAAAACTGCCAATAAACTTTACTCATAAGAAGTTTGTTGCATGCGCCATGCAAAAATGTGGAATCGACCCTTCTGTTGTTTGCAAGTTAGTGTTTAAAAATGGTGATGGGCCAATTGTGGAGTTATCCAACGATGGAGATATCTCTGGTTTTCTACAATTTGCAGCCCAGTCAGAAAGACCTCCATCACTTTTTTGGGTATGCCGATTCATCGGTGTGCGATGAAGGTGATGACGAAGACGATGACGAAGGTGACGATGAAGACCATGACGAAGGTGATGACGAATACCTCCAACTGGAGGAGCCTGATTCTCAATTTTAGGCATCCTACGAGCCAACAGTTTATTCGGATCATACATATGGTTTTAACGACTATTATCCTGGTTTTGTTCCAAAGATGCAACAACAAGAAGAAGAAGAAGAAGAAGAAGAAGCAGACCAAGAAGGACGCTTTGCTGGAGTTGCTGATGACGAAACTCGTGTTTTCAAAATGGGTAGATCTGATATAGACAGATCAGGTACCGATAGTGATGAGGACGAAGAAGGAGGAAAATACACCCATAGTAATAAATCATTTAGTGAGTTAAATGACTTTTTTGATATGCCTCCTATTCTTCCAACCCCGGAGACCCATACACAAACCTACGAACCTGCACCTTATAATCGTAGTTCAAGGATAAATGTAGGTGAAGTATTTGATTCGAAGGATGAATTGGCCACACAGATCGGAATTAAGTTCATAGAAGAGGGTTTCGAAAGTAACACGAAGAAATCCGTCAAAATCAGATACGATGTTTTATGTGGGAGAGAAAATTGTAATTGGAGGATGTCTGCGAGTTCCGTGGGCTCTAAAGGAGGGATGTTTGTCATTAGAAAGTTGCACGACGAACACACTTGTTCGAGGATGCAACTGAATCCCAACCACTGACAAGCCAACAAAAGGATTTTGGGTGCAATACTGAAAAGCAAATTTCTTGATGCTAGCAGAGCATTTCGTCCAAAGGACATCGTCAATGATATAAACCAGCAGTATGGGATCACAATTGGTTACCACCAAGGCTGGTGTACGCGATGCAGGGCACTACTAATGGTGATAGGCACTCCCGAGGAGTCGTATGAACGACTCCCTGTGTATTTATATAATTTGGAGCTGCATAATCCATGTACAGTCACCAAGATAAGGACCGATTCCAAGGGACGTTTTGAGCTGTGCTTCGTTGCCCTTGGATCCGCGGTACGTATATTAACACTTCGTATGTTTACATGTTATAAATTATAAGATTTACAAAGGGAAACCACCTGTGTTTTTGAAGATCCGCACATTTCGGGCAAATCTGCGTCGTGTCTTGGTAATAGACGCTGCACATTTAAAGGGGTGTTACTTGGGTATGATGTTCCTAGCAGTTGTCATGGACGGGAATAACAACGTCGTGCCCGTAGCTTTCGGAGTAGGCAAGTCCGAGATCGGGGAGGAGTGGACTTGGTTTCTGTCCATGTTGAGACAATCTATCAGAGACCCGGAAGGGTTGGTGTTTATGTGTGACAGGGCTCCTTCCATAAGCGCCGCAATCTCTGCCACGTACCCAAACACCCCTCACGCCATATGTTGTCGACATTTGGAGATGAACGCCAAAAGTCAGGACAAACGTAATACAACTCACCACACCATCTACTGGAAGGCATGCAAAGTGTATACGGGTCGGGAGTTTGACCAGTACATGAATGCACTACGAGTTAGTGCCGATCGTGCAACAAAAGTTATGGACGATGTTGGGCCGGAGAGGTGGTCGACGGCCCAATTTTTTGCACAACGTTATGATATTCTGACATCCAATAGTGCAGAGTCGGTGAATGCACTCTCCCGTTTTGCTCGTAGATTATCGATTGTACAAATTGTGGAGTACTTCCGGACCTTTCAACAAGAGTGGTACCAACTTCGACGCCGAAAAGGAGGTTAAATGTGTAATAGACTCACACCAAAGGCGGAGGAGATAATTCTCATCAGGGCGGGAAGGGTTGCGACATGGAGGGTAAGCGAAATTGGGTATGGGAAGTACCAGGTTCGGAATAACCATGTTGACGCGATTGTCGATATGACCGACCATGTCTGTTCATGTCTTCAATGGCAAAAATCCGGGTTACCGTGCGGTCATGCCATCGCTGCTGCAAGGCATATGGGTCGTAGAGATTGCAGCGATTTGGTTGTAAATTTCTTAACGGCCGAAACTTACCGGGAAACTTACCGGGAAACATACCGGGAGGTAATAAATCCAGATGGACCCCCTGAATCATGGGTGTCTCCACACGACCCCCTTCCGCCATGCTATCCACCGTTAATAACTAAGAACGGAGCCGGGAGACCAAGAAAGAACGATTGGCGTCCATCTCGTGGTGAAGATCTGATACAAAGAAAATGTACTCGGTGTCAAGCAGTAGGACATACTCGTGGAGATTGTCCAGCTCCCGCCCCTTCAAGCGTGCTAAGGAGTAGACGTTCAGTCAGCCAACGAAATAGCCCGCAGGGCCCGTCGGAGCTAGAACCACATGGAAGTATAAGATATGATAGCATTGATCTGAACATTGATTTCCCTTGATTGGGACGATAAATCTTGTATGCTAAGTGCTCTTGTTTTTATATATAACATGATTTTATCTATTTTATCGCCCCGTGTAATTTAGCAAACATAAGGGACCTAAGTTGTATAATAGCAAAGACATGGACCAAAATGACCAAATTTGGCCCAAAAATGACCAAATTTAACCAAATCACGGGTCCATTGCGGGAGGGACCAAAAGTGAAAATTTGAGCACCATCGCGGGCCACGTGGGCCTGGTCCGCAATCGAGGGCCCTATCGCGGGGTATTTTGACAAACCCGAAGAGATTTAAAGTATTATTGCAATGCAAACTTGAACTTAGAGCATTTTAATTAATTTCCCTAATTACCTATACTAATGACACCATTGAGTCTAACCGCTCCTGGAGAGATCTGAGCCGTATAAACTCAATTCTATTTTCAATCTTGGCCGTTCAAAATCATTAAGCCCATTCATTCACCCCATTCAGTCACGGTTACCAGCTACCTACCAGACTCTCCCTCTCCCACGTTCTGCAAACCGGTCTCCGCCTTCAACCTCTCCTCCTCCACGTTCAATCCACGTTAAATCCCTAAATTTCTCACAGGAACTCCCCCACAAACTCTCTACTTTTCTCCAAAGCCTCTAATTTCTCTCTACCTCTTCTTTTCTTTCTTTTTTGTTTCAACATTTGAGATGGAATACCTAAATCGGTAAGTTGTTTATGAGTTGGATAAGTACATATGTGGGTTTCGATTGGTTTGCCCTTTCAGGTTTTCGATTGATTTTTGGTTTTTTGAAGATTTCTACATCAAATCGACAGTGGGAAGGAGAAACATCCATATACGAACTTTAATTTTGTAGGAGAACCAAGGCGGTGGGAAGGAGATGCATCCATATACGAAGCTACAAATCGATTTTCACACCAGGTTCGATCATTCTGTTGTTGGATTTCTCTATTCTTCATCTTTTAATAGGTTCGATTATCTGGTTGGTTTTCATTCTTCATTTTCGATTTCAGGTTCCAGCTTCTAAAGATATATGAAACAGGTCAAAAAACCCAACACCCATCTCTCTAATTCCATCCCTGTCTTATCGATAAGAAATCCATTAAAGTTGAAGCGTCACTGACACTATTTATTCGTGAACTTGGTGGTGGAAATCAACCTGTAGAGTAAGTTCAAATGTTTTGAAATGTCACTTTATGTTCTAAAGTTTGATAATTTTTGGATTTTTAACTTATTATTTGCTTAATTAATTTGTAGGTGAGTCTTTTCCAAATCCCAAGCAAATAAGTTTAACTGAAAACTGAAACTCTTAAATTTTGTAGTTTTTTCCCCTAAAAGTTGCTTCTCCATCATCTTCTTACGTGAAGTTTTTGTTCTACTTTCTCAACCACCAAGTGTTTGTGTTATTGTTTGTGTGACTATGTGTGTAGGAACACACAGTTTCAAACACAGAATATCATTTCAATTGCAAATGTTTCATGTTTTGAGGCTGGTAAATAAAAAGGGTAATCTCAACTGAGGACTAATTCCTCTCAATATTTTCAAACACAGAATATCATTTCATTGGCATTCTATTTGACTTTGTTGTTTTAGCTATTCTTACTTCTTAGAGGTCATACAGTTCATTATCTAAGCTTTTTATTATGCCAATGTTGTGGAAAAATCATAAATCTCATGATTCATTGTGCTCTTCAGTGATTCCTGAATGGCAAATAGCTTCTAGGTTTATAGGAGTCAGCCCATTCAATGGAGTAGTTATTAGGAAATAATTAATCTAAAATTTTCAGCCACTTTCTTTACTTGCAGCGTGTGGTATCATAGGAAATTTCAAGTTCCTCTCTGCAGCCACACATACGTAAAATGTGAAGCATATTGGAACTCTGATTCAAACAGCAACAACTTCCAGAAACTAAAACTGAACAGGCCCATTCAGAATAGAGGTTTAGCTGGAAAAACCTTTTGTTCAGTAGGGATATGCGCAGATCCTTTGAGTGATAATGAATGTCATTCACATGTCGAGGAGGAAAAAGTTGGAGTACTGCTTTTGAATCTTGGAGGCCCAGAGACACTTCATGATGTTCAACCCTTTTTGTATAATCTATTTGCTGACCCAGTATGTGTATTATTACATTTAATTTCTTTTGTATAAAAAAAGATCCCATGCTAATTAGTTTCCATTTCTTTCATGCTAACATTTTAGTGTTTGGCACAGGATATCATCCGTCTACCAAGGTTGTTCCGTTTCCTACAACGACCTTTAGCACAACTTATTTCTCTACTAAGGGCACCGAAAGGATGCTACAATTTCACTTGACACTTGCATTCAAACTCGATAAATTGATGATTTCACTAACATATTTCTAAGATACTAGTTCTTATAGCAAGTGTAAATGAGATAATGAAGAACAAGATGAAGATAGTCGTGAAGATAGACAAAACGAAGAAAATAGCCTTTAATATATTAAAACATTTGTAGTAATTTGTGCTTGCTTAGGCATTCTTCATCCATTGAAATCCTTATGTAGTGATTCTCTATTTTTGGCCTACCTGCTTCCTTACACCCCCACCTAAACATATCTTTACATGCTTTATAATGAAGAAAATATGCCCTTCATGGGCCACATGTAATCCTACTACACATGCCATTAAATTAAGTAAATTTTAAAAAATTATACACCTTTGCTTACCTACATAAAAACTGAGGCTTGGGACATATGCAGATCTTGCATCAAATGTTAGAAGCGCATGCAACATAATACTTTGTGGAAGATCTCTGCTTATATAATCAGTTTTTTGTGGAAATTATAGTGAATAATTTGACTTTTTAGTGATAAATATAATCCACTGACTTACTTTTAGATTGATTTTGAATTCAATGATGCTGACATTGTGGAAGAAGGAAGCCTAAATGCAGTCATTGGCAATCAGAAACCTCAAGGAGACGAGTCTATAATGGAAGAGAAGGTCAGTAAAAAAAATTATTCAATTCTTATTCCTGTGCATTGGTCAGTAAAAAAATATTTTATATTATAGACTTGATTCTTAACTTTTGTTTCTTGGTTGTTGTTCCATGTTACATCTAAATTGATGTTTTCCTTACGTATTTAAGTGTTTTTTTTTTATATAAACCAGGCAACCATGAAACACTCGACACAGAGGATCGAGAACTTGGATGGAAAATTTGATCAGCAAGTGGAAATATCAAAGTTGATTAAAAGTGAGGTACATTTGTGAGGCCGAATGATTAGACCAATGTAATAGTTTTTTTTAGGATTGGCTCAAGCATAATATAAGGTGGGTCTGGAGGAGAATGTGGTTGGTATTTGCATTGATTTCTAAGTAATAACAGTAGGTCAATGAGGGAAGTCTAGCTTGCTATGAACTTACTATAGAAGTATAATTAACTTGCTGAACTTGTGAAACATGCAACTGATGTCCGTAATAATTTTTCCTAAATAGGCTATGACTTGGATTCAATAAATAGAATGGTTTCTGGTTTGGTGAGTATTCTTTCATGCAACATCTATAATTGAGAGTTCTTTCATAGTCAAATTATTGAAAGTAACGAGTACAATTAAATGACATGAATGTGAACAGAAGGCCGTATAAAGGGTCAATAAATTATTTATTTGACAACTACAGTTTTTCGTTTGCTATATTTAACACTTTTATGTGGACAACAACGTAACCCACATACACCATTAATTTAAATGTACTTTTTATATGTTGAATCGGTTATTAGAGTTGTGCTACTGTTTCAGTAGAACTGTCTAGCTTTTATGACAGGGCATTCCAGTGGCATATATGGGAGACACCGCCTCATTTGATATATGTGTCCCTCAAGGATGTATTATGTTGATGACTTATAGAAGCATAACATTAATTTTTTTTGGCATTTTTGTGAAATATGGATTTCAATTAACAATAATTGAACTTGTATGTTTAGGACAATTTATACTATGCATTATTATTTACTTTTATTTGGGTTTTACGTCTTGCTGTATTACAGTGAGTATATAATAATTAGTATATATATTAATGAACTAAAGGAAAGAAAAGAGTAATAATACTTAGTAGGTTGAAAGGGAAGGAAATGGACACATATATCAAATGAGGCGATATGTGCATATATGCTTGTATTCTTATGCCTTATGGAAAATCCATATTTATTGTAATATTTATCAAGTATACTTCATGATTTTTTATTTCTCACTTTAAAGTTTGTAACGGTTTACATTTTAATAAATTGCTTAAAATCACACTGAATAACTCCAGTTTCAATTTCCGAAGTGTGGTTCGCTTTGTTGTGTATATTATTAGGCGGCAAATTTTGAGTACATTGAGGAGGCAGAGTCAAGAGTGGAAGAGAACAAGAGCTGCAACAAACAATCTATGGGTAGAGTTGCTAAAAGATAGATATGGAAAATTCATATGTTTGTAGTATTTACATCAATTCCTCTTCTAAAACATTTGTTGATTTAAATGTATACAAAGATGATTCTTGGATACCATAACATATAATAAAGAAACATAACTTTTGAAATATTGAATCTAAATTAAAGTTATATCGTGTACCCGACAACGGACGGATATAATACTAGGTTAATAGTTCAAAGTTTCATGAGAGATATCATCCAACTTTGTTTTTACATTTACTAGAATTTTAAGTCATGTTGTATACCCGGCCACCGGACGGGTATAACACTAGTTATTTATGTAATACAAAAAGTACTATTATTTATAAATCACGTGATGGCTAAAAGGGCAAGCCATTTGACATATGGTGGCTTTTACTATTAGCTCCTCAAATTTAGATTTAGTGACATTTTGGCCCTCCAAGTTTTCTTTACTCAAACTTTTACATTTTTCATTCATTGTCTTCATCGGATTGTAATAAAATTGTTTGAACTAGTAAAAGTAACTGGGGCTTTACTAAAATAAATTCAAAATATACGTTTAACTGGGACTTTACTAAAATAAATTCAAAATATACACTTAAAATCTTAGTATTGGGTCGGGTGTATATATGCTGAGTTGATTGAGTTTAAATCATATTTTTAGACAAATATTCATGTGTCAAAAGGAGTTAATGTGAGAGTTTAATAATAGATCCGGACACTTGATCACTTTTAATCTCAAACCAAACCATAAATCATGCTTGGTTCGAGTATTGATTCAGTGCATCACATCCTAATTGCATCAAATGGTAGAGATCTCTTCTTGCCCTTCTCATCATAACTTTCATTCTTACCCGAACATAACCCAGTATGTGTATAGGGTTGGGTTCCGATGAGAAGTCGAGCTTAACGTGGGAAGCATGAAAAGTGGTTGTCAACTGTTAGATGAGAAATAGACAAACATTAAGATGAGATGCACTAAGATGCATCAAAATGCACCATATCAATTACCTTCTAAGTCACAATTCATGGGAGGACATTTGATTAAAAATAATTAATGGTTTAAATTCACTTCTCACGTATCTCATATTAACATCAAGTTCTCAGTTCTCACACGATCATGAAATAATTTACATAGTCCATGTTATTTAATATTTGATGGGTTCTTTGTGATGATTTTACAATATACCCATCATGTTGTCATTCATATGTACAAACACCAATAGTATCATGATAATGATAAATATTCCTATCGCTCTAAAATAAATGTCGATAATTAAAAAAAATGGGGTTTTAAAAAATTGTAATTATTAAAAACTGTGATGAACAAAATGATAATTTTACTCTAAATTATAGAGAGAAATGTTCACCATCTCATAATAAAAGACGGAGTAGGAAAATAGTTGAAATTTGATATTTATTTTGAAGCAAACTAAAATAGAAATGTAAATACTTATTTTGAGACGAATAAAATATAATTTAAGGTTTAAAAAGAGTCATTAACGCAAATTATGAGGGGTTAAAGTGAAAATTTTGCTAAACCGCGTCGAGTCGCTGCGTTGGTGGGCAGCTCAATGCTCATGACAACCACACGCTTTCGTGTACCAAATTTATTCAATTAATACACGGATTCATTAAAATATTTGTTTGGTGCAAAAGATACGATACTTCTTAATTTTCATTATTACCAAAAATATATTCCTACAATATAATTTCATATATATTAGTTTTTTTTTCTCTATCAATTTTATAATAATATAATTCAAGAAAATAATTTTACGCGGTGATTTTTCATGTAATCCGATTGTTTTTTAGATTAACACACTCAATGTTGATTCCGTTTTTAATCTAGCAGGTGTCTACTTATTCCATTGACTCAGATTTCCTCTGCATAGATCCGTAAGGATTTTGGTAGACTTGTCGTAACCTTTAGGATTTTTCGGCACACTTTGGTTACAATTGTAGAAGGTTTTCTTTGTGTTTGCGGCACTTGGAGGTTTTGAGCTTATACTTTGAGTTCTTCTTATTTTGTTAGGTCGGTTTGGTGGTCGGGTTCATGCATTTTGGCTCGATTGCCTCCAGGAGTAAAACAAGTATACCCATCTTTGAATTTGCTACGCTATTAGTTTAGTGTGTATTTTATTAGTTTACCTTTTTTTCTTTGTAATAAGATTGTTTATGCACACTTTATCAAGTTTCTTGTTCATTACTTCTTATTTGATTTTGACCTTTTTAAGTAATGTGTTGTTTCTTTTGTTGACATTTTTCATTCTTGTTGATTTTCTCTTTGATGCTTATTTAATTTTGCTTCTCTTTGATTTCTTGACCTTTTGCATTATGTTGATTTTCTTTTCCAAGTTTTTGTGTCTTTTTTCTCAATTAACGGGATTGCTTTCAGGGTAAATGTAGTCAACTTTTTCGATTTTTATTGCAACAAGCCTATACTTCTTCTCTTGACTCGGGTTTCTTCTATAAAGGCCCAAAAGGATTCCGGTAAACCTACCTTGATTTGAAGTTTTTCCGACACACTTTGGTTCCAATTGTAGAAGGTTTTCTTTGTGTTTGCGACGCTTAGAGCTTTTGAGTTTAAACTTGGAGTTCTGAAACTTATTTTTGTTTGGTCGCTTAGGTGGCAGGGTTCATGCATTTTGTCTTCATTTGCCTTTCTGGACTGCAACTAGTATGCCCATAGTCGTCTTTGCTACACTTTTATCTTAGACTTGATTTATTTTTAAATTTACCTTTTCTTTGTAATAGGATTGTTTATGCTCTCGTTATGAAGTTTTATTTTCATTCCTCCACCTACTTCTTTAATTTTGTCTTTTGAGGTATTGCATTCTTGTTTATTTTCTCTACATCTTTTGTTCAACTCGGATTTCCTCTACAAAGGTCCAAAAGGATTCCAGTTGTAGAAGGTTTTCTTTGTGTTTGAGGTGCTTAGAGGTTTTGAGTTTAAACTTATAGTTATACTAATTTTGTTTGGTCACTTGGGTTGTAGGGTTCATGCATTTTGGCTTCCGGACTGCGACTAGTATGCCCATCGTTATATTTAGTTTAGACTTGATGTTTTTTATTTACCTTTTTATTTGTAATGGGATTGTTTATGCACACGCTATGAAGTTTTATTTTCATTTATCCCTCTACTTCTTTAATTTTGACTTTTTAAGTAATTTGTTATTTGTTTCCTTGACATATTGCATTCTTGTTGATTTTCTCTTCCATGATTATTTGATTTTGTGTCCTTCATATAACGGGACCGTTTTTGGGGAAAATGCACCCAATTTTGATTCTATTTTTACTCTAGCAAACCTTTACTTCTTCTGTTGACTCGGTTCTCTTTTACAAAGGTCTCAAATGATTCTGTTTAGCGTGCCTTGATTGTGAGGTTTATCTGGCAGATTTTCGTTCCAAACGTAAAAGTTTCTTTTTGAGTTTGCTTTTGTTCTCCACGGCATACTTTCTCCCGTAATTCTTTTTTGTATGCTGATTTATTGTTATATGTGTAGGTAATTGTTGTTATATATGTAAATAGAAGACGAAGTTTATGCGAAAACGATGAAAGCTGGGTTTTTTATGAGACATGTTTTGCAGGAAATGGAGTTCTCAAGTGGATTCATATGCATTTATGTACACAGTAACATGTACTACTCTATGGTCATACATGTTTTTTTAGGAAATGACAGTTGGTACTTTTATTTCAAATGATACAAAGATTATCGATTATTTGTCTGTTAATTGTCATTCTAAGATATTAATGACATTGTTTATAGTACATAAACTTTCTTAATTTTGTCTTAATAGAATATACTTTGAGACATTTGAACATGAGTTAAACACTTCTAATTATGTGTCATTTTAAATGTTTCTTTTTTCCCTTTAATATAAATAACACGTTTTAGATAATATAAGTTGTTATAATCCAAGGAAAAAAAAGGGTAAACCAACCCGATTACTAGGCTATTAGACCCAACCCATCTACACTAACCGTGCATCACAAGCAATACGCCAACCCAATAGGATTGGATGGCATCAATGACACCAAACACGAGTACGAAACGATAGAGACGTGCACTGTAACAAATGTATCAAACAGTCACAAAAGGATTTTATGTTAGTAAAAGAACAAAAATACATAGTATATTGGTTGGTTTAAAGTTACAACAACATGAATTTGATTCATGTTTATACAAACTTCTATATTTTTGTCTAGGCATAGCATATGACACCCTTCCAAAAAAAACTTCCATATTTTTAATGTTCCATGAACAACTTGAACGTTGAACATAAATGATATAGACAATGCAATATAACGCTTGTAACAAATAAAAACACATAAAGATGACACGACAATTATAAAAATAATATTTTAATTAGTTCAAACTTACAATGGTTCTAATTTGATCCATCTTCTTGCTCACTTTTCATATTCCAATTGTTCCATAAACAACACACAGGGTTGTATTGGGTTGGAAAATGGTGGAGACATACACTATAGCATTCATACCAAATAGATACACATAATGATACGACAATAAGAAAAATAGTATTATACATGGTTCAAAGTTACAACAATTTGAATTTGATCTGTGTTCCTATGCGCTTTTCGTATTCCAAATATTCTATTGTAACAACCCAAAATCCAAACATACATATAATCATATATTTCATTACATGCTTGCAACAAAAGTACTTCATAATTCACATTTGGTCCCCAAAGTCTGACTAAACAACTTTAAGAAATATAGTACAAACTTGATTCTATTTAGATAACATAATAACTAACAACAAGTTTATAAGTACAAAAGCATCCACATTTTTCTTAACGACCATCTCCTCAAAAGCTATCCAACAAGTGTTCTAATCACTTGGTCTTACTGGAACCACCACCTGGAATACATATTTTTAAAACAGAAAATGAGGGTTAGACATAAGGGTCTAGTGAGAAAATCCCTGACATTTGGAAATCATTAAAAATTCATTTATATAAAATACTCTTTATATAAATACACATATATCACACGTAAATTAATACCAATCAAGATTGATGCATCATACCTGTCTCATCCCACCTTATCCCTCCACCAATGGCCAACTATATTGGTTGCGAGCCAATTTTAACACACCGGTCCAAAGCCCGGCCACGTATTATATTCCCATATAATACTCACGTAATTATAATATCTCAATATATTATAATCACTCACGTATGACATATTCATACAATTTATCAAACATTTGTTGTCCACATAATGTATTCCAGTAAAAATACTTTTAAAGTAAAACTCACCTGAAATGTTTATCACAAAAGCTTTTCCAAGATAATTATCACGTATGACCAGCCTTCACAGAATCTGAAATCACACAAAATACTAAATATCTCTTTTTAAAACTAAGCTTATAAAATCTTCGACTGAAGTCGCAACCTTCTAAAAGTAATTTAGAATCGCAATGCATAGTGCCAAGTCGCAACCATCTACTGCTACTTCACCCCGAAATCGCAACCCACTATTGCGACTCCAATCCTAAGTCGCAATCCACTACTGCGATCTCAAACCCAAATCGCAATCAACTACTGCGATTTCAAGCCAAGTCGCAAACGACCATTGCGACTTCAAGACCAAGTCGCAACCAACCATTGCGACTTCGTTGAATGTCGCAGTCATCTATTGCGACTTCGTTGAATGTCTCAGTTAACTAAGTTCGTCCTAAACCCATAAATTTTGCAGTTTTAAAGCATGGATGTTTCTGATATTTTGCAGATGCGTTCACTATCATGAACCACAACTATCTATAAACCCAAAATACCCATATCTTACTGAAAATACCAAAACCCATCTATGTACTCTTTTATCACACTTATGAACACTTTAAAGAAATTTCTACACATAAAAAGGGTAGATTTGTTACCTTGTTTCTTCAACTGATATAACAAAACCCAGCAGAAAATCTTCAGCTTCCTTCTTCTTCTTAATCCTCTCTCAATTCCTCTCTCTCTCTCTGCCGAAAGTATGAACACACACACACACCTTTTTGCTTTTGATAAAATGCATATAAGTGAGACACCTCATCTCAATTAGGTGAAAAAGGATGGTTTGGGTGAAGATATCTTCACCCTTACCAAACTAACCTCACACTTATCCTATTTGGCAAAACTTACCCCCAAACTTCCAAATAAAAATTAGAACTTACTCCTTAACTCCTAACTCCATAAAACACTTTTAATAAAGACTTATAAATTTTCTCAAATTTAAATCAGATAAAATACCTGGTTATTACATCTATAAAATACTCACATAGTTATATCAGTATGAAGTGACAGAGACATACACTGTAAAAGTCATACCAAATAGATACACAAAACAATGATACACCAATAAGAAAAAATACACTCTATTGGGTTCAAAGTTACATCGATTTGAATCCGATTAATGTTCTTGCAACTTTTCATATTCCCCATGTTCCATAAAAATCTCATACAATTGTATCAAGTAAATTTCAACTTTGGTCCTTGAGGTTTTGTGAAAAGTTTGAAAGTGAGACCTAACTTTAATAAGTCTAGAAATCATCTATGTGGTTTTCATTTTGCTTTGAAAGTGGATCTCGGTCATTAACTATGTTTATTTTTTTCGTTAGATCAAAGGGCATTTCAGTCTTTTCATCTAAAACAATAATTTTCTTTAAAAAAATAACATAATTTTGTATTTTATTATAAAACGTATATCTCAATCCGAAAGTTGTTATTTATTAAAAGAAAATATAAAATAAAGTTTTGTGTTATTTTCTAAAGAGAAAATTAAAGATTTTGATGAAAAGATAGAAATGTACCTTACTCTAACCCAAAAGAAAAAAAAAACACAAAGTCAGTTTATTTTCAGAGAAAAGTGAAAACCATAAAAATAAATTATAGCCTTATCAAAGTTCAAGGTCCATTCTAAATTTTTCACTAAACCTCGAATATCAAAATTAAAGTTTATTCCATTAGAGTAAACTCTAATTTTGGTCCTTGTGGTTTATTGATTTCTTTGAAAGTGGAACCTAAACTTTGATAAGTCTATAAATCGTCTTCGTGGTTCTCATTTTGTTCTGAAAGTGGTCCCCCATTATTAACACCGTTAATTTACTCTGTTAGTGGTAGGGGCATTTTTGTCTTTTCATTTATTTCTCTAATTCTATTTAGAGTGAATTACACCGGTGGTCCATGTGGTTTACTTGAATTTTGGATTTGGTCCCTAAAGTACACTATCTGCGGTGGTGGTCCCTAACCTTTTAATTTACTTTTCCTCATGGTCCTTATATGTTTAATTTACTTTCACTCGTGGTCCTCTTATATTTAATTTAGAGTAAATTACACTTTTGGTCCTTGTGGTTATCATTTACTATCAATTATAGTCCCTCTTTTAAACTAATTACAGCTTTGGTCACTATGGTTGCCATTCTATTTCATTTTTCGTCCCTTAGACTAACTTTTGTTTAAAAAGTCAGTTTACTCTGGGGTATTTTGGTCTTTCTATATTTTAACTTCAAATAAAACATATATCTATATAATACTAAGAGTAAATTACATAAATCGTCCCTGTGGTATGGTCACTTTTTAGATATAGTCCCTAAAACGAAAAAATTACACTGAGCATCCATGTGGTTCGACTAACCGCATGCAGAGGGTCCCTCCCTCTAACGCCGGCTGTTAACCCAGTTAACCCAAGGGGTTTTTTTGTCTTTTTACATATGTTTTTTGTGTTTATCCTAAAAGAAAACTAAAAAACAAATTAAAAAATACCCCACTACCCCCTCCTTCTTATTCTTCCTCACGACACCCCCACCACTTCCTCACCTTTCTTCTTCCCCACCTCCGGCCACCTCCGGCCACCACCTACAACCGCCTATCCATTCATGTCTTTTTAAGAAACACGCGGACTTAAAAAAGGTGAATTCATGTCTTTTTTAAAGAATTGGTGGGTGTGTTTTAGAATCATTTTGTAGTTTAATCCAACATGACCCACTTCATATTTCTTGTGAAATTGGTTGAATTTGAGGGCAAATTTGTGGGATTTTTTGATTTTAGCTTCTGGGTATGAATCTTTTGTTAATAATATGAGTTGGGTTTTGGTTATTTATCAAGAAATATTGTTTTTTTAGTTTAATCCAACATGACCCACTTCACTTATCTTGTGAAATTGGTTGAATCTGAGGGAAATTTTTTGAGATTTTTGGATTTTAGCTTCTGGGTATGAATCTTTTGTTCATAATATGAGTTGGGTTTTGGTTGTTTATGAAAAAAGATTGTTGCTTTTAGTTTAGTTTTGCCAAAAGATCTCTAATGATGGGATTTTTAGAAGAAAGATTGGTTTCTAGGCATTCAAATGTCAAGATTTCTTGGATGAAATCTCAAATCTACAAAAAAGATAGTGTTTTTGGATTCCAACAACCCATTTCTTATTCCCCCCCACCACCACCATCATCATCATACTCATCATTTTCATCGATGCTACAGTCACCCGACCATGAAAATTCAAGCACCATGTTCATGCCACCTTGGAGCTTTGTTCCTCAAAACGGTTTGACTTTGACTTTGACTTTGACCACACCCAACAGATACCGATCTTCTTAACACGGGTTCTTCGTAGGGTTGGTTATCGGCGGTGGATGTGCACCTTAACGAACATGCCATTCTTCTTAGACCCCTTGATTTCATAAGGTTGAACTTGTATGATGCCTCGCCAATCTCGAAATTACCTGCTGGAACTTGGGGGCTTATTTGTTTGCTTGCAAAACGCCGCCCAGATCTCCTCCACCACCACCACCGCCACCACCGCTGTTGTACCCATTGTAACTCTTCAATGGCTGCCGTGATTTAATTTCCTCCAATGTTCGTCTCATCTCTCTGTTCTCCTTCTGTAAATTATTCAATTCTCTGCTCATCCAAGAATACATACCTTTTAACATCTCAAACTCACCGATTGTAGGTGGTGGCCGGAGGTGGCCGGAGGTGGTGGCTGGAGGTGGGGAAGAAGAAAGGTGAGGAAAGGGGTGGGGGGTGTCGTGAGGAAGAAGAAGGAGGGGGGGGGTAGGGGGTGTAGGGAGTGGGGTATTTTTTAATTTGTTTTTTAGTTTTCTTTTAGGATAAAGACAAAAAACAGATGTAAAAAGACAAAAATACCCCTTGGGTTAACTGGGTTAACAGACGGCATTAGAGGGAGGGACCCTCTGCGTGCGGTTAGTCGAACCACAGGGACGCTCAGTGTAATTTTTTCGTTTTAGGGACCATATCCAAAAAGTGACCATACCACCAGGACGATTTATGTAATTTACTCTAATACTAATATAATATACTACTGGGACCCACCATCATCAACTTTTCTTCTTGCTCGACAATGTTGACCAAAATTTCCTTTTCTCCATCTTCTATAACCAACATACCCATGAAACTCTACACCTGCAACAAAACCAAAATTTGCCCCTCTTGATCTCTCGTTCTACCTTTGATGCACACCTACTCTATCCTACAATTACGACAACACTCCCTTCCCTCGTTCGATCCAATTGTAATGAACACCTACTCGTCCTTTATGATTCAATTTTTATTTCAATGAAGAAGTGATTTTTTGAGGGTTGTAGTTTTTGGATGTGGGTTTTTATTTTTGTTTATGATTTTATGATTCTAGGATTTGATTTTGTTTATGAATATAGTATTTGATTTGGGGTTTGATCAGTTTTTTAGAATTTAAGTTAGAACGATAGATGTTAGATTTCATGGCAACAATCGGTTTGGGTTTTCTTTTTTGTGCATGTTTACTGTGATTTTCCATCAGGTAGAGCAAGGTTATGTTGTATTTTTGCAGGTTTATTATTGATTTGTTGGCTTTGATCGGAGAAAGAGGTGGAGCTGGGTTTTGACTTGTGGCCTACCACTGGTTTGATCGAAAAAAACCCAAAACCAAAATAAAACCCAATCGACTCCACCTCCGTCGTCTTCCTCTACATTCCGACCAGTCTCAGTCGTTTTCTTTCTTACTAAAAGCTGTGACATTTAGCGTTTCTTATTTTGGATAGGTAGCCAAAGCTCTATGTTGGAGAAGAAAAGGAGGTATCGGAAAAGGGGGAGGGGATGAAGGGCTCGCCAGAAAAGTGAGGGGGGTGGGGGGGCTCATTGTTAGTCCCAGATGGCTATAACAAGTATTGTAGAAGGGGGGGGGGGGGTTGAATACAATACTCAAATTTTCACAATTTTAATTCTTATATTGAAAATCTTTCAACAAGAATTACACATAGAAAACTTAAGACTGTTGCGGAAAAGAACAGATAAACTATTCTAACAATCTTACACAAAGTATACAACAAAATAACTAAGAACACTTAGAACAAAGCTATAAAGTTTTTCAAGCAAACTGGAAATTCTTGCACTTAGAGAATTCTTCCAGTTTGCGTAGAATATCAAGAGCTCACAGTAATCTTCAAAGTCTCTCAAGATGTGTGTCTTTCTGTATGGAGAGCTCTTCCTTTTATAGTGACAAGGAGTGTGCAAGCATTGAATGCTTGGGACACTTGTCATCTTCACACTTGCTGAGGATGTTGACTTCTGGAAAGTTGTGAAGTCCTTGTCACCTTTTACAAGGTACAGTCAGAAGAGCTCATGCATGAGAAAAGAGCTTTGCATGGAAATGGATAATAAGACAGAAGGTCACTTTATCCATGTAGAAAATATCTTCTCAATTTGTCTTCTTATGTCTCTCATTTTTGTCTTCTTTTGCTTCTCAAAATCTCTTTCAACAAATGCACCACCGATGGAAACTTGGGATATGTGACACATCTTTGGAGAAAACATCTTTGAAGCTTCTTTGAGGTCCCACCGAAATGTCATTTGGGATATGTGACACATCTTTGAGATATGTGACATCATCTTTGAGATATATGACATCATCTTTGGGAAAAGCTTCTTTGAGGCTTGGCCTAAATAGAGAGAAGTTTCGGTGGAGATACCACCGAAATTGTGAGAACAATTTCGGTGAACAATGACTTGTATGTTTGAGAAAAGATCTTTCACTTCCACAATGAGAGAATCTTTAATCTTGACTTTGGTTGATCTTTGACTTCACCAAACATTTGATATCTTGTACAAGCCATTACAAAGAACCATGCATCCAAAATTTCTCTAAGTATAAAATGTTTTTCAAAGTATAAAAGGAGATCATGAGGTCATCTTCAAATCTTGATGACCCAACAATCTCCCCCTATTTGACGATGACATCCATACTTAGAAAAACATGAGTAAGACAGTGAATAATGCAAGTTGACCCTTCTTTACTCTTTTGGGTTCTTTTTCACACAGTCCATTTTTTTTTTTTTGTGTGTGTGTATGTATATATGATATTTACATATAAGAAAAAATAAAGAGGTATAGCTGTACAAATAATCGAAAGGAAAAGGAAAGAAGTATAAACAGTATAAACAGAATGAATATTACTTGCATCTTTGGAGGGGCGAGTTGAAACTTGTGTCTGGCTTGAGGATTCTTCATTTTGATCAGCAGCCTTAGGATACTTCTGCCCAACTGTTGTATCTTGGCATCTTTTCATGTTTAGCATCAGCATCCTTTGTCTTTGTTTTGCTCCCCCTCAGTTAGATCAGACGGTCTTTGTGTTTCTCCCCCTCAGTTAGATCCGCCCGGACTGAAGTGCTCCCCCTTGACCGGTCCGTTGATTTCCTCATTTTTTCAAGTTGGTCGCTGTATATGAGTACTGAGGGTTTATGTTGCTCCCCCTCAGATGAATTCTCCCCCTCAGCGGCCGACGTAGGAAAAACACCAAGAGAAAATGAAAAGATCGGCCAGAACCAAGACCAATTTTTTTTTTTTTTTTTTTTTTTTTACCTTTCCACCGAAAATTGAGGAAAATCCACCGAAAATAGGCTATTTTCGGTGGAAAATCGGTAGGATTTTTTTTTTTTTTTTTTTTTTACCTTTCCACCGAAAATTGAGCAAAATCCACCGAAAATTGGCTTTTTTCGGTAGGATTTTCGGTGGAAAATCGGTAGGTTTTTTTTTTTTTACCTTTCCACCGAAAATTGAACAAAATCCACCGAAAATTGGCTATTTTCGGTAGGATTTTCGGTGGAAAATCGGTAGGATATTTTTTTTTTTTTTTTTTTTTTGCTTTTCCACCGAAAATGAAGGAGAATCCACCGAAAATTGGCTATTTTCGGTAGGATTTTCGGTGGAAAATCAGTAGTAAAACTTCTAAGACATTATGGAGAAAATCTTCAAAGTGAAGAAAAGATTGGAATTTCATCTTCCAATTTGATGACCCAAAAAGATTGAGTTTGAGGATTTGGGGTGACATCTGTAGAAGAGTTTGTAGTGGGTGGATTGGTGGAGGGATTTGAGGTGGTGGATCGGTGGAGGGATTTGAGGTGGTGGATCGGTGGAGATTCGGTGTGGAATCGGTGTGGGTCGGTGTAGACTCGGTGGTGGATCGGTGTGAGGATTCCACCGAGGAGTTTGAAGGATTGTACCGAATTTAGAAGGGTTTCACCACCGAATTTGAAGGGTTCCACCGAATTTGAGGGGTACCACCGATCGAGGAGGCAAAACATATGATGGGAAGTAAAGTATGGTGGGATATGGTTTTGGTTTGGTGGTTAAGGAAAATTTCGGTGGTGAGGTTTAGAAAAGAAATGGGTTTAAAAAATAGAAGAGGAGGGTGAATAAATAAAGGTGGCCACAAAAAGAAAGAAAAGTTTATGGATGTGAGAAGGGTTTAAATGAGATTTTCGGTGGAAAGAAAACCGGTGTGGGCTGGTTGGGTTTCTTCTCAGCAGAAAATAAGGGTAGAAGGGTGGAAAAGAAATTTGGTGAAAAAGATTCGGTGAAAGAGAAAAATGAATTCGGTGAAGAATGGGGAAATGGTTTAAAAAAATTGTGGATGAAATTTGAATTTCGGTGGATGAAATTCAATTTTGGTGGTTTTAAGAAAAGGTGATTTTCGGTGGTCGTGAGATTGCATGGTAAGAAAGTATTTTGGTGAAAGAATTTAGTAATTAGTTTTATTAAATTATTATTATTATTATTATTATTATTTTAATATATATATATATACACATCGGTGAAACCGAAAGTATGTATATATATACATATTTATAATAATATTAATAATAATAATAATAATAATATAATAATCATAATAATAATTTCAATACCCTAAACCAATGCATCTTAAACAACGCCTATTCTTTAGTGGGTAGAGCAGTAAGATGAGAACTGGGAGGCTTTTCAAAAACAAGGAGATCTTGAAGGTTTTGTCAACTTTATCACATAGAACCATCTGTCCAGCTTAAAATCTGCAATCACAAAGAATTTATTTCCTAGGTACCCATTTGGAGGTGCGTCCTTTTGGGTTAGAAAAAGAATGAAAAGAATTTATATCACTCAGAATAATTCTTTATTTCACAGTCTTTGGCAAAATGAGAAATATCACCACAGATATAGCATTTTCTATAAAGAGAGTTCCTTTTAGAAACTTGACATTTTTCCTAACTTTTGCTCAAAGATTTTGAAGAGATAACAAAGAATGGGGGTGCATCACATAGAATTCCTATTTCAAAAATTGGGAGTACATAAATCCTTTCTTTTGAATTGGACATTTTGAAACTCACAGATTGAAGAAGAAAATCGGTATGAGAAGTCATAAAGTTATTTTTGGAAAACTTTTGGAGGATTTCTTTTTAAGAAAGAAACAACACCCAGAGACTAGCCAAATAAAATTTCCAAAATTTATGTTTTCAGATGTGATGGCAGAAATTATGGACACATAGCAAAAGAGTTTGAAATAAGAGAATTCATAAAAAATAGATAAAACACATAGTATGTACCTGTGAAGAGTAGAAGAAGCACTTAGCTGATACAAGAGCAGTTGAGGAGTCATTCGCTTTCAGATGTGGGTTCATCTGCCAAATCATGAGTTTTAGCAGGCAGACCCTTTCCTCTTCTGATAAGTCTTTCATTTCTTTCCTTTTCTCTCTTGTATTTTTCCTTGTATCTTTCAGCCCGGTCAAAATTTGCAGAAGAGGAAGATTGGCTGAAATTTTTGGAAAATCGGTGGGAAGCACTTCTAAGTCTTTCAAGGTTTCTACTTTTACACTCAGAAGCAAAATGACCTTTTTTACCACAGTTAAAACATTCCTCATTAGATTTATCCAAAGGAGAGTGTTTGGAGAGAGAAGAGGATGAATTTCTATCGAACTTAGATTTTCCAGAAGAGAGATGAGATTTGGATTTAGAGTGCCCATCCAACATGGCCATTTCATCAGATAATTTATCAGCTGAAGTTTCCTCACATTCATCCTTAGCATCACTAAGATATGCTTCTGAATGATCATTGGGATCTTCTTGACTATTATGGTCAGAGTCAGATGGGTAGGTGATTTTTGGAAAACACTTAGTCTTTTTGGAAGAGTCACTCAGGAGAGCTAGAGAAGAGTTCTTTATAAACTTTTGCAGTTTCGTCTGCTCATAGTTGAAAAGAGTACCATAAAGAACAGTAAGAGGCATATGATCAAGATCCTTGGTTGTCTTTATACAAGTACAGATATTTTCCCAAAAATCGGGAAGACAGTCCATAAATTTGCACAGGACTTCCTCATTGTCATACACTCTACCTAACAGCTTTAAGTCATTAAGAAGACTGTTAAAGCGATTATAGTAGTTGGAGAGAGATTCTCCTTTCTCATAAGAAAAGAGTTCATATTTTCTAACAAAACCAATTTTTCTGCTCTTTTTAACTTCATTTGTACCTTCGTACAAAACACACAGAGTGGACCACATCTCTTTGGCAGTAGAGAGATTTACCAGAGAGTGGTACACTTCATCAGGAAGAGAGAGAGCAATGATAGTTCTAACTTTAGAATCAAGAGACACAAGTCGTTTTTCCTCATCAGTATATTTCTTAGGATTTTTAAGAATGTAACGACCAGTAGCAGCAGATTTTTCTTCATCAGACGAATCATCAGAATCATCTTTTTCCATGGTTTCTTTACCCGGCCTCTGCGTTTCATAGCGAGCCCAAACTCTGGGGATAAAGGGTCCCTCTTGGAGAATGGTTGGATATCTAGTATCCACTCCTTCCATGAACAGCATCATGCGGCTTTTCCACAAAGAGAAGTTGTTAGCATTGAACTTAGGAGGTTTTGAAATGGAGCCATTTTCAGAAAAGTTATTTTGAAAAGAGTTTTCAATAGTTGAAGAAGAGGAGGCAGCCATCGCAGATCAAGTTTATGGGATTAAACTTTCTGCTCTGATACCACTTGTTAGTCCCAGATGGCTATAACAAGTATTGTAGAAGGGGGGGGGGGGTTGAATACAATACTCAAATTTTCACAATTTTAATTCTTATATTGAAAATCTTTCAACAAGAATTACACATAGAAAACTTAAGACTGTTGCGGAAAAGAACAGATAAACTATTCTAACAATCTTACACAAAGTATACAACAAAATAACTAAGAACACTTAGAACAAAGCTATAAAGTTTTTCAAGCAAACTGGAAATTCTTGCACTTAGAGAATTCTTCCAGTTTGCGTAGAATATCAAGAGCTCACAGTAATCTTCAAAGTCTCTCAAGATGTGTGTCTTTCTGTATGGAGAGCTCTTCCTTTTATAGTGACAAGGAGTGTGCAAGCATTGAATGCTTGGGACACTTGTCATCTTCACACTTGCTGAGGATGTTGACTTCTGGAAAGTTGTGAAGTCCTTGTCACCTTTTACAAGGTACAGTCAGAAGAGCTCATGCATGAGAAAAGAGCTTTGCATGGAAATGGATAATAAGACAGAAGGTCACTTTATCCATGTAGAAAATATCTTCTCAATTTGTCTTCTTATGTCTCTCATTTTTGTCTTCTTTTGCTTCTCAAAATCTCTTTCAACAAATGCACCACCGATGGAAACTTGGGATATGTGACACATCTTTGGAGAAAACATCTTTGAAGCTTCTTTGAGGTCCCACCGAAATGTCATTTGGGATATGTGACACATCTTTGAGATATGTGACATCATCTTTGAGATATATGACATCATCTTTGGGAAAAGCTTCTTTGAGGCTTGGCCTAAATAGAGAGAAGTTTCGGTGGAGATACCACCGAAATTGTGAGAACAATTTCGGTGAACAATGACTTGTATGTTTGAGAAAAGATCTTTCACTTCCACAATGAGAGAATCTTTAATCTTGACTTTGGTTGATCTTTGACTTCACCAAACATTTGATATCTTGTACAAGCCATTACAAAGAACCATGCATCCAAAATTTCTCTAAGTATAAAATGTTTTTCAAAGTATAAAAGGAGATCATGAGGTCATCTTCAAATCTTGATGACCCAACACTCATCGGAGTGGAAGGGTTCTGTTGAGAGATAAATATGATAGAAGAGGGTCGAGATCGCCGTGAAGAGTGTTGCCGGAGGGGTGTTTTTAGATCACCGGAGGTTTTGTAGCTTTGACCTTGTGTTTTTATTTATATAATTAACAATATTATAATATTATAATATTATAACATATTCTTTAATGTTATTTTTTAAAGGAATATGAAATGAAAATTAAAAAGACAAAAATACCCCTAAGTTAATGGACCTATTTAACAGAAGTTAGTTTGAGGGACCAACATTGAAAAAGAATGGCAACCACAATGCCTAAAATTGTAATTAATTTGAAATAGGGACTATACTTGATAGTAGATGGAAACCAAAGGGACCAAAAGTGTAATTTACTCTTTAATTTACCTTCACTCATGGTTCTCTTATGTTTAACATAAAAGGATCATGAGTGAAAGTAAATCAAAAAGTTAGGGACCAACACCGTAGATAGTGTACTTTAGGGACCAAATCCAAGTTTTGGGTAAACCACAAGGACCATGGGTGTAATTCACTCTTTTATTTAAAAATTAAATATATAATAATATATAGATGTATATGTATGTGAAACCTTCTTCGGCGTCCTCAACACGCTTCTTACGAATTTCCACCATTAACGCCTCCCTGGCTCCACTTGTAGCCAACCTCTTGGATCCTCCGTAACGAAGAAACGGACCCGGGTCTCTAACAAAATCCGACTTCATCCCTCTTCGCAACGACATCTACCCCTGTCCGAACTACGACGAGATTTTTCAAAAACCCGGATTGCTCGAACAACACCAGGCCTTCAAACACGTTGTTTTGGAGCTATTCGACGACGAGCCGGGTAAAAACATCGTTCGGATTATAGTTGGCCCAGTACCGGAAAGAACCCGATGATTTACCGGGTCATAAAGATCCACAACAGTCCCAAGATACTTACCTGGTTCGAAGAATACCGTGAGATCATGAAGTCGAAGGCGACAAGACACGACAGAGGGACGGACACTGTATCACCGACGACAACGAGCTACTCCGGTTTCACTACGCCACATTCTTGTGTGACCTTGGATTATAAAAACGGTATATATAAGAAGATTTACAAAGGGGAATTCTGGTGTCCAAGATGGTTTTCATCTGAATTAACCTGATTATCAAAACGGTTGCTTGAAACAAATCCAGAAACCCAAATCACTATTCCTGAAATCATGGAAAACAAGTGGTTCAAGAAGGCTTTTAGACATATTAAATTCTATTTCGATGATGATAAGTTATGTAGTGTGAAAGATGGTGAGATTGAAGACGATATGGTTGATTATTCTTACGATCAGTCATCATATTCCGAATCAGAAAGTGAAATAGAGAATAAGAGGCGTTTAGCTAGCTTACCTAGACCTGTAAGTTTGAATTCTTTTGATCCAATTTCGTTCTCTCGTGAGTTTAACTTATCTGGGTTGTTTGAAGATGGAATGGAGGAATCAAGATTTGTTTAAGGGGCACCAGTTTCGAGTATAATTTCAAAGCGAGAGGAGATTGCTAAAGTGGTTAGTTTTGCAGTGAGAAAAAAGGATTGCAAAGTGAGTTTGGAAGGGTCAAGAGAGGGAGTGAAAGGTCCTTAAACAATTGGAGCTGAGATATTCAAATAAACAACTTCTTTAAGGGTGGTAGAACTTAAAAAGAAAGCAAGGGATAAAAGGGATAAAAGTTGGCTTCAAGCGAAGCCATGGAGGTGTTAATGGTGGAAATTCGTAAGAAGCGAGGTGAGGACGCCAGAGAAGGTTTCACATACATATACATCTCAATATATTATTATATATTTAATTTTTTAAATAGAATTAGAGAAATAAATGAAAAGACAAAAATGCCCCTATCACTATCAGAGAAAATTAACGGTGTTAATAATGGAGGACCACTTTCAGAGTAAAATGAGAACCATGAGGACGATTTCTAGACTTATCAAAGTTTAGGTCCCACTTTCAAAGAAATCAGTAAACCACGTGGACCAAAATTAGAGTTTACTCATTCCATCATATCCTCCCCGATGGGATAATCCGAAACCAAAAGGTAAAATAACCCGACCCAACTGTAAAACCCAGCCCATTTAGAGTAATATTATAATAAACACATGGCCCCACAGGTCCAGCCCAATAAAACCGGGTGACGTCACATGGTCCACCTGGAAACGGTTTATCTATTCCCGCCTTTTTCTTTTCACCAGCAAAGCTTGAAAAAGGCAAAGCAGAAAAAGTGTTCGATTGGGACGCAATGTGGGATTAGTTCCAGACAATCTCATCATTACTGCTTCTTCCTAAATTCTCTCTCTTTATTTTTCTATAAAATTGTTGTTTAATCTCTTGGAATATTGACCTGAACACCTGATTAACAGCTGTTTTTTTGATTTATTTCATCACAGATCCGGCGCCGGTCGGATTCCTTACATTTCTCCGATCATATCCATGGCTGTCTCGCCGGAATCGTCTCACAATCTACCGATGGATTTCCGTGCACCACCACCGTCTCCGGTTGCTTCTGGCCGTAGATCCTCCGTCGCCAATGATGAGATCCTCACTGAGTTTCTCCACCGTTCACTCCGTGTGCCTGATCTTGTGTTGCCAGATCGGGTGTTTCCTCGTCAAAATTCGAAGATCCAGAAGCTTCCGAAACTCGATTTGATAAACGTTTCTGGTTTCTCGGAAGGTGAGGAGTTTGCTGAAATTGTTGAAGTGATTGCACAAACAGGTTGTTTTGAGCTCGTCAACCATGGAATTTCCGACGAGCTTTTATCTTCTGTCTCCGATTCTGGATCTGGAGTATTCAAATTGCCACCGGAGAAGAAATCCGCTGTTTCAAGGTCTTCCGAAAGGTTATATGGTTTCGTTGAGTTTCATGGAGACGAGAAGGAATTGAGTGAAGAATTCGTTTGGTGTAGAGACGATTCATTGAAATCGGAGATGGAGGTGGTTTGGCCAATTCAGTATTCAAAATTCAGGTAACTCGATTCACTAATCTCATCAAATTTCTTCCACTAATCACGAAACAAATCTCGATTACATTGAATTTTTGCAGTGAAAAAATTGAAAACCTCATGTCTGAGATAGAAAACATATCCGAACCCCTACTGAAACTGTTCCTGGATGCCACAACTCCAAAATCGAGGTTCGATGATGATGAAACAAGAGAGAGAGAAATTACTGGATCTATATGTTACCTCTACAAACACTGTGAGAATACCGATTCAGAATCAAACGACGATCAGTACATGAACTCGTTAAGATATGATGTGATTCGAATGCTGATTAGAGGATCTGAACACTCCCACACACTCTGCTTTCACGTTTGCAATGGATCTTCAGAGTTTCATGTTTATTCCAAAAAAGGCTGGGTATCGTTTTCTCCCGATAACAAGGCGTTGGTGATCACCATTGGCGATCTATTGCAGGTACCTTCATCATTTTACTTCTACCTTTTTTTCTGTTTCTGCTAATGCATATTTAGTAATTCATCAAACAATAGCTTATTACATGGAATTCGAATTCATCATATTTGGATCACTAGGAGAGGTTGGGTTCCGGTGACAAGTGCCAAATTTTGTGAGAAGCGTTTTAAGTGATTATCAACCGTTGGATGAGAAATGGATGAACATTAGGATGAGATGCACCGAGATACACCCGATCAATTCCCTTATAACACGCAATTCATGGGAGGGTATTTGATTAAAAGTGATCAACGGTTTAAAAAATCTTTTCACCAAAAATGATACTTCTCACATGATCCAATGCCTAGTAGCATAACCCTAAATCGGTGAAGAATGGATGAATTTTATAACAAGATACAACACAAATATTAGTTTTGATTTTAAGTTAGATTCGGGTGGTGTATATATTTGATTAGTTTTGTAGTGCTTGTTATAGCATCTCTAACAAATATTCTCCAAAACTTTCTGCATGAGAGAGAGAGAGAGAAACATGTCAAATCAGGGACGGACCTAGATAAATTTTCATACGGTGGCACCATATTTTTTCATACGTTTTTTATCGAAGTGTCTTTCATCTTTTTATCAACGTTCAATATCGTCTGATGTGGTTTTAGCCAAATTTCGGCGTTTTGAGAGATTTTTAACGTTTTTTGCTTGATTTCGGGGGATTTTTAAGTTTTTTTATCAAGTTTGAGAGATTTTTTCGGTATTTTTTGTTTATTTCAAGAGATTTTTTCTGTTTTTTTATGTTGAATGGGTATAAGATTTGGGCTTTTTTCAGTTTAGGTGCACCCCTTGTAGTTTCCAAATGAATACAGTAACACCTCCTAAATCGATACGGTGACACGTTCACGAAAACGAATTTTTTTACCCTTCGCCGGAGAACTAATACGGTGGCACGTGCCACCACGTGCCCTTCATCAGGTCCGTCCCTGTGTCAAATATATTCTTCAAAACTCAAAGAATGGAGATTATGGACGCGATTTTTGCTAAGAGAGTGTAAAATTATTCAAATTTAGATCCCAAAGTGATTATAAGCGTTATAAATAAGTTTTAATATATATTCTTACCGGTAGATAAGTTTGAGCTTAAATTTTTAGTGAGAAAAATAATATTTTATTAAATGAATGAAATATTTTAATGATATAATTAATGTCGTAATCTCTAAAATTGAGAATTTGATGGAGTTGAAAGTGTTTTTGTTTTAGAGATTTTGAAGTTTAATTGAATAAATTTTGGAAAACCAGTTGGAGATGCTATAAATTTCTTAAAATTTGGAGAATTCCCGAAAAATGATTATCACGAGAAATAAACAAATTTTTATTATATTTTACCAATAAAATCTTTACGAAAGATAAATAATATTTTATTACATGCACAAATTATTTTAATAATACAATAAATGTTTTAGTTTTTATTTGGAGTAACAGTTAAGTAATTAAATTTCATGAAAATCAGTTAGAGCATCTCCAACATATTCTCTAAATTTTTTCTAAAATAGGGACTCAAAAGTCAAAATCTTTAAAAAGAATTACATTTAACTCCAACAGATTCTCTATTTTAGAGATTTTAATATTTATTATATTATTAAAATAATCTAGAAATTTATACTCCCAATACACTTTTTGAAAAGATTTTTTATAAATTAATATTAACTCAATCCTATTGGTGGGAATGAATAAAAAATTAATTTCTATCTCCACATACCAAGTTTTAGATAATTCTCTAAACTTGGAGCTTTGGTTAGTTTTCTCTATTTTAGAGAACCATATAAAGAAGCTGTTGGAGCAATTTAGAGAACAAAAGTCTAATTTTCTCTATTTTAAAGAACCTATTTGAGATGCTCTTACCTTCATGTGCCTTTATCTTTGTATTTATCTTTATTTTCACAAACTTTTATGTATATGTATATGTTATCACTTTCAAATTCACTAGTCTTTTAAAGTTTCGGTCATGATAATAAAAATAGGTAAACTCTATTTCAAACATAAATGGAAGTATATGAATATCTTGTTCTCACGTTCTCATTGTAACTCTTATCTTTCACCGGAATCTAACCCATAATTTATAATATAATATAAATTAAAACATAAACAAGTTATGACAGTAAAATATAAATAGTTTATATAAAAAAAATTAAATTAAGTTTTTTATGATTCATGTATTGAAGTTTCTTTAATAACTGTGGAAAATGGTGTGATAAATGCAGACATGGAGTAAAGGAAAATACAAACATGTTATAGGGAGGCCAATCTTCAAAGGGGAAGTAGAAGATTGTATATCCATGGCTTTTCTTTATACTCCTCCCATACCCAAACCCCAAAAGGATAACACCATTTCACTTGGCCACCAACTCTTGTTGCTTTTGATTTTAACCCTTCTTTGCAATATTTTCTTTTATATTTTCACTTAGACCAATACACTGAAAAGTTCTCTTTCATCTGGTTTTATCTGTACTCGAGATTTGAAGGAAATGTTATGCTTGATCTCTTTTGTTTTGCTTCACGGAAGGACGAGTTGTCCTACTGCAAATGAGCCTTTTGGTCATGCATTTTTTTAATATACAACTCGTGTTATGTTGTTACCTGACTCGCTTCATATATGAAACTGAGTATTCATAGATGTTTTTGTTATTCCAAATAAGACGACCGCAATTGTGTCAACTCTATGTTTTTTCTATAACTTGGATATGCTATTTTGGGGCAAACCTATTCAAACAACGGGAATGTGTTCAAGATAAAGCTCGTTATGTAATGACTTACCATAATTGTCATGCCCCATTTTTCACTAGGGACGTCACTGGATATTATGATCTGACGTAAGATACATAGTTCATCACATTGTAACATAATTAAGCATAGTTACAACTTAAACATCTAAATCAAAAAGTCGAGCTATAATAACATAACTTAATGTAAATCATAATAGCATCTCCATCATCGAAGCTATTTTGAAAATATTGAAGATTTAGGAAAAGCTTGCTCTAAATGTTATGCTAAACTCTCCTTCTAAATATAAAAGGGAAAAGAAGAAAAAAATGAAAAAAAAAAATCTTTAAATTTTAAAGAAGAAAAAGAAATATAACATACTTAGAGGCCGTTTACAAAACGCTTACCCAGGTAAGTGCTTATCAAGTCATATTAGCTTACCTGATGAATATGGCAAGGACTAATAATCTTACCCGGTAAGAGCGGAAGCAAGGACCGTGAGTCGAAAGTAAGGAACATGAGTCTTACCCGGTAAGTGAGTGTGACGGCTCTTACCACGGTTAGAGCTTACCGGCTAAATTGTTGCATACGATGCCATTTTGGTGCACTAAAATCTTACCCGAGAAGTAAGTGATAGTGTTGAATTTTACCAGTAAGCACTTATCTGAATAAGTGATTAGGTAAACGTCCCTTTAATGAGAGATCTCTACCCTAACTTGGAATCTTACTTCATTCATTGCCTTTGTTGCACTCACTTTAACTACTCCTACACCTACCCTTAACATTAAAAAAAATAAAAATTCAAATAGACAACTTAACATTTACAAATCTAGTGAAAGAAAGTAAATTATTCCCTGGTACAAAAAAATACAAATGAGAGCATAAAAATTGTTATTTTTTTAATCTTAAAATAAACTCAACTTTTTTATTTTAGTTGTTTTCTTGAAATAAACGTCAATTTTTTAAAAGCAAATGATTAACTTGTCATTCTATCTTTAGGATGTTTGCTTCGCATATTTTGTAAAAGGGGTGTTTGGGATTGGTTATTTAAAACAACTTATTCTTATTTTTAAAAGTGCTTATCAACTTATGTCATACTTTAAAGGAGTTGAGGGTAAAAATGTAATTTGGACAAATAAGTTACAGGGAGTTTCAAATAAGTTAGAATTGATTAACTTATCAAAAACAACTTATTTGTGGTGGAAAAAAGTTATAAACATTTTTCTTGTTTCCAATTCAAACACTAAAAATAACTTATTTGCGGTAAGGAAAAGCAATAAGCAAATAAGTCAAAAAAATAAGTAATCCAAACACCCCCTAAATATGATGGAATTGAAATATTGAATTGTTTTGACCAAATTCCATTTATTTGTTTGGTTCATTTTTTATTCTTTTAAATAATGAATCTTCAAACTCCAAGAACAAGAGATTTCAATATTTATTAGGCCTTCCGTATCCTCCTCGGGCTCGGAGCGGGCTCCAGCGGGTTACGGTACGGGGGGGGGGAGCGGGCTCGGGCTCGGGTTCCAGCCCCGGGTTCCAAAACCCGTTCAACCCGATGGCTTTTTTTTTTCTTTTTTTTTCTTTTTTTTAAATAATTTGAAAATAAAGACATTGGCAACGACTATTTTTTTAATTTTTTTTTCAATTTAATCACACTATATATATAATCCTAAAACCCATTTTATTTTTCACACAAAACAACTCTCTCATTCTCTCATTCTCTTCCATTCTCTATATTTTAAACAATATGGATTCGCCACAACCCGGTTCACCGACCGCATCATCATCATCCGTAGACACCGACGAGTTGTTGCATCTACAAAGGGAAATTTTTCGACAGACTGCACAATTAATTTATGGTAGCACCGCCTCATCGTCAAGAAGAGAGAGGGTCGCGAACATAGAAAGAGGTCGAGTAGCTGCAAACGAGCAGCTTATGCGGGACTACTTTGGCAACAACCCGGTTTATACACCGGATATGTTTATGCGGCGGTTCAGGATGAGCAGACAACTATTCGAACGAATAGTTGAAGATTTAGAAGGAGAGTATCCGTATTTTACACTTCGGTTGGACGGCAGACGCAAACAAGGTTTTTCTCCGATACAAAAGTGTACTTCCGCTATTCGGCAATTGGTGTATGGAGTAGCTGCTGACGCACTTGACGAGTACATCCGTATGGGAGAGAAAACGTCACGAGATTGTTTGTACAAATTCTGCACAGGTATTATTGAACTGTATGGTCAAAAATATTTACGCAAACCTACTTTTATTGATATTCAGAAGTTGTACGCCGCGCATGAAGCTAAACACGGATTTCCCGGCATGCTCGGAAGCATAGACTGTACTCAATGAGCGTGGGCAAATTGTCCGGTAGCATGGCGAGGTCAATTCATGAGAGGTGATCATGAGCACCCGACAATCATGCTAGAAGCAGTGGCCTCTCAAGATCTATGGATCTGGCACGCATACTTTGGTGTTGCCGGTTCCAACAACGACATCAATGTTCTCAATCAGTCGCCCATCTTGAACGATGTATATGATGGAAAAGCACCCGACTGCCCTTTTGAGGTGAATGGAGCCACCTACGAGCACAGATATTATCTAGCGGATGGGATATATCCGGAATGGGCTACTTTCGTAAAATCATTTACGTGCCCACAGGACCCTAAACGACAAAAGTTCAAGTCCGCGCAATAAGCGGCACGCAAAGATGTTGAACGAGCTTTTGGCGTGCTTAAACAACGTTGACATATACTTCATAACCCGGCACGCGGATGGGAACCGACAAGATTGGCAAACATTATGTACGCTTGTGTCATATTACACAATATGATACTCGAAGACGAAGATCATGCTATTTGTGGTGGCGATGAAAACGACCTTTTCACGGATGATATCGAAACCCAAATCAATGAGGAACAACGTGCGACAAATGTTCGAGAAGTCAAAAACCGGGGCACTCATAATAACCTTCAGTCGGATTTGGTCGAACATATTTGGCGTATCCAAGTTCCCAACAATGACGACGAGTAGATTTTTAAATTTATTTTGTAACTTTTAAATTTATTTTGTAATTTTTATTTTTAATGAATGATATGAATTTTTATTTTTATTATTTATCTTATTTTTATTTATTAAAAAAATATATAAATATTTTTATTTTGTTAAATAATTAAATGTATAAATAAAAGAATTAAAAAAAATGAGGTGGCAAGAGGGCTTGAGGGTTCCCGCTACGCCACTTTAGGGCTTGAGGGTTTGAGGAGGGAGTTAGGAGAAAAGCTGATGTGGCGCTGATGTGGCGCTTGAGGTCTTGAGGGTTGGGATACGGATGGCCTTAACAATAAACTGAGATTTTAATGAAATGAAATCTTATATGTTTATAATTTCAAATATAACCTAATTAATTTAATTTAGTACTTTTGTTTTGTTTTATATTATTTTTTGTTTTATTTTTATTTATTTTCATACTTTTGTTTATTTATTCAAATATATTTTTTATTTTGACTGATAACGTATTTAATTAAACTTAATTATATTTTCAAAAAAGCGTTAATTCGTTTAAACCAATAATCTGGCCGCTTGTTACAAAGTAAGATCTCATTTCAAATGCACACGTTCGTCTTTCAATCTTCTTTCTCTCATCAATGTGAGATAAAAAATTCAACTACAATTCAAAAATGAAAAAAATTCAATTCTTAAGTTGCCACCTCATATTTTGTGGACTTTTTTTAGATATATATATATATAGATTTAAACTTTTAGGTTAGACAAAATGAGCCAACATATTATTTGGAGGGTCAGCCAAAGACGCCAAAAACATTGGTTTAGAGGATCAGCTAAAATGAGCCAACCCCATGAGTTACCACAAAGACATCTCAACCTCCATTTATATATCCACAATTCATTGTCAATCTTTTGTCTCTCTATCAATGTGGGATATATTAGAAGCAACCACAATTCAAGAAATGAGGAAATATCATATCTTAGGATGCCACCCAATATTTTGTGAATTTTCCTTTTAGATATATATAGATTTAAACTTTTAGGTTAGCCAAAATGAGCCAACATATTGTTTGGAGGGTCGGCCAAAAAATGCCAACAACATTGGTTTAGAGGATCGGCCAGAATGAGTAAACCCTATGAGTTACCACAAACACATCTCAACCTCCATTTATATATCCATAATTCATTGTCAATTTTTTCTCTATATCAATGTGGAATACCTTATAAGCAACCACAATTCAAAAATGAGGAATTCTCAATTCTTAGAGCATCTCCAACAGCATTGCTATAATTTTTCTAAAATAGAGAATCAAAAGTTAAAACCTCTAAAAAGAGTTACATGCATCTCCAACAACTTTGCTATTTTAGAGATTTTAACACAAATTATATTATATAATATTATTTAATTTATATTCCCAATACACTTTAAAAGAAAAACTTAATATAAAATGATAAAAGAATTATGTTATTGGTGAGTTGAATAAAATAATTATTTCTTTCTCCTATTTAGAGAATTATTGAGGATTCTCTATATTTAGAGATTTCTCCATCAATCTCTATTTTAGCAAACAAGATAGCAATGCTGTTGGAAAAGAATATCAAACAAAAACCCATTTTTTCTATTTTAGCAATGCTGTTGGAGATGCTCTTAGGATGTCACCTCATATTTTGTGGATTTTTCTTATATATATATAAACTTTTAGGTTGGCCAAAATGAGCCAACATATTGTTTGGAGAGTCGGTCAAAAAAGGCCAACAACATTGGTTTAAAGGATCAACCAAAACGAGTCAACCCCATGAGTTACCACAAACACATCTCAACCTCCATCTATATATCCACAGTTTATTGTCAATCTTTTGTATCTCTATCAATGTGGGATACATTAAAAGCAACCACAATTCAATAAATGAGAAATTCTTAATTTTTAGGATGTCACCTCATCTTTTGTGGATTTTTCTTTTAGATATATATATATATATGGTTGGGTTCACGTGAGACCAAACTATTTTCGTGAGACAGTGAGACCAAAAAATTAACACTAAACATTCACAGTGATTCATTGTGAATGTATGAAAAATAACAAACCTTCACAACAAAACACTGTGAAGGTTCACCATCACAGTACCTTCACTGTCTTTTGCTGTGAAGGTTTAGTGTTAATTTTTTGGTTTCACGAAAATAGCTTGGTCTCACATGATCTTAAATCTATATATATATATAGATAGATTTAAACTTTTAGGTTGGCCAAAATGAGCCAACATATTTTTTGGAGGGTCGGCTAAAGACGCCAGACATGCCAAAAACATTTTTTAGAGGATCAGTTAAAATGAGCCAACCCCATGAGTTACCACAAAGACATCTCAACCTCCATTTATATATCCACAATTCATTGTCAATCTTTTGTTTCTCTATCAATGTGGGATACCTTAGAAGCAACCACATTTCAAGAAATGAGAAATTCTCAATTCTTAGGATGCCACCCAATCTTTTGTGAATTTTCCGTTTAGATAATGAAGCATTCTAATCCCACATTGTGCCACATCATTTTATGTGGTAATTGCTTTTATATATATAAATGATATAGATAGATATAGATTTAAACTTTTTAGGTTGGCCAAAATGAGCCAACATATTGTTTGGAGGGTCGGCCAAAAAAGGCCAATAACATTGGTTTAGAGGATCAACCAAAATGAGCCAACCCCATGAGTTACCACAAAGACATCTCAACCTCCATCTATATATCCACAATTTATTGCCATCCTTTTGTATCTCTATCAATGTGGGATACCTTAGAAGCAACCACAATTCAAGAAATGAGGAAATCTCAATTCTTAGGATGCCACCCAATTTTTTGTGTATTTTCCTTTTAGATATATATATATATATATATATACAGGTATAGATATAAATATAGATTTAAACTTTTAGGTTGGCCAAAATTAGCCAACATATTGTTTGGATGGTCAGTCAAAAAAGGCCAACAACATTGGTTTAGAAGATCGGCCAAAATGAGTCAATCCCATGAGTTACCACAAACACATCTCAACCTCCATTTATATATCCACAATTCATTGTCAATCTCTTGTCTCTCTATCAATGTATGATACATTAGAAGCAACCACAGTTCAAGAAATGAGGAATTCTCAATTCTTAGGATACCACATCATCTTTTGTGGTTTTCTCTTTTAATATATATATATTGATTTATAAGAGGGTATATGATTAGAGCATATCCAACAACTTCACTAAAATAGAGAAAATTGCAATTTTGTTCTCTATATTGTTCTCTAAAATAGAGAAAACTTGAGAAAACTCCAAGTTTAAAGAATTTCTAAAACTTGCTAGATGGAGAGCGAAATTATTTTTTTATTCATTTCCACTAATAGGATTGAGTTGTCATTATTTTATATAAATTCTTTTTAAAAAATGTATTGGAATGATAAATTTAAATAATATTTTAATAATATAATGAATGTTGGGTTTTCTAAAATAAAGAATCTGTTGGAACTAAATGTATTATATTTTAGAGATTTTGACTTTTAAATATCTATCTTAAAAATATTATAGAAAATTTGTTGGAGATGATTTTAAAAGCTATCAACGACTTAAAAGTAGTTATCACAATTCTAAAAAAATAATGAAACTACGTCACCAAAAATGAACCATGTCTAAGAGCATCCACACAAGTCTTGCAAGAGCCCTTGCAAAATGACATGACATGTCACGTGGCTTGCAAGACCTTGCTCATCTTTCTAAAATAAAAAGACCTTTCATAAATTAAATATATTAAACAATAACATTTTTTAATTTAATCAATTTGTTGTTTATTTAAATAATATTATTAATATGTTTATTAAATATATATTATTTATATTATAATTTATCAGTTTAAGAAGGAGTTTGATTTTACGTGTATGTAAAAGATGTTATTGCAAAGTTGACGTAACACTCTATAAAAGAGTATGGTGTTCCATGGTCTAATCAACAAAGGACAGTGGTTTTTTGACCCAACTAAGCCAGTCTCCAAGTGCAAAGAGCAGCGCGTTGACCCAGTCCACAGACACTAGGGCTCATCGGAAAATCAGGAACCCTAACCGGAATCTAAACTCAAAATCAACGTCAATTCATGGAATGATCAACGAAGACAACAGATGCTGAACGACTACGACGATTAAATACACATCGCCCGCCTTCAATTTCTCTATCAGAATCGTTGTTTATCGTTAAATTCCGACCACTGGACATCGGACCAATCAACGAACAAAAAACTGATGGAGACTACAGAAATGGAGGATGTTTCCGAATTTACGCTCGCCGAGGTATCTTTCCTTCTTCTGAATTCATGTATATGTACGTGTGTGCACCCGTAGTTTGCACGTTGATTGTTCCTTGCTAATGGAAAGTGTTGATCCCATACAAAAATTGATATTGATCTTCTACCTAGTTTATCACTGGCGTATTTGAATTCGTGATACCTTTCCAAATATATAATGTATTCGTTGATATTTTTGGGAAGATTCAGAATTTATATCAAATGATGTGGAGGTGAATTATATATGCTTTGCCTGTCTTGATATATATATATATATATATATATATATAGAGAGAGAGAGAGAGACTTGGGATCATGTGAGACTTTCATGTTTTCATTAGACCGATGAGACTAAGTTTTTACATGTGAAACTTCACAGCAAAGTCCTGTGAAGAAGGTAACCTTCACAGTGTTTTTGCTGTGAAGGTTTTGTATTCTTTTTTACCTTTCACAGGTTTTACTGTGAAGTTTCAAGTGTAAAATCTTGGTCTCACCGATTTCACGAAAACAGGTTCGTCTCACATGAACCCAACCCTATATATATATATATAGAGAGAGAGAGAGAGAGAGTCGGGTTCAAACGAGAACAATACATATTTAAAAGAACACGAGAACGAACAAAATCATTTGTGATTTTACATTAACGTGCAAAAAAGCCACGCAGACCTGAAGCCGCAGCCAAAGTCCTTTTTTTGTGCGTTCATGTAAAATCACTAATGATTTTGTTCGTTCTAATGTTCTTTTAAATATGTACTGTTGTCGTTTGAACCCGACTCTCTCTCTCTCTCTATATATATATGTATATTTTCTGAACTTTTGATTTAGTCAGAGGCATGATATTTTGATGCTCTGCACTTTTTCTCTCGTTAATTGTTATATTTTTCCTGAATGCTTGTGGTAAATTAATTTCTTAATGTAAATTTGTAAAACATCAGTTTGGTCTCAATACAGGGGTAGATTCATTTTTAAGCAGTGAGTTTGTGGATCAAACTTTAGATTTCAAATATCTGGACATATAGTTTTAAGAAAAACATGAAGTGAAGTATCTCTCCCTTAATATCCAAGAAAATGACTTTCACCCGCCAACCTTACTCTCGTCCGGTCCAGTCCTGTTTAGGTTTTCTACCACCTACAATTGATGGGATCTAGATCAGAATGTGTCTAATATACATCCCACATAACTTTTACTTCAATTATGTTTGCTTATGGTTCAAATGGAAGTTGGGTTAGTTTGCTTCCTCAATTTGGGGTTTTAGTGTATGTTACCCTCAGTATTTGTTTTATTCCATGTTTTAACGTTAAGCTCAGAGATATATCACTTTCCCCCCTCCATTTGGTAGGCCCTGGAAATGGAACACTTGTTCAGAAGACAGGGTAAAGAAACACAGCAGCAGAAGTTATGTGAAGAACTTGCAACCAAATTCAGGTAAAATTTCACAGTTACTTTGCGTAGCTTAAGGCGTGAAACTTGGCTGAATGAAAGGTTTTGCTTGCCAAATGGAAGTTTCCAGAACACTAGTTTTTTTACTAACCTTTATCTCTCATGCAGTTGCTCGGCTAATAGAAATGGAAACTCTATCATAACATGGGACCAGGTTAGTCGTACATGTAGGCTGTGAATGAACCAAACGTTCAATGAACTGTTCGTGAACACCGTTCGGGGGGAAGTTCGTTTATTTAATAAATGAACGAACATGAACACATTTTTTTGTTCGTTTAGTTAAATGAATGAACATGAACAATGGTCTCCTCTGTTCATTTACGTTCATGAACGTTCTTTCATTAATGTTTGTTTACATTTGTTTTTATATAAATATATTTATATATTATGACATTAATATGTAAAATCATTAATTAAATTAAATATTTAGAAATCCTTTTATTATCCCTCCTAAGTTCACCCGGTTTTTCATTTTGTTATGTTACTTTTTAGAAACGAAATGATGAGTAGTGATGTTTGTTTCTTGTTCATTTGACATCTTAATGAACGAACACGAATAAACACGAACAAACACATTTTCTTAACGAATGAACATGAACACCAAAATTTCTTTCGTTTACTGTTCGTGTCCGTTCGTTTGTTCGGTTAAGTTAAACTAACGAACACACCTCCGTTTGTGTTCGTTTGGTTCGTTTACAACCCTATGTACATGCTCTTTCACATTTTTAATCGTTTTTGTGTATCCCATCCCTTTCATTTGCCCCAATGACCTTATGTGGTTTTCTTTGCATAGGTGCACACTTGGTTCCTTGATAGACAATTATTTTCAGCAGTTAAGAGTAAAAGTTCGGTGGCTAATTCAAATGCAGCTGCAAAGCAGCTTCCAATCATAAACACTTCCCCAATTGCTCTAAAAAATCTTGTGGCCTTATCAAAAGCATGGGCTGAATCCGAAAAACCTAAGAAGCCCAAAGGTGGTTTATTTATTTATTTCTTATTGAGTGTGAAATGAAAATAGAATATTGTAGATTCCTTTAATATATATATAGGGTTGGGTTCTGGTGAGAAGTTGAGGCTAACGTGAGAAGCGTGAGAAGTGGTTAACAACCATTGAATGAGAAATGGACGCATATTAGGATGAGATGCACCGAGATAAGATGTACTGAGATGCACTAGATCAATTCCCTTCTAAGCCACAGTTCATGGGAGGGAATTTGATTAAAAGTGATCAACGGTTCTTATCCACTTCTCATACGTTAACCTCAACTTCTCACACGATCCTTCACCTATTTATGTATATATAGGGGTTCCTTCATTTGAGAACCCGTAAAATTGTGATAACCTTGAGAACTGGTGCATCATGTTCTATAATTTCACATGATTTTTTTCCATCTACAGCTTGGATTTAGTACATTGAAGAACATTATTTGTTTCACAATGTGAACATTTTTATGTGTTTGTGAAACAAAAAAATACAAGTATAGGGTTTCACACTGTGAACCGAATACATATGAAATATGAAACAAATATATGTTAATAAATATATTAAATTCTAACCTTAGATGGAAAAAAATCATGTGAAAATTGAAAAAGTATCTTACGATAATAGTTCTCACCATTATCACAATATATATATATATATATATTATGTAGCAAATGCTAAATTGCAAGAATAATTTCTGAAGTGCTTCTTGGGTGATATTAAGTGTCTTCATCCGGCATTCACCGTTTTGATTCTTCTACAGCTGAAAGAGTCGCAGAACTTTCGGATTTGATTTTTGAAGCTTTATCATCAAAGGATTGTGCTTGGTGAGTGTAAATATAACTGATGATTCTGAGATACTTTTATTTGCGTGACTTTAATTGTCGGCTTGTCGAGTGGCTATTGTGTAATAATTTCCCCGCTAACTTTCCAGGTATGATGTTGCTGCATTCCTTAATTTCAGAATTCTTTACTGTGGCGACCTCGTAAGACTTCGCTCCATAATCATCGATTGACATTATGGATTTCTGTTTTTTTTTTCGTTTTCTTTTGGGAGATCTGGGGACCAGTTAAACTGAATTTACAAGATTTGTTTTCTCCCTTTTACACACTTTTCACAGGAAATTCTCTAAACTAGCCAACGAGGCCTCCCCTCTTTAGTTTATAGCCACCTTTTCAAGATATTTACCGAAATAGCCAGAGTTGCGTAACCACTTTTTCCAATAAAATAATCAGAAAAATTAGACACTATGCAAGTTGCGTAAGTGCTACATGCCTAATGTTTACGTAAGTGCTAAATGTGTAATATCCGGTTATTTCGGTCACAATGTTGGAAAAGTGGCTATAAAGTGAAGAGGGGAGGCTTGATTGCCTATTTTGGACAATTTCTCCGCTTTTCACTAGCCGGAGCTCGTAAAAAGCCGCTCTCCTCTTTAGGCTAGAGGTCAGGTATGCCAGCATCTTATCCCCCCGACCCGCAACTGTAGGTGGGATATACTCGGCGACGAAGGATCATGTGAGATGAGTCAAGGTGAGAAGGTAAGAAGGGATCTAGACCCTTGATCACTTTTAATCTCAAACCCGTCCATGGATCGCGCTTGATACGGGAATTGGTCCGGTGCATGGCAGTGCATCTCATCCTAATGTGCATCCAATGGTGGAGATCCCTTCTTACCCTTATCACCATAACTTTCATTCTCACCGGAACCCAACTTCGTACTGTGCTCGTTTGGTATTTACTACTTCGAGAGTAAACACATTAACGAATCTCATGTACATGTTTTGTTTCTGTTTCAGGAAGTTCGAGTGAGATTTTGTGATTTTAGTCACGATCAAGATGAGTGGGTGAATGTAAGAAGGGGACTTCGTGAGCGGTCAATCCCCTTGGTGCCTTCAGAATGTCACAAGGTCAAAGTTGGCGATCATTTACTATGCTATAGGGTATGGCTTACATTTCTCTTTCCCTTTTTTGCTTGCATTATACTTTTCCATACTAAGCTAGAGTCCCATCTATACTAATAAGAGATAATTCAATGAATGGAACACTTTATAACCATAGGTGGACCCACTATGGTGCATACCAATGGCAGATCCAATTTTTTTGGTGATGGGGGTCGGAATTCAAGTAATGACCACGTGCCCACTAGCTTTTCAGTTAACAACTAGTTTTTAGCTAACAACTAACTTATCAGCCAACAGTTACAACTAGTTTACCATTATAGCCTAGTAATTTTTTTACCATTGGTTTGTATGATTGTATCAAGTGTATTTCGGAAACATTATATTGTCTCTATAACGTGTTGTTATGTTTAAAAAATGATGTCTATCATCTGGTAATAAGGAAAGTATTAGAACTCCTTAACCATTTATGACATGCACCCAAATGATATGCTACTCCACATTTGTATTATTGCACAAAATGGTGATCCTCGTACCATGGCTCCTCGGTTTTGCAAGGGTTAGGGATGAAAGTTATTAGTAGTTTGTTCACTGGCTTTTGCATAGACGAGGTTTCCATGATTTGAATATGTGACCCCACTTTGCCACCCATGTTACCATATACTAGTTGCTCCAGGTCCCCCCCGGACCCCACCTTTGGGTGGGACTTAGGGTCCGTTTGTTAGGAGCTTAATGAGCTTAATGGGACTCACAACTTATCCGATCAGCTATACATGACTATTTGGTAGTGGCTTAATGATATAGAAAGTGGCTTAGTCAGTAAGCTTCTAGGGGGAGCTTTATGCAGAAAGCCAAGTATTTTCTGAACCTGTCCCTCCCAATTAAAAAACACGCTCCCATTTATGAAGAAACCCTCCCAAACAAAAACATATACACAGACAGATTAATCCACACAGATAACTTTGTCCATAAAGGACTTAATGGAAAACCAACCAAAAAGCCCCTTACCAGGTTTGTTTGGTTTGGTTATCGATTGAATAGTTTGTTCGAATTATGATCATCTTTCTTGTTGCTGTTGATGTTTAGGCAAATGAAGATCATGCGCTCTATTCTGATGCACATGTCCTAAAGGTCGAAAGGCAGCTGCATGATAAGGATAATTGCACATGCATCTTTGTGGTTCGGTTCGAGTATGATAACGCCGAGGTAAATAAAAAATTCAAAAAGCCCAAGCACGAAGCCTGAACTGAAATGCCCGGGACTAGTATTTGGTCAGCTATTCATACTGTTTGGTAGTGGCTTAATGATATAGAAAGTGGCTTTATGCAGAAAGCCACATTTTTTCCAAACATGTCCCTCTCAATTAACAAACACGCTCCTTCCATTTATGAAAAAACCTTCTGAGGGAATTTTTTGCTTACTAAAAACGGGCTTGGAAGGCCACTCTTTTATTTTTGTATTCTGATTCGCCTCTTTTTGACAGGCGGAACTTGAGTGTAGTCATATATGTCGTAGGCCATCATGAAGGATTCAGAGTCGTGCGAGCTGTGTTGAAGTGGTTACTTGGTAAAGAACCGGGAAGATCTCGTTCGTTAGCTTGAATAGCTATGTTGAGTCGTGTTTTGTTGTCGTAACATGGAGAAAATAACGCTAACGATTAGGAAAATCTAACTATTGTGATTACCATATAATCATTGTGCAAATTAGTTGTGCTAGATTCTACTTTCTTGGGCCCCGTTGATCGACCGAGCCTTATCGCTTGCCCAAAAACGATGACCATTGACGGATCCAAGATTTTTGTCAAGCGGGTGCATCTTTAAGGTGGATCAAAGTCCTGCAAAGTCGTCCGATGTGTTTTTAGCTGAATTCCACTCTTTTGAAAAAAAATTCTTGATTGACTTCGAGAGATTTTTAAGTTTTTTTGGTTGATTCCAAGACTTTTTCGATTTTTTTGGTTGATTTTGAGGTAATTTTCTTCATTTTTTGGATGATTCTTATATTTTCTAATATCTTGGAGCACCCCTCAAAGTTTAGCGGGTGCATCTCTCATACCTTGAAAAAAGTCTTACTTTTGAAAATAAGTTGAGCGGGTGCATGGGCAGGGGCGGACCCAGAAATTTTTCCAAACGTTGGCATCATTAGACTATAAGAAACAAATATAGAGATATTTTTCATAAAATCAATATTGGTGTGGTAGTTAGTCCCTCGCTTTCCGAACCGGAGGTCTCAAGTTTGAGTCTTACTATTACAATTTTTTTTAAAACATAATAAATATGAAAGTAAAAGCTAAAATCAACAAAAAATGACTCTTAAAGACTCGAACCCGGGTCTCATGTAGAAGAAAACTCTTCCAAACCAACTCTACCAAAGGAAACTTATGTCTTTATTGCAGTTTCAAAATATATATGGTGTCACAAAACAAATTGATACGGTTGCACCTTTCACGAACCTACATTTTTTTACCTTACGTCGGAGAAACAATACGGTGGCACGTGCTACCGTAACCACCCTTCTGGGTCCGCCCATGTGCATGGGACCCCACTCAGACATACATAGCTCCGCTCATGTTGGTTTCTGTTTTTCGTTCTCTATTGTGGTTCAAAACCATGTAAAGCTGCATCCATAACAACTAAACCAAATGAGTCGATTATATTTCACCTGTAACTAACGACCGTTTCTGTGAAGACCTTGGTTTGTGGTAAAGTTGAATCAATGTGTCATGAAATGATAGACGAGACCCCTTCGTTGCGAATGGAGTTTCTTACATTTTCTCAGATATCAACGACCTTAACCGGCTCCACGTAACGGTCAACCAAAACGGGCATCATATGACTGATTGGACCGGTCCATTATATCTTATTTGAACGATTCATATTTTTTTCAATCGAATTTGGCTACAGGAATCACAAAATGGTTGATTATAAACCTCTAGTAAAATGACTGTTCGTAATTGGAGTATATACCATTTTATTTCATTTATATATGTAATTTATAGTTTAATATATTTATATATATTATATCCAGAGTTAGATATTAAAAAAGTTCTACTTATAACCAGTTACGGTTAATAGTTTACATCGATAATTACTATATTTTTCTGGATAATCATAGGTTTTCGGACCAACTTACATGCACTGACGAATTGGTCGGATTTATCAATGACTTATCCGAGATTTGCTTAAAATATTAAAAAGGTTTAGAAATAATAAACAACAAGCCCGTCTAGCTCAGTTGGTAGAGCGCAAGGCTCTTAACCTTGTGGTCGTGGGTTCGAGCCCCACGGTGGGCGATTTAAATTTTTTATAATTTTGAGAAACTATGTTTTTCATCCTTGTGTTTTTAGAAATTGCGACTTTCGTCCCTCAGCTTAAGAGATTGTTTACCAAACATTTATCAGATAACCGCCTACCATTTGTCATTTACCTTATTGACCGACAATGATAATGACCGAGAATTTACCCAAAGAATATCGCAAGAACCGAGGTAGGATTTCTAGTAATTTAGAGAGAATACTCTTTGATATGCATTAATTATTTAATGCATATTAGGTCTTTTTCTTTTCAATTTGAGTCTTTTATCTTTAATATCCCTAAATTGAGTCATTTTATTACTTATTTTCCTCTTTATTGTTTATTGGAGCTAGAGTAGTGAATGACTTGTTTTATGGTTGAGAATGGCTGATTGGTGTTCATTTTGGCAGAATTTTCTAGTGCAGATCCATGCTGCAGCATACTGCAGCACGACATGCCTGGGCAGATTACATTTTGGGACGTGGGGCTGAGCTCTTAAAGACAAATTGGCTTTTTGGTACTTAATGATGCAGCTTCCAGTAGTCTTAAATCCAGCTGGAGCTGATGTGTTGCAAACCCTTTTTGTACTTTTATGGCTTTTTACTTTATGTACTTTAGGACTTTTTGATACTTTGGGACCAAGTTAGTTTAAATTACTTTTGTGCCCTTCCTTTTCCTTCCTATATAAGGAGAGGTTGGGGTTAGTCTTAAGGGTTACCTAGTTACTTACTTACCTTTGGTTATTATTCTTATTAAGTGCAAGTATTGTGAGACCTTCTAAAAGACTTGCAACATTAAGTGTTATAATCCAAGTGCTTTTGTTTACCATTCTTGTTCATCTTACTTTCCATCTTCTAATTCTCGTAATTTACATTACTAGTTAACTATTATTCTTGCTTTCCATCTTTTAATTCTTGCAATTTACATTCCTAGTTATTTATTATTCTTGTAATTTACATTACTAGTCATTTACCATTCTTGTAATTTACATTTCAGTCATTTACATTTATGCAATTTAATTTACGTCATTTATTGCTTTCTTTACTTTCCGTTATGAGTAGCTAAATTTATTAATTCGGGTGTTAAACGGAAATGTGGGATTTTAAACCAAAGAAAGGTGGACGTTGTTTCGCAATAACGATGTTCCATTATTTCATTCAAGCTTTATAAAAACCAATGACACTTCTTGGCGAATTGATCACTTGCTAAAGTGTTAAAGTGCCGTGGACTTAGAGATAAGCCACTGAATGCACGTCAGTTTGAATGATATGGGAAGTAGACTTGAGAGAGTTACTGATAAAGTGACAGTTATCATCCATGTTTTTCTAAACTGATTTATTCTCGACAAGTGGTCACCAATCTAAGGTGTTAAAGTGTAGTGGACTTAGAGATAAGCCACTTGGAACACACCAACTTGAATGATATGGGAATCAGCTCGAGAGAGCGGTTTTTGATACAAAGAGATTTGGTCGTCCATATATTTTGAGAACTTTATCCCCCACTATAAATAGCTGGAGACTACACAGAGATGTGTCTAGTTGAATCTAAACAGTAGTGGGAATATTGAAGTCCGAGAGGAATACTCTCAAAATAGATGGTGGATCTAGTTATGACAAAACTGCATGCTGCAGCATCCCTGCAGCATGGCCCGCTGGAATTTGTGTTTAAGTCCCACCTTGAAGTTTTACACCCGTGCTTGCTTTAATCTCTGTTAAACAACATCAAAGTGACAAACCAAGCAAAACAAATCAATCTCTTCCAATTCGCCATTTTATTACTTGAAAGACGATATTAGATCTCATTGTATACTTGCTTTGAGGTTTAATTAGCACACGTCTATAGGTGTATTCTAAGCACTGTCACTCTTACCCGGTAAATGCTTACCAATAATCCATTTTGATGACTAAAAATGTTATTTGATAAGATAAGTGAGAGTTGTGACCAATGTTCTAAATGACGTGAGGCGTGGCGTGACGGCGGTGTCAAGCCTTACGAGTTACGGCGAGGCCATAACGTTTTTCAAGGCGTGACTTAAGACGACAAATATATGTATATATATATATATATATATATATATATAGATGTTTGTGTCAATGTCATGAACAACAATGATTAAACAAATTAAATTCATATAAAATTATAAGCAAAATAAGAACCATACATTGATAATTTTATATCGTATATACAAAGCTTACAAAAATTATATCAATAATTCATAACAAAAAGAATGTTTTATTAATGGTTTCATAATTTATACATCTCTAATCTAAAATTCTAATATCATACACAAATCTTCCTCACCTTTAACTTGTGGTTGATGAATTCCCGCTTTTAGTGACTAATTATAATCATTAATATTTAACTTAATAAGCTATAAATTATATATAAGTAAAACAAAAAAAACAAAAATTCACGCCTCAAACACGCCTTATAACCCGCCATAACACGCCGTAACCCACCTCAAACACGCCATAACGCGTCATAACCCGCCATAACGCGCCATATTGCAAGCTACGCCTCAGAGTCGCGCCACGAGCTTTAACGTGGCGGCAAGGCCACGCCTCGACGTTATGGCGCGCCATAACGCGTTTTTTTAGAACCTTGGTGGTGACTAATGACTATTGTCGATAAGCGTTCGGTAAACAACCACTAACTCAGTTTACTTATAAGTATGAGGGAATATAACAACAATCGATTGTAAAATTGTAGAGACGATCATAATTATAAATTGTAAACCCCAATAACTTATAAACCACAAGGAACGAAAACAATAATCATATATAAACTATAGTAATTTCAAAATATAAAGACAAAAATAATAATTTCAAACAAAGTATATAGACGTAATTTACTTTTAAATTTTTGTTTACAAATTATTTGGATCCACCTTACATTAGATTTCATTATTTGGATAAATCATATATCCAAAAGCTAATCTTGTGGGGTTAGCTCACTTGACACGAAGATTATGATCTTTGGGAATGTACTTTAGAGGTCACTGGTTCGAGTCCTATAAGGCCATCAAAGATTTTTATTGGTTGTTCTCCATGGCCCTTTGGATTAGTCGAGGTCGCGCAAGCTGATCCGAACACCCACAGTTAAAAAAAAAGAGTAAACCTTACTTTCGTTCCCCAACGTTCGTCAATTGCAATATATATCATCCCTAAACTTTAAAAACTTAGATTTGGTCCTTCACGTATGTCATTTCATAACCGTTTTGGTCACTGCTTCTAAAGATCTTTAACTCTTTTCAATAAGGCTGTCATAAATAAGAGTATTTTAGCCATTTTTATGTCAAGTCCATCACCCTCGGTTAAATAAGAGGTATTTTAGTCATCAGAAAAATGTTTAAAATGACTAAAATACCCCTCATTTAATTAGAGTTGACAGAAAGTTTTAATAACAATTAGTAGGGAACCAAAATCATTAGGAAATGACAAACATAAAAGACTAATTAAATCTAGATTTTTGAAGTTCAAAGTGGTATCTATTAAAATTGACAAACATCATAATCCAACAATAAAGTTTACTAAAGGGCTATTTGTTTACCTCTTAATAGTTCTATTAAGAGGCAACATCTGAATCGCTAAGAGGTAAATCTTGTTTGGCAAAAAAAAAACGTCTGCTTCTTAATGGTTCTAAAACCCTCTGAATGATTTTGTATCTTGGGTCTCCCTTAACCATTCAGCTCCCTAATTTCATTATGAACAATTGCCAAACAACTATAGTTCATTATGCTCTATATCATCATAATCTCTTAATAATTCTGACCACTTAATCATTCAACACCAAACCATTCAGCTACTGTCAAACAACCCCTAAGAAAACAACAACTATAAATGTTTTTTTATTTTTATTTTTGTAATTATTCTTTTAAATAAAACAAAATAACACTGTATTTGTCCTAGTACTTCCTGCTTCCCATCATCTTCTTTACACATCTACCCACTCCCTTCCCTTTTTACAAAAATAACCACTTTTTCTGTTAGCTCTTTTGTTTTTACATCACCTTTATGTATCCAATTGATTTTATGAAACTTAGTCAGCAATGGTATAAAGTTACTTTTTAAATTCGTGAACTTGTTTCATATAATTAAATAATAACCCATATCGCAGGATTGGGTTCCGCTGAGAAGTGCCAAATATGGTGAGAAGTGGTTATCAATCGTTGGATGAGAAATGGACGAACAATAGGATGAGATGCACCTGATCAATTCCCTTTTAAGCCGCAATTCATGAGAGGCATGGGCGGACCCAAGTGGGTGGTTACGGTGGCACGTGCCACCGTATTATTTCTCCGGCGAAGGGTAAAAAATTTTAGGTACGTGAAAGGTGCAACCGTATCGTTTTGGAAGGTGCTACCGTATTATTTTAGAAACTTCAAGAAGGTGCAATCCTATCTCGAAAAAAACTCTTGAAATCAACAAAAAAAAAGGGAAAAAATTCCTCGAAATGGATAAAGAAACTTGAAAATCTCTCGAAATCAAGCAAAAAGTTTCAAAAATCTTTCGAAACGGTGGAATTAAGCTAAAAACACATCAAACAATATTAAACGCCAGTAAAAAGATGAAAAGACGTCGATAAAAATCGCGCTTTTAGTAATTATTTTTTGTCTATATTATCTGGTGCCACCAATTTTATGGGTCCGCCCCTAATGAGAGAGTATTTGATTAAAAGTGATCAACGGTTTAAAAACACTTATCACCAAAAATGACACTTCTCACATGATCCTATCGCATTATCTGTATTTTTTTATATATATTTACGTCTTCTGAATATAAAGCAATTGATTATATATGTGTATACACATGCATCATGCAGGTTTTAAAATAATTAAAGTTCAAAACAATATGAAACCCACATTTGCCGTATATAGTATTTAGAGTAAATTACATTTTTAGTCCCTGTGGTTTGTTGAAAATTTCTATTTTCGTTTTTATGGTTTTGACATTGCGATTTAATCCCCATAGTTTATAATTCATCACATTTTTTGTCCTTATGATTTAAAATTTATTGCTATTTTCATCCCTATCGTTTACAATTCATTTCTATTTTAGGCCTTCATGCTTAAAAGTAGGGTTTTAGTCTCAGGGACAAAAATAGAAATGAATTGCAAACCCTAAAGACGAAAACCAAAATTTCAAAACCATAGAGACGAAATCTGCAATTTTTACCAAACCACAGGGACGAAAAACGTAATTTACTCTAATATTTATATACGTCAAATGTAACAAATAAACTCATGCATTCTCCTCACCTTTGGTTAGGTTTAAACCCCTGATATTCTAGAAGGTCAAATGCTCTGATACCGTTAGGCCAAAGATCATTTGATAATTATTTGTTGTTAATAACATGTCAAATATGTAAAACAATAAAACAGTAAAACTGACAAATTAACTAAAGAAAGTATATCAAATAATATAAAACTTATTCAAACATTTACATCCTTTTAAATTTCAAAATTTGTAATATTATTATTATTATTATTATTATTATTATATATTCTTTATCATATTTAATATATCAATTATATATAAAACTAAAAACACTCTCAATTCAACCCAATCCATTATCCTTGTAGTTTCATCTGTCATCCAATCTGATATTTAGAATCATCTCATAAAATAGAGTAAATTACACTTTCTGTCCCTATGGTTTGTTGAAAATTTATATTTTCATTTCTATAATTTTTAATTTATTGCTTTTTCGTCTATTTAATTTACAAGTTAATGTTGTTTTCGTCCTTGTAGTTTACAATTTATTGTTGTTTTCGACGTTATAATTAAGGGTAAAAGTTAGCCCAAGGGACGAAAATAAAAACAAACTACAAACTATGAAGACGAAAATCAAAAATTTGAAACCATAGAAACCAAATTGGCAATGTAACAAACCACAAGGACTAAAAATGTAACTTACTAAAAGAAATAATAGAGCAAATATTTGTAGTAGTACTTGCCCATTGCCACCATCTTTCCATTGCACCTATCCACTCCTTCTCTTTAACTTCCCTTTTGGGAAAATTACTGCTTTGTGAATTTACTTTTCTGCCCCAAAAGCTTGACCTTTTTTGTTTCCTAATTTAGGTATTAAATTTTGTTTCTATATTTAAAATTGAATTAAATATAGGGAAATTAATTAAAATGCCCCAAGTTGATAAACCCGTTACCAAAATGACCCAAATCTCTTTGGATTTGCCAAAATGCCCCATAAATTCGCGATTTATCCCGCGATCTCGGACTCTGACCAAACACCCCTCGAATTTTACCCGCGATGCCCACGATACCCCTTGATCCGCAAAGAAATTTACATTTTAACCCCCTGGTCCCCGATGAAAATTTACATTTTAACCCCCTTGTCCTCGACTTTTCATTTTTTGATTTAAATGTTACATTTCACACCCTTATACTTATTTAGTTAATTTACTTTATACCTTTTATTTTTCTAATTTTCATTTTATACCTTCATCATATTAACACATATAATTGTATATTAACTAAAATACGTTAAAAAATACGTTTTAATTTTAACAAGTTACACCATTATAATCGTCTATTCGATACCTTCGAAATGAGTCAAATATTGAATATTTTTTAATTTAATTATTTATTGAATATCGATACTACATAAAAATATTTTTAATATTTACAATTCATACCCTTATAGTTAATTATTTAATTTATGATACATCTTACTTTTTCAATTTTCGTTTTACACTCTTATCACATAAACATAATAATCATACATTAACTAAATAAAAAATAAAAATCTAAAAGGTATAAAGTAAAATAACTAAATAAGTATAATATAATTAAATAAAAAAATATTCAATATTGGGCTCATTTCGAAGGAATCGACGAGACCATTATAATGGTGTAACTTGTTAAAATTAAAACGTATATTTTAACGTATTTTAGTTAATATACGATTATATGTGTTAATATGATGAAGGTGTAAAATGAAAAATAGAAAAAACTAAAAGGTATAAAGTAAATTAACTAAATAATTATAGGGGTGTGAAATATAACTTTCAAATCAAAAACTTCAAAATTAGAATCTTTAGTGTGTATCGTGGACAAATGTTCCCATCGCGGACCAATTGAGTCTGCTCCGCGATAAAGGGCTCAATCGCGGGATTATGGGGCATTTTGGCAAATTGGAAGAGATTTGGGGCATTTTGGTAACAAACTTTCAAACTTGGGGCATTTTAAATAATTTCCCTTAAATATAAACAATGCAATTTAAATAACTCATTATAATAAAATTAAATTTACAAAACATTATAAATATATAAGTGCCTTAATAGACTATTTTATAGAATATAAGTTTATAAGATCAAATATTTAAATGTTCTATTTAAAAGTGTTGTAAATACGATGTGTTCTAAAAGGTGACCTATAAAATAGCTAATATCACGGTGTTCTAAGACAATTTGTACCAAAAGTGTCTTATAAAATATCTAATATGATGTTTTATTTAAAAGTGTCCAAAAACGTCCTATAAACGACACTTTAACGTTTGGTACTAAAAACTTATGTACAATAAAACAACCTGAGACACACGATTTTGACATCCTATAAGCCCAATTTTTTGTAGTGACTGCTGATCATATGATTTGAATAATGTACACAAAATGTGTAATGATTTTCGTATATAAATAATGTAATGTTAGTCGAAGATGAAAAAACGATATATCTGAAATAAAATAGTTGTTTAATTAAAGTTTTACCTTTATAATATTAAGCACCTTTATTTTGAACGTCTGTCATGTATTCGAAAAGTTCATCAATTTTAAAGACACTGATTACGTACCCTACCATTTCTTCAGTCTCTGCCCGCTAAGGCCATCAGTACCCCATCCAGGAATCTTTCAAAGATTCCAGCTCCACATCAGCTTTTCTCCCATCCCTCACTCAATCCCTAAACACCCTTACCCCATTCCCTAACCCACTCCCTCTCATTTCTCACCTGGGACCCACCTCTCCTCCTCACATTTTCTTCGGGATGAAACGGGATGGGGAACCCGCATCCCATCCCGCACCGCTGATCCCGCTGATGCCGTAGCCCATTCCCGCTGAACCCGCATCCCATCCCGAGCCGGGTACGGATGGCCTAATACGCTAATAAAAATATTCTATTTAAAAGTGTTATAATAAGTTTATAGAACGTCTTTGGGCATTTTGACAAGTTTTTTAGGGCGTTTTTAAAATAAAACGTCGTATTAGCTGTTTTATACGACACATTTAATAAGTGTCTTCTAAACACATTTTTTATAGAACACTTGCTTTTATAAGATATTTTTTGAGTAGTGTCCCATAAAATAGCTAATATGACACTTTATTTTAAAATTTTTTCTTAAAAACTTGTTAAGACGACCAAAAGAGTTCTACAAATCTATTGCACTTTATCATTTGATCCTATAAATAATCATATAAAACAGTCTATTAGGACATTTGAACATTTTTGATGTACTATAAAAACCCAATTTTGTTGTAGTGCATGTACATCATTTTTACAAATATATTATCAACACTTTTTTCTCAGTTTTCCTTAGCCACATGGACATTTTTGTCATAAAAGATCACATGTTTCTTTCATATTTTATTTCTCTCTTAGAAAATATAAATGATATTTTTCATCTTATTCTTTTAATTTCCCTTCTAAAAGAAGAAACATAATTTTTTTTTCAAAAAAAAAAGGTTTTTGAGCACACATACGAGTGACCAAAGTGTGGGATTGGTGTTTATTCTCTAGATAGACATTAAGAAACAATATAAAGCTATATAAATTGCAGTCAATGCAGGGACGAACCCATAAAATTTTTCATACGGTTTTCACTACTAAACAAATGACCTAATCCGACGGACGTTTCCAACGGATTTTCCGTCGGAAAATTTTCCAAGAAAAGTCAATATAAGTCAACAAAAATGTTAAGCCGTCGGAAATCCGTCACTCTTGTTTTAAAAAAAAAGAAAATTATATATTCTCGAAAATGTTTGTGATGGATTTGTGACGGAATTCCAATCCGCCACAAATCCGTCACAAATCCGTCACAAATATTTGTTAAATTACAATTAAGTTACTTAATTAACGTAATTAGCAATTAAATAATAAATTACAATTATATAATTAAACTAAATAGCCATTAAAAAATAAAATCTTGTTGATTTCCGACGGAATTTTAAAAAAATTAATTTTTTTATATTTCCGTCGAAAATCCGTCGGAAATCTATAAGTGGTTCATATGGTTTATAATGGTTTGTTTAGTGGTTCTTAGTTGTTTAATTGACCCTAATACACCACACATGCATTTATGCACTCGATACGTGTACCCACACATAATAAGTCATGACTAGTGTTATTGTGCCTTAATAAGTCACCAACGATCATAATGGGTTCTACTAGGCTTAATGAGTTCTACTGGACTATGATAAGTTCTATTGGGCTTATATGTTCAATTGAGTTTTGATCGGTTCAATTTCGTTTAGTGGATCTATTGGGTTGTTCGATTAAATTAGGGTTTAAATAAGTTTTATTCGATTATAGCAGTTGAAGATGGTTTTTATTTGGTTTTGTTCGACTTTAACGGGTTTAATTCAATTTTTTTGTTTTAACCTGTAATAATAATATTATCAGTATTATTTAATAATAATAATAATAATAATAATATAGTAAATAATGCTAAGAATAAAATTAAAATTCCAAAAATAATAATAATTAAATTAATAATAAAAATATTAACAATAATCATGTGAAGAAAAAAATCAAATTTATTAAACCTGAATTTTTTTGTAATAAACCTGAAAATTTTCAAAATACTTAAAATTAAAACACCTAAATCACGCTTCCCTCTTCTCTCACTTCTCACACTCAGCCTAAACTCTCAAGAAACCCTAAGGCCTAAACTCTCAGCCTCTTCTTTCTTCTTCATCGACAACCGGAGATTGCCCAAATCGATTCATCTCTGCTGCAGCCTGCAGGTCGAGCTCCGACGACCGACTGTCCGATTTGCTACTCCCTACACAGTCTCAACTCTCACCCACATTCGATTTGCTACTCCCTACACAGTACACACGATTGTTCATCTGAACCTGAAACAATGAAATCGATATCACTTCTGTCATCGGCGTCGGCGGTGGTGAAGAGGGTTCGATTTGGTACTCCCTACACAGTACACACGATTGTTCATCTGAACCTGAAACAATTACGTTTTCAAGTTATCAGTTTTGATTATTTACTCTGCTTACCAGGTGTTTGTTGAAAGTCCCAAAGGAAATAAAAAATGGTCATAATGTTTTTGCTTTAGGTTGAATGACACCTTAATCCTAATTGGAATCAGTAATTTGAATTCTCTTTTCATTTTCTATGATTGGATATTAGAATAACATCTTTGCTTTGTTTAGCTACAGGTTCTATCGCCAAGAAAAAGTTTCAACCTGAAGTACCAGTTTTGCCAATGATGGAGCAAGGTAACCTTGGAAGTATCAATGTTTCTGTCTAACCTGGGTTATTTTATTTCTTATATTTCAGGTAAGTAGGTGGTGCAACTTTGCCCTCAAATGTATTAAAATTGAATCATCTGTTCGAGCTTATGGGACACATGTTCAAGTATCATGCTTTGTACGAGAACTTATCTTAATACAAGTATCTCTATTTGAATTTTTTTCTGTACATACTTTACTTTTCGTTACCTGTAAATAATGTACATAGTATACATACTCATACAAAAAGATCAAAAAGAACAAAAAGAATGGTCTATGTGAAAAGAACCCAAAAGAGTAAAAAGGGTCAAAATGCACTTACTTTTCAGTTACTCTTGAATATTCTAAGAAAGGAGCTCAAATTCAAATAGGGGGAGATTGTTGGGTCACCAAGGATTTGAAATTGACTCACCGATGTTTTCCCTAAAACTCCTATTTAGAATATTTTAGTTTGGTTCTTTGAATGACTTGTACAAGATATCAAATGTTCGGTGAAGTCGAAGATCAACCGAAACCAAGCTTGAAGACTCTATACTTGTGGAAAATAGAAGACTCTCGGCAACTTACAAACAAGTCATCTCCACCGAACTGCCTGGACAGTTTCGGTGGTTACTTCCCACCGAATTGCCTGGACAGATTCGGTGGCCACATCACCACCGAATTTCCTGAACAATTTCGGTGGCATCGTCTTCCACCGATGAGCCTTGACAAATTCGGTGGACGCTACACCGAATTACCTGAACAACTTCGGTGGCCCTCCTCACCACCGAAATGCTCTTACATTTTCGGTGGTCGATCTCTCTCTACCGAAGTTCTTCTATTTTCGGTGAAACCTCCTTCGGTGCCAAAGTCTTAAAGGGAAGATCATTTATTATGGGACAATATCCTCTAGCAGATAAAAGTGACAGTTTGTCTCTTTATCCATAATCAGTTAAAATCCGTTTTTATCTGCATGAGCTATTCTGTCTGTACCTAGTAAAAAGTGACAAGGACCTTTCATCTCTCCAGAAGTCAACATACTCAGCAAGTTGAAAGATGACAGGTGTCCCAAGCATTTAATGCTTGGGCACTCCTTGGCACTATAAAAGGAGAAGGCATCACCATTCAAAAGACACGCTTTCAGAATTCTCTTAGTGCAAGAAATCTTTCTTTAAGCCTTAAAACTCAATAACTTTGCTCTCAGTGTTCTTAGTTGTTTTGTTGTATACTTTGTGCAAGATTGTTAGAATAGTTTATCTGTTCTTTTCCGCAACAATCTTGAGTTTCTTTGTGTAATTCTTGTTGAAAGTTTTTCAATAAAAAGAATTAAAATTGTGAAAATTTTGAGTATTGTATTCAACCCCCCCTTCTACAATACTTGCTTAGCCATCTGGGACTAACATATATATACGTCTAGTTTTGGTTGCCATTTGTTGGGCAAAATTATAATTGTTTTAGTTTAAATGTTGGTATATATATCTCCGTTTTAGTCTGGGTTGCCATTTGTTGGGCAAACGTTAGGATTGTTTTATTTGGAAACGTCCCATTTACAAATGTTATGCTGTCGAAATTGACTTGTGTTTTATACCATAGGGTACGTATAAAAGCGATGTCAACCAAAAATACGGCGAGGATGCCACTTCCCTTCCCATAATAGATGAAGCATTGTGGAAACAGGCGTCCGAGGCGTCCGGGGGAAGCAAGAAAGGTCGAATATACAGTTTTGGGAATACCAGTGATCCGAATTTGGTCTTTGTTGGGTCACCAAGGATTTGAAATTGACTCACCAATGTTTTCCCTAAAACTCCTACTTAGAATATTTTAGTTCAGTTCTTTGAATGACTTGTACAAGATAGCAAATGTTCGGTGAAGTCGAAGATCAACCGAAACCAAGCTTGAAGACTCTCTACTTGTGGAAAATAGAAGACTCTCGGCAACTTTCAAACAAGTCATCACCACCGAAATCCCTTGACATTTCGGTGGCCTTTTCTCCACCGAAGTTATAGGACATCTTCGGTGGCCTTCTCCCACCGATGACCCTTTCGGTGCTCCTCTCACCACCGAAATATACATGTAACTTCGGTGGCCCTCTCACCACCGAAATATACATGTAACTTCGGTGGTCCTCTCACCACCGAAATATACATGTAACTTCGGTGGTCCTCTCACCACCGAAGTATACTTGTAATTTCGGTGGTCCTCTCACCACCGAAACATACTCGTAATTTCGGTGGACTAGTTACCACCGAATCCTGCTTGCAACTTCGGTGGACTAGTCTTCTTTCCACCGAAGACTTGTCAAATCTCGGTGGAAACCACTTCGGTGCTAAAGGCTCAAGACAAAAGATCATTTATTATGGGACAATATCCTCCAGCAGAGAAAAGTGACAGTTTGTCTTTTTATCCACCTTCAGCTAAGGTCCCTATTATCTGCTCAAGCTACTCTGTCTGCACCTAGTGAAAAGTGACAAGGACTTCACAGTTCTCCTGAAGTCAACATTATCAGCATATGTGAAGATGACAAGTGTCCCAAGCATTTAATGCTTGGGCACTCCTTGGCACTATAAAAGGAGAAGTGCTCTTCATGCAATTCTCACGCTTTTAAAAAGAAATTCTCTCAGTGCAAGAAACCTTCTTTTAAGCCTTAAAAACTCAATAGCTTTGCTCTTAGTGTTCTTAGTTGTTTTGTTGTATACTTTGTGTAAGATTGTTAGAATAGTTTATCTGTTCTTTTCCGCAACAATCTTAAGTTTTCTGTGTGTAATTCTTTTGAAAGTTTTTCAAATATAAGAATTAAAATTGTGAAATTTTTGTGTATTGTATTCAACCCCCCCTTCTACAATACTTGTTAAGCCATCTGGGACTAACAAGTGGTATCAGAGCAGAAAGTTTAATTCCATAAACTTGATCTGCGATGGCTGCCTCTTCTTCTTCTACTGTTGAAAACTCTTTTCAAAATAACTTCTCTGAAAACGGCTCTATTTCAAAACCTCCTAAGTTCAATCCCAACAACTTCTCTTTGTGGAAAAGCCGCATGATGCTATTCATGGAAGGAGTGGATACTAGATATCCAACCATTCTCAACGAGGGACCCATTATCCCCAGAGTTTGGGCTCGCTATGACACGCAGAGGCCAGGCAAAGAGGCCTTTGAAAAGGAAATCTCAAGTGATTCTGATGAGGAAAAATCCAGTGCTACTGGTCGGTATATTCTCAAAAATCCTAAAAAGTATACTGATGAGGAGAAACGTTTAGTTACTCTTGACTCCAAGGTAAGAGCTATTATTGCTCTCTCTCTTCCTGATGAGGTCTACCACTCTTTGGTGAACTTTGAAACTGCCAAAGAAATGTGGACCACTCTATGTGTTCTGTACGAAGGTACAGAGGAAGTCAAGAAATGCAAAAAGATTGGTCTTATCAGAAAGTATGAACTATTTTCTTTTGAAAAAGGAGAATCTCTTCCTAGTTTCTATAACCGCTTCAACTCTCTTTTAAATGATCTTAAGTTGTTGGGCAGAGTCTATGATAATGAGGAAGTCTTGTGCAAGTTCATGGATTGTCTCCCAGATTTTTGGGAAAATATATGTACTTGTATCAAAACTACCAAGGACCTTGAGTTCATGCCCTTAACCGTATTATATGGTACTCTCTTCAACTTTGAGCAAACCAAGCTTCAACGGAAATCTTTCATCAAGGAAATAAAGAGCTCCTCTATAGCTCTTGTTAGTGAAAGTTCCAAGAATTCTCAAAATCTTCCTAGAATCACCTATCCTTCATCTGACTCTAACAATGACAGCCAAACAAATGTAACCCACCAAACGGAAGCATATCTTAGTGATGCTGATGATGAAGGTGAGGATATCATGGTTGAACAGTTGTCGGATGAGATGGCAATGATGGCCGGCTCTAAACACAAGTTTCGTCCCTTCAACAAATCTCGAAGTCTTAGAAAAACTTCATCTTTCAAAACTTCTTCTGACAAGTCCAATGAGGAATGCTACAACTGTGGCAAGAAAGGACATTTTGCATCTGAGTGTAGAAGCAAGCGTATCTCCAAGTCCAAATTTACTTCTTCTGACAACCCCTCTTCAAAAAGGGAAAAATCCAAACACATGCCTTTCAAATCAACCTTTCCCAAAAAGGAGTCCCCACCATCCTTCGTAAATCATCAGGAGCGTGCCGAGAAATATAAGGCCAAGTACAAGAAAGAGAAGGAAAGGAGTGAGGGTCTAGAGAGAAAAGGGAAGGGTCTCATGGCAGAAACCCACGATTGGGACGACGAAGACACCTCCGACAGTGATTCTCAGAATAGATGCTTCGTGGCCATCTCAGAAGAAATGGAAGTTTCCGAAAGTGCCACTTCACCTATGGCTCTAGTGGCAACTGGGTGCTCCACAGCCTACGCTCAGGCTTTTGAGCACCATCAAATTTGGTATTTAGACAGCGGGTGCTCACGCCATATGACGGGAAACAAGTCTCTTCTCATCAACTATGTGCCGGGAAAAGGTCCATCTGTAACCTTTGGTGATAATTCTAAGGCTTACACCAAAGGATACGGGACCCTCTCTAACGGATCTGTAACCTTCAACAAAGTGGCTTTTGTGGACGGCCTCATGCATAACCTTCTCAGCATTAGCCAACTGTGTGATCTTGGATACAAAGTTATCTTTGAACTTTGTGTCTGCTCCGTGGTAGACAAACATTTCAATGTGGTATTATCGGGAAGACGGATGGAAAATGTCTACGTCATAGATATGGGGCAATCCAACTCTTCTTCAAATGTCTGCTTTGTGTCAAATGATGCATCCAAAAGAAACTGGTTGTGGCACAAACGTCTTTCTCATCTAAACTTCAAGACCTTGCATAAAATTTCCAACAAAGAGCTGGTGACGGGCATGCCAAAGTTGAACTTTGTCAAAGAGAAGCTGTGTGATGCATGTGAAAAGGGAAAGCTCACCAAAACATCCTTCAAGACGAAGCAATGCTCTTCCATCTCTCTTCCTCTTCAATTGCTGCACATGGATCTATGTGGACCAGTCAGCACTCCAAGTCTTGGAGGCAAAAGGTATATTCTTGTTATTGTTGATGAATTTACCAGATATACTTGGGTGTTCTTTCTCAGGTACAAAAGTGATGCTACTGAAGAAATCATCAATTTTGTCAAGAAAAATGAAGTTCTCAATGGCCAGCTTGTCCGCTCGGTAAGAAGTGACAATGGCACTGAATTCAGAAATAGTGCTCTTGAAGACTTCTTCACCGAGAAAGGGATCTCTCAGAACTTCTCCGCTGTTCGTACTCCTCAGCAAAATGGAGTGGTGGAAAGGAAAAACAGAACACTGTGTGAGGCCGCTAGATCCATGCTGAGCGAATCAAATCTTCCCACCTATTTTTGGGCCGAAGCTGTGAATACTGCCTGCTTCACTCAGAACAGGTCAGTAATATCCAAAAGACATGATAAAACCCCGTATGAAGTTTTTCATGGTAGAAAACCAAATATTGGCTTTCTTCATGTCTTTGGGTGTATCTGCTTTATTCTTAATGATCGTGAAAATCTTGGGAAGTTTGATCCCAAGGCAGATGAGGGAATATTTGTTGGATACTCCTTATCCTCCAAAGCTTATAGGGTGTACAATCTCAGAAGAAAAAGCATTGATGAGTCCATCCATGTCAAGTTTGATGATCTCAGATGTTCCTCACTTTCAAGTGATGAGGATGATTTACACAGATGGATTTCATCATGTATTGGTGATACTCCCTTAGTCACTTCCACCGATATCTCCTCTATTCCCTCAAATCCATCCATCTCAAAAAACCCAGCTGGATCACTCTCTCCCACCGAAATTGATCAACCCATCTCTCACACCAATTTCCCTATTTCCACCGAAACTCTACACCGAAGCCCTTCTTCTATCCCTAATCCCACCGAAAATCTCATGGCTTCCACTACCGAAATTCCATTTTACACCAAACCTCTGATCCTACTACTCCATTTCACTCTACTCCTCATACCCCATCACCTTTACCCCCTGCTCTAAAATGGACCAAAGATCACCCCATAGATCAAATTATTGGTGATCAACAAGCAGGTGTCCAAACCCGCAGAGGAGTTGGAAATATCTGTCTCTATGTGAATTTCCTCTCTCTCTCTGAACCCAAGAAAGTGGATGAAGCTCTATCAGATCCTTGTTGGATCACTGCCATGCAAGAAGAACTTTCTCAGTTCCAGAGAAATAAAGTTTGGAGATTGGTTCCCAAACCCAGAAACAAGACAATCATTGGAACCAAGTGGGTATTCAGGAACAAAATGGATGAAGATGGTACTGTGATCAGGAACAAGGCCCGATTGGTAGCTCAAGGATACAGACAGGAAGAAGGCATTGACTATGATGAAACATTTGCCCCTGTTGCAAGACTTGAAGCTATAAGGATCTTTCTGGCTCATGCTGCCTACCGAAATTTTAGGGTTTTTCAAATGGATGTTAAAAGTGCCTTTCTCAATGGGGAACTTGCAGAAGAAGTCTACGTGAAACAACCTCCTGGCTTTGAAGACCCAGCTCATCCAAACTTTGTGTACAGACTTGACAAAGCTTTGTATGGTCTCAAGCAAGCTCCACGTGCTTGGTATGACACTCTTGCCAACTTTCTTCTCAAGCATGGATATTCCAGAGGTAAAATTGACAATACTCTCTTCATCAAAGAAACCTCAGGTAATATTATTCTTGTTCAAATCTATGTTGATGACATCATTTTTGGTGCCACTGATGAATGCCTATGTGATGAGTTTGCCTCTCTCATGATGAGTGAATATGAGATGAGCATGATGGGAGAGCTTACATTTTTCTTAGGCCTCCAAGTCAAACAATCTTCAGAAGGAATTTTTATAAATCAAAGCAAATATATTCGTGACCTTCTGAAGAAATTTAACTTTCTAGATAGCTCTCCTATGAAAACTCCCATGGCACCTCCCTTGAAATTGTGTGCCGATCTAAAAGGTGAATCTGTGGATGTTACTCTTTACCGAGGTATGATAGGCTCTCTTCTTTACCTAACTGCTAGCAGACCGGATATTATGTTTGCTACCTGTCTATGTGCTCGTTATCAGGCCAATCCTAAAGTATCACATTTAAAGGCTGTAAAACGAATTTTTCGGTATCTTAAGGGCACACTGCACTTGGGTCTTTGGTATCCCAAAGACTCGAGTTTTGAACTAATTGGTTATTCAGATTCAGACTTTGCAGGTTCCCAGATTGATAGAAAGAGTACTACAGGAAGCTGTCAGCTCCTTGGGGGAAAATTAGTAAGTTGGTCCAGCAAGAAACAAAACTCTGTATCAACCTCTACTGCTGAGGCTGAATATGTAGCTGCTGGGAGCTGCTGTGCTCAGATTCTATGGATGAGAAACCAACTAAGGGACTATAATCAATTCTTTTCTAAAGTCCCAATTCTGTGTGATAATTCCAGTGCTATAGCTATAGCAAATAATCCTGTTCTTCATTCTAGATCTAAACACATCGATATCAGGTATCACTTCATCAGAGATCACATTTCCAAAGGTGACATTGAACTACACTTCATTCCCACCGATTTGCAGCTTGCTGATATTTTCACCAAACCTCTTGATGAAACCAGGTTCAACTTTCTCATCAGTGAACTTGGGATGTGCAATTTCCAAGAATAAATATGTGTTCATGCTCCACCGATCTCACATCGGTGGACACCTTCGTATCTACTTCTCTCTCTCCACCGATCTCTCATCGGTGGATAAACCTATGTGTCGAATCTTTTCTATCTCTTTTCCATTTCGGTAATAATCTCGAGTATCGGTGAAGCGTGCCTACCACCGAAGCACATTTCGGTGAAAATTTTCAGAATCGGTGGAAATCTGTCCACCACCGAAATCTCATTTCAGTGGTCATCTCAAATCGGTGATCATCTCATTTCGGTGGTACTATCCAAATTCGGTGAACCTTTCTATCACCGAAGCCCCATTTCGGTGGTACTATCCAAATTCGGTAAACCTTTCTTCCACCGAAGTCCCACCGAAGTCCCACCGAAGTCCCACCGAACTTCCACCGATCGTCCACCGAGCGAACACCGATTCCTCCACCGAAGCTTCACCGAGTCTACACCGATTCACACGGTTCCCAAAGCCCACTTGTGACCACTCAATTGCTTTTGCGTCAGACCCTTCGCCTATCCGCCGCTCCTTGTCCCGATTTCCAACAACCCTTTCACCTCAAGAGCCGCATGTCCCCTCTTCCCATACAAAATCATCATCACAGTGCCTTATCATTTCCCTATATATACACATACCCCCCTTCATTTCTTCCCCACTCCTTTTCACAATTCAAACCTGCATCTCTCTCTCCTCCAAACATATCTCTCTCATGGCATCCTCTCGATATCAAATTCCTACACGTTTTGAAGACCTCCGCTTCAACCAATGCAATCACGTTGCCCGCCTTGAATCCGATCCCGCTCATCCCGAGTTCTCTACTATCGCTAAATTTCTGTCTCGCTCTCCTCTTCTTCATGCCTTCTCATGCAACCCCAGGATGAGCAAAATGCTCATTAGTCAATTCTGGCTATCCTCCGTGTACGATCCATCCAATGAGGCCATTCACGCCTCCATCTTCACCAATGCCGAAGGTGATCACGACCTCACTTTTGGGGTCGATGATGTTCGTCTAGCTCTCAAGATCGACGCCTTTTCCGACTATGAAGACATGTATTTGGATACCATCCATGAAGACATTGTTCTTACCACCGGTTATGTGCTCGACGACTCCTCCAAAAGCTCCAAAGGCCCCGGTACTCTTCTTCGCAGCAAAATGGGAGGCATTTGGAATTTCTTCTTCGCTCACGTTATCCATTGCCTCTCACGCAAAACAAGTGGGCATGACCAATCGCCCTCACACGTCAACAAACTCGCTCATGCCCTCATCTTCCAAAGGAAAGTTGACTTCGCCCAATATTTCTTCTCAGAGCTTGTCGAGGTCATCAAAACTCCCAAGAAGTGTTACGTTGCTTTTCCCCGCTTCATCTCCATGATCTTACAACACAAGCTTTCCAAAGCTTTGGAAACCGATCGCCGCTCTTCCTCGCCCCGGTTCTCGTATGAATGGTCATCTCCCGTTGTGGGCACCAAAACCCTCAACGTCAAGCCGCTCGCCACCGATCGCCCATTACGCCCAGGTATGATTTCCTTCGCTCTATCTCCCGAACTTCGTTGGGGTGACGCGGAAATTCCCGGGTTTCGCCACCTGGAAATTCCCGAGGTCACTCCAAATGTTGTGGTCCCTTCTCCCCGGTCCCGAGTGACGTCGGGTGGCACTCAAAAGAAACGACAAAAGGCCACCGGCACCTCCGCTCCCGCTTCTCGAACCACGTCACCGAGAGATCCCTCGGAGACTTCCCCGGTTCACACCCCTTCTCACAAGCGGAGGCACTCACCCTCCCATTCGGGATCTCTTCCAAAGAGGTCTCGGAAACCATCGGCCCAACCGACTCATCCAACCGTCGATTCTCCAAAATCGCCGGTTGTTGAACTTCATCCCTCCGGGCCAAGGGTACCCGCTACACACCCCACCGTCTCCTCTGTTGCCTCTCGAAAGGCCTCAGTTACATTTCAGGAGAACCCCCCACATACCTCCCCACTCGACTCCTTGGGTGGTGGGGATGACCTCGAGATCTCTCCGCTCGAGGGTTCTGACTTCACACTACACAGCTTTACACCCGATCAGTTTTCGATCGAAGACATTGCACAACCCTCTAAGGGTTCCCCCCCAATTGCACCCTTTGATTTTTTTGATTTTCTTTTAGCGGACACTGGTTCTCCCCAAACCATCCCGTCCACCGAAGAACATCACACCGAGTCTCCCTCGTCCTCGCAACAATCACCCCCCCGATCCCCTACTCCCCCCCGATCATCTGCTCCCCCCCGAATGCTACAAACCGACGACTTGGTGCCTTACCTCCATATTCCCATTCCCGAGCCTGACCCCCACCGACTACTCTTCCAGTTTCCCGAAATCGGTGGCCACACTTCCCCGCACATTGACCGCACCTCTACCTTTCTTACATCTACCATCACCTTAATCTCCCAAGCCAATTCCCGCATCTCTACCCTCGAGTCTCAGCTACCGCATCTTCTTCTTGATGCCATCACCGAAGCCCTACGGCCCATTCAAGAAAAATTATCTGCCCTTTCTACCACAGTGGAGTCCCTCTCCAAACCTTCCACCGACTCACCCAGTCCTGAACGTTCCCAGTGGGAAATGGATCTCGGTGATTTTGCCTTGGTTCCCCATACCACCGAAACGAGTCTGGCCTTCCTACACTCCAAGTTTGATAAGGCCTTCTATGAGTTAGGTTTCAAGTTGCCGGCTGTTCCTGAGGGGGAGAAAACCACGGCTCCACCGAAACTTCCATCCATAAAGAAACTTTCCAGTAACCAGCCTCCACCGAAACCCTCTCCACCGAAACCATCCTCATCACCGAAACCCTCTCCACCGAAACCATCCTCTCCACCAAAACCATCCTCACCACCGAAACCATCCTCACCACCGAAACCATCCTCACCACCGAAACCATCCTCATCACCGAAACCTTTTTCTCCACCGAAACCCTCTTCTCCACCGAAACATGTCTCACTCTCACCGACCAATACTGGCTCCACCGAAGCTCTTGACCTTAATGCATCAGTTGAGGGGGAGCAGTCCAGCAATGCTTCCGAAGACAAAGGGAAAAGAATTCTTTCGGCCGAAGAATTGGCCAGAGAAGCAAAGAAGAAAAAGGATCTGACAAAATATGGGGCTCGACCGAAGGACGCTGAAACTCTCAAACTCAAGCCTGCTTCTCAACCAATCACCACCGAACTTGGCCTCTCTGCTCAAGAAATTGAGGAAGCAAGAATAGCTCAAATCGACTTAGACAAATCCAGAGATCTTTCTCTCAAAGCTGCCACAGAAGAAGCTTCAAAAGTCAAGTCCACCGATGCCATCCAAACACAGAAATCGGTGCTCAGTGCCTTGGAACAACAAAAGAATGAAGAAATTAATTGGTACAAAAAGACCATGCACCACCGGAGCTATAGGTCACAAATTTCTTCAGTAAAGATTGCCACCTCCAAGGCAAATCCTCAAGACATCAGATTGATTATTAACTGGGAAGATGGTTCTATGAAGAGTGTGAAAGAAAGCCATCTCCAACTCTTCGGTCTCTCGGAATGGTATGAAATCACTCAACACCTCGTCAGGAGTCCAAATCCAAGGAAAGACATCTTTGTCAAATACATTGATGGTCTAATGAATAAGATGAAGGAGATCAAAAGAAAACATAACATCATTCTCTCCACCGAAGAAAGAGCCAAACTGCTGTCTCTGAAAGAGAAGATCATCCTCCCCAAAGTCAAAAATCCTCCTGACTCAGTCTTCAAGGAAATGGCAAGAGAAGGTAAAATCCCAAATGTAAGCAATCTTAACCTTACCATTCCCACCTCTGTTCCCTATCCTACCACAACCTTGAGCCTCTCACCAATACCAGGATTATTCTTCAACGACGGTCTCGGTCGTCGGGCATTCTTCAGATTTGCCCAGATGTCCATAGCCGATACCATATTTCTGGAAGGCATTCACAACCTCTTTCCGAACATCCCCGAAGCTCAACCGTTCTATAGAAACTTACTGGATGAAATCAAGCGCCGCAAAACCTCAAAGAAGTAAGTTCTCTCCATTTAGTACTTGTAAAAGTTAATTTCTCTTTTTGTAAAAATTGTACGAGAACTTATCTTAATACAAGTATCTCTATTTGAATTTTATTTCCGTACATACTTCATTTTTTTTGTTCCCTGTAAATACTGTACATAGTATACATACACATACAAAAGAAAAAGGTCAAAAAGATCAAAAAGAATGGTCTATGTGAAAAGAACCCAAAAGAGTAAAAAGGGTCAAAAACGCACTTGCTTTTATTTACTCTTGAATATTCTAAGATAAGGAGCTCAAATTCAAATAGGGGGAGATTGTTGGGTCACCAAGGATTTGAAATTGACTCACCAATGTTTTCCCTAAAACTCCTACTTAGAATATTTTAGTTCAGTTCTTTGAATGACTTGTACAAGATAGCAAATGTTCGGTGAAGTCGAAGATCAACCGAAACCAAGCTTGAAGACTCTCTACTTGTGGAAAATAGAAGACTCTCGGCAACTTTCAAACAAGTCATCACCACCGAAATCCCTTGACATTTCGGTGGCCTTTTCTCCACCGAAGTTATAGGACATCTTCGGTGGCCTTCTCCCACCGATGACCCTTTCGGTGCTCCTCTCACCACCGAAATATACATGTAACTTCGGTGGCCCTCTCACCACCGAAATATACATGTAACTTCGGTGGTCCTCTCACCACCGAAATATACATGTAACTTCGGTGGTCCTCTCACCACCGAAGTATACTTGTAATTTCGGTGGTCCTCTCACCACCGAAACATACTCGTAATTTCGGTGGACTAGTTACCACCGAATCCTGCTTGCAACTTCGGTGGACTAGTCTTCTTTCCACCGAAGACTTGTCAAATCTCGGTGGAAACCACTTCGGTGCTAAAGGCTCAAGACAGAAGATCATTTATTATGGGACAATATCCTCCAGCAGAGAAAAGTGACAGTTTGTCTTTTTATCCACCTTCAGCTAAGGTCCCTATTATCTGCTCAAGCTACTCTGTCTGCACCTAGTGAAAAGTGACAAGGACTTCACAGTTCTCCTGAAGTCAACATTATCAGCATATGTGAAGATGACAAGTGTCCCAAGCATTTAATGCTTGGGCACTCCTTGGCACTATAAAAGGAGAAGTGCTCTTCATGCAATTCTCACGCTTTTAAAAAGAAATTCTCTCAGTGCAAGAAACCTTCTTTTAAGCCTTAAAAACTCAATAGCTTTGCTCTTAGTGTTCTTAGTTGTTTTGTTGTATACTTTGTGTAAGATTGTTAGAATAGTTTATCTGTTCTTTTCCGCAACAATCTTAAGTTTTCTGTGTGTAATTCTTTTGAAAGTTTTTCAAATATAAGAATTAAAATTGTGAAATTTTTGTGTATTGTATTCAACCCCCCCTTCTACAATACTTGTTAAGCCATCTGGGACTAACAGTCTTGACGGGGGTACCCTCAGGTGGATATGCGAGTGGTGCATCACCTTCTGGTACGCGGGTGTGTACTTCCTTTTCTTTTTGTATAATGTTTATCTAATCGTATATAATTCATTTTAATATTTTTTGTGTTTTTAGATTCAAGCATTAGAGGCCCGACTGCAACAATTAGAATACGTCCGCGATAAGGACTTGGAAGAGATGCGCCGACAACAAGAGGTCCGCATGAAAGAGATGGAGGAGATGCGCCAAATAGAAGAGACGTGATGGATTTGGTGAAAAGGTTAAACCAAAGTCAGTTTACTCCATCTCAGTTTCCGCCTCCCCCGCCATAGTGTTGATGTTTGGTTGTTAAACTCTTGTTACTTGAATTAACGTATTTAAATTATGTTTATCGAACAATTAGGAGAATTTGTATTTATTATGCACAAGAACTCGTTGGAGGGCTTTAATTAATCTATGGTATTTGCATTCAGTTTTTAGCAGTTTTCAAGCATTTACAGGAATTTTAAATTTTAATTATTTTTATAATTATTAAAAAAATAAAAATAATAATAATTTTCGACGGAATATTCCGTCGGAAATGTTTTTCGATTTTTCCCAATAAAAAAATAAATTATTTTTATAATTATTAAAAAAATAAAAAAAAATAATAATTTCCGACGGAATATTCCGTCGGAAATGTTTTTTGATTTTTTTTCGTATATATTTTAATTATCAAATTATATTAAAAATATATTAAAAATCCGTCGGAAATCTGTCGGAAAGTTAATTTTTTAGATTAAGAAAATCTGATTAAGCGTGTGGAGTTTAAAAATTAGGAAAATTGGATCGACGGATTTCCGACGGATATATCCGTCGGAAAATCCTCAACCGTCGGAAATGGCGTTTTCCGACGGATTTGGCCGTCGGAAAAGCCAATCTGTTTTGTAGTGTTTTATCGAAGTATCTTTCATCTTTTTACCAAAATTCAATATTGTCCGATAAATTTTTAGCCAAATTCCGACGTTTCAAGAGATTTTTAACGTTTTTTGCTGGATTTCGGGAGATTTTTAAGTTTTCCTTATCGATTTTGATAAAAAAATTCGGTATTTTTTTGTTGATTTCAAGAGATTTTTTTTGGTTTTTTTGGTCAAACAGGTATAATATTTGGGCTTTTTCAGTTTAGGTGCATCCCTTGTAGTTTCTAAAATAATACCGTAGTACCTCCTAAATCGATACAGTGACACCTTCATAAAAACGAAATTTTTACCCTTCGCCGGAGAATTAATACGGTGACACGTGTCACCGTGTGCCCACTTGCAGGTCCGTCCATGATTCAATGCGTTTCAGATGAATTTGGATTTAGCTTGAAGAAACGAGCTTGAACATGCGATCGAGACCAATGTTGCGACCGTGGTCCTCCTAAATTGCAACCCTTTATTGGTGTTTAAAAGTACACTTTTGTTGTAGACAATAATCTTTAAAGTACAATAATTAATGTGCATGAAATTATTGTATCTTGCTTTAGTTTATACAAAAGCCATGCATGGCTTTATGAAAAATGTTTTTTTTTGCATATGATCCCGATAATTTTAGGTGTTTTGATCGTCATGCATTACAATAAAATTGGTTTTATAGGATGCCTAGAATGTCTAAGCGTCCTAATATATTACTTAATAGAATTTAAATCTATAGAACCAAACTATAAAACGTTACAATAGGTTTATAGGACGTTTTTAGGGTTAATTTCGACAAGTTTCTCAGGACACTTTTAAAATAAAGTGTCATATTAACTGTTTTTATATGACACTTTTGAGAAATGTGCTATAAACCTATCTTTTTATAGGACACTTGTGTTTATAGTACGTTTTTTAAACAGTGTCGTATAAAATAGCTAATACGACAATTTACCTTAAAAACGTTCTAAACACTTGTTAAAACGCCTTAAAGCTGCCTGAAAACCTATCATAACACTCTTAGATATGACGTTTTTTGGTTTTGTCCTAAACGTTAGTCCTAGAATATTTTATTACAACAAAATTGGGTTTATAAGACACCAAAAATTCCTAAGCGTCATAATAGACCACTTTTTTCAGGACACTTGTTTTTATAAGACACATTTTTAAATAGCGTCTTATAAAATAACTAATAGGACGTTTTTATTTATTTATTTATAAAAATTGCCTAAAAACTTGTTACAACCCAAAAAATATCTTATAAACTTATTACAACGCCTATAGATAACACATTTTATTTTTTGGTCCTATAATAACTTTTATAAAGTAGTCTATTATGACACTTAGAAGTCGGTGGAGTTTATAAACATAATTTTGTTGGAGTGTTCCATCCCCTACCAAGAACACAAATAAACATTTTCTTTTCTTTCCATTTCCGCATCCCTCGACCCCTTTCCTTTATGATTGTCCTAAAATGCCGTCACTCTTAAAATTTTCTTTCGAACTTAGGTAAATATACATGTTAGGAATGTGTTATATTATACCATTTACACGAAGTTTATTCGTTCTTTTGATGGCTTAGTTAGGTCTTTGTCGGTTCAAATCATCTGGATTCGAAGCTTTCAGTCCTTGTTCGACTAAAGCAAGCATGTGTAGGCGCAATAGGAATTGATAACGACAAAAGATCAACCAGAATATCTAGATTCAAAAATGGATATAGTCGAAGAAAGCGATAGGGGTGTACAATTTGGAACTTGATTTTCGATCCATACTAGAGGAAAAACTATTCACCATGAATAATGGACATGTATATTTTACAACATTTAGGAATAATGTCGCGGACACGTGACACACTTTCATTGTTGCCCCCCCCTATTCATAACACTTAATATGCAAAATCGTAATTATTGATAGAGGCCTTTCGATATAAAATGAGAATCTTTTGATACATGCAATAGAAGCCTGAGTGACGTGGATTATTCAAGAATTGAGCCGAAATTTTATAAAAAATGGGAGCATATGGATTTATTCAGATTAACATGAATGCATTACCACACGCTCATTTTATATTCTCTAAACGCTTTGAATAAAAAAACGACATTTTTTCACATTAGCTATTATTTAACTAGGTTCGAACCGCGTATTATACGGGGTAATTTTAAAAAATTAAATCATGTCAGAAAACTTATCAACTATTATGAAAGATTAATTTAAAGTGAATTGACGGGAAACATAACAATTTGACCTTGAAAATATCATTAACTAACAATCTGTTGATAACTGATATTATGTAGTTCAGTTTAAATTAGAGGAAATAATATAATCATGATTAAGAAAGTATAAATAATTAAATATACTATACTAAAATATTTGCATATTTATATTTTTGAAAAATGTTCGAACTCATAATTCAAAAGTCAGTTGATAAGTGATATTTTTTTTTCAAATATTAAATCTCTTATGATAATTCTAAGGGTGTTTCGTTGACAGAATGGAATTTGATAGAATTGTAATTCGTCGAAGGAATTCGACTTTGAAGTAAAAATTGATATGAAATTGCAAAAAGAAAATCACGACAATTTAGTGATTATTTGTATCAAATCTCATACTAATTTCAACAAATTCCATACTAATTTCAACTAATCCCATACTAATCACGACACATTAATTCGTATATATTTATGATATTTAATAATATAATTAAATCAAAAAATATTCAATATTGGGTTCATTTCGAAGATATTGACGAAACGATTACAATGGTATAATTTGTAAAAATAGAAATGTTTTTAATGCATTTTAGTCCATATACATTATTTATGTTAATATGATAAGAGTCTAAAATGAAAATAAAAAAGTAAAGGATTAAAAGTAAACTACATACCTAATTATAAGGGTAGTAAATGTAACGTATAAATTAAAAAAAAATGAATTAAGCAGAGATTTAAGAAGGAGTGAATGTGGGTGTGCTAATTGAACTTATAATGTAAACTACGTCCAAATACATGTTTAGACGAAAAAATACTGAAGTCGGCTCACCAGAAGACGACACGTGACATGCTAGTTACTTATTTATTATATGTATAGATTTGTTTTAGATATATTTTTATTTGTTATAGATATATTTTTAATTTGTTATAGTTGATGTTTTATGCTCCACCAGTAAAATAAAACAAATCGTTCCTTAATGAGATTCATAATTTATGTGATCAATTATAGATTAGTGTTTGGTATAGTTGTGGCTTAACATATAAAATGACTTATTCAATAAAAATCTATGGAGAGCTTTATTTAGAAAGTCAAGGTTTTTTTCCTTCCAAGTTAATTTGTCTCTACTGATTAAAAAATACACTCGTTCTATGTATGAAAAAAAATCATACCAAATAAAAAACTTTCCAATCTATACAGACAAATTAGTCCACACTGACAACTTTATTCATACATGACTTGAATAAATATCAACCAAACATCCGAAAGTCTAGACATTCTATTTTATAAGATAATTCGTATAATTAGATAAATACATTCAACTGTGATCCCAGAACAAGTAATCAATGAACAATCATAACACAAGAAGTCATCTCTATATTCAAATGATAATCAAAATAGCTCACAATGGATTGGAATGCAATACTAGTGTGTGTGGCTACTATGTGTAAATGGATGACCTAATTCCATTAGAGGAAAATAGCAAACATTATATACTTGAGACAACTATGGAACATTGACATATTTGGTCCTTCTACTTGGTACAATCATAAATAAGCACTAACAATCTCCCCATTTGTACCAATGTAGAGGCAAAAGAATTTAGACGTCTACCGGGGTCACATATTTCTTCCGAATACCGAGGATGATCTCGAACTTCCGTAAAGCATGTCGGTACTCCTTCCGGTAGGTAATAACTTCAATCACTTGGTTGATCAGGTCTCTTTCTTTAACTTTGAGCTTCACCTCTCCACTTGCATCCAGACGAAGCTTGCTCTTCAGATGTGCCAAAATCATCTCGAAAGTACCATCGTTGAACTTGTTTACTTCAATGACTCGCACAAATCTCTTCTTTGAGTCTTGATTGAGGTAGACAACTCCAAGATCTGGTTTCTTCAGAACGGTGTAGGCAGGGATACCTTGGATATCAGGCAGACGTCGGTTTGGTCCTCTCAGATTTACATTGGATTGGTGAGACTCAAGAGCCATCTGAAAGTCAGTAAGATAGGAGAACTTTAGAATGTTCCGCATGAATCTTTTGACACTTTGATACGCGACAGACAGTTCTATTTTCTTCTCCGGGAGGGTGGCTAGGGCATTGTAAAGGCTTAGGAGATCATCCAGTTTCAGACTCTTGAAGTCAGCCTCAGAGAACACACATTCAGAACCATCAGATCTCAAGACAGTGAATTCAGGATAAAAGACATTGAGCAGCTTTTGAGATTCAACCTTCAGCACTTTCACTATCATATTGTCTGATCTGACAGCACTCGTTTCTCTGTCTTTATTGCCCATAACATACAGAAACTCGATCTTCTTAAGTGATGGCCAGTCCTCTATCCCGTAGACTTTCTCTAAGTTAATCCTTTGAACATTCTTGACGAACAAGTCTTTCCTTAGGCTTTCTTGAAAAGGAATTAAAATAGCCACTCTTGCACCCGTAGCTACATATCTTGGTTCAACATCAATGACTTCTTGATACAACCTAAGTTCGGCCTCAAGTATAGGATCTCTGATCTTACCATCAGGAATTATCGGTGCTTGTGGAGCTGAAGTACCTGTACCCGGATCTGCTGTTTCTGGCGGTGGTGGAGCATCATCTTCGGATTCAAAACCCATATCCTGATCCCCAGTATTGTCAAACTCATCGTCCAGAGCTTCAACCATTTCTTCTTTGATCTTGAGCGTTGTAGTTTCCGGCTCCTCCTCAGAATCAATGTAAATAATGTCGATGAACATATTATCTGCCATCCGTTCATCCTCCGTTCTATTGTCAACAACCGAAGGCTTTTTAATCCTGGTTATGACATCAACTAGAACTTCCATATCAGTATCTTCTACCTGTACCACATCATTCGCCGTTCCACCTTCACTTGTTACCCGTTCACTGACTGAACCCCCCTCATTTCCCGTACCTGTGCCACTTGTTTCTCTAACCCGTGCTCTCTTCTCCCCCTCATGCTGATCAGGATCATCCTGATCATCATGTCTTCTTTTGTCTGAGGCTTGAGCTTGGACACCACACGCCTGTCCAACGACGGTGATCCGCGAGGATAAAGATTGGTAGCCGACAACGATAGCTTTATTTATCTCTTTCATAGACTCGTTTAAAGCTTGATACTCAGTACTTGTGGATGATGAGGGTTGAGGTTGGGTTTGTTGGCGTAGTAATCCAACAAGGTCTACCTCTTCAGCCGTGTTAGAATCGCCTTGGGCTAAGAGTCGGGCTAACAGCTCTGATTTGAGCTGGTCGGTTGGGATTTGATGTAACGGAACTGGTGGTGGTGTTTGTGGATCGGATTCAGCGCGGGATGGTTGATTCGGAGGTGTTGATGACGATTCAGCAACGTCTTTTCCTTTTATTGCTCTTTTAACTTCAGCAGATAGGTCACCAACAATCTTCCTTAACTCGTCGGTGTGTTTCTTGTAGGTGGTGTCAATTGATGCAACTGAAGCTCGCAAAACCTCCAAAGTGATGTAGTGCGGATAAGGACCAAGATTTTGAGCCACCTGATTGACAGTCAAAGAAGGGAAATTTGATCTAACACCCGAGCACTTAGGTTCTCGGTTAGCGTAGTAGTTGAAGCAACTATACGGCCTGTGTTCACCGCTGGCATGGTGTTAGCAGTAACAGGTCTTCCACCCCGTCCTTGCGAGGCACCAACGAATGGCGGCCTAACTCGGGGTGTTCCGGTTGGAGCACGAAATCTCTCAACTTGGTGAGGTGCCATCATTCGTGTCCTAGGAAAGGAAGTTCTTCCGAATGGCTCTAGACTCGATGTGCTACCAAAGAAGGGCGGTGGCCGGGGCGGGAGCCTACCTGTTTCAATACCAGCAAACACCGATTGTGTTGCCGATAGACTTTGAGCTAAAACCCCTGTGGACAATGAAACATCGACCTGTTGAAAGACCGATGAGTGGCTTGGTGGGGCTGTGCTATGCATGGCTGGGTCCACCATGGCTGATTCAATGCGCAACGACGACAAACGCTCGTTGGCAGTAGATGTGGCTACCCGGTTTAGATCGGTTTGGGGAGATCCGGTAGTTAAAACGTTTTCGAGCTCTATCACAATATCACTCATTTCTTTTCTCCCTCTTTCCTCACCACTAGCTATATTATTGATAACGCCACTTTTTGGCGTTATTTTCGGTTCTCAAACCAATGAGATTGGCTTGTGTTCAAGTAAAAAGGCGTGTATTTTACGGTTTATCTAGTGAATTATACAGGTTATCTAAGAGACGACAATCATCGAGAAAAGAAGCTAAAAAGAGCCCAAATCGAGTCCAAAACGAAGCCAACGAAAGCCCAAGAGCCAAGCCCAAGACCCACGACCGAACCAGGACCCGAACCGCGAACCAAACGACGACCCACGCAGCCAAAAGGATACGCGCGACCTGCCACGCGACTTGCAAGCCGCACAGCAAGTCGCGTAAGGCTCTGTTTCGCGAATTTCAGATATAATTTTCAGTTTTTAGGTCATTCGGGAGGACGTAACTTACACACGACGGCCAGAGCAGTTCCGGGGGCGATTTTCAGAGCCGAGTGACACCCGTTGGAGCCACGATAGAGGGAGGATCAGATACACGTTCATCACGCGAAGTAGAGACGAGCACGATAGAAGGGAGTAACCATTCCATTTACAGTTGCCACGATTATCATGTCTACATACTTGTTTCCATCTTTTTCTATTGTGTTTGAATCCACCACCGACATGAACTAACCGGTTCATGTTGGGGGTTGGAATGAATGTGGTTTAAGCTTGTAAACAGATGACCTGAGACCTTTATCAGTTTTCCTATTTTAATGAATGAATGCAATTTGGTGTTTAATGCTTTTGTGAGATTAGCTACCTTACAATTGTTTTATTGCTTTCAATTTATGTTCGAGAGAAGTAATTGAGAAGTAGAATTAGGAATTGCATGTCTAAGTTAAGAAAGGATAGAGATATACCGAGTAAATCTTAGTCCCGTTTGAATCTTAAGCTTAATGCGTTTTGAACCCTATATGTTGAGATCGAAAGATAAAACTTATGTTTTCAAAATAGAAATCACGGTTGCTTGAAAACGAACCATGCTTTGCACATAAAATCGTTGTAGCTTGAGAAATAACAATGATTAGATAAAGATTGGGTATTCATTGATAGGAATAACTGGTATTTGAATTGAGTCAGACGTTTGTATGCAAGAACCATTGGATTTCCAACCCTCAACTGTTTTCTCTATCTGATTTTCCAAAGCTGTTTACTGTTTTGTCTTGTGTTTGATTTAATTCTCGCATTTAAGTAGTTTAATACCAACCGTTCAATTATCGATAGTTCAGTTAATAGAGCTTATAGTAATTGTGATACTTAGTTCCTAGTTCCCGTGGATTCGATACTCGTACTTACCGTACGTTATTACTTGATTCGACACCGTACACTTGCGGTTAGATTCTCGGGGTGTGAAAACCTCGTATCAATTATCCACTTCTACTTCTACTTCTTCGTTTAGATTTGAAGGACCCTCAGCGTTAGTAGCAGTGTCGAAGAGTTCGATGTTCCGTGTGGAATCAGCATCAGAACTCTCAACCCGTGGTCTCCGACCCATGTGTTTTGGAATTAAATCGGCTTCGGGGTCATGGTCGGAGTCATCATCATCATCATCAGCTCCAAAAGGTAGGAATGAAGCTACATCATCATCAAAAGATGATGCAGCAACGTCATCGGCTGAATTCCATGATACATCATCATCAAAAATTTGAACTGGAGGAGGTCGAGGTGGTGGTTGAACTGGTCGTGAAGAAGATGCCTGGCCAACAGTCCTTTTACTTCTCCCGACTCTCTTGCTTTTAGGTCTCCTCACCTCTCGTTATTCAGGAACCCCGTGTTCCTGAACCCCCTCGACATTAGGACCCTCACCTCCTAGTAGGTTTGCATTTTGGGGAGGTCCCTCCGGCTTTGGCTGGACCACTAATGCATTTTCTATCCTATACTGCCTAACTACCCAGGATTGTTGGTCAGCATAGGCGAGGACGTCTTCTCTGATGACGGCAATATGAGCAAAATCCACGTGCTTGGGCATCTTTAGATAATGCATCCACTGGCTCGGGCCTCGTGGAGCATTCTCACGGCGTGGAATCTCACGATTATCTTCCATAATCTGATGAATCAGAATCTGGAAGAATCTCTGATATGGCACAAAAGTACGGTTCTTCTTCGGGCGAGCCTTGTCCTCGACCAGCTCGATGAGCTCATTCCAGAGCAGGATTGCGTAGTCGATGTTTCGATTAAACGCGAAGGCATGAAACATTCTTAGGATCGGCAGATTTGTCTTGTCTAGGCCGGTGTTGTAATACCCCGGGTAAGTTCGTTAGTTAAAATCCATTTCCGTTAAATAAAGTTAACTTTAAAATTTGAGGTTTAGGGTAAGTTTAGGTAAATTTACAGGTTAAGGGTGTTTGGGTCATTGTTGAATAGTTTAAGGGATGAAATGGTAATTAAGTTTGATATTATCACATTATACTCCAGATATTTTCATAACTCAGCAAACAATCAGTGTGTGTGTGTGTTTTTTTGAGACAAAAGAAGAGGAAGAAGGAAAGAAAGGTTAGGGATTCAAATTGGTTGCTTGGAAGTGATTTCTAAGGTATGTTCCTTTACATTTTATGTTTGTAATTGATAGTAGAAGGTTTCTATCGGATTAGAATAGTTGATTTCAAGTCTGATAGTAATTCCAGTCGAATCTGGGTAAGAATTGCATAAACCGACAGAGGTTTCCAGACACTTTATGGTAGTGTCCGGTAGTCTTGTTGAATGTGCCCGGTAATTTCTATGGCTAGTGTCCGGACGAACAAGTATCCGATAAGTATCTCTTTTCTATAGTTTCCGGATGATTTATGTTACCAGGTGGTATCCGGGGTACTTCGGTTTTCGGATGGCGTCTGGATTATTGATGTTGTCCGGAAACTTATGCTGTCCGGATTGGTCTTGTTGTCCGGATAGTTCTGTAGTATCCGGTAACCTTAGCTGTTTGGTCACTTTTGGAGGATTTAAGTTATCTCGAGTTCTTAGCCTAGTATGTCTTATGTGTTTATTTAGTAAGGGGATATTTGTATTTAATCTGTTTCAGACTCAGTGGATTTGGATTGAAAGACTGAATCTTTGGAAAAGGCTTGGAAGAGTTGTAATAAAGCCATCAGGTGAGTTTTACTTTAAAAACGTTTTCAAACCGGGATACATATATAAATATATATATGAGATGGATATATGGTAGGAACGTGATGACGTGTTTATAAATAACAATATGATATATTGAGATATATATTGTATTTATATGTATATTGCACTACACGAGTATACGTTAGCCGAACTAATAGTCGGTGGAGTTTTGGCTGTAATTGTCGTACGACGGTGTTGGCTGTAATTGTCGTACGGTGGAGTAATTGATTAGTTGGCTTGCAACCAACTAATTTGGCCATGTGAAGGATGAGTGGTACACGATGCACGAGTCTTGTTTGGTATATAAGTATTTGTGATATATGTGTGTTTTTACAAAAAGGATTACTAAACTGACAGGGATTATCTCACTAGACCATTTGGTCTAACCCTCATTTTGTTTTTAAAATATGTATTCCAGGTTCAAGAAGGTATAAAGGAAAGGATAAAGTGTAGGATGCGGTTGATAGCTGCCGAAGATTAGGAAAGGCTTATGTTTTGTATTGTATAGTTTTGAGACTATGGGACCGTACGTGAATTATTATGTATCTTTTGTTATGAATGTAACAACGTTATGTATAACATGTTAATTGATGTATATTATGTATGTTTTGGGATACCGGGTCGTTACAGGTGTGTTTGGAAGTCATGCAACAGTTGAAGATTGAACACAGTGTGTACCATATTCGTGGAAGATGTGTGCGTCTGAATTGTGATGAACCGGTGAGAACTTGGTTGTTGGGGTCTTGATATCCAAGACTGCGGATATCAGTGAATAATTGTTCTTCTAGAACCGAATCTTCAAAATTCTCTGAGTAAGGTAGGTTAAGTGCACGACGAAGTCCTCGTAGTGTGATTCTGGCATCAAAATGGTCAACTTTGGCCGTGAAATGTGGTGTACGATGAGTGGGATGGAATTGGAGTGTACCCCAAAATTGTTGAAGGTATATGGTCGGTACAAGTTGAACTTTGGTAAGCGCGGTTCGTAGAGGATATCCGCAGATGATCTCTACTATAATCTGGTAGTCAAAGGCAACCGCAAGGTCCAGATGATGGTTGTTGTCTTCAAAACTCATAAAATTGCCCCTCGGGTAAATTTCCTCATCCCGGTCACGAGCATTGACGGATGGGTGGGATGAGCGATGCGAACGGATGATGGTGTTTTCATCCGAAGAGTTGCCATCATGTTGATCCATCTGAACCACTTGACAATTTTAGAATAGTGCCAAAATTGATTTTTTTTCTTGATTTTTTTTTGAAAAAATGCCTAAGTCTTGGGCTTTCGCAACACACATCAGGATGATATCGCAAGTATGAGCATATCGCAACTTGAAGATTGCGAGAAGCGGTTATCGCAACGCATTGGTTGCGATAAGAGCTTGTCGCAACTCAAGGTTGCGATAAGGATGAACATTAGACCATTGCGACAAGTATGAATGTATGAACACATTGTGGTTGCGACAAGTATGAACACCAAAGAAAAGCTAAGTGTTCAAGCCCAGATTTTTATTTTTTCGCTCAAAACGTGTTAAGATCTACACTACTAGGTTCGCACACCACTTGTGAGTAAAACCCTATGCATTTCTAACCACAAAAACACATATACGCATGGTTTTAGGCAGATAATCAAAGAAATCGACCCTAAAACCCTAAAAACAACTGTAAATCATGATTGCATGGATGAAATCGATTGAAACTTTGAAGGATTTACCTCGAGTATAGTCTGAATCGAATGCACATAACGAAATCACGAAAATCGTCTTTGAAAATCGAAAGCCCAGAAACAGTATTCGAGAGAGTCAGAGGTTTTGAGATGAGACAAGTGAGGTAAAACCTCTGCTATTTATACGATTTTTGAATTCAGTGACACGTGGCATCAAGAGATTGGTCCAACGTTTGACCTGCCACGTGTTAGTTTATCGCAATGAACAAGTTGCGATAAACTCACATGATATCGCAATGGGCAAGTTGCGATACATGTTCAACCTTATCGCAACAGGGGGTTGCGATAAGTTACTATTCACCTCTTCTTATCGCAATGCAAGGTTACGATAAGAATGCAACCTGGTTTCATCGCAACAGAGGGTTGCGACAAACCACTGTTCACCATGTTATCGCAAGTAGTAGGTTGCGATAACAGTGACACTTGGACATTTTTCAGATAAAATTTTGAAAGATTTTATCACATTGGAAGATGTCCAACTTCCAATTGATTAAGCACTCAAGGTTTTTGAAATATTTTCACTCCCCCTTAAATGATGCAAGTATGTTTTGAAAAATTGATTTTCATCATTTAAGAGTTTGTGTAAAATAAATTAGAGAACATACCTTGTGGTCTTCAATTAGCAAGCACATGAAATCAACACTTACAAGCTTTGTCCGATATGCACACTCCCCCTATTCTTGTGCATACTACTTATACTGTACTCCCCCTGAGACTATGCACACACCTTATGCAGACACACGCATCATAACAAGAATGTAAAGTGACAAAAAGAATAAACAATGAAAAACAACAAAGACATGAAAATAAAATATCTTATATTGAGAATAGAATGTGATGAAAATTTGAATGTATCAATCTAGATAGAAATAACTAGATTGAAATAACTAGATTGAAATACACATATTTCCATCCATTATATGATCAATATAGAATATTAAACTTTCATGTTCAACATGCCGAGCTTGGATACTAAGAAATTAAATCGTTTTTCATCCAAGGCTTTTGTAAAGAGATCGGCAAGTTGATGCTCAGTTGTGACAAAGTATAATTCAATCGTACCTTTTTCGACATGATCTTTAATGAAATGATACCTGGTGTCGATGTGTTTGGTCTTTGTATGCTGGACCGGGTTAGATGATATGGCAATTGCACTCTTACTGTCACAGTAGATGGGGATCTTCTCGTACTTGAAGCCATAGTCCATCAGTTGAGTCTTCATCCACAGAACCTGTGAACAACAACTGGCCGCGCACATATTCTGCCTCCGCAGTTGATGTTGAAACACAGTTCTGTTTCCTCGAAGACCAACTTACCAGTTTGTCTCCCAAAAACTGCACATGACCAGATGTGCTCTTCCGGTCTAGCATACTACCTCCATGATCCGCATCAGAATATGCGGTGAGTTCGAATCCCGTTCCCTTTGGGTACCACAGGCCAAGGTACGGTGTCCCCTTCAGATATCGAATGATCCTTTTAACAGCACCAAGATGTTAACATTATATCTGGACGACTCCTAGTAAGGTACATTAATGAGCCTATCATCCCTCTGTAATTCTTAACATCTACATCTACACCATCTGGATCCGGACCAATTTTAGATCCAGGAGCCATAGGTGTACCAATTGAGGTACAGTTTTCCATCTTGAATTTCTTCAAGATGTCAAACACATACTTCGATTGGTTGATGAAGATACCTGTTGAGAATTGCTTGACTTGTAATCCGAGAAAGAAATTAATCTCTCCCATCATACTCATCTGGAATCTAGTCATCATAATGCCCGAAAACCAAGTACATAATCCAGGGTCAGTTGAACCAAAAATAATATCATAAACATAAATTTGTACCAGAAGGATCTCACCATTTTTGTGCAGAGTAAAGAGAGTTGTGTCGATTTTACCTTTCCGAAAGCCAGCACCAAGTAGGTAGGTAGATAAAATTTCGTACCAGGCTCGAGGGGCTTGCTTGAGACCGTAGAGAGCTTTGTCAAGGATGTAGACGTAATCTGGTTTATCGTTGTCCACAAAGCCTTCCGGTTGAGAAACGTATACCTCTTCTTTCAAGACGCCGTTCAAGAAGCCAGTCTTCACGTCCATTTGATAAACAGTGAAGTTTCTGAAAGCGGCAAATGAAAGAAACATCCGGATTGCCTCTAGGCGAGCTACCGGTGCATACGTCTCATCGTAGTCAATTCCCTCTTGTTGCCTGTACCCTTTTTCTACAAGGCGTGCTTTGTTTATCACAACAATCCCGTCTTTATCTTTCTTATTCTTCAGGACCCACTTAGTACCAATTACCGTTTTACCCTTGGGTCTTGGAACTAGTCTCCACACATTCAATGCTTCAAAGAAGTTTAATTCGTCTTGCATCGCAATGATCCAATCCAGATCTTCTAAGGCTTGTCGAACTGATGTGGGCTCAACTTGACTTAGAAAGAGCGCGAATAGGACTTCGTTTGCTGTTGCAGACCTTGTTTTAACAGGTTCAGATACGTCACCAATGACTTGTTCAATGGGGTGACTCTTAGTCAACTTTGTAGAATGTGGGAGGAGAGATACAACATCTTCATTGGGATCCACTAAGGTGGGATCTTTATCAAAATTCAACTCTATTGTCAAGGTAGGTTCCGGTTGTGGGGCTGGTTCATTGACAGAAGAGTCAACAGGAACTGCCTCCGGATCTGCTTCAGAAGATGATTCAGGTATGTTAGCAGAATCATCATCATTGACGTTAGAAGTTGTACCCGACGAAGAAGCACCGTTCGTAGGTTCATGTTGTGTTGCTTGTGGAGATGCCATATGTGTGTTACTTGAAGACGGCGCAGGAGTTGTTGCACCAGTTGTGGGTGTAGTCAGTACCGGTGAAGGCCCTGACATTGTAGCATGAGCTGGTGGTGTAGCAACTTGACTTCTGACATTCACAGATGAAGAAGATTTATTACTTCCAAAATAATCATCATAAAAATGTTCAAACAATAAATCAAGATCGCTAGGATTAGAGTTAAACGTGGAAACTTGATTCTTGTTTGACGCCCTAGTCACCATTGGACGGATTTGTCCGGATGCTAGTATTCCAGATATTGCGGGTTCTGTACTGTTTTGCACAGAAGCCATATCTTCAGTTTCGTCGAATCTGACGTTTATGCTTTCCATCACAGTTCCGGAAGACTTGAGATAGACTATGTACGCTTTTGATGTGAGCGAGTATCCGATAAAAACACCCTCATTTCCCTTAGGACTGAATTTGTTCAAGTTGTCCTTATCGTTCAGCACAACACACCTGCATCCAAAAACACGAAAGTAGTGTATTACAGGTTTTCTATTGTTAATCAGTTCATATGGAGTTTTACCAAACCGTCGATGGATAATTGAACGATTTTGTGTATAGCATGCCGTCGATATAGCTTCAGCCCACAAAAAACAGAGGTAGACCAGTATAAGACAGCATCGTTCTGGCGGCTTCAACTAGTGTGCGGTTTCGTCTTTCAACGACTCCGTTCTGCTGAGGTGTTCTAGCCGCAGAATATTGATGAGATATTCCTAATGACTTAAAGAAATCATCAAGAGTCTTGTTTTTGAACTCTGTCCCATTATCTGACCTGACAGTCTGAACTGTTTGTTGACGATTCACTTGAAGCTGTTTGATTAACGAGATGATCAAGTCAGGTGTTTCATCTTTTGATCGTAGAAACTTGACCCATGTATATCTCGAATAATCATCGACGATGACTAACACATATCGTTTGGAACTGATGCTCTGAGTCTTCATCGGACCACAGAGATCTATATGAAGGATTTCCAAAGCTTTGTGTGTGCTGGGCTCGGGTTTCGGTGGGTGAGGAGCTCGCTTAATCTTCCCCTTCTCACAAGCAGTACATAATTAGTCTTTCTCAAACTGCAGAACCGGTAGACCTATGACTAAATCACCCAACGTTAGCTTTTGAATGTAACGAAAGTTGAGGTGAGATAGTCGTCTATGCCATAACCAACTTTTCTCAAATGATGCCTTTGACATCAGACACACGTCATTCCTTGGCTTAAGCTTTGATAGGTCAATAGTGTAAAGATTTGACTTCCTTGAACCAACTAGAAGTTCATTTCCTTCGTCGGTTAGAACTGCACACCAGGTCTTCTTGAAATGGACTTCTAGATCTTTGTCACAAAATTGACCTATGCTAAACAGGTTATGTCCTAAGCCTTCAACATAATTAACTTTGGTGATTCTGACGTTGTCTGTTACTATATCTTCATAACCCAAAATTGGAGAGTACTGATCATTCCCAAATTTAACTCTCCCTCCATCCTTTTCCACAAAGTTGCCCAGCAGCTCCTTTCTACCAGTCATGTGTTTTGAGCAACCGAAATCCAAGTACCACATATGACGGAGCTGCAAAATGGAATTTAAACAGTTTTAGGTACCCATTGCCAAATGGGTCCTTTCGTGTTAGGAGAATTACCAGGTTTTGGGTTAGCATGTTTCTTTGATGTGTTGTGGTTATAATATCTATTTGTGTAAAAACGATTTGAACCATAGAAATTATAACCAAACCATGAAGAATAATCAGACTTGCAGATAAAATCATCTACACCACATGAAGAACAACAAATTTGATCATGTGCTAAATTAATCAGTTGTTGCATTGAAGAAATCTTGTAAGGAATAACAAGTTTTTGTTTGTTGTAAGCAACACGATTACTAACAGTAGAAACAAAAGTGTTTTTCTTGGAATGAAAAGCGACATTAGATGATTTTCTCTGGGCCACATCCTGTGTGGACTCCTTTATTCTCCACTCTAACCGCGAGTTGTTTCTTAAATAACGATCTGAAATGCCATCAAAATAAGAATCGTAAGCGTAGGAATTTTGAGCTTGAGAAGATTTAGATTTGCGCTTATTTTTCTTCTTTTTCTTTTTCTTTTTCTCAACGGTTTTAGAAGATTCCCCTTTGAAGAAATTCTTCTTGGGTTCCTCTTCCTTGATCAAAAAATCAGAGTGATCCGGAAGTTTAGCGTTAAAGTTTATTTGAACAACATTATCTTTTGCATTCTTACCCTTCCTATCACAAGGAATGTCAATAACACAATCAACCTTATTGTCATAGGAAGAAGAGGTGTGGAAGATATCATGAGAGTTTTCATTAACAGGTTGTTCCTCTAGATCAATAGGTCCAAAATCATCAAAGTCATCCATAGTCATGCTTTTGAAAAGAGTATTGCCCATGAAGGCTTTGCATGAGGAAGCATCTGAATCAGAGGAAGGTTTGTTCATAAACTCTGTCATAGCTTCAGTGGATAAAGTTGACAATTTTCCCATAAGTCTTGAGATTTCATTCTGAAAGTACTCTCTATTAGTCTCAAAATCTTTTCTCTCTTTGATCAAAATGTTTTTTAAATCAGATATTTTCTTTGAAAATATAACATTTTCAGATTCAAGAGATTTTCTTTCGAACTTAAATTGCTCTCTTTCTTTCTCAATTTGTTCTTTTTCAAGAAATAACATTTTCTGAAAGTCAGAGACTTGTTTTGAAAGATTCAAGCATCTAAGTTCAAGAGATTTCTTTTTTTCAAAGCTTTTTGTTGATGATTCAGAAACAACCCTTTCAGACTCATCTCTTTTGCTATTTATCAAAACAGTTAACATGACTTCCTTTTCAATATCAAAAACAAGTTGATCATCATTTCTGATTTCCTCAATTTTACTTTTAATATTCAACTCAAGATCGACAAGCTTCTGTTCGAGTACCAAAGGAGGATAATATGTTTTTCCTTCAAAAGCGGGTTTCGATACAGTATCCTTTGGTTTCTCAACAACATAGCTTTGAAAATAGTCATTAGACAAGGTTTGTTTCCAATTCCAAACCAGTGCCTTCCTATTTTCATTTTCGTAGATAAAAGGAAGTTGCATAGTCACAGTTGTCTTTCTTTTAATCTCTTCCTCAGCCCCTTGTTCTTCCTCATTCAGCCAGTTGATTTTGTATTTAGGTTTCAAGGACGGAAGGTGAAGCCATTCAAACTTGTAAAGACATGGTGCCTTTTTCAAAGCATTTTCCAAGTAATGAGGATTGTCATATCCCAATCCCCATTTCGAATTGTAATATCTGAAATTCTTTGGTGTGTTTAGGAAAATGGTTTGTTCAGATTGACCAAGTTTGTATAGCTTTGCTTCTAGATCACTTGCCTTTTCAGTCAATTCGTTGTTAATATCTTTATAAGATTGCAACAATTGTTCAAGCTCATTCTTCCTATTTTCAGAAACTCTTACTTTTTCTTCCATTTCATCCATTCTGTTCCAGAAATAAGTTCGAGATTTCTCGATCTCAACTTGTTCCTTTTTCAGCGCATCACTTAACTTGTTATGTTCAGTAATTACCTTTCTTTGAGATTCTATTGTCTTATGCGCAATTTTGAGTTTTTCATTTAAGTCATCTTGTTTTAATTGGAAGACTTTAAACTGATTAGCAAAGTGATTAATGGTGCAGGAATCTACCTCATTTGTCTCAGGCGCCGCATCAGCCTCTGAATCCTCACCTTCCTTGCTCATCAAGCACATCTTTGCCAAAGCAGCCGTCTCCTCTTCTCCTTCATCATCAGTTTGGTCCAACCAGTACTCTTCTTCCACCAGCAGTGCTATTCCAGACTCCTTTTGCTCTGCCAATAGTGCCTTCTTTTTGTAGTAGTCAGAATCCCTTACTTTCGGTTTCCAGCACTCTTTGGAGAAATGGCCGGACTTACCACAATTATAACATTTTTTCTCTTCATCCTTTCTTTCACCAAACTTTTTGACCTCCAACCTTTTACCATCTTCCTTGTGATCATCAAACTGTTTCTTTGACTCAATCCGATTCTTGTGCTCAAAGTTTTTAGAACCAGATGAGTAACGTTGGTTGTTTGATCCAGGTTTTATAAATTTGTGCTGAAAGGCCTTGGTTAGAAGTATCATTGCCTGCCTTAAGCTTTCCGCCTCATCCAAATCATCCTGATCTATCCCATAATCCTCTTTTTGAATATTCTTACCTTTTTCAGCATACTTTCTTGACATCAAAGCTATCGATTCACTCTCAAACTCATCCTCCTCTTCTTTCTTCTCAGACACCTCTGTCTTCTTCTCCTTCTTACCCTTCTTCTCCTTTTTCATCAACTTCTTCTTTTTCAGATCAGCATCATCCTCATCTTGCTTTAATGTTTCAAACATCCGCTGTAGCGGAAGAGAATCCAGCTTAGAATTCTGTTTCATTCTATGAGCATACTTCTTCCATTCGGGCTGAAGCACGCTCAAGAATTTCACATTAGTCTCGATGATGTTTTTCTTTATCTTGTATCTGCTGAGTTCATTTAGGATGGTTGTGAAACGATCATATACATCGTCTAGATTCTCACCATCCTTCTGCCTGAAATTCTCATACTTGTTGATGACGTTTGAAACTCTCATTTGAGTTTCCACTTCTGAACCTCGATACAACTTGATCAACTCATCAAACATTCCTTTCCCGGTTTCACTCAAACTGTCAACCTTCTGATATATGTTATTGGTTAAGGCTTGCATAACCAGTGACCTAGCCGCTTTATCTGATTTGTGTCTTATCAATTCATTACCTGTGTAATCTTTGGGATCAAGTTTTATAACATTTCCATCTGGTTCTGTTCGAAAAACATCAGGTTGTATCCCGTTCATTAAGGAATCATGAATTAGAGCACCGTTTTCTTGTCGTTCCACATAGTCAAGAAATCTGTCGTTTCATATTTTAAAGTCTTTAGGGAATAGAACTGGTGGTTTATCTTTTGAACCTATGGTCAAAATATCTCTTGCAGTCATCTTTAGATTACTTGTTGTTGATCTTTTAATATCCTTCTGATCTGATTAGGAATTAATGATTACACAATCTTTTGTCTCAACCACTCTGTCTTGTCGCAGCCCAAACCTTGTCGCAGCCCAATGAAATCGCAACTCACAACTTGTCGCAACAAACTTCTTCTCGCAACCCAAGGATATCACAACACAAATCTTGTCGCAATAAGAAAGTATATCGCAACCAAAATCTTGTCGCAATAAGAAAGTATATCGCAACCAAAGTCTTGTCGTAATAAGAAAGTATATCGCAACCAAAATCTTGTCGCAATAAGAAAGTATATCGCAAGGGTAATTCTTGTCGCAAAGGTAAAATTTAACCTTATCGCAACAGGAGGTTGCGATAAGTTACTGTTCACACGGAGAAGATTGCGATAAAACCGTCTTATGGCAGGGTACTATTGCGATATGGTACTGTTCACTTGCGATATGTATGAACTTTAGAGGGCTGCGATAGTTATGAAGATTCAAGGTGTTCATGAGTCGAATCTTCAAAACTAAACGGATTTGGCTGAAAATTGGTACGCAGGTTCGTGACACTATTCTGGGCAACTTTAATGCTTCGTGTTTTGTCCAAAAACCAACAGAAAGTGGTTTTTCGATGCAAAACAGAGTGCAGAAATACAAAAGTCCGAAAATGAGTAAAAGCACAAACTGAGCTACAATCCTAGTGATTTTGCGGAATAAAAACACTCAGGAATTGTCTACTAACAACCCTTGATCGATTCTAATCCATTTGAAGAACTCAAATGGCTAAAATCAACCAAAAAGAAGAAATTCTTGAAGAACACTCAACTTTGCCAAAAACTCTAACAATCCTAATCTGATCAATATGATATACAAGCTCTGATACCAATTGTGATCCCATAACAAGTAATCAATGAACAATCATAACACAAGAAGTCATCTCTATATTCAAATGATAATCAAAATAGCTCACAATGGATTGGAATGCAATACTAGTGTGTCTGGCTACTATGTGTAAATGGATGACCTAATTCCATAAGAGGAAAATAGCAAACATTATATACTTGAGACAACTATGGAACATTGACATATTTGGTCCATCTACATGATACAATCATAAATAAGCACTAACATCAACCTTATCAACAAATAATAGAAGAACAAAATTGGGATACATACCGATCTAGAAAAATGGTTTCCATCATTGTGACGATGGATAGACAAGGTAGACTTAATTTTTTCATGTTTTGAAGCATTGTGTTAATTAATTCTTCTGAGACTTGTATATATATAACGGTTGATAAATAAAATTCAACTTATACTTCTTGCGAAAACTAGCAATCTTCGACAAAAAGGTTTCTTACTGACTTTGAAACTTTTCGGGCCCAACTCTAGCTTTAAACTTTCGAACGCAAAGTGTTGCATCGTCTAAAAATGACACTCGCTCCACAGATAATTATAGAGAGTTTAAATCCGTGTTCTGAAACTGATTATTCCGACATTTAGGAATCATAATCCAACAATATTTAACAATACCAAAATGATTAAAAATAATAATTAACAAATTAAATAACTTTCATACACTTAAAAAACCACCAAATTTTGATTTATCATATCTTATGTAAGAATATGTCAAATCCACAATACAAGCTATTGAGAAAACAGTCATTTATTCCAACATCATTAACATTTTTTCTGTGATATTATTATTATTATTTTAAGAGTAAATTACATTTTTAGTCCCGGTGGTTTGTAGAAATTTTCCGTTTTAGTCCATGTGGTTTTGAAATTGTAGTTTTCATCCCTATGATTTATACTTCATCACCTTTTTCTTTGTTATTGTTTAAATTTTATTGTTACTTTCATTCTTATGGTTTAAAATTCATTTCTATTTCAGTTCTTCGTACTTAAAAGTAATGTTTTAGCCTTAAATACAAAGTAAAAATGAGTTACAAACCATAAGGACGAAAACCGAAATTTCGAAACCACATAAATGAAATCCGCAATTTTTAACAAACCAGGAACGAAAAACGTAATTTACTCTTATTTTAAACCTAAATATTTTGGTGGGGGTAGGATAGGTAATGATTATTGAAACAAAAGGTTTGGTTGAAATATGGAAATGTAACCTTTAACTCAAATTGTAGGTTTATATCCTTAATCACTAAGTAATCAATTACATGTATATTTAACCCCTACAGCCTCTACCTACAAAAAGTAATTCCAAAGGTTTCAACAATAAGTTTATTGTTAACAAAATTATAATATAATCATATTTCATTTAGAGAAACCTTTATCAAATTATGTGCTTACCATTCTATTTTAATTTATCTTAAATAAATATGCATTTTTAAAAATAAATTTTCATTTTTTCAATTTGCCTTAATTATAAGAGTGAATTACACCGGTGGTCTCTGTGGTTTACCCAAAATTTGCATTTGGTCTCTAAAATATACTATCTACGGTGGTGGTTTTTAACTTTTTGATTTACTTTCACTCATGGTCCTTCTATGTTAAACATTGGAGAACCATGAGTGAAAATAAATTAAACGTAGGAGGACCATCAGTAAAAGTAAATTAAACATAGGAGGACCATGAATGAAAGTAAATTAAAAAGTTAAAAACCACCACCGATGTAATTCACTTTACTATTTATTTAAGAAGTATAATAATTACATAATATAAAAAATTTATGCCATTTTGAATTAATCGAGCTTTCGAAAGAGTCGATTCGAACATTGATGTCATAAATCTTCACTCGTTAAGTTATACAAGTTTATTTTGTGTTCGAGATCGACTCGAACTCTATAATCATCAGGCTCGAGCTCGAACTTTAGTAACTCATTAAAAACTCAACTCGTTATACACCAATTTAAATAAAATCTTAGAATCCACAACTATTCATAATAAACCTTTAATTATTTGCAATTGCTAATTTATTTTTATTTCATTAAAATTAATGACAATTAATACAAACATTAGGGACACAAAATGTAGAAGCTCGAAACAAAGAAACTACACGCACACGAGAGAATTAGCACAAGTTATATATAGTCTTGTGTACCCCCCTGAAGAATTAGCTAATGACACATTAGACCCTCATTTAATTCTGCCGTCTCAAATCGTTATAAAACCTCATTATAAACTTCTCAGCATCCTCGTCCACCTTCCCATCATCGTCACCGTTACTTAACGGAAACGGCGAGTCCGTTATCCTCAGCTGCTTAACCCTAGGGCTCTTCCCAAATCCCGCCGGCGATGCGACGGCGCTTGTCAGCATCTCCAGTGCCTTCATAACCGCCGGAGTGATGATCATCTCATCGCCGTCGTGTTTGGCCGGTGGGGCGGCGGTGCTGGGGTGGTGTTTGTTTTGGTGTTTTTTGTGGGTGGAAATGAGGGAGAGTAGGTAATTAGAATTAGGGGTGTTAGTGCAGCTGAACTCGTATTCAGGTGGTGGGGAGAGGTGATGTGGGTGGTGGCAGTGGATGGTGGTGGCGGTGGTGGTGGCCCAGTGGTGGCGGTGGTGGAAGAGAAGGTTGTGTAAGGCTTTTCCGGCGATCTTGCCACGTTTTATCATCATGTTAAGATCAGCAAAGAGTTTTGTTTTGGAAATGCCTTTCTTTAACATGAAGAACATAACTTGCATCAAGCTCCATACTTTCTTGGCGATTATTGGTGGATTTTGTTCCATTCTCTCTCTAGGGTTTTGATCAATTAATCTTGAAGAAGAAATATATATATATATATATATAGAGAGAGAGAGAGAGAGAGAGAGAGAGAGAGAGAGATGTTTGAGGTTAAAGAGATGGAGGAGGGCATGGTGGTATTTAAAGGGGAGATGATGAGGGCCTATGCAAGTGGTATAGTTTGATATTTGTTTGCTAAATCATGCACATAATAACCCTATTTTTTAATTGAAAGAGTCTCTTAAGCAATATCTAGACTAATTTCTTGGTAAATTATGACTATAAGACATTGACCCTGATTAAACTCAGTAGTCACAATTGTTGTGAACGTCTAGATTCGAACCTTGGGCAAATAAGATATTCCACCACATCTCTCAGAGTCCTAACCACTACGCCATAACCCTTGTGGTTACATAACCCTAAATTACTCTTTGAAAGAATCTTTAAGAAAAGAAAAATGGGTTTATGTGACATTATAAAACAAACGATTTTTATCCACAAAAATTATGTAGGGAAATTTTGTTAGTAATTACATATGAATCACCCACAAAATACGAATGATTTTGGTAGATTTTGATATTTTTCAAGAAAATAAATAATCAGGTCATGGGATCACTGATTTGAGTTTCCCACCCACAATTTACACACTAACTTTTACGACTGGTTTGTAACGAAACATATTTTTAGTGACAAATTATCGAAGGAAAATTCTGTTAGTAAAAATCTGCTTAAAAGTGTACGTAAATTAGTACAAACACTAGTAAATGAAAGACTTTTATCTACAAACCGTTACCTGAAAAATCTGTCGCTAAATGTTTATTCGTCAAAAAACCATCACAAAAGTTGGTGGGTAAATCTTTGGTGGCTAATGCAAATCAGTGACAAATTTCTTCGGAATTTTATGGGTAATCCATGAGTATTTTTTCGAAAAACATTGGTTCTACCGAACCATTGGTATTTCCTAGGTGATCTCTGGGTAATCACCAAAAAATTTATCTCGATAAGTTTTATGGGTAAAAGTCATTTGTTTTGTAGTGAAATTTATAAATATGAAATATTCATGAAAATCTAGCTATCTATACTATATTATAAAACATTTGTGAAAAACTCTTAAAAACAATCCATAAAACCTTATGTACTGTTATTTAATGCTGATTACTTAAAATCTCTTAAACACAATTAACGAAGCTTTATGTACCACTGTTAATGCTAATTACTTAATTAGTCATTATCTCTAACTCCTTCATTTTACTCCTTATCTGTAACTCCCTACAATTCTCAAATGGTAAACCCCTAAAAAAACCATCATTCTTTAATCCTCATTAGTTCCTTATCTCTTAACCCTTTTTCAAATCCTCAAATCATGAACCCCTCAAAAAACGTCATTCTATATACAATTTTATAAAAAAATATTATAATTTTCTCAAAACTACACAAAACCGTTTTATAAAATCGACAATGATAAAAAACAAAACAAAACATTAAAATCAAGATATATCGCGCTGCATTGCACGAGTACCCTTCTAGTAGTTTTCAAAACAATGTAATATTTTACATATATGGATTACTTTTTAAGACAATTTAACACGTGATTGAATATATATTAAGTATTTTGGATGGTATAGATCGACTTTGTTTTAATTAAGTAGTAATTAACACATGCATGGTATCATTGGTCTTCTTTGTGTTTATTTAACAACTACGAGTTTCCATCTTTTACAAAAAGTGTTTTACAAGTGCTTTTCCGTCCTTGTCGTGTATAGGAGGAAAAGGCAAATCGACCACTTTACCCATTGAAGCAAACTATAGTGTGACGTGAAAAGTTGATGACCATCTTTTAACACATCAAAAACATAGACGATTAAAACGTATAATAAAAAGGATATTAGTTCAAAAGATTGTGATATATATATATATATATATATATATATAGAGAGAGAGAGAGAGAGAGAGAGAGAGAGGGGGGGAAGGTTCAAACGAAAACGCTAACTATTTAAGAAAACAACAAATCATGTGCAAAATCACATGTGATTTTACATTAACTGCAAAAACTGGACACGTGCGACTTTGGCCGCTACTTTTTTTTTTTTAAACAGGAACCGGAATTTTATGATTTTGCACATAATCATATATGATTTTGTGCATGAATCATATATGATTTTGTACATAGCGGTTGTTTTTTTGTTTTCTTAAATAGTTAGCGTTCTCATATGAACCACCTCTCTCTCTATATATATATAATGATCAATGAATTGAAATGTTTATATAAATGTAGAAAATAATTAATTGAGTAATTAAATGTAAAAAAATCTTTAAAATGTCATTTATTTTAAAAGAAATTCAATACATTTTATTACTTCAATTTTATTGAACAAAATCATAAAATTTAGAGTAAACTATGAATTTAGTTGCGCTCTCTAATTAACAATCGTTAATGAAATGGGATTTTCGTTATTTTATCGATTTTTTACCCAATTAAAACCGATTTTATATATGCACCACAAAACAAAATGACATACTTTATCCGTAAAAATCACCCAAGGAAGTTTTCGCCGTTGATTAATAACGGAATCACAAAATACCAATGGTTCCGGTAGAATCTGATGTTTTTTAAAGGAATAAATAAATCAGGCCCCCTGAGTAATCTATCACTTATTTGAGTTCAACAATTTACCACTAACTTTTGTGACTGATTTATGACAAATCATCGTTTTAGCAACGAAGTACCTTTGAATAATTTCATAGGTGAAAATCTTCTCATTTGGAATTCTAATTTCGTCCTTATGGTTTTGAAATTACAATTTTCATCATTAAGGTTTATAATTCATTACCTCTTTTGTCCTTATGATTTAAATTTCATTGTTTTTTTCATCCCTATAGTTTACAATTCATTTCTATTTTAGTCCTTCATACTTAAAAGTAGTGTTTTGACCTCAGGAAGGAAAATTGAAATGAATTACAAACGATAAAGACTAATTAAAACCGAAATTTTGAAACCGTAGGGACGAAATCTACAATTTTTAACAAACCACAGGGACGAAAAACATAATTTACTCTATATTTTATCTAAAGTGATCATCCCATTAAAATGTACACCCTTTTGATGGAAAGACACAATGCAGGAGGCTGCGGGCACACAGACAAACAGCTGTTGCCAACTTAACCAAAAAGCAATCTCAATGTTGCAAAGTAAATTGATATTTACCAAAATGAGGTTGTTTTTGTTTTCTTTCTTTTAATGTCGATGGGTTTTTCCTTCGAATGGCTGTTTGATTTTAGGGTTTGGTAAAGATTTTTGGTACTATATCGTCTTTGATTGGTCAAATGAAAAAGCGTGTGTCACACCGCTACCATTTGCAAAAGATTGCCAGCTTCGTTTTGCTTTTGAAAGTTCCCGTGGATTCACGGAAACGTATGATATATATGACGCATGGATTGCGTATATAATATACGTATTACAACAAAATTGGATTTATAAGATTTCCATAATATCTAAACGTTCTAATAGATCTATATTTTATATATACACTATTAAACGAATTTTTTCCTGATAAAATCTGTCGCTAAAGGGTGATTCATCACGAAACCGTCAGAAAAGTTGGTGGGTAATGCAAATCAGTGACGGATTACCCAGGGATTCTCTGGGTGATCCATGGGTATTTTCTCGAAAAACACCGGATTCTACAAAACCATTGGGCTTTTCTGGGTGATCCCTGGGTAATCACCGACGGAAATTTCCTTGGGTAAAAATTTTGTGGGTAAAAGTCATTTATTTTGCAGTGATAAGATTTATGTTTATAGGACCAAACCAAAAAACATTTTATGTAAAGTGTTACAGTAGGTTTCAAAATGCTTTTGGGCGTTTGGACAAGATTTTTAGGACACTTTTTGAAATAAAATGCCGTATTTGCTATTTTATATATAGGACACCTTTATAATCCCATTTTCTTAGGATCCTTGAGTTTATAAGATACTTTTTTAAATAATGTCGTATAGCTAGCTAATATTGCATTTTAAAAGTATTCTAGAAAATTTGTTGATACGTCTTAAAATTGTTCTATAAACCTATTGTAACAACCCAATATGATCCATTATTACCCATTACAACCTTTGTAGCGGCTAGATTTTCAGGAAAACTTTTGCCGACGGAAAAGTTCGACAACAAAAGGTTTTGAACTTTTGCCGACGATATTTTCCTCCGACAAAATTAGTTTTTTTTGTAGCGACGGTATAATATGGTACCGATAATTTTTTTAATTAGTTATTGTATATTTTATGTATTTGACGTATATTAAACATTGTCACTTCAATTATTTTATTTGAATATTATAACGTTTGTTATTTTAATCCTTGCAATTAAAAACCTTTTGAACATCTTATGTCACCTGAAAACTCAAAATATACTCAAAATTTGAACAAAATAACAAGTTTTTATATACAAGAACATATGGTGAAAGCACAGAGATAATGAAGTGAAAAACAGACGACAGTATGAAATAAAAGAAACGCACGAAGAAAGAAAGAAATTAAACGAAATCTACATAATAAATACAGAGACTAAAATCTAACTGTGTAACCGAGACAAGTAGAATACAGGTGCGAGGAAGTGTATACTCATGAGGAGTAGACAGTTACGCGTAGATGTATGGAACTTGTAGCGGGCACACATTCGGATTAAGTCTTCAGATTTAGCATACCTAGCTTGAACACAAGAAATTTGAAACGTTTTTCGTCCAAGGCTTTGGTAAACAGGTCTGCTAACTGATGCTCAGTATTTACGAAGTAGAGTTCGACTGTACCTCTTTTGACGTGATCCTTAATAAAATGATACCGAACGTCGATGTGCTTCGTCTTGAACATGAAAATGGTACAAAAACAATATCAACATGCACTACAAGAAAAACGAGCTTCACCTTTGCACCTTTAGCGACGATATATTTCAGCCATAATTTATAGTGACGTCATGTCATAAACTGAACTTTTAGCGACGGCAAAAGTCGTTGCTAATTAAAACCCCGTTTCTTGTGGTGATCTGTATTAACCGAAAAAAATTGATACAAAATTGATTCATATTTTAGAAGATGAGAACACCATTCTATTTTAAAGTATATTCATCTCATTAATTTAACTACTCCCTTTACATTAGCATCGAGGACCGTTTTCCCGAACCGAACCGGGACCGGACCGAACCCGAACCGATACCATATATTCGGTCCAGTATTCGGTTCCAAACATTCCTCAAAATCGGTATTCGGTACCGGGATTTTCCCGAAAATACCGAAACCGAACCAAAATTTTTAAAAACAAAGTTTTTTTTAAATTTTTTTTAATTATGCATATCATCTCGTAAATAAACTTTATTTTAATTGTTGTTAACATTAATTATTATTGTTTCTAGTTGTATATATAGAGATTGAATAGTTGATAACGAACAAAATGGAAAAACGAAAATCGTAAATAAATACCGAAGATTGTTGAACTTTTGTTTGGTTTTGAACTTTTTGATTGTTTGTGATTGGTTTTAAAACACATTTGAAACATTATGAGGGCATTTTGGTTTGCGATTGGTTTTGTTACACATTTGATACATTTTAAAATTTTTGGTCCTAAGTGGTCCTAGCTGGTACCGATTTTCCCGTCCCGAAACCGAAACCGAACTGGTACCGTACCGGTACATACGGTTCGGTTTTCGGTACTAATTATTAGTCCAAAAAATATTCGGTACCAACCTGTCCGGTCCCGATCTCATCCCTACTTTACATAAATTGTTTACTTAGCAGAAGAGGTTTGTGACTTTTGGAGAGTGAATGTTCATGGAAGGTCCGACACAGTGCATATATATATATATATATATATATATATATATATATATATATATATATATATATATATATATATATATGCAGTAGGCTGCGGGTACACAGCTGTTTGCTACTCAATCTTCAAAAGTGCATTTCGTAATCATTACTAAAATGGGATCGTCTGTTTTCTTTTGTTAATCTCGAAAGGATTCTTTGAAGGTTTCGAAATTAGGGTTTGGTTTAAAGTAAAAGATTTTGGTGACATAAGAGCATCTCCAACAGCTTCCCATTTTGAAGAAAATGAGGAATATGGAGATTTTGGTCTTAAAATCAGCTCCAACAGCTTCCTCAAAACCATCCTCATTTTGGAAAAAGTTGGAGAGAGAATGTCATTTTCTCCAAATATGGAGATTACCCCAAAAATTCCCAAAAATCATTATCAAGAGAGAGAAACAATATTTTATTATTTTTCTTTTAAAAATTTGTTGGAGGTAATAATGTTTTGAATATTTTAATAATATATTTAATGTTGAATTCTCTAAAATGGGGAATCTGTTGGAGATGGATTTAATTTTTTTTGAGGATTTTGACTTTTGTTTTTCCATTTTGGAAATTTTTTGGGAAAACCGTTGGAGATGCTCTAACATATCAGTTGGTCAAATGGGTACAATTTCCGCTTCACTTTTTCAAAAGTTGGCCAACTTCGATTTTGCTTTTAACAGAATTTGGAGTATCATCACATGCATGATGTAGCGTATGATAATTGAACCGAAGATTAAACATAAAAGATCAAACGGAAAATGAAAACGTAACAAAAAAGTGCCTCCAAACTTGTTTAGATGATGTACGTTTGAATAGGCGTATCGTGGTCAAGAAACGTAGATCTATAGAAAAAGTTATGTGTGTTTAAACGCGACATCCCTAATGGTCGGCAACTAGGAACCGCAAGTCTCGACCTTTTATGCTTAGACCCTCATAGATGATAATCAAACTTTTAAGGGGTTTCAGATTTATTGATGTTTATTTTAAGATGAATTCAACTGATAACATTCTTGTCCCTCATTTAATGTTGCTGTCTTAATTTGATCGTGATATAGAACCTTCGAACGACCATACATATATACTTCTGAGCAGCTTGGTTCAGTCGATTAATCATCTTCACTACCGTGAGTTCTCGCATTGGTTATCGTACATAATCAATCGGTCCGCCGATCCGGTGGCACCGGTCATCAACATATCAATTGAGATTTGAGAGCAAGTGCACTACTAAACGAAAGACTTTTACCAACAAACTTTTTCCTGAGAAATCTGTCGCTAAAGGGTGATTCGTCGTAAAACCGTCACAAATTTTGGTGGATAAATTTTTGGTGTGTAATTCAAATCATTGACAGATTACCCAGCGATTCTCTGGGTGATCCATGGGTATTTTCTCTAAAAACCTCGGATTCTACAGAATCATTGGTATTTTCTGGGTGAACCCTGGGTACGTAATCACCGACATAAATTTCTTTGAATGAATTTTGTGGGTAAAAGTCATTTGTTTTGTAGTGGTATATTAGGTCTTGCAAGGTGGCCACACTTACTATTTTGTGTTAATTTCTTGTGGGTAAGTTGGGTTGCACCGTTGCTAGCTGCAGCTGAATTCGATCATATTCGCCGAGTGGTCAGGCAGGAAAGCAGGCGGTTGAAGGTTGTGTTACTTCTTGCCCGCGATCTTGCCGCCAAGTTAAGATCAAAACGCAGGGATTTTCTTTTGGAATTCTTAATCTCGACATGAAGATTGAAGAATGCTAGAAGCACCATTTAATCAAATCTAAAAATTGAGATATTCTGGAACCAACAAGAACATATATGGCACGCATCAAGCTCCATGTTATTATGAATGTTTAATTTCATTAGAATTCAAAATCTAAAAAGATACCAAAATCAATTATTAGGGTTACACAAATCACAAAACCAACAAGCTTGAAACACCAGAGATCAGTTAGGGTTCAAAAGTATAGTTTCATGTAACCCCCTCAACAATTAGCTAATGACATTCTAGTCCTAGCTTCAATTCAATTTTCGCGTCTCCGATCACTATAGAACCTCCTTATGAACCTGTCCGCAGCCTCGTCCACCTGACCATCTTCGTCACCATGACTTAACGCCAACGGTGAGTCTTTTATCCTCAACGACTCAACCATCGGAGTGTTCCTAGATCCCGGTAGTGGTGGTGATGCGGTGGAGTTTGTGATCATGGTATCAAGGGCCTTCAAAAGTTCATGATCGATGTTTAAATCATCACAATCATCCACTGCCAGCGCCGGCGCCTTAGTAGTCGCTAGGCGGTGGCACTTGTTTTGGTGTTTCTTGTGGGTGGAAAATAGAGAGAGTGGGTAAGGTGGGGTGTTGCTACAGCTGAATTCGTATTCGCCTGGTGGTGGAGCGGTGAAGGAGAGGTGTTGTGGGTGGTGGTGGAAGGTGGAAGCCGCCCAATTGTGGTGGTGGTGGAACATAAGGTTGTGTAAAGCCTTGCTGGCGATCTTGCCACGCTTCATCATCATGTTAAGATCTAGAAGGAATTTTCTTTTGGTAATTCCCTTCTTCAACATGATCAACATAACTCGCACCAAGCTCCATACTTTCTTCGCCATTATCGGTAATCTTGATTCCATTTTCTTTAGGGTTTTGATCAATGCGATGAGAGAGAGAGAAAGAGAGAGAGATCTAGTTGTAGTTGTAGAGGAGGAAGATGGCATGGGTATTTAAAGTAGGAAAATACAAGTTGCAAAGAAAAGAAAAACTTTAAAGGCCACTTCACAAGGCAGAGTTTAGTCGCCAAAAAAGTTGGTCATTGAGAAAGTTTTGTGAACGTTGAAAACAAGCTATAATTAAATGGCCAATGCTTTTCTACTTTACTATGTTTTTGTTTATTATAAGTGCTTTTTGAAAGTATTTTTTGATAACATATTATCCCTATTATGTATATACAATGTTTAAAACGTTGATATTTTAGAAAAATCTGAATATCGCAAGTAAAAGGTCAGACCTGAGGAATTCCAGACATTTTGGTTTGATGGCTAAAATTTAAATTTCTTTATGTAAGATGGTTATTTAAGTAAATAACTCGTTTTGATTCTCATTTGTTTAGGATTTCCTATCTAATAGTATAATCATTTAAGATGAGTTTGTAAAAGTTATGTTTCTTATACTTTTAGTTATAATCTTGCCTTAATACTTTGTAAGCTAGCGCTTTACAAGTTTTTGGTTTAATATATTTGCTTCTTGTTAAAAAAAATGTTGCCTTAATAATTGTAAGTATATAGTTATTGTCTCTGCTTTCGAAATAGGTGTGTTTTCGATAACTTAACCCCTCGTGATGACACTATTCTTGATTCTATTGTGGAGAATTCGTTTAGATGGGTTCTGGCTAGGTGTAAGAAAAGCGATAAAAACTCAATTGTGTGAAGATGTTATCCTTCTGACTGTTTTAAAACTTTGTAATGTCGGTTTGCTTTTGCTAGCAGCTTGCTAGCGTCTTAATGATATCGTTGGTTGATGATTCAAAAAAATATATAGTTATTGTCTCTTCTTTTCAACCAACGTGAGATCACTGTTCTAAAAAACTTGCCGCACAGCTGGCATGGCGCGCCATGGCACCAAGGCTTGTGTCTCACGCCACGTTAAGCCTATGACATGCCATGACCTAATGCGCATGCGATATTTGATTTTTTTACGTTTTTAATGTTTATTTGCAAGTTTTTTAATATATAACATAATTTAACTTGATTATTACTATTAACTCATTGAGTAACACTACAAAACATATGTTTTTTCATATAATATTACATACGAATTAGAAATTTGACGTCATAAGTCACGCCTTGAAAACGCCATGGCTACTAAGGCTTAAGGCTTGGCCTCGCCGCCACGCCACGCCTCACGCCATTTAAAATCTTGTAAATATAAAAATTTAGTTATATATTTAAAAAAAACATATTCACTTTAAAATAATTATTAATCGATGATCATTTTTTCTTGAAACAAAATGAGTGAAAGAATACCAATTCTAAATTCTATGGTGAGTTGCTTTACTTAGCATGGGAGGTTGGGAGCATGCTTTTGGTTGATTGACCCACCTACCACAACCAAGAAATATGGTCTCCTAAAATTCCTTTTCACCCCTTAACATAAATGTAATCGCTTTTAGCACCCTAAACTTCTGCATTTTGTTATTTTATGGTCAAATATTTTCTTTCACTACTCTTTTTCAGTTTTTTGTCTTTAAGAAGTGACAACAATTTATATATTGAATGTTTCGAACATGACTGATCATTCAAACTCTTGCAAATTTAGGGACCGTTTACAAAACGTTTACCCGGGTAAGTGTTTACCAAGTAACATCAGCTTACCGGATGAATACGACAAGGACCAAGAATCTTACCCGGTAAGAGCGGAAGCAAGGACCGAGAGTCTTACTCGGTAAGTGAGTGCGACGACTCTTATTACCACGGTTAGCGCTTACCGGCTAAATTGTTGCATACGATGCCATTTTGGTAGACTAAAATCTTACCTGTGAAAAATAATGTAGTGATAGTGTTGAATTTTACCGATAAACATTTACCCGGGTAAGTAATTAGGTAAACGACCCCTTAGTTCGGTTTAGTTACAACCCTTTTTATGAATTGTGAAAACATCACTTTTAAGCTAAGGATGATAAGCCATACTGATACTAACTCTATTCTAAATACTAACTCTATTTTAAAGTTGTCGCCTGAATGTCAATTTGCCAATTAGGAATAAAATTAATGAACATGTAGTGCTTTTGGTTTGATTTTGAAGTATGCAAGCTTTAGGCTATGTTTGGCAAACTAGCTGATAAGTTGGCTTATGACTATATAAACTAGCTGGTAGCTGATAAACTAGCCGTTAACTGATAAGCTAGCTGATGAAAAAGTAATGTTGGACCAATACTCCATTATTTTTCCCTTTTCCAAAGTTTGTTAATGGTTTGGTTCAGTTTTTCATCGAAGAATCATGAATCATGCGATTGATAATAGATTAATATGTCCCCCGACCGATCAAATTGTACTCCAACTACAATAAACTACAAGCTTGAACGTAACAAGGCTCTTAATTACTGATCATGAATACATACCAGTTTGTCCCAAACTCTATATTTCATCTCTAAAGGTTTCGATCCCGGTTCAATCTCTACATAAACTCTTAAAAGGCTCAAGACTTTGCTCTAAATAATCCTGTTTAAACATAGTTTGCCAAACACGATTTAAATTTAATATTGTTCGTTCTTTTTAAGGGTTTAGAATTAGCATTTAAAAAGCTTAAGGCAGATGATTATTTGAATCAGTAGATTAATTCGAAATTCTTGCATGGTTGAATCCTTCGATCCAAAATTCAAGTTTTCATAACTTTGAGGCCCTAAATTCGAGCTTTAGATCTAGATAAATCAAAAACAATACTTCTGGAAAAACAGAAGGCATGCAACATGTTATTCATTACTAATGTTTTGGTGTTGGAGTTTCAATTGGCTAGACAATACCCATCAAACATGTATATATATATATATATATATATATATATATATATATATATATATATCACACACACACATAGAAAGAGAGAGAGAGAGAGAGAGAGAGAGACATATGAACGTTTTCTCTAAGAATACATTCAAAAGGGTTCCACATATACTATAATATACCTATACTTCAAATAAAAACAAATATATAAGCACGTTTACGATTACCTTGTGATTGACTCCAGTTATAAATTCTAAAAAAGATTTCTAGACAATTGAATGTTAGAAATGAAGTCTCTTCTACCCTCTGCCCCGTCTGTAACATTAGAGACGAAACTGAATTGCATCTTATGTTCGAGTGTTCATCGGCCAAAGAATTGTGGGCTCTTCTCCATCAATGGTGGTTCGAGGATTTTACGGAGCTGATTCTAAACCCGGTCGAAGATAAAAGGTCCAAACAGTTGATGTCAGTCATTGCGATAGCAGCTTGTTGGATGATTTGGAGGAGTCGGAACGATAAAGTTTTCAACGACAAGCTTTTGTCTTCCCGGGAAGCAGTGAATGAGGTCCAATTTTATTTGTTTATGTGGGTCAAAAGCAGAGTCATGTTGGGGAAAGACTTTAGGTGGGAAATTGGTGTTGTAATCCTCATATTTATTTCTCGGATATCATGTAATCTAGCGTCTTTGCTAGGTTCGGTTTTAATAATTTCACTTGCCGTTCAAAAAAAAAAAGAAATGATTTCATAATAAAATAACAATAAGACTAAGATAGATATATCAATAAGATTTCATACTCATCAAGAAAATCATAAATATTACTAAAATCTTATTTAAAATTCGAAGATCGTTGATTTAATTAAAATCTTATTTGAGGTTATATATTTAAATATCGATTATTGATATTTGTTTTCATAAAAATAATCTAATTAAAACGATACCAAAATCAATTATTAGGGTTACACAAATCACAAAACCTACAAGCTTGAAACACAAGAGAAACTAGGGATCAAAAGTATAGTTTCATGTAACCCCCTCATCATTTAGCTAATGACATTTTAGTCCTTCATTCAATTTTCACGTATCCGATCATTATAGAACCTCCTTATGAACCTCTCAGCAGCCTCATCCACTTGATCATCTTTGTCACCATGACTAATTAACGCAATCGGTGAATCTTTTATCCCCAACGGCTCAACCATCGGTAGTGGTGGCGACGCAGTGGAGCTTGTGATCATCATATCAAGGGCCTTCAAAAGTTCATGATCAATGATTATATCATCACAGTCGTCCGTTGTCGCCAGCTGCGGTGCCTTAGTAGCCGCTAGGCGGTGGCGCTTGTTTTGGTGTTTCTTGTGGGTGGAAAAGAGAGAGAGTGGGTAAGGCGGGGTGTCGCTACAGCTGAATTCGTATTCGCCTGGTGGTGGGGCGGTGAAGGAGAGGTGTTGTGGGTGGCGGTGGAAGGTGGAAGCCGCCCAATTGTGGTGGTGGTGGAACATAAGGTTGTGTAAAGCCTTGCCGGCGATCTTGCCACGCTTCATCATCATGTTAAGATCAAGAAGGAATTTTCTTTTGGCAATTCCCTTCTTCAACATGAAGAACATAACTCTCACCAAGCTCCATACTTTCTTTGCCATTACTGGTAATCTTGATTCCATTTTCTTTAATTAGGGTTTTGATTTATATATATATATATATATATATATATATATTGAGAGAGAGAGAGAGAGAGAGAGAGAGAGGATCTTGCTATTTGCAGTTAAAGATGGGAAAGAAAACCTGGGTATTTAAAGTAATAAACTAGTAGCTTGTAGTGGCAGATAAAGAAAAGAAAAACCACTTTCACTCGCCTCTAAATGTTGTCATTGATGAACGTTGAAAACAAGCTAGAATTAAATGTACAATCTTTTCAACTTTATTAGACTATTAGCATTCATCCCTCAATAACCTACACTTTTTTACTGCCACATCAACGTCACATCATTTTTCCTTTTCAACCCATTCTAACCCACAAACCCCCACATCCATCCCACATCACCATCCCATCTTTTATTTATTTTTATTTTTATTTTTGTTACAATAAAAAACAAAAACAAAAGAGGAAAGGGGGTAACCAGCACTGGCTGGCAAACCAGCGCTGGTTCCAACCAGCTCCAACCCACTAGTCGACGATGGTGTGGAAAACCAACCAGCTGCCAACCAGTGCTCCGATGCGCATGTTCTTATGGGGTATTTGAGATTGCTTATTTAAAATTATGTAAGAGTGCTTATTAACTTATGTGGTGTTAAACCGTAGTTTTGTAAAGAGTGTTTGAACTAGCTTATTGTGATACCAAAACGTAATAAGGTAATAGATTGTTATTTAGAAAGTGTTTGAGATTGTTTATACATGTAAAATAACTAAAAAGTTGATAAGTTGTTTCAAATAAGTTTATCAAAATGTTCTTATCACCGGTGTCAAATCGCTATAAACAGTTTTTTCTTTTCAACCATCCAAACACTAAAAACTGCTTATTACCAGTACCACACTGGAATAAGTTAATAAGCACTTTAAATAATCAATCCCAAACACCCCATATATTTTCATTTAGAAATTTGAGCTCTCCTTATGTAATAAGACGATAAAAACATTGTTATTTTTAATATGTTTTGATATCGTGTTAGAACGCACGAAAACGACTATGTATCTTAGCAGAATTCTACATGTAGGATGTAGCTTTGGGTTTTAAAGAGCGTATAACGATTAGAGCATCTCCAATGGTGACCAAAAAAGACTTGATCAAGTCTTTGAGTGGTGGACCCCACCATTTGTTTATTAATTAAAGTAATAGCTTGATACTAATGACTTGGTGCAGACCAAGTCATTTGAAGAAGTCTTGTGAGAGGGTTTCTAAATTGAGATCAAGTTATTGTGGGTCCCACCTTATTTTTTTATTTTTTTTTATTCCTCAAGTCTTTGGCAATAGGTCGACCATTGCGGATGCCCTTAGAATCTTTTACTGCTTTGAAAATATACTAAAAATATGGTAACACCATCCTTTAGATATACATGTAGTATGTGGTAACCGGTTTACAACAAACAAATATATTTATTATGGGCCGTTTACAAAACGCTTATCTGGGTAAGTGTTTACCAAGTCACGTTAGCTTACCGGATAAATATGGCAAGGACTAAGAATCTTACCCGGTAAGAGCGGAAGCAAGGACCGAGAGTCGAAAGCAAGAACCGAGAGTCTTCCCGGTAAGTGAGTGCGACGGCTCTTACCACGGTTAGAGCTTACCGGCTAAATTGTTGCATACGATGCCATTTTGGTGGACTAAAATCTTACCCGGAAAGCAAGTGATAGTGTTGAATTTTACCGATAAGCACTTATCCGGGTAAGTGATTAGGTAAACGGCCTCTTACAACATATTTTCTTGTCTGGCCTACTTACATAATAAAAAGTAAGGGTTCATCAATGTGGTGGTCCTTACCTTTTGTCATAAGGAGGTACGCACGATACCGAGAGAGAAAAAGAGGAGGGTATGACTCATGATCATAAGTATATAAAGTACTCAAGCATAAAATCTTTAGATTTATCAAATCTAAGCCTCTTTCTTCTTAGGAGGTATCCGAGCTTCTTTCTTCTTAAAAGGTCAGGGGTTCAAACCTCATCAAAGGTGAGGAAGGGGTATGAGTTTATTTGTTGTATTTGTCGTATATAAATATTAGGGAATTTAATTAAAATACTCAAAGTTTAACTTTGACTTACCAAAATACCTATTTTTTCAACTTTTGCAAAAATACCCAAAAATCCCGCGATTTGTCCCGCGATCGCGGGATAGGGTGTTTTTTGAAACTTTGATCTCGCTACACACACAAATTTGTGAATTGAATTTGATATTTACACTTTCAACTCCTATACTTACTTACTTACTTACTTTACTTTATACCTTTTACTTTCCTAATTTTAATTTTACATTTAACACATATAATTGTTTATTAACTAAAATACGTTAAAAAATACGTTTTAATTTTAACAAGTTACACCATTGTACTCGTCTCTTCGAAATGAGCTCAATATTGAATATTTTTGGATTTATTTATTTTATTATATATCATATATATTACATAAAAATATTTTTAATATTTACAATTCATACTCATATAGATAATTATTTAATTTATGGTACATTTCTTACTTTTTCAAATTTCGTTTTACACTCCTATCGCATTAATATAATAATCATATATTAACTAATTTTTTTTGGTAACGGAAACCACTTTTAATAACAGCTAGCAAGAAACTAGCAAAAAAAAACAGAACCATTACAAAGGTTTAATACACGCAATAGGATGATATCTCCAAGTTATCGGATTTTCAACTCACCCCCTGCACCTAGCCAATAACCAAATGAAAGACTTTTCGACAATCTGATCAATAAGGGAATGCTTACAGGGAGGAGAATTATCGAAAACACACCTGTTCCGAAAACACCACAGGCAATACATGCTGATGAAAATGATTGCCTCTAACGCTTCATTAACATACCTGTCATTGTACCTCGATTTCACTCCATTGAGTATCGAACCCAAAGATATTTCCGTTGGTAGAGATATCGTCCACCATCTCTCTATAAACTTCCACACCTTCTCCGCCACTCGACATCCGAATAACACGTGCTCGATAGTTTCTGGAGAGGAACCGCAAACTGGGCATAAGATGGAATCAATATCAATCATGATCTTATCTAGGTTAACACGGGTAGGAACTCGATCTAGATTAACTCTCCACATGAATATGTTAACTCTAGGAGGTACCAAGGAATTCCATATTGTTTCTTTTACCCCCACTCCCAAATACGGGATTTCTATGGCACGTTTCAAGGATCCGAAAGTGAATAAACCATTTCTCTCTAAATTCCATTTCCATCCGTCTGGTTTAATTGACAACTCACAATTCTTTATCAACTCCTTTAGATGTTCGAGTTCTTCCGCTTCCCTTCCTTCACGGATGGGTCTACGCCAATCCCACCCGTATCTCGATTTGATTCTGTCAGCCACCGAAGCCTCTTTCATTTTTTCTAGAGCAAAAAGTCTAGGGAAACAACATTCGAAAGAGGATGAGCCCTTCCAACAGTCCGTCCAAAAATCCGTATGTTCTCCGTTCCCAACTTGTTTAACACACAAATCATTAAAGTTTAATCTTAGTGTTCTCAAAAATTGAACAGCCGCAATCACGCTTCCCCAAGGACTGTACCTATTGAATTGGCCTCGTTCCGCGTTAAAACCTCTATCTGTACCATAAATCGCCTTTATTATCTTCGCCCAGTTAGAGTTCGGGTCGCTCCTATATCTCCAAGCCCATTTAGTGAGTAAAGATATATTGGAGACGTCTATACTTCCAATGCCGAGACCTCCATACTTTTTACTTCTCATTACCGTTTTTCAGTTTACCCAATTACGTTAACATATCACATTAACATACATAATTACGTTAAAATATGTTAAGGAGTTCGATATATATATATATATATATATATATATATATATATATATATATATATGGGAGGGATCTTTTGAAAATCACTATTATTTTACAAACTTTGCAAACCAATTCTAACCAATCAGTGAATTTCTTTCTTTTTTTGTTAATTTTAATTTTAAGGGCAAGGTTGTCTTTTTCTATTTTATTCATTTATTTATGGTAGTTATCATTTACCATTATTTTTGGATTTAGGATTTAGAGAACAATTAAAATTAAATTTAATAAACAGCCTCGTGTTGCTTCTCATCTCAAGACCTACAACTCCTCATTTTTTTTTCCTCTTCATTTCATGACCAAGTGACCACTTATGCAACTCCTTACATTTTCTTACCCACATACGATTACATCTCATGGATTATGATTCTACTCCATCACCCCCTCCATTGAAACACACCACTCTACATCGGACCAAACACCACCACCACCCCTATACCTTATCCTTCCCCTTTCACCACCGTGCACCAACACCGGTTCGTCTCATCCGAATCGAGTATTAACACCTGCTTTGTCCGGATAAATTAAGAAAAGTTGGCAACAAAAGAAATCAAAAGTTGGTTCATCCCTATTTCATCTCGGTTTATCTCGATTTCTGTTGAAGTATAATTCTGACTTGGTCCTTAGTTGACCTAGTTTGAAGGAGAATAATGTGGCTTAGTGGCCATCTGTTTCGGAGCACATGCAGATGCAAGTTTTTAGCTTAGTTTGTTATTTCTTTTTAATTTAAATAGCAGTAATTGTACTCTGTTTCATGAGTGTGGAAAATAAGAAATCGGAAGATTGTTCCTTCATTGTTAGTTTTCTTTATACTTGTGTGTGAATTAGTTTGATCCTAGAAGGGCTGTATTCCAACATTTGGTATCAGAGCTTTCCAAGGTTCATGCCCAAGTATCCAAAGTTCGAAAAGATGTCAATAGTTCCGCAACAGGGAAAAGATAACGGTGGTGTTTCGTTCCCGTGCCCAACGTTAACACCTACAAACTACACTACGTGGGCGATAAAAATGGAGGCTATCATGGACGCTCAAGGGGTATGGGAGTCCATTGAACCACCAGTCGGAGTGGCTGTGGATGACAAGAAGAATAAGACGGCTCGAGCTTTTATCTTCCAAGCAATACCAGAAGACATCCTCTTGCAAGTTGCCAAGAAGCAAACGGCGAAAGAAGTTTGGGAGTCACTAAAGTTGCGATATCTCGGTGCTGACCGAGTACAGAAGGCAAGATTACACACGCTTAAAAGCAATTTCGATGCCCTTCGGATGAAAGACGGAGAGTCTATAGATGAGTTTGCAGGAAAGTTGAGTGGTATGAGTTCGAAGTACAACAGTCTCGGAGCCACACTCGAAGATAGTATGTTGGTGAGAAAGTTACTTGACTCTGTCCCGGATAGATATCTACAACTTGTGGCTTCGATCGAACAATACTCAGACGTGGATTCCATGCCATTTGAAGAAGCGATAGGTAGGCTTAAGGCCTACGAGGATCGACTACGGCTTCGCAGCGAGAGTTAAAATGGTGAAGCGGGTTTGTTGCTCACTCGATCAGAAGGGAAACCTAATCAAAAGTCTTATGGAGCAGGTTCTACTATGACTGGAAGTGGACGTGGTTCATCTCAACACGAGAGAGGAGGTCGAAGTGGTGGTCGAGGACGAGGAGGCACACGAGGCAGAGGCGGTCGTGGCAACAACCCATCACCACACGACGCCAATAATAGTCGCTGGAAGGGTAAAGATAAGAGGCACATAAAATGTTTCAATTGCGAAACATACGGACACTATGCTTCAGAATGTCCCAAGCGCAAGGAAGCTGATGTTAATCTCACTCAGGCAAAAGAGGAAGAACCGACGCTACTTCTAACTGTGCGGGGAGAGAAGACGGACGACTTGGTGTTGCTAAATGAAGACAAAGTCTTTCCGGCCTCGAAAGAGAGCGAGAAAGACACTTGGTACTTGGATAATGGTGCAAGTAATCACATGACGGGGGTGCGAGATTACTTTGCGGAACTCGATGAAAGGGTGACCGGTCAAGTACGATTTGGTGATGGTTCCAAAGTACAAATCAAAGGTAAAGGAACGATTCTACTGGATTGCAAAAACAAGGAGCAACTGGTTATAGAAGAAGTGTACTACATTCCCGCCTTGCGTAGTAATATACTCAGTCGAGGGCAAATGACTGAGGTGGGGTACAAGGTTGAAATGCTGCAAGAATTCTTACGAGTTCACGATGAAGGTAACCGGCTGATAATGAAGGTACAACGGTCGAAAAATCATTTGTACAAGATTGTTCTCCACACTACACAACCTGTGTGTCTTAGTGCGAGTCTAGATGATACTGCATGGTTGTGGCACGCAAGACTAGGTCACGTGAACTTTCGCGTGATTGAATCGTTGGTAGAAAAAGGACTGGTGCGAGGAGTACCAAGCATACACCATCCCATACAGGTTTGTGAGGGATGCTTAGTCGCCAAGCAAACTCGACAATCGTTTCCAAAAGAAGCACAATGGCGAGCAAGTAAACCACTAGAACTGGTACATGCGGATTTGTGTGGTCCCATAACACCACAAACCCTAGCAGGTAATCGATACTTCCTTCTAATTGTTGATGATTACAGTAGGTACATGTGGGTGTTCATGATTAAATCCAAGAGCGAAGCTTTCACAGCCTTCAAGAAGTTCAAGAGGCAAGTTGAGAGTGAAGGGCAATACAAACTAAAAACGCTACGTACAGATCGGGGAGGTGAATTCACGTCTAAAGAATTCACTGATTATTGTAGCAAGGAGGGAATCAAAATGCAGTTAACGGCACCCTACTCCCCTCAACAGAACAGGGTAGTAGAACGTCGTAACCGGACAATTCTTGAAGTCACCAGATCATTGTTGAAAGCCATGGACATCCCAGAGACGTTGTGGGGGGAAGCTGTTTGGCATGCAGTTCAAATTCTCAATCGAGTCCCAACAAAAGGAGTAAAGGACATGACCCCATATGAAGGTATACAAGGAAGGAAGCCGGTACTGGATCATTTTAGGGTTTTCGGGTGTGTCGCACACACAAAAAGGCCAGCGAATCAGCTCACAAAGCTGAGTGACAGAAGCGTGGCACTGGTCTACCTAGGAAACGAACAAGGCAGCAAGGCATATCATTTGTTCGACCCTAACCAAAACCGAATTTGTGTAGCTCAGGACGTGGTGTTCGAAGAAAAGGCCAAGTGGAATTGGGCTGGGGCCCAAGACAAAGGACCAATCCTTAGCAACGACTGGGTAAAATTCCCAAGCGAGGCAACGGTGGAAGATGATGTGGAGATTAGCGACGCAGCCCGAGACAAAAACCGGGGCTCTACACCACAAGTCGATGGAAATAATCCACCAACACCATCGTCAGTTGCAATACCGTCGAGCAATAGCATGAGTGGGTCATCAAGTACTCCTCTTCATACAGGGAGTATAATGACTCCATCATCAGAAGAAGCTCCAAGCATGGACAGGTCTACGTATGACTACACACTTGTTCGTGGGTTTCGAACATTGGCAGATATATACAACGAGACTCATCCTTTGGAAGACGAACCAGATGAACTAATGTATGCAGGGGAAGAACCAACAACCTTTGAAGAAGCAACAAGTGATCATGAATGGAGAGCTGCGATGAAAAATGAACTAGAATCAGTCGAGAAAAACAATACTTGGAGATTGACTAATCTTCCAAAGGGTCAAAAGGCAATTGGATTGAAGTGGGTGTTTAAATTAAAGAAGAATGCAGAAGGTAAAGTCACCAAACAAAAGGCGAGGATAGTCGCAAAAGGTTATGTGCAACAAAAGGGTATCGATTTCGATGAAGTCTTTGCACCGGTGGCTCGTTTGGAAACTATCCGGATGATGTTGGCATTAGCAGCAAACGAAGGATGGAAAGTTCATCACTTGGACGTGAAATTTGCGTTCCTGAATGGGATCCTACAGGAAGAAGTATACGTTTCCCAACCAGATGGCTTTGTCATTGCAGGAAAAGAGCACATGGTTTACAAGCTAAACAAAGCCCTCTACGGCTTGCGTCAGGCTCCAAGAGCATGGAATGTTAGACTTGATAAAACGCTCAAGGAACTGGGATTTCAAAGATGCCCACAAGAATATGCAGTGTACAAACTTCAGAAGTCAAACATGGTGCTAATAGTCGGTGTCTACGTGGATGATTTAATTGTGACAGGTACAAGTGAAGAACAAGTGGCTGTTTTCAAGAGGCAAATGGGAAAGGTGTTCGACATGAGTGACTTGGGGACTCTATCATACTACCATGGGATAGAGGTTCTACAAGACAAATATAGCATCACGATCAGCCAGACTAGGTATGCAAAGAAGCTATTACAAGCAGCTGGAATGGGAGATTGCAACCCTTCAAAATACCCTATGGAACCGAGACTTGGTTTAACGAAGGACGAGGAAGGTGTACCAGTAAATGCCACCGACTACCGACGTCTCATTGGTAGCCTGCGCTACCTAATCCACACAAGACCAGACTTGGGCTACTCGGTTGGAGTAGTTAGCAGGTATATGGAGTCGCCGAAGGAAAGCCATCTCAAAGCGGTCAAGCACATTCTGAGATACATAAAGGGGACAACCAACTATGGCTTGGTATACCGAAAAGGTGGAGATGGGAAGCTGGTTGGGTTCAGTGACAGTAGCCATGGTATGGAAGAAGATCGAAAGGGTACAACAGGGATGGTGTTTTATTTTTCTGGTAAACTGGTCACATGGTCATCTAAAAAACAACACACTGTGGCGTTGTCTTCTTGTGAGGCTGAATTCATGGCAGCAACTATGGCGGCATGCCAAGCACTATGGTTGAAAAGCTTGCTGAAAGAATTGACTGGTTGGAAGGACGAAACTGTCAAGTTATATGTGGATAACAAGTCAGCAATAGACCTCATGCAGAACCCTGTATTCCACGGAATAAGCAAGCATATTGACATCAAGTTCCACTTCATACGTGAATGCATTGAGAAGAGACAAATTGAAGTAAAGCACATCAGTGGAGAAGAGCAAAGAGCTGATCCCTTGACAAAAGCATTGCTCAGAGTTAAGTTCATGGAGATGAGAGAACTTCTGGGAATTGAAAGGCTTGAGGACACAGTTCAGAATTAGGGGGAAAAGTGTTGAAGTATAATTCTGACTTGGTCCTTAGTTGACCTAGTTTGAAGGAGAATAATGTGGCTTAGTGGCCATCTGTTTCGGAGCACATGCAGATGCAAGTTTTTAGCTTAGTTTGTTATTTCTTTTTAATTTAAATAGCAGTAATTGTACTCTGTTTCATGAGTGTAGAAAATAAGAAATCGGAAGATTGTTCCTTCATTGTTAACTTTCTTTATACTTGTGTGTGAATTAGTTTGATCCTAGAAGGGCTGTATTCCAACAATTTCATCTCCGGTAACTTTCCGTTTCATCTCCGTTAATCTTTGTTTTCATCAAAACAAACAAGTTCATATCCGCTTCATATCCGGTTTCATCTCCATTCGTCTCCGTTTCATCTCCGTTTCATCGCCGTTCATATCCGTTTCATCATCGTTTCAACTCTGTTTCATCGTCGTTCATCTCCTTTTCATCTCGGTTTCATATCCCTTGGCATCGCCATTTATCTCCTTTCGACCTCCATTCCATCTTCGATTCATATCGGTTTGAACCAGGTAAAACTAAGTAATGAAAATGCATTAGAAAATCTTTGTGGGTTCATCAGATTGTAGTCTCATACAGGTGAGACGTGTGAAAACAATGACCCACAGTTCAGTCATAAACCCCATGGGTTCATCACATTATCTCATGCAGATTCACAGGTGAAGCTAATGAAGGCCATTGTTTGGTAGTTTTTGAATTGATCTTGAAGAGAACAGGTATATTAGCCGGAAAAAAGGGATTTCATATCTTTCCTTTTTTCAAATTTGATGAGAAAAAGGACAAGTATACCCTTCAATTTCATTATTTTAATATTAATAAAATACGACATTACCATAAATAAAATCAAACGATCTAGACCGTTGAGCTATTACATCAAGGGTAATTATGTGGGTTTCACAGTTTACAATATAATAGTGGTTTTCAAATGAAACCATCTCTCTCTCTCTATATATATATATATATAATCCAAATAATTTGACGATTTAATGAATTAGTTAATATATGATTATTATGTTAATGTGATAGGAGTGTAAATTAAATAATTAACTATAAGGGTATGTATTGTAAATATTAAAAATATTTTTATGTAGTATATATAATATATAATAAAATAAATAAATCCAAAAATATTCAATATTGGACTCATTTTGAAGGTATCGAAGAGACGAATACAATGGTGTAACTTGTTAAAATTAAAACGTGTTTTTTAACGTATTTTAGTTAATAAACGATTATATGTGTTAAATGTAAAATTAAAATTAAGAAGGTAAAAGGTATAAAGTAAAGTAAGTAAATAAGTATAGGGGTTAAAAGTGTAAATATCAATTACAATTCAAAAAAAAGGTGTGGGTCGCGGGACTCTCCTGATCGCGGCCTATGTAGCGGGACAATAATTTTCAAAACAGCCTCTGGCCCGCGATCGCGGCCTCTGTAGCGGAAAAATGGGTATTTTTTCAAAAGTTGAAAAAATGGGTATTTTGGTAAGTCAAAGTCAAACTTTGGGTATTTTAATTAAATTCCCTAAATATTATATACTTAAAAAAACTTTAGATTTTTTCGTAAGAATCTCAATGTTATACAAGTTCAACATAAACGATTTTCTATTATCTTGCAAAGGAAAAGAATTATATCAAAATACATATCTTAAAAAGAATGAAAGCTTACCTTTTTTTTATCTCCGCTACAATAAAATTGGAATTTTAAGATATTGTACATCGTCCTAATCATTCTGAGTGCTTAATTGAACATTTAAAAAAGGACAGTCGTGTTAAGAAATATGGTGGTCAGTATCGTTTCTCGTGGATAGGTCCATGGAATCGATGATCAACGGCATCAACTCTTCAAACAAGGACAGTTATGTTAAGAAAGCTTTGGAGAGGTCTTTTTCATCAACTGTTGGATTTTATGGTGTTTCTGAAATAGATGTGTCTTCGATAGTTCCTCTCCTTTGTAAAGATTCTCTCCTTAATCAGATTGTGGAGAAATCGTTTACTTGTATTTCAGTATTTCGGCTAGGTGTAAAGAGAGTGTTAAATAACCGATTATATGGAGGCTCCAACCTTCTTATTGTTCCAAGAACCTGTAATGTACATGTATCTCGTTTGCTAGCTTCTTGCTAGCCTGTAATAAAAGCTCAGGTTGTCATTTCAAAAAATATACGAATATGGGGTTTAATCAAGTAATTAGGTCATAGAAATGTTGGTTTATGACTTTATTATGATGATTACTCACCCTCGCGGTTAGTTGTGGCATTGATAAGAAGCGAAATCGGAGGCTTCTAACCAAATTTATGTTGAACGCGAATTGGCCACCCGCAATCTTATATACATCATGGCCAAGGTTGCGTCGTATGTCTCTATGGTCGAAGGGATTTGATATGTAGCATGCGACTTCCATCTGATTGCCTAAGTGAAAAGTACTTCTCACCATACTGGTTTTTTTATATCTTAAGGAAACATTATTGTGGATCGGTGTCTCGAAAAATGTGCTAAGAAAAAATTCCGTCAAGTATAACCACTAAATATTAATATTTGTATCATGTGCTCAAACTCTTTATTTTCATATTATTATTATTATTTTTATTAACTTGTGTTTGAACATTTTCGGAAAAACTAAATTTTGTGCCAAGAAACCTTCTTCCAATGTTTGCACCAACAAAAGTTATATTAACTTGTATCTACTAAAAATAAAGTAGATTTGTCGATATCCACAAATGCTACAAAATGGTTTTCAAAAACCTATTCATGACGTTTAGAATAAATATTCAACTGTTTTTCGAACGCGGTCTTTATCGCAGGCTCTGCCTCCCATTCAGGCACCTTATTGACGCCGATGTACTCCTCGTCTGGAGAAAGACTTGACAAAACATCCAAAATTGTTTTCTTGGATGAATTAGCAATTTAACATGAAATGCATAGATCTATTGCAATACATGCAACAAGTATGTGATAGTGTATTGTGAAACAACCATAGATCTGGTGATTTTCCCAACAAAATCCCACAAAAAAACTTATGGATTTTGCATGGAACCTATAGCTCCTTTTAGAAACCAAACATTTTAACAGCAACGACTCTCAAAACCCTAATCTAGCTATTGGGCAAAGTCACTCCACTCCTTTGCCAACTGAGCTACACGCCAGAGGCAAAACTCTAATCTAGCTATGATTAAAAAAAACATAGAGAAGACGATGATATCTAAATCGAGCATGCAACAACAAGAAACCGAAGGAGTAGCATGTTTGCTATGAAGAGTATAACCTATCTTGAAGATGGAAGAAGCAACAACAAAACTACAACAATGTTTGTCTTGTCTACACTACACGACAGATGGCCATTTTCGATGGAAAAATTCGCCAGGAATCCGTCGAAAATAGATATCACCGCTGGATTCAACTGTTGCAAGATCCCTGTGGTTTGTTAAAAATTGCGTATATCGTCCCTGTGGTTTTAAAATTTCGATTTTCGTCCCTATGGTTTGCAATTTATTTCTATTTTCGTCCCTGGGGCTAAAACATTACTTTTAGAGTAAACTACAATTTTGGTCCCTGGTGTATACCAAAATCATCGAAAGTGGTCCCTAAACTTCAAAAACGACATTTTTCGTCCCTGGTCTCCTTATTTTGCTTTGAAAATGGTCCCTGCTACAGTAACTCCGTTAAAAACCCAGTTAAGTCAGGGGTAAAATGGTCTTTTTACTTTTTTATTTATTTTTCTATTATAAAATAAAATAAAATAAGAATATATTTTATATTTTATATATTTATATTATATATATAGATATATATAGGATATATGTATATACACACCACCACCACCACCACCATCATCAACCCATCACCACCACCACCATCAACCCATCACCGCCACCACCACCACCATCATCAACCCATCACCACCATCGTCAACCCACAGCCACCGTATTTCTTTCTTCTCTCTTTCTTTATATACACACACACAGATACAATATATATATATATATATACATACACACAGATCCGTGTTCTGAAAGTTTTTGCCGAAGAAGTCGCCGGAAAAACGGGTTTAGTCGGAAGTTGATTTTTCCATCGAATTCTTGCTTTCATTTCATCACAAATCTCTTCATAATAATTCAATTAGAAAGCAATTTTCAGAAGTAACTTTTGTCAAGAAATCAATGGGTTTGGGTGATTGGAATATCTCGTCGGTGTCTTGTCGGAAAAATGGGTTTGGACGGAAAGCTTACCCAAGCTTACGGATCTGTGTGTATGTATATATATATATATATATATATATATATTGTATCTGTGTGTGTATATATAAAGAAAGAAATATGGTGGTTGTGGGTTGACGATGGTGGTGATGGGTTGATGATGGTGTGTATATATATATATACTGTATATGTGTGTGTGTGTGTGTATATATATATACTGTATATGTGTGTGTGTATATGTGGTGTGTCAAAGGTGGTGCAGGTGGGTATATGTGTGTGTGTATATATATATTGTATCTGTGTGTGTATATATAAAGAAAGAGAGAAGAAAGAAATACGATGGATGTGGGTTGACGATGGTGGTAATGGGTTGATGATGGTGGTGGTGGTGGTGATGGGTTGATGATGGTGGTGGTGATGGGTTGATGATGGTGGTGTGTATATACATATATCCTATATATATATATATCTATATATATACTATAAATATATAAAATATAAAATATATTCTTATTTTATTTTAATAGAAAAATAAATAAAAAAGTAAAAAGACCATTTTACCCCTGACTTAACTGGGTTTTTAACGGAGTTATTGTAGCAGGGACCATTTTCAGAGCAAAATAAGGAGACCAGGGACGAAAAATGTCGTTTTTGAAGTTTAGGGACCACTTTCGGTGATTTTGGTATACACCAGGGACCAAAATTGTAGTTTACTCTTACTTTTAAGTATGAAAAACTAAAATAGAAATCAATTGTAAACCATAGGGATGAAAATAACAATAAAATTTAAATTATAAGGACAAAAGAGGCGATGAATTATAAACCATGGGGATGAAAATCGCAATTTTAAAATCATAAGAACGAAAATAGAAATTTTCAACAAACCACATGGACTAAAAATGTAATTTACTCATAAAAGAAATATAGGTCCAATTTGGTCTCATATTGGTGGGCCCTTACTTTACTTAGCAAGAGAGGTTTTGTGCGTATCTTTTTGTGGAAGAAACTTCCATGCATTAATTCAGTCACGCATGCCGTACCCACCACCAAACGGCTCTTATTTTCAATTTTCCCCCTCAAGATTAATTAACTTAGTCACGTTTAACCCCCGTACTTTTTTCATTTTCTTATAAGATATATTAGAGTAAACTACAAATTTGGTCCCAATGGTTTGTCAAAAGTAACACTTTTTGTTCCTTCTCTCTAGCGATAGCATTAGCTATTTTATAAGATACTATTTGAAAAAGATGTCTTATAAAATAACTAATATGACACTTTGTATTTAAAGTGTCCTAACAAATTTGTTAGGCATAGTAAGAGATTGCAGCTACACAACTATTGTCTATGTTCAAATGTACATTTCGTAATGATTACTAAAATGGATTTGTTTGTTTGATTAGGTTTATATATATATATATGGGAAATTAATTAAAATACCCCAAGTTTGACTTTGTTTTATCAAAATACCACAAATCTCGTTCATTTTACCGAAATGCCACAAATTCCCGCGGTGGGCCCTGCGATCGCGGGCCCCAGCCCACGTGTCATACGCTTTTGCCCAAATTGTCTGCGTAGGTCCCTCAAGAATACCCGCGGAACAGGTTTGGCCCCTGCCCGCGGAGGATGCCCGCGATCGCGGGCTAAGCCGCTACGTGTCAGTATGGGGTTAACCCTAAAAAAATTTGATGGACACAAACCCTAATTTATTCTCATCGTCGCAACTATATAAGAGAGGGTGGGGGACCTGTAATAACCAGGTATTTTATCTAATTTAAATTTAGAATTTTATAAGTCTTTATTTCAGTATTTGATGGAGTTAGGAGTTAAGAGTTAAGTTTTAATTTTTATTTGGAAGATTGAGGGTAAGTTTTGCCAATTAGTTAGAGTATGGGGTTTAATTGGTGAGAGTGGAGATATTATCCACCCTCACCGCCATATTTCACCTTAGACACATGAGGTGTCATTCTTAGACATCATTTGGAAACCTATCTAGTGTGTATGTGTGTGTAGTACAGTTTTGGGAGAGAGAGAGAGAGATCGAGAACTCAAGAAGAAGAAGAAGAAATTCAAGATGGTTGTTGCTTGATCACTACTGAAATTGTTATTTAACAATTGAGAATCTAAGGTATTAATCCTATCCAAATCTCTCTTTATGTTCATAAGATGATAAATAGATAGGTAAGTGGGTTTTGGTATTTTTGGCAAGAAAAGTGAAATCTGAGTTTATGGTTAGGTTATGTTAATCGTCTTAAACATATCTGCTAAGAATCAGTAGTATGCATAGTATAAAACTGCAAAAATCTGGGTTTGAGGATGAACAGTGGACTGAGACATTCATCGAAGTCGCAATAGTGGGTTGCGACTTGGGTATGAAGTCGCAATGGTCGTTTGCGACTTGGCTTGGAATCGCAGTAGTTAATTGCGATTCGGGTTTGGGATCGCAATGGTGGATTGCGACTTAGGGTGGAATCGCAGTAGTGGGTTGCGACTCCAGGGTGGAATCGCAATAGTGGGTTGCGACTCCAGGGTGGAATCGCAATAGGAGATTGCGACTTGGTACTGTTCATTGCGATTTGAGTTGAGAATTTTGTAAGTTTAAGTGTTAAAAGAGATATTTGGTATTTTATCTGATTTCAGATTCTGTGAAGGATCGACATACGTGAATTATCTTGGAAGAGTTTTGTGATAAACACACGAGGTGAGTTTTACTTTAAAGTATTTTTACTGGAAAATATTATGTGAATAATAACTAATTGATGTTTTGTATGAATATGTCATACGGGTGTGATTATAATATGTTAAGATATTATAATTACGTGAAGTATTATATGGGAATATAATACGTGGCCGGGCTTTGGACCGGTGTGTTAATTGGCTCGCAACCAATATTATGGCCATTGTGGAGGAATAAGGTGGATGAAAGGTACGCGATGTACGAGTTTGGATTGGTATTTATATACGTGTAATACTTGAATTTACATAAATGGTTTTGGATACAAAGGATTTACTTGAAAGATATTACAATGATTTTGGGAAAGGACCGGAATTAACTCACTAGACCCGTTTGGTCTAACCCTCATTTTGTTTTCAAAAATATGTTTTCCAGGTTGAGGATCGGTGAAAGAAAGGGATAAGAATAGGAAGCTTTTGGTGGACGTTGATTAGGAGACTTTTATGTATTTTTTTGTAGTTTCGAGACCGAAGAGACCGTTTGTGATGTATTGTGTATTTTCTTTTATGAATGTAATTATGTTATGTAATATATGTTATTTGAAACATGTTTTAGGAAATTGGGTTGTTACAGGACCAAACCGGCTACACAAGAATTTTTTTAATCAAATCCTCTCCCAAACTCTCTCAATTTTGTCGTGTGGAATACGCGCTCGGGTTTTTTGAAGATGGCTCGTGTTAATCATTTGGTAAGTTTTTGTTCTTTTCTTGTATGTTGTTATTTTAAGTTAAGATATATGATATGTATGTTGTTAGAGTGTTTATAACTTGTTATATGTTTGAATATAATATTTGTTCTATGTTTAAATTTTAAAATATATGATATGTATGTTTTTATGTTTGAATGTGATATTTCTATGTTATAATGTGTATGTTGTTATAGATGTTAGAGTATTTTTATAAAAAAATGTTAAGAGTGTTTTTATAAAAAAAAATGTTAAGAGTGTGTTTTTATAAAAATAATTATTAAGAGTGTGTTTTTATAAAAAATTGTTAAGAATGTGTTTTTTATAAAAAAAAATGTGAAGATAGTGTTTTTTATAAAAAATTGTTAAGATGGTGTTTTTTATAAAAAATAATTATTAAGAGTGTGTTTTTATAAAAAAAATGTGAAGATGGTGTTTTTTATAAAAATATTTCTTAACGTTTTTATAAAATAAATGTTAAGATGATGTTTTTATAAAAAATTGTTAAGAATGTGTTTTTTATAAAAAAAATTGTTAAGAGTATGTTTTTATAAAAATAATTCTTAAGAGTGTGTTTTTATAAAAAAATGTTAAGAATGTGTTTTTTATAAAAAAAAATGTGAAGATAGTGTTTTTTATAAAAAATTGTTAACATGGTGTTTTTTATAAAACTAATTATTAAGAGTGTTTTTATAAAAAAATGTGAAGATGATGTTTTTTATAAAAATATTTCTTAAAAGTGTGTTTTTATAAAATAAATGTTAAGATGATGTTTTTTATAAAAAATTGTTAAGAATGTGTTTTTTATAAAAAAATTGTTAAGATGGTGCTTTTTATAAAAATAATTATTAAGAGTGTGTTTTTATAAAAATAATTCTTAAGAGTGTGTTTTTATAAAAAATTGTTAAGAATGTGTTTTTTATAAAAAAAATGTGAAGATAGTGTTTTTTATAAAAAATTGTTAAGATGGTGTTTTTTATAAAAAATTGTTAAGATGGTGTTTTTTATAAAAATAATTTTAAGAGTGTGTTTTTATAAAAAAAATGTGAAGATGGTGTTTTTTATAAAAATATTTCTTAAAAGTGTGTTTTTATAAAATAAATGTTAGAGAAAACTCTATTTTTGGTCCCTGAGGTTTAGTGATTTTTTTGAAACCGATCCCCATTGTTTCATAAGTCAAGTTTTGGTCCCTGAGGTTTTGATTTTGATCTGGATTTGGGGTCTCGTCCTTAACCCCGTTAATTGGCGGCGTTAGAGGCAGGGGCATAATGGTCATTTCACATTTCAACCAAAAACAAATTCCCTCTAACGACTAATCTCTTCGTCTTCACTGAGAGTTCAAACCTCAGTCTCTTCACTGTGTTGAGTCACACTCATCGATCAAAATTCTTCCTTTCTCGATCAAAAATCTCCTTTATCGACCAAAATCGTTCCCTGCTCAAGATACGATGGAAGAACCTGGATGGATATTAAGGAGGGATTTGGCCGAAGGATTTGACCCAAGTGATGTATATGGTAAGCTCACATGCATTTATGTTTTTCCATTTTTGGGACTGCACATTCTTCATACCTAATTATTCTGTTGATTTTTCCATACAGAGCTATACCCAACATTGTTTACAGTAAGGATGAACCATGGAGGTTGCTTTACAAGCATTCCTGGAAGGAGATACGAGAATGGTAAGACTGATTATGTTGATTTGGTTAACACCGAAGGATTAAATGTAGAGGAGTTTCATTTAATGGTGATGAAATTAGGGTATGATAGACATGAAATCAAATTTTACCATTTCTTGATTCCTGAAGGTGATATGGATACTGGGTTAAGAGGATTAGGTAGTAACCAGGATGTGTTAAACCTCTTACTTATTGATGCCCCTGCTATTAAACTTATTGATGTATTTGTGGAACATGGTAGGACTAACCTGTCAACCCCAAATCAAAGCATGGATCATATAATTCATAGCTTTGATCCTTTCATTGGGTTAGAGTCAGATGTACCAGAACAGGAAGCAGTAGTACGGTTGGACAATGGGTTGGACTTGAACCAATGTTTGGACAATGGGTTGGACTTGAACCAATGTTTGGATTTGGACTTGGACATGATCCAGGGAAGTAACAACCATGATGATATAGAGAGCCATAATAGTAATGACTATGATGAGGAATTTGGTATAGATGATGACCCGGAGGATTATGTAGATGGTTATGTGGATTGGATTGGTGTAAATGGAGAGGGAAGTGATAGTGTGAATGTGGAAGGTGATATTGATCCTTTTGAGGTTGATGATTTTAATTCAGGGGATGAAAATGGCAGTTTGTGCAAACGTAGGGCCTAAATACAGTGTAAGGAGGTTGTCTTCTATCTAGGCCAGACATTTGGTAATAAAACAACCATTCTCAACCTAATCAAGCAGCATTCAATTCAGACTAGAAGGGACATAGTGGTGATCCGAAATGATGTTGTAAGAGTTAGGGCCGTCTGTAGGGGATCAATGCCAAATGTAAAGGAGTCCAGTGGGCCTAGTAAGGGAAGAAAGAGTGCTTGGAGAAAGTCCAATGGGCCCTGTTGTAAATGGGTTTTGTATGCATCATGTGCAGAAAATGAAGAAACCTGGACTGTGAAAACCTATTTTGACACCCATAAATGCTTCCAAACGAGGGAGGTTGGTTTGGCCACTGCACAATTTCTCTCAAAGCACATAACAGAGCAGATCAAGGTAGATCCTAATATGCCATTGAAGGCAATTCAATCCCACTTATCAGAGAAATTTGAGATCTTTGTGTCACCTGGCAAGGCAATGAGGGCAAAACAGATGGCGATGAAGAAGTTATGGGGAGACTATGGGGCACAATACCAACACCTGAGGGATTACCTGGCAGAGGTAAAAAGATGCAACCCTGACACAACAATTAAGATTGAAGTTGAGCAAGAACAGAATCCAGCTAGTAACACCAGGAAATTCAAAAGGGTATACATATGTTTAGGTTCTTTGAAGAGAGGATTCAGGGCAGGTAGAAGGGATCTGTTGGGAGTAGATGGTACTTTTATGAAAGGTCCATTTCCAGGGCAAATTCTAACAGCAGTGGGCATAGACCCAAATCAGGGCATATATCCAGTGGCGTATGCCATAGTAGAGGCTGAGAATACAAGTTCATGGATGTGGTTCTTAGAATGCCTTGGAGATGACCTTGATCTTCAAACAAATTCCAACTTCACTTTCATTAGTGACAGACAAAAGGTATGAACTTATTTTCTCTGTTTGTGGTTTTCAATTGAATTGTTATTGTTTTGTAATTGAATTGTATTGTTATTGTTACATTATTTTGAAAATAGGGCATTCTTCCAGCAATTGCCAAATTGTTCCCTTCTGCTGAGCATAGATACTGTCTTAGGCATATTCATGAAAACATGAAACTTGTGTGGAAAGGGAAAGCATACAAGGATCATTTATGGCAATGTGCAACAGCCCCCACTGTCCCACAATTTAAGACTGCAATGGAAAGTTTGAGAATGTTCAATTCAGACTGCTTTGAATATTTGAACAACATCCCTCCTTAATCCTGGAGCAGAGCACACTTCACAGGTAACATATTTCAACCTGTTTATACTTTGGTAAACATATTTCAACCTGTTTATACTTTGGTAAACATATTTCAACCTGTTTATACTTTGGTAAACATATTTCAACCTGTTTATACTTTGGTAACAGGTAGGTGTCACTCTGATGTGTTATTGAATAACATGTGTGAGGTATTCAATAGACAAATTGTTGATGCTAGGGATAAACCAATTTATTCATGTTTGGAATACATTAGAGTGTATCTAATGAAGAGGATAGTGAATGTATGCAAAGTCATAGACAGTTGTGATGACCCACTTACCCCAACAGCAAACAAAATCTTGGAGACTGCCAAGAAAGAGGCCTCCAAATATCAAGTCTTGTTTAGTGGAGGAGATAGGTACCAGGTATGTATATTAAATCATAGGTTTTTATGTTTTGATTTAATGGTATTTACTATATATTATGCTTTGTTTTAATGGTATTTACTGAATTATAGGTTTCTGGCCCTTGGAATGACCAATGTATAGTAGATGTGAGAGAAAGGACATGTTCATGTAGGAAGTGGGAGTTAAACTGGAATTCCATGCAAGCATGCTGTGGCTACAAACTGGGACATGGCAGCAAATGGTAACAATGTGTTACCTGAAGATTGGGCTGAGGATGTGTACAAAGTAAGCACATGGAGGGAAATGTATAGCTTCAAGATTGAGCCAATCAATGGAAGCCTGCTATGGGAGAAAGGTGACTGGGCAACAACTTTACTCCCTCCAACTCACCATAAACAGATTGGGAGACCAAAGAAGAAGAGAAGGAAGACAAATGAGGAGTTGTCTCAGAGGAGTGGGGACACTGGTAAACTTCCTAGGAAAGGGAAGACTGTGACTTGTGATAAGTGTAAGAATCAAGGGCACAATTCCAGGACTTGTAAAGGACAAGGAGGACAATGAGGACAATTAGCTAATATGTGGTTTGTATATGGTTGAAAACAATTAGTTAATCTGTGGTTTGTGGTTGGCAGAAAACAATTACTTAATCTGTGGTTTGTGGTTTGTTGTTAGTTGAAAACAATTAGTTTTATGTTTACTCTTGGAATTGTATGTGTACCAAAACAGGTTTGTTTTATGTTTACTTAATCTATGGTTTGGTATGGTATTGAATACAGGTTTGTTTTTGTGTTTACTCTTTGGAATTGTATGTGTACCAAAACAGGTTACATTTCTGTTATGTTGTGTACCAAAACAGAGGTTACTATTCTGTTATGTTGTGTACCAAAACAGAGGTTACATTTCTGTTAACAAACAGGTACCAAAACAGGTTACATTTATGTTACAATGTTGTTGGGAACTATATTACTACTGCCAGAACAACCTTAATACTGCCAGATCAAAGTTAGTACTGCTTATGCAATGGTTACTACTGCAAGACAAAGTTAATACTGCTAGATCATTGTTAGTACTGCTGATACATTAATGCTGCTGGAACAAGGTTAGTACTGCTAGTCAAGTTAGTACTGCTTAGGCAATGGTTACTACTGCAAAACAAAGTTAATACTGCTAGATCATTGTTAGTACTGCTGATACATTAATGCTGCTGGAACAAGGTTAGTACTGCTAGTCAAGTTAGTACTGCTTATGCAATGGTTACTACTGCAAGACAAAGTTAATACTGCTAGATCATTGTTAGTACTGCTGATACATTAATGCTGCTGGAACAAGGTTAGTACTGCTAGTCAAGTTAGTACTGCTAGTCAAGTTAGTACTGTTGGAACAAGTTAATGCTGCTGGAATGAGTTAATACTGCTGAAATGAATTAGTGCTGTTGGAGAATATTAGTACTGCTCATGCTGAATGAAGATTAATACTGCTGATGTGATAAGTTTGGTATGCGAGAATATTGGAGATAAAGATTGAAAACAGGTATGCTTTCAACAATGTTGTGTACCAAAAGTAGTGTTTTACTCTCTGTTATCTGTATCATGTTATGTGATGTGTTATCATGTTTTTGGATCAACAAACAGGTACACAACATAGGTTACAGTTCTGTTATCATCAAATGTGCAAAAAACAGAGGGATCAAACCACCAAACATTACTATTAAAACATAGGGATGTCATTACAAATACTACAAAAAACAGAGGGATCAAACCACCAAACATTACTATTCTAACAACTATGATGTCATTACAAATACTACCAACACACCTGATAAACAGGAGATGATTACAAAAGATAACCAATACACAAAACAGATCAACTCAAGGCTAAATGCATGAAATACACAAAAAAACTCCAACTCATGACCAAGAGCAGATTCAACTTCAAGATTTCCTTCTTTTTCTCTCTGACACATTCTTCAGCTTTGTTTTTGGCTTTGATTAGCCCAGGAATGATATCAATGGACCTTGAACAAATAGGTGGATCAAACCACCCAAAAAAAGAACATTGGCCCTGTTAACATGAAAAACTAAATGTTATTAGCTAAACATGATTACTTTACACCATGATTGTTGAAGAAGAAGAATCGTAGCAGTGTACCATTCTTCCACAAGTGTAGAACCTTCTACCAGGATTTGCAGTGGTCCATGAGGTTCTCACGGCTGCTTCACCTCCACAATAACATAACACCATGATTGTTACCAGATTTTGAGGTTGAATCGTGAAAGGAGGAGGAAGAAACAGAAAGATCACAGAAGAATGAAGTGAAGAAGAAGAAGAATATGGCGGGTTAAAATAAGAGGGAATTTGGTTGAAATGTGAAATGACCATTATGCCCCTGCCTCTAACGCCACCAATTAACGGGGTTAAGGACGAGACCCCAAATCCAGATAAAAATCAAAACCTCAGGGACCAAAACTTGACTTATGAAACCATGGGGATCGATTTCAAAAAAATCACTAAACCTCAGGGACCAAAAATAGAGTTTTCTCTAAATGTTAAGATGATGTTTTTTTATAAAAAATTGTTAAGAATGTGTTTTTTATAAAAAAAATTGTTAAGATGGTATTTTTTATAAAAATAATTATTAAGAGTGTGTTTTTATAAAAATGTTACGAATGACAACTTAGGTCCTTAAGGTTTTAAGAATGACAACTTAGGTCCCTAAACTTTTAAGAATGACAACTAGGTTCCCTAAACTTTTAAGAATGACAACTAGGGTCCCTAAACTTTTAAGAATGACAATTAGGTCCCTAAACTTTTAAGAATGACAACTTAGGTCCCTAAACTTTTAAGAATGACAACTAGGGTCCCTAAACTTTTAAGAATGACAATTAGGTCCCTAAACTTTTAAGAATGACAACTTAGGTCCCTAAACTTCACATGCCACACTCAAAAACATCTATATATAACACTATTATATGTTGAAATAAAATAAACCGCAACATCTATATATAACACTATTATATGTTGAAATAAAATAAACCGCAACCTATCTATTTATAACACTATTATATGTTGAAATAAAATAAACCGCAACATATCTATTTATAACACTATTATATGTTGAAATAAAATAAACCGCAACATCTATATATAACACTATTATATATTGAAATAAAATAAACCGCAACATATCTATTTGGATTTTGTCAAACGGGTGTAAATAGCCCTAAGGTATGTCGGGATTTAAGCAATCCTTGTGATTCCCCTACTACCTGGAAGTCCAATAGATTGAGTGGTTTCTTTTCTAAAACTAAAACAAACGAATAATTATCAACACAATAAACCAAACAAGCAAAAGCATCTATATATGTAACATCTCGAATTTCCGTTAAATTGGTTATGAATATAATATTAACCATAAGGGTTATTTTATATTTGGTCTAGAGTATAATTTAATAGAAATGTTAAATTGAGGGTGTTTTATGACATTTAGTTAAAGGTATGGGTTAGTTGGTAAATATGGAGTATGAGTCACCATATCTAAGTATGGGGTGAAATATGGAGGGTGTCCTGACTTTGATAAAAAAAAAGGTTGTGTTACATACGGATCACCCGGAAGGAAAAAGGAGAAAAGAAGGGGAGAAAAAGAGAAAGGGTGTGTGCTTGATTCTTGGTGGTTTACCTCCGATCATAAGAAGAAGAAGAAGAACAAGAATCGGTGGAAAGCAAATCTAGGTAACCTCTTATATAAATTCTTATGCATTTGGGTAAAGTTGTGCTTTAGGGTTTAAGAAATGGATTTGGATGTTATGATGATTTGAGAATTTTGTTTATGGGGTAATGTTCTAATAGTATTAGTGAACTTATCTGCAAAATTTCATAAAGATTCATCGGTTAAATCTATAAATATATGAATTTTAGATAAACAGCGAACTGGGTGTTTTTATGGTGTTCATACGCATCGCAACAGTTGGTTGCGAGGGAAAGTTTTTGGCTCGCAATTGTTGGTTGCGAGGGGGAGTTCTTGGGCTCGCAATAGAAGGCTGCGAGGCCTTGGCTCGCAAAGCCTTGGACTGCGAGGCTTTGGCTCGCAAGTCATGTTTGAGAGGGATTTTAGGATTTCGAGACATTCGGGTTGCGAGGCAATTGGGTTGCGAGGCCACATGTTGGCTGCGATCCAATTGGGTTGCGATAGAAATAAGATGTTAGGAATGTGGCATTTAAAATATATCCCAAACAGAAGGTTAATACCCTATGTTTTCATTAGGTATTTGACGGTTTATTGTGAAGACTTGGGAGTTTGTCTTGACATCTTTGAGAAAGCAGATTAACTCTTGATCAGGTGAGTTCATTCTTACCTTACCTTTTTATAATGTTTTAAATTGTGATAAGGTGTATTATATAAATGAATTGATTTGATGACGTTGGGAAGAATAATTTTATGAAGTAAAATTATATCAAGAATCAGAAGTGTTAATATTGATGATTAAAATCATAGGATGAGGAATTGACGTATTAAAATATGATCGGTTTATATTAAAAGATATATGATATATATATATATATATATAACGGAGGTTTGATTTTACCAAATGATATGAGAAATTGGTGTGATAATTATGTGATTGACTCATATGAAATAATATGAGAAATATATATAAGCATTATCCTGTATGAGTATGAGTAAAAAGAACGAATTCATAAACATTGGTTTATTTGATAACATAGGATAGGCAAGGTATAATTGCTATTCTTATTTAAATTGGAAAGCAACGAATAGGCAAAGTAAAATTGCTATTCGTATTGATAAATAGACAAAGTGGAATTGTTATTTATAATCAAAAAGGAGGAATAGACAAAGTATAATTGTTATTCCCGTGTATCCTTGAATAATTGAATAAGACAAAAATATAATTGTTATTCAGGTGTATGAATGACTAGGCAAAGTAAAACTGTATTTATGTAGAAGTGGGGAAATAGGTAAAGTATAATTACTATTCATATGGAACGATTGAATAGGTAATACAGATTTACTATTCACATGGAAATGATTGAAGAGGCAATATATAAATGCTATTTTGTATCCATGTCAAGAAGAAAGTATGAGGTTTGGATTGTAAGATCGTAGGATGGGATGCAGTGATATGACTTACTGAATGTTAGTCATATTCATGGGATCGGGTATGTTCTCGACTTTGAGATATGTACGTGTACGGTAAGAGTGGCGGAAGAACAGGTTTGTTATATCTTGGTTATGTTCAACTGTTAAATGTCTTAAATTTGAAATTGAATGTTCTCACTAGGCTTTCGCCTAATTGTTTCAAATTATATTTTCTTACCAGGTATGAGCTCAGGGAAATAATGGGATGAGAGGAGAGTTTATGGTGACAACATGTTGATGAAAATTAACTCTTGTTATTGTTTGTTTATGTTAAGAAAGTTTATGTTATGGATTTTGTTTAAGTAAACCCTTATATTTCAGGTTTAAATTTACTCTGATTTTTAGGGTGTTACAATATGGTATCAGAGCCTTAGTTTAAGCGAACTAAGTATGCTTAGGAGGTACTTAGACTTAAACTGTGTTGAATTAAGTTATGATCAGTGAGAGATGGGTAGAATTATTAAGACTGGGTAATCTTAGAGTCGACAGATACGCAAGGTTAGTACGGTAACATTGGTAACAAGGACTCTCATGATTAATATGTTCGAAATTTCACTTAACTAATGTTATTCAGATTATGTTATTCCACAAGCATGGTTACTCCTATTTGTTGTGAGATTCCACATCGGCGAGGAGAGGGAACGAAGTCCTCCTTATAAGGGTGGATGGATACCTTCCTTGCATGAGATCTTTTCCTGTCGCAGGGTATGGGCTGGGTGCGTCCCGCGTATGCCTGTGCAGGTTAGAACAAAACCGTAGGCGGTACCAGCATGCTGTTATGCAGAGGGTATGCGTAAAACGGGCAATATCGTGTACGGTGGGCTGGAGATGTCACATTAGTACACGAGCATACTTGTTTCTAAAATTGTTACAGAGACTGGTTGACGGAAAAGTATGTATTATATGTCTGAGTTATGTATAAACTATTTCGTATGGTTATCCTTTTGTGTTATAACAAAATGATGGTGGTTATGTCACCAAAGTCCTTCGGTCCTTTGGAGGACAGACCAGTAAATGATTGAGGGTTGGAAGGACAACCTGGTACTGGCAGGACTTATGAAAGTCTGCCGAGGTAACCTTTAATAGGTGAATTGAAATGTGTTGAGATAGAATGTGAGCTGATTGATCATAACAGAAATAGTACGAAATGGTTGAATAAGTGGGCCATGGAATGCACGAATAGCAAGTATTACAAAGCCGAAGGGCGACCACTGGTTGAAAATAGAGTGTCAATGGTAAGTTGACTGAGTAAAATGATTGACTCTGTTTGAGTGAGTAGCCATCACTTGCAAGTAAAGTTTTATGCATGGTGTTCTAATGAGTATGTTACATGAGTTTGCATAATTTTGAAATAAATGCATAAATAACAATTTCATTCAAAGATGAGTTGTATGTACACATTTGTATTTTAAAGAAAGTTTAAGTCTTACGGAAAGTTGTATGAAAACGGTTCTCGAAATCGTTGTGTAGTACATTAAAGTTATGAGAATGTTAGGGTCAAGTGTACCCAACATGTTCCAAGAATTGTTCGTTAAGATGAGAAAATGTGTGAAATGATTTAATTATTGCATTGTTATGCATAAAGACTATGAACTCACTAAGTCATTGAGTATTACGCTATAAGTTAAGAAAGAACTCCGAGGGTGGAGAGGTGTTGGATAAATCATGGGAAAATTGAAAGTGAACTTTAGTGTCGGTTGTATGAAAGTATGAATTATGATATGTTGAAAGGATTAGGTTCAGTTAAGGACCCTTGCTAAAGAATGGGTTAAGGACGTATCGACAGGTCGACTTTTGACGTTGAAGTCGATAGTTGCTTAAGATGTATGAGGCCTTTTACCTGTCACAGGGTGCGGTCTGGGTGCGTCCCGCGTATGCCTGTGCAGGCAGGAACAAAAAACCGTGAACGGTACCGGCATGCTGATATGCAGAGGGTATACGGTAGCCTAGGAATGTTACAGAATGTATAAATGTGCGGGTAGGAACTGTTACATTCCAATTTGGCTAAGGAGGGGTATGAAGTTCCCTTTTTAGGGTGTATGAATACTTTCCTTACAAGACGAGTTGTGGTCGTCACAGGGTACTGGTATGCTTATGCAGAGGGTATGCCTGTGCGGCCAGAAACGAAACCGTAAACGGTGCCAGTATGCTGATGCAGAAGGTATCCGTAGAGTGGAAAATAAATCATATAGTGGACTGGGGGAAATGTTACAGAATGGTTTATGTCTTGTAATACACTCACGTATGGGAATTTTGAGTGATCAATGAATAAATCACGGATGAAAGAGGTTTTGGTCAAAATACGCTTTTAGAATTTATTGTGGCTATGCAATAAGTGTGATGCATTATGTGCTTAAATGCACTTATTTAAATAAAGTGCTGTTTTAAGTATTGGTCTTCCGAGTAAGGACCGTTTGATGATCTTGTATTCTTAGTACGTTTTGGTACTATTCTTGGTTGTTTATGCATAGTAGTACATATATTATGTTTGCAGTGCTAACTTACCTTTTTGTATTTTGGTCTATATTCAAATGGGACGTATTAGTTGTTGTTATGGATAGATGCTTTTATGAATGAATGAATAGACAAGGTAGAATTGTTATTCATGTGAATATTTGAATAGGCAAAGTAAAATTGCTATTCGTGTGAATGAATGAATAGACAAGGTAGAATTGTTATTCATGTGAATATTTGAATAGGCAAAGTAAAATTGCTATTCGTGTGAATGAATGAATAGACAAAGTAGAATTGTTATTCATGTGAATATTTGAATAGGCAAAGTAAAATTGCTATTCGTGTGAATGAATGAATAGACAAAGTAGAATTGTTATTCATGTGAATATTTGAATAGGCAAAGTAAAATTGCTATTCGTGTGAATGAATGAATAGACAAGGTAGAATTGTTATTCATGTGAATATTTGAATAGGCAAAGTAAAATTGCTATTCGTGTGAATGAATGAATAGACAAAGTAGAATTGTTATTCATGTGAATATTTGAATAGGCAAAGTAAAATTGCTATTCGTGTGAATGAATGAATAGACAAAGTAGAATTGTTATTCATGTGAATATTTGAATAGGCAAAGTAAAATTGCTATTCGTGTGAATGAATGAATAGACAAGGTAGAATTGTTATTCATGTGAATATTTGAATAGGCAAAGTAAAATTGCTATTCGTGTGAATGAATGAATAGACAAAGTAGAATTGTTATTCATGTGAATATTTGAATAGGCAAAGTAAAATTGCTATTCGTGTGAATGAATGAATAGACAAAGTAGAATTGTTATTCATGTGAATATTTGAATAGGCAAAGTAAAATTGCTATTCGTGTGAATGAATGAATAGACAAAGTAGAATTGTTATTCATGTGAATATTTGAATAGGCAAAGTAAAATTGCTATTCGTGTGAATGAATGAATAGACAAAGTAGAATTGTTATTCATGTGAATGTTTGAATAGGCAAAGTAAAATTGCTATTCGCGAGAAATGATTGAATAGACAAAGTAGAATTGTTATTCATATGGATGATTAATTGAATAGGTAAAATAGAATTACTATTCAAGTAGAAATGAGGGATTGGAGAAAGTATAAATGGCAATTTCATAAACTGAAGTGAATAGGCAAGTTATAGTACTACTCGTATTAAAGATGGGGAAATAAGAATTCATGGTGATCTTGTGATATTAATACTGCACGAATAAGTTTAAAATGAAGACGATGAGATGTAAATTGGATTATGTTATGATGGAAGGATCAGGTTCAATAAAATTATCACCATTAATATACAATACTTTAGTATTGGGTAACAAAGTGGTCGTGTGGTGCAATAGTGGTGTGAGGAAGTGGTAACACTTTGGGCTGAAGAAACGCGTAAGTCATAGATGTAATGATGGTCTGCCATAATTATTGAAGTGTTCTAAAGTGGTGAGTATGTCGATTTAAAGTGTGGATGAATTTTTAAGCAGTATACGTCATTATTACTTTGAGACTCGGAGATTGAGTTGCGGTGGATGTCGGTATGGTAGATCAAGAAATAGTCGGATGAAGAGTTAATGGTAAACAGTTACTCTAAGGAGGCTTACAAATTCAAGTTGGGGAGCGGGTAATGCTCAAAGTGTCCCCATGGAAAGGTGTGATTCGATTTGGAAAGCGTGGAAAGTTGAGTCCTCGTTTTCTAGGACCTTTCGCTATCACCAAAAGAATTGGCTTACAAGCGTATCAATTGGATCTTCCACCTGAGCTGGAAGGGATCCATAATACTTTTCATGTGTGTTATTTGCGAAAATGCTTAGCTGAGGAGCATGATGTGATTCCACTTACTGATGTTAGGGTGGATGAAGGGAGCCGATGTGTAGAAGAACCAGAGGCGATTCTAGAAAAGTCAGTTAAGAAGTTACGAAGTGGTAAAGAAGTAACTATGTTAAAAGTACAATGGAAACACCATCGAGGTGCTAACGTGACGTTAGAATCAGAGGAAGACATGAAGAGTAGATATCCTCATTTGTTTGTTTAGTTTCGATTTCGAGGACGAAATCAGTTTCAAATTGGGGAGTATTGTAACATCTCGAATTTCCGTTAAATTGGTTATGAATATAATATTAACCATAAGGGTTATTTTATATTTGGTCTAGAGTATAATTTAATAGAAATGTTAAATTGAGGGTGTTTTATGACATTTAGTTAAAGGTATGGGTTAGTTGGTAAATATGGAGTATGAGTCACCATATCTAAGTATGGGGTGAAGTATGGAGGGTGTCCTGACTTTGATAAAAAAAAAGGGGTTGTGTTACATACGGATCACCCGGAAGGAAAAAGGAGAAAAGAAGGGGAGAAAAAGAGAAAGGGTGTGTGCTTGATTCTTGGTGGTTTACCTCCGATCATAAGAAGAAGAAGAAGAACAAGAATCGGTGGAAAGCAAATCTAGGTAACCTCTTATATAAATTCTTATGCATTTGGGTAAAGTTGTGCTTTAGGGTTTAAGAAATGGATTTGGATGTTATGATGATTTGAGAATTTTGTTTATGGGGTAATGTTCTAATAGTATTAGTGAACTTATCTGCAAAATTTCATAAAGATTCATCGGTTAAATCTATAAATATATGAATTTTAGATAAACAGCGAACTGGGTGTTTTTATGGTGTTCATACGCATCGCAACAGTTGGTTGCGAGGGAAAGTTTTTGGCTCGCAATTGTTGGTTGCGAGGGGGAGTTCTTGGGCTCGCAATAGAAGGCTGCGAGGCCTTGGCTCGCAAAGCCTTGGACTGCGAGGCTTTGGCTCGCAAGTCATGTTTGAGAGGGATTTTAGGATTTCGAGACATTCGGGTTGCGAGGCAATTGGGTTGCGAGGCCACATGTTGGCTGCGATCCAATTGGGTTGCGATAGAAATAAGATGTTAGGAATGTGGCATTTAAAATATATCCCAAACAGAAAGTTAATACCCTATGTTTTCATTAGGTATTTGACGGTTTATTGTGAAGACTTGGGAGTTTGTCTTGACATCTTTGAGAAAGCAGATTAACTCTTGATCAGGTGAGTTCATTCTTACCTTACCTTTTTATAATGTTTTAAATTGTGATAAGGTGTATTATATAAATGAATTGATTTGATGACGTTGGGAAGAATAATTTTATAAGTAAAATTATATCAAGAATCAGAAGTGTTAATATTGATGATTAAAATCATAGGATGAGGAATTGACGTATTAAAATATGATCGGTTTATATTAAAAGATATACGATATATATATATATATATATATATATATATATATATATATATATATATATATATATATATATAACGGAGGTTTGATTTTACCAAATGATATGAGAAATTGGTGTGATAATTATGTGATTGACTCATATGAAATAATATGAGAAATATATATAAGCATTATCCTGTATGAGTATGAGTAAAAAGAACGAATTCATAAACATTGGTTTATTTGATAACATAGGATAGGCAAGGTATAATTGCTATTCTTATTTAAATTGGAAAGCAACGAATAGGCAAAGTAAAATTGCTATTCGTATTGATAAATAGACAAAGTGGAATTGTTATTTATAATCAAAAAGGAGGAATAGACAAAGTATAATTGTTATTCCCGTATATCCTTGAATAATTGAATAAGACAAAAATATAATTGTTATTCAGGTGTATGAATGACTAGGCAAAGTAAAACTGTATTTATGTAGAAGTGGGGAAATAGGTAAAGTATAAAAAAGATAAGAAAGAGATGCCATATGCATTAATAAATAATGCATATCACACCCTCAAATTTATTTTCTCACCAAGTCTTTATGGTTATACTCTGTGGCGGAAATCATTTCACATATTATTGTCCTTCGAACCCTGATTCCAGTTATTTCATGGGAGATAGTAATTGGGATACCTCACACTTCAATGGTTATACACAAAGATTGTTACTTGTACACACATAAAGACGTATGACAAGCAACAAAGGTGGTAGAAAAATCAAATCTTTTAAAATACTTTTAGACTTTTAGCGTGCCAATCCCCGGCAACGGCGCCAAAAACTTGACAGTGCTTTGAATACACCGATAGACGTGTGATAATTAAACCTCAACGCAAGTATACATCGAGATCTAGTGTCGTCTTTCAAGTAATAAAATGGTAAAATACCAGATATCGTTCCCACAGAGATTGGAGTAAAAGCGCAATAAAAGTCTAGTAAAAGAAATGGTTTCCAAGGATCAATTCGAAGATTAATATTTGTTTGTTGGTGTTTGGAATTATCACAGATTATATAACAATTAATAAAGGATAGCAAGGGTGCAAGATCTTGGGGTGAAATTTAAACAAAACTTCCAGCAGACCAATGCTGTGGCAATGCTACAGCATTGTGTCTTTCAACACTTAAGTTCATCATCTACTTTTCAGGTTGCCCTCTCGGGTTTTCTACCATTTACTACTGATCTAGCAGCCACTCAACCCATCTCTGGTGTCATGTGTCAGAACTATCGATAGCAAAAGGAGTCCTTCCAAGTATATGGATAAACAAATCTCTTTGTTAAAAATCACTCTCTCGAGCCGATTCCCATATTAGTTAAGTTGACATGTTCTAAGTGGGTCATCTCTGACTCGCACTCTACAATATTACCATCAAAACAGATGATCAACTTATCGGGCAAAATCAACCAGAAAGAACAGAGGTAACAAATCTCTTTGTCAGTAGCTCTCTCAAGCTTACTTTCTTTGTCATTCGGATTGACGTGCATATCAATGGTTCATCTCTGATACCATGGCACTTTAACACTTTCAAAGTGATCAACCGTCCTGAAGTAACTTGATATTTTATAAAACTTAACATGAAATGGTGAACATCATTATTGAGAAACGATGTCCACTTTTCATTATGTTTAAAACCTCACCCTTTAATCTCACACCCAAGCTATTTAAATCTAGCTACTCATACTTGAATGTAAAAGACATGAAATATAAATTGCATAAATAAAAGACATTAAGTAAAGACGTAAATGTAAATGACTTAAATATAAAGTGCAAGAATTTAAAGATTATGAATTAGTGCAGCAATGCTATGAACAATGCTGCAGCAACTCATAAAAGCTATGAATATTAAGAAGAAGATGAAGAACAAGATGAAGATCATAAGTTAACTTGCATAAATATTTAAAGGAAAGCAATAAAGTGATTCAAAATCAGTTTTTGAACTGATTTCTCCTCCCCTAAAACAACACAAACACCTCCTATTTATACTAAAACAAAAGATGAAGTTATACTAACTTCACTATTGAGCACTATTCAAAAAGTACACAATACTATAGAGCCCATGCTTCCCATGTTTATCTTTCGAGAGCTGAACAAAAAATTCACCAAGCATTTGATTTAAGTCTTCTAGAAGTTGGTTGAGTCATACCCAAAAATCAGCACCAAAAAGTCTTCTAGAAGTGTTCTCTTCATTCCAATCATCCAGTCTTCAATGCTGTAGCATTGGGCAGGGCTGCACTATATAAATAAACATAATAAGCCTTCTTAACGCAGTAAACGACAGGTAAATCATAATCTTAGCTCCATTAAACAAAGGGTGAAAATAAGTCATTAAAAGGACTCAAATGTTGGGATAAAATAGCAAATCCTAACTAAAAAGGAGAAGAAAAAGATATAATATGCATTAATAAATAATGCATATCAGTTATTCAGGTGTATGAATGACTAGGCAAAGTAAAACTGTATTTATGTAGAAGTGGGGAAATAGGTAAAGTATAATTACTATTCATATGGAACGATTGAATAGGTAATACAGATTTACTATTCACATGGAAATGATTGAAGAGGCAATATATAAATGCTATTTTGTATCCATGTCAAGAAGAAAGTATGAGGTTTGGATTGTAAGATCGTAGGATGGGATGCAGTGATATGACTTACTGAATGTTAGTCATATTCATGGGATCGGGTATGTTCTCGACTTTGAGATATGTACGTGTACGGTAAGAGTGGCGGAAGAACAGGTTTGTTATATCTTGGTTATGTTCAACTGTTAAATGTCTTAAATTTGAAATTGAATGTTCTCACTAGGCTTTCGCCTAATTGTTTCAAATTATATTTTCTTACCAGGTATGAGCTCAGGGAAATAATGGGATGAGAGGAGAGTTTATGGTGACAACATGTTGATGAAAATTAACTCTTGTTATTGTTTGTTTATGTTAAGAAAGTTTATGTTATGGATTTTGTTTAAGTAAACCCTTATATTTCAGGTTTAAATTTACTCTGATTTTTAGGGTGTTACAATATATAACACTAACTATAACATATGTGAATGACTATGTAGAGGAATTTTTTTAACATTGACTTGACGCTAAAGTGCAAAGTTGGCTACATCGAGGAGTTAAGAGAGCGCTTTAGGGGATTAGGTGATCGTGCAGATACCGTTGAGGCCATCTTTAGAGGGACACCTTTCGGGCCATGGATGGATGTGTCTTACTCTGGTGGCGACCCTACGCTAGTGCACATGTTTCTACAGTTGGAGGTCGAGAACTCCAACGCTGAGCCGGAGGAGATGCATTTTGATTTCTTCGGCCATCGATTGTATTTTGGGCGTCGTGAGTTCTGTCTAATTACAGGACTACGTTTTGGAGAGGCTCCCCCTTCCTCCCTTAGCAGACTGCTTCTTCGTTCCTAGGGTTTGGGGCATTTTAGCATCTCATTTGAAGCTGAAGGCAGCCCGTGACATGATGAAAGAGGACCTTAGTGCCTTAAGCGACGCCGATGCTGTCCGTGTATGCTTGGTGGTGATCGTGGATATGGGCTTCATGGGCCGTGAGTATAGCCAGACTGCTTCCGAGACGGTCATTAGGGTCGTCGAGGACTTTGATGTGTTTAACAGGTACCCGTGGGGTAGCCATATCTGGACACATTGCTACTCTATTATGCACCGAGCCATAGCCAAACGCGTCGATCGACATGCAAAGATGAATCTTTGTGGTTTTACATACGCCTTCAAGGTTAGATACGTAGTATAACATAAATAATAATACATACAAACTGTTTGGCTTTCCTTTTTACGTACTTACTCTTCTTGTGTAATTCCAGATATGGATCTTGGAGATGTTTCCCGCAGCCGTCCAATATTTCGTCAAGCGCGACGACATATTACTTAGGGGAACCCATTGGGACAAGGGCCCTATTTCCCTAAATAGGGCGCTTTGGCTTCAGTTCTTCAGTCAATCTAGACATGTAAGTTCTTTTACTATGTTTACAATGTTGCATACGTTAGTCCCGCTTATTAATATATTTATGTTTTATCATATATTTAGCCGCCGCATGCGCCTTTCGCTCACCTTGAGCCTACTGCCGACGAGAGGGAAACACATTGGTACAGAAACAGTGTGGCCTTTATTGACGCAGAGGCGGCAAGGGCTCGACGTCCCTCTCCTTCCACATCTGACGAAGATGAGGAAGACGACGCGAGGCCCTCCTATCAGCCGGCCTGTTCCTCCTCCTATCAGCCGCCCCCTTCCTCCTCCCATCAATATCCGACTTCCACCGAGCCATCTTATGGCACCTTACACGACCTGTGGGACTACGTTCGGGGGCCAATACACACGCGTATTGATAATCTGGAGGGCCTCTACAGACAGTTTCACGCTGTAAATGTTAGTGTGTAACTTAATTTGTCGGCCATGATCTTTTTGTTTGTATACTAATATTACGTTCTAAATTTGTTTTAGCTGTCGAGTACGACGTCGATCCCCGCTCCGTTCGGACAGGGGGCACAGGAGACGTATGCCACCACATCCTATCCGTCATTCCCTGAGAATGTAAGTGACACTGAGTAACCATTATAGTTATATGTTAGTTCCTAAGTTTGTAACTCTTATAATGATCAATGTCACGCAGGCCGGGATGTCGGGGGCATACACCTCCCAAACGACGTTCGCCACCACATCCTATTCTACTATCCCGGAGAGTGTAAGTGACACTGAGTAACCATTATAGTTATATGTTAGTTCCTAATTTTGTAACTCTTATAATGATCAATGCCACGCAGGCCGGGATGTCGGGGGCATACACCTCCCAAACGACGTTCGCCACCACAGCATTCATGGACATCTTTGGCGGTTCGGCCGGAGAGTCTTATAGGCCGGAAATGTCGGGGTCGTCGTACGTCACACCGCCAGCATCCATGCATACTGTAAGTTATTTTGGTAGTTTTGGTTTAATTGTGAACATTTCCTAAATTGTACTTAAAACATCTAATAACTTAATTTTCAGACGATGGGGTCTCCTATTCTCGAGGAGCACTTCTCGGAGCCGGAAGATGACCCGATGGATGTTGTCGATCCACATGTGACCCCGCTACCTCAAAAGCGGCAGCATAAACTTTCAAAATGGTTGAGTTACCCGTTTAGACAACAAGAATCTACGACACCACTGCCCCCTAAAAAGCAAGCAAAGAAAGCGGGGGAAACAAGGGAGGAAAGAAGGCGGGAAAGAGAAAGGAAAAGGTGCCTTCACCGGAGCGTCAACCGGCATCGGATATATTGAGGATGTGCCGGACTGGTGGCCTCCCCCGCTTGAAGTTCATCCCTTACTTGAACCTGGAAATCACCCCCCCCCCCCCCCCCCGTTTTTCAAAGTATTGCTGGCGGATGACCTTTTGGAGTCTGACTTACAGGATGTGGTTAGTATGAAGTTTAACTATAGTCATATAATCAAATATATTTATATTACATGTCTAACCATCTATTTTTTATGTATAGCACATCGATTGTTGGGTCTCGCTGCTGCAAAAATATCGTGGAACAGACACGAGGTGGACCATGATGCTCAGTATTTTCTTTCACTACATGGTGCTTGAGCATCAAGGTCCCGTCTCCGTGGCTAGCTCATGCAATGGCGTGGAAGGGGTTTCTTGGGCTCTCCTCGATGTGGTATGTAAATCGTTTTACTCTTATTTTATTTAAGTTGTTTTGTTGCTAACTAAGTTGTCTAATATTGTAATATTTCAGGTGTACATCCCTATATGCATTCATCCCAAACATTGGTTGCTCGGAGTGTTTGAGCTTGACGCTATGACCGTGACCATATATGACAGCGACAGTGCCAGTCTCTTCAGAGACCAATTGGATGACCAGATGAGAAGGTTTAAAGTTGTGCTATATGACTTCTTTTGTCGGGTCAAGGACACGAGGCGTCGCGATAGGACATATGTCTTTCGCCATAAGTTCGCCAACAATACACCCCAGCAGGCCGGGATTAATGCGGATTGCGGTGTCTGGTATGCCGTAATGCCAGGATGTTGATAAATAACGATGTGGTATGGGTACACCCTGACCACACCGAGGACGAGGCCAATAAATTTCGCCAACATATGGCGGAGTCCATTTATGAGCATTGTCAAATAGTGCAACGTTAGGTTGTCAAATAGCTATTATGTAATGTAGAACAGTATCTATATTATAGAAACTTGCATTTGACAGTACCATATAAATCTGATCTAAATTCTCATTAATTAGCTATGTTTTACTACTTAAAGACTAATTTTCTGCCTAATGAAATACCTTTATTCAAGAGCAGACGAATATTGTAGTTACTTTTTCAGTCGAATCTTACAGGCTCTTTTCAAACGAATCTTGCAGTGAACTATTCAGACGAATCATGCAGACAACTTTTTCAGACGAAATCTTTGACCATATCTGATGAAGAACATACATTTTCACGGCTATAAGTAGATGGCATGATGAAGTAGTAATTCACAACTTCCTATCTATCTTTTATACATTCTCTCCTCACCGTTTACAAACACACTCTCATTTTTCTTAACACCATGGTTGGGGGTTCAAGATCAAGGGGGAACAGGTCGGCGAATGTGGCTGGAACTTCACGTTCGGGAGCCTACCAACCACTGAACGATGGAGCTCGCCGGAGTACCTGGAAAGTACCGGAAACAGACGAGGAGTGGACAAACTGTGAGCGAACTGCGGCCGATTTTCCATTCACGCCTGAGGGGGAAGCAGACTGGGAGATGGCATCCGACAATTACTACTTCGATAATGGCATGAGAACCCCACCAATGTATGATTTTATGCCGACGGGTCTTCGACAAAGTCAATGAATTACTCCCGCAGTGCAAAAAGCCATTGATGAGGCGAACGCCGATATCGAAAAGGTAAAGGGTATGTGGAACCATAACAGGGGGATTCAGCAGGGGAAAATGGAGTATCTAGCGGAGAAGAAACGACAATTGGCCATGACTAGGGCTCACGTTCGGCAGCTGCAACGGGAGATTAAGGAAGTTGAAGAGGAACTAGAAGAACTCGAATCGGACTACATGGGAATGGAGGACGTGATCAAGGAAAAGGTTAACTTGATCACTGGACTCCAGGACGCCTTCCAGTAATAGATTTCTTTGTTTACCTGCACTGTATCCGTTTCAGTTGGGAAGATGATTTGCAATAATTTCTAGATGATCTTGTTAATTAATTTCCTTGTTAAATAACTTAAAATGGGGAAAACATTTTCTTAAGTTAATTTATATATTAAAAACATTAAAATGGAAATGAAACAATACATTAAAAACCAAATAAAATGATAACCTAAAAACTATAGGGACCATTAATGTTTTTTTAATATTGCCACAAACTTCAGGGGCCAAAACTGTAATTTCGCCATATCGCGGGACCACCGCGGGGTACCCCCGCGGGCAGGGGCCAAAAGTGTAAACGCGGACATTCTTGAGGGGCCAAACCTGTACCACGGGCATTCTTGAGGGACCTCCGCGGGACTTTTTGGCCAAAACCGTATGACACGTGGGCTGGGGCCCGCGATCGCGGGGCCCACCGTGGAATTTTGTGGCATTTAGGTAAACTGAGCGAGATTTGGGGTATATTGGTAAGTCAAAGTCAAACTTGGGGTATTTTAATTAATTTCCCTATATATATATGTAATGTCAGATCCAGCGTAAAATCGTAAAATAATAAATAAATAAAAAACTGAGGAATTTAACATCCTAATAACCAACTGTCACATGTCACATGTGTGGTATGCATATATGTATATAGAAACCAAGAAACCTCATCAATTACGTGTATATACATGTGCATATTATGCAAATAAATAACTATTGAGTGTTCCTCAGTTTTTTTGTTTCAATTCCCCTAAACCCCTCTCTCTCTCTCTCTCTCTCTCTCTCTCTCTCTCTCTCTCTCTCTCTCTCTCTCTCTCTCTCTCTCTCTCTCTCTCTCTCTCTCTCTCTCTCTCTCTCTCTCTCTCTCTCTCTCTCTCTCTCTCTCTCTCTCTCTCTCTGTCTGTGTGATTAGGGTTTGAAAGAAAATGTTTAAATACACTTCATAACATATTAAATATTGGTCGAACACAAAAAGGGTTGTGTCAATTTCAATACACGATTAATTCTTCACCTTTTTCAAAAGTTTGTTGCCTTCGTTTTGCTTTAATTCTCTTTATTTTGGTCAATAATTAAATTCATGAATCGTATGATAAATTAATGTTAGATATACATCGTTACATGATGCACCCGTACTACCTAAACAAATGGTCCGGCACCATATCAAATTAAAATGGCCTTTTTTACACTTTTTTATTTTCATCCTTTAACAACTCAAGTTTATAATTAAACACCGATAACTTTGATTCAACCTCTATATGAAATTCACCTTAAATGGTTAAGGTCAAGACTTTTTCTAATTGACCTAATCATACCTAAATTAAAACTACACTTTTGTTTCCCTTAAAAATGCCCATATACGTACACATTCTTTCAAGATTAAAAATTTCGGTTTTTGGAGATCGGTCCTCCTCAGAGGTTATTGGTTCACGTCATGCAGTATCATTAAAGATTTTTCTAGATGTTCTAGGGGCCTCTAGGATAAGTCGAGGTAAGCGCAAGCTAATCCGAAACACTCGTGATAAACATAAAGAAAAACAGAGCTTAAGATGATGACCATAATCAGTATTTTACATTTGCTTAAAGCATCTGAAACAATATGTACTATATTATATCTCATTCATTATAATATACTAGTTGAGTACCAGCGCAATGTAGCGGGATACAAAATTCAATTATAAAACAAGATTTAGAAAATGAATGTGATTTCATCGCGATAGCCACTTATTAACTTTTACACAAAATACACGAGTCTTCTAAAAATGCAGAAGAATAACTCATATTACAAATATGTAATTAGACCCATGCATGTTAATGTGATGCAATTCGGCGGGTAAAAAAATAGCAAAAGCTTACCAAACTATTTCAACACTTTGACCATCCTAACTTGTTTGTTTATTTTATTTTGAAAAGCAAACTTTAATTACCAACCAAAAAGCTACAACCACCAAGTTCAAACAGCCACAAACCAAGGACCCAAAACAGGAAACAAAAAGCTGTCCCAAACAAACAGCAGCAAAACAAAACAAAAAGAGAGCCAAGCACAACAGCAACAAAACCAAACAAAACCAAAGAAAGAACAACTAAACCCGATTTTATAGTCCCGGTTTACCAGAAACAAACCACTGCCGCACTCACGACCCAAGCCGAGATCCCACTGACGGCCCTCACGCCGCAGCTGAATGCAAAAGCTGCTGATGCTATACACAGTCGTTGGCTTAACCAACCAGCAGCTTACCCCACACAGACGACACACACAGCTGGCAAACCAACCCGCACCTGAACACGAACAAGCCGTTCCCTGAACCGACATGGTACCCGCTGCAGCCACTATGTCTATCCACATATGACAAAAACTAAGAGGGTGTTGACACTAAGTGCTTGCCGCAGGTAAAAGTCATAACTCTTTGACTTATTTTACCGGGTGAGATCAAAGTCCATTAAATCGGTATCTTATGCAACAATTTACCTACCGGATAAGACTCTACATCCTAATCATGCTCGTACCAGGTAAATACCCAAAATGATAAAGTAAGTGCCCGCGCAATGCGGCGGGATGTCAATTTTATTGTAAATCAAAAAAACTTAATCAAACATATTGGTATATATCTGATTCAAAATCAAGATCTATGTACATAAAATTTACACGTGCATTAATTTAGCCTAAGCAATCAAGAGACTACACCCACACCTAATAGGGAACTTAACTTGATGGCCACCACCACATCCACCATCCATCCAAGTTTCTTTGATGGTTCACTCCCAATATCAACGCCAACTGCTGCAACAAGAATGGAAGTATTCCTTGGCTAAGTGGCAGGGACAACCATGTGTAGGTCAACCTAAGTGACAACAATCAAAATATAAATTTAACCCCATTAGATTAGAACATGTTTCACTAACAATTGTAACCCAAAAAGAAATTTAGATAATGATAGCAAAATGTGAAATGTAGAACCAATACCAAAAGCTTAAAAAAAATGAACCATCAAAACAAGTGATTAATACAAGATCAGGCATGGGGTCCAAAGCTTTATGTTGGATGTCAATCTCACGTTGATCAACGTATCTAAGGGTTCCTAAAAACGACTCATTTATGATTATTTGAGGGTAGGAAATACAAGTTCACCGGTAACTTATTTTACCTTCAAGGGTGCAGTGTTCATAATTCAGATTCATCCTCTCTGCAATGTAACAAAAGATAAGAAAAGTATTAGGATGAAAAGTAGTTCATCAGCACATGTGATTCAAGGAAAAACAAAGTAGCAATTGCCAACAAGTCAAGAGATCAAGGAGAGGCACACAATTCTAAGTCTAAAGGGTACTTGATATGGTTCTAGAAAACACCACAAGAAAAAGTGTTTGCTTGTTTAACCTCTTGGTGATATTTTCCCTTCTATGTAGCCTTGATTTTGACAGGTCATTAGAGGCAGAGGTACCAATGTGGATGAATAACCACATTCTAAGATGGTTGGAAAGAAGGTTCCTGCTGCTAACGATGTAAAATTCTATTTTTTATAAAATGCAAAGCATTTTTTATAAATAATATCATCATTCAAAAACTACTGTGGTGTTGGTCCAAATCCAATGCAACCCAAACATTGTAGCTTGGAATGATCGATATATGTGCATCTGAGGACAAATGGCATACAAATAATGCATACTTTTCTAAAGCAATTTTTTATTTCTAATTTCAAAATCAACATATTAAACATTCATTCTTTCTAAAATATTTATTCAAATCTAAAATATTTGCAGATATGATGGAATATGTAGATATTAACTGGGAACTCAGATAAGTCGTTTGATATAGTTAACAGATTGCAGATAAAATTCCATTTATACTGTGAGTAATGTAGACACCTTAAATGTATAATTTGCTCATTTCTACAGGAAATGATATGTGGGTTCATACATAGGATAACTATTTTTTATCACATGAGGGTGATTGACATCTAAGCAACCAAAATTACAGGGCCTTAGTGTAGCCTCTGATGCATAAAGCATCAACATGGATTCCTACATTGGGTCTATGTACAGATACCCAAATATTGTATGTATATGTAACTTGAATTACCAAGAAAAAAGTACAGCACAAACACAAACAGAAAAAGAGAGTTGAGAGGTATGAAGTTAAAGATAACAACAACAGAAAATTGAACTTAAGGGTTTGCTAAATCAAAATCACAGAAGAGTTTCGACTTATAAACCACAAAAAACTTTTAAACCACTTTCTCAAATGTAGCTTTTCCAAACACATGGTTTGCTAAATCAAAATTACTGAATTACATTATCTAACTGTGAATAAACATTAGAACATCTCAATGTAGTTGTTGAAGCCAACTTTATTGGGTTATTAGGGCTCAAAGCTTTTAACCTCGAAAATAGGTAAAACGTAAAAAGTGATCATAAAACAGTTAGAGGGCATAAATCTTGATAAACCCAATTCTTCAATTCAAGTATTCAACCAATCTTTTTACCCTAAATTTTTGATCTGAAAATTGAAAACCAATACTTACTTTCAACGACGATGAGGGCTTTAGAATCATCGGTGTGGGTTTTTCATCAGAAACAAGTGGTTCTTCAACTGGGACGAGAGCTTTTGCCTCTTGCTTCTCGGCGGCGGCGACGGGTTGCTCCGGCGGGCACTGGGATTCTACCTCGACCTTCTTGGCTTCTTCTACTGCCATATCTTCTCTGCATCAACCAACAATGCAACCTATAATCAACGAAAGCCGCAGAGCATAAATCAATCAAAAACCAGAAAATAAAATCGATTTTGGGAAAGAAACAGCGAACCAGCAAAGAGCATAAAGTCGAACAACATAACCATAAACTCAGACGTACCTGAATCGTTGCTTTGAGAAGATGGAAGTTTTGGTATTGGGGAAATGAAGCGATGGAGAAGATGGATTTGAACATGAAGTGTTAGAACCGGTGAATGTTGAACCCTTAGGGTGCGTTTCTTGCATTTGGTGAATGTTGAACCCTTATTGAGAGCTTGAATGGTGTCTGATTGGAGGGATAAGAGGTGGTTCTTGGGAAGACAGAGAGGGGGTTAAAAGATGGAGAGAGAGAGAGGCTTCTCACTCTTAAATTTAAGTAATTATGCATAAATTGAGAGTACCATATGCATTCAAAGTTGTTTTTAAGAGTTTAGGGGTTAAATGTATTATAAGATAGTATAGATATTAAGAAAAAATGGTTCAAGTCTAGTCCATATAAAATTCCAACACATCTCTTTCAACGGAGGTTGGACGGATATAAAGAAAATAGATCGTCATAACTTTGAATACCATGTAAAATATGTAGAACATCATAAAATACCCCGAGGATCCATCTACCCCGGGTTCGAATCCAGGCGTTGGCAACTTGTGGCCACTGAGGAATTATCTCAAGGTTGCATGCTTAGCAGTCAATCAGTGTCAGGGATTAGTCTAGACAAAGCCTAGGATACCCTTTTAAAAAAAATTGTTTCATTAAAAAAGCATTTGCAAAAAGAATACGAATTCCAAAATATATTAATAATATGCATCACAAAAAAAGAGTAAAATTAAAAAGTTTGGTTTTATCGCTAATTTGTTGCAAATTATTGTCTTTTTCTTATAGTGTTAACCTAGAGTAGAGATCCCAAATTTGACATGGAGGTGTTATGGTATCACTGAAAAATAAAAGCAATCACATATGAATAGTTTAAGCTAAAGGCAAATCCACTTTGGGACATGACACATTACTTGATTTTGTAGTTAAACTAATTAACTTTAATAAAAATAGCCGTTCATAAATTTAATTTCCATAGTTTAATTATTCACTTTATATAAATCATATACAAATGCCTTTATATTTTTCTTTAAGAGCATCTTTGACAGATTTTCAAACGGAGACTGGTAGATCTAGAAATTTTGTGAATTTTATATATGGTTTTTGTTTCAACAGATTTTTCAACTCTTCTCCAAAATGAGAAACTGTGGGATCGCACATCAATTGGGGAAGGGAAAATTGCTTTATATGAACTTGATACATCTTCTATCATATGTTTTAAAACAACTTGAATTCAGGTGTAGATAAAGTGGACAATATCTGGTATGTTGATCTACGTTGTTTTAAATTAATGGTATCAGTGCCAGGTTGCCGGACTGGTGTAACAGCAAATGCGTTGGGTTATCAAGGGGGTGGATGTGAGATCCCACATTGGTTAGGTGGGAGAACAAATTATGAATGTTGCTTTATAAAAGATTTGATATTTCATGTATTATATTCATTTTAAAACCGTGAGGCCAGAATTCTTCAAATTTAAAGTGTTAGAGTATTATTGTTAATATGTATAGTTCAGGGTCCATTGTGTAATTACGTGTAATTTATCTTGTATAAATAGGTCTCTTAGAGTTTATTATTAGGTTAATCTCTCTTTTGTATTTCTCTCCCAATATATGAAAACCGGCCGATTCAGCCATCTCAAGTCTCTCATCTAACTATCAATCGAACCCCTCAACAATTCTAACATGGTATCAGAGCTATAGGTGCGTATCCTCCTTCACTCAGGTACAACACCTATCTTCCGGAACTGCATTCGATTTTACTCCTGGAGTTTTACACTTTTTGTTTTGCTGCAATCTGTTTTGCTTCGAAAAACCATTTTCTGTTGGGTGTTTTGACAAAACACCAAGCATTAAAGTTGCCCAGAATAGTGTCTCGAACCTACGTACCAATTTTCAGCCAAAATCGATCAGTTTTGCAGATTCGACTCAAGAACATCTTGAACCTCATAACTATCGCAACCCTCAGAGTTTCATAAGTATCGCAACTGTCACTTGCGACAAGGGTGTCTTATCGCAACTGTCACTTGCGACAAGGGCTTATATCGCAATTGTCACTTGCAACAAGTTTTGTTATCGCAACCTTCATCATTTGAACAATAACTTATCGCAACCCTCTGTTGCGATAAGGCATTCCTTATTGCGACAAGACTTTTGGTTGCGACACCAGTGCGTTGCGATATCAGTTGGTTGCGACAAGAGTGGGCTGCGACAACCTACCACAACCTACCAGAACCCGCTTTATCTAATTTCCTGAATTAGTTCAAATGGCTCTCAATTCCAGTCACTCCAATCCCATCTCAATCGTTCTCAATGGGAACAACTACGTCCTGTGGCATCACCATATGTCCATTCTCCTCAAGTCTAATGGACTTTATACCTATGTCACTGGTTATACCTATGTCACTGGTAAGTCTACCATCCCTGTTCAAGAGGAAAAGGAAAGCGCAGTCGACTTTGCAAAACGTATGAATGATCGGGATATCGCAAATGCTCGCATCCTCAGATTCATAAACGCTTCTACCACTACTGAGATCAATCAGCAATTCCTCGGCTATACCACAGCAAAAGGCCTATGGGATTTTCTTGCAAACAGGTACACTTCTACAGGTTTATCTCATCAATATCAATTGTGGACTACCTTCTAGAACAAAAGGCAACTGCCTGATCAGTCTATCAACTCCTACATCTCTGAGATGCAAGCTCTAGATCATCTGAACCTGGGTGCACCTCAAATCTTTGATGAAATTGCTCGGAAGTTTACTGCTTACTTTAGCCAATTGCATTTGGTTACTATTCTCATGGATCTCACTGATCGCTTTGAGAACGTTCGAGCCTCGCTTCTACATCGGCATCCATTACCTACTCTTGAAGAAGCTATCACTGAACTGCTAAGTAAAGAAACCGTCTTCAACAGCGTTTTCCACTACCATCAGATATTGTGCTCTACACTTCCAGCTCAGGAAAACCAAAAGGTAAATGGAGCAACAATGACCAGTCTAAATCTGTGGGAAAGGGGAACAACAGTGAATGCACATTCTGTCATTCTACTTCTCACCTTCTCCTCAACTGTCCAGTTCGGAAATGTCGCTGGTGTAGGATCGTACACCCACGTCACTATGGGTTCGACTGCCCAAAACATCCAAGGAACTCCAGTAACCAAAGGCAGCAGTCCCGAGTTCAATCTGTTGCTAGCTCAGTCACTCAAGATTCTCCATCGCCAGCAGTTCAGGCTCAGCATAGCAACAACTCCACGTCTGACCTTATGGAACTCATGCGCCAAAATCAAGAGCTCATGGAGCAACTCATGACAGGTTCTATGGGTATGAATTCTCAATGCAATACCTCTGCATCAGGTAACCCTTGGCTATTTTACTCTGGATGTTGCAACCACATGACACCTAAGGCTGACGGTTTTGTCTCTAAACAAACATCCAGCATGTTCTCATCAGTCCGTACCGCTGATGATACTCGTTCACCTGTATCTTTCAGTAGGACTGTATCTACCCCCAACATTCAATTATCCGATGTGCTGCATATTCCTAACTTATCTCTGAGTCTGATTTCAATTACTCAACTTATGGAAGCTGGTCTAATCGTTTTGTTTCACCCTTATGGTTGTGTTGTGCAGGATCCAAAGACCAAGCAGATCCTTGGAGTAGGCCGTAAAGTTGGTCGGATGGTTGAAGTGGTCTACCTTCGTCTTCCATTATCTTCATCAAATTTTGCGGCTTCAGTCTCTAGTACTCATTCATTTGAACTATGGCATACGCGCCTAGGTCATTTATCATTAGCTAGAATAAAAGTGTTAGCTAGTTCAGGGTTGTTAGGAAACACTTCCTCTGAAAATGTTTCCTGTTTATCCTGTCAACTTGGCAAACATCATGTTTTACCTTCTCAAATTAATGATTTTAAGTCTGCTTCTCCTTTTGATCTTATTCATTCTGATGTATGGGGACCAGCACCACACCCATCTATGGGAGGTGCTCGATATTTTGTTATTTTTATCGATGATCACACACGTTTTACATGGATTTATCTCATGAAAAATCGTTCAGAGTTACCTAAAATTTATATCACATTTGCTCGTATGATTCTAACCCAGTTTTCCAAGCCTGTAAAGGTTCTTCGAGCAGATAATGCTATGGAATACAAAGAATCGTCTCTCCTCTCTTTTCTTCAATCTTAGGGTACTCTTTCTCAGTACTCCTGTCCCGGCACCTCTCCACAAAATGGTCGTGCCGAACGCAAACACCGTCACATCCTTGACAGTGTTCGTACTCTGTTAATATCAGCCAAGTGTCCAGAACGCTTTTGGGGTGAAGCAGCCTTCACGGCTGTCTATACCATCAACCGACACCCGACTCCTGTTCTCAATCAAAAGTCTCCATATGAAGTACTCTATGGAGTATCTCCTGCATATGAACTCCTCAAAGTGTGGGGTTGTGCTTGCTTTGTTCAGCTGCAATCTCATGAACACACCAAACTCGAACCTCGTTCTCGATTATGCTGCTTCCTTGGCTATGGAATTGAACATAAAGGATATCGTTGTTGGGATCCAGTCTCTAAGAGACTTCGTATATCTCGTCATGTCACCTTCTGGGAACATCTTCCCTTCTCTACGGTGTCAAAATTTCAGGACACCACCACTCCTTCTACTTCTTTCTTCACAGACACGTCTATCTCATTGGACTCACTCCAATTAGATCCCATACTCTCCTCACCATATGTTCCACCCTCTTCCATCTCATCTCAACCTGAGCCTTCACCTGTCTCATCTGAGCCTTCACCTATCCCATCTGTGCCATCTGATCATGATCAATCATCTGCACCACCTCCAAGGACTACTTTTGAGCCATCTGTTGCGTCTATGGATCCTTGCACCTCTCAATCACAAGATGAAGTACGACGCTCCGATCGGGTAAGACAAGTTCCTTCTCACCTTCGTGATTATCATTGTTATGCCACTTTGCTGTCCAATCATGAACCCACTTCCTACAAGGAAGACGCATCTAACCATGTTTGGCAGCAAGCTATGATTGAGGAACTCCAGGCTCTTGACAAAGCCAATACATGGGAGTGTGTACCTCTCCCATCGGGCAAGTCACCCATTGGTTGCAAATGGGTCTTCAAAATCAAAACGAAGCCCGATGGATCTATTGATCGTTACAAAGCACGTCTTGTGGCAAAAGGCTTCAATAAAGAATATGACATTGACTACGAGGAAATGTTTGCTCCTGTGGCTCGGGTCACCTCGGTTCGTAGCCTTCTAGCCATCGCTGCTAACAAGAGATGGCCACTCTATCAGATGGATGTCAATAATTCCTTTCTAAATGGCGATCTCGAAGAGGAAGTCTACATGAGACTCCCTCCAGGTGTGACATCCCGTCAGGGTCATGTATGTCGACTTCGAAAAGCCCTCTATGGTCTCAAACAAGCTCCTCGTGCTTGGTTTGAAAAATTTAGCAATATTGTCATCTCATTGGGGTTTTCTCCGAGTAATTATGATTCTGGCTTGTTTACTCGGACTACTGCTGCAGGTACTATCTTACTCCTATTGTATGTTGATGATATGATCATTACCGGCAGTGACTCTACAGGCATCATCCATCTCAAAAAGTCTCTCAGGCCATGCTTTGAGATGAAAGATCTTGGTAAGCTACACTACTTCCTTGGCCTTGAAGTTCTGTCAGACTCTTTCGGCATCTATCTCTGTCAAGCCAAGTACATTTCAGATCTGTTGTCCAAAGCTGGGATCACGGACAACAAAGTTGCATCTACACCCATTGAGCAAAATCTGCACCTTGCTCCCAATGTCGGAACACCGCTGAGGGACCCTACACGGTACCGTCAACTAGTTGGTTCTCTGGTCTATCTGACTGCTACTCGACCGGATCTTGCATACGCAGTTCATATAGTCAGCCAGTTCATGGCTGCTCCGTGCTCCGATCACTATTTTGCCGTTCTTCGTATCCTTCGATACCTTAAAGGGACGATGTTTCATGGACTTCACTTCTCATCCACTTCGTCCTTAACTCTTCGTGCCTTTTCCGATGCTGACTGGGATGGAGACATAACTGATCGTCGCTCTACCACCGGATATTGTTTCTTCCTTGGAGACTCTCTTATTTCCTGGCGTAACAAGAAACAATCTCTGACAGTTCGATCTAGTACTGAAGCTGAATATCGAGCCTTGGCTGACACTACACAAGAACTCGTATGGCTACGCTGGTTACTATCTGATATGGGTGCTCATCAGTTTTCCCCAACACCTTTGTGGTGTGATAACAACAGTGCTATTCAGATTGCTCACAATGATGTATTTCATGAGCGCACAAAGCACATCGAGATTGACTGTCATTTCACCCGCCAACATGTTCTTCGCAAGACCGTTCGACTTCTCCCAATCTCAACCATTGATCAAACAGCAGACATCTTCACCAAAGCTCATCTTCCGGGACGTTTTCGGGCCCTTGTTTCCAAACTCAGCTTGGCTCATTCTTCCCCTACTTGAGTTTGAGGGGGGGTGTTAGAGTATTATTGTTAATATGTATAGTTCAGGGTCCATTGTGTAATTATGTGTAACTTATCTTGTATAAATAGGTCTCTTAGGGTTTATTATTAGGTTAATCTCTCTTTTGTATTTCTCTCCCAATATATGAAAACCGGCTGATTCAGCCATCTCAAGTCTCTCATCTAACTATCAATCGAACCCCTCAACAATTCTAACATAAAGAACTTACGGAAAACTATGAAAATAAATAATTAGCAATAAGAAATATTTTAATGATATAGTAAATATTGTAATTTTCAAAATTGACAATTAGAAATTTTGGATTTTAATTCTCAAACTTTAAAAGAAAATTTTGAAATATTTGTTGAAGATGCTCTAATTAATATGTCACTCGATTGTAATTAAATCCGATTTTATAACAAAATTCTTAATAATTTGTAGTAGAAAAATGTAAAAACTCTTAAGATGTAGTTGCCAAATTATTTTCATTAAAAGTTAGTGTAATTAATTTTAATGTAACCATTACTAAACGAAAGACCTTACCTACGAACTTTCTTTTGAGAAATATGTCGTTAAATGATGATTCGTTACAAAACCATCATATATAGAAGTTGATGGATAAATTTTTGGTGTGTAATTTAAATTTGTGACAGATTACCCAAGGATTCTCCGCATGATCCATTAGTATTTTCTCGAAAAACATTAGGTCCCACTGAACCATTAATATTTCCTAGATGATCCTTGAGTAATCACCGACGAAAATTTTTCTGAATGAATTTTATGTATAAAAGTCATTTGTTCTGTAGTGAACAAAATTTAAAATATTTTTATTATTATAAATATATTTCAACAATAACATTTGATAGCATTATTTTCTAAGACATACATATTTTGTCAATTTATTTTCATTAAAAATTAATTAATACAAATACAATTACGTAGAGCACTTTGAAATAGTCACATGTAACCCCCTCAAGAACTATCTAATGACAATTTATACCCTCATTTAGTTTTGCCGTCTCAAATCGTTATAAAACCTCATTATAAACATCTCCGCCGCCTCGTCCACCTGACCATCTCCGTCACCGTCGCTCACCGGAAACGGCGAGTCTGTTATCCTCAGTTCCTTAACAAATAAACTCCTCCCATTCCCAAACCCCGCCACTCCCGGCGGCGATGTGGCGGAGCTTAGGGCCTTCATAACCGCCGTATCATTAATCAACTCATCAATGCCGTCGTCCACCGCCGCCGGTGGTGGGTTCTGAGCAGCTAGGTGGTGGTGTTGTGGGGTGGTGGTGCAACTGAACTCGGAATCGGTGGAGGATGGTGAAGGGAAAGAGAGGTGGTGTGGGTGGCGGTGGATGGTGGTGGTGGTGGCAGCTGCCCAGTGGTGGTGGTGGTGGTGGAAGAGAAGGTTGTGTAAGGCTTTTCCGGCGATCTTGCCACGTTTCATCATCATGTTGAGATCGGACAAGAATTTAGTTTTGGAAATACCCTTTTTTAACATGAAGAATATGACTCGCATCAAGCTCCATATTTTCTTGGTGATTATTGGTAGATTTTGTTCCATTTTCTCTCTAGGGTTTTGATCAAATCTTGAAGATGAAGAGAGAGAGAGAGAGAGAGAGAGAGAGATGAATTTGGTGTTTAATAAATTGCATGTAAATAGAGGAGGTGGGGAGGGGTATTTAAAGGCTGCTTGTGGGGAAATGGGTGGTTTTCACAATCATTTGAATATAAATTTAAGGATTTGGTGTGTTGGCATGGATTTCAGATATTTTGGTTGATAACCATGAGAAGATTCCAACACATGGATTTGAGATATTTTGGTAGACCTGGCAAATGGGTCGTGTCAGGTTAAACGGGTTGGGAGTGTCAAACTCGAACACGACACGTTTAATAAACAGGTCAGAATATCTCAACCTGAACACGACCTGATTTAACCCGTCTAACCTGACACGACTCGATTAACCCGTTTATCCTCTTAACCCATTAAACCCGCAAACTCGTTTGACCTGCTAACCCATTTAACCTGTTTAACAATTAACATTTTTAAAATTAAAACTTAAAACTGGAAATTAAAGCATTAGACATCCAAATTTTATAAGTTCAAAGTTCAAACTTATCGAAATCCAAATCCAAAACATTAAACATTCAAACATCCAAAGCATTGAAAATCCAAACCATAAAAAATATTACAACTCAAAAAATCTTTTAAGTTTCAACTTACAATTTCTAACCAAATCCAAAACATAGCTTCTCTTCATCCGGATTGTTGAGTTTGAAGACTTTGATTCTTTGATTCTTCACGATCATCCTCATCCTTCAATTTTTAAAGCAAATTGCATAGCTCCTCTTCATCCGGTTGCATTGATGCTAAAATTGAGTAAAATCATTTTAGACAACAAAATTGTATAGCAGTCCTAACGGGTCTCATAGGATACGGAAAAACTGTTGACCTGGATTTCAGATATTTTGGTTGATACCCATGACAAGATTTCAACACATGGATTTCAGATATTTTGGTTGATACCCATAAGAAGTTTTTGACAAAAAGTGGATTACCGACATTCCTAACAGATTAAGGCCCTGGGGGATGTGGTGGAATATCCCATCTATTCAGGGTTCTAATTCAGGCGTACACAACAAGTCAACAATTGTGGTCACTAACATTTAATCATGGCTGATGTCTTACAGACATAATTTGCCTAGGGATTAGTCTAGGACACCCTTCCTAAAAAAATAAACATGATAGGATAGGATAGGACAGTACAAAAGACGACAACAACTATGATCAGATAATAAGGATTTTAGACAACAAAACTGTATAGCAGTCCTAACGGGTCTCATAGGATATGGAAAAACCGCCTCAAAGGAATTGTCATTTTTTTTTGCTCACTCGGTGGCGGTTGGGGATTCAAGATCGAACCCGAGACCTGTCTTGGATTTGGATAAATGTATTCTGGTAAAGTCATTTTGTCTTTTTGTCAACTAAGTTACACATAGGAGATAATAACCATGATAAGATTACGACAACTTTAAAGATTTCTAAGACCAATCTTTAAAATATGAAAATGGAGATTTTGATTTTGAAAGATTTGAGCGTATTTTTTTGCTCTTATTTTTTTTTCACTCTTTATTTTAAAGAAAATTTTGAATATATGTTAAAGGTATTCTAACTTTTGTTTTTTATTTATAATTTTTTTAATATTTTCTAGAGTTATTAGTAATTTGTATGATAAAAATAACGACAAAAAACTGGTAGGAAAAAGTTAAATAAACGACCAAACACAAAAAATAAATCTTTTTATTATTTACTTTAATATAAACTACAACCTATTCCATGTGGTTTGTTAAAAATAACATTTTTTGTCTTCGCGGTTTTAAAATTACAAGATAGTTATTGTCGTTTACAAAAACTGTTGAATTTGGTTCATTTATTGAATCGCGTCTTCGATCTTGCATATAAATAAATGAAAAAAAAACATTTATTTATTTATTTATCAACCTAACGACTGTTAAGGGCATTTTCATCTTTCTATCGATTTTTTTGTCGTTTATCCAATCAAAAACATAGATACCAATATAAAAAATCAATTTTGTTAGGATTGATGACACAAAAAAAATCGATAAGGTGCGTTTGGTACACATACAGGATAGAACAGGACAAGATAGGACAAGACATGACAGAACAAGATAGAACAATTGTTCAGCGTTTGGTAGACAGAACTGAACATAACAGAACAGATAACATTAGATAAAATACAATGAATAAAATATAAAATAGAACATGTATTTGATGTTTTAGAAGAGAATTAGATTTTATTTTTAAGGTTATATTGGTAAAAGTAAAACATAAGTCTGTTTCACCTTGTTCCAGCTTGTTCCATGGGGTGGGGGTGGAACATGCCTATTCCACATAAAAGTCTTGCCAAACATGGGACAATGATTCTTGTTATGTTCTGTTTTGTCGTGTGTTGTGTACCAAACGCACCCTAAAAGTACAAAAGTACCTCTCACTTAATAGAATTTCCGATGCTCGTAAGAGAAAGTGACTAAATTTGAAAGTTTCTAAAAACGAAGATAACTATCTTGTAATTTCTAAACCGCAAGAACGAAAACTATTATTTTTAACACACCATAGGGACCAAATTTATACCTTTGCTTTTTAAATTATAAAAAGAGGTACCGTATATATTGTACTTTAATTAAAAGATATCGTGCAAACCAAAAAGTGAACCAAAGTACAAAATTAAGGGGTTTTTTAATTTGAAAGATATCTTGCTATCTTGAGTTAAAACAAATATGAATGTACATATATCAATTTCCAAAATAAATAGCAATAACTAAAATTATATATAATTTTAATCATGAGCGGACCTTGGTTGATACGGTGGCACGTGTTACCGTATTATTTTCTCGGTGAAGGACAAAAAAATTAGGTTCATGAAAGATGCAATCATATCGTTTTAGAAAGTGCTACTGTATTAATTTGAAAAACTTCAAGAAAATGCAACCGTACCTTATAATCGACCAAAAAACCAAAAAAAAAATCAACCAAAAAACCCGAAATAAAATTCTCGAAATCAATAAAGAAACTTAAAAATCCCTCGAAATCAAACAAAAGGTTTTTTAAATTCCTCAAAACAGAGGAACTTTAGGCTAAAAACCACATCAGACAATATTAAACGTCGGTTTTTTGTAATTAGCTTTTGTCTATATTATATGGTGCCGCAGTATGAAAAACCTTTTGGGTCCGCCCCTGACTTTAATAATATGTAATTATTATATTTTTTAAATAATTAAGTGATACTTTTACTATTGATAATAAAGAGAGCAATTTTCTCCATCTCATATTTAAGGGTAAAAAGGAACATTTATTTTGTAACAATCTAAAACAGTAATTTGAACAGTATGGTTGTTTGGTTAGTTTTTCAATAAGTCGTGTGTAGATTAAGCTGTCTACGTGAAGTAAGTTGTATGTATAAATTGGGAATATTTAGTTTGGTAAGGTTTGTTCATTAGATGAAATGATCTTATTTTTTAATTAGCAGTGACGGGTTTAAAAAAATTTAGCTTTCTGCATGAATTGAAGTTCCTCTCTAAACACTAACATGAACGAGTCATTCTTTATATCATTGAACCATGTTTACTAGTCATATATAATTGATCAAATAAACTATCAGTCTTATTAAATTCATTAATTTACTAACAAACAGACCTTTAAGTTTGGGACAAAGAGACTATTGTTTATTAATGACTAACTTTACTTAGCATGGGAGGTTTGACACCATGTAGGCTTCATGCTCTCACGTGTGAATATATATATATATAGGGGGTCATTCAAGGGAGAACTAGTTATTTTATGGTAACTGTAAGAACCAATGTGAGCCACATATTAAACTATAAATTAGGAAATTATTAATTTTGGTAATTTTGTTTGAAATTTAATTAAAATGGCATTTTAGGTATTTTTAAAATCTCCTCTCACCTCTCTCCTCTCTCCACTCTCCACTCTCCACTCTCCAGCAGATATATCGATTATGATAATGATATCACAAGAACAAATGTGATATCACTGTGATACCCCTAGTGTGATACCCAGAATACATACAAGAACAAATGTGATATCACTGTGATACCCCCAGTAAACATACAAGAACAAATGTGATATCACTGTGATACCCCCAGTGTGATACCCAGAATACATACAAGAACAAATGTGATATCACTGTGATACCCCCAGTAAACATACAAGAACAAATGTGATATCACTGTGATACCCACTATGATACCATTGGTTGCGTTGGTGATGCTCACGGCCGTGGAAACGAGATTAGAAGACCGGCGGGGAGTTGACTGGTGAGAAACAGCCGGTGACGGCTATGATGGTGGTTCTCGAAGGTGAAAAGAAGAGGAATAGAAAGAGGCGTTCGAAGCCCGGTACAAGGGCGACGGCGACGATGTTCCAGATGGAAAACGAAGAAGAATGGGAGAAGACGGTGTCAGGAATGTGGTGGCGGTTTACTTGGCCGAGCAGAAGGTTTAGAGGGGGTGGCCGACGATTACGATTGTCGCCGGTGTGTGGTCATGTGGTTATTGTTGTGTACGGCGGTTGTTGAACGGAGAATCGAGAGGAGAAGAGGAAGGAGACGGCAGCAGGAAGCGGCGATGGTTGAAGACTGGGTGGTTACCGGATAGAGACGGCTTTCAACGCAGATCGTGGAGAAGATGGAGAAACGAGAGGAGAGGCGGAGATGGAGGGTGCCGGCGACCGGCGGTGGCTGGAGGTTACTGACGGCGGCGGTTCGCCGGCGACAGATGGTGGCTTGTGGCGATGGGAAGGTGAAAGGGGTGGGATGAAAAGTGAAATTAGGGTTTCTCTTGTTTTTCAAAACTTACCGTGTTTAAAAAAAACACTTTATATTAAAACACATCAGTTATAAGTATGGTTTGTCAAAATAAATCAAATTACCAATTTGCCCTTATTTTTATTTTTGGAAGTAACATTAATTATTTTAAATGTGTGGCTCACATTGGTTCTTACAGTTACCACAAACTAATTAGTTCTCATTTGATTAAGCCCCTATATATATATATATATATATATATTTGTGTATTTCGTTTTTCTTAATTTTATTTTATATATTTTTACGGTTTTGAGAGAGCGATAAAATCTTCTGTTGGTTATCACTCTTTTGGAATATTTTGTTGTATTAACAAGGTTCTACGATTGTATTTGAACATGTTAATTGATTGGTTATGACTTCTGAGTTACTTTATAGATTTCAAACGTACATAAGTTGTAGATAAATGATCGTGTGAGAAAAAGGAATTAAGGTGATAAAGCAATATCGAGATTGATCTGATGCATCTCATATTGAAGCATCTCATCCTAATGTGCATTCAAGATTTAAGATCCCTTATCCTCATAAAAATTGAATGATTTTATATCCATTGTTGATAAATACATAATGATTTTGGTTTTTGTATTTTTGAAAAATGAAGAATTTTTAAAAGATAAAAGATAAATACATAGTGAAGATATACTAGAATTGGATGCACATACAAAAATAGGAAAGGTTTAAAAGAGAACACATGTGATTTACATAAATATAAAAACATTTATAAGTCCATTATAGCATCTCTAAGAGATTTTTTATAATTTTTTAAAAATAGAGAATTAAATGTTAAAATCTTTAAAAAGAGTTACATTCATCTCCAATAGCTTTGCTATTTAAGAGATTTTAACACAAATTATATTAATATAATATTATTTAATTTATATTCTCAATAAACTTTAAAAGAAAAACTTAATATAAATTATAAAATGATAAAGATTTATGTTATTGATGGGTTGAATAAAAATATTATTTATTTCTCATATTTAGACAATTATAAAGAGTTCTCTATATTTAGAGATTTTTCCAATTTTAGCTATACTGTTGGAGAAAAATAGCAAACAAAAACCCATTTTCTTTTATTTTAGCAATGATGTTGGGATTCTCTTTACTAAATTTTGAGTTAGTTTTAAATTACTTTTTTTAGTAATTAATTGCTGTAAAACAAGTATTTTTTACACATTTTTTAAATTTTGCTACAAACAAAATTCTATAAAATACCAATCATTCGTTGGATTTGTAAAATTTCAAATCCTAGAAATCTTTCAATAGAATGAAATTCAATTCCAAATCAAATCCAATTATGCAAGCCAAACGAGAACTAATCTAATTCTAGATAACGCAAAGTGAATCTTATAAAGCCCGAATAGATAACATACGAAATCCCGCTCAACGTAATACATAATAAATACGAGAATCAATCAAAATGCTTCAAGATACGAGTCTTTAAATTCAAAACACATATGGTTCGTTAAACAAACGACCAATTGATGAACATAAAGCAGACACAATGAGCGTTTTCTTCTTCGTTCAACACTTTCCACGCCACGGCTCTCTCGTACGAAACCGGTCTCCCCATGCTCGATGAACACACGCCACCTTGAAGGCACGCGAACCCCTAACACCAAACACAATCGTCAAAATAAGCACAACAGCAAAATCGAGTATTTTATAGGATGCCATGTAAAAGCGTTGCAATGTTTTGTAGATGTTTTTCGGCGTTTTTCCAAATAATGTCGTATAAAAAATTAATAGAACACTTTCTGCAAACCTGTTGCATGATCTGCGCAAACTCTGCGGAAAGACCTTTCCGTCCATGCTCATCGAGGATCTTCTCCAAATAAATGTCTTGAAGTGCGACCAGTGTCGTCTCGAGCATGTCTAAGCCAGCCTGGTTTGCAAACGTGAATACGGGCGATGCCTGCAAAGAGAATTCCTAATGGCTCAATATTTCATTTTCTGAACGGCAAAAATGCATTTTTGCAAAGTTTGGTTTAGTTCTTATTTAGTGTAAACATCTTTTTTCTTAATACGTGTAAAACGAAGTTTCATAAATTTCCTATTTTCTTTACCCATTTTGACGGGTAATCGGCTGATCTTGTAACATTTGATGACATGGATACCCGTTTATGAAATGGTTATGGAAAAATGGATGATAAACTTGACATCCACGTCATAAAATGTTACAATATCAGGTTACCAGTCAAATCGAGATAAAAATAGGAAGTTTTGAAGGAAAAAGTTCAAAAAAAAAACCAACAAACCATCCTATGTTGAATTATTAAATCCCTTAACTATTTTTTTTACGAGTGAATTACACCGGTGGTCTCTATGATTTACCTAAATTTTGGATTTGATCCCTAAAGTACACTATCTACGTTGATGGTCCCTAACTTTTTGATTTACTTTCACTCATGGTCCTTCTATTATGTTAAATATAGGAGGATCATGAGTGAAAGTAAATTAAACATAGGAGGACCATGAGTAAAAGTAAATTAAACATAAGAGGACCATGCGTGCAAGTAAATTAAAAATAGGAGGATCATGAGTGAAAGTAAGTTCAAAAATTAGGGATCACCACCGTAGATAGTGTACTTTAGGGACCAAATCCTATAATGAATTATTAAATCCCTATGGTTTACCTAAATTTTGGATTTGATCCCTAAAGTACACTATCTACGTTGATGGTCCCTAACTTTTTGATTTACTTTCACTCATGGTCCTTATATTATGTTAAATATAGAAGGATCATGAGTGAAAGTAAATTAAACATAGAAGGACCATGAGTGAAAGTAAATTAAACATAGGAGAACCATGCATGCAAGTAAATTAAAAATAAGAGGATCATGAGTGAAGGTAAGTTCAAAAATTAGGGATCACCACCGTAGATAGTGTACTTTAGGGACCAAATTCTACAATGAATTATTAAATCCCTGAACTATTTTTTTTAATGATAAAACCATTAATCTTTTCTAATTTTGAATGATCAAGTTACTAAACAATTTTTTGAATGATAAAACCATTAAACATATCTCATTTTTTATGATCAAGTCCCTAAACATAATTTTTAACAAAATAAACCATTCGAACATCTAAGAACTTGTTACTTGCATCCTTTTAACCCAAAAAAACACTTGTAACCGACAAAAACCACTTGTAACCGACAAAAACCACTTGTAACCGACAAAAACCGCTCCTAGCAAACACCTAAAGTTTTTTTTTTGTGAAAAGGTGTCCTAGGCTATGCCTAGACTAATCCCTTGGCAAATTATGACTGTAAGACATCAGCCTCAGTGGCCACAAGTTGTGTACGCCTGGATTCGAACTTAATCATTCAAAAACTAGCAAACACCTAAAGTTCAAGAACTTAATCATTCGAAACGAGAAAGTTTAATGATATTTTCACTCGAAATGGGATAGTTCGTTGGGTTTATCTCAATTTTTCCCAATTTTGAAATGAAAAGAAAAAAATTTCTTTGCTACACTAAATTAGAACTAAAGCAAACTTCGTTACTTTTGGTTGCATTTTGCCATTTTCCAAACGGTTCATATACAAAACCGACCTTAAGGGAGCAGCACATAATTGCATCCGAATGGTGCCATAGTGATTTCAAGATATATTCGCTTCCTTCGCCTACGGATTTAAGCAGTTCCGTACCCAAGTAGCAACTGCAGAAATAAAAATCCAAAATCAAAAAAACCCAACATCAAAATAAGTAAAAGAAGGCGGAAACAACAATCTTTTTCGACAACGAACCTGTAGCTACGACAAATCCAACGAGCTAGAATATGGGCTTCAGGCGTGCCAAGTGGCGCCTGAAGCCCAAGATTCGGGTTCGTGTTGGGAGATAGTGCAGACGCCACCCTCTGAACCGACGATATAATGCTACGAACATATTGGCGGGCTATTGCAGCTACGCTTTCTTGCATATGGCTCTCGAACGCAAATTCAAATGCAATTGTCACAACGGATCGTGCAGTGCCGCTAGCGGGATTCCGATTGCCGGAAATCTTAGACCCGGAGCCACCGATTTCAAGAGCGGAAGCAAGATCGAGGGTGCGATTGGGACTTGAAGCCTCCTGCATATTATGCAATCGGCTTTTATTTTCATGGTAGATATTATTGAAAAATTATATAACAACTTTTTTGCTCCAACAGCTATGTTATCTTATATGCTAAAATAGAAAAAAGAAGATAGAGAAGGATAAAAATCTCCAAATTTAGAGAAATCTCTAAAACTCACTTTTTAAGAAAGATAAGCGATATATATAGGGGTTAAATCATGTGAAAACCAAAAATAGGTTGAGAACCCTGGGAACCGATCTAAGCCGTCATTTGGTTTTGATCCTATGGTTTTAAAAACATAAAAATTCATTCATAGGTTCTCACGGTTCTCAACCTATTTTTGCCTATAATAATGTCCATAAATTAAAATCAATTAACGGCTTAGATTGGTTTTCACGGTTCTCAACCTATTTTAAGTTCTCATTTGATTATCCTCCTATATATATATATATATATATATATATATAGTATTGTTGTTGGAGATGGGATGTATGCAGATGTGACCTCTGCCCCCAAAAAGTGGAGCAGTTGTTTCCGTCAAGACCCCCAGCTTATGCAAAGTGTGCGAAAAAGAAAATAATAAAGCTTCTAAAAATGTGGAAATAGAAAAATAGAAATAAAAAATGCGGAAATATGGTAACACGAATTCTAACCTTGATTGGGTCGAGAGGAATGATACGAAAACCGGAAGCCAAAAGAGGCGCGTCGTCGGCAAATGAAGCATCAATAGGAGCAAATATGAGTTCCGCACACATGCCAACGGCGTTTTCGTCCATTCCGTTGCAAAGCTATTAAAAAGAGTAATCCCGACAAGGGTTTTATAGAATGCTGATGTGGCATGACAAAAAAACGATATGACAGAAAAATGACGTGGCGGTGTTTTGAAGAGGTTTATAGAATCATGATGTGGCATTAGGGGTGTAGGAGATTCGAGCTTTTAACGAGCTACTTGAGCTCATTCACCTAGAGCTCGAGTCAATCTCGAACACAAAATAGAACTCGTTTTAACTTAAGGAGTCGAGCTTAATAACACCAGCGACCCGGCTCGTTCGAAAACTCAATTAACTTAAGGAGTCGAGCTTAACTGAGCCAAGCCGAGCCACTCGAGCATACACTTTTTCGAGCCAAACATGCAATAAAAATTATAAGTTAATAAATCGTACAATAAAAATATACGAATGATCGACCTCGAGCCAATAAACACGTTAATCTATGTGAGTTTGAGCCCATAAGCAAGCATTGAGCTCTAGCCCTCTACTACTCGACTCGGCTCGTGTGGTTAACGTGAGAAGCGTGAGAAGTGGTTATCAACTATTGAATACACATTAGGATGGGCGTGAGATTAAAAGTGATCCAAGGGTTATATATATGTGTGTGTGTGTGTGTGTAGGCGAAGAATCGTGTTAGAAGTTGAGGTTAACGTCAGAAGCGTGAGAAGTGGATCGGAACCGTTGATCACTTTTAATCAAATGCCCTCCCATGAATTGTGGCTTAGAAGGCAATTGATCCGGAGCATCGTGCATCTTATCTCGGTGCATCTCATCCTAATGTGCATCCAACAGTTGATAACCACTTCTCACGTTAACCTCAACTTCTCATGTTAACCTCAACTTCTCACCGGAACCCAACCCTATATATTTATATACATATACATATAGAGGAAGTGTCATGTTGAGAAGTTAAACATTATGCGAGGAGGCAAGAAGTGTGATATCATTTATGATTACACGGCATATGGGTGTGTTTAATCATATATGATTAAGCTTGTGTATCATATATGATACCACACTTCTCGCCTTCTCGCATAAGGTTTAGCTTCTCGTTTGAACTTGCCCCTGCATACACACACACACACACACATATATATATATATATATTGGTGCAAACAATGATGGCGATTGTAGATGCTCTAAGTTGCATTAATAACAAATAGAAAGAACACTTACTTGAAGAAGAAACGTATCTCTCGGCATTAATGCATCTTCAGGACAATGCCCGACGCCCTCCATCTTAATAACCTCCAACAACTATGGAACACAAACCAAGATTTACAATCAAACAAAGTTCGTAAACAAAACCAAACGAGCCCCGGTACATCTCACCCAAACGTGGGGTCCGGGGTTGGGATGCATGCAGACTTGGACCTCTCCGTGAAACTTAAACATTAAAGTGTAAAAACGGGATTAAAACATGAAATCTCTCATGAATCATAATCTCGACTTGCCTCTTCATGCTCAATCGTGTGAGCCAGTGGAAGAATCACTTGACCCCCAAAATTACCAACTCGAGACCCTGGTAGGCCGCACGGACCAAGTTTAACCGCTGCAGCCGAATAAGCATCGATACCATTGTCCGCCCATTCCGACCGGTGCTCCCTCAAAAACCGAAGTAGAAGGGCCGGAGGGACGTTCTGCAAAATACCGAAAAACACAAAGAAAATATACCATCAACAAAATAACAAATTAACAACGGCCTGCACGAAATAAAAACAAACGAACCCAGAGAGCAGAGCGGTTGTTTTCATGAAAAGTGTGTGAAAATGGTAACGAAAACATTATGAAGATTAAATTACGATTTTCGTCCTTGTGGTTTAGAAATTACCATTTTGTCCCTATGGTTTTAATTTATTACTATTTTCATCCCTGGGCTAGTTCCTACCTTTAAGTACAAGGGACCAAAAACAGTAAATAATTTTAAACCACAGGGACCAAAACAACAAAAAATTGTAAATCAAAAGGATGAAAATAGCAATGAATTACAAACTATAGGAACACAAACCGCAATTTCTAAACCAGTTCCTACCTTTAAGGCCATGAGTACCGCCTACCCACGAACCCACTGAACCCGAATGCCACCTCAGCGCCACATCAGCTTTTCTCTTTCCTACCCTCCTTACCCTAAAGTGGAGTACCGCCAACCCACGAACCCACTCCTACCCGCTACCCACAAATCTGCAACAAAACCTGCAACAAAAACCATGAACCCGAATGGTGCTAATCTAGTTCACGAACCCGCCCTACCCCCTACCCGATCGGAACCCGCCCACCCCCGTACCACGAACCCACCCTACCCGCATTCGAACCCGGCCGTGGTACCCGATGGCGGTACGCACGGCCTAAGTACAAGGGACCAAAACAGTATATAATTTTAAGCCACAGGGACCAAAACAACAACAAAATGTTAATCAAAAGGACGAAAATAGCAATGAATTACAAACCATAGGAACAAAAACCGCAATCTCTAAACCAGTTCCTACCTTAAGCACAAGTACAACTAAGGGACCAAAACAGTAGATAATTTTAAACCACAGGCACCAAAACAGTAAATAATCTTAAACCACAGGGACCAAAACAAAATTGTAAATCAAAAGGACAAAAATCGCAATAAATTACAAACCATAGAAACAAAAACAGCAATTTTAAACCACAGGGTAGAAAATCGCAAATTTTAACAAACCACACGGACTAAAAATGGAATTTACTCTTTTATGAATGACCGACCTGTAAAAGCATCGAAGCTTTTGCACACAAGACGGCATTGCCAACCGTAGAATACCCGTTTGCAAAAGGCGTATTATATCCCATAAGTTTTTCCGGAGAAGAGTTGACGAGGACCGTAACATCATCCACCACCCCATCATCATTAGCCATCAAAGACCATCCCTCGTCACTGAACCCGTTAAGAGCCTCGTTGAACCCACGGCTCAGCCGCTGGCTAAGTGCTCTTAACGCTGCGGGTCTACGGCCCCAATTAGGGGATCCGGATTGCGAAACTTCAAGAGCTATCTGCCTAAGTTGGCGTAACGCCTACAAAAGTACCCAAAAACAAATTAGAGTAAATTACATTTTTAGTCCCTGTGGTTTGTTGAAAATTTCTATTTTCATCCTTATAATTTTGAAATTGTGATTTTCATCCTTATAGTGTATAGTTCATCACATTTTTCATCCTTATGATTTAAAATTATTTCGATTTTCATCCCTATGGTTTACAATTTATTTCTATCTTAGTCCTTCATACTTAAAAGTAGTGTTTTGGCCTCAGGGATGAAAACAGAAATGAATTACAAACCATAGGGATGAAAACCGAAATTTCGAACCACAGGAACGAAATCCTCAATTTTTAGCAAACCATAGGGACGAAAAACGTAATTTACTCAAAAAATTATTTACTAGTCCCGTTAAAATAAAATGTTTTGTTATGAATTTAAAAAATTACCATCATCGTCATTTTCTGGGCAAGCACGATTGGTGATTCGTACAACGGGCGCAAGACTTCAGGCACGCTCCACGCCTACTCAATGAAACGAGTACAAGAATTCAGAACACGAAAAGCTGGAATCCGTCCCAACATAAATGTCCACGATGAAAAAGGCACACGGTTTTACAAAGATGTTATTATTACACTTTTTCATTAACTAAATGACAATTTTACCCTTAATAGTAAAGAAAGTATTGAATTTCTTCATCTCATAATTAAGGGTAGAATGGGAAAATATGCACTTACTTTTGAAACTGAGATTATTATACTTTCTCGTTAACTAAATGACAATTTTACCCTAGATAGTAAACAGAGTAATGAATTTCTTCATCTCATAATTAAGGGTAGAATGGGAAAACTGACACTAACTTTTGAAACCCGACACTTATTTTGGGACAAATTAAAACAGAAATGTGGACTCTTATTTTGGGACGGAGGGAGTACTCTACACAATGAAAAAGGCACGGTTTTAGAAATATGAAATTATTACACTTTTTCATTAACTAAATGACAATTTAACCCTTGATAGTAAGGAGAGTAATCAATTTCTTCATCTCATAATTAAGGGTAAAATTGGAAAATCGCCCCTTACTTTTGAAACCCGACAATTATTTTGGGACAAATTAAAACAGAAAATTAGATACTTATTTTGGGACAGAGGGAGCAGTATAAACAATGAAAAATGCATAGAGTTTTAGAAATATGAAATTATTAAACTTTTTCGTTTAACCAAATGACAATGTTACCCTTGATAGTAAAGAGAGTAATGAATTTCTCCATCTCATAATTAAGGGTAAAATTGGAAAATAGGCACTTACTTTTGAAACCCGACACTTATTTTCGGACAGAGGGAGTAGTACTATATATACACACAAAATTTACCTCTAAATTCATATGATCCACGATGTGAATGATCGAACCACCTCCTTCACATGGTCGAATCAAGTACCCACTAGGCAACATTTCGGCCCGCACAAAGTTTGGTACAGATGGTATGCTCGGACCATTGTGTGTATTGGTTAGTGATCGTTCACAAACCTACACACAAAAACCAGATAACGAGTATGTAAGTGCTCCAAATACAGCTAAAAAACCAAACAAGCACAGTATATCCCACCTAAATAAGAAAGATAAACATCGTGAGAAGATAAGAAGGTAGGATTCATATGTGAATCATTGAAAAAAAAATCCAAAAAAAAATTATATTTGAAGATGCATATGTGAACCAACGTTACAGATTATTCATATCGATTCACATATGCATCTTCAGATTATTCATATCGATTCACATATGCATCTTCAGATTATTCATATCGATTCACATATGCATCTTCAAATGGATTTTATCAATGATTCACATGTGAACCTCCCACTATAAATGTTATTTACTTAAAAAAGAATAACATAAGTTGCAAGAATGTCGTACCACTAAACTTCCATCTTCTGTAACCGATGTATAGCGCAACAACAAGAAGTCACGAGCCGCAGCCAAAGTTGTGGGGGCGTAAAGCTAGAACAACGAATATATAGCGAATTATATCAACGGAAGAGAAAGAAAAAAAATGTGTTATTTGCCGAAACTAAGTGTTACCTGCATGTATAAAAGCTCGATGGTTCCACCATTGGCGGTAGGTAGCATATTGAGGATTTCAATAGCTCGGCAATCACGAAACCACGAGGGGCGATCCTTGAGGATTTCCACAACCTGATACATAAAGTCAAAATCGTCACATCTTTCCGTTCTAGAATAGTAGAATAGTCCAAATAACAAATTACGGGGCAAAATGTAACTAAGTTTTTCTTGGTTCCTATTTAGTGTAACAAATGTTTTTTTCTAAATCAATGTACCAAAATAAATGTCCACAACGAGAAAGACATGATTTTAGAAATGTGCAATTATTACACTTTTTTATTAAGTAAATGACAATTTCACCCTTAACAACCGAGGGAGTAATGAATTTCACCGTCCCATAATCAAGGGTAGAATTGGAAAGTAGGCACATACTTTTGAAAGTGGAAACATATATTGGGACAAAATAAAACAGTAATGTGGACACTTACTTTGGGACAAAGGGAGTTTTTTTTACCTACTTTGACCGGTAACTTGCTAATCTTGTAAACATTTGACGGCATAGATATCAAGTTTATCACCCACTTTGTTGTAACCTTTTCATGAACATTTCTTAAACCTCTTGTAATCGGGTATCCATGTCATCAAATGTTTCAAGATCAGCTGGATAACGGTCAAAATATGTATAAAATAGGGAATCTTGAAACTTTGTCACATCATTTGAGGAATAAAATTCCGTTAGACAAAAAGAGAAATAATCAAAACTTTGTTGCATTTTGACGATTGGGAGACGATATCACTCACCCTTGTAGGCTCGAGAGCAACCAAACCACATGCTCGTGCTGCCACGCCAGTACAACCATGAGAAATAGCAACGATTCCAATGGAATCCGGACCAGGCTGTATTAAAAGCGCAAGAAATTTCAATCAAAACACGTACGTTGTCAAAAAAAAAAGTAAAATATCATGTGGGTTAATGAGCTTAATGGGACTCGCATCTTATTCGGTCAGCTATATATGACTGTTTGGGAGCGGCTTAATGATATAGTAAGCTTCTAGGGGGGAGCTTTATGCAGAAAGCCAATTCATACAGGACTTGATAAAAAACCCTTTATTCATACAAGACTTGGTGTCATGTCAACATTGAAGGGAGATGTTTAGGTATATAACCTTAATCAAGATATTAATTAAATCCATGACCTTCTGAGGATTAAAAAAGCCATTTTTCAAAGGTCAAGGTTTTAATTAAAAAAATATAAGGTTATATACGTAAATGACTAGCGTATGGGAAACCACTTGCATATCCACCATTAATTTTGCAAGGAGTTAAGAGAAAAGAATAGATTTTGTGTTCGAGGCCATAAACGAGCTTATGAAGCTTAAACATTGAAAAAAATTAGGTCATAATACGTAACTAAAAAATGTTAAACGAGCATCCAACTAGAGCTTAAAACATTGAAAAAAGATACTAGAGCTTGAGCACTATTTTGAAAAAGATATTCGAGCCCGAGTCTAGCTTGAGCTTGATATTATTTTCGAGCCTTGCCCATACATAGGCACACCTTGGATCAAAATCCAAGACCTCTTCGAACCGAATCTCCAAAATAGAGGGAACGAAGATTTTGGCGTTTTTTGCTCCACGGTATCTCCAAAATCGAGAAGTTGGGAGAGAATATATTACTCCCTCCGTACAAAAATAAGTGTCTCGAATAGAAATGGCACACAGTTTTAGAAATGCATAATTATTACACTTCTTAATTAGCTAAATGACAATTTTACCCTTATTTGATTTCTCTCTTCACAACTCTGAAATTTATGTGCATTAGTGAAGGGTATATTTGAGAACTTAGTTATCTATTTTTGAAACTAAACACTTATCTTGGGACATATATAAATAGAAACGGGGACAACTATTTTGGGACAAAAGGAGTAATTATTATTTACTTATTTTGGAAAACTAAAGAGTATTAAACTTAAATTTATCATTTTATGAAAAAACATGTTACAAAGTTTGTTGGAGGACATGTAAACCACATGAACCCTTTGTGCTCTATATGGGTAATATTTGTTTTTTAGCTACATTATAAACAACATTCATTATGAATAAACAAAGACGCATATGAACATAAGTGTATAAACTATTCGACGTTGTTGCGATGCGGTACCTTCATTCCGGGCATTTGGATCCACTCAATAGCAGTTCCAGTAGCCTTTGAAATAAACTCTGTTAAAGTTTCTTCTGCAATGGACAAAAGTCTGCATAGCATAAAAATATTCTAAAATTAACTATTCACTAATGAATAATAACTAGAAAGTGAATCAATCCAGACTAACCCAGCAGGACTAGCATCCCGTGGCGGGTGCTGGGTGGTCAATCGGTGTTGACCATTCGTCACAACCGACTCACAACTAGTATCTTTAGTAGCAAGTGAAGTCTGCAATACGAAAACCCAAAATGTCATTCACATTATTCACAGAAACACAAAACAAGATTAAGGAATTCATTGGGACACGGTCACAAAAGATTCTAACGTTCTGAGTATGCTGGCGGAAGTAGCCATTCTCGTATACAAGATGCGACACTTGCTTCTGCAATCTATCATTCTCTTCCATCAGAAGCTTGTTCATGGCTGAAAGCTTCCGATTCACGGTTTGAAGACGTGAAGCTTCTTTCCTCTGTTTTTCTCGGCATCTGATTATTGAAAAACAAGCGAAAACGAAAACCCGCTTCACATTCTAAAGACCAGAACAAACATACCACAAAAGCAAAATCTTGCAAAATCTTTTCACTACCACAAAAGGGGCTTTATAGAAGGCGTCCATACGTCCTAAAAGACTGTTTTAGCCGATTTGTTGTAGTAATTGTCAATTAATTTTACTACACCACAATGAATTTTCTGGTCATTTACACATTCTTATAGTTCTATAAAGCCGACTTTGTTGTAGTGTTTCTTGATGTTTTTTTAACTAATGAACAATAAAATCCACAACACATTTCAAAAATCATTACAGATAAGTGAGAAAACCACACCAAGAAACAAGATTTCCATAATTTTCTTGATTATAATGAAAATCCACAACACATCTCAGAAATCATTACAGTAAAATCACAACAAGAAACAAAATTTCTATGATTTTCTTGATTATAATGAAAACCCACAACGGATAATAGAAATCATTACATAAAGAATCAAAATTTCTTTAATTTCCTTGATTATAATGAAAACCCACAACACATATCAGAAATTACACACCAAGAAATTAAATTTCTATTATTTTCTTGATTATAATGAAAACCCACAACATATAATAGAAATCATTACAGAAAAATCACACCAAGAAACAAAACTTCCAAGATTTTCTGGATTATAATGAAAACCACATCAGATAATATAAATCATTACAGAAATATCACACCAAGAAAAAAACTTCCAAGATTTCCTGGATTACAATGAAAACCCACAACAGATAATAGAAATCATTGCAACAAAATCACACCAAGAAAAAAAATCCAAGATTTTCTTGATTATAATGAAAACCCACAACAGAAAACAGAAATCATTGCACCAAAATCACAAAAAAAAAAGTAACAAATTTACCAAGATTTTCTTGATTAAGATACTCACCTTCGATTCTGGAACCAAACTTTAATCTGTTATGGTTCAATGTTAGAGAGAAATGATAACAGAAAAATCACACCAAGAAACCAAACTTTCAAGATTTCTTGATTATAATGAAAACCCACAACAGATAACATTTCATTATAAAAAATCACACCAAGAAAGAAAAAAAACTTCCAATATTTTCTTGATTATAATGAAAACCCACAACAGAAAACACAAATCAGTGCACCAAAATCACAAAACAGAAACAAAATTTCCAAGATTTTCTTGATTAAGATGCTCACCTTCGATTCTGGAACCAAACTTTGATTTGTTTTGGTTCAATGTTAGAGAGAATAGGGCATTCACGAATAAGTTGTTGACGCCTAAGAGAACTTGGTTTAGGACAATCATGATAGAGTCTTTCAAGAGCCTCAACCTGTTCAGGTGTGTATCTAACATACTTACCATTATCCATCATCTCCCCTTTACCATCCTTACAAGCCATTGCCATCATCACTTCTTATTATTTCTATAAAACAACAAAACCCAGAAATCTTTTTCTATTTCTTTATCTTCTTTCTTCCACTAAACCCTCAAAAACAATCAATTAAATCAGAACCACTAATTATAGCACATTTAAAACAAGGCCCTTTTTCTTCTTCTCTTCAATCACACCTTTAGCAGAGCTTTTGATTATGATGGTTTCAAACCCAAAACAAGAAACTAAACACACAAAGATTTGCATATCTTTTAGCTGTGTTTAACTCCAACTCCAATGGTTCCTAATCTTTGAAACATGTTGATTTCTTGACAATATTTTTTTTTTTTGCTAATGAGCATGGGAGCTCACAAACATGTTATTTTTAGAACCAATCATTATGAGGGGTATGGAGTAAAATGGAAGATCTTAGAGGGGAAAGATTCTCTGAAAACCCTAAAAAGCAAAAAAAAAATCAGGAGTTTTTAAGAAAACCCTAGTTGTAAAAGAGGAAAGTGAAGTAGGGTAAAAGAGTCTTTTGAGCTTTTGATGGACATGGACTCTTTGGATTTGGATTTGCTGTTTTTTGTTTCTTTACTTTATCAAATCTTTGATTTAAAGACTATTTCAATCAGAACTAACAACAACGACAATACACGTTAATCTGACATGAATTTATACGAAATAAACGACTCTATCTATACATATAATAAATAAGTAACTTGAGTAACTCGTGTCGTCGTCTGGTGAACCGGCAGTATTGATTTCCCGCCTAAACATGTATCTGAACGGCTTTACATTATAGGTTCACTCCTTAAATCTCTCCTTATATATCCTAAAAATAAACTAATTTGAATAATTAATAATCGTATATATCCAAAAAATAAACTTATTTGAATAATTAATAATCGTATATATCTCAAAAATAAAAATATTTTACCCCTAATAAAATAGAAGTCGTATGCTTTCTGCTCCTCTCACAGGTAAAATCTCTGCTGCAAATTAATTATCTTCTCTCATCTGCTTCGTGCTTCGTTCTCACAGGTAAAATCTCTGCTGCAAAACATATCCACAGATTGTATGAGTTTTACCAAACTGATAACATTCTTTATGCTTCTTCGTGCTTTCTACTCCTCTCAAAGGTAAAATCAATTTGAGTCCTCAAATTTTGTGAAGGTTCCTAATTGGAAAGTTAATTCTTGATACATATCCACCTACACCCATTTTCAAATTATCTGCTGCAAATTAATCAGCAAGCACAAAAAAATCATCAGCAAGCATAATTTTTATTAAAACACCTCCTCAATTTCTTCTCAATGTTCATAACTAATTATTTTATGAATATATGTTGTGTCGATTTCTTTCACGAAAAGACAATCAAAACTACTGTTTTTTGACCAATTTGGGGAATTGGGATTTGACTGAAACTAATTCGGGATTGTTTTATTTTTTTCACCTTTTCTTTTTTGATTTTGATTTCAAGAATCTTTTAGGTTTTTACAATTTTACTATTTCTTTAGTAACCAAGCTCTGTTTTATTGTTAATATTTCTTTAGATTTAAGTATAATATACTCACTAATCGTATATATCCCAAAAATAAACATATTTTACCCCTAATAAAATAGAAGTCGTCTGCTTTTCTGCTCCTCTCACAGGTAAAATCTCTGCTGCAAATTAATTCTCTTCTCTCATTTTCTGCTCCTCTCACAGGTAAAATCTCTGCTGCAAATTAATTCTCTCTGTTATAATGTTAATATTTCTTTTTTGATTTTGATTTCAAGAATCATTTAGATTTTACAATTCTACTATTTCTTTAGTAACCATGCTCTGTTTTATTGTTAATATTTCTTTAGATTTAAGTATAATTAATAATCGTATATATCCAAAAAAAATGAACTTATTTGAATAATTAATAATCGTATATATCCAAAAAAATAAACTTATTTGAATAATTAATAATCGTATATACCCTAAAAATAAACTTATTTGAATAATTAATAATCGTATATATCCTAAAAATAAACTTATATTACCCCTAATAATCCTCTCACAGGTAAAATCTCTGCTGCAAATTAATTCTCTCCTCTCATCAACCTGCTTCGTGCTCTCACAGGTAAAATCTCTGCTGCAAATTAATTCTCTCCTCTCATCAACTGCTTCGTGCTCCTCTCACTGGTTTGAAAATATAGGATTTGGGATTATTTTATTGTTTGATTTTTGCAATTAGTTCTGAATCAGTTTAATTTGCATGATTCTTTGTTGTTTGCTGTGATGAGATTGGTCGATATGATATGTTTGGAGTTAATTGCTTAGAAACCTTATGACCATTCCAGTAATTTCAATTTGCCAATCGCCTACCAGATTTTAAAGTTTCTAAAACCCCAAAACCTTATTTACAAGTACGTCTTGATGTTATATATCACAAATTTGTTGCTGGGAGATTATACTATGGTGGTGAGCCAAAATCAATATCTTAATCTTTTGATCCATTTATTTTGTTATTTTGTTTCGTAATTTGCTGATTTTATAGTGTTTGAATATCATCAATGGTCTAATTTTTAGGTTTAGCTGTTGTTGACTACGTTGATCGATTTGAGAAATTCTATTTGTTGCAAGTCTTATTTGCAATTTTGAACAACTTTAACTTTGAAGAACTTAGTTTGCGAACCGATTGGTTATTTGGTTGTTTAACTTGGTAATCAGTATGATTTTGTGGATGTTAAGTGACTTTTTGTTAATTCAAATGAGTTTATGAGGGAGATATATAACCTGATAATGAAGAAACAGCATTCTTGATAAACCAAGATTTTGCGTTTGCTCTTTCCTGTACTAATCCCGAATTTTATCAGCAAGCAATTTTTTTATAAAAACACCTCCTCAAATTTCTTTTCAATGTTCATAACTAATTATTTTATGAATTTATGTTGTGTTGATTTCTTTCACGAAAAAACAATCAAAACTACTGTTTTTTGACCAATTTGGGGAATTGGGATTTGATAATAACTAATTCGGGTTTGTTTTAAACACACTCACCTTTTCTTTTTTGGGTTGATTTTGATTTCAAAAATCTTTTATTGTTAATATTTATATGAAATGGTTTCCATTTCTGTTGTTGGAGAATGTTGTTTTGATCCTTTTTCTACTAAACTATGAAGAATTAAGATATGAGAGAATAAGTCATATGACATCAGAATGAATTATGCAAATTCATTGATCAATTTACAGTAGATATTTACGCTGCTGGGATCTGCACCAAGTTGTTGTTTAAACCTTTTTTAATTATTTATACTTTCTTAATCATTATTTCATGTATTAGCTTATCACGTTTTGGTACTACAATAAGCTAATCCAAACACTTTGTACTGTATATAACTTCTCAATTACGATTATTTAATTAATCTTTTATGTATTACAGAATAATGGATGCAAAGAATATTACTCTTATTAATGACCTTGATATACAAAAAGATGAATTTACTGTCAAGGTTAGAATCATTCGTTTGTGGAATCAACCACTGTTCAAGAATCATGAACAAATATATTCCAGCGAGATGATATTAATGGATGAAGAGGTGATAATTACTTGTATTCGAATCTTTAGTATCCTATTCATAATATTTTCTTATTAGCTCCGATTCGTAATATTTTCGTATTATTCATGCATAAAGAATGTTATCAGTGAAGTAAAAGTACGAGTATTTGATTATATTAATATGACAAGGCTAATTTTATTCGGAAACTTCGAATATCATGTAAATCCTGAACATATATTTATCTTCGTATTTTGATTAGTTTCGTATATTTGTATTTGTTCGGATTATTCATGTATAAATAGTTGTCATTTTTAGCTTCGTATTCATCATAGCTTCTTATTTTTCAAAATTTGTGATTTTTCCATATCCATTTTTTCAAGGCACTAAAATCCAAGCTAATGTTCTACAAAAATGTGTGCCGAAGTTTAAAAAATTGCTTCATGAAGGGGATGGTTATTCATAAAAAATCCTACAGTTGCTCGACATGCCTCAAAATACAAGTTAATTGATAATACAAACAAGTTAAGCTTGTATTACCAAACATCGGTTACCAGCTGTTTGGATTTTAAGGGTTCCCTATTTGGTTTTTCATTTGTCAAATATCAGAACGTGATTTCAAAGATGATTCCAGAACATGCAGCAGCTGTATAGTCAATTAATTATTTTTAATTTGCTATATTTTTTTAATATACGTTATTTTATGCTATCATTCATATTAGACTTCTTTATACTAATTTTTTAATCGTTGTATATATGTCATTGGTGAGGTTGTAGCATGTAAGACAATGGTGAATTTTCCAGATGACAAAGGAAAAACGAAGAGACGAATGCAGATTGAGATACAAGACTTGGAGTCAGTATTTTTAATTTAATTTACTTTATTTAGTATTGACACAATATATAATTCCTTTGTTAATTTTTTTAGAGGGCTTAAACTGCATGTCACATTGTGGGATGCTTTTGCTGAGCAATTCAACGAATATGTTTCAATTCATAAAGACGAGGGTCTTGTCGTTGTTGTAATTCAATTTGCAATGGTCAAGATTTACCGAGGTTTGTCTAACTTATAAAATATGTATTTTGTTTAAGCAACGATATATTAACTTCAATTATTCATTTTCTTTTAGATAAACCTTCTCTTTCAAATTCATTTAATGGTACGAGGTTGTTCATCAATTCTGAAATTGATGAAATCAAGGATTTCAGAAATAGGTTAGTAATTTTATTTCTTTATATATCTTATGTCTCTTTATTTTTTATTTTACATTGTTCCTTAATTATATTTCCTATTAAACAGTCTGATTGGGTTGAGTGGCGAATCTAAATCGTCACAACAAATTACAATGCTTTCTGGTTTGTCTTATTCATATCGTGAAGATTTTCTAGACAACAACAGTAAAGCAAATATTGCTGAAATTAGCGAATCTGTTGAGGTACTTATTATTTAATACCATTTTGACTTACTCAATCATTGCATTATATCATTAATGCACTACTTTATTACAGGCGAAGTCCTTTATTATTTTAGGCACAGCTAAGGCATTTAGCAAAGACATTCCTTGGTTCTACATGGGTTGCAAAAGGTGTAGTAGAAAGGTTCGACCTACGTACATTATCACAGACAAAAACGATGGTTCAGGTCAGGTTGAAGAGACAGAAAAATTTGAATGTGATTCTGATAAATGCAAAGGGCAAGACACTGATGTTTTGCCAAAGTAAGTATTATTTACGTTAAAACGTTTATCTATATCTTTTATATTATTATATTGATGTTAACATTTAAAATTATTTAGATTCAAAATTCATTTGAGAGTTCAAGATGATACTGGAATTGTATCGTTGACATTGTTTGATCGGGAGGCCAACAAAGTTCTTAATAAATCTGCCAGAGAACTATATGAAAAGAGTAAAAAGGTAATTTCATTTATCTTAACTGTTTACGTTAATTTTAAAATATTATGAATAATGTTTATTAATGTAAAAGTTATATATTTTTTTTCAGCATGGTGATTTGGAGATGTTTTCGGAGGATTTGAATGTTTTGCTTGGTAGGAAATTTGCCATAAAGATTGAAGTTAATAACTACAACATCAAAAATAGTTGTTTTGTTTACGGTATTTCAAAATTAACTGATGATGAGAACATCTTGAATGAGCTAGAAATGAGGTTTAGTGCTCAACTGGTAATAATTATCATTACCCGAAACTAAATTTCAATCTTTATGCATATTGTTGGTTGTCTAACATTTTCTTACAATTAATTATGTAGCCTGCTGAATCCGATTCTGTAAACGTTCTTTCATCAGATTTTGGTTCGGTGGAAAAGTCAAAGGTATTATACAAAGCTTTTAATGTAGTTGGTAAATTTAATCATTATTAAGGAGTTTCTAAAATAACAATTCACTATAATCTTATTTGAAGGACGCTATGTCATTTACGGGTGAGAATGCAACTCCAAGCAATGTTGATAAGAGCACGGCAGATAGTCCGGTATCACAAGGAAAAACGTATCAGAAAAAGATATGTAAAGGTGTTGATCTGAAGCGTGATTTTGATGAAGTTTATGATGTCGATGATGCAGTGAAAAGGTCTACAACAAAATCTCCTAAAACATGCATTCCAATTGAGAAAGAATTACGGGTGATAATGTCCAAACTTCAGAAGTAATTTGTTTTTTCAAGATGGAATTTTTTTTAATTGTTTTGCTTACGTATTTCATTTTGGTAGGATTGTTTTCTCAAGACAAATTTCATTTTGGTAGGATTGTTTGATCTTTTATTTGGATTATTTATTAAAATAATCAATTTCATTTTCATATATTTCAATTATTGTTGTTCCATTCTTATGATAATGTATTACGCTGCATATTTTTTTTTTACCAACCATACATATAAGCGTATATATTTAAATATAATATTCTCACTAATATGACTTATTCAAATTGATCATAAGTAAATAGTGGTTACTGAAAATTTTGGATTGGATCCCTTAAACGAATTAATTACAGTCATGGTCATCTTGGTTTTACTTTTGTTTTGGATTAGGTCCCTTCCCTAACCCCACTAACTGTTTACTCCGTTAAAATCAGGGACACTATTGTCATTTTGGTTTTTTTCTATAATTTATAAAAAACTGTTTTTAATAGTTTTGAATCAAATCCCAGCTTCATCCACAAAACCTTTTCCAACCCTTTCCAGAGAACGCCGCCACCCCTTACCCCTTCTCCCTCTCCGACAACAACACCCTCCTCCGTGGAGTTTTTGGACAGATTTATGTTTCTCAAATATTTGATATTTTGATTTAGAAATTGTTGATATATTGAATCTATACATATAATAAATAAGTAACTAGCATGCCACATGTCGCCTTCTGGTGAACCGACTATATTGTTTTCCCGCCTAAACATGTATCTGGACGCAGTTTACATTATAAGTTCAATTAGCACACCCACATTCACTCCTCTTTAAATCTCTCCTTAATTCAATTTTTTTAATTTATACGTTACATTTACTACCCTTATATTTAGGTACGTAGTTTACTTTTAATCCCTTACTTTTTTATTTTTCATTTTAGACTCTTATCATATAAACATAAATAACGTATATGAACTAAAATGCATTAAAAAAATATTTATGTTTTTTACAAATTATATCATTGTAACCGATTCGTCAATACCTTCCAAATGAGCCCAATATTGAATATTTTTAGATTTAATTATATTATTAAATATCATAAATATATACGAATTAATGTGTCGTGATTAATATGGGATTTGTTGAAATTAGTATGGAATTTGATACTGTAACAACCCAACATTTTTAAACAATTCGTTTCATAAAAAATGAAATATTCCAAAATCGCGATCTACAATTTCTTACATAAAATCCGAAAATGGTTGGCGGAAACAACCTGTTAGACAACCTAAGGGGGGGTAAGGTTGTATTTAAAATCTTTTACTTTCAAAAATTCTTTTACAAATAAATACAGTACAGAAACAGTATAAATAAATCAGAGTATAGAAATAATAAATAAACAACAATTATATAAACAGATATAATTTAAATGCACAGCGGAATAAATAAAGAGATAAGGGATAGAGATACTTGACACAGAGATTTACTGATTTACCACCAACTGTGATAAACCAGCAGCCGAGACACTTCCCGACACGATCCAATAAATGTATTCTTTACGGTAGAATACAAACCAAATACAGAGCAAAGTAAACGGTTCTCTAAGCCTCAGCTTATTGAGATGTACAGGATCACACACCCGTTATTCAAATACTTACAAGAGGAGTATAACTCACAATGGGTAATCACTCTTGTATAATATCTCACACTTGGATATTTTAAAAAAATATTTTATAAAATATATAAATATATATTAAAAGAGAGAGCTGAGAGAATGGTGTTGTTGATGCTTATTGTTGTTGTTGTTATGTTACTTCCATCACCACCAGCATGCATCATTTATACCAAGGAAGCTCCAACGGCATTGTGAGTTGGCGGTATACCGGCTATCCCCCGCGGTATACCGTGCAGAGGAAAAAGCACATCAAGATCAGAAAGTCAACTCTGCAAAAACCAACGGAAACAGTACCCGCGGTATACCGGCTGAACACCGCGGTATACCGCGCAGAAGAAAAGACTTCCAACCAATCAGAGATGCACACCGAGCTTGCCGCGGTATACCGGCTGGACACCCGCGGTATACCGGCGTCAGAAAGTGGTTGCAGAAACAGTACGCATGGCAGATACTTCTAGAACCAAAATTTCTTATTTAAAATATTATTTAAAGGGTTTTTAGAAATATCCAAGTGGTATATTATTTTAGGGTGATTATCATTATAAATTATAACCACTAATGACAACGTAAAACTTCCGTCTTGAACTCTTCAGATAAAATCTTCGTGTTCTTCAAGAACTGTACACTTGGATTAGATTGTTAGATAAACAATAATACGGTGTGTTTGTAATCATCAAAATAAATATATATAAATATATAGAGATGTGGTACACTTGCACCAACAATCTCCCCCTTTTTGATGATGACAAACACAACCGCTAAGCATGAGCATATGCGGTTTCTCTCCCCCGTTTGTCGAAACAAAAAGGGTCAAGAAAGACGGTATGCTTCCCCTCGAGAGATGCTCCCCCTCAAAATATGCATATAATTGAGGTAGCATAAACTCATGGGTAAAGATAATAAAACGCTCCCCCTCAAATTAATAACGATATTAATTGTTGATTTTAAAAAAAATTTGAGGGAAAAAAAATATGCATAAAAAATACGCATATAATAGACATGAAACAAAATAACCAAAAAGAAACACTTGCACCAAAAAAGGATCTTAAGGTTTCGATTTTTCGGTTAATTTTATGTGAGCAAAAAATTACCACGTATTATGACCTCGTCAGGGAACACGTATTATATCCTCGTCAGGAAACACGTATTATATCCTCGCCAGGAAGCACGTATTGTATCCTCGCCAGGAACCACGTATTATAACCTCGGCAGGTAACCACGTATTATAACCTCGGCAGGTAACCACGTATTATAACCTCGGCAGGTAACCACGTATTATAACCTCGGCAGGTAACACCTACAAAAGGTAAAGAAAATTTTCGTGGTACCCTTTTCTTATGGGTCCTATTAACAGTTAGTATAAAACATAAACTGCAAATAAAAAAATTAAAATATGTTGTCGACATAAAATAAAATACGACAACATATAAAACCATAAAAATGGTTTAAAACCATAAACGCATCCCACCGGGATTGTCAACATTAAACATTCCTTTCGGAATCCATTTTCTAACCATTTTAATTTTACGATTGTATTTATCATACACATAAAATGAAGCATTTATATTCACATTATTGTTAGGTCTAGAAAAGTTACCATTATACATACGAGCATGCGGTTTCCTTCCATAATTCACATTTTTCATTTTTGACATATATGGAGGTTTTCTCGTATCAACTTTAGGAGATGCAAAAAATCTTTTAATGGGTTTACACGAACATTTATCAACACATGTATCGGAACCAATGCCTTTACGACAATTTATACGATTAGGCATATTTAGCATTTTAAGCACTTTATCATTGCTACTATTAAAAGCATTTGCTAATAAGTCGTTTTTCTCATGCGATTTACATTTAGCATTTAAACATGCAATTTCATTTTCAAGAGACTCGCATTTTGTACATGTAATATCTTCATGTGTCTTTTTATTTAAGCATGCAATTTTATCATTTAAAATAACACAAGATTTACAAATATCTTTTTCACTTAATTTATTTTCTAATTTAGTGATAACATCTAAATCATGAGCAGATTTTTGTTTACCGTCATCTATTTCCTTTTTATATACAGATACGGTTTCTTTTAAATTAGAAATTTCATCTTTATATTTATTTGCGAGAGCAGCCATATCATGAAATGATTTATATAATTCGTCAAGATTATTTTCATCGTCACTATAATAATTATCACTATAATTACTATCACAATTATTTTCAAAAGGACATGATGAAGATACCTCATTATCATGGTCGGCCATGAGACAAAAATTTTGGGCCTCATTTATGCTTGCGCTACACGCGCCTCCAACTAAAGCTTTTGGTGTGTTGATTTGTTTTGCTCGTTTCGGACACACACTTGCATAGTGATCCTTGTCACCACACACATAGCAAAAGCCTTTCTTTTTATTGGCTTTTTCATCGTCGCTAGATTCGTCATTTTTGTCTTCACTTTTGTGGACGTTGCGACTTTGGTTTTTACCACCACGACGGTAGTCTCCATTTTCTTGAAACCTATCATTTTTGGCAAACTTTTTGTTAGATAAAAGTTTAGAAAGTTTTCTTACCAACTTGACTAAATCGTCAAGATTTTCGGGTTCGTCATCGGATGAGCTAGCTTCTTCCTCCTCTTCCTTTTCCTCTTCTTTTGAGGCAATGACTTTTAAAGCTATGGATTTCTTTTTGACTTGCTCCCGGACTTGATTTCTTCTTAGTGCAATTTCGTGCACTTTAAGATTGCCGATGAGATCATCGAGCTTCATAGTTGCGAGATCTCGGGAGTCTTCCAAGGATGTGATTTTTGCCATCCACTCCGAAGGAAGTGCTCGTAGGATTTTCCTTACATAGTCTTCGTTAGGATAAGTGCGACCTAGTCCTTTCAAAGTAGTCATAATGAGGTTAAAACGTTTAAACATTGAGTCGATTGACTCATCTTTTGACATTTCGAACAATTCATAATCATGAACAAGAATATTTATTTTTGAGCTTTTAACTTGAGTATTTCCACGATGAGTGTCGCTCAAGCTTTGCCAGATTTGATTGGCAGTTTTATAAGTATAAACTCTTTCAATTTCATCAGAGGTTAAAGCAGCATATAATATATTTTTAGCTTCAAAATTTAAACAATAATGAGATTCTTCAGCGGGAGTCCAATCTTTTATGGGTTTATCAACAATAAGATCATTTTCAACTTTGGTTGGTCTAAAATTCCCATTTTCTATAATATCCCAAATTTTTTGACTTTTGCCACGAACGTGACATTCAAATAGCTCGGCCCAAATGCCAAACTTTTCAGTATCTATCAAAGGAGGTTTAGAAAACACAAAATTAGTTTGTTGAGCCATTTAAAAAAAAATTAAGACAGAAATTTTTGAAAGACCCGCTCTGATACCAAATGTTAGACAACCTAAGGGGGGGTAAGGTTGTATTTAAAATCTTTTACTTTCAAAAATTCTTTTACAAATAAATACAGTACAGAAACAGTATAAATAAATCAGAGTATAGAAATAATAAATAAACAACAATTATATAAACAGATATAATTTAAATGCACAGCGGAATAAATAAAGAGATAAGGGATAGAGATACTTGACACAGAGATTTACTGATTTACCACCAACTGTGATAAACCAGCAGCCGAGACACTTCCCGACACGATCCAATAAATGTATTCTTTACGGTAGAATACAAACCAAATACAGAGCAAAGTAAACGGTTCTCTAAGCCTCAGCTTATTGAGATGTACAGGATCACACACCCGTTATTCAAATACTTACAAGAGGAGTATAACTCACAATGGGTAATCACTCTTGTATAATATCTCACACTTGGATATTTTAAAAAAATATTTTATAAAATATATAAATATATATTAAAAGAGAGAGCTGAGAGAATGGTGTTGTTGATGCTTATTGTTGTTGTTGTTATGTTACTTCCATCACCACCAGCATGCATCATTTATACCAAGGAAGCTCCAACGGCATTGTGAGTTGGCGGTATACCGGCTATCCCCCGCGGTATACCGTGCAGAGGAAAAAGCACATCAAGATCAGAAAGTCAACTCTGCAAAAACCAACGGAAACAGTACCCGCGGTATACCGGCTGAACACCGCGGTATACCGCGCAGAAGAAAAGACTTCCAACCAATCAGAGATGCACACCGAGCTTGCCGCGGTATACCGGCTGAACACCCGCGGTATACCGGCGTCAGAAAGTGGTTGCAGAAACAGTACGCATGGCAGATACTTCTAGAACCAAAATTTCTTATTTAAAATATTATTTAAAGGGTTTTTAGAAATATCCAAGTGGTATATTATTTTAGGGTGATTATCATTATAAATTATAACCACTAATGACAACGTAAAACTTCCGTCTTGAACTCTTCAGATAAAATCTTCGTGTTCTTCAAGAACTGTACACTTGGATTAGATTGTTAGATAAACAATAATACGGTGTGTTTGTAATCATCAAAATAAATATATATAAATATATAGAGATGTGGTACACTTGCACCAACAATCTCCCCCTTTTTGATGATGACAAACACAACCGCTAAGCATGAGCATATGCGGTTTCTCTCCCCCGTTTGTCGAAACAAAAAGGGTCAAGAAAGACGGTATGCTTCCCCTCGAGAGATGCTCCCCCTCAAAATATGCATATAATTGAGGTAGCATAAACTCATGGGTAAAGATAATAAAACGCTCCCCCTCAAATTAATAACGATATTAATTGTTGATTTTAAAAAAAATTTGAGGGAAAAAAAATATGCATAAAAAATACGCATATAATAGACATGAAACAAAATAACCAAAAAGAAACACTTGCACCAAAAAAGGATCTTAAGGTTTCGATTTTTCGGTTAATTTTATGTGAGCAAAAAATTACCACGTATTATGACCTCGTCAGGGAACACGTATTATATCCTCGTCAGGAAACACGTATTATATCCTCGCCAGGAAGCACGTATTGTATCCTCGCCAGGAACCACGTATTATAACCTCGGCAGGTAACCACGTATTATAACCTCGGCAGGTAACCACGTATTATAACCTCGGCAGGTAACCACGTATTATAACCTCGGCAGGTAACACCTACAAAAGGTAAAGAAAATTTTCGTGGTACCCTTTTCTTATGGGTCCTATTAACAGTTAGTATAAAACATAAACTGCAAATAAAAAAATTAAAATATGTTGTCGACATAAAATAAAATACGACAACATATAAAACCATAAAAATGGTTTAAAACCATAAACGCATCCCACCGGGATTGTCAACATTAAACATTCCTTTCGGAATCCATTTTCTAACCATTTTAATTTTACGATTGTATTTATCATACACATAAAATGAAGCATTTATATTCACATTATTGTTAGGTCTAGAAAAGTTACCATTATACATACGAGCATGCGGTTTCCTTCCATAATTCACATTTTTCATTTTTGACATATATGGAGGTTTTCTCGTATCAACTTTAGGAGATGCAAAAAATCTTTTAATGGGTTTACACGAACATTTATCAACACATGTATCGGAACCAATGCCTTTACGACAATTTATACGATTAGGCATATTTAGCATTTTAAGCACTTTATCATTGCTACTATTAAAAGCATTTGCTAATAAGTCGTTTTTCTCATGCGATTTACATTTAGCATTTAAACATGCAATTTCATTTTCAAGAGACTCGCATTTTGTACATGTAATATCTTCATGTGTCTTTTTATTTAAGCATGCAATTTTATCATTTAAAATAACACAAGATTTACAAATATCTTTTTCACTTAATTTATTTTCTAATTTAGTGATAACATCTAAATCATGAGCAGATTTTTGTTTACCGTCATCTATTTCCTTTTTATATACAGATACGGTTTCTTTTAAATTAGAAATTTCATCTTTATATTTATTTGCGAGAGCAGCCATATCATGAAATGATTTATATAATTCGTCAAGATTATTTTCATCGTCACTATAATAATTATCACTATAATTACTATCACAATTATTTTCAAAAGGACATGATGAAGATACCTCATTATCATGGTCGGCCATGAGACAAAAATTTTGGGCCTCATTTATGCTTGCGCTACACGCGCCTCCAACTAAAGCTTTTGGTGTGTTGATTTGTTTTGCTCGTTTCGGACACACACTTGCATAGTGATCCTTGTCACCACACACATAGCAAAAGCCTTTCTTTTTATTGGCTTTTTCATCGTCGCTAGATTCGTCATTTTTGTCTTCACTTTTGTGGACGTTGCGACTTTGGTTTTTACCACCACGACGGTAGTCTCCATTTTCTTGAAACCTATCATTTTTGGCAAACTTTTTGTTAGATAAAAGTTTAGAAAGTTTTCTTACCAACTTGACTAAATCGTCAAGATTTTCGGGTTCGTCATCGGATGAGCTAGCTTCTTCCTCCTCTTCCTTTTCCTCTTCTTTTGAGGCAATGACTTTTAAAGCTATGGATTTCTTTTTGACTTGCTCCCGGACTTGATTTCTTCTTAGTGCAATTTCGTGCACTTTAAGATTGCCGATGAGATCATCGAGCTTCATAGTTGCGAGATCTCGGGAGTCTTCCAAGGATGTGATTTTTGCCATCCACTCCGAAGGAAGTGCTCGTAGGATTTTCCTTACATAGTCTTCGTTAGGATAAGTGCGACCTAGTCCTTTCAAAGTAGTCATAATGAGGTTAAAACGTTTAAACATTGAGTCGATTGACTCATCTTTTGACATTTCGAACAATTCATAATCATGAACAAGAATATTTATTTTTGAGCTTTTAACTTGAGTATTTCCACGATGAGTGTCGCTCAAGCTTTGCCAGATTTGATTGGCAGTTTTATAAGTATAAACTCTTTCAATTTCATCAGAGGTTAAAGCAGCATATAATATATTTTTAGCTTCAAAATTTAAACAATAATGAGATTCTTCAGCGGGAGTCCAATCTTTTATGGGTTTATCAACAATAAGATCATTTTCAACTTTGGTTGGTCTAAAATTCCCATTTTCTATAATATCCCAAATTTTTTGACTTTTGCCACGAACGTGACATTCAAATAGCTCGGCTCAAATGCCAAACTTTTCAGTATCTATCAAAGGAGGTTTAGAAAACACAAAATTAGTTTGTTGAGCCATTTAAAAAAAAAATTAAGACATAAATTTTTGAAAGACCCGCTCTGATACCAAATGTTAGACAACCTAAGGGGGGGTAAGGTTGTATTTAAAATCTTTTACTTTCAAAAATTCTTTTACAAATAAATACAGTACAGAAACAGTATAAATAAATCAGAGTATAGAAATAATAAATAAACAACAATTATATAAACAGATATAATTTAAATGCACAGCGGAATAAATAAAGAGATAAGGGATAGAGATACTTGACACAGAGATTTACTGATTTACCACCAACTGTGATAAACCAGCAGCCGAGACACTTCCCGACACGATCCAATAAATGTATTCTTTACGGTAGAATACAAACCAAATACAGAGCAAAGTAAACGGTTCTCTAAGCCTCAGCTTATTGAGATGTACAGGATCACACACCCGTTATTCAAATACTTACAAGAGGAGTATAACTCACAATGGGTAATCACTCTTGTATAATATCTCACACTTGGATATTTTAAAAAAATATTTTATAAAATATATAAATATATATTAAAAGAGAGAGCTGAGAGAATGGTGTTGTTGATGCTTATTGTTGTTGTTGTTATGTTACTTCCATCACCACCAGCATGCATCATTTATACCAAGGAAGCTCCAACGGCATTGTGAGTTGGCGGTATACCGGCTATCCCCCGCGGTATACCGTGCAGAGGAAAAAGCACATCAAGATCAGAAAGTCAACTCTGCAAAAACCAACGGAAACAGTACCCGCGGTATACCGGCTGAACACCGCGGTATACCGCGCAGAAGAAAAGACTTCCAACCAATCAGAGATGCACACCGAGCTTGCCGCGGTATACCGGCTGGACACCCGCGGTATACCGGCGTCAGAAAGTGGTTGCAGAAACAGTACGCATGGCAGATACTTCTAGAACCAAAATTTCTTATTTAAAATATTATTTAAAGGGTTTTTAGAAATATCCAAGTGGTATATTATTTTAGGGTGATTATCATTATAAATTATAACCACTAATGACAACGTAAAACTTCCGTCTTGAACTCTTCAGATAAAATCTTCGTGTTCTTCAAGAACTGTACACTTGGATTAGATTGTTAGATAAACAATAATACGGTGTGTTTGTAATCATCAAAATAAATATATATAAATATATAGAGATGTGGTACACTTGCACCAACAATCTCCCCCTTTTTGATGATGACAAACACAACCGCTAAGCATGAGCATATGCGGTTTCTCTCCCCCGTTTGTCGAAACAAAAAGGGTCAAGAAAGACGGTATGCTTCCCCTCGAGAGATGCTCCCCCTCAAAATATGCATATAATTGAGGTAGCATAAACTCATGGGTAAAGATAATAAAACGCTCCCCCTCAAATTAATAACGATATTAATTGTTGATTTTAAAAAAAATTTGAGGGAAAAAAAATATGCATAAAAAATACGCATATAATAGACATGAAACAAAATAACCAAAAAGAAACACTTGCACCAAAAAAGGATCTTAAGGTTTCGATTTTTCGGTTAATTTTATGTGAGCAAAAAATTACCACGTATTATGACCTCGTCAGGGAACACGTATTATATCCTCGTCAGGAAACACGTATTATATCCTCGCCAGGAAGCACGTATTGTATCCTCGCCAGGAACCACGTATTATAACCTCGGCAGGTAACCACGTATTATAACCTCGGCAGGTAACCACGTATTATAACCTCGGCAGGTAACCACGTATTATAACCTCGGCAGGTAACACCTACAAAAGGTAAAGAAAATTTTCGTGGTACCCTTTTCTTATGGGTCCTATTAACAGTTAGTATAAAACATAAACTGCAAATAAAAAAATTAAAATATGTTGTCGACATAAAATAAAATACGACAACATATAAAACCATAAAAATGGTTTAAAACCATAAACGCATCCCACCGGGATTGTCAACATTAAACATTCCTTTCGGAATCCATTTTCTAACCATTTTAATTTTACGATTGTATTTATCATACACATAAAATGAAGCATTTATATTCACATTATTGTTAGGTCTAGAAAAGTTACCATTATACATACGAGCATGCGGTTTCCTTCCATAATTCACATTTTTCATTTTTGACATATATGGAGGTTTTCTCGTATCAACTTTAGGAGATGCAAAAAATCTTTTAATGGGTTTACACGAACATTTATCAACACATGTATCGGAACCAATGCCTTTACGACAATTTATACGATTAGGCATATTTAGCATTTTAAGCACTTTATCATTGCTACTATTAAAAGCATTTGCTAATAAGTCGTTTTTCTCATGCGATTTACATTTAGCATTTAAACATGCAATTTCATTTTCAAGAGACTCGCATTTTGTACATGTAATATCTTCATGTGTCTTTTTATTTAAGCATGCAATTTTATCATTTAAAATAACACAAGATTTACAAATATCTTTTTCACTTAATTTATTTTCTAATTTAGTGATAACATCTAAATCATGAGCAGATTTTTGTTTACCGTCATCTATTTCCTTTTTATATACAGATACGGTTTCTTTTAAATTAGAAATTTCATCTTTATATTTATTTGCGAGAGCAGCCATATCATGAAATGATTTATATAATTCGTCAAGATTATTTTCATCGTCACTATAATAATTATCACTATAATTACTATCACAATTATTTTCAAAAGGACATGATGAAGATACCTCATTATCATGGTCGGCCATGAGACAAAAATTTTGGGCCTCATTTATGCTTGCGCTACACGCGCCTCCAACTAAAGCTTTTGGTGTGTTGATTTGTTTTGCTCGTTTCGGACACACACTTGCATAGTGATCCTTGTCACCACACACATAGCAAAAGCCTTTCTTTTTATTGGCTTTTTCATCGTCGCTAGATTCGTCATTTTTGTCTTCACTTTTGTGGACGTTGCGACTTTGGTTTTTACCACCACGACGGTAGTCTCCATTTTCTTGAAACCTATCATTTTTGGCAAACTTTTTGTTAGATAAAAGTTTAGAAAGTTTTCTTACCAACTTGACTAAATCGTCAAGATTTTCGGGTTCGTCATCGGATGAGCTAGCTTCTTCCTCCTCTTCCTTTTCCTCTTCTTTTGAGGCAATGACTTTTAAAGCTATGGATTTCTTTTTGACTTGCTCCCGGACTTGATTTCTTCTTAGTGCAATTTCGTGCACTTTAAGATTGCCGATGAGATCATCGAGCTTCATAGTTGCGAGATCTCGGGAGTCTTCCAAGGATGTGATTTTTGCCATCCACTCCGAAGGAAGTGCTCGTAGGATTTTCCTTACATAGTCTTCGTTAGGATAAGTGCGACCTAGTCCTTTCAAAGTAGTCATAATGAGGTTAAAACGTTTAAACATTGAGTCGATTGACTCATCTTTTGACATTTCGAACAATTCATAATCATGAACAAGAATATTTATTTTTGAGCTTTTAACTTGAGTATTTCCACGATGAGTGTCGCTCAAGCTTTGCCAGATTTGATTGGCAGTTTTATAAGTATAAACTCTTTCAATTTCATCAGAGGTTAAAGCAGCATATAATATATTTTTAGCTTCAAAATTTAAACAATAATGAGATTCTTCAGCGGGAGTCCAATCTTTTATGGGTTTATCAACAATAAGATCATTTTCAACTTTGGTTGGTCTAAAATTCCCATTTTCTATAATATCCCAAATTTTTTGACTTTTGCCACGAACGTGACATTCAAATAGCTCGGCCCAAATGCCAAACTTTTCAGTATCTATCAAAGGAGGTTTAGAAAACACAAAATTAGTTTGTTGAGCCATTTAAAAAAAAATTAAGACAGAAATTTTTGAAAGACCCGCTCTGATACCAAATGTTAGACAACCTAAGGGGGGGTAAGGTTGTATTTAAAATCTTTTACTTTCAAAAATTCTTTTACAAATAAATACAGTACAGAAACAGTATAAATAAATCAGAGTATAGAAATAATAAATAAACAACAATTATATAAACAGATATAATTTAAATGCACAGCGGAATAAATAAAGAGATAAGGGATAGAGATACTTGACACAGAGATTTACTGATTTACCACCAACTGTGATAAACCAGCAGCCGAGACACTTCCCGACACGATCCAATAAATGTATTCTTTACGGTAGAATACAAACCAAATACAGAGCAAAGTAAACGGTTCTCTAAGCCTCAGCTTATTGAGATGTACAGGATCACACACCCGTTATTCAAATACTTACAAGAGGAGTATAACTCACAATGGGTAATCACTCTTGTATAATATCTCACACTTGGATATTTTAAAAAAATATTTTATAAAATATATAAATATATATTAAAAGAGAGAGCTGAGAGAATGGTGTTGTTGATGCTTATTGTTGTTGTTGTTATGTTACTTCCATCACCACCAGCATGCATCATTTATACCAAGGAAGCTCCAACGGCATTGTGAGTTGGCGGTATACCGGCTATCCCCCGCGGTATACCGTGCAGAGGAAAAAGCACATCAAGATCAGAAAGTCAACTCTGCAAAAACCAACGGAAACAGTACCCGCGGTATACCGGCTGAACACCGCGGTATACCGCGCAGAAGAAAAGACTTCCAACCAATCAGAGATGCACACCGAGCTTGCCGCGGTATACCGGCTGAACACCCGCGGTATACCGGCGTCAGAAAGTGGTTGCAGAAACAGTACGCATGGCAGATACTTCTAGAACCAAAATTTCTTATTTAAAATATTATTTAAAGGGTTTTTAGAAATATCCAAGTGGTATATTATTTTAGGGTGATTATCATTATAAATTATAACCACTAATGACAACGTAAAACTTCCGTCTTGAACTCTTCAGATAAAATCTTCGTGTTCTTCAAGAACTGTACACTTGGATTAGATTGTTAGATAAACAATAATACGGTGTGTTTGTAATCATCAAAATAAATATATATAAATATATAGAGATGTGGTACACTTGCACCAACACAACCTACACAACTAAGAAGTAAACTAAGATAAACTATAGTGTCACTACACTATCCATCTTTCTCTTGCTATCGCCCTGCTTACTTGCTAAAGCCTTTATGTACCTGCTTATCTGAAAAGGGTTTTTATTTGAAAATGCAAGGGTTAGACCATGAGGTCTAGTGAGTCCCTCCTAACATTTATCAAAGCATATAAAACAGTTTATCTTTTCAGCATAAATCTTTCATAAAACTGATCTCATAAAATCATTCACGGAATAAGGTCCGTCCCTCGTAATCTGACACCCTGAAGCCACCCTAAGGTGACAACGAGTCAGTCTCATGCTGCCTTATATTGGGGCCACTTCCCCTGGCATAAAGGGTCTACTCTCCCGCACGAGCACTGGCGGGTCTACTCTCCCGTCTTGGCCAGTTTACGTCTATCACAATGTATGCATACCTTCCATATAAAACTTTAAACATCTTTCATGCAATTAAAGCATAATAATAAAGCATGGCAATTCTCATCATCCCAACACGTTTTGAAAACACTTTAAAAGCCACACAATTCAGTTCAGAAAACTCACCTGATGCTCTTACTTCTCGTTTCTAATCGGTTCCCAACTTCCAATCGACTTTCCTGAATAAAAGGACATAATACAAACTACTCAGCAAAAGTATCCGGATAATAACAACTCTCCGGACAACCCTGATTTTCCGGACGCCCAAAGAATCCGGACGACAACTAATCCGGACAACACCCCTTTTTCCGGGTAACTTCTACTCTCCGGACGATACCCCTTTCCGGGTACCGAACTTACCGGATACAAGACTTTACCGGACTCAACACCTACCCGGATAATCATTCCTATCCGGACAAACTCCCTCGTCCGGAGACATTCTATCCAACAATGAGTCCGGACGTCCGAGAAGGTTCCCGGACGTCAGCCTGGACCCCTTTTTGAGGCTGAAATCTACCTTCTAGTTCGATTCTTTCGAAACAAGGATTAGCAATAGCAACAACATCACTAGACTCAACAATTACCGAGATCTTAGCAACAATAACGCACTATGAGACCCGATTTCTCTCATTTATCTTCAAACTTTACTTTAACAAAACAACCCCAAAAGACAACCATTCTACAACCCAACCACAGATTCGAGATTAAAGGAGGTTTACCTGGTTGATTGAATGATGAAGGACCTCTTATTCCCTCTCCAAATCCGAAATCCCTTTCTCCTCTCTTGCTTTGTCTCCTTTTCTTCCTTCCTCCTTTGTTTTCTATTGTTTCCTTCTCTTTCTTTCTTTGATCTTCCAGCCGTCAACAACAACAAGAATCAGTAATAACATGACTCACCTAGGGTTTTGTGCCCTTTAAATACCTCCTCTCTTCTTTACCAAATAGCCCTTCAACTTTCTTTAATATTAACTTTTAACCCAATACGTAACTTCCTTCCATTTTGGTCCGGGTCGTTACAGATACAAATAATCACGAAATTGCTGTGATTTTCTTTTTGCAATTTCATATCAATTTTTACTTTAAAGTCGAATTCATTCGACGAATTACAATTCTATCAAATTTCATTATGTCAACGAAACACCCTTAGAATTATCATAAGAGATTTAATTACTTGAAAAAAAAATATATCACTTATCAACTGACTTCTGGATTATTACTTCGAACCTTTTTCAAAAATACAATATGCAAATATTTTAGTATAATATATTTAGTTATTTATACTTTCTTAATCATGATTATATTATATCCACTAATATTTTTGACCAATTAACCATATTGATCTTAATTTTATACATCTTATATGCGATTTAAAAACGTATAAATATGAACATGAAACAAAATTACTTTTTCGAATTCTCGGCTTTAGATTTGAGATACTTCGCGCCGCATCGCGCGCAAGTACTTATCTAGTACATATAATAAATAAGTAACTAGCATGCCACGTGTCGTCTTCTCGTGAGACGACTTCAGTATTTTTTCCCGCCTAAACATGTATCTGGACGCATTTTACATTATAAGTTCAATTAACACACCCACATTCATTCCTCCTTAAATCTCTCTTTAATTCATTTTTTTTTAATTTATACGTTACGTTTACTACCCTTATAATTAGGTATGTAGTTTACTTTTAATCTCTTACTTTTTTATTTTTCATTTTAGACTTTTATCATATGAACACAAATAATGTATATGAACTAAAATGCATTAAAAACATTTCTATTTTTTACAAACTATACCATTGTAATCGCTTCGTCAATACCTTCGAAATGAGCCTAATATTAAATATTTTTGGATTTAATTATATTATTAAATATCATAAATATATATGAATTAATGTGTCGTGATTAGTATGGTATATCCACCTCAAGAGTTATACCTTTACAATTATTTTTAGATACATACGTACATATCCATACTTATAATAAATTCAAAAAAAATTCCATCGTGTATAGTAATCCCAAAATATACGGGATTTACTTCTAAGTTTAAATTCAAATTACTGATATAGTTTTTAAATACAATTTTATTCTAGGGTTAACTTCATTTTGACTAATCAACGATATAGTTTCATTTCTAATTCAAAAAAACTTACCCTTATTTTATCCTAAAAATAAACTTATTTTACCCATAATAAGCGTATATCTCTCGTTTGGATAATATATTTCAACTCGTTTATCACGATAAGTCGTGAAAATTAAATGGGTAATATCAGTATCAAAAACTTCAAATTAGAAATGACCCAAATAATCCGTTTATATATATAGTTTGGTTTAAATGTTTTGAATTTAGTTAGAATTTATACGTTAAAATTATAAAATGTGTATTTCTAATGATTTTATTTAAATTTTGAATTTGCAATTTTTTTGTGAATTTTTTATTATTTTTATTTTATAAATGTTAAACGGGTTTAAATAGGTTAGCGGGTCAAATGGGTTAGAAAGTTTAATATGTTAAGAGGATAAACGGGTTGGACCCGTCGTGTTGGGTTTAGATTTTTTACTCGCTTATTAAATGGGTCGGGTCAGGGTTAGAGCATCTCAAACAACTTTTTTAAAATAGAGAAAATTGCATTTTTGATCTCTATTGTTCCAACAGCTTCTCTAAAATAGAGAAAATTGCATTTTTGTTCTCTATATTGCTCCAACAGCTTCTCTATATTGTTCTCTAAAATAGAGAAAACTAGAGAAAACTCTAAATTTAGAGAATTCTCTAAAACCTGTAGATAGAGAGAGAAATTACTTTTTTATTCATTTCTACTAGGATTGAGTTATCATTATTTTATATAAATTCTTTTAAAAAATGTATTGGGATGGTAAATTTAAACAATATTTTAATAATATAATGGATGTTGAGTTCTCTAAAATAGAAAATCTATTAAATGCAATGCATTTTAAAGATTTTGATTTCTAAGTCCCTATTTTAGAAAAATTATAGAGAATCTGTTGAAGATACTCTTAGAGACTCTCAACCAGTTTAACTTTGAACCCTATCAGCACGACACGTTTGTCGGGTCTAATTTCAAGAATCTTGTCTTCTGTCTTTGCGACTTAGCCCAAGAACACATCGTCAATTACGAACTTGCCATTTGTGGGTTTTCCTCCCAATTTCAAGATTGAAAAAAACCCAATTGAGGATGGCAAAAGGGTAAATAAGTAAATAAATGAGGGTGGAAATAAATATGAATATAAAGCAGGAATCAGAAATGGATTCATAAAATCGGGTGAAAGAAGACATCATGATGACGATTTTGCATGCGGCCTTGATTCTTTTTTGTGTGTTTTTTTTTGGGAAACTTTTTATCTGTCTTTAATGAATATTATATTTTCAAAAATATTTTCAAAAATATATTTTCTTTATCATATTATATTCAGTTTAAATTTTCAAAAATATTTTCAATGTAATACCCTTTACTTTACTATCTTATAATTCGACCCCAAAAACCTGCGAAAGGTATATTTTTTAACTGTAGGTATGCCAGAACATTGACATTAAAGTCGTTCGACAAGAAATAACGGGTTCAAATAAATTTGACCGGTAACCAAGCTCCTAAATGGCGGTATGCTCTGCTCTTTCTCGCTCCCTAGTCTACGTGAGACGCGGTGTCGTGGTGATATCAAGCCTTAAGTTTTACGAGTTACGACGAGATCGGGACGTTTTTTAAAATGTGTCTTAAGGTGGATGATAAAATAGAATTGTTATTATTATTTTGTATTGGATGATAAAGTTACATGATTTTTAATAATATAGTTGATATTAAAATTTTCAAAATAGGTAATTTATTAGATTGAGTGTAATTTTTTTTTATATATTTTGACATTTGGTTCTCTATTATAATAAACTATAAAGAAATCGGTTGAAGATGCTCTTTTGGAACCAAAAAGACAATATGAATATATACCCTATCTACATTTCTCTTTAATATGTGTTCAAATATGATATATATTCAAGGTTCTAAATAGCGCGAGATTAGGCATGGCGACGAGGTCAAGCCTTAAGCTTTAGGAGCCACGACGAGGCCATGACGTTTATCAAGGCGTGACTTATGGTGGCAAATATTTATATCATATATAAAAACATATATTTTGTACTATTACTCGACGAGTCAATGATAATAAACAAGTTCAATTAAGTTATATATTAAAAACTAGGAAATAAGACATTACAAACTTAAAGAAAAATCAAATATTGCATCATAAAAAACTGCACATTAGGCCATGACGTGCCACAACCCACATGTATAATGTGGCGTGAGACACAAGCCTTAAGCCACGACGCGCCATGACGGCTTTTGCAACGAGCCTTTTAGAACAGTGTGTATATCAGAAACTGCCTTCAGAAGGTAAACTTCATACAACATGATATGAATCATATAATGATTGTAAGTATCTTTCCTTTGCCAAATATTTTTTCTTTATTTTCTTTATTTATGTACTACTTATTTATTTACTTTTTAATTAAAATAGATAATGTTTAAACTAAAAGTTTTATTAGTATAAATGCATGTGAGAGTAGATTCAACCCTCACATGTCTAATCCACCAAATGTCTCATATGATGCATTGATGTTTTTTAAACAACTAAAAATACAAGGAGCAAATATGTCAAAAAGTAACTTATGAGGAACAATTGAGCTAGTAAGCAAAAGTTGAAGGGGTTAAATAAAAATTGAAGGGCGGCAATAAAATAGAAGAATATTTCATGTCGATCAGAAACTATATCTCAAATTCTCGATAGATTAATTTTCAAGAATTAAATAAATACTTTAAATATCTATACATATAATAAATAAGTAACTAGCATGCCACGTGTCGTTTTCTGGTGAGTCGACTTCAGTATTTTTTCGCCTAAACATGTATCTGAACGCAATTTACATTATAAGTTCAATTAGCACACCCACATTTACTCCTCCTTAAATCTCTCCATAATTCAATTTTTTTAATTTATAAAATTACATTTAGTTCCCTTATAATTATGTAGGTAGTTTATTTTTAATCTCTTACTTTTTTATTTTTTATTTTATACTGTTATCATATAAACATAAACAATGTATATGAACTAAAATGCATTAAAAAGCATTTCTATTTTTTACAAATTATACCATTGTAATCTTTTCGTCAATACCTTCGAAATGAGCCCAATATTGAATATTTTTTGATTTATTATATTATTAAATATCATAAATATATACGAATTAATATATATATGAGATTTAATTAATGTGTCGTGATTAGTATGTAATTTGTTGAAATTAGTATGAGATTTGATACAAATAATCATTAAATTGTCGTGATTTTTTTTTTGCAAATTCATATCAATTTTTACTTCAAAGTCGAATTCATTTGACGAATTACGATTCTATCAAATTCTATTCTGTCAACGAAACACTCTTAGAATTATCATAAGATATTTAATTATTTGGAAAAAAGAAAACATCACTTATCAACTGTCTTTTGAATTATGAGTTCGAACCTTTTTAAAAAATATAAATATGCAATTATTGTGTATTCATTTGATAAATTCATTTATTAACAACATTTATAATATGTATCAAACTTAATAGACATATTTTTAACTTCAAGATAATATTCCCTATTTGTGGAATTTTTATTTTCTTTTTATCAATTATTGTATGTGTCACAAAATTATTCAACAACTATTAAACATCAAATAATTAACTTAAAACACAAATTTGATCGTCGCGCAACGGGCGAGCCAAAGACTAGTTATATAATAAACTAAAATAAACAATAAAAACTTTAACGAATGTTTTTATAAAAACATTTGTTTTGTCATATGTTTTTTACGTATTAAATTAATAGGGTCTGTTTTAATGGAAAACCCTAAATAACTGAAAAATCCGAAAACCACGAAAATACGAAAGAAAAATATATCAATATGGATGTCAAATTAACGAGAAAAATATGATCGTTTATTTGGTGTAATTTATTTCGTTAAGATTTTGTTTATTTTTCGTCTTTTTTCGAATAAAAAATAGGTGATGAGGTTCTTTAATTAATTAATATTGTTGTAATTGTCTGTCTAATCACATCAATCAGATTATCTAATCTAATTGTTGATAAAATGTTTTTTACTTTCCATTTATTTGAGATTTTCATCTGAACCTTCCTCTACATAAAATTTCACAGTTATAGTTCTTATAAGAACTTATTTTATAAGTCCCATCTATATTTTTGATATCAATAATTATACAAAACTATTAAACTGTTATAAATATATAAAAAGTAACAAAAATGTTATTTTATAAATAAAAAAAATAAAAAATTAAATATTTTTTATAATATTCTCTTAAATGATAGTATTTGAAAAAACATACACATATTTGTTTATAAAAACACATCATAGATGATGCTCTCAGAGCATCTCCAACATGTTTTCTATAATTTTTCTAAAACAATTAATCAAAAGTTAAAATCTCTAGAGCATCTCCATCAGATTTTCTATAATTTTTCTAAAATAGAGAATCAAATATTAAACCAATATTTGTATGTTAATTTTTTTAACACAAATATATTAATATAATATTCTCTAATTTATATTACCAATACACTTAAAAAAAACTTAATATAAAATGATAAAAAGTTTTAATGTTATTGATGAGTTGAATAAAATAATTATTTCTCTCTCCTATTTAGAGAATTATGGAGAGTTCTATATATTTAGAGATTTTTTCATGATTATCTATTTTAGCAAACAAGATTGTTGGAGAAGAATAGCAAACAAAAACTCATTTTTCTCTATTTTAGCAATGCTGTTGGAGAGTTATGTTCATCTCCAACAAGTTCTAAATTTTAGAAATTTTAACACAAGTTATATTAATATAATAGTCTTTAACTTATATTTCCAATACAGTTTTTAAAAAACTTAATATAAAATGATAAAAGTTCAATCTCATTTGTGAGATTAAATAAAATAATCATTTATCTCTCCTACCACCATGTTTTAGAGAATTCTCTAAACTTAGAAAATTTTCAAGTTTTTCTATTATAGCAAACAAGATGGCAAAACTGTTGGAGAGGTTTAAGGAACAAAAATTCAATTTTTTCTATGTACTGAATTTTGTGATTTTAATATTAAAATTTAAATTAAAGAAATAAAATGGTTATTTTGGCATTGTTTGGCAAAAAAAAAAACTAGCTTATAAGCTAGCTTATTTTCGGGATACATGTTTGGATGATCATAAGCTAGCTTTTTGAAAAGCTACTTGGAATAGCTTATGAGTAGTTTTTTGTAAATATTCAAATTATGCATTCATTAATATTAATTATTATTTATTTACTATTTTTTTAATATGTCATTTTTGGTCATTTACATGCTTATAAGCTACTTTTTGTCAAACGCAACTTTTTCATCAGGTAGCTTATCAGCTACCAGCTAGCTTATCAACTAGTTTGACAAACATAGCCTTTATTATAGTAATAGATATCAAGTCGTTTTTTATTGTGTTTTTACGATTTCATTGTGAAATGGATATTCACAACAAAAATAATACAATTTAAAAAATATATGAATATCACATATTAAACTTACTTAAGGGATATTTTATTTTTTAGCAATAAAAACAGTAAACTTATTTTTATTTTAATTAAGGGTTATTTGTTTACCTCTTAATAGTTTCATTAAGAGACAACCTCTGAATCGTTCAGAGGTGAATCTTGTTTGGCAAAAAAAAGTCTTTCTCTTAGTGGTTTCAAAACCCTTTGAATGATTTAGCATCTTGGGTCACCCTTAACCATTCAGCACCCTGATTTCATTCTAAACAAATACCAAAGAACCATATATATTTCATTTTGTACTATATCATAAAAACCTCTTAACCATTAGCAACTACCAAACATCCCCTAAGTGTAAAATATAAAAATACATTAAAAAACTAAAATATAAATATAATTAATTAATTTAAAATCAAATAAATGATATTATATCCAAATAAAGAGAAAATAACAAGTACAACTAATAGGCTTTGGCTTTAAAACAAGAATGAAAGGTGGGGGCAGGTGAGTCTGCACCATAACTATACTGTACGCCTTGATACTGACTTGACATGTGACAATTAGCAAAATTTATAAGATGGGATGGGACTCTGTATGTGCAGCCTCACTGTTAGATCATCCGCATCCATCCCATTCTAACCCATACTTTTTCACTACAAATTTCACCAACCATATAGTTGTCGAAGCAACTTTTTGTGGGCTAAAATCGCATTTAACTCGTTACCCGTGAGATGATCATGTGGTTTGATGTAAAACTTGAGATCTTTCCGCATTTCTCTTTGTTTCAAAGCTTTCGCTTTTGTCTTTGCCGCTTCCGCTTTTGTCTTTGTCGCCTCGGCTTTGTCCCTCGCGGTTTTCAACATTTCCTCCTCCACGGTTAGTATTTTTGTATTTGCAACGTTTATATTCTCGACATACGCCATAAGATTCTTCAACGCCTCGTCCTTTTCCGCCGTCTTTGTGGAGGATGACGCGGCACGTTTACCTTTATCTCTCTCCGTCGGTCGTGTCGGTTCTTGTACGAAGACATCCTCCTCATCATGGCTTTCTTCATTAAGGTTGAACCGAACACGTGCGTCAGGAGACGTCGTGTTTGGGTTTGAATCCGACGTGGACTTGCTCCGTTTTGAGGGCCTCGGGTTATCGTCCATGGAATGTACGATCTTCCACTTAGGGTGGTCTTTCACAATTCTCCAAGCCGTCTCGTGGGAGAAAGGCTTTTGGTTATTATCTGCCCGATACATCGTGTGTGCCCTCTCCATGAAGTCCGCGTCACCCCATCCGGATTTATATTGGGCTCTTAGATTATTGTAGATCCCGTTAAACTTCATCATTTTTTTGTTCATGTCACCCCATTTGGATTGTACTTGGTCTTTATTGCGTTGATGTTGGCGACTTGAGTTGAAATAATCGAGTATTTTTTCCCAAAATTGTCCTACAAAAATAAATATATATATGAATACGTATATGTAATAAAGATAAACACATTAATAAATATATATATATGAATACGTATATATAATAAAGATAAACACATTAATAAATATATATATGAATACGTATATATAATAAAGATAAATACATTAATAAATATATATACCCGCTTTTTGTGCGTTTCCAACGATGCTATCTTCGGAGACGTGAAGCCATGCACGTGCCAACAAAACCTCTTCTTCGGAAGTCCACGAAACCGTTTTCGTTCTATTTGCAAATTTCTTTTTCCCTTGTGTCGTGGTTCCCGCATCGAGTTGTGTTTCGGGAACCGTTTCTTCGACCTCAACGTCCTCCGAATATGTTTCTTGTTGTAGTAGTTGTTGGAATTGCCCACCTTGATTATATTGTGGAAAGCCACCTTGCATAAATGGTTGAAAGCCGCCTTGATTAACTTGTTGGAATCCACCCGAATTAAATTGTTGGAATCCACCCGAATGAAATTGTTGGAACCCAACCGGGAGGGTGTTGGGTGAATACATAGGGTATTGTTGTATGTTTCCATGGTAGGTTGATGGTGGTGGTGTAAGATTGAAAATATTTTCCGTCGGGGACGGCTGCGAGCTCGTGCCTCGCGATTTGAAACCTCGTCGTGGTGTTGTGAACCCTTGTGTTTCTTTATCCATTATGATTTTTTTGAAGAAATAAATAATATTGAGAGAGTAGAATGAAGTGGGAAAGATGGGAGAGATTGAGAGTAAATTTGTTTGTGTGAAAAAATAAGTAGGTTAATATTAGTATTTATAGGATAGAAATAATAAAAAAAAAATCAAACCCAACGTTCATATTTCAACGGATATATTTGAAAAAAGAAAAAAAAAATTGAAATCACCCAACCCGAGCTGGGTTGCCCAACCCGGGAGGGCTCCATCCCACGCCAACCCAAAGGGCAGCGATGGTGTTCAATTCCATCCCACACCAACCCGGGCGAACCCAAGCATTGGATGCAGGTGTTCTTACAAATATGCAACCTACCTTAGACCCTGAGTACCGCTTCCTATCTTACCCTCTGAACCCTGATGTCACCTCAGTGCTACATCAGCTTTTCACTTTTCTATCCTCCTTACCCTAAAGTGGAGTACCGCTTCCTATCATACCTCTGAACCCACTCTTACCCGCACCCACCGATTATATTTAAAAAAAATAAAAAAATAAAAAAATGGACCGGGTTTCCGAACCCACTCTTACCCGCACCCACCGAACCCGCGGTACCCGTACCGTGTACCCGGGCTACCCGACCCAACCCGATGTGAACCCGGTCGTGGTACCCGATGGCGGTACGCACGACCTTAGGGCATCCACAATGGTAGATTAAAATCAAAGACTTCAAAAACAATATATAAATAATATGTTGGTCCCACCATCTTTCTCTCTCTTGCCTCTCACAATCCATTTTTCAAAGACTTGAGAAACTCCAACCCTTTGATGAGTAAAGTCATCTTCAATCCATTGCTCCAATGATCAAGTCATGTTCAACCTATTTTCAAGTCATCCTCAAACACTCTTCAACCAACCATTGAAGATGCTCTTACATTTATGCCATGTCATTAAGTGTGCGTTTGGTACGCAGACAAGATAGAACAGAATGGGACAGGATAGAACAGGACATAACAGTTGTTCAGCGTTTGGTAGATAGAACTGGACAGAACAGAACATATAACATTCGATAAAATACAAATAAATAAAATTTAAAGAATAAATGAAATATAAAATAGAATGTGTATTTTATGTTTTAAAAGAGAATTAGACTTTATTTTAAGATTATATTGGTAAAAATAAGTCTGTTCCAGCTTGTTCCATGGGGTAGGGGTGGAACACGACTGTTCCAGCTTGTTCCACTCTGTTCTTGTCTGTTCCAAACATGAGACAGTGAGTCAGTGATCTCTGTTCTATTCTGTCCTTTCCTGTCCAGTGTACCAAATGCACCCTAAATTCATGAACCCAGCAACACTAATCAGATCACATGGGCTTTGATGCATCTTGCTCTTTTTGTGGCCCAATTGGGCTTTTCTATTATCTGTTTTGGGCCTGAGGTACACATGTTCTGGCCCAAATAGGTTGACCACTTTGAAATGGGCTTCATAGGCTTCATATTTAACAATAGAGAATTAGGGATGTTTGGTTCACTATCTTAAAGAAATGGAATGGTATTTTTTTGACAAGATTCCAAATCTTATATTTGGTTCACATAATAAAAATGATGTCGGTTCGTTCAAATTAGGACATTCAATTGTGGTCTAGTCCAGTTTTTAAAAGAGAAATATTTCTTTGAAATATTTTTTACCTATAAAAGGTTAAAAATTTATAAATGATTATTTAATTCCGATTTTTGAAATTTAGTACTGAAATACACTTTAAATAATGCATTTAATTAAAATAAATAATGAAAAACTTAAAAAGGGAAATGTATTATAATTTATAAAAGCTTAATTTCATTAAAAAATCGAGCCAATATATTATCGGTACCCCGGTCCTGGATCGAGATTTGTAATTCCTTAAAACTGTAACCAGTCTCATTCGGTTCCAAGATGAGTTGGGCCTAATTTGACCATCTCTATTGAACAAACATATGGAAATTTAAAATTTTCTAACATGGAAATCAAGGAATAAGAATGACACCCAAAACCATTAAAATAAATTTTAAATCTCCAACAAGTTATGTGGAAACTTAAACAATTATACAATATTTTGTGTTGTGTAACACGCTGGAATTATTTAGATACCATAATTGTAAATACGTCAGTGTAATTGGATAATATTCAAATCTTGCCTCCAAAATCAGTTGCAATGACAATTTTTCGGTCATTATAATTCTTATGCTCTGTTTGTTTTTTCAAAAAAAGATCTTATGTAATTTTCAAAAAAGAGCTTAAAAGCTCTGAAAATCTCTTATTTCACAAGAGACAATCATATGTCTTAAAACCTCTTCTCCTCCCCTAATCTTCAAATCCGCCACATCCATCGTTTCATGCCTCCATCGCCATAATCGATCTGCAACTACCTTTTGTCGCCGTTCCGGCCGTCCATCGACCGTCGTTCCAGCTGTTCTCGCCGTTCCAGCGACCCACCATCGCCGTTCTCTTCCAGCAACCCTCGACGTTCGATTTTTTCCCGATCTGTTCTTCATCTTCCAGTGCTGCAAGAGAGGTAACTTCTCTTTTTCCCGATTTGTTCTTCATCTTCCAGATCTGCAAGAGAAGTAACTTCCCTTTTTTTCCCCTGAGAAAAAGATGGATGAAATAAGGGAGTATGATTGGTGGTTGGCGGAGGGTGGTGGTGGTGGTGGGGTGACGATGATGACGGTGGTCGGAGGGTGGTGGTGGTGGGGTGATGATGATAACGATGGTCGAAGGAGGTTGTAGGTGGTGGTTGTAGGGTGGATGGAAATAAAGATTTAACCGGAAGCAAATAAAGAGGTGGTGGTGGTTGTAGGGTGGATGGAAAGGAAATTATTAAGAAATGAGATAAAGAAGAAAGAAGAAGGAAGAAGGAAGAAGGGAAAGGAAAAGCTGGAATGAAATGATTTTATCTAGATTTTTCTAATGGTTCTCACTTTTTATAAATCAAAAGTCTATGATTTTCTATTTCTAACTAGTTATGTGCCCGCTGCAATGCAGCGAAATATAACATTTGAACAAATATAAGTAAAAATGCAATGTAAATTCGTTTTTACCAACCCGAAGTGTTATACGATTACAACCCTATTTTAATAACCACAATAATATCGGTTATCTTTAGCTGCCACAAGTAAGATAGCAAACTGAAAAAGAACACCAAAACAGAAAGCTAATACATCCTAAACAACAAAATAAATTAAAAATTGGTGACGGTACAAAACATCTATCTAAGTAACAACAACAACGTTTTTCATTTTCATAATGAAGATCAAAATTTAAATATACCACTCCCTTACAACCTCACCATTAAACTCAAATCCGACAACCATTTGAGAAATGATTCAATACCACAAGAGATCAACATCCAACACATCAACTGTAACAACCCAAATTCTAGTGGGTTTTAGAGTTTGGTGGTCAAAGTGGAATAAAAGAAAGTATTCTTGAGGGGCTGAATTGTCAATTGGTGAAAGAGGTGTAGGGCACAAATCCCTAGGGCAACCCTCAATATCACAAAGGAGTATTGTTGTCTTGGTGTTGGCGGCTAAGGAAGAAAGAAAGAGAGAAAGAAAAGTTTGAGGAGAAATCAAGAGAAAAGAGGAGTCAAGCTAGAATCTGCAAAGGTAATGCACCCTAATTCGTTCTTCTGATTAGGGTAATGCTTCTACTTCTCTTTGTCTTGAATTCTTAAGGCTGATGTTGTTGATTACTTGAGTTTTCACCATATTTCCTTGAAAATGAGTTTTATGGGTTTTGACTTAATGAATCGATTTTAGGGAATTAAAGTTGGATTAATTGGGTGTTTGGGGTTGGTGGATGAACCCTTATGGTTATCTAATCAAATTAATGGCTAAAACTTGAGTTTTATTCACTTTTAGAATTCTGGGTTCGAACAGCAGTCGTATTCGGACACCATCAGTTCGTGATGTTATGATGGTATCCGGATATGTATGCTAGTTTCCGGGTGAAGTTTTATGGTAGATTCCGGATAAGGATGGTAGTTTCCGGGTGGGTGATTTTCCGGGTAGTTTGAGTTACCGGGTGCAGTATCCGGAAGGAAGGTGTATCCGGACAGTCTGGGTATCCGGAAAGGAGGTGCATCCGGACAATCTTGGTATCCGGATAGTATGGGTATCCGGACAGTCTTGGTGTCCGGATAAGTTGGTATCTGGAAAATGTGTGCTGGACAGTAGGTTGAGCCGTTTAATCTGATCCGAATCTAATGCCCTTAGGTGTTCGACTGGTTTAGCTGGGAGGAATTTAAGAAGTGCGTTCTACGATAATCAAAGGTGAGTTCTCTCACTCCTTTTTATGACGTACCATTTTTACTGAATTTGGTTCCTTTATCGAGCATGAATCGATTTGTAAAAGTTATGCATGCTTTCATGATTTACCTGTTTACCCACAAACGAAAGATGTTTTATGTTTTCATGCATATGGTTTCAATGTATGTGTATGCTTTGTGGAGTCGGTTGCACGGTGGGGACGGGGTACCTTGGGATCTCTGATCCTTTGGGCATATGGAGGTTAGCTTGTAGGTTGGAATTCGTTTTCTCCTACATGAAGGAACGGGGGGTCCATTTGGATTCCGGCGTAGACGAGAGGGTGTCCGTTAGGCCCCGATCGGAGTAGCTTATGCAATTCCCCGAACCCCGTGTTTAACCTTGGATGATGTTATGAGAAAGATGTGAAAGTATTTCTTTATGAAATGATATTTATACTGTGATAAATGTTTATGGAGGGAATTCACTAGACCTTTTGGTCTAACCCTCGCTTTTCAAAAACTAAACCATTTTCAGGTAAGCGCGCCATGGGTTCTTCTAGTAAGAACTAGGAGTGACTCAAGGAGGATTTGGAGACTAGAGCGACTCCAAGATTTTGAATGATGGCTATAGATAGAATCTCGCGTAGAGCCTTCCGCTGTCAATTTTATTTAGATTACTTTATTGATGATGTAAAGACAAGATATTTATGTAATGTGAATGCTTACTTTCTAGATGAATGCATGTTATGAAATTGGGACGTTACAAATGGTATCAGAGCCTTAGTTTAAGGGATTTAGGTGACCATTCGGGCCTAAACTTAAACTGTAAGATGAGGAACACAGCCGAGACATAGGATTGCATCTAGGAACGATCACTATAAATGCGCTTAGGAATAAGGTGCCAAGGACAAACATGTAAGGTAAGTTTGGGATTACACCTGGCCAATGTAATTACGAACTTACAGGTACATGTGCGTGCTTTCAATACCTTACTTATAGCAAATTTGTTGTGTCACGTCTAGCAAGGATTAACTATCGGTTTCTTTCAGTTTAGCGCTATGGCTGGGAGAACGTTGAGGAATAGGTCAGCAAGATCCCTGAGGGATAGACCGAGCTCCATTGCTTGGGGAAGGTCGTGTAAGAGTCATTATGATGTGATGTATGTAGACATCGTAGAGAAGAAACGTTGTGAAGAATGTTATGAGTCGTCTAGAGGTAGCTCTTCGTGGATTCGAAGAGGATGAATGTTTGAGTTTGAGTAAGACTCCAGTTTCGGGAGAGTCCTAGTTATGGAAATTATGGGATAGATCAGTTGGGATGGTAAGATAGAACAGTGTCAAAACCTTGAAAGTATCAATGGAGCCCTCACTTTTAGCCGAGCTTTTCATTGGCAGAATAAATGGAATAAGATACTTATAGTGAATTGAAAGCATGTAGAAGTAGAAAGTGAGATAGTCGATCAAAGCGAAAATAGTGTGAAATGGTTGAGTAAGTGAGATGTGGAACACATGTACATCAAGTTAGTGCTTGATCGAGGGGGCGACCCTTGGTCGTAAGTGGAGTATCAAGGATAAGCTGCGTGAGTAAGCGGTTGACCTTGTTGAGTGAGTAGCCTTCTATTGCAAATAGAGTCTCATGCATAACGTTCTTTTATGTAACATGAAATTTTCACGATTTAAAAATAAAAACATAACTGTCAACTTTGAACGAAATGAGTCAGCTTGTACGAGTACACGTTTAAAGAAAAAGCGATTTCAGTTACGTAGCACATTGAAATTTTGGGCTTAACGAGTTGCAAAGTATTCCACACTTTTGATGATAAGTTAAATTGTTACAAAAATGGTCAAGAAAATGGTTACCTGCAATTCACTTATACCAGAATGCTTATTGACCTTTTGATATCATACAATTGAGTGTGAGAACCGACTGGTTTAATTTGTGTTGGTAATTCTTTCAGAATGGTCTCATACGAAAAGATTTTCATGCAATATATTACTATCGTAATAACATTGTTCAGATTGAGCAAGATTGAGGTTCACGGGAAGATGCATGCCAACGATTCTCGAATCGTTGTGCAGGGTTTTGAAGTTATAAGAGTGATGGGGTCACGGGTACCCGAGTGTTTCTAAATGTTGTTTATTTAAAATGATAAAATGTGTAAAAGGATTTATTTACTGTATTGTCATGCATGAAGGCTATGAACCCACTAGGTCGTAGAGTATTACGTCTTAAGCTAAGGAAGAACTCCAAGTGCGGAGAGGCGTTGGTCAAGTCAGGGGAGAACGTATGTAGCTTTGGTATATGTGTTTAAGAGGAGAGTTGGGCCTTGGAAGAGTCGGGAATGGATTTTAGTGTCAGGTGTATGAGGGTCTGTACCTTTGCTCGATGAATGAGAACACAGTTGCCGAGGGGCGATGGTGCCCGGAGGAAGGACTAGGAGTCATCAAGGTATTGGTTTTAGCAACTCTTTATGAGTAGTGCTGTGAGGCAGGAATGAAAGGTCTACGATGTGGGTCATGAGATTCGAAGGGAGCTTGTAATATTGATGTTACATGAATAAGTTTCGAAATGGGGGCGACGGATTATAAAGTTAACTATGATGTGTAGGGAGGAATAGGTCCCGTAAGGAACTCCTGTTAAAGGATAGGTTAAGGAAGTAGTTAAGAGTTGTATTTTGTTGTTGAAGTCGGCAACGGTGTATGTTGGCCGAGGCCGAAGACTCAAACCAGATGAGTGTAAGTTGATAGAATATCTTGTAGAGGTGTTAAATTAGTACGAGACTGTTGTTGTGGAATAGGCGTTCTATTTACGAGACGAGGAGGGTCCGTAGAAGGACAAGGTGTGTAACACAAGCGGAGTAAGTGTAGACTATACCAGTCGGTAAGAAAATGTGCCGTGTCTAAGAAAGGACTCGGGTCATAAAAGAGCTAGTTAGGATGTTCGTGTTTGAGCTATGTGTGAACTCGTGAGTCATATTTCAACAAGTTGGGAGAGAACTAAGTAGCGAGACAGACTCGATTGTAGTATACGGGAGAATATGAAGGAAAATGTGAATTGTGTACGAATGACCATGAGAGACTTGGTCGGTAGTGTGATAATAGGAGTGGTGAATGTATGAATGAATAGTAGCGTCAATTGCCAAGATATCTGTGTCAGCCGGTGATGTAGTAAGGCGATGTTAGAAAGATGAAGGATTAGAAGGAAGTCCTTTTGGGATTTCGGATAGAGTGTACGTTTTGCAATCCCAGTTGTTGAAGTACGTGGGTTGTAAGTAGGTGTGTATTTTGACTATTATCGGAACGGAATGTCGGGGCAGAATTGGGTGATTGCCCAGCTGTGAGACCAAGCTTTGTGGTTACGTATGTTGTTAAGTATATTCTTGAAGGCAGAGTAAGTTTAAAGAAGATGATGAATAGATTAGTCAAGCTGTAGTATAGTAGATGAGACATCGTTAAAGAATGAAAATTGTTCCTTATGCGTGAGGGAATGACCCTAGAAGAGAATAGTTGGAAATTTTGGTTATGTTTAAGGAATGACGTGATGATGATTGTGGGTCAGAGTAGTAGTATGATCGTTAGTTGATTTGAAATGTCATGATAGAGGTATAAGCCTTTGGTTGGTTGATTTAAATTTTATAGATTTGTTAAGTAATGATGTTCATTGGTTATTACAGGATGTGTTACAATTTTTGGGGAAGTGTTATTGAGACTAACACACTGATTGTTAAAGAATTATTTAAGGTAAATCTAAGTAAGAAAGCCGGGATGACGGTATATATATATATATATCTGTCTGATTTTATGATCATAGTGGTTAGTCGAAAGAATTGTGGAACCCGAGTTTCGGGGTGTTCCTGAATTAATAGATCTGTTTGTAATAGGGAATCCAAGGGGGTGGATTATTAGAGTGAATAGGGGACGTTACTAAGGAACACACTTTGGGGTCATTGGAAGTTTAAAGAGGATGAGGGTTGTGTTAGTCAGAATGTGGTGGGATTGATGTGAAATCCTTAAAGAATGTGAATTGTTGCTTATGTGTGAGAGAAATGTCTGAGAAGGTAAAAGTTGGAAATTAAAGAATGTGTAGTGACGTCGAACACTGGTCTTGTTTCAAAATGGCTTGGTTGAATGCCTTAAGATAAGATCTTGGTGCAACTGTTTGGTTATGCAAGTAATGAGAAAGCGATATCAACATGTGGAAAGGTCGGGAGAGAGGGGCAAGTACTGTTTGGTGAGCAGTGCTCCACGCTAACGTGGGGAAGGTGTAGATAGTATGTCGGAACAAGTGAGTAAATTGGAAGTAGTAAACTTGACAGTATTGCCGAAAGGTACAGTATTGTGTAGATTGTCTTTGATTAGTGTGCGAACCGTTGGAAAGAATACTGAGGAAGGAAATTGTGTAAGTTTTTGTGCAGGGAGGAAGTGGATGAGACAACTAAATGAGTTAAGTTAGTGACTTTGTGAGAAATGTGTAAACGATTTGGTCGTGCAGTGTTTAAGCTAGTGAGAATAGTATGGTGTGACCATGGTTATTCCTCCCAGTTGGGTGAGGGTAACCGGAGTTATGTTTTACGACCGAACGAACGTGGTAATCAGCGAGGATTTGATGTGTTTCAGGATAAGTTTAATTCGAGTAGGTGAACACTTCAACGTTAGGTTTGAAGGTTCCTACCCTGGGTTACGTACAAGGATGGAGTGATGAAGTGGTGAGGATGTAAGAAATGGTTGACGAACTGTGGTCGAGGTGGTCCGAAAAAGGGAAATGTTATTCTGCATAGTCGATTGTTGATTAGGAGAAGTAATCTAGGATTGCTTGTATTTCGATGAAGGAACTCTGGGTTGTGAGCTGTCGGGACGTTCAGGTTTGGATTTGTGTCAAGCGGTCAAGTGTGTGTCTGTCTCTTAGTAAATGAATCTCGTGTTGTGGCAGAGGATTTAGCCAAGTTCCTCCTTAAAGGAAGTGTTGATGCATGAGAAGCCTTAGTAAATCTTTTGTAGTCAAGATCGACCGGGTAGGAACAGTAGCCTACGAGTTAGAGTACCGTAAGAACTGAAGGAAACGCACCTAAGGTTCCATGTTTCGAGTTTAATGAGGTGGTTGACTGAGTCGGATATAGCTTTACTTTGGGAAGTGTCGGTTTTGATGTGGGCAAGATACCCGCATCTTTTCCAATGAGGAATTCCGGGGACGGAATTCTTTTAAGGGGGGAGTGTTGTAACAACCCAAATTCTAGTGGGTTTTAGAGTTTGGTGGTCAAAGTGGAATAAAAGAAAGTATTCTTGAGGGGCTGAATTGTCAATTGGTGAAAGAGGTGTAGGGCACAAATCCCCAGGACAGCCCTCAATATCACAAAGGAGTATTGTTGTCTTGGTGTTGGCGGCTAAGGAAGAAAGAAAGAGAGAAAGAAGAGTTTGAGGAGAAATCAAGAGAAAAGAGGAGTCAAGCTAGAATCTGCAAAGGTAATGCATCCTAATTCGTTCTTCTGATTAGGGTAATGCTTCTCCTTCTCTTTGTCTTGAATTCTTAAGGCTGATGTTGTTGATTACTTGAGTTTTCACCATATTTCCTTGAAAATGAGTTTTATGGGTTTTGACTTAATGAATCGATTTTAGGGAATTAAAGTTGGATTAATTGGGTGTTTGGGGTTGGTGGATGAACCCTTATGGTTATCTAATCAAACTAATGGCTAAAACTTGAGTTTTATTCATTTTTAGAATTCTGGGTTCGAACAACAGTCGTATCCGGACACCATCAATTCGTGATGTTATGATGATATCCGGATATGTATGCTAGTTTCCGGGTGAAGTTTTATGGTAGATTCCGGAAAAGGATGGTAGTTTCCGGGTGGGTGATTTTCCGGGTAGTTTGAGTTACCGGGTGCAGTATCCGGAAGGAAGGTGTATCCGGACAGTCTGCGTATCCGGAAAGGAGGTGCATCCGGACAATCTTGGTATCCGGATAGTATGGGTATCCGGACAGTCTTGGTGTCCGGATAAGTTGGTATCCAGAAAATGTGTGCTGGACAGTAGGTTGAGCCGTTTAATCTGATCCGAATCTAATGCCCTTAGGTGTTCGACTGGTTTAGCTGGGAGGAATTTAAGAAGTGCGTTCTACGATAATCAAAGGTGAGTTCTCTCACTCCTTTTTATGACGTACCATTTTTACTGAATTTGGTTCATTTATCGAGCATGAATCGATTTGTAAAAGTTATGCATGCTTTCATGATTTACATGTTTACCCACAAACGAAAGATGTTTTATGTTTTCATGCATATGGTTTCAATGTATGTGTATGCTATGTGGAGTCGGTTGCACGGTGGGGACGGGGTACCTTGGGATCTCTGATCCCTTGGGCATATGGAGGTTAGCTTGTAGGTTGGAATTCGTTTTCTCCTACATGAAGGAACGGGGGGTCCATTTGGATTCTGACGTAGACGAGAGGGTGTCCGTTAGGCCCCGGTCGGAGTAGCTTATGCAATTCCCTGAACCCCGTGTTTAACCTTGGATGATGTTATGAGAAAGATGTGAAAGTATTTCTTTATGAAATGATATTTATACTGTGTTAAATGTTTATGGAGGGAATTCACTAGACCTTTTGGTCTAACCCTCGCTTTTCAAAAACTAAACTATTTTCAGGTAAGCGCGCCATGGGTTCTTCTAGTAAGAACTAGGAGTGACTCAAGGAGGATTTGGAGACTAGAGCGACTCCAAGATTTTGAATGATGGCTATAGATAGAATCTCGGCTGTGGACGTAGAGCCTTCCGCTGTCAATTTTATTTAGATCACTTTATTGATGATGTAAAGACAAGATATTTATGTAATGTGAATGCTTACTTTCTAGATGAATGCATGTTATGAAATTGGGACGTTACATAAACCATTTCACCATTAAGGAACCAAAATCATCTTTGTGAGACCCATGACTCAAAACAGAATCCGGTACTTATCATTCAAATTTATTGAAAATAATATCAAACATATCAGATGCATAAAACATACACAAGTAGTAATAACATGTTTTTGGGTCTAAACTTTCATGTGAATATACAAATGAAGACAAAATAGTGTGAGCAGTGCCTTGCACATGATTGAATAGGCTTTTCCATACTTTATTACATTTAGGGTGGGTCTAAACTTTCATGTGAATATACAAAAGAAGACAAAATGTCAAAATCTTGTGAGCAGTTGCACATAATTGAATATGCTTTTCCATACCTTATTACATTTTAGGGGTTGAAACTTCTTTTATGTTCTAAGCAATAACCATAAATGTGAATGTGTGTCCAGGCCACTAAGACCATATCACATTGGAGTCTTTTAGTTCAAAATCTTATCAGCATCAATAGTTTTAATTGGTATTGCCATGTCCTGCCTTTTCGGATTTTGACTATAAACAAAAAGGCATAACCTAGTTTATCTCACCAATTCATTCAATCATATATTAACTGCCTACTTTACCCACTAAATTAGTAAGCAACATTCAGCAATGTAGAACTTACCCACATATGAGTAACATGAGCCTTGTTTTATGAATAAGATTTTTACATGATATTAAAAGTACAGACAACTACTAAACTAATCTTGTTGGTATGAGAGACTTACAGTGACTCCATCAGGAACCACAAGCTTATACGAGACGTAGTTAAAACAAAACATATAAAATTTCATTTGCCCAAAGTCTACTTTATAAAATCTCAGCAATGGTGATTGAGTCATCAAGAAAACTATCAATGTAATTCTACCATCATAACTTACAAGAAAAATGAAAATAGAAAACCTTAATGAAAGCAACTTAAAAACATCCCTAGCCATGTATTTTGTTATGTGCCCGCTGCAATGCAGTGGTATGTAAAATTTTCTTATAAACCATATATAAAATATTAATGTCACTACCGATTAAAAATCTAAATTTTATGTCTGAACAAAACAAAATTACATCATCTTATATTTAATTAACTAAGAACAACTCAATTATTAATTTTCTTTCATGATATTCAAAATTTAAAAATAAAACCAACTATTATTTTCTGACGATTACAGATTGCCATTTGTAATTCATCTTCTTAGATACATTTTTTTTCCTAATTCCATTAGCAAAAATTTACATGTTAGAGATCAATTTAAAACAAATGAACAAGAATTTACGGATAATTTGGGTGAATGTGAACGGTTAACCTTAACTGGGTTGGGTTGTAAAAATGCAAAAAGGTTAAATTTTGTCCATAAAGGAAGTACCAAATTTAGATTCGATGTGTGGGTAAATGTACCCAGTTTGTGTGTTATCTAGAAAGTGTAAACCAATATGTCTTTGTGCAATAGAACGATAACCGACAGGAGAATGAATGGGTGGCATTAGTTGGCAAGAGGCTGGTGCAATTTATGCAACCAATTTTACTTAACTTGAAATCAGTTGACATTTGCAGCCATGTAAAACTTGAATCATAAATGATGGGTAGCATTAGTTGATAACAAGCCAACACAGCATTACTTCGGGTGGTTTGTTATATCTGAAGTAGATCAATTATTGGATACATAGGTTAGAAAAAAAGACTTTTACTACTGATTAGTCATTAGGTGTAGTAGAAAACTATCATTAGAGTTGGTCTTAGATACAAACGCATGATAATATGCTATCATATCATAAATTTTTTGGGGTGTTAATCAATTATAATTTCTATTGAGGATTCGCTTAAAAACTTGGTGGTGGTGGTGGTGGTGGTGCAATCATAATTGATTGAATTTTTTGGGGGGTTAATCAATTATAAGACGGATTTCTAGGTATGTGGGCGTCCATTAAGGGAAATTACATAATATGTTTATTTTAGTTATATCCAAGAACATTAATGGGACACCTAGTGTAGCAATATTTAATTTTTGAGACAAGTGACTGAGGTTCGGCGCAAGTTTCAAAATTCATATTGTTAAGCTCCTCTTTAAGCCTTATCACTACAAGGTATCAAGAACCTAGTGCTTCTCTCTAATGGCATTAGGATTGCAATATTATATAGTCTCATTGGTGTTCCACAAAATGTTATAGGGATAGCGACATTTGTATCAGATGCTACAACCAAAGGCGTTCATATGATCCGAGATTGTAATGAAAAAATATCAGCTCAGGATGAGCAATATAAGGTGTTGTATTTCTTCAGCAAGAGAATCTCCAACACATACTAAAAAAACGGAAGGATCAAGTTCATACCTCATTCTTTCTTTCTAGTTTGTTGACCATATGATTTGTTGGAAGGTGGAAACTGCATAAAGATTCAAATGAAACTGAATAGTGAAATGAAACAATTTTTTTGCACCATGTTCGGGTGATAAAGCTCATACCTCAATCTTTGATACAACTTCTTGGCAATTGCACACGAATTTGAGTTGTTTTGCTAAATTGTACTTTCATGTAGTCATGTATGAAATCATTTTTAAGAACACGTCAATATGGGGAACTTCATGTTATAAACAGTTAAGAGTTTAAATGAAATTGACAAATGAACTTACAACCATAGGTGTTTTGCTACCAACTTTGAGCTCTAGTACATGCAATGAATTAAAGAATAATTCAATTGCCAACCATAGATGTTTCGTTAATCGTTTCAGCTTGACCCTGCAACCTTTGGAAAACGAAATGAGAATGGAAACAAATTAATATTTAGTCTACACAACACAACAGTATCTAGATTGCCTCCTGTTACTTCATGTTTTAGTTTAAAAAATGTAACAAAATAATCAAACCTCATGCACTGATGGACATAACCATGGATTTTACAGGTTGATGCATATTTGAAAAAAAAGCACGCTCTCTTTACCTGTACAATAAGGATCACATTTGTTCTTTTCTCAACTTCAATTACGGTCTCTCATGCAAGTCATCATTTTCCTTTTCAGAACAAATGGTTCCATAAACTTCTACTTCCTCCTACATCGTCCATAAATTGAGGATGAGAATAAATAAATAAACAAATACATCATGCCCACTAATGGGACACATAAAACTTTTATACATCCTTAATGAACCTAAGAGACTAAGGGAGCTTTTCCTGTGCAGCACGAGTCGATTAGTCATCTTCAGTCACGTATTTCTCAATGCTACCTGAACCATATTCACCCCACCTCGGTATTGTTCACTTTTGTTTCTCCCATGAATTAAAGAATCAATGGATTAAGTATTTGGGGTCACCAAGTCTAGAACACCCAAAACAACGAAATGCAAAATCGGCCACCTTTGCAAAGTCGACTTGGAGTTGGTATTTTTCATCATCATCATAAATAGTCCCTTGAGCTCGATTCACTTCAACCACCCAACTTTGCAAATAACAAATGAAAACACCATAATTGACAAACGAAATTTCAAAATTTAATTTTGGAACATCTAAATTTCCGGAAACCCTAAATTTAGATGATGAAGAAGCAGATGAAAGGACAAAGAAGAAATCAAATAAAAAGAGAACAAAACATACCTGATAATAAGAAATCCATGGTCTTCTTATACCAAAATTAAAATATGCTTTGTGTTTTGAGATGAGCATATAACCGAGAATACAGAGGAATCACAACAGGGAAGAAGGTTGCAGAGTGGAATCAAACATAACATGAACTTAGTGAGGTTATATTTTTAGAAAACCGACCGAGGAGAGGAGAGGGGTTGGAACGTGGGAAATAAGGCGGGGATGTGGTGACACGAATAAGAAAATGTGCTTTCAAGGTTGTACATTGTGCAAAACAATGCATACCTCTTAATTTTCAAACAAATAACTGTTATCCATGCTTTGGAGGAACATGGGTGGAATGCAGTTTTGGGGGAACGTGGGTGGAGGGGGAAGTAGAATGATGTTTTACACATTGTACAGTAAGCATAATAAATAATACGTCTTAATTTTCAATAAAACTGTTTCTTCGTGCTTATATATAGTATAGATATAGATACAGATAAGGGTGTAAAATGAAAATGAATAATGTAAGTGATATAAAACAAATTAATTCGTACATGTTAATGATATTTAATAATATGATTAAATCCAAAAATATTCAATATTGGGCTCATTCCAAAGGTATTGACGAAACAATTACAATGGTGTAATTTGTAAAAAAGAAATGTATTTTTTTAATGCATTCTTGTTCATATACGATTATTTATGTTAATATGATAAGAGTGTAAAATAAAAAATGAAAAAGTAAGGGATTAAAAGTAAATTTGATAACTAATTCTAAGGATATAAAGTGTAAGTTAGAAATTGAAAATTGTATTTCTTAAAGGGACGGTGAGTTGTGAAACTTGTACATATAGCATCAAAAGTCACGACTTAAATTTCAACATTAACTGCGCTTTCATGCTTATATATATAGTATAGATTTATCATAATTTATTAATAAAAAAATGTGTAATAATATTTACTTGTTTAAAAATTATGCGTCAATTTAAACGTTTGAAATCTTAAAATAAGATTTTTTTTAATTTATCATAACTTTTAAAATATTTTTCTCTATTTTTTATTCTGAAAAAATCTGTTAGAATAGTTTCAGACATTTCAATTTACAAAAAACAAACAATTTTGTTGATTCAGATTCAGACTTCAGACGTTACAAAAACAAACAGTCTTATGATTCAGATTTCATACTTCAGCACCATCTCTTATAAAACAGAAGTGAAATAAGACTTCAGACTTCAGACCTCTTAAAAAACAAACAACACCTTAATAACAGTAGCATAAGTTGGAGAAGGGAAAAACAAAGAGAGGATATGAAATTTGGGAATAAAGTTTTTTTTTTGTAACCGTGGGTTTCCGGGCCAGCTTACGCGCACCGACTAATGCACAAAGTTGTGCAAAGGTCACACAAAATGTAGTCAAAACGGCCATGTAAGTAATTTTCAATGACAAATACCTATTTCAGTTTATTGTTCAATCAAATATTACGTTTTCTTTACCATTAATCATTAGGGTGTTTGGAATTAGTTCATTTAAAAAACATGATGTTAGAATTACAGTTTTTATAAATTTTATGATAAACGGATTTAAATTTTGAATATACGAATGAATATTAATGTTAAAATTATTGCTTTAATGTTAATTTATGTTTTAGTTATTGTTATTTTGAAGATCAACTTCTCTTCACGAATGTACGTGATCTAGGGTGACGACACATGGTCGATAGGCTCTGGTCACGGAAAATGATGTGGTTAGGGAGCGGTTTAGAACTTAGGCCATCCGTACCCCAAGCGGGATGGGGCTCGGGGATGGCTGCGGGTTTGCAGGGATGGGCTACGGCTCGGGGATGGTCTGCGGGAAGGGATGGAATCCGGGTTCCCCATCCCGATTCATCCCGAAGAGTTTTTTAAAAAAAAAATTTATTTAATTTTTAAAAATCAAGCCGTTCAACGGCTCTTTGTAAAAAAAAAAACATTTTTCTCAATTTAATCCCACTATATATTTAACCCTCAACCTCTTATTTCTCACACCTCTCAACCTCTTATTTTTCACACCTCTCAAATTCTCTCAACCTCTTATTTCTCACACCTCTCAAACTCTCTTCCATTCTCTATATTTTAAACAATATGGATTCGCCACAACCCGGTTCACCAACCGCATCATCATCATCCGTAGACACCGACGAGTTGTTGAATCTACAAAGGGAAATTTTTCGACATACTGCACAATCGCTGTATGGTAGCACCGCCTCATCGTCAACAAGAGAGAGGGCCGCAAACATTGAAAGAGGTCGAGTAACTGCAAACGAGCGGCTTATGCGGGACTACTTTGGCGTCAACCCGATTTATACACCGGATATGTTTAGGCGGCGGTTCAGGATGAGCAGACAACTATTCGAACGAATAGTTGAAGATTTAGAAGTAGGGTATCTGTATTTTAGACTTCGGTTTGACGGGTTAGGCAAACAAGGTTTTTCTCCGATACAAAAGTGTACGTCCGCTATTCGGCAATTGGCGTATGGAGTAGCTGCTGACGCACTTGACGAGTACATCCGTATGGGAGAGAAAACGTCACGAGATTGTCTGTACAAATTCTGCACAGGTATTATTGAACTGTATGGTCAAAAATATTTACGCAAACCTACTTTTATTGATATTCAGAAGTTGTACGCCGCGCATGAAGCTAAACACGGATTTCTCGGCATGCTCGGCAGCATAGACTGTACTCATTGGGCGTGGGCAAATTGTCCGAATGCATGGCGAGGTCAATTCATGAGAGGTGATCATGAGCACCCGACAATCATGCTAGAAGCAGTGGCCTCTCAAGATCTATGGATCTGACACACATACTTTGGTGTTGCCGGTTCCAACAACGACGTCAATGTTCTCAATCAGTCGCCCATCTTCAACGATGTATATGATGGAAAAGCACCCGAGTGTCCTTTTGAGGTGAATGGAGCCACCTACAAGCACGGATATTATCTAACGGATGGGATATATCCGGAATGGGCTACTTTCGTAAAATCATTTACGTGCCCACAAGACCTTAAACGACAAAAGTTCAAGTCCGCGCAAGAATCCGCACGTAAAGATGTTGAACGAGCTTTTGGCGTGCTTAAACAACGTTGGCATATACTTCATAACCCGGCACGCGGATGGGAACCGACAATATTGAGAAACATTATGTACGCTTGTGTCATATTACACAATATGATACTCGAAGACGAAAACCATGCTATTTGTGGTGACGTGGAAAACGACTTTTTCACGAATGATATCGAAAGCCAAATCAGTGAGACACAACGCGCGACAAATGTTCAAGAAGTCATAAACCGGGACACTCATAATAACCTTCGGTCGGATTTGGTCGAACATATTTGGCGTATCCAAGTTCCCAACAATGACGACGAGTAGATTTTTAAATTTATTTTGTAATTTTTATTTTTAATGAATGATATGAATTTTAATTTTTATTATTTATCTTATTTTTATTTATTAAAAAATATATAAATATTTTTATTTTGTTAAATAATTAAATGTATAAATAAAAGAATTAAAATAAATGAGGTGACAAAAATGGTTTGAGGGAATGGGGTAAGGGTGTTTAGGGATTGTTAGGGATTGAGTGAGTGATGAGAGAAAAGTTGATGTGGCGCTGATGTGGAGCTGGAATATTTGAAAGATTCCCTAATGGGGTACGGATGGCCTTAGTAGAGCGACTCTAGTTGTTGGCATAGCCGCATAGGTGGCATGGAAAGTCGGAAAGGGTCGTACGCCTGAGCTCGCGTACCATGTTGTCGTGAACATGCATCACATGCTCAATGACATTGACTTTTAACGAGCTGAATTTTATGAGTTCAATTCAACATTGTGTAAGTTCAATATTTAGTAAAGTTATCAGTTGTGTGTGTGGCTTATGCAGGCACGTATGCTTAGCTAGGGATGTAAACAACGAGCTTAATAATTCTCAAGCTCGAGCAGATATCGAGCACAAAATAAAACTCATTTAAGTTAACGAGTTGAGTCTTTTTATATCAATGCTCGACTTGGCTCTTTCAAGAGCTCGATTAGAATTTCCAACTCTAGCCGTGCTATTCAAGCATATATTTTTTCGTGCCAAACATTCTCGCATATTCATAAATCATATAACAAAGATATAAACATTATCGAGTTTGATCCAATACACGAGCATCGAACTCGAACTCGATTTGAAAAAAAAAACGTTCGAGCTCGATTACTTTTATTTTTTTTCGGAGCTCGAGCTTGGTATAAATCATATAATAATTGTAAGATCTCACGTTGGTTGAGTAGGGGAACAAATGTTTGTCTTATAAAGAACTTGATACCTCTTCTATTAGACGCATTTTTAAAACTGTGAGTCTATATGTGTGGATAAAGTGAACAATATTACAGATTTACGATGAGAATAAGATTAAAATGATCAAGGGTTCAAATTTCTTTTCTCCTTCTCTCCTTAACTATTTTTCTCGAACGATCCTTCAGTCGTGTTAACAATTATTCAATGTTATCATAAAATAAATGTATATAAATAATGTACACATTTCATTACATTCTAATGCTTGATATAAATTAATTTTCTTTTTAACATTAATCAAACACCAATTTTGGCCATGGGAAAGGCACGTGCATATTGGTCGTGCCACGAGTAGGGCTGTAAACGAATTGAACGTTCAGCGAACCGTTCGTGAACTGTTCGGCGGGAAGTTCGTTTATGTTCGTTTATTTAATAAATGAACGAACATGAACATGTTTTTTTGTTCGTTTAGTTAAATGAACGAACATGAACAATGGTTTCGTTCGTTCATTTATGTTCGTTAATGTTCATTCGTTTACGTTCGTTTATGTTCGTTTACGTTCGTTTATGTTCGTTTATGCTTGTTTATACATAAACATATTTATATAATATGAAATTAATGTGTAAAATCATCAAGTAAATTGATCTTTTAGACTTTATTTTTCATACCTCCTAAGTTAACCCGGTTTTTCATTTTGTTAAGGTATTTTTTTACGAACAGAATGATGAGTATGGTGGTTTTTTTTGTTCATTTGGGTTCGTTCGTTCGTTTATGTTCATTTAAAGTCGTTCGTTTATGTTCATTTAAGTTCGTTTACCGTTCGTGTTCGTTCGTTTGTTCGGTTAAGTTAAACGAACGAACATGAACAAGCCTCCGTTCGTGTTCGTTCGGTTCGTTTACAGTCCTAGCCACGAGAGTGACGGTGTAGGGAACATGTATATGCACGTGCGTGAAGCATCAAAGAAATTCAGTCAAACTACTTGAATTAGTCGTTGTAACGACCCAGACCCTTTTTCGAAGTGTTTTGTGGTTAGTGTGGAGTTGTAAATGAAAGTAGAAGTTGAGGGGCCTTTTTGGTAATTGTGAGAGGGGGTATAAAAGGGCACAAAACCCTAGGTATCTTTTCATTTCCCTGATTTGGTGTGTGTCGGCTGATAATTTAGAGAGAAAAGGAGGCATTTGAGTTTGAGGCTTTTTGTGCAAGAAGAGAAGAATAATCAAGTGGTAGAATCAGAAGGAGGATTGGATTTTGGAGTTTGTTCTCTGCAGCAATCAATCAGGTAATCCTTAATCCATAACCTCAGCTAAGATTCGTCTGGTGATTTGTGGTTTTGAGAGTTTTCTTGCAAAAAGTTGTTTAAGACCATTAAGGGAGATTTAAGCATCTTTGGGTGGTGTTTAGGCAGTAAAACTTTGGGGGATTTGATTTTGGGCTTGTATGTAGTTAATCGTCGCATTATCTTACTGTTTAATGGGTGTTTGGCATGATTTCGAGCATTAAACTCGAACAACGCCTCGTCCGGAAACCTTCTTGCGAAGCAGGTGTCCGGAAGTTGTCTGGGTAGCTTCTTGTCGCAGGTTACCGGGTATAGTGTCCGGAAAGGTTAAGTGTCCGGAAAGGTTAAGTGTCCGGAATGTAGAGTTATCCGGAAAGTGGTGTTATCCGGAAAGTGGTGTTATCCGGAAAGCAGGGGTGTCCGGACATTGTGGTGTCCGGTAAGTAGAAATGTCCGGTAAAGTCTTGTATCCGGTAAGTTCGGTACCCGGAAAGGGGTATCGTTCGGAGAGTAGAAGTTATCCGGAAAAGGGGTGTTGTCCGGATTAGTTGTCGTCCGGATTGGTGTGAGTGTCCGGATTCTTTGGGCGTCCGGAAAATCGGGGTTGTCCGGAGAGTTGTTATTATCCGGATACTTTTGCTGAGTAGTTTGTATTATGTCCTTTTATTCAGGAAAGTCGATTGGAAGTTGGGAACCGATTAGAAACGAGAAGTAAGAGCACAGGTGAGTTTTCTAAACTAAAATGTATGGCTTTTAAAGTGTTTTCAAAATGTGTTATGAATGTTGAGAAATTGCCATGCATTATTATTATGCTTTAATTGCATGAAAGTTGTTTAAAGTTTTATGTAGAATGTATGCATACATCATGGAGATGTAAACTGGCAAAGACGGGAGAGTAGTTCCGCCAGCTCTCGTGCGGGAAGGGAGGTCCCTATATGCCAGGAGCGAGGCTCCACAAGGCAGCATGAGGCTGACTCGTTGTCACCTTTGGGTGGCTTCAGGGTGTCAGATTACGAGTAGGCGGACTTTAGTCCGTATATGATTTTGACGTGTTGAGTATGAGCGTTTTATGCTGAAAAGATAAACTGTTTTAAATGCTTGATAACTGTTAGGAGGGACTCACTAGACCTCATGGTCTAACCCTCGCATTTTCAAAATTAAAACCTTTTCAGGTAAGCAGGTTTCCAGGAGCTCGGGCAAATAGGCTGAGCTTAGCGTGAAGAGACAAGAAGTGTAGGGACACCCTAGCATTTAGTTTTTCTCAGTTGTGTAGGTTGTTTCCGCAAACCTTTTTAGTATTTGTAATGAAATTTTGAGACCGTGATTTTGGGATGTCATGAATTTGACGTTTTGCATGATATTTTTGGTTGGGTCTTTACAGTTGGTACCAGAGCCATAGTTTAAGGGATTTAGGTGACCGGAAGGGCCTAAACTTAAACTTGGGAGTAGAAATCACAACTGAGAATCAGGAAAATGCGTTAGGAGGTCACTATTATAGAGATAGGACTGATAGGGTACTGAGGACTGTCATGTAAGGTAAGTTTGAAATTTCACCTGGCCAGTGTAATTGCGAACTTACAGGTACATGTATGTGCTTAACCTGCCTTATTATTCCGAAGTGGTAGTAAGAAACTAGTGTTTATGTCGTGTGCCAGTACTTTAGAATGTCAGCAAGATCCCTGAGGGGTAGACTGAGACCTTTGTTGGGGAAGTTTCTTGAGAAGTCATGAATGATGTGATGTATGTATACATCGTGGAGACGGATTGTTGTTTGGAATGTTATGAGCCGTCTAGACTCTAGAGGTAGACCTTCGTGGTTCGAAGAGGATGAGTGATTACTTTTGAGTAAGTCTTCTGGATCAGGAGAGTCCCGATTCTAGGAATCGTGGGATAGATCTGTTCGGATAGTAAGGCGGGACAGTGTCGAGATCTTGAAGGTGTCAATCCAAGAGCGAGCAAGGGATTAGAGTCCTGACTCTTTAGTCGCGTTGTTCAGTGGCAGGATCATTGAAGAGAGATTTTTGTAGAATACTGAAAGCGTGTAGAAGTATAATATGAGATAAATTGGTCAAGATGAAAGTAATATGAAATAGTTGAGTAAGTGGACCGTTGAACGTATGTATAGACCGAGGGAGGGGGGGGGGGGGGCGACCGCTGGTCGAAAGTGGAGTGTCAATGATAAGTTGCGTGAGTAAAGCGATTGACCTTGTTGAGTGAGTAGCCTTCAATTTCAAGTCGAGTTTCATGCATTAAGATCGTATATGTGCATATGAGATTTTTCATAAGTAAAGTAAATGTGTAAATATCAAATTTGATCGGACATGAGTCGGCGTGTGCAAACGTATGTTTAAAGAAAAATGCAAATCCATTTACCTCGCACAATGAAGTCTTGAGGACTACGATTTACAAAATATTCCACTCTATTCATTATAAGTTAAATTGTTGCAAAAGTCAAGAAGACGTTTGAATGCAAAACTTTTATGACCAAGATAAGTATTGACATGTTGAAGTTATATAAGTAAATGTGAGAACCGACTGGTTTACTTCGTGTCGGTATGCCCTTTCAAAATTTTGTCGTATGAAAAGATTTTCATCCAATATTTATTTCTGTCGTAACAATATATTTTGGTGGAGTAAGATTAAGTTTTACGGAAAGTTGCATGCAAACGATTCTCGAGATCGTAGTGCAGGGTATTGAAGGGGTCGTGTGTACCCAAGTTGTTTCCAAGTGTTGTTTCTTTAAAATAATCAAAAGTGTGATGATTTATTTATCGCGTTGTCATGCATGAAGGCTATAAACTCACTAGGTCGTAGAGTACTACATTTTAAGCTAAGGAAGAACTTTTAGAGTGGAGAGGTGTTAGACAGACCAGGGGAGAATGTTCGTAGTTTTGGTACTTATGTTCAAGAGGAGAGATGAGCAGTGGAGGAGTCAGAAGTGGACTTTAGTGTCGGTTGTATGAGGGTCTGTACCCTCGTGCGATGACTGGAAATACAGTTGCCGAGGGACAGTTGTGTTCAGGGGAAGGACTAGAAGTCAGCAAGGTATTGGTATTAGCAACTCGTTATGAGTAGTGTGGTGAAGTAGAGATGAAATATCCGCGATGTTGAATAAGAGTTTTAAAGAGATCTTGTAATATTAATGTTTCACGAGTGAGTTTGAAATGAGGACGACGGGATGTGAATTTGATTATGATATGTTGGGAGGATTAGGTTCAGTAAGGGACCCTTGTTGAAGAATAGGTTAAGGAAGTATCAACAGGTCAACTATTGACGTTAAAGTCGGCAGTTGAGTAAGGTGTATGAGACCGAAGACTTGAATCAGAAGGTTGAAAGTTGAAGGACCACTTTGTAGGGGTGTTAAGATAGTGAAAGACTGCTGTTTTAGATAAGCGTTTTACCTACGAGATGGATGGTTCGTAAAGAATAAAGTAATTAGCACAAACGAAGTGAGGGTATAGATTATGTCGATCTGTGAGGGAGTGCGCCCTGTCTATATATTGGTTTGGGATCGCAAGAGCTAGCAGGAAACGAGTATGTTAGAGTTATTCAGAAATTCGTGTGTTGTGGTTCAACTAGAGTTGGGAGAGAGGCAATGTAGCGAAATAGACTCGGTTAGTTATGAATGAGGTCTTGAAGATAAGATTGAGTTGTGTACGATTGGCCATGAGAGTCTTGGTCTGCAGTGTGATGATTTAAGTGAGTAATGTACAGTTATTTAGTGGCAATAATTGCCAAGTCGAATGTGCCAGCTAGCGTCATAGCGATGAGAGATTAGAGAAAGAGGAAACTTCAGATAGAAGCCTGTTGGAGGTTTTGGTTGGGGTGTTCGTGTTGTTAACTAGGTTGTTGGAGCACGTAGGGTGTGAGTTGACGTCGTGATATGATTATGTTCGGGATAGCATCACGTAGTGGTGGTGGGTAGTTACCCAAAGGAGAAACCAAGTGTTTTTAGTTGTAAGAGTCGCTAAGTAAGTATATTTTGGAATTATTGGAAGTTTAAAGAAGATGATGGATGTATTAGTCAAAATGTGGTGGAATAGATGTGAAAACCTTAAAGAATGTGAGTTGTTGCTTATGTGTGAACGAATTGTCTGAGAAAGTAAAAGTTGGAGTTTAAAGAATTGATATGCATTATTTATTAATGCATATTATATCTTTTTCTTCTCCTTTTTAGTTAGGATTTGCTATTTTATCCCAACATTTGAGTCCTTTTAATGACTTATTTTCACCCTTTGTTTAATGGAGCTAAGATTATGATTTACCTGTCGTTTACTGCGTTAAGAAGGCTTATTATGTTTATTTATATAGTGCAGCCCTGCCCAATGCTACAGCATTGAAGACTGGATGATTGGAATGAAGAGAACACTTCTAGAAGACTTTTTGGTGCTGATTTTTGGGTATGACTCAGCCAACTTCTAGAAGACTTAAATCAAATGCTTGGTGAATTTTTTGTTCAGCTCTCGAAAGATAAACATGGGAGGCATGGGCACTATAGTATTGTGTACTTATTGAATAGTAGCAAGTTTGGTACATTAATAGTGTAGTTGTTGTCCTTTGGCATGGCTTGGTTTCCAACTCCATTTTGTATAAATAGGAGGTGTTTGTGTTGTTTTAGGAGAGGAGAAATCAGTTCACAAACTGATTTTGAATCACTTTATTGCTTTCCTTTAAATATTTATGCAAGTTAACTTATGATCTTCATCTTGTTCTTCATCTTCTTTTTAATATTCATAGCTTTTATGATTTGCTGCAGCTTTGTTCATAGCATTGCTGCACTAATTCATAATCTTTAAATTCTTGCACTTTATATTTAAGTCATTTACATTTACGTCTTTATTTAATGTCGTTTATTTATGCAATTTATATTTCTCGTAATTTACATTTCAGTATGAGTAGCTAAATTTCCATAGCTTGGGTGTGAGATTAAAGGGTGAGGTTTTAAACACAATGAAAAGTGGACATCGTTTCTCAATAATGATGTTCACCATTTCATGTTAAGTTTTATAAAAGTTCAAGTTACTTCTAGACGGATGATCACTTTGAAAGTGTTAAAGTGCCATGGTCTCAGAGATGAGTCATTGATATGCACGTCAATCCGAATGACAAAGAAAGTAAGCTTGAGAGAGCGACTGGCAAAGAGATTTGTCACCTCTGTTCTTTCTGGTTGATTTTGCCTGATAAGTTGATCATCTGTATGGATGGTAATAGTGTAGAGTGCGAGTCAGAGATGGCCCACTTAGAACACGTCAACTTAACTGATATGGGAATCGGCTCGAGAGAGTGATTTTTAACAAAGAGATTTGTTTATCCATATACTTGGAAGGACTCTTTTTGCTATTGATAGTTCTGACACATAACACCAGAGATGGGTTTAGTGGCTGCTAGATCAGTAGTAAATGGCAGAAAACCCGAGCGGGCAACCTGAAAAGTAGATGGTGAATGTAAGTGTTGAAAGACACAATGCTGTAGCATTGCCACAGCATTGGTCCGCTGGAAGTTTTGTTTAAATCTCACCCCAAGATCTTACACCCTTGCTATCCTTTATTAATTGTTATATCATCTGTGATAATTCCGACCACCAACAGAAAATCATTAATCTTCGACTTGATCCTTGGAAACCATTTCTTTTACTAGACTTTTATTGCGCTTTTACTCCAATCTCTGTGGGAACGATATCTGGTATTTTACCATTTTATTACTTGAAAGACGACATTAGATCTCGATGTATACTTGCGTTGAGGTTTAATTATCACACGTCTATCGGTGTATTCAAATCACTGTCAAGTTTTTGGCGTCGCTGCCGGGGATTGGCACGCTAAAAGTTTTTAAAAGTATTTTAAAAGATTTGATTTTTCTACCACCTTTGTTGCTTGTCATACGTCTTCATGTGTGTACAAGTAACACACTTTGAGTTTATCTTTCTGTGAATATGGATTCAATGGGATATTCGTTTCGGCCATATGAAACTGTTTTCTGTGACTTATGTGGCGGAAATCATTTCACATATTATTGCCCTTCGAACCCTGATTCCAATTATTTCATGGGAGATAGTAATTGGGATACCTCACACTTCAATGGTTATACTCAATCATGGGAGGATCATCCTAATTTTTTTCTAAATAATCAAAATCATGGCACTTTCACATCACCAACACCACCCTACCAAGATTGGAGTAACACTTGCGCAAATAATTTTGACCAATCTTGGGAGGAACAAGTTGATTTTTTTGAGAGTTTTCAAGGGGATGACTTTAATAACTCATTTTTACCCCCTACAACCTCTTTAGAACAAGTTGAAAACTTCGAATCTCTTGAAACTATGGTGAAAGAGTACACACAAAGAATGGAAATATCTTTTGCCAACATGTCGGCTTATATTGAAGAGATCAACAGACAAAACCAAATTCCTATACCAAGTGAGATTGAAAATTTTGAGTGTAATGGTAAGGATGAGGATGAGGTCAATACTTTGGAAAATAGTCAAGAGATGGAGAGTTACGAGGAAGAACCTGAGCATTTAAGCAATCCCTCTTCACTTCAAAATAGTGAAGAGGTGCAACACAATGCCAAGATTGTCATTAACCCCTACTTTGAATCTGTGCAGAAAAAACACATTGTTGCGGATGCTACAGCATTCATGCAGCAAAGATGCGTAGAAAATTTTCAAGTTATTTTTAAAAAGGGACGTGATGATCAATCCAAGGACTTGGGAAACTTCATAAAATCAAGTTCTATTGTTGGTGAGGTGGTGTGGAAAAATCTTTGGGGGATGACCTGTTCCCCCATTTGTTCCATTAAAATCTTGTGCCATGATCAAAGAGAGAAACACGTGATGAGAAACGTGTATAAACATAAGTGGAAAGAGAAACACCAATTTAATTTGGTGAGAACCGTTTGGGCTGAGGAGCATACTGATGTGCTCCAGCAAATTCCACCATGCCACAATAAGTTGTCAACAAGAGATCCGGTTGTTGAAAAAGAAGAACATCTTGCTAAAAGAAGAAAATGCGGATTCTTGTGTCGAAACATTCATTCCAACCACTTGGTTCACAACCTACTCCTATGGAGTAGGGCAGGTTCAAATCATTTACCTTAGTCTCCATGTTTTATTTTATTTTGTGTCTGGGATAATTTTACAATTTTTAGGTTTCTTTTCTTTTGCAAGATTACACATATAAGCATACCCTGTTTTTTGTTCATAACCCTAATAATTTTTTGAATCATGAATTTACCTAAGTTTTGTGTTCTTGTTAGAACTAGCAAATATCTTCTTGGGACACAACTTGACTCACACACCCTATACACATTTAGAGAATGATCTAGGCCTTCTTTTTAATTTCCAATAGCCACTTGTAGCCTTTATACACTCATACACTTCATGGGATACAATGGGGACATTGTATATTCTAAATTTGAGGGTGGGAAGGTTACACCCTAAAAGGAGGGTTACACCTTAAAGAAAGAAAATCAATACAAAAGAGCAAAGCTCTAATATGAAATTCTTGTGATCAAAGAAGTACCAAAAATGTCCCATAGGGGCAAGGTACACAAAGTCAACAAAAGGAGCACAAAGTGCCAAAAATTGAAATTTTTTGTGGAAATTTTGTTGAGAGAAAAGGCTTGGTGAGAAAATAAATGCCAAAGAGTGACCCTAAAAAGCCCTATTGATTCTAAATGTAGGATGTGTTGAGTCTAACAAAAAGAAGATTAGTGTTAGCTTATGATACACACACACACTTAGGCTTTAAATGAATGATAAAAGATGTATGAAAGGTTATGAATTCCATGGGGTATGTTCTACATTGTGTGGGCACCTAATGCCATATTCTTGCAAGAAATTTCAAAATTGGGTCATTTTCTTTTTAGGTCTTTTAGTTGTTTGGGGACAAACAACACTTTAAATTTGAGGGTGTGATATGCATTATTTATTAATGCATATTATATCTTTTTCTTCTCCTTTTTAGTTAGGATTTGCTATTTTATCCCAACATTTGAGTCCTTTTAATGACTTATTTTCACCCTTTGTTTAATGGAGCTAAGATTATGATTTACCTGTCGTTTACTGCGTTAAGAAGGCTTATTATGTTTATTTATATAGTGCAGCCCTGCCCAATGCTATAGCATTGAAGACTGGATGATTGGAATGAAGAGAACACTTCTAGAAGACTTTTTGGTGCTGATTTTTGGGTATGACTCAGCCAACTTCTAGAAGACTTAAATCAAATGCTTGGTGAATTTTTTGTTCAACTCTCGAAAGATAAACATGGGAGGCATGGGCACTATAGTATTGTGTACTTATTGAATAGTAGCAAGTTTGGTACATTAATAGTGTAGTTGTTGTCCTTTGGCATGGCTTGGTTTCCAACTCCATTTTGTATAAATAGGAGGTGTTTGTGTTGTTTTAGGAGAGGAGAAATCAGTTCACAAACTGATTTTGAATCACTTTATTGCTTTCCTTTAAATATTTATGCAAGTTAACTTATGATCTTCATCTTGTTCTTCATCTTCTTTTTAATATTCATAGCTTTTATGATTTGCTGCAGCTTTGTTCATAGCATTGCTGCAGTAATTCATAATCTTTAAATTCTTGCACTTTATATTTAAGTCATTTACATTTACGTCTTTATTTAATGTCGTTTATTTATGCAATTTATATTTCTCGTAATTTACATTTCAGTATGAGTAGCTAAATTTCCATAGCTTGGGTGTGAGATTAAAGGGTGAGGTTTTAAACACAATGAAAAGTGGACATCGTTTCTCAATAATGATGTTCACCATTTCATGTTAAGTTTTATAAAAGTTCAAGTTACTTCTAGACGGATGATCACTTTGAAAGTGTTAAAGTGCCATGGTCTCAGAGATGAGTCATTGATATGCACGTCAATCCGAATGACAAAGAAAGTAAGCTTGAGAGAGCGACTGGCAAAGAGATTTGTCACCTCTGTTCTTTCTGGTTGATTTTGCCCGATAAGTTGATCATCTGTATGGATGGTAATAGTGTAGAGTGCGAGTCAGAGATGGCCCACTTAGAACACGTCAACTTAACTGATATGGGAATCGGCTCGAGAGAGTGATTTTTAACAAAGAGATTTGTTTATCCATATACTTGGAAGGACTCTTTTTGCTATTGATAGTTCTGACACATAACACCAGAGATGGGTTTAGTGGCTGCTAGATCAGTAGTAAATGGCAGAAAACCCGAGAGGGCAACCTGAAAAGTAGATGGTGAATGTAAGTGTTGAAAGACACAATGCTGTAGCATTGCCACAACATTGGTCCGCTGGAAGTTTTGTTTAAATCTCACCCCAAGATCTTACACCCTTGCTATCCTTTATTAATTGTTATATCATCTGTGATAATTCCGACCACCAACAGAAAATCATTAATCTTCGACTTGATCCTTGGAAACCATTTCTTTTACTAGACTTTTATTGCGATTTTACTCCAATCTCTGTGGGAACGATATCTGGTATTTTACCATTTTATTACTTGAAAGACGACATTAGATCTCGATGTATACTTGCGTTGAGGTTTAATTATCACACTTCTATCGGTGTATTCAAATCACTGTCAAGAATGTATAGTGACGTCGAACTCTGGTGTCAGTTCGAGGTGATTCGGTCGGAAGCCTAAAGTTAGAATGTTAGTGCAACCGTTTGGTTACGTATAGTGATGAGAAAGCTTTTGCAGCTTGGGAATTGTCGGATGAGGGGGACGAGAAATGATAGTGGATAATGCTCTACGCTAAGGTGGGGAGGTGAAGACAGTAGGTCGGATTAAGTAAGTAAATCGGAAGTAGTAAACTTGACAGTAATGCCGATGGGTGTAGTGTTGTGTAGGCTGTCCTTGGTAAGTGTGCGAACTTTTGGAAAGAGTATTGAGGGAGGAAATTGTGTATGTTTTTGTGCAGGAAAGAAGTGGGTAAGACGACTTAATAAGTTAAGTTAGTGGCTTTGTGAGAGACGTTCAAGCGAACTGATCGTTCAGTGTAAGCTATTGAGAACTGTAGGGTGTGATCGTGGTTACCCCTCCTAGATGAGTAGGAGTAACCGAAGTTATGTTATATGGCTGGACGCACGTGGCAAGCAGTGAGAAATTGATGAGCCTTCAGGATAAGTTCAATTCGGATAGGTGAGTACTCAAATGAGGAAGTATAGAGGTTTCCTACTATTAGACACGTTAAGTGTGAAATGATGAAGTTGTGAGAACGTACGGATTAGTTGACGTGTTGTAACCAATGTGATTCGGGAAGGGGTTATGATCTGCTTAGACGTATGTCGGTTGGAAAAAGTAGTCTAGAAATTTCAGGTATACCAAGGAGAGGCTCATGGGTGCGAGCTTGTCGAGATGTACAAGGTTGGCCTGGTGCCGAGTTGTCAGTTAGCGAGTTTTCTTGGTAGAAGATTCTCGTTGTCGTGGCGGGAATTTCTGCCAAGTCCTTTTTCTTAAGGGAGTGTAATTGTATAAGAGACCTTAATTAGACGTGTTTAAAACTGTGAGTCCCGATGTGGGGACGGAGGCGCGGTTGACCTTGGTTTTATCAGGTAGTTTTAAGCGAGTATAGTGATCGAAGGGGGTACAAGTAAATAATGCAAGATGGCACGTTTTAGCAAGTGATGACTCGCCGAGGGCGGTTTCATGTATGAAGTGCGGTTATGTTTTCCATCTGAACGATTTGGGGCAGCCAAGTAGAACTGAATGGTTGAATTGAGAACATAAGACTGGGGAACCTCGAGAATTGAGAGATAGGTAAAGTGGACTACGTCTGTGGATCCGTCGGAGTTATGAAAGTTGAATAGATAGTGCGCGATCTTGAGGTACAAGATGAAATTTTGGGGGAATTCGTGGTGTGATGTGCGCCTCTGTTATGAGGAACAGATAAGGGAAGCTGTAGTAATGTCGACCTTGCGAGAATTACAGGCGATAAGAAGTTGACTTCTGTCTTTAGTGAGTAAGTTAGAGCAGCGGCATATAAGTTAGACTTGCCAGAAGAAATAAGAGGAGTGCATCAAACTTTTCTTGTGTCAAATCTGAAGAGATGTTTGGCTGAGACCGATGTAGCCATTCCATTTGAAAATGTTAGCATCGATGAGAGACTGTCGTACGAAGAAGAACCAATAGAGAAATTCGGCCAGTAAAAGTTCAGTGTAGGTATCATAAGGGGGCGAGAGGCAGCGTGGGAGGTAGAATCCGATACGAAGTCTAGGTACCCTATCCTTTTCGAAAATGGAATTCCGGGGACGGAATTCTTTTGAGGGGGGAGAGTTGTAACGACCCAGACCCTTTTTCGAAGTGTTTTGTGGTTAGTGTGGAGTTGTAAATGAAAGTAGAAGTTGAGGGGCCTTTTTGGTAATTGTGAGAGGGAGTATAAAAGGGCACAAAACCCTAGGTATCTTTTCATTTCCCTGATTTGGTGTGTGTCGGCTGATAATTTAGAGAGAAAATGAGGCATTTGAGTTTGAGGCTTTTTGTGCAAGAAGAGAAGAATCATCAAGTGGTAGAATCAGAAGGAGGATTGGATTTTGGAGTTTGTTCTCTGCAGCAATCAATCAGGTAATCCTTAATCCATAACCTCAGCTAAGATTCGTCTGGTGATTTGTGGTTTTGAGAGTTTTCTTGCAAAAAGTTGTTTAAGACCATTAAGGGAGATTTAAGCATCTTTGGGTGGTGTTTAGGCAGTAAAACTTTGGGGGATTTGATTTTGGGCTTGTATGTAGTTAATCGTCGCATTATCTTACTGTTTAATGGGTGTTTGGCATGATTTCGAGCATAAAACTCGAACAACGCCTCGTCCGGAAACCTTCTTGCGAAGCAGGTGTCCGGAAGTTGTCCGGGTAGCTTCTTGTCGCAGGTTACCGGGTATAGTGTCCAGAAAGGTTAAGTGTCCGGAATGTAGAGTTATCCGGAAAGTGGTGTTATCCGGAAAGTGGTGTTATCCGGAAAGCAGAGGTGTCCGGACATTGTGGTGTCCGGTAAGTAGAAATGTCCGGTAAAGTCTTGTATCCGGTAAGTTCGGTACCCGGAAAGGGGTATCGTCCGGAGAGTAGAAGTTATCCGAAAAAGGGGTGTTGTCCGGATTAGTTGTCGTCCGGATTGGTGTGAGTGTCCGGATTCTTTGGGCGTCCGGAAAATCAGGGTTGTCCGGAGAGTTGTTATTATCCGGATACTTTTGCTGAGTAGTTTGTATTATGTCCTTTTATTCAGGAAAGTCGATTGGAAGTTGGGAACCGATTAGAAACGAGAAGTAAGAGCATCAGGTGAGTTTTCTAAACTAAAATGTATGGCTTTTAAAGTGTTTTCAAAATGTGTTATGAATGTTGAGAAATTGCCATGCATTATTATTATGCTTTAATTGCATGAAAGTTGTTTAAAGTTTTATGTAGAATGTATGCATACATCATGGAGACGTAAACTGGCAAAGACGGGAGAGTAGTTCCGCCAGCTCTCGTGCGGGAAGGGAGGTCCTATATGCCAGGAGCGAGGCTCCACAAGGCAGCATGAGGCTGACTCGTTGTCACCTTCGGGTGGCTTCAGGGTGTCAGATTACGAGTAGGCGGACTTTAGTCCGTATATGATTTTGACGTGTTGAGTATGAGCGTTTTATGCTGAAAAGATAAACTGTTTTAAATGCTTAATAACTGTTAGGAGGGACTCACTAGACCGCATGGTCTAACCCTCGCATTTTCAAAATTAAAACCTTTTCAGGTAAGCAGGTTTACAGGAGCTCGGGCAAATAGGCTGAGCTTAGCGTGAAGAGACAAGAAGTGTAGGGACACCCTAGCATTTAGTTTTTCTCAGTTGTGTAGGTTGTTTCCGCAAACCTTTTTAGTATTTGTAATGAAATTTTGAGGCCGTGATTTTGGGATGTCATGAATTTGACGTTTTGCATGATATTTTTGGTTGGGTCTTTACGGTCGTTCGGATTTTGAATCAAAAAAATCATTTATATTTATTCAAATAATCATTTTCCTTTTAACGTAAATTTATTCAAATGAATAAGATTATTCTAATAACTTGTTTTATAATAATATTCAATAAATTAGTTATAAAAAAAGACAAATAATAAGAAATATAATGCACACTAGAAAGTTCATTGTTATATTCACACGTATATATATAGACGTGTTCAAACGAAAACGCTAACTATTTAAGAAGAAAAAAAGGAAAGAAGAAAAAAATCAATCAGGTTGTAGCGCAGTGGTTGATCGCCCTGGGTGATGTGGTGGAATATCCCATCTACCCAGGGTTCGATTCCAGGCGTCCTCAACATTGATAAGACATCTTTAAGTTTCAAAATTGCCAGAGATTAGTCCGGGCTGTGCCTGAGATACCCTTTAAAAAAAATATTTAAGAAAAAAATACAAGAACGGTCGTTAATGTATAAAATCATACACGATTCACGTACAAAATCATATATGATTCACGCGACTTGTCACACAAATTTGCTCGCGTCCATTTTTTTGTAGTTAGTGTAAAATCACATGTGATTTTGCACATAAGCGATCGTTTTCGTGTTTTCTTAAATAATTAATGTTTTTATTTGAGCCTTCCTATATATATTAATCTGATATTTTAATAATTTATAAGTGTTATGTCTTTACTTAAATGTTTTAACATTTAATAAATATTGCTTATCTATTAGTTTTTTATTAATAAATCAAATGTAGGTAAATATGATACAATAAAAGAAAACATTAAAACATACTTTTTATTTATTTTTAACACACACACACACATATATATATATATATATATATATGATTAAAAATATTTACAAATTAAAATAACATGCTTTATTTGGTTTATTTTATACTAATTATTTTGCTAGATGAATTATTTGTTTTTAAACTATAGTGAAAAAAATATTTAATTGTAATTTTATTATAAAATTAAAACATATACTTTTTATGTTATGCTATCACTTTTACAAATGGATAAAAACGACTATAACATAAAATATTTTTTAATTATTTCTAAAGTGCATATTACACTTGAAAAATGTGTTAGGAATCATTCTTTTCAATCAAAAATAAATGTCTATAATAAAAAATATACATAATTTTAAGAATATATTAAATCTTTTAATCAAAAAAAGAAAAGTTTATCTCTAATAATAGATTTTTTACTTTTGAAATTTAGAAAATAATACTTATTTTAAAACAAATTAAAATAATAATGTATATATTTATTTTGAGATAAGTAAATTTGTAATAATACATAATTTAATGGTCATTTATGTACGATTTATGTAAGAATACACATTTAATTCTACAATTATTGTCAAAACGAAAATTAAAATGGATAATAATTAAACCAAAAAAAACAAAAAACAAGAGCAATAATAGAGAAGGGCCGGAAGGCAAAGACACATGATTGCTGACAATCACTCCTCAGTCCTCACATATCTCACGTGCCGAGTCCCACCCCACTAATCATCAATCAATATTATATATATATATATATATATATAGAGCAAAATTTAGGAGAGAGAGTTAAGAAGAAGTCTCCATCAAGTCTTTAGAATTTTCTTAAAGTTTTGATTTTTTTTTAAATCAAAGGTAGCATTAAATGAGTTAATCATTTTATTTCTTCTTTACTAATTGTTATTGTTTTATTTATTCAATATTAATATTTTAACAAATCAAAATATTATATAGGGAAATTAATTAAAATGCCAAAAGTTTGACCAAGTGTTACCAAAATGCCACAAAATTTCGGCGGTTTACCAAAATGCCCTAATGGCCCGCGATGGAGCCCGCGATCGCGGGCTTGGGCTGACGTGGCGCATGACCTGGCCGAAAAGAGCCCCGCGAGCCCCTAAACTTTGGCTGCGGTGCACATTTGTCCCCTGCCCGCGATCGCAGCCCGCGATGGACCAAAAATTTACACTTTTGGTCTCTGTACTTGGACGAATTTTGCATGCTTTTACTGTTTTTCCACAATTATTGTACTTTGAAGACCAATTTGTGGTTCAAATTCACTGGCATGTTTGAGATTTCATCCATAAATATCAGTAATATGCAATTCACACTTGTTCTTGCTTTCTTTCTTGATTTCTCTCTTGCTTTCTTTCTTTGAATTGCTTTCTCTCTTGATTTCTCTTCTCTCATTTCATCCACAAATGGCATCTTCATCAAACCCTAAGTCTACTCCTGAAAAAATGCCACCTCAAATCGAGGTCGCCATAGCAAAAAAGGAAAAGGAGATAGATGAACTAATAGAAGAGTGGAAAAAAATGATGGACAGGAAGGCAGTCCATTTGAGAAAGATCGAAGAGGAAGACAGGGAGATCAAAATGATGAAAGGGGATATAAAAGCTCGGGAGGCTCGTGTTCGTCGAGAACAAGAAGCAATTCACCATATTATGCAAGACTTCGCAATTGTTCAAGCGAAGGTAAACGAGAAGCAAGCTTGGATTGATGAAACTAAATCAATTTTTAAGTAGGTGGTGGTTGTTTTAGTTGTTTTGTATTTTTTTTACTGTGTTGTTGTTTGTATTTTTTTGTTGTTTTGTATTTTTTTACTGTGTTGTTGTTTGTATTTTTTTGTTGTTTTTTTACATCATGTAAGGTCAAGTCAGAGGTTACCTAAACTCATTTGCTAAAGTGTGTCCGGGTTGTGGTACACAATGGCCATACGTGGTTGCAAAAGCAGAAGCCGTTGAAGAAGAGTCAGAAAGATTAAAGACGAAGAGCATGTTGGATGGAATACAAACTAGCTGTGTTATCAATGTTCATTTAAAAGCATATGTATGTGTGTATATATAATATGAATATATATATCATTTACAAACTAGCTGTGTTATCAATGTTCATTTAGAAGCATATGTATGTGTGTATATATATATAATATGAATATATATATATATCATTTACAAACTAGCTGTGTTATCAATGTTCATTTAGAAGCATATATATGTGTGTATATATAATATGAATATATATATATATATCTTTTACAATTCACCGTTTAGATCAACAATATCATATGTGTTTGTTCCATATGGTTCAAGCTGTGACGGGCCCGGGGTGTGACTGACTGAATGTCTCCTTGGCACGGTTGAAGGGGCGGGATTTGGACACTCTCCACGAGTGTGTCCTACGCATTGGCACCGAGTACATCTTCGTTGTATCGAACTTTCACCACGTGATGGACGTCGGTCGTTCTTTCTCGGTCTCCCGGCTCTGTTCTTATCCATTAAAGGTGGATAGCATGGCAGAAGCGGGTCGGGTGGATACACCCATGCTGCAGGGGGTCCAGCTGGGTTTATTACCTCCACGTATGTTTTCCGGTAATATTTGGACGTGAAGAAAGGTACAACCAAGTCGCTGCAATCTGTACGACCCATATATCTTGCTGCAGCGATGGCATGGCCGCACGGTAACCCAGATTTATCCCATTCGCAACACGAACAAAGGTGGTCTTCCATATTCACAATCGTGTGAAGATAGTCATCATGCACCTCGTACTTCCCATACCCGATTGCTCTTACCGGCCATGTCGCCGCACGACGCACCCTGTACTGAACGATCTTCTCCGCCGTTGGTGTGAGTGCATTTTGCATCTCAGCTCCTTTTAGGCGTCGAATTTGGTACCACTCTTGTTGAAAGGCCCGAAAGTAGTCCATAAGATTAACAATCGGACATCTACGCGCAAAACGGGAGAGTGCATTCACAGACTCTGCACTATTCGAGGTCAGAATGTCATACCGTTGTCCAGGAAAATGGGCCGCGGACCACCTCTCCGGTCCAGCTTCGTCAAAGACTTTGGCTGCTTCGTCGGCACTATATCGTAGCATATTCATGTGCTTGTTAAACTCCCGATCCGTATATGCTCTGCATGCCGCCCAATAGACATCCTTGTTGGTCGTAATACGTTTGTCCTTGGATTTGGCGTTCATCTCCAAATGTCGACAGCATATGGCGTGAGGGGCGTTTGGGTACATGGCAGAGATTGCGGCGCTTATGGAAGGAGCCCTGTCAGACATAAACACCAACCCTTGCGGGTCTCCGATAGCTTGTCTCAACATGGACAGAAACCAAGTCCACTCGTCACCGGTTTCGGACTTGCCTACGCCGAAAGCTACTGGAACGATGGAGTTATCCCCGTCCATGGCAACCGCCAGGAACATCATACCCAAGTAATGGCCCTTTAAATGGACTGCGTCTATTATCAGGACACGACGTAGATTTGCCACAAATGTGCGGATCTGCAAAAACATAGGTGGTTTTCCTTTGTAAATGTTATAGTTTATAATGTGTAAACATATGACGTGTTAAAATACGTACCGCGGGTCCAAGGGCCACGAAGCACATCTCAAACCGTCGACGTGAATCGGTCCGTAGCTGCGTGACAGTACCAGGGTTCTGCAGCTGCAAATTATATAAATATGTCGGGAGTCGTTCATACGACTCCTCGAACGTGCCTCTCACCATAAACAGTGCATGGCATCGCGAACGCCAAGCTTGGTGGTAATCAATCGTGACGCCGAACTGCTGGTGAACATCGTGGACGATGTCCTTTGGACGCAATGACCTACTAACATCAACAAATTTGTTTTTCAGTATCGCACCCAAAGTCTTTTTGCCGGCTTGTTTGTGGTGGGGATTCAGTTGCGTCCTCGTACAAGTGTGTACGTCGTGCAACTTTCTAATCATGAACGCCCCTTCTTTGCCACCCGTGTCAATCGCGTACATCCTCCAGTCACAGTTTTTTCTGGCACATTCAACTATGTATCTAGTTTTGTCAAATTTCGACGTGCGCCTTTCGAAACCCTCTTCCAAGAACTTAAGTCCGACCTGACTTGCCAAGAGATCATTCGACTCGAATATCTGACCTACATGTAACATTTCACTGCGAATATAAGGTGTAGGTTCGTAGGTTTGTGTCTGGGTATGGGAGTCTGGAAGAATAGGGGGCATATCAAAAAAGTCATTTATCTGACTACATGATTTTCTACTAGGGGTATATTCTTCGTGATCATCACTATCGGTGTCTGATCTGTCTATTTCAGAATTACCCGTTCTGAAAACGTGGGTTTCGTCATCAGCAACTCCAGCAGTACGCCCTTCGTGTGGTTGTGGTGGTTGTTGTTGTTGCGTCTCCGGAATACAGTCGTTAAGACCATATGAATGATCTAAATGAACCGTTGGGGCGTCGGACGCCTGAAGTTGAGAATCAGGCTGCTCTATTTGGAGGTCTTCGTCGTCACCGTCGTCGTCGTTTTCGTCGGATACGCCGGGATACACAAAAAGTAATGGGGGCCTTTCTGAATCGACTGCAAAGTGCAGAAAAGTAGAGATATCCCATCGTTGGATAAATCCACAAATGACCCATCGCCATTTTTAAACACTAACTTGCAAACAGCAGAAGGGTTGATTCCACATTTTTGCATGGCGTATGCAAGAAATTTCTGATAAGTATAGTTTACTGGCACTTTTACACCATGCTTAGATTTATAAGCAAAATTCCACTCATTGTTATCTTGCTCCCAGTCACCATCAAAACAGAAATATAGCTTAGCTTTTGCAACAGATGAACTCATTTTTTCAGTAGTATCTCAAACACAAAATATTGCAGAAAGAAATCAAGAAAGAAGTATGAAATCGGTGTGTGGATTATGGATTGCATTTTACATCTACTTATCAATGAAACAACCAACATTGATGACAACCAATCTCTCATTTCATCCACAAACTGGTATTCCAAAAACACTGATTTAACATTGATGAAAACATGCAAATGAATTTCAACCACAAATTGGTCTTCAAAGTACAATAATTGTGGAAAAAACAGTAAAAGCATGCAAGATTCGTCTAAGTACAGGGGCTGAAAGTGTAAATTTTCAGGGACCAAAAGTGTAAGTTTTTGGTCCATCGCGGACTGCGATCGCGGGCAGGGGCCAAATGTGCACCGCGGCCAAAGTTTAGGGGCTCGCGGGGCTCTTTTCGGCCAGGTCATGCGCCACGTCAGCCCAAGCCCGCGATCGCGGGCTACATCGCGGGCCATTAGGGCATTTTGGTAAACCGCCGAAATTTTGTGGCATTTTGGTAACACTTGATCAAACTTTTGACATTTTAATTAATTTCCCTATTATATATATCACATTTTTAACAACAATATATATAATTATAATCTTTTTTCTTATTATTTTTTAATTATCTATATAGATCAAAGATTTTAATTAAATTAACCCAACATCTAACAATATGCTTATAAATTAAATACTTATTTTAATATGATATATTTTTTTATCTTTTAGTAGGGTAACAATCAATATATATATATATATATAAAGCAAAATGTAGGAGAGAGAGTTAAGGAGAAGCCTCCATTGATGCTTTAGAATTTTCTTAGAGTTTTGATTTTTTTTAAAATCAAAGGTAGCATTAAATGAGTTAATCATTTTATTTCTTCTTTATTAATTGCTATTGTTTTATTTATTCAATATTAATATTTTAACAAATCAAAATATTATTTATATCACATTTTTAACAACAATATATATAATTATAACCTTTTTTCTTATTATTTTTTAATTATCAATATAAATCAAAGATTTTAATTAAATTAATCCAACATCTAACAATATGCTTATAAATTAAATACTTATTTTAATATGATATATTTTTTTATCTTTTAGTAGGGTAACATCAATATATCAATATATCAATATATAAAGCAAAATGTAGGAGAGAGAGTTAAAGAGAAGCCTCTATTGATGATTTAGAATTTTCTTAGAGTTTAGATTTTTAAAAAAAATCAAAGGTAGCATTAAATGAGTTAATCATTTCATTTCTTCTTTACTAATTGCTATTGTTTTATTTATTCAATATTAATATTTTAACAAATCAAATTATTATTTATATAACATTTTTAACAACAATATATATAATTATAACCTTTTTCTTATTATTTTTTAATTATCAATATAAATCAAAGATTTTAATTAAATTAATCCAACATCTAACAATATGCTTATAAATTAAATACTTATTTTAATATGATATATTTTTTTATCTTTTAGTAGGGTAACATCAATATATATATATATATATATAAAGCAAAATGTAGGAGAGAGAGTTAAGGAGAAGCCTCCATTGAGTCTTTAGAATTTTCTTAGAGTTTTGATTTTTTTTAAATCAAAGGTAGCATTAAATGAGTCAATCATTTCATTTCTTCTTTACTAATTGCTGTTGTTTTATTTATTCAGTATTAATATTTTAACAAATCAAAATATTATTTATATCACATTTTTAACAACAATATATATAATTATAACCTTTTTTCTTATTATTTTTTAATTATCAATATAAATCAAAGATTTTAATTAAATTAATCCAACATCTAACAATCATCAATATATATATATAAAGCAAAATATGGAGAGAGAGTTAAGGAGAAGCCTCCATTGATGCTTTAGAATTTTCTTAGAGTTTTGATTTTTTTTAAATCAAAGGTAGCATTAAATGAGTTAATCATTTCATTTCTTCTTTACTAATTGCTATTGTTTTATTTAATCAATATTAATATTTTAACAAATCAAAATATTATTTATATCACATTTTTAACAACAATATATATAATTATAACCTTTTTTCTTATTATTTTTTAATTATCAATATAAATCAAAGATTTTAATTAAATTAATCCAACATCTAACAATATGCTTATAAATTAAATACTTATTTTAATATGGTATATTTTTTTTTATCTTTTAGTAGTGTAACAATCAATATATCTTTATATATATAAAAGTAAGATCCAATGATAATGATGTGGCACTCTAAGATTTGAGTATTCTATATTTCTTGGATGGAGAATTGTTTTTGTCTATCCCACATTGATGGAGAGATGGAAAATTGACAATTGTTGTTAGGTATATGAAAGGAGGTTGAAATGTCTATGTTTCAACTCTTGGGTTGAGACCTCTTGGCTAATCCTCTAAAACTTATGTTGTTGGTTCATGTTGGCTAACCCTCCAATATTTTATATTAAAAGAAAAACCAAGAAAAATGACTTGGCTTCATAAGATTTTGAGTATTCCTCAAACATCGAAATGTGGTTGTGTTTGCTTATCCCACATTGGTTTGAAGAAGGAAAAGTGAATGTTGAAAGTGTGTTTATAAAAGGAGGAATACATTCTTTTGTAGCAAATTATGTTGTTGGCTCAAATGAGTAAACACTATTTTCTTACAAAATACTTTCTTTAAATCTTGAAATGTGGTTAAGTTAACTTATCCCACATTGGTGAGATAAAAAAGAATTGAAAGATGAAAATGTGTATATGAAAGGGAGGAGTCATTCTTTTATAGCAAGTCATGTTGTTGGCTCAAATGAGTCTAACACTTTTTTTGCAAAAAAAAAAATCAATTGAAAGATGAAAATGTGTATATGAAAGGGAGGAGTCATTCTTTTCTAGCAAGTCATGTTTTTGGCTCAAATGAGTCTTAACACTTTTTTGCAAAATAAATAAATCAATCTTTATATATATAAAAGAGAAAACCAAGAAGAGTTGAGGTGACACCATGAGAATTGAGTATTCTCAAATGGTGGATTGTAGTTAAATTTTGAGTATCCCACGTTGCTAAGAAATGTGTTATATCAATAGAAGAGTTGGGTATATAAAGTTTGAGGAGAAACATTTGAAAACTAAAAGGGTCATTTGGCTACTTATGTCATTTTTAACCCCCCCCCCCCTTTTTTTTTAATAAAAATAGTTATTTTTAGCCTACATGTTGAAAGATCAATATACAACGGTAAAAAAATAATATATCAATAGAAGTGTTGTGGTTGAGTTTTTTGTATCCCATATTGATATATCAATAGAAGAGTTGGGTATATAAAGGATGAGGAGAAACCATTGATAAAATAATCTAAGAGAATAAGGTAGCAACTCCGACACTTTAAAAAATAGAAATCATATTTTATTTTTTCTTATGTTTGCATTCCACATTGAATGAAATCGTGAAATAGGCATGAGGGAGGTGGATACATAAATGAAAGGGTCAACTCTTTTATCTCAATATTGTTTGCATCCACATCAGATGATGAAATGAAAGTGGCAAGAGGGAGGCAAGTACAAAAGAAATGGCTAACATGGAAGCTAGAACAAACCTATCTTTTTCTATTGTCAACGTTTTGGTCAAGCTCAAGTATAGTATATGTTTTTCATAGTTTAACATACATTTCCCGGTTTTCGGCCTTTTAGTTAAGATCAAGTATATTATATATTGTTTTTAGTTTCTCATATCATTGTTTGCATCCTAAATTGGATGAAAGAATGAAAGAGGCATGAGGGATGTGAATACAAAAAAAAGGCCAAGTTTTTTTCTTAATATTGTTTGCATCCTAGATCGGATGATGGAATGAAAGTGGCAAAAGGGAGGTGAGTACAAAAGAATTGGCTAACAATAGAAAAAACATATCTTTCCCGAATCTCGATCTTTTGGTTAAGATAAAGTATAATATATGTTTAGTTTAATATCCAATATCTTGGTCATCGTCCTACTTGGTATTTTTTTTATGAGGCATGCCCATTATACTAGCTTGATGAAATGATTATTTATGCGTCGTCTTAGTCTTAAACTACTACCAAGGCTTGGCGCAACCCTCTAATTTACAATTCAAATATTGTAGAATGGTTGTTCATAAAGATGAACTTTAATTTTTGAAAATATCTTCATACCGTCTATTCTCTCACATTATTATTTGCATCCCACATTGGATAAGATAATGAAAAAGGCATGAGGAAGGTGGATACAAAAAGAAAATGCCATTTGTTTTCTCAAATTATTATGTGGATCCCACATCGGATGATAAAATGAAAGTTGCAAGAGGGAGATGGGTACAAAAATAAAGAGCCAACAATGGGATAAACATACATTTTCTTGAATCTCAACATTTTTTGTTAAGCTCAAGTGTATTTGTTTTTATTTGTTTAATATTTGATATGTGAGTCATCGACCCCACTTGATATTAATTTTATTTTCTATGTGGGAATGTCTATTATCCTAGCATGGTAACGTGGTTCTTAATTGCGTGTCTTGAGTTTACACTACTAGCACAGTGGAGCTACTTGGGGGAAAGAAATCTTGGGTCAATCAGTGGAGCACTTGCACCGATATATGGTGCATCTGGGAAGATACCAGTGAATGTTATACCGGTAGACTACATGGACAATGCATGCTGTTGCGATTCTTGGTTCGTTTCTATTTGTTGTATGCCATCCTCCATTGTCAAGGAAGGGGAAAGGAAGTTGCGTATGTAAAAAATAAACAATAACCATCCACTTGATGGGTTAACATATTTCTTTTCAACAGAGAGCACATTGCATCTCTTGGGACTATTTATGGAGTTTAGAGCTGACAATCAACAATTTTTACCTTCTTTTAAATAACTTCTTCTCTCTAGGCTATATATAATATACATATCTACAAGTTACAAGTTACTTGATATAAGTTAACGTTCACAACGAGTGTCTATGTTTCTACCTACTCGTACCCAGATAAGAATATTACCTTTAAAGCAATTAATACTTTGAAGTTTTATTTTAAAAGTGACCTTCTTCGAATAATGTTTCATTCACTTCCTCAGAATGATCATTTGATTCTAAACTGAGAACTAATGCAGAAGGTGCAACATATTACTAAAACGAAACAAATTAAAATTTTAAATAATAAAGATGTAGGGTTAGTTGTTCAGAACTGAAAGCAAGAAAACCTTCAAAGTTAGTTTATTGTGAAGGTTTTTTCAATCGTTTAATACCTTGTCATTTAATTCATTGTCATGCACTTAATCCTCTTCATATAGTCTTCTTCTGCATGGTCTTCTTCATCATCTCATCATTTTGGTTGTGTATGTTTAAAATACATCTCTGCTTTTTGATTTTCTTCTCCTTAACTTAAAAGACATAAAAAATCAGTAATAGAAACTAAAGCAATGTACTAAATAGTACGTTTGTTAAACATACTAGAAACAGACAACCAACAATCTTTATCCTTTTTAGTGTTAAGGTCATATTAGATAATTTTTGTTAAGGTCATATTAGATAATTTGTGTTTCGTCATTTCTTCTTAGTTTGTGTATTTTCTTCTTGTGTGCATTCTTTTGGGGGTTTCCTTTTACAGCTCATAATTCCGCTCTTTGAGCTTCGTTCCAAAATACACTTTCATGCTCGTCACAAATACCTCACACTCAACCAAATTCTTCTTCATTCTCCAATTCATTTGCAGCTTTCTACCTTATTCTGAAGCTCTATAATATCATCAGGTCTTTGAAGGGTCAACCTCAGATAGATAATGGCAAAAGATGCTACACTGTAAAAGTAAAGTAAAAGATAAAGTTTATATCACTAATCAAACATGGTTGTATTCGAGAAAAGACCTGTTATCATTGTTGGAGTTGCATAAAGCCTTCCCTCTTAAGAATTTGGAAAAAAACATGTTTATTACATACTATTACCTAAAAGAACATAGAATCCTAAGAGCAAACTACGATGAAAAGTTAAGGTTACTTGATAAAATAGAACCTTCACAGTTAGTTTATTGTGAAGGTTGATTTGTTTCAAGTGAAAGTAGACGTGTAGAACCAATTCATACGAACATACGCACCAAATACAGGAAAAAACATGCTTTATTATGTACTAATACATTAAAGTACAAAGAAACTTAAGAACAAACTACAATGAAGAGTTAAGGTTACTTGATAAAATTGAACCTTCACAACAACCTTGTTGTGAAGTTTCATTTGTTTCAAGTGAAAGTAGAATCAATCTTTATGAACGTAAGTATGAAACATATGATATTGTCTCATCCTAATTTTAGTGATTCATTACTTGAGACTTATATGATTTGTCTATAGGAGGTTCAATAATAATAATAATGGCTATTATTATTATAAAGATCAAGTGACATTTAATGGAATACACAAAACAGAAATCAAGATACCTTATGTGTCATGGAGGGGTATATGTTATTGTCTATCCTAGCCTTTTGCTTTTGACACTTTGTTTGAAAGGGTATCCTAGGCTTTTGACACTTTGTTGTGAACTAAACCTTCACAATAAGGTTGATGTGAATGTTATATATACACACATATATTCATGATGGATAACATTTTTTATGATAATTTATTTTAGTTACCTTCATAATAAAATGCCATTAACTTAAATAATATATAATATTGACAACATGTGAACCTTCACAGTAAGTTTGTTGTGAAGGTATGTAAACTGGAGGAGAAATTGGAGTAAACCATCAAAGATATTAGCAAAGACTACCCTTATGAATATTGGTTGCACTTATCAATCCTAATTCATGGTATATGTAGATGTCAAACTCATATATATACACATATTAATCATAGATCATGTTTTTTATGATATTCTATTTTATCGGCTGTTACATTGGTATTAGAATATCATTAACTCAATTATAAACAATATATAAAAGTAAGTTGCTCCCAAGTGATATCAAGTTAACCTTCACAGTAAGTTTTTGTGAAGGTTTTTTGTTTGGAAAAAGGGAAGTTTTTGTGAAGATTTGTAAAATGTAAAGGAGAAGTTGGAGCATTTGTTGTAAAAATTTGAAGCCATTAGGGAATATGTCCAAATGAAGATTGGTTGCACTTACGGATCTAATTCAATGGTTGTAACCTTGGTATTAGAGTACCATTAACTCAAATAATAAACAATATATGAAAGGTTAGTTGGTCACAACTCACAAGTGAAATCAAGTGAACCTTCACAATAATTTTTCTGTGAATGTTTGTCATTAACTCAATAGGAACTACACTGGGAAGGATATTTGTAACACCCTAAAAACAGGGCCAATTAAAACCTCAAAATAAACAAGTTATGATCACCAAAATATCAGACTTTTATAACCAGAGGATCAAAAGTGAAGTTTTATGTACATAAACATCTAACTTGAATAATCCTATTAATCTAATTATATCAACATAATCAGATTACTAGATTATCTAAGCTTTGTCCCAAAAATCATCAAAAGAGAATCTTGATCCTTTGACATCTATATAAGTCTGATTTCTTCCAACATCTGCATCTCACTCTCCCAGACTACTTCCCAGAGCTTGTACCTGGTAAGAAAATTTAATTTGAAACATTAGGCTTTCGCCTAGTGAGAATATTCAAATCAAATTAAAATTTAACAACTAAAATAGTAACAAATATATCAAACCTGTTATCAACCATCTTACCGTACCAAAGCTCTTTTCAACAACAGGAATCCACCCAATTCCTATCCTTATGACTAATTCATCTAGTCGTATCACTATCAACCAACAATTACTTTAAATCCCACTTGATTATAAGTAATCTTCAACCCCAAGAAATTACAGTTTCTATACCTGCTTATTTCTTAGTCCGAAAGTAGAGATTACAAATTTCAATATTTGTTTATCTCCAAATTTAAAATGAAGATATCAAATCTTCCGCCTGAAATGGGATTTACAAACTCTATGTCTGCCTATTCCACATTTCACTATCTCACCATCTTGAATCACTGGCCCCCAAATGGGATTTAATTTATATAGCGCTTAACAACAAGGGCCCTCACAGATGATTCAAGATTCACTCCAACAACTAGAAATAACATCCCTTCAGTCAATGGCTGGAAATTGGTTCCCATTAAACCGTACAAAGTAGCCCCCTGATGACCGGATGCCTATTTCTAGCCAACGCAACACAGTAACTGTGTATCATCACTCTTTCTATCGTATACTATATTTGTACGATATATCATATATTCTATATGTCTATATACAGAATATTAATTACCACAATTATCCCCATTCTTACCAATTAGCAACGGGGATCAACATCTCAAATGTTAACTATAAGATCGGACTCATAAATAAGTCCTTTACAATTATTTATAACATGGCTTTCATATCAAAATCTGAATTATAATCATATAACAAATAGCATATAAATATCAGATTGCATTTCACATAAAAGCCACAAAACTGCTACTGAAGGTCCACAAAAGTCGCAAGCCATTGCTTGCGTTTTCCTCCAAAATTCGTAAGTCAAGCTTGCGAGTTTCATAAAATTCGCAAGCCTCTCTTGCGAGTTTCTCTAATTTCGCAGGCCAAGGTTGCGAGATTCTCTAAATTCGCAGGCCAAGGTTGCGAGATTTAGACTATTGTTCATCATCTTCTACCTTTATTAAGCCAGACATCATTTTTCAGTTTTAAGCATGTATCAGATGATTCTAAACAAGTAAAACATGTCTATTATCATCTTAATTGCAAAGTTTTAACATGAATGAATAAACTCATCTTCCTAAAATCTGAACACTTCTTGAACACAGACTCTTCAAACCAGCAGCTTAATCAATCAGCTGGACCATAAAACTTAAAATCAAATGCTTCCCATTCAAGAAATCAGTACCACAACTTAATTTCTTACCTCAATTTCACCAAATTCTGATTCCTTCTTCTTCTTCTTTTTCTCTTTCTCTATCTCGGTTTCTATCTCTCTCTGTTTCTCGATTCTTTTGATCCCAGACAACAAAACCCAAAAGCAAAGTAATCTTACTTATTCTAAGTAAGACACCTCAGTTAAATTAGATGAGTCATCACTCAATTTAACAATTAATACTCCAACTTTGAACAAAAGACAAAATCAACCCTTCAAGTTGAAATTTCTTAAAAACTTTAACTTTTACAAAATTACAAACTTAACCTCAAAGTTTATAATTATAATTTATAAAAATACAACGGAAATTCAAGATGTTACAATATTGTTACCTTCAATATTCATCTTTTTCATCATTTTCTCATTTAAGACAAGTTGACATCATCCTCCAACCTTACACTTCCTGCAGAGTATTTGTAAGCTTGTTCAAACATTTTTTTACCATATAACCATAGGCTTCTTCTAGTATTTTTTATAATGTTGTTGAAATCTTAACAAAATAACACACAATAAACAATAATGTACATGTTCTACAAATAGAAAATCAAGCCAACCAAGACTATAGTTTTGAAGTCCACATCATCACTTTAACCTTGTTTAACATCAAATATGAAAAAGGAAGACATAAATCATTGGCATACACTGAAAAGCTGCATCTTGCAAGTATTTGAAGAGAGTTTAAAGAACTAAAATGCCAATAGATGATAATACATGAAAAAAGATATAAACCGTATATCTTTTAACGGGTAAAAGAATATATGCCATAGGGAAATGCACACAATAATAAAGAAAAGGTGTCTGAAAACATTCAAAACTCTATTTGAAGAGTTAGGGGTTATTTATCAAAAGCTAACCAAATAAGTGTTTACCAAGTCACATTACCTTACCGGATGAACATGGCAAGGACCGAGAACCTTACCCGGTAAGTGAGGGTGACAACTCTTACCCGATTAGCAGTTACCGCGTAAATGGTTGCATATATGTCATTTTGATGGACTAAAACCTTACCCGGTAATACAATAGATAGTGTTGAATACTAGTAAGCGCTTAACACGTAAATGTTCCCTCAATATGGTTTTTGGCTAAATCCTAAAAATAACAGCTAAAGAAATGAAACAAAGAAAGAATACAATCAACACAGGGGAAGTCACAAAGTAGTAAAGAGAGAAGCGTAAAACATAAAAGTAAAGCCATCATTATTTGGAGAGGAAACATTTTCTTCTAAATGCATATATAATATGAGAAAAACCAATAAAAGTAAACCCCCTAATTTATTGTTCTTCTTCTTTTAGTTGATGTAGAAGATGAAAAGCATAACAAATAACAATTCATAAGTTCTACAATGAGTTACAAAATCATGAAATTCAAAAACCTAATTTTAGTTCCTTACCGAATTGAAATAGTAGATCTATTTGTGTTTCTAACAATGTTGAAGATGATTTCCTTCGAGTTCAATGTAGCAGAACAAATCATGAGTAGCTTGAAGAGATTTCACTAGTAGCTGATGGTATTTCGTCTTCAATCGTGGTCGTGAAGTTTAAAAGCTTGAAAATGTTATGGACATCAGAACAAGGGTACTGTTTTAGGCAGACAATTAATATTGGAGACCTGTTTCATTGCCATTGAATTTCAAACAAATCACACAATTACCACCGTGCAAAAAGTAACCGTAGATCATTTTTGGGTCTAATCAAATGGACAAAACTTGGTCTTACGGGTCTCACGAAATTTTTTTGGTCTCACATGATCCTAACTCTCTCTCTCTATATATATATATAGGGGTGGTATTTTTTGCAAACTAGTGTATTTGTACAAACTCGTACAAACCATACCTAGCTTCATGATTTTGTAAATTTGGCTTCATGAATATTTATATATATATTTTGGCTTCATGAATATATAATTTGGCTTCATGAATATATCATTTGGCATTTTTAACTAATTTTTTTTCAAAAATAAGGGTATTTTAGGGCTCCATCGAAAAAAATTAGTTAAAAATGCCAAATGATATATTCATGAAGCCAAAATATATATATAAATATTCATGAAGCCAAATTTACAAAATCATAAAGCTATGTATGGTTTGTACGAGTTTGTACAAATACATTGGTTTGCAAAAGAGACTCAGCCTATATATATATATATATATATATATATATATATATATATATATAATTTATGTAGTATTATTGAACACGTCATAAGTCACACGTTCAATTTAGTTTGAAGTGTTTTTTTTTCTCTTAGGCTATTTTCATTTGTGCAATATATATTTGGGAATCAAATATATTGAAGCTAATTATTTATTTAGACTATGATCACTTCATCGAAGATTTCTTATGTCAATACCTTTGTTGTCAGGGACGGACCTAGACATAAATTCATACGATGACACCATATTTTTTCATACGGTTTTATCGAAGTGTCTTTCATCTTTTTATCAACGTTCAATAACGTCTGATGTGTTTTTAGCCAAATTTTGGCGTTTTGAGATATTTTTAACGTTTTTGCTTGATTTCGAGGAATTTTAAGTTTTTTTTATCAATTTCGAGAGATTTTTTGGTATTTTTTGTTGATTTCAAGAGATTTTTTCGGTTTTTTTGGTTTAATGGGTATAAGATTTTGGTCTTTTTTTCAGTTTAGGTGCACCCCTTGTAGTTTCCAAATGAATACGGTAGCACCTTCTAAATCGTTACGGTAGCAACTTCACAACAACAACAAAAATTACACTTCGCCGGAAAATTCTAACGGTGGCACGTGCCACCACGTGCCCCAAGTGAGGTCCGTCCATGTTTGTTGTAGATAATGATTTTATTGTGATAATGGTTTGATAAATCAAAATTTTATTATGATGTGACTTTGTTGTGATAATAATGTGATAAAAAAAACTAACTGACGATCATGTCCACAATCATTGTTCATGTTTGTTCATCGTGTAATTTGCAATATTTTTCTCATTTTATCCTGAATGCCTTTGATATTCTTGAAAAAGATAAATATTTGACTTAATATTTTATTACTACCTTAATCATTCCAAAACTGTAAAACTTGTAATGTTTTGAATTGTTGAGGGTGCAAATGGGAAATATTAAAGTAGAAAAAAAATTGCTGGTTTTTGAAGAATGGGAGCCATGGGGTGGGTGGGTCTATTGGTGGATGCTTTGCCCTTTTCTTTTGCTAACCTTTAATTGACCATCCATCTATTTCAATTAATAATACCCTTTTTTTTACTTAGAAAATTTTAAATTCTTCTTACTCTTTTATTTCTTTTTCTTTCCAAAAATATACTTTCGACGACGAAATTATTTCAGACGACTCATTGGTCGCTAAAGTACATTCTCGAACCTAATGGAATCAAACGTACACGCTCGTTTGTTATAATAGATAGACTGTGAATATACAAAATTACAATAACGGAGGTTTGAAGATGAAAGAAAACTCCAAAAAAATCAGACACCGGAAATGTCCAAAGATTCATGTGGGTAAAACTTCAATAGTTAACACTGGATAGAAAATGTTTTGAGGGTCCAGTAAAAGCAAGACGAGAATTGTTTTTATTGGTGGGAAGTTCAGATAGAAAAACTAAATATCGTGAGAAGTAACAATAAAAGGTCACAATAGATAGATTATGAGGATACCAGATTACACTGATGGAGGTTCGTAGGTAGACGTTGGCTAACGTGAGAGAAAGCTGCAAAAAGACAAGTTCACTCTTAATTATCGAAAAATAAGTTTTTTTCATTACACAATTATGGATAGAATAGAAAAGTAAAATTTACTTTTGAAAGTAATTATTATATAAAATAAACTAAAATAGTAACGTAGACATTCTTTTATGACTGACTTTTGGATTTAGAAACATTCATGTTTTATACGAACACCATATTTCTTGTTCAGATATCAGACCATTTGTATCCCTAATTGATACTTATGAAATGTTACATAATTAATAGTGATGTCCCGTCAAAACTCAAAATGAAATCCAACATCTATCAAAATCGTTTTTAACGGGATCGGTTACTTGGCATCGGGCATCGGTTTTTAACGTAAGTTATGCATTCAAAAATGCAAGATTTATTTTCGCATTCAAAAATTATATAATTTTATAGTATTATTTAAAGGGAAATTAATTAAAATACCCCAAGTTTGAAGTTGACTTACCAAAATACCCTAAAAAATGAAAAGTTTACCAAAATGCCACAAATTTCCGCGGAAGGGCCCCTCTATAGCGGGCAGGGACCAATTGTGAAAAAATTTGCAAGATTATTTACACTTTCAGTCCCCACCGCGGGCCGCGATCGCGGGACTCCACCGCGGGCAGGGACTGAAAGTGTAAATATGAAGCACATAAAATTTCAAAAATGGTCCCTGCCCGCGATCGCGGGACTCCACCGCGGAAATTTGTGGCATTTTGGTAAACTTTTCATTTTTAGGGTATTTTTGGTAAGTCAACTTCAAACTTGGGGTATTTTAATTAATTTCCCTTATTTAAATGTAAATTCTGTATTAGAGTTATATATATTTTAAGTAATAGGAAGGGAAATTTAAATGTAAAAAGGGGGAACCACTTTACATAAGTCGCAAGTGATGTGTGATTTTAAATTATTATTTAATATTTTATTTTAGAGTAAACTACAAGTTTGGTTCCCATGGTTTGTCAAAACCAACACTTTTAGTCACTGTAGTTTCAAAAACATAAAGATTTTATCCTTTCCTCTAATGGTTGTTAAAAAACTCCGTTAAATGAAAGACATTTTCGTCATTTATTGTTTTTATTTGTCTTGTACTCAATAAAATACAACATAGAACAAATAGAGACCATTTGATTGTAGTTTTGAAATTACAAGATGACAATTGTGGTTAGCAAAAACGTTTGGATTTGATCTCTTTCTCTAACGACCGTTAAATAAAGGGCATTTTCGTCATTTGATTATTTTATTTGTCTTTAATCCAATAAAAAACAACATAGACCAAAAACCATAAATTCAATTTTGATTGAATAAAAGACAAAAAGATCAACAAAAGAACAAATATGTCTCTCATTTAATTGAGTTTTTTTTTTAATGGTAACGAAATCGAGCAAATCCAAACGTTTTTGGAAACCATGACGGTTATTTTGTAAAATTTAAATGTAGGACGGAAATTGTTATTTTTGAAAAACTACAGGGACCAAATTTGTAGATTACTTTTCATTTTATTGGCAATTTAGAGCATCTCAAACAGCTTCCCCATATTTTCTCTAAAATGGCGAACCAAAAGCCAAAATCCCCCAAAAAATATACATTCATCTCCAACAGCTTCCTCATTTTGGAGAATCCAACATTAATTAAAATATTGAAATATTCTATTTATCTATTAAAATATTATTTCTCTCTTTACATATTTATTTTCAAAGTTTTTTATTGGTCATCTCACTTGGTAATCATTTTTGGAGTGATCTTCATATTTGAAGAAAAAAATATTTTCGCTCCAACTTCTCCATTTTGGAGATAGTTTTGAGGAAGCTGTTGGAGCACAATATTAGCCTAAAATCCTCATTTTCTCTATTTTCCCATTTTGAGGAAGCGGTTGGAGATGCTATTAACATATGCTTTCAATTTCACACTTTTTTTTATAAATTTACATTTACACCCCTTCACCCTCAACTCCTCAAAAAGCCCCCCCGCCCTACTTCCTTTCACCTTTGTCCGCCTGTCTGCTTCAAACGCAATCCCTCCATTCTCTCTCTCTCTCTCTCTGCAACTTTTCACCTAAGCACGTTAATGCCAATGGAGGACCCTAATTTCTTCATCGGAGATTACTTCGGCGCCGGAGAATGTTACTTTGGACACCAGAAACCCACCGACAATATCAACAACAACAATCAGTTCATAATCGATGACTTGCTCGTCGACTTTCCTAATAACGACGATGTTGTGTTGAATGACGCTTTTTTTGACAATGTGAACAGGCATTCAGCTGATTCTTCCACAGTAACTGCTGTTGATAGCTGTAATTCGTCTGTGTCCGGTAGTGAAGCTCCGTTTTCTGGTAACATTTGCTCCCGTAGGTTTTCTGAATCGCAATTCTCCGGCGTTGAGCTTTGTTTACCGGTAATTATCACTGGATCATGTTATGATGTTATTAGGTCATTTTGATATTTCGATTTAGTTGATTCGGATTGATTATTGTGATTTCGGAATTTTGAATTGAAATTATACAGTACGATGATTTACCGGTAATTATCACTGGATCATGTTATGATGTCATTTTGATTTTCGATTTAGTTGAATTGGAATGATGATTGTGATTTCTGAATTTTGAATTGAAATTATACAGTACGATGACTTGGCGGAACTGGAATGGCTATCGAATTTCACGCAGGACTCGTTCTCAACCGACGATTTTCAAAATCAACAAATCATTTCCGCCGTGAACAAAGCTCCGGCCACCGACACGTCATCCTCTCACACAACGCATGAATTCCGATCGAATCCAGTAGTCGCTACCAGAATAAACTCGCAGATATTCCAAACGGAGGTTTTCGTTCCAGGAAAAGCTCGTAGTAAACGATCACGAACCACTCCCTGTGATTGGACCTCACGAATCCTCCATCTCAAAACGTCGTCGTCGAACAACACCGACATCAAACCGCATAAACCGACGTCGTTTAAGCGACGTGAGATTCCAGAAACTTCGATCATGAGATGCCTGCATTGCGGTTCCGATAAGACGCCGCAGTGGCGGTCGGGTCCGATGGGGCCCAAGACGCTGTGTAACGCATGTGGAGTCCGTTACAAATCGGGTCGGTTGGTACCGGAATACCGACCCGCTGCTAGCCCGACGTATGTGTCGGCAAAGCACTCGAATTCGCACCGGAAGGTAATGGAGATCCGACGTCAAAAGGAGCTCCGTATTGTAGACCATGAGTTGGTCAATCGGGGCTCCATTTTACACGAATCCAACGGTAGAGATGATTGCTTAATTGATCGTCAAAGTGGTCCCCGTTTTTATGCAAATGATATAGTATGAGAGGGTGCATGAAATTTAGCGTGAAGCCGTTTACTAAAAGAACAATTTAGCATTAATATTAGCCTTCCAAGAAGGATAAAAAATTCAGTAATAATAAATTTTCATTTATGTAATCAATTTATTACTTCTTTTTTCCTTTCTCTTTTTTTTTCCTTTTAACACCTTAACGTTGTGTTCTCGAAACTCATTTTACGAAGGAAACGAAAGGAAATGAAGGAAAAGGGGAAGAAAGTAAAAAAAAACTCGTGTTTTCGAAACTTTTTTTGGAGAGAAAGGAAAGGAAACGGAAGAAAAATAATGATAAGTTTTCTTCTAAAACTTTCCTCCCAAATGTAGGAGGAAAGGGAAGGAAAGGAAATGAAAGGAAAGGAAAGCAATTAAAAACATTTAAAATTTTTACTAAAATTACAAAACTACCCGATCTTTCCTTATAAAAGATATATTTTAAGGGTATTTTAGTAAAAATGACGTATTTCCTTTCTTTTCTCTCCTATTCAAGAATACGAAAACATAATTTATTTCCTTTCTTTTCCTTCATTTTCCTTCGCTTTCGAGAACACAAAGGAAAAAATTATTTTCCCTCCCTTTCTTCTCCATCAATTTCTTTTCTTTTCTCTCCTGATTAGAGAACACAACGTAAGGGTGCGTTTGGTTCACTAGACAGGACATGACAGAACAGAACAGAACAGGAACCACTGTTCCACGTTTGACAGAACCTTTATGTGGAACAGACTGGAACAAACTGGAACAGACCTGTTTCACCCCTATCCATGGAACAAGTTGAAACAAGGTGGAACAGACTTATGTTCTACCAATATAACCTCAAAATAAAATCTAATTCTCTTCTAAAATATCAAATAAACCTTCTATTTCATATTTTATTCATTCTTTAAATTTAGGAAGGGTAAATTGGTCAATCTTATCTGTTATGTTCTATCTAGTTCTGTTCTATATAGTTCTGTTTTACCAAACGTGGAACAACTGTTCTATTCTGTCCCACATTGTCCTGTCCCATCCTGTATGCATACCACATTGTTCTGTCCCACATTGTTCTGTCATGTTCTGTTCTGTCCCACATTGTCTTGTCCTGTTCTGTTACTAGTTACAACAATAAATTTTCGGGCCAATTTACGTACCTAATAATTATTAAATGACTATAATCATCTTGAGTCGAATCCAAGATAAACTTTTCGTTACATCTTCTGAGCTCTAATCAGTACACCACCGCACTGGTTTTCCAAGTTTCCGTTTAAAAGAAATAAAAATCATTTGTACTAAAATTTATCGTTATATTATTTTATTTTTTGATATGAATAAGAATAGACATAATTTGAAGACATGTAATTTTAATCATATTAATAGACTTCATTACACATCATTCACACCTTAGGTATCCTTTATTTAAACAAATCTTTTTATCGGTTAAAACCCCGTAAACATGTAAAAATAGGCCATTTTAGTCATAGTTTGGCAAAAAAAAGGGAAATTAATTAAAATACCCAAAGTTTGACTTTGACTTGCAAAAATACCCAAAATCTGGTTGGTTTTGTAAAATACCCATTTTTTCCGCGATAGGGTCCGCGATCGCGGATCAGAGAAAATTTTGGAAATTAGTCCCGTGATTTGGAGAGGAGTCCCGCGGATGACCACTCAAATTGAATATTTTGATTTAAGTTTTACACTTTATACCTCTATAATTATTTACTTATTTTACTTTATACATTTTACTTTCCTAATTTTAATTTTACACATTCATCATATTAACACATATAATCGTTTATTAACTAAAATACGTTAAAAAATACGTTTTAATTTTAACAAGTTACATCATTGTACTCGTCTCTTCGATACCTTCGAAATGAGCCCAATATTGAATATTTTTTGATTTAATTATTTAATTATATATCATATATACTACATAAAAATATTTTTAATATTTACAATTCATACCCTTATAGTTAATTATTTAATTTATGGTACATCTCTTATTTTTTTAATTTTGTTTTACACTCTTATCACATTAACATAATAATCTTATCAGCTACCAGCTAACTTATAAGTTATCAGTTAGTTTATCAACTACCTTGTAAAGAAAGCAAATGGTGCACTTTTTTTTATAAAATAAATGGTCCGCTAAGTTACGGGGCCGACATGCCCCATTGACCCACCGTTTGAGCTTTTGTAATCATATTGTTCAATACCAAATCTCAATTATTATTACTTGCATACTTAATTTTCAAAAAGAATTAAAAGAAATATGGAATTAAATGATTAAAGTTATATGAGAAAGCTTATTTATAAACCATAAATATTTTAAAAACAAATATTTATAATGAATAACATAATTATTAATGAATAGTATTTATTCGGTTTATAAGATAAATGACTATATTACTATTTTATTTTGTCTAAAAATAAGTGTCAATTTTCAAAAATAAATGTTCACTTTTTGCGTTTCTTTTATATGATTAATAGTAAAATCTTTATTTTGTTAATTAAAAAATGTAATAATTACATAGTTCTATTAGTGTGTTTTTTTTCATTGTGAACATTTATTTTATGACTGTTTAAATCATAATAATTATTATAAATATTTATCATTATGTTAACTATGAATTATAAGTTTTATACTCCTCAAAATATTTATGATCCTCATAGTTCACAATTGAACTTGTAATATATATATATATATATATATAGAGAGAGAGAGAGAGAGGAATAATAAATTGTAAACCATCATTTTCGTGTAAACTGTGTAAACCCTCGATTTCATAGGTTTTTTTGATGAAATTTTTTTATCGAATTGTTTATTTTGATGAAATTATTTCATATCGTTCATTTCTTGATGATTTATTTTTATGAAATTTGTAGTTTCATAGGTGAAAACGAAAATATATGAAACTGTTTCATAAAAATGAAAAAAAAACCCTATGAAACTACAAATTTCATAAAAAAAATCATCAAGAAATGAATGATATGAAACAATTTCATTAAAAAAATTCATCAAAAAAACCTATGAAATCGACAGTTTACACGGTTTACACCGAAATGATGGTTTACAATTTAGTAGGACTATATATATATATGGGCTAATTATACATATATAGTGTTGTGTTGTGTGTGTGTGTGTTGTGTTGTGTGTGTGTGTTTGAGCTCTGTGTGTTCAAACACAGAAGGTGACAAGAGGGGGGTTGGAAAACTTGAAGGGGCAACAATGACGGAGAGATTTAATTTATGTTTACTTTTTTCTCTTTGATTTTATACACTTGTATAAAATATATTGAAACGTGTAGAGTAAAAATTTCATTAAATATTATGGGGGTGTTTGGGAATGCTTATATTTTTAACTTATGCGTATTTGCTTATGTGGTGAGGAAAAACAGTTTTTAAAAAGTGTTTGTTAAAAATTGAGGGTAAAAAGGTAATTTGGATAGATAAGAAAATAAGGAGAACTAAATAAGTAGGTATGTAATGACTTATCAAAAACAACTTATTTGTGGTGAGGAGAAGCAAATAAGCACTTTTGATTTTTTCTATCCAAACACTCCAAATAGCTTATTTGCAGTGGGGAGAAGCTATAAGCAAATAAGTCAAAAATATAAGCACTCCCAAACACCCCCTATATCTAAAATACCAAATTGTCCCTCACGTGAGGGGCACGTGATGCATTTAACAAAGTCTTTTCTAACAGTGTTAATTAGAGGGACGACATTAGGTCGCGAAACACCAAAAATAGACCACCAACATACTCTATGAAGGACGAAAACCAAAACATAGTCATAAACAAGGGACTAAAAATGTTATCATAAAATATACAAATAAGAAGTGAAAGAGCACATGACCATGGCTTTGGGTTCATGAGTTGGGGATCTTGGCATGTTACTAATCTTGATTTCAATGTTCCTCCAATCCACCCCATCACTTTGACTACATGTTTCCCCTCTCACTTTTTTCTAATAAACACATGGGATTGTAAGAGATTTATAAAATTAGTAAGAAGTTAGATTTTCAATATAAATATTATTTAAATTTCAATAAATTTTAAATCACATGAAGTTTATTATCACATGTGGCAAACCTATGAATGCTCAATCATTTTTCTCAAATATATTTATTTTCGAGTATGAAAAATGCACACGATAAACTTCAAGGGGTGCTCCGCGAAAAATCCGAAAATACCTCAAAATCAACCAAAATCACCAAAAATTTTTTTTGCATCAACCAAAAGCTTTATAAGATTCCATTAAAAATGTAAAATTCGGTTAAAGACACATCACATAACTTTTATGGACTTTTGATACACCTTAAAGGTGCATCCGCATGTAAAAATCATAGGTCCACTGCTGATTACTGTTTATAGAAGACCCCTATATACTAAATTGTTCCTTGCATTGATATGTGTTCCAATTTAAAAATCTCATGTCATGTTTCGTTCACATAATGGAGTTTGTCGTAATTGGAATATAATATAATCATGTTTACCATTTGTTTAGTTGACATGAATTGAATGGAACATGTGAAAAGAATTTGGGCGGAAGGGGTAGTGGTGTCGATAGCAGTGGCGATGGCGTCGACGGTGGTGGCGAAAGCAATAGTGGTGGGATGGAGTGGAATCGGGTAAATATAAGAGTAGTATATATATATATGGTTGGGTTTTGGTGAAAAGTTTAGGTCAACGTGAGAAGTGTTTGTCAACCGTTGGACGATAAATGAATGCACATTAGGATGAGATACACCGAGATAAGATGCACCGAAATGCACCAGTTCAATTCCTTTCTAAGCCGCAATTTATGGAAGGGCATTTGATGAAAAGTGATCAACAATTTAGATCCACTTCTCGCATTTCTAACGTTAACCTCAATTTTTCAACTTTTCACACGATCATTCGTCTATACATATATATTAAGATGGGATGAGTGAATTAAAATTATTTGCTAGAATCCAATAAATTTTTTGAAATTCAAATTCTTTTACAAGAACTTAAAAAAATAAATCAAACATGTTTTGCAACTTGGTCAATTAAATTGACCACTACAATTTTTTTGATGAACCAAAAGTGAATTAAATATAAGCAATTTAGTTTTACTTAGTAAAAAAAATTAAATATATCATAATTTATAAATCAGTCAGTGAATTTTGAATACTAACGGGCCGTTTATTAAACAATTACTCGAGTAAATGCTTCTGGTAAATTTAAACTATTACTTACTTCCCGGGTAAGATTTTAGTCCACCAAAACGGTATCGTATGCAACAATTTTGGCGGTGAGCACTAACCGTGGTAAGAGTTTTCACCCTCACTTACCGGATAAGATTCTCGATCCTTACTTTAGCCCTTACAGGTAAGATTCTTGGTCATTATCATTTTCATCCAATAAAGTAACGTGACCTAAAAAGCACTTAATCAAGTAAACTGCCCACAAAATTTAAAAATGTCATAATTAAACATTTGTATGACATTTGATCAATATTTTTATAATATATACTTGAAAGAACATAAACATGTACATTGAAATGGATAGCATTTTATATATTTATTATAATAATTACTCCTATGATTTAATAAAATGCTATTATAATGAAGAAAATAAATGTTATTATTGGGGAATGTAGGGATGGGTGAACATGAGCATATTTGTAATTGTACACCAACATTGCCACCAAAACTGAAATTGTGTCTCCTTTCATCTTATATATATATATATATATATATATATATATATATATATATATATATATATATATATAGGCGGGTTCAAACGAGGAGCGCATCAATTTAAGAGAACGTGAGGAGCACTCCCATGCTTCTGATCACATGTGATCAACAACTGCTAAAAAATCGGAACAAATCGAAAATTCGCGCAAGATGTGGCGCGAGGCGTGGCGCGAGGTGGCAAGTCGCGGATCATTAATGATTCACAACTGTTAATCATATGTGATTCATAACTGTCAATTGCTCCTCCAGATCAGTTGTGAATCACATGTGATCCACAACTGTCAATCACATGTGATTCATAACTGTCAATTGCTCCTCACGTTCTCACGTTTTGGTGCGCTCCTCGTTTGAACCTTCCTCTATATATATATATATATATATATATATATTCAGAGTAAACTATAAATTTTGTCTCTGTGGTTTGTCGAAAATGTTACTTTTTCGTTTCTACAGTTTTGAAAATTACAAGATGATAATCGTAATTTGTAAAGTTTTAATGACTGTTAAAAAATTCCACTATATAAAAAGTATTTCGTCCTTTTATCAATTTTGTTTGTCTTCTAACTAGGGGTGAGCAAAACCTGACGAACCCGACCACCCCGAAACCCGATAAGTCCGAAATCGGTGAACCCGTTGACCCGCAACCCGAATAGCCCCGAACCCGACATTCTTTCTCGGATAATACAAATCGGGTTAGGTTGGGTTATTCCAAACCCGAACCCGTCCGAAACCCGAATAATTAAAAAAATATTTTTTTATTTAATAAAAATAAATATACCACTTAATTTTCTCAGTTTGACAAACACATTAACACACCACACACACAGACCCTCGACCTCAGACTCAGACTTTGACCTAAATCCTAATTTCTTCAACTTCTCTCTGACTCTGTTGGTATCTCCCATTCTCTCTGACTCTCTCAGTCTATCTGTCGATAAATCAAGAAATCAAGAAACTTGATTTCAAGAAATCTTGATTTTTTTGATTTCCAGAAATCTTTGCTTTCTGTGGTTTTTTTGGTTAATGTTGGTTCACTGTGGTTCTTTTGGTTAATGTTGGTTCACTGTGGTAAGTGGTAATGTGGGTTTTGGTTCACTGTGGTTAATGACTTAGGTAGCGTTTGGTATGCAGACTGGATGAGACATGACAGAACTGGACAAGACGGGACAGGACTGGACGGGACAGAACTAATTTTTTGTTCTGCGTTTGGTACGACTAGAAGAGGACAGGACAAAACTGTTAAAATGACCAAATTGCCCTAGAATATAGATTAATATTTTTCATCACGTAATAATTATAAATAACATAAAATCAATTAAATAATAAACTATTATATACATTAAAATTAAAGTAAATTATATAAATCACATTTATGTAATTTTATATAATATATAATTTTTCAAAAAATGTTTGCAAAATATTATATAAGACAGATCTGGACATTTTAAATAATATATAATTTTTCAAAAAATGTTTGCAAAAAATGTAATTTTATATAATATATAAATTTTCAAAAAATGTTTGCAAAATAATTTTTATATAATATATAATTGAAAATGAAGGGTAAATGTGTCATTTTATGCTTAGTCCCATGTTGTTCGAACTTTTTTGGTGGAACAAAAAATGCCTCATTTTGTCCCATGAAAATGGATTTTAGTCCCACCTTGTTTTAGTCCCATGTCATACCAAACGCAGTACTATTTTTTTTGTCCCATCCCGTCCCATCCGGTCTGCACACCAAACGCACACTTAATGTTGGTTTTATAATTCCATATAGGATTATAATAGGGAAATTAATTAAAATACCCAAAGTCAAACCAACTGTTACCAAAACACCCTAAAGTTTTTCAATTTTGCAAAAATACCCAAAATACCCGCGATGGGGTCCCGCGATCGCGGGATACGCTGACGTGGCACGTATTTTGGGCACAAATGCCCCGCGAAGCCCCTAAACTTTGGCCGCGGTGCACTTTTGGTCCCCGCCCGCGATGGACCAAAATTTACAGTTTTGGTCCCTGAAAATTTCAACTTTTGGTCCCTGAAAATTTACACTTTCAGCCCCTATACTTAGACGAATCTTGATGCTTTTACTGTTTTTTTCCACAATTATTGCAATTTAAAGACCGATTTGTGGTTGAAATTCAATTGCATGTTTCAATCAATGTTAAATCAATGTTTTTGGAATATCAGTTTGTGGATGAAATGAGAGATTGGTTTTCTGATATGTTGGTTGTTTCATTCATAAATAGACGTAAAATTCAAGCCATAATTCTCACACAACGATTTCATTGTTGCAATATTTCTTTCTGCAATATTTTGTGTTTGAGATACTACTGAAAAAATGAGTTCATATGTTGCAAAAGCTAAGCTATATTTCTGTTTTGATGGTGAATGGGTGCAAGATAACAATGAGTGGAATTTTGCTTATAAATCTAAGCATGGTGTAAAAGTGTCAGTAAACTATACTTATCAGAAGTTTGTTGCATACGCCATGCAAAAATGTGGAATCAACTCTTCTGATATTTGCAAGTTAGTGTTTAAAAATGGCGATGGGTCATTTGTGGATTTATCCAACGATGGGGATATCTCTACTTTTCTGCACATTGCAGTCGATTCAGAAAGACCCCCATTACTCTTTGTGTATCCCGGCGTATCCGACGGTGACGACGACGGTAACGAGGAGGGTGACGACGACGAAGACCTCCAAATAGAGCAGCCTGATTCTCAACAACAACAACCACCACCACCACCACCATCACCACAACCACACGAATGGCGTACTGCTGGAGTTGCTGATGACGAAACCCACGTTTTCAGAACGGGTAATTCTGAAATAGACAGATCAGACACCGATAATGATGATCACGAAGAATATACCCCTAGTAGAAAATCATGTAGTCAGATAAATGACTTTTTTGATATGCCCCCTATTCTTCCAGACTCCCATACCCAGACACAAAGCTACAAACCTACACCTTATATTCGTAGCGAAAGTTTAACAGCAGGTCAGATATTCGATTCGAAGGATCTCTTAGCAAGTCAGATCGGACTCAAGTTCTTGGAAGAGGGTTTTCAAAGTCGCGTGCGGGCATCTGACAAAATCAAATACGTAGTTGAATGTGCTAGAGAAAAGTGTGAGTGGAGGTTGTACGCGATTCACACGGGTCCCAAAGGAGGGGCGATAATGATTAGAAAGTTGCACGACGTACACACTTGTACGAGGACGCAACTTAATCCCCACCACAAACAAGCCGGCAAAAAGACTTTGGGTGCGATCCTGAAAAACAAATTTCTTGATGTTAGCAGGTCATTGCGTCCAAAGGACATCGTCCACGACGTTCACCGGCAGTTCGGCGTCACGATTGATTACCACCAAGCGTGGCGTGCGCGCTGCCATGCACTGTTTATGGTGAGAGGCACGTTCGAGGAGTCGTATGAACGACTCCCGACATATTTATATAATTTGCAGATGCAGAACCCTGGTACTGTCACGCAGCTACGGACCGATTCACGTGGACGGTTTGAGATGTGCTTCGTGGCCCTTGGACCCGCGGTACGTATTTTAACACGTCATATGTTTACACATTATAAACTATAACATTTACACATTATAAACTATAACATTTTAACCTATGTTTTTGCAGATCCGCACATTTCTGGAAAATCTACGTCGTGTCCTGATAATAGACGCAGCCCATTTAAAGAGCCGTTACTTGGGTATGATGTTCCTGGCGGTTGCCATGGACGGGGATAACTCCATCGTTCCAGTAGCTTTCGGCGTAGGCAAGTCCGAAACCGGGGACGAGTGAACTTGGTTTCTGTCCATGTTGAGACAAGCTATCGGAGACCCGCAAGGGTTGGTGTTTATGTCTGACAGGGCTCCTTCCATAAGCGCCGCAATCTCTGCCATGTACCCAAACGCCCCTCACGCCATATGCTGTCGACATTTGGAGATGAACGCCAAATCCAAGGACAAACGTATTACCACCTACAAGGATGTCTATTGGGCGGCATGCAGAGCATATACGGATCGGGAGTTTAACAAGTACATGAATATGCTACGATACAGTGTCAAGGAAGCAGCCAAAGTCTTTGACGATGCTGGACCGGAGAGGTGGTCCGCGACCCATTTTCCTGGACAACGGTATGACATTCTAACCTCAAATAGTGCAGAGTCTGTGAATGCACTCTCCCGTTTTGCGCGTAGATGTCCGATTGTTAATCTTATGGACTACTTTCGGGCCTTTCAACAAGAGTGGTACCAAATTCGACGCCTAAAAGGAGCTAAGATACAAAATGCACTCGCACCAACGGCGGAGAATATCGTTCAGTACAGGGCGCGTCGTGCGGCGACATGGCCGGTAAGAGCAATCGGGTATGGGAAGTACGAGGTGCATGATGGCTATATTCACGCGATTGTGAATATGGAAGACCACCTTTGTTCGTGTCGCGAATGGGATAAATCTGGGTTACCGTGCGGCCATGCCATCGCTGCAGCAACATATATGGGTCGTACAGATTGCAGCGACTTGGCTGTACCTTTCTTCACGTCCGAATATTACCGGAAAACATACGTGGAGGTAATAAACCCAGCTGGACCCCCTGCAGCATGGGTGTATCCACCCGACCCGCTTCCACCATGCTATCCACCTTTAATGGATAAGAACAGGGCCGGGAGACCGAGAAAGAACGACCGACGTCCATCACGTGGTGAAAGTTCGATACAACGAAGATGTACTCGGTGCCAATGCGTAGGACACACTCGTGGAGAGTGTCCAAATCCCGCCCCTTCAACCGTGCCAAGGAGACATTCTGTCAGTCACACCCCGGACCCGTCACAGCTTGAACCATATGGAACAAACCCTTATGATACTGTTGATCTAAACACTGATTTGTAAATGATATATATACACACATACATATGCTTCTAAATGAACATTGATAACACAACTAGTTTGTAAATGATATATATATATATATATTCGTATTATATATTTACACACATAAAGAAAATAGGAGACCTTCAATTTTTCTTAGTATTTTCTTGACCTTGTTCTTGCATCCATGACAGTGAATGTTAACTCTGAGTATACATGTCTGTTTATATATTCATATTAGATACGTTTTAATTTTAACAAATTACACCATTATAGTTAATTATTTAATTTATGGTACATCTCATATTTTTTTTCAATTTTGTTTTACACTCCTATCGCATTAACATAATAATCATATATTAACTAATTCATTAAATCGTTTTAAATTATTATTATTTGAATGTGTTTATAGATATCGTGAATGGCAATAGGAGAAGGTAGAATTGTTTATAAATGGGGTTTTGACAAGTTGGTATCACTGGACTCATTTAAGAATTGTGAAAATGGGTATTTGGCGAATGATGATTCATGTGTGTTTAAAACACTTCAGCTCCAAACACACATGAATCATCATTCGTCAAATACCCATTTTCACAATTCTTAAATGAGTCCAGTGATACCAACTTGTCAAAACCCCATTTCATATTATATATATACACACACATACATATGCTTCTAAATTAACATTGATAACACAGCTAGTTTGTATTCCATCCAACAAGCTCTTCATCTTCAATCTTTCTGACCCTTCTTCAACGGCTTCTGCTTTTGCAACCACGTATGGCCATTGTGTACCACAACCCGCACACACTTTAGCAAATGAGTTGAGGGTTGTCATATATTCTACAAGAGGAGTAGGCCCACGAATGAGGTAACCTCTGACTTGACCTTGCATGATGTATCCAACCTAACCGTGGTTCAGCGGCTTAAAAACTACTTTTCAGAGAAATTAACAACAACAAAAAATACAAAACAACAACACAGTAAAAAAATACAAATAACAACACAGTAAAAAAAATACAAAACAAAAAAAAATATAACCACCACCTACTTAAAAATTGATTTAGTTTCATCAATCCAAGCTTGCTTCTCGTTTACCTTCGCTTGAATAATTGCGAAGTCTTGCAGAATATGGTGAATTGCTTCTTGTTCTCGACGAACACGAGCCTCCCGAGCTTTTATATCCCCTTTCATCCTTTTGATCTCCCTGTCTTCCTCTTCGATCTTTCTCAAATGGACTGCCTTCCTGTCCATAATTTTTTTCCACTCTTCTGTTAGTTCATCTATCTCCTTTTCCTTTTTTGCTATGGCGACCTCGATTTGAGGTGGCATTTTTTCAGGAGTAGACTTAGGGTTTGATGACGATGCCATTTGTGGATGAAATGAGAGAAGAGAGAAAACAATTCAAAGAAAGAAAGCAAGAGAGAAATCAAGAAAGAAAGCAAGAACAAGTGTGAATTGTGAATTGCATATTACTGATATTTATGGATGAAATCTCAAACATGCAAATGAATTTCAACCACAAATCGGTCTTCAAAGTACAATAAATGTGGAAAAAAACAGTAAAAGCATGCAAGATTCGTCTAAGTACAGGGACCAAAAGTGTAAATTTTCAGGGACCAAAAGTGTAAATTTTCAGGGACCAAAAGTGTAAATTTTCAGGGACCAAAAGTGAAAATTTTGGTCCATCGCGGGCCATCGCGGGCAGGGACCAAAAGTGCACCGCGGCCAAAGTTGAGGGGCTTCGCGGGGCATTTGGGGCCAAAATACGTGCCACGTCAGCCCTAGCCCGCGATCGCGGGATCCATCGCGGGTATTTTGGGTATTTTTGCAAAATGAATTTTTTTTTGGGTATTTTGGTAACAGTTGGTCAAACTTTGGGTATTTTAATTAATTTCCCATTATAATATAGGGTAATTTTTAATAGCTTTATAGCTTATCCATAATTCCATACAGTTTAATAGCTTTCAATCTTGTGAAGTTGTGATGCTATCATGCTAGATGCTACAAGTTTTCTAGTTTATTAAGGGTGCGTTTGGTACGCAGACAGGACGGGACAGGACAGGACGGGACAGGACAAAACAGGACATGACAGCTGTTCAGTGTTTGGTAACACATAAATAGGACTGGACAGGACAGGACAGGACCAGTTAAATGACCCATTTACCCCTAGTGATTTGTTTAGTGGTGGTGGCGGTGGCGACGACGGTGGTGGCGGTGGTGGTGGCGGCGACGGCGACGACGGTGGCGGTGGTGGTGGCGGCGACGGTGGTGGTGGTGGTGGTGGCGGTGGCGGTGGTGGTGGTGGTGGCGGCGACGGCGACAGCGGCGACGGTGGTGGTGGTGGCGGCGACGACGGTGGCGGTGGTGATGGTGGTGGTGGTGGCGGTGGCGGCGGTGGCGGTGGTGGTGGTGGTGGCGGCGACGGCGACATCGGTGGTGGTGGTGGTGGTGGCGGCGACGACGGCGGTGGCGGTGGTGGCAGTGGTGGTGGTGGTGGTGGTGGTGGTGGCGGCAGGGTGGTGGCGGTGGCGGCGACGGCGGTGGTGGTGGTGGTGGCGACGGCGGTGGTGGTGGTGGCGGTGGCGGTGGTGGTGGTGGGAAAGAAAGAAGAAGAAGAAGAAGAAGAAGAAGGGGTATATTTGTCAAAAAATCCTTGTTCCACTTAGTTCTAGGGGGTAAGCATAGAACACCCTTGTCCCATGATGGTTCCACTTAGTTCTACATTTGGTCGCACCAAACATGGGACAAGTGTGTCCTGTCCTGTCCTGTCCCATGCTGTCCACCCTACCAAACGCACCCTAACAGTTTATATTTATCTTGAGAATTTGAGATGTGTAAATTGTAAATTGGGTTTTTATTGGAATATTTAGATTGGAATGTTTATGACGGATAGTAGTGCACCACCACCGCCTGAAACAAAGAAGAGAAAAGCTACCGAAAGTAAATTGTAAGTTACTTTTAAGTTTTTATTTTATATATTGTTGGAATGTTGGTTACCGAAAAACAGAACTAAAAAACACGAAAAACAAGGCCGAAAAACACGAAAGTGGGTTGAACTAAAGCTGTTAAAACGGGCCTGGATCAGGCCCGACCCGACCGTAACCCGAAACCCGAACCTACCTGTAACCCGAGCCCCGAAATGTATTATGGACGGGTTACGGGTTCTGCAACCTCCACCCGAAACCCGATCGGGCTAGGGGTTTTTGGGCCCGACCCGACCGATGCACATGCCTACTTCTAACCCGGTCAAAAACCATAGAAACCAAAATCATAAAATCTATTTTTATTAAGTAAAAGCAAAAAAAACGATAAAATAACGAAATTGCCCATAATTCTTCAAAAAATTCTTTTGTACCGTCGTTGTTGGAGATGCTGTCAAGCTTCTCTCTTCTATTTTCTCCAATATGGAAAAGTTTAGAGAGTCTCTTGGCTTCAAAGGTCTTTTTAAAATTTTCAAAATCTTTATTTTCCATAATTTTAAAAAATATGTTAAAATTGCTCTTTGTATTTATAATTGGAAGTCATATTGAAGTTTTTTTCCTACAAAGTTTTATAAGTATGTTCAATGTGATTACAGATTCTTGTATTTGTATAGTCATAATTTATATATATATATATATATATATATATATATATATATATATGACGGTAATCAAATGGGAACCGTAAAAAGGTTAAGAACCATGAAAACCGATCTAAACCATTAATTGATTTAATCTATTACGGCTTAGATGAGTTATCACTGTTCTCAATCTTTTAATTATAACCACGTGATCAAAAGTTTAATTATAACCATGGGATCAAAACCAAATTATGGCTTAGATCGGTTCTCATGGTCCTCAAACTTTTTTTGGTTCTCATGTTATTGTATCGATTTTTGTATATATTATTGTTTTTTAGTTGTTTCTCATATAAAAACTTATTTATAAGATATACAAAATTAAAATGGTATATAAATATAAATTAATAATTATAAAAGATATCTATTAATTTTGTTTACGTTTATATTTCTAATAAATTTAACAAGGGTTAAAATTATTGTTTTCAAAGAGTACGACACACCAAAGCAGAAAAAAGGTAGGAAAAGATTGTACAATTTCTTGTATGTTGCTTTAGTAAGCGCTCGATATGCACACGTTCAATAGATAATATTTTTATTGAGTTCTACATAATGTTGTATTTTTTTAATTGTGGCAATCACTTAGCCAACAGATTTGATATGATTGACATAACTTCAGGATAACAGGCATAATCACATTCCATTACTATACTCTATCAAGCTATAGCAATATCATTCAACACATTGTATCATCTTTCGATCTTAACAAAAATATTTGAACAATTAATTATTAAAAGCCACAAAGGATGAATCATCATATCACTATCTCAAATTCAACCAAGACATGAAGAATTAATCAAACCTCAAAACTTTTCTCAAAGATTAAAGATTCATAAAATCAAATAATAGTTGATCGGACTATTACAAGCATTAAGAACAATTCCACACATGTCATCCATCTATATTAAATCAATCATACCTAATGTAAAGCTAAACGATTATCCAACCATAATTCAAACCAACCCCCCAACATGAACGGATTAGTTCATATTGGGGTTTTCAAAACTCAGAAATGACAAGATGGAAATGAAAGTAAACATGGTTGTACTAAGAAATGAAATCTAAGAACTCCCTAAAAAAGCCTAAGCCGCCGATGAACGTACTCGATTTGCCTTGTGATTCTCGTTAATTGTTGTTTCTCGCTTTCTACTTGCCTTTAAAAATCGCCTCTTAACTCCCAAAATCGCTCAGAAAGAGTCCCAAGCCGTAACTGATGAATAATCCTCAACCCTAGCCGATTAATAGAATAAAAACGCTCCGGGCTTTAGCGCGTATGGCGTCGCGTGTGGAACCGCGCCGCGACGCGCGCACAACACTGGAGTGCGTGGTGGCAGAAGGCTGCGCGTGTGGTACCGCGCACACAGACGCGCATGACCCCTGGGGACAAGCAACGCTCGGTTTAGGGTTGTTGATAATGCCGTTTTACGACATTATTTTGATCCCAAAATCGGTCTGTTTGTTGTAAGTTTCCAAGTAAAATAGTAAAAATTAATGGTTTTTGTGAGTAAGTACAGGTTTTTATGAAAGAATGACGAAGGAAGAAACCCGTTGTAATTTTTATGTCTGGTTTGGGGTGGTTTGTTGAGGCTATCATTTGTTGATCTTAGTGGATTGAACAATCACCCTGTGTATAGTGAGGAATGGGCGACCAGTTTAGCATGATTTAGTGTGAGCGTTCGAAGACACTAATTTTGGGGGAAGGATTTAGAAATGATAATATAGCACAAGAGTGGACCTAGGCGACTTCACATATTAGAGACATTAGTGGAGACCACCCGTGAGTCTGTTGAGCCATACATTTGCTGATTTCGATTCTGAGAGACTACACACTACTCGATACACTTCTCATTTAGTCTTTTGGTCGTTGTTGTAGTTGATCTCGCTATAACTTGCATCCGTTATCAAAGACATTCATAGGAATAGGAGTGAAGCTTTCGCCTATCTTTGTGAACAAACCATGTGTGAAATCATCAAGTTTTTGGTTGCTGCTAATCCCACTGCTGTTCATAACTCCAAGTACCCAAAAGAAACCCGTTGTACCCCCTTAAAAAAATTAAAAAAAAAACCAAACCGCAAACCCAGTCAATCAGTCATAAAAGGGTTTGCCAAAAATATATATATATATATATATATATATATATATATATATAACTGAGGGGTCAATTCAGGGAGTTCAAATAAAGAGCTGAGAAGTATGAGCGAAAGAAAATGGGAGGGTCACCCAATTATCAGCAAACCTCCTTCTGAGGATTGTAAAGCCATTGACCTCCATCCGAAGCGGTGATAATACCGTTTTACGACATTATTTTGATCCCGAAATCGGTCTGTTTGTTGTAAGTTTCCAAGTAAAATAGTAAAAATTAATGGTTTTTGTGAGTAAGTACATGTTTTTATGAAAGAATGACGAAGGAAGAGTTTTTGGATCAATCGGAGCAAGTTGGCAACTTTCCTGAGCGAAAAAGTGAAATTCGGATTTTAGGACCAAACAGTGCCATGCGCGTCTGTGTGCGCGGTTCCACACGCGCAGCCATCCACGCAGCCTTCTGCCACCATGCACTCCAGTGTTGTGCACGGGTCGCGGCGCGGTTCCACACGCGCCGCCATACGCGCTGAAGCCCTGAGCGTTTTTATACTATTAATCGGCTAGGGTTGAGGATTATTCATCAGTTACGTCTTGGGACTCTTTCTGGGCGATTTTGGGAGTTAAGAGGCGATTTTTAAAGGCAAGTAGAAGGCGAGAAACAACAACTAACGAGAATCACAAGGCAAATCGAGTACGTTCATCGACGGCTTAGGATTTTTCAGGGAGTTCTTAGATTTCATTTCTTAGTACAAGCATGTTTACTTTCATTTCCATCTTGTCATTTCTGAGTTTTGAAACCCCCAATATGAACTAATCCGTTCATGTTGGGGGGTTGGTTTGAATCATGGTTGGATAATCGTTTAGCTTTACAGTAGGTATGATTGATTTAATATAGATGGATGACATGTGTGGAATTGTTCTTAATGCTTGTAATAGTCCGAACAACTATTATTTGATTTTATGAATCTTTAATCTTTGAGAAAAGTTTTGAGGTTTGATTAATTCTTCATGTCTTGGTTGAATTTGAGATAGTAATATTATGATTCATCCTTTGTGGCTTTTAATCATTAATTGTTCAAATACTTTTGTTAAGATCGAAAGATGTTACAATGTGTTGAATGATATTGCTATAGCTTGATAGAGTATAGTAATGGAATGTGATTATGCTTGTTATCCTGAATTTATGCCAATCGTATCAAATCTGTTGGCTAAGTGATTGTTTACCTGAGGAATCCAACCCTCCAACTCTTTCTCTTATTTGAATTAATTAAAGTATTTTAATTCGTGTTTTCCAACAATCAACAACTCAATTTGCATTAGTATAATTAATAGTCTATACAGTCATTGTGGTACTTGACACCTGGTTCCTTTGGTTCGATACTCGTACTTTCTAAGTACTATTACTTGATTCGACCCGTACACTTGCGGTAGATTTAGGGGGGTGTAAACCCGCGTATCAAGTTTTTGGCGCCGTTGCCGGGGAACCTGTTTTGTGTGAATATCACTACCAGCTGTAGAAATTATTACATTAGACACCCTGTCTTTAATTAATTTCAATTTGCTTTGAAAGTTCATTTTTATTTGGGTTTTGAGGTTTTATCTTCTCCGTTTCAGGTTACCTCTTGGTTTATGCCAAGAAGGAGACTATTTGGGGACTTACTACCGATTGACCCGGAGATAGAACGGACTGCCAGAGACCTGAGAAGACAAGCACGAAACAGAATGGCTGACGTCCATGTCCATGTTCAAGATGATTGGGAAGAGGGGATGCCCAACAACAATGGTCCTCCATTGAACAATGGTCAACCACTTCCAAATGCAAATGCGAATCACGGTCTCAACAACAACGTCAACCATAACGTCAACAATAATGTCAATCACGGTGTTGGCAACAACAACAATGTTAATCATGGCGTCAATAACAATGTCAATCATCCACCGCCGCTTCCACAAAGGGTACCAATGAGAAATTTCGCCAACCCGGACATGGGAGCTGCACAACGAGGACCATATGCACCTCCGATAGCTGCTAACAATTTTGAAATTAAGCTTCGTACCATCCAATTGGTGCAATCGAACATGTTTGGAGGTGCAGCAACTGAAGACCCCCATGCACACTTGCGCGCATTCGAAAAAATATGCTTCAAGGTGAATGGGGCTGATCAAGATTCGATCAAGATACGGTTGTTTCCGTTTTCATTGAGGGATCGAGCCACTACTTGGGAAGAGAATATACCCCCGGGGTCAATTCGAACTTGGAACGATATGGTTATAGCTTTTCTCAACAAGTTCTTTCCACCGGGGCGAAGAGCTCAACTGTTATCCGACATCACACATTTCTCGCAATGGGATCAAGAGTCTTTGTACGATGCATGGGAAAGATACAAAGCGATGCTCAAGAAGTGTCCCCATCATGGGTTACAAGAGTGGATGATTATCCAAACATTCTATATAGGATTGAATCCTCAGTTTAAGAATGACCTCACAGCTGCTGCAGGTGGAGCCTTGATGAACAAGTCCTATGAGGAAGCGGTCGAATTGATAGAGAATTTAGCAGAACACAGCTATTCCACTCCAAGATCCGCTGTTAGAAAAGTTGCAAGCGTTCAAGAAACAAAAGAGGTGAAGGCTATAAAGGCACAACTGAATCCACTGCTCCATATGGGAATACTTCTATCACTTTGAACGGACCAGACCACCGGGACTTTAACTTGCCTGGAAACAAACGCAATCGTGAGTTGAATAATAATACATTCATACCTGGAATGATTACCTTCTCACGAATGTTCCGGTCGTGGAACTTCTTAGTCCTTTCTTTGTAGATCAAAACATTTTCGAATGCATCGAGTCTGAGTTCCTCTAGCTCAACCAGCTGCAATAATCTCTTTTTGCCGGCTGCATCTAACTCCTTGTTTAGCTGCTTTATTGCCCAAAATGCTCTACATTCCAGTTCCACTGGTAAATGGCATGATTTCCCAAATACTAGCCGGTATGGTGTAGTTCCCAAAGGTGTCTTATATGCAGTCCAGTATGCCCAAAGAGCGTCGTCGAGCTTCAACGACCAATACTTGCGTGAAGAATTCACCGTTTTCTCAAAAATGTGTTTCAGCTCTCTATTTGAAACTTCTGCCAATCCATTCGCTTGCGGGTGATAGGGTGTGGTTACTCGATGTTTGACCGAATACTTCTTGAGAACCGCATCAAGATACCGGTTGCAAAAGTGGCTGCCCCCATCACCGATTAAGGCCCGCGGAACTCCAAAGCGTGAAAAGATATGCTTCCTTAGAAATTTGATTACCACTTTGGAGTCATTCGATGGCGTTGTGATTGCTTCAACCCATTTCGAGACATAATCGACCGCGACTAAAATGTACTCGTTCCCGTATGAGTTTGGGAACGGTCCCATGAAGTCTATCCCCCATACGTCGAATAATTCTACTTCCATGAAGATCTTCATGGGCATTTCATCCTTCTTCGTGATGTTCCCTACCCTTTGGCACCGATCGCATTTAGAAATGAACTCCCTTGTCTCCTTAAACATCGATGGCCAGAAGAATCCGGATTGTAACACCTTGGCCACCGTTCTATCAGTACTGAAATGACCCCCACATTCTAATGTATGACAATGAGTAAGAATGTCGGTCTTCTCTTCATCCGGTACACATTTCCGAATCATCCCATCCGCACACATCTTGTACAAGTGCGGTTCATCCCAGTAATACCTCTTGGCCTCAAAGAGAAATCTCTTCTTTTGATGCGAGTTCATGTTGTAGGGCATCACTCCTCCTACCAAGAAGTTAACCAAATCTGCATACCATGGTTCGGAATGACTAACCTTAAATAACTGCTCATTCGGGAATGTGTCATTGATGGATGTTTTATCCTTCTTCTCTTCCTCATTACCCTCGAGCCTCGACAAGTGATCTGCAACCGTGTTTTCTGTCCCCTTTTTGTCCAAGATCTCCAAGTCAAACTCTTGGAGTAGTAGCACCCATCTGATGAGTCTCGACTTTGCATCTTTCTTAGCCATCAAATACTTCAAGGCTGAATGATCCGTGTATACGATTACCTTTGCTCCCACCAGGTACGATCTGAACTTCTCACACGCATAGACCACCGCCAATAACTCCTTTTCGGTTGTGGCATAATTAACTTGAGATTCATCTAAGGTCTTGCTGGCATAATAAATCACGTGCATTCTCTTTTCTTTCCTTTGCCCCAAGACCGCTTCGACTGTTGTGTCACTCGCATCGCACATCACTATAAACGGAAGACTCCAATCAGGTGCTGTAAGAATAGGTGCAGAGATCAACTCTTTCTTCAACCTGTCAAATGCCAAAACACAATCATCAGTAAAATCAAACTTGGCATCTTTTAGGAGTAAAGAACATAAGGGTTTACTGATTTTAGAAAAGTCTTATAAACCGCCGGTAGAAACCGGCATGTCCCAAAAAGCTTTGAATCCCTTTGACGGAATTCGGATACGGGAGGTTCTCTATCACTGCCACTTTGGCCTTGTCCACTTCTATTCCCTCTTTTGACACCTTGTGTCCAAGTACTATTCCTTCTGTCACCATAAAGTGACACTTCTCCCAATTCAAAACCAAGCTCGTTTCCTTGCATCTCTTCAAAACAGCCTCAAGATGAGACATACAAGAGTCGAATGATGGACCAAACACTGAGAAGTCGTCCATAAAGATTTCCATGGTGCGCTCTACCATATCCGAAAATATCGCCATCATACATCTCTGAAACGTTGCGGGAGCGTTACATAACCCAAACGGCATCCTCCTATAAGCAAATGTTCCATAAGGACATGTAAACGTGGTCTTGTCTTGATCTTCGGGAGCAATCGGTATTTGATTGTATCCCGAATACCCATCTAAGAAGCAGTAATACTCGTGCCCCGCTAGTCTCTCTATCATCTGATCAATGAATGGCAACGGGAAATGGTCTTTCCGGGTGGCGTCGTTCAACCTTCTATTGTCAATGCAAACTCTCCACCCCGTGACTGTCCGAGAGGGGATGAGTTCATTATTGTTATTTCGAACGACTGTGACACCTCCTTTCTTTGGCACCACTTGAACTGGACTGACCCATGGGCTATCGGGTACTGGATAGATGATTCCAGCATCCAATAACTTTAGGATCTCTTTCCGAACCACTTCCTTCATGTTGGGATTAAGTCGTCGCTGAGGTTGGACCACCGGTCGGTGTTCTTCTTCAAGATTTATACGGTGTGTGCAGAAAGTTGGACTTAAGCCTTTTAAATCGGCTATTGTCCAACCAATTGCAGTTTGATGCTCACGTAGGACTCTTAGCAACTTCTCTTTGTCTTCGATTTTCAACTTGGATGACATGATAACCGGGAGTGTCTCCTTTTCCCCAAAAAATGCATATTCAAGATGAGATGGTAACTGGTTTAGCTCGATCTTAGGCGGAGTGTGAGATGATGGTTGAGACTTGGGTATTGGCTCACCCAAATCCTCAACAGTCGGTCTTCTTGGGCCTCTATGACTTGGCAATGCATTCAGTTGCATCACACTTTCAACTTCTGAACCATCTATCGTACCCATGATCACACTTTCCAATTGATCTTGACCAAACTGCAATTCACATGATTCTCTAATCGGAGATTCCAAGACATCAACCCGGTAGCATTTACTGTACTGCATTATCTGCTTTGCTGCTCAGAATACGTTAAAAACAGCTTCTTCTTCTCCTACCCTCAACGTGAGCTTTCCTCCTTTCACATCAATCAACGCCCCTCCCGTGGCTAAGAACGGTCGACCCATGATCAATGGTATCTCTTTATCCTCATCCATGTCGAGGATCACGAAGTCGACTGGAAGATAAAATTTGTCCACCTTGACCAGCACATCTTCAATTACACCATACGGGTATTTGATTGATCTATCAGCAAGCTGCAGTGTCACTCTAGTCGGTTGCACCTCTCCAAGCCCAAGTTTCCTGAAAATAGACAACGGCATTAGATTAATGCTTGCTCCAAGATCACACAAAGCCTTACTAATTTCAGAATTTCCTATTTGAACAAGGATAGTAAAACTCCCTGGATCCTTGAACTTCGGGGGAAGCTTGTGCTGAATGATAGCACTGCATTCTTCTGTAAGTGCAACCGTGGCATGCTCCTCGATCTTTCTCTTGTTGGACAGAATATCCTTCAGAAATTTCACATAGGATGGCATATGTGCTAAGGCATCTGCAAAAGGAATGTTAATATGCAATTTTTTAAACACCTCTAAAAATTTAGCAAAGTTTGCATCATCCTTGTAGGCTTTTAGCCTACTGGGATATGGTACCGATGGTGTGACGGGCTTAGTAAGCGCTTTCTTTGGAACAGTCGCATTCTTCTTTCTTCTTTCACTTTCCGTCTTCTCCATCACCATTTCTTCATCCATCTTTTCTTCCTCCATGTCCTCCGGTTCAACATCACTCACCTTGGTGTCATTCCTTTCCGGCGAAGGATCTCTCGTAGGATCTCTAACGAGTTGTTTGCCACTCCTCAAGCTGATGGCTTTACATTCTTCTCTCCCCTTATTTTCTGGTTGGCTCGGAAATTGCCCGGGAGGTCGAGTTTGTAAGGCCTCGGAAATCTGTCCCACTTGTCTCTCTAGCATTCGGATTGAAGCGGTATTTTGATCCGTGGTTGATTTCACTGTGTTCATCATACCCGCCAATCCTTCAACTGCACCTTCCATCTTTGAGATGAATTTCATCATCATGTCTTCCAAACCCGGCTTCTTTTCTGATGATTTCCCCTCATCATGTTTCCTCTGATCGTAACCTGGGGGACGATAAACATTGTTAGACTGGAAAGAATTTGAAGAGTTAGAATTGTTACCATACTGTTGTTGCTGCCCCATCGTTTCCTTGCCCGAGCCTTGTTGAGGTTGACTCCAAGAAAAATTAGGATGTCGCTTCCATCCCTCATTATAGGTGTTAGAGAATGGGTCATTCATCGGCCAATTATTCCGGTTCTGAATAAATTGAACTTGTTCCGGCGATTGATAGTCTCGAGGATTCATAAATTGGTCTTGACCACCTATATCATTCTGAACATTCGGTTGAATAGCAGCTCCTCTCATTTGATTAGTCAGTGCATTCAGTTGTGCCTTTATAGCCTTCAAATCTTCTGTTTCTTGCACGCTTGCAACTTTTCTAACAACGGATCTTGGAGTGGAATAGCTGTGTTCTGCTAAATTCTCTATCAATTCGACCGCTTCCTCATAGGACTTGTTCATCAAGGCTCCACCTGCAGCAGCTGTGAGATCATTCTTAAACTGAGGATTCAATCCCACATAGAATGTTTGGATAATCATCCACTCTTGTAACCCATGATGTGGACACTTCTTGAGCATCGCTTTGTATCTTTCCCATGCCTCGTACAAAGACTCTTGATCCTATTGCGAGAAATGTGTGATGTCGGATAACAGTTGAGTTGTTCGCCCCGGTGGAAAGAACTTGTTGAGAAAAACTGTAACCATATCGTTCCAAGTTCGAATTGACCCCGGGGGTATATTCTCTTCCCAAGTAGTGGCTCGATCCCTCAATGAAAACGAAAACAACCGTATCTTGATCGAATCTTGATCAGCCCCATTCACCTTGAAAGTATTGCATATTTTTTCGAATGCGCGCAAGTGTGCATGGGGGTCTTCAGTTGCTGCACCTCCAAACATGTTCGATTGCACCAATTGGATGGTACGAAGCTTAATTTCAAAATTGTTAGCAGCTATCGGAGGTGCATATGGTCCTCGTTGTGCAGCTCCCATGTTCGGGTTGGCGAAATTTCTCATTGGTACCCTTTGTGGAGGCGGCGGTGGATGATTGACATTGTTATTGACGCCATGATTAACATTGTTGTTGTTGCCAACACCGTGGTTGACATTATTGTTGACGTTATGGTTGACGTTGTTGTTGAGACCATGATTCGCATTTGCATTTGGAAGTGGTTGACCATTGTTCAATGGAGGACCATTGTTGTTGGGCATCCCCTCTTCCCAATCATCTTGAACATGGACGTGGACGTCAGTCATTCTGTTTCGTGCTTGTCTTCTCAGGTCTCTGGCAGTCCGTTCTATCTCCGGGTCAATCGGTAGTAAGTCCCCAAATAGTCTCCATCTTGGCATAAACCAAGAGGTAACCTGAAACGGAGAAGATAAAACCTCAAAACCCAAATAAAAATGAACTTTCAAAGCAAATTGAAATTAATTAAAGACAAGGTGTCTAATGTAATAATTTCTACAGCTGGTAGTGATATTCACACAAAACAGGTTCCCGGCAACGGCGCCAAAAACTTGATACGCGGGTTTACACTGTAAAGCCCGTGTCCCGATTGGATTTTATATTGCGTACTTTTATTATTTTATCATTTACGTTAAATGAACTTGTTAGCGGGATTAATGAGAAGGACCAAATATGTTAATTCTTAAGCTAAGTTGGTTTTAGGCAAGTCGTTGAAGTTTGAGGGGCTATTCTTGACTTTAACCCAAAGTGGGCATGGGTTTCGGCCCATGCATTGAGAGGACCGAAGTTTGTAATTCTTTTTGGTGTTTAGGTCTCGTACCTTGCTGCTCACACAACTCATTTGTCATCTCTTTCTCGTCCATTCTCACGGCACAATAAGAAACCTTAACCCCTCCAACTCTCGGCCGTAACTCCTTTCTTTGTTGCCGCCGATCGCAACCCCTCACCACAACCAGCGCCGCTGCTGGCCGGAGAGAGCGAGAGAGAGAGAGAGAGAGAGAGAGAGAGAGAGATCAGCGAGAGGGAGAGATCAGCAGAGAGAGAGAGAGAGAGAGACGATCGGAAGGGGTCGAGTTGTCGTCGTGGTCTCGTTGTCATCGCCAAGGTGCTGGGAAGTGACCGTAATTGTGAAGCTTGAATTGTGTTGTTAAGCTGGGCGCGCATTCGAGGTGAGTTCTCTCACTGTGTAGTTAGGGGTTGTATGCATGTCATAATAGTTTGTATGTACTATTGTCTTTGTGGTGTGAACTAGTTGTTTGTGGTGTGTAATATTTTATTGGTTTGAATGCTTGGTATAAATGTGTTACATTACAATTCGGTGGGACCGAGGCCTCGATGGTACTGAGGTGTTGGTTACATTACAATTCGGTGGGACCGAGGCCTCGATGGTACTGAGGTGTTGGTTACATTACAATTCGGTGGGACCGAGGCCTCGATGGTACTGAGGTGTTGGTTACATTATAATTCGGTGGGACCGAGGCCTCGATGGTACTGAGGTGTTGGATACATTGCAATTCGGTGGGACCGAGGCCTCGATGGTACTGAGGTGTTGGATACATTACAATTCGGTGGGACCGAGGCCTCGATGGTACTGAGGTGTTGGATACATAATTACTTGTAGATGTTTACTCGTTTTATGTAACTGTGATGTTGTTGCTTATGTGCGGATAGGGGTGATGTGTATATAATTCCTATCTGCGCATGTGTTGGAATTCACTAAGCTTCGTGCTTACCCTTTCCCAATAAACTGTGGTTTCAGGTCCGAGCGGCTTCAAGGCGTGACAAGTACACACTGGCGCGCGAGGAGAGCTGGTTGTTTTATGGTTTATTTTAATTAAACGTTTATTCCGCTGGTTTTTATTATAAAGATATTAGATATGAGTTTGCAAACGAAACGTTGGGATTCATTTAATGAGTTGTTATAAATGAATTGTTTATTTAAAAATTTAAATTTGCGTGTAATTTTTGGGACTTTACAACTTGGTATCAGAGCACAGCTTGAGTGAATCAAACGCACCTCGGTGTGTTTGGTCTCAAGTTGCGGCTGGGAAATTTTCAAATTCTTTATTAAATCTTTTTGGAAACAAAAGAAAAAGTAAAGACCCGTTCGAGGAACGGTGATCGGAGGCGCAGTGTGTACAGTCAGCCGGAGCCAAAGGGGAAAGGTACAATACTTAGTGTGTTATTGCTTTCTAGATCATAGAGTATGCATGCTAGATTGCCTGTTGTGGACACTATGCTGTATGTTGAACTGCTTGCTATTAGGAATTTATGCTAATTATGATAGGTTACTAAGTGGATGCCCTCTAGGCTGTATGCAGTAAGAGATTTATAGCCTTAGAATATTCGATTTAGTTCTATTGCGCAGCTCTTGTTTGAGTCCAACCGTTCTAGGATAGAGTCTTGTATTCGACTGTCTATTTATTTCGCACTGCATATAATCGGGTATTCGCGAGGTCACTCGTCATAATTAGTAGGGATTCGGTAGTAGCAAGGGTAGTGGGATAAGAGGAAATTCCTAGGGAGCTAGGAAGGGTGGATGTATATATATGCTGATGCGGGCATATGGTTTATTATATATATATAATTGTTGTTGTATGATCGGGGTGACCGATGGATTATTATGTATACAATTGTGGTTGTCTGATCGGGGAGACCGATGGTTTTATATATACAGTAGTTGTATGAGTTTGCCTGTTTAGGATATGTTCTTGAACTGGCATGTGTGGATTAATTGTATTATGTGTATAGTTTCGGCGAGAAACTACTTGGACCCTTGGGATGGGACTCGGAATGAGTGATGATAGGTGTGGAAGGTAGTAGTAGAGCTCCTACTACCGGAAGCACAGGATCAATGCTCGAGTCGGGGAAGTCACGAGGAATCCAAGGAGTTGGGCACGAGTGTTGTTAGTGTGCGTTGTTATGTGCTAATAACGCGTTGTATTATCTACCCTGAATAGCCGTCACGAGGAGAGACAAATATAGTAGATCCACTGGTACATGTGTGTACTTGGCTTGCTTTGATGGGATGATCGTTGGGGTAGTGTCGAAGGCTCTAAACTGGCAGTCGTTGGAATAGAAAGACGATTATAGTATTAGTCACTTGGAGTGACGATAAGGATGATATTTGTTGTAAGCAGATCTTTTCGAACCAAGATGGAAGATTGTGCTAGAGTCATAGGCTTATAGAGCCGACTTTGATTTGAGGAAAAATCGTAGGGATTATTTGACGTAATTTTCCATCTTGCCCTAAGAGGCTTAAATGTCCGGAGGACGATAGTGGATTGGAAAGGTAGAGAGGAGCATGAGTCGAGACGTTGAATGTCGACTGAGTCGTGCACGAAGTTATTTTGAAAATAAGATTGCATTAACAAATTCTTGTGTTTCAAATCTTTGTATGGACGGTGTTTTGGAATTTTGGGAACTGCTCAGCACACGCACAAGATTTTGAAATATGGTTTTGGAAGTGTATGAAATCGTTTTACCACGGGAGTGCAAACCTTGTTAGAATTGGTCTCATTTTCGTTATTTTTCCAACGGTTCTTTCGGGTACGATGTTATCCGTGTTTTGTGGTGGTTAAGATGTTGGGTAAGTGACTACGGATTGAGACTCTAACATTGGAACTCCTCCACATGTGTTAGAGTTGAGACGAAAAGTTACATTCCACGATGTCTGTATAAAGGCTATTTTGGTGATTTGATTAAAATGAGCTTGGAATTCTAGTGTCGCTTAACTTTTCGTTCGAGAGTTTATATTACTAAGTGTTTTATTGCAAATAGTTCAGTATGTGGATTGATTCATGCGTGACATAAGTGATGCATGGAGAAATTTTGGTAACATTTCATAAGGAGTTGTTTAGTGCGCTTTTTAGTCAGCTAAAGGTTTTATTGACATTTCCATAAAAATGCGATTTATCGACTTAGGGGTATGCATACTGGGGTAACCTTTGTTCTCGACATTTTGATAAACGAGTCGTGCATGAAAATGTTTTAGTTCTTTTTTTGTCGAAATGAAAGACCATTTGATCCAAAGAATGTTTTAATGTTGTAAACATCATGCATACGATTACAATGTGTTATATTTTGGAAATATAAATGCGTAGATTTTTGACATTCGGTTAATTTAGAATTACCGTTCATTTTTTTTGGGAAATTAAAAACTTTTGCTTTGGAGGAAACGAGTATTTTGAGCATTTTCGATAAATACATTTTTAAACTATAATGTTTTGACATTATATGTCCCAAGTACGAAACTTGAGAAAGTGTTACAAGCTTGCATGCCTGCCCCCAGTTTGAGATTTTATGAGGTTTTAGTCGATATTTCCAATTGATAGAAGCGGATTGGTTTCTGTCTTCAAGTTTGAAACTTACACGAGACATTTGTGTTTTAACAAAAATATAATTGTAAACCGTGTCATCGTATTGTGTGATTAGCTGACGCGCGAAAATTTGTGGAGAACCATGTGCCACGTCATTTTATGATTAAAAAGAAGAATTTTGAATCAAATGTCGTGAAACTTATTTTGAATTATGTGCACACCTTTGTCGCACCCTGTTTAAGGTCAAGCGGTTACTTTAAGAGCACGTCATGAGTCAATCCATACTGGAATCGAGGCGGTTCATTTTAAAGAAATTATTTATTACGCTTGCTTTTTTGTGAGTAAACTGAACTGCAATGGAACGATTTTCAACATGTTTATCCTATGTGGGACGAGCGTGTCCAGTTTTGCGTAACTATCGATCAGGTAATAGTAGTTTTATTACATACGATCTTTTTGAAGATGAAAATCCTGATGTTGAAAATATTTTGTAAATGATTTTGTAAACCATTTGGGGAAATGTGCTTTTAAGTGTCATGTGTCATTTCGAGAATTTTCAGGGTGTGAGTCCATTTGGAAAACTCTTTTGTTTAACCCGTGTTGAGTCTGGGACTAAGGTTGATTTCAGAGTATTGCTTGCTTAGACTTTTGTTTAAACGCATTTTCCGACCTATGGGTCTAGCAAGCGTGGAGCATTTTGCTCGGTTTTGACTTGGAGTTAGTCATGGGCCAATTGCCCGGTTTTAATGGCTCGATGTGGAGTCTAGTTGATGAGTTGTTTTTGTCGCACCGTTTGGCATTCTTTGCACGTTGAGTATTTACATGTTTGGGTGAGTGAGTCAATCCGGAATATGCATGTTGTTGGTAGGCTGTTTGCTTTGGATCCTTAGACACGTTAGTCAGTCGTTGGTAATGGTCGGTTGGGTATCTCGGGGTGGGACCCCGGTATTCATGTGTTTTAACCTAGACTTTCCAGTAGGTACTAGGAGGATATAGTTGTGGGCACTTACCTGGGAGGTAGTTCCGGTGTGCTGGGTCTTGAGGCGTTACCTGGGAAGTAGACGTCAAGGTGTATCCTCGATACGGTGTGACTTGGCTTCGTAGAGCAAGTGTGGATGATACGTCGACGGTGGAAGGTAAGTATTCCACGCGCGTTAGTACTGTAGGCCGAATAGTATCGGTTAAGGGATTGATGCCCTTTGTTATTAAGAGAATAAATGCGCATCAACCATTTCGAGGTAGGTGGTATATTTAGGTGTCGACTTTTGGGCTTGAGGCCAAACACCTTTAGTATAGTCGGAGAGTTGTAGCCGATGTTAAGATAATCATGGTGATGGTAGTAGTAACCCTGAAATGATCACTTGTGATGAATGGTTGTGGTGGAATGATCTACGTGTGTGTCAGTGATTTGGTAGTGGGGGATATCTATTTGTGTTAGTGTCTAGGATAATACCACGCTTATTTGAGTTACTGAAATCGGTTGGACCGATGTTCGGCGGGTGGCCGATGTTCGTTATTGTGATCGGTTGGACCGATGTTCGGCGGGTGGCCGATGTTCGTTATTGTGATCGGTTGGACCGATGTTCGGCGGGTGGCCGATGTTTGTTATTGCAATCGGTTGGACCGATGTTCGGCAGGTGGTCGATGTTTTGTTGATATGAGTTATTGAAAATCTTCGGAATCTATTAGAATTCATGGTAGTTAATCGACAGTTAAGGGTAGGAATGGTCGTAGTCGAGTATCAAATAGGGTATTCTGTGAGTAGCTTTAGAATGGTTAGAGCTGGAGATTTGACTCGGGATGTATGGAATATCTAAGGTTGGGGGACAACCGTAGTCGCTTGGCTAGGAATGAATTCAAGTGTCGGGGTGTTCTGCCGATCATAATCCCAATGTCTTAGAAAGTGTACGTTAGTAAGAATAGTATTCGAGAAGTTTAGTAGGGGTTTCAAGTGGACTTAGAACCTGAGGTTGAGATGAGAGAGAACTTTCTGGAGCTATTCGTAGGCAGAGACTTCGAGGACGAAGTCTAATCTTAGTGGGGGGGAGTTGTAAAGCCCGTGTCCCGATTGGATTTTATATTGCGTACTTTTATTATTTTATCATTTACGTTAAATGAACTTGTTAGCGGGATTAATGAGAAGGACCAAATATGTTAATTCTTAAGCTAAGTTGGTTTTAGGCAAGTCGTTGAAGTTTGAGGGGCTATTCTTGACTTTAACCCAAAGTGGGCATGGGTTTCGGCCCATGCATTGAGAAGACCGAAGTTTGTAATTCTTTTTGGTGTTTAGGTCTCGTACCTTGCTGCTCACACAACTCATTTGTCATCTCTTTCTCGTCCATTCTCACGGCACAATAAGAAACCTTAACCCCTCCAACTCTCGGCCGTAACTCCCTTCTTTGTTGCCGCCGATCGCAACCCCTCACCACAACCAGCGCCGCTGCTGGCCGGAGAGAGCGAGAGAGAGAGAGAGAGAGAGAGAGAGAGAGAGAGAGATCAGCGAGAGGGAGAGATCAGCAGAGAGAGAGAGAGAGACGATCGGAAGGGGTCGAGTTGTCGTCGTGGTCTCGTTGTCATCGCCAAGGTGCTGGGAAGTGACCGTAATTGTGAAGCTTGAATTGTGTTGTTAAGCTGGGCGCGCATTCGAGGTGAGTTCTCTCACTGTGTAGTTAGGGGTTGTATGCATGTCATAATAGTTTGTATGTACTATTGTCTTTGTGGTGTGAACTAGTTGTTTGTGGTGTGTAATATTTTATTGGTTTGAATGCTTGGTATAAATGTGTTACATTACAATTCGGTGGGACCGAGGCCTCGATGGTACTGAGGTGTTGGTTACATTACAATTCGGTGGGACCGAGGCCTCGATGGTACTGAGGTGTTGGTTACATTACAATTCGGTGGGACCGAGGCCTCGATGGTACTGAGGTGTTGGTTACATTATAATTCGGTGGGACCGAGGCCTCGATGGTACTGAGGTGTTGGATACATTGCAATTCGGTGGGACCGAGGCCTCGATGGTACTGAGGTGTTGGATACATTACAATTCGGTGGGACCGAGGCCTCGATGGTACTGAGGTGTTGGATACATAATTACTTGTAGATGTTTACTCGTTTTATGTAACTGTGATGTTGTTGCTTATGTGCGGATAGGGGTGATGTGTATATAATTCCTATCTGCGCATGTGTTGGAATTCACTAAGCTTCGTGCTTACCCTTTCCCAATAAACTGTGGTTTCAGGTCCGAGCGGCTTCAAGGCGTGACAAGTACACACTGGCGCGCGAGGAGAGCTGGTTGTTTTATGGTTTATTTTAATTAAACGTTTATTCCGCTGGTTTTTATTATAAAGATATTAGATATGAGTTTGCAAACGAAACGTTGGGATTCATTTAATGAGTTGTTATAAATGAATTGTTTATTTAAAAATTTAAATTTGCGTGTAATTTTTGGGACGTTACATACACCCCCCTAAATCTACCGCAAGTGTACGGGTCGAATCAAGTAATAGTACTTTGAAAGTACGAGTATCGAACCAAAGGAACCAGGTGTCAAGTACCACAATGACTGTATAGATTATTAATTAGACGAATGCAAATTGATTTGGTTTGTTGATTATCGGAACACGAATTAAAACTTTAGTTAATTCAGATAAGAGGGAGAGTTGGAGGGTTGGATTCCTCAGGTAAACAATCGCTTAGCCAACAGATTTGATATGATTGACATAACTTCAGGATAACAGGCATAATCACATTCCATTACTATACTCTATCAAGCTATAGCAATATCATTCAACACATTGTATCATCTTTCGATCTTAACAAAAGTATTTGAACAATTAATGATTAAAAGCCACAAAGGATGAATCATCATATCACTATCTCAAATTCCACCAAGACATGAAGAATTAATCAAACCTCAAAACTTTTCTCAATGATTAAAGATTCATAAAATCAAATAATAGTTGATCGGACTATTACAAGCATTAAGAACAATTCCACACATGTCATCCATCTATATTAAATCAATCATACCTACTGTAAAGCTAAACGATTATCCAACCATGATTCAAACCAACCCCCCCAACATGAACGGATTAGTTCATATTGGGGTTTTCAAAACTCAGAAATGACAAGATGGAAATGAAAGTAAACATGGTTGTACTAAGAAATGAAATCTAAGAACTCCCTGAAAAGGCCTAAGCCGCCGATGAACGTACTCGATTTGCCTTGCGATTCTCGTTAATTGCTGTTTCTCGCCTTCTACTTGCCTTTAAAAATCGCCTCTTAACTCGCAAAATCGTCCAGAAAGAGTCCCAAGCCGTAACTGATGAATAATCCTCAACCCTAGCCGATTAATAGAATAAAAACGCTCCGGGCTTCAGCGCGTATGGCGGCGTGTGTGGAACCGCGCCGCGACGCGCGCACAACACTGGAGTGTGTGGTGGCAGAAGGCTGCGCGGATGGCTGCGCGTGTGGAACCGCGCACACAGACGCGCATGACACTGTTTGGTCCTAAAATCCGAATTTCTCTTTTTCGCTCAGGAAAGTTGCCAACTTGCTCCGATTGATCCAAAAACACTTCCTTCGTCATTCTTTCATAAAAACATGTACTTACTCACAAAAACCATTAATTTTTACTAATGTACTTGGAAACTTACAACAAACAGACCGATTTCGGGATCAAAATAATGTCGTAAAACTGCATTATCATACACTCACAAGGAACAAAAAGTTTGGAGAGTTATCGTCAAGGTTGATAATGGTACTAAGGTTTTAACAGTTTCAACCAAAATGGCTCGGTCAGTATTGCTCTCCCTTAAATCTTGGTCCTACAAAGGATGGTCATAGTAAGAACTTAATGTACGTTATAGTCGCCAGTTATTAAGCAACCCCTCTGTGTGTCCCAATATGATCAATCAACCAAGAATTCACACAAGATCTAGAGAGAGAGTAGAGAGAGAAAGTAGATCTCGTATTCTATGAGCTCTGTATTTTACAAGATATGAGTTATGCTCTCTTAGTTATGGAATGGTTAGACTAAACAAAGCTATTTATTCCTAAGATCTATACAAGACATTAAGCTAAGTTTGACTTTCACTAACACATAATACATTGACATTGACTTTGACTATATCATTAAATCTTGAAGACATATTTTAGACTTAACAATCTCCCCCTTGGATTCAAGATTTAATTATTTTGAGAACAGCAGTCTTTGGCTTGTCAAAGTCAACTTGTCACAAAATCTTCAGACGGGGATCTGGCGGAGATTTTCTTTCTTCGATTTGGAGAATTTGTTTCTTCACACAAGGCACTTTGGTACTGATAAACACAAATTTAAGAAAAATAGATCACAAGATGATCAATCGATTTTTCTTAAACTCTTGAAGAACTCTCCCCTTTTTTTCTTTGATTTGAGAAATTCTTGCTTCAGTAATGATATTCACAATATAGCACAAGTTTAAGAAAAAGAGATCACAGGATGATCAATCGATTTTTCTTAAACTCTTGAAGAAGAATTCTCCCCCTTTTTCTATCTTGAGACGAAATCTTCTTTATTCTCTTTGACATGAAATTGAATTCAACATTTCTCCCCTTTTTCGATGAAAGTGAGCATCATGATCATCGAAAACTATTTTCAATTTCAGTCGTGTCTCGGAGTATCACGAACAATCTCCTCCTTAATGAACAATCTTGCTCCCCCTCAAACTAAGAATTCTGGAGCAATTTGTTTTCTCCCCTGAAAATATGCATATATTTCATTTAGGCACAGTAGTTGAAAATTTTATTCAAAGAAAATAAAATTCACTGAACTACATTTTATAACTACTACCATTTGATCATTTGAAAACTTTACAAAAGAAATCCAACTTAATGAAATTTAACAGATTTTTCAATCAAATGAAATCAAATGCATGTGTTTAGATTCAAATACAAGACATCATTGCATATCAAGTTAAAAATGTTCAGTTTCAACCCCTTATATTAAATCTATTTGGTGTGCTAGCATGCGAAATATGATTTGCAACAATCAAATGTACTTCTGAAACCTATAAGAATACTTTGCTCTTACTCACACTATATGATTGAAATCAGAATTTCCACAAATTTATAAGTTTATCGCGACATTGTTATTTCCCCAAGATATAAGAGATGTGTGCTCATTGGCATCTTTTATTTTGTGCACATTGGCATCTTTTTATCAAAAGGTTTATTAAGACTAAGATACACCGTAAACATAACTTTCTATCTGGTTCTATAGCAGGATTTGGGTCAGCCAATCCCAGACCAGTTGGTCTTAGGGGCTAGGTGTCGAGCACCCCTTGGAACTTACTCTCTCAAACCAGAAAGGCTACATCGATATATCCTAATCCCATCTGTACCAGTAGGACATGGCTTTCTATCTGGTTCTATAGCAGGATTTGGGTTAGCCAATCCCAGACCAGTTGATCTTAGGGGCTAGGTATCGAGTACCCCTTGGGACTTAATCTCCCAAACCAGATAGGCCACAGGCACAAACTTTCAAACCTAATGATTTTTTTTATTGCATCTCAATCACTTGGTTATAAAACTTTGTGCTTCCCTCATATTTTCATTTCCATTCTTCATCTTGACAATTAGGCTTTGTGAGCATCGTATTCTATATAAGTCTAGATTTACACAATTTTGCGCATATATCAAAATTTCATTCATGTTTTACTGACCTTTCGATTTATTTCAGAAGCGAAAGTTGAAGCAAATAAAACTCAGATATCACAAAACTACTTGTAAAATCACCCTTGACACACATTTTATTCATTGAATGAAAATAGAAATATTTTCACTTCATTGAATTAAATTTGTGAAGGTTCAAACTTTCAAGTTCAACATGCCGAGTTTTGATAAAAGAAAATTAAAACGCTTTTCATCCAATGACTTGGTGAAAAGATCGGCAAGTTGATAGTCAGTAGAAATAAAACATAATGCAATGTTACCTTTCACCACTTGTTCCTTGAAACAGAAAGATGTGACAGTTAATGTAATACCCCGGGTAAGTTCGTTAGTTAAAATCTCTTTTCCGTTAAATTTAGTTAACCTTAAAGTTGGATGTTAGGGTAAGTTTGGGTAAATTATAAGTTTAGGGGTGTTTGGGTCATTAATGAGAAGTTCAAGGTCTAACCCTCATTTTCCTTTCAAAAATATGTATTCCAGGTCAATGATCTTTGGTTAACAAGGGGAAGAATAAAGCATAGGAGGCGATTGCTAGGTGTTGAAGATTAGGATATGTTTACATTTATGTATTGTATAGTTTTGAGACTTTGAGACCGAATGTGGATTATCATGTATTTTGTTATGAAAGTAACGACGTTGTGTATGAAATGTTAATTGTTATATATTATGTATGTTATGGGATATCGGGTCGTTACAGATGGTATCAGAGCCCTAGTTTAAGGGATTTAGGTATACGGATCTATACCTAGACTTAAACTGCATGTGAAGTAGGATGTCCCTAATATTTTAGAACCTTGGGATATTAAGTATAAAAAGGTAGAAGGAACATCATGTAAGGTAATTTCATATTACACCTGGCCAGTGTAATTGTGATTTTACAGGTACATGTTTGAACTGGAATACCTTGTTATATGGGGTATGTGATTATGTGTATATTTACGTTGATTTGAATTTACAGAATGGCAAGCGGTACTCGAAATACGAATAGAAGAAGAGGAGGAAATCCGAATAGTACGAATCCACCAATAGGAACGGGAGGAAGAAGAGGAGAGCGAGGGGGAGGTAGAACTGGGGGCAGAACCGGAGGTAGAGTTCAGGGGCGAGGTACGGAGTTTATTACAAGAGGCGATTTGATGACGGAGATGGGAAGACTTCAAGCAAATATCCAGGCTATGTTCGACCAAGCTCGTCATGCTGAAATACCAGATCCTGGACCCGAAGATGAAATGCCAATCACACTGACTGTTATACCAGTACTAAGGAGGTGCGACTACAAAATGTTCTTAAGCTGTAGACCTCCGACCTACTCAGGAGACAGGAACCCCGTGAAAGCGATGAGATGGCTGAAAGAAATAGAAGCCATCTTCAAGACCAGTAAGTGTGCGGATGAGGACAGAGTATTATACGGAACGACGATGTTGAAGGCGGATGCTCTGTACTGGTGGGAAGCTCACATTGATTCTACAAGGTCGGGTGTATACTCTACTTTTACTTGGGACGAATTCACAACAGCTTTCAAAGGACAGTTTTGTTCTCAAGCAGCAGTCAGACAACTAGAAGAGGAGTTCATGAACTTACACCAGTGAAGTTTACCGGTTAGGGATTACACTGCTCGCTTTCTGGAGAAGTCTCGCTTTGCGGAGTACTATGTTGCCACAGAGGCGCTGAAGATGGAAAGGTTTATTTTCGGGTTAAATTCAGAAATTAGAAAGCTAGTGATTGCACAAGGACCCGATACATTCTCAGCCGCAGTAGATGCCGCGGAAAATGTAGAGCAAGATAATAGGAGAGACGTTAGTGATAGAAGTTTTGGAAAAAGGAAATTGGAGGAAATGACGTACGATTTGGAGGAATACGAATCCCCGAGGTTTGATAGTTATTTACCTTTCAGATCAGTTGAAAGATCATGCCCAAAATGCAATCGTGTTCATCAAGGAAACTGTTATGTGGAGTCCCGAAGATGTTACAAGTGTGGGAAGACTGGTCATATTGCTAGAGACTGTCACGTAACTCGATTTTGTTTCGTTTGCAATTCCCCGGATCATATTCAGTCAGATTGTCTGCAATGGAAAGCACAACAGGGTAGTATGGCGGTGAGACCAACGGGTGTTAGGCCGGGAGAGGAACAAGGGCCTGAGGTACCGAAAGTAAAGGGTCGAGTTTTTCAGATGACGGAACAAGAGGTGGAAGAAAGTCCTAATGCTGTTACAGGTATGATTCTAATAAACTCTATACGTGCTAAAGTGTTATATGACTTCGGTGCAAAAACGATCATTAGTATTCCTGTTCTTTTGTTGCTTATCTGTGTTAGAGATATAGGTGGGTGTGGGATGTCTATTCAGTTAGTTTCTATGGTTTTGATTGAGTTCGAGGTGATAGTGATAAGTATTCATTACCTTTTTGCTTAACCGAATTTCGGGACGAAATTCTTCTAAGGGGGAGATAATGTAATACCCCGGGTAAGTTCGTTTGTTAAAATCTCTTTTCCGTTAAATTTAGTTAACCTTAAAGTTGGATGTTAGGGTAAGTTTGGGTAAATTATAAGTTTAGGGGTGTTTGGGTCATTAATGAGAAGTTCAAGGTCTAACCCTCATTTTCCTTTCAAAAATATGTATTCCAGGTCAAGGATCTTTGGTTAACAAGGGGAAGAATAAAGCATAGGAGGCGATTGCTAGCTGGTGAAGATTAGGATATGTTTACATTTCTGTATTGTATAGTTTTGAGACTTTGAGACCGAATGTGAATTATCATGTATTTTGTTATGAAAGTAACGACGTTGTGTATGAAATGTTAATTGTTATATATTATGTATGTTATGGGATACCGGGTCGTTACAGTTAAGGATATCACCTGAGAAATATGAGTTCTAAACTGATTTGTTTAGAAGTCTTAGTCTTTGAAGTACGGGTCCTGAACTGAATTGTTCAGAAGCCATTGTCGTTGAAGCACGGGTCCTGAACTGATTTGTCCATAAACCATTAACTGTGAAATCCGGGTTCTAAACTGATATGTTTAGAAACCAATTCTCTTTACTCCCCCTTAATGGCACAAGTAATCTTCTTCCGAGAGTTCAACGCTTTGCTTCTAAATCTGCAAAAACAGATTAAGTAGATTTTGGTACCCAACGTGTCTTGGGTCCTGGCTTGTTAAGCGTAGCTCTATAAGAAGGAAAATGATAAGTACCGTACCAATATTGAGCATCATTATTTTTAATAAAATCATTAGTTCCACAATAAGAACAGCAAAAATTCTTTTGTGCTAACCTGATTAAATGATTTGCGGAATATAATGAACCAGGTTTAGCAAAATATTTACCTTTCAGGTTAGTGTTCTTGTTGGGAACAGATGATTTTGGTACATCTTTTTCAGGAAACGTACCTTTAACTCTCCATTGAATGTTGACTTTCTTATATGTAGGAAGATCAGCAGATTGAAATTTGGAAGAATTATCCACTGAATGATCATAAAATAGATTAGAAGGACGAATCAGACATTCTGAATAGTTTTTGGATTTGTTAAGTGACTTGACTTTGTAAGATAAGTCATTTCGTTCCTTGGTCACCAAATCAAGCTTTTTCTGAATGTCAGACTTAACCCTCTTCTCTATCATAATATCAGTTGATAACACTGCCAAATTCTTTGTTAGCTTTCGTATTTCTTGCTGAAATATCTTCCTTTCAACAGAAAATTCATCTTTGACGCTCCTAGCCTGAAAGTCAGCTTTCTTCCTCTTTTCTAGTTTATGTCTTTCTATATCCAATTCCTTTTGAAGCTCGGATATCTTCTTTGACAATTTCACATTCTTCGCTTCAAAGTCTTTGCTCTTATTTTCATTCTCAACCCTTTCCTTCTCCAATTTTTCTTTTTCAAGAAATAAAACTTTCTTAAAATCTGAATTTTGTTTGGAAAGTTTTCTGCATTTGAGTTCAAGAGCTTTCTTTTCTTCATTTTCTTTATTCTCCGTCTTTGAAGTCTTTTCAAGTTCAGAAACTTTCTGAGAAAGAGAAAGAATTTGCTTTTCATAGCAATTTTTGTCATTTAACCGATTAGCTCTTTCTTTTCTGAAACCCTCTCTTTCTACTTTAAGCAGCTTTTCCATGTCAGACAACTTCTTTGTAAGCTCAATGACCTTTTCCTTAAGATCTTTATTTTCAGCTTCTGACATGTTCTGTTCCGTGTCCTCTTTCTCAACTTTCTTTTCTTCTTCCTTTCTCTTTTTAAATGCAACTTCAGGTCCATGCATTATCTTTTCAAGTTGCGTCCACATCATCATCGGATTATTCTTGAAACATTCAACGCGTTTGTAGATGTGATTCGGAAGAGCGAATATCAAGTAGGATGAAGCTTCCTTGTCAGCATTCAATCTTTTAATCTCTTCTTCTGTAAAATCATTCTCCATTTTATTTCTGCTCATTGGACCTTCGGAGAATGACTTTATCAAATTCTCTCCATTTTCTCTACTTGCAATAAAGTCGATGAACGTAACTCTCCATCGTTCAAAGTCAGAATCTTTGATTAGCACTGGTGGTAGGTTCATGATTGTTTGACGATAAAAGATCTTTATAATGAAAAGATCTACTGAAAAATTGAACACTTAATATTTAGTTGATGAAGCAGAAAAACGCAATTAAAGTCAGAAAAATTTGAAAAACAAATTAGAAATTTGTCTTCCAAAAATTAATTCTGAAAAGTTTACGCGGATATGTTGGACTTTAATCGTCAAACCTGCAAAATACAAGAAAAATTTATCAGTTATGAGTAAAAGCAGGTAAAAATATAGGGACTAAAAATGTAAAATTCTAAACTATAAACTACAAGGACTAAAATTGTAACAAAACTAACGACTCTAACGGAAAAAGGACCAAAAATGTCACAAAGCTAACGAAACTAAAGAAACCCCGTTAGTTTACTATTCATCGTCATCTTCATTGAAACCCAATCTGCAAAAGTCGATATGGAATCAAACTTTTCGACCAAAACTGTTCGTTTATGATCCCTTAAGCTCCTTTAACTGATTAGAACTCAAAACACGCTTTCAAACTCTCAAACGAAGCAACCGAATGTTTGCGATTAAAACCGAACGAAAACTTTAAACGTTGATATCTTCTTCGTTTCTCGACGAAAATCGCTGATTTTTGTTGCGTAGAGATCGTAATTCGAATACCAATCAAATGCAATGAACAAATCTCGATCTCACGACGATTTTCGAAGACCCACTTTTTCCGGCGATAAACGTTTTCCGGCGAAAACTCTGGTGAGCTTTATGGAAGAAGGTTGTGAGTTCTTTGAGTTAGCTGATGTTCATGGCGCAAAATCAGTAGGATTTCTTGATCAGTTCATGGAGCAAAGTAGATCAAGTGGGTGGCGCAAACTTGTTCAAGTGGGTGGCGCAAATGAGAAATTAATTGATCATGTAGGTGGCGTAAATATGAATAGCAGGTAAATCAAATCTGACTTTCTTGATATGTTGTTGGCGCAAAACAAAGATGAAACACACACATACACAACTCAAACATACACACACAGAGCTCACAATTAAATCAGGTACTTTAATCCAGCAAGAAGGTGGCGCAAAGTAGATGAATGTGGCGCAATATATAGATATGGCGCAAAGTGAAAAACAATCTCAAAAAAATCTTCAAATCTTCGAATTAAGCTTCCAAAACTTGCAGAAATGTTAGAAAATTAGTTTCTAACACGATGATGTGAACCAATTTAGCTGAAAAACGCTGAATCGAAATCTGAATGGTGAACCAGACTGATACAATCGATATGAACAAAAACTCCAAAATTTTCAAATTGATGATCAAATTTGTGAAATTAGCCTTCGAATCTTGAATAAGGATTGATCCAAAACAGATTCCTAACACGATGAACTCAAAATCCAGACGAATTAATCTCAAAAATTGCAAGAATTTGAAAAAAAGAGATTTTCTTGAAAAAATCAAGAAAATCAATCGATTTCTCTCAAAAACCTAACAATTTTGATCTCAAATCGTGTAGATTCTTCAGCAGATCTTCATTAACTTGCTCTGATACCAATTGTGTGTCCCAATATGATCAATCAACCAAGAATTCACACAAGATCTAGAGAGAGAGTAGAGAGAGAAAGTAGATCTCGTATTCTATGAGCTCTGTATTTTACAAGATATGAGTTATGCTCTCTTAGTTATGGAATGGTTAGACTAAACAAAGCTATTTATAACTAAGATCTATACAAGACATTAAGCTAAGTTTGACTTTCACTAACACATAATACATTGACTTTGACTTTGACTATATCATTAAATCTTGAAGACATATTTTAGACTTAACACCCTCTCTAACAAACCCTCAAATATAAAGAAATTATCAGGTAAGGCCAAGTATGACAATAATCGAAAATGAAACCTCCAACTAGGCTTGACAATTATAATTTGTAAATGTCATGTAATAGGAAACGATATCTACGTAAGGGGTTGTTTCGTTGGTTTTCCATTAAGTTTTGTATGATTTAATATGTTTGTATAAACTGAGAAGATTTTTGTTTGAGAATGTTCTTTTAATTGGGAAGGATAGGGTTAGAAGAAAAAAGTTTGGTTTTCTGCATAAAGCTTCCCCAAGAAGTTTACTGAATAGTCCATTTTCTATATCAGTATGTACTACCAAACAGTCATGTATATTTGACCGAATGTATTTTGAGTTCTATTAAATTCATTAAGTTGCTAACAAACAAGCCCTAAATTTCAAGTTCATACATATGATATAATCTTTGGGAATGGGTATCAAAAAACAATGTTATGTTGGTGCAAGTGTATGTTTTTTTTTAATTTAATCATATACACTCGATTAATATGTATGTTTTTGATGGTTGATATATATATATATATATATATATATATAGATATAGATATAGATATAGATATAGATATATATAGGGGTGAGTTCCGATAAGAAGTTGAGCTTAACATAAGAAGCGTGAGAAGTGGTTATTAATTGTTGGATGAGAAATAGATGCACATTAGGATGGGATGCACCAAATCAATTTCATTCTAAGGCGCAATTCATGGGAGGAACATTTTATCAAAAGTGATCAGCGGTTCAAATCCACTTCTCATGCTTCTCACATTAACTTCAACTTCTCAGAAATTGAGGTTATCGTGAGAAGTGGTTATCAATCGTTGGATGAGAAATGAACGCACATTAGGATTAGATGCACTAAGATAAGATGCATTGAGATGTACCAGGTCAATTCCTTTCTAAGCCACAATTCATGGGAGGACATTTGATTAAAAGTGACCAATGGTTCAAATTCACTTCTCACACTTCTAAATGTTAACCTCAACTTTTCACACGATCCTTTGTTCACACACACACACACACACACACACACACACATATATATATATATATAAGGTAGGGTTTCGGTGAGAAGTGTCAAATTTGGTGAGAGGTGGTTATCAACTGTTAGATGAGGAATGGACGAACATTAGGATAAGATACACTGAGATAAGATGCACCGAGATACATCAGATCAATTCCCTTTTAAGCCACAATTTATGGGAGGGTATTTGATTAAAAGTGATCAATGGTTTAAAAGTACTTCTCACATGATCCCATGCCTATATATATATATATATATATATACACACACACATATAGCCTTAGGTTCATTTGAAAAATGCTAAATATATGAGAGTTAGAGAAGTAATCTTGGACATTTATTCGGTCAAAATCGACTTTAATTGGTCAAAAATTGCGGCTTTGACTGGTCAAAAGTTGCGGCTGTTCCAAAAATAGAAGGATAGTTTCGTAACTTTTACAAAAACACGGGACGAGTTCATAAATGAACCTGTGTGATTACATATGAACTATCTATTCATATCTAAACCCATGTAATTCACATATGAACTCTTTTTAACTTTCATATATGAATCTTTGTGTTTCATTTATGAACTAATTAATTGTAGGTTCATATTTGAATCAGTTGAACCAATTAACTGATTCATATATGAACCTTTGTGATTCATATATGATTTTTTTTAACTAATTCTCATATGAACTAATTAACTGATTCATATATGAACGTATAGTTCATATGTGAATCACACAGATTCATATATGAACTCGTCCCACGTATTTCACGAAACTACCCCTCTATCTTGTGCAGACCACGTGAGGAATTATCCGCTGCTTCTCGGTCAAAGCCGCAAATGTTGATCGAATGAATGGCCAAGATTACTTTTCTATTTCTCATATATTTAGCACTTCTCAAATGAACCTCTCCCTACACGTATATGTATATATACATATACATATACATAGACAAATAGACTTGGGATCATGCAAGACCGAGTTGTGTTCGTGAGACCAGTGAGACCACATTTTTACGCTTGAAACTTCACAACAAAACACCGTGAAGGTAACCTTCACAGTGTTTTTGCTGTGAAGGTTCGTAATTTTTTTACATTCACAATCTTTTGCCGCGAGGTTTCAAGTGTAAAAATGTGGTCTCACGGGTTTCACAAAATAGAATGGTCTTACAAAAATGTGGAAGCACATTAGCATGAGATGCACCGGATCAATCCCTGTATCAAGCACGATTCGTGGTCGGGTTTGAGATTAAAAATGATCAAGGATGCAGATCCTTTCCTTCCTTCTCACATTAACTCTTTTTCTCACACGATACTTCGTATGTATTTATGTGTATATATATATATGTGTGTGTGTACGCGCGCACGTGCGTGTATATTTTCATTTATTGGTTGATATTTTCGGTTGGTAAGTTTCAAAATTATATAATGTGATCAAACAATATTTAATGCTTGAAGTTTTAGTGCAAAATGCAAATCTTGGGATTCATGAAATCATGAATCGACTTGAAAATTGTGTCTTTCCAGGCTTACAATTTTTGGAACATGAGGAATTTTTTGAGTATTTTAATGAAGAGTTAAATTCTGAGTCAAGAAATGACATCCTAAACACATTAAATTACTAGTTGTATGATACTTGTGAAGAAAATCAAGATCATTTTTAAGATATCATTTTGTTATAAAATGATTTAACCTTTTTTTAAGTGAACTTTTCAAACATTAGGTTGAGACATGGTTCGCGATATATGTTCGCATCTGTCAAAACATTTATAAGGGGATGTTTACTATTTTACATTAAGTTTTGCATGTGTTAAGTTGTATGTATGGATAAATCTGTTAGCAGGGGAATAATGAGTTTGAGGGAGGCAAAGAAAGAGGGTTGGATAATTTATGGGCATTTCTGGTATTAGTTTGTTTAGGGTGGCTTAATGAGACAAGTGAGAGGTCCTAACTTATTTCATACAACCTTTTTAGCTTAACGACTTGACGATTAAGCCGTGTAGAAACACTCATATATGGATGAGTGATTAAGCCAACTATACCATTAAGCTCATTAGATTACAAGTAAACAACCGATGGGTCTTTTTGTTAACTTTCTATTTTTCTTAATTATAAATGAGTTTTGTCAACATTCAACACTCGTTTAGCGGTTCGACGTTTTTCTTCGTGATTTGGATTGAATCAATATTTGGAGTGATTTTTGTCATGATTTGGAGGAAAAAATAAAGCAAGATAACATCATGCATGGAGTTAGAAACGATAAATCAACAATTTTCATGCACATTTTAACCTAAAAATTAAGTTTTATAGTTCATAAAATAGCCCATTATGGTATGATTTCGAGTCCAATGGGAGAACCTAATAAAATCAAGTAGAGATGGCCAAAATTGGGTTTGGCTCGGCTTGGGACCGAGTAAGCGAATACAGTACCGGCTCAGGACCGCTTATAGCCTGACGGATCCAAGATCTCTTACTCATTTATGGAATTTTAAAGCCCGACTCAGACCAATTATGTATACGACCGATTTTTCAAAATATTTTAAGTTTTTATTCATTTAGAATACAAAATTTTAAAGTTTTTTTCTTCAAAATTTCAAGTTTCTTTCTTAAGATTTTTAAAGGGGATATTTTTAAGATTTTATCTATTTAAATGTATTTTTTAAAGTGTATTATAATACGAAATTTCAAAGATTATATTTATAAAACATATATAATATTTTTATGTAAAAAGATGATTTATTTTTATTTTTTTTGGCAAGAACCGGGCTTATTAATATATTTTACCTTTAATTGACAAACGAGAAAAATTTATCTCTTTATTATTAAAGATAAATATATCTTTTAGTTAATTAAAGAAATATGTTTACATATTTTTAAAATTATATATGTTTTTTATTGTAGAGATGTTTAAAGCATCTCCAACAGCTTTTCCAAAATTTCTTCAAAATAGAGAATCAAAAGTCAAAATCTTTAAAAAATTTACATTCATCTCTAATAGATTCTCCATTTTAGAGAAAAAAACATTGATTATAATATTAAAATATTCATTCATCTATTAAAATGTCATTTATCTCTCTAAATATTATTTTTCAAAGATTTCTATTGGTGCTTAGAGCATCTCCAACAACTTCCTCAAAATTTCTCCAAAATGGAGAATCAAAAGTCAAAATCCCTAAAAAAAATTAAATCCATCTTCAACAGATTCCCCATTTTAGAGAAAAAAACAATGATTAAAATATTAAAATATTGTATTTATCTATTAAAATATTATTTCTTTCTCTAAATATTATTTTTCAAAGATTTCTATTGATACTCTCATTAAGAACATCTCCAACAGCTTCTCCAAAATGGGGAAAATGTAGAAAATGAGGATTTTGGGCTAATATTTTGCTCCAACAGCTTCCCTAAAACTATCCCCAAAATAGAGAAAGTTGGAGAGAGAAGGTTTTTTTCTCCAAATATGGAGATCACTCCAAAAATGATTACCAAGTGAGAGGGCCAATAAGAAACTTTGAAAATAAATAGAAATAATATTTTAATAGATGAATGAAATATTTTAATATTTTATTTAATGTTGGATTCTCCAAAATGGGGAAGCTGTTGGAGATGAATGTATTTTTTTTTAGGGAATTTGGCTTTTGGTTCTCCATTTTAGAGAAATTATGGGGAAGCTGTTGGAGATGCTCTAAGTAATCATTTTTAGGGTTAACTCCATATTTGGAGAAAACTCTTTCTCTCTCCTACTTTCTCTATTTTGAAGATAGTTTTGGGGAAGCTGTTGGAGCAAAAACACAACCCAAAATCCTCATATTCTCCATTTTCTCCAAAATGGGGAAGCTGTTGGAGATGCTCTTACATTTGTTAATCATTTTTTGGGTTATCACAATATTTGGAGAAAAACTCTTTCTCTCTCCTACTTTCTCCATTTTGAATATAGTTTTGGAAAAGCTGTTGGAGCAAAAATACAATCCAAAATCCTCATATTATCTATTTTATTTAAAATAGAGAAGCTGTTAGAGATGCTGTTAAATCTCTCCACCATGGTAGTTGCGTCTCCAATGGTCACAAAACTTTCGATTGATTTGAAATGTGTTTGTGCGAATGAGGAGCAAGCTTCATAAATGGGCTCATATCATTTTCAATTTCAACTCTTATTTAGGCTTTACCCATTTATAATTAAAACCAAATACTTTCTTCTTTAAAAAATGTTTATAATAAAAAACTATAAATTTTGAAAATATATAGCAATTATACTTTTTAATTATAAAGGGACAATTTTACCCCTTAATTATAGAAAAATGATTCTTCTTCGTCATATAATAAAGAGTAAAAAAAACATTTACTTTTGAAAGTGGACACTAATGTTGGACAAACTAAAATAGTAATTTACACACTTGTAAGTTGTTTGGTTGGTTTTCCGTTAAGCCCTGTATTTAATTTAAATATATAATTAATTATATTTTTATTTAGTTTTTAAAGGAAAAATGTAAAAATAATAATAAACCACATAGACCACTTTCAAAGATTTCTATAAACCATAGGGACCAAAATTAGAGTTTAAACCCATCATGTACAAGGCACATGATGCCTTTAATCTTTCAAACTTAACGGTGTTAGTGTTGAGGGGCCTTACCATAATATATTGCATACCACATGGACCATATCCATATTAAACATAGAACGATGACCATAGTTAATTAAAACACAAAACCACTGGGATAAAATCCACAATTCACTCTAAAAAAGGATACATTTAGCATGATTTGAGTGTGTTTGGTTAGAGGTATCCAAGAGTGATCAATGTGATTGAATATAAAAGAAACGATTTGGTTTTATATAATATAATGAGTTCATTCCCTCAGAAGCCCAAATTTTCATCCTAGATTAAAATGTGGGAAATAAAAATTCATTCCTATTTTCTTTACCTGTCATTTCATTCTATGTCTGAACCAAACAAATTATGGACTTGTTTGTCAGTTGTTGAATGGTTTGATATAGAATAATTAAGTGGTTAGAACCATTAAAAGACAGACTATTTTTTGTCAAATAAGATTCACGTCTTAACGATTTAAAAACTATCATTAAGGGTGCGTGGTATTCACACATGATAGAACAAGTCAGAACGGGATATGACAGGACATAACAAGACAGAACAACTGTTCAACGTTTGATACGATAGAATTGAACAAAACATAACAGTTAATATTGACCAACTTATTTTTAATAAATTGTTTGTATATTTTATGTAGGGAAATTAATTAAAATACCCTAAGTCAAACCATGTTTTACTGAAATACCCCAAATCTCTCTCATGTTACAAAAATACCCCAAACATCCGCGATAGAGCCCGCGATCGCGGGCTCCAGGCCACGTGTCACCAAAGTTTGCCCACTTTGCCCGCGTTGGTCCCTCAAGAATGCCTGCGGTCCAGCTTTCCCCCCTCAAGAATGCCCGCGTGTGCAGTTTTGGTCCCTGCCCGCGTTTGACTCTCGTTGACCCCCGCGATCGCGGGCTACACGTGTCACCAAGTTTGCCGACTTTGCCCGCGTTGGTCCCTCAAGAATGCCCGCGGTCCAGCTTTCCCCCCTCAAGAATGCCCGCGTGTGCAGTTTTGGTCCCTGCCCGCGTTTGACTTTCTTTGACCCCCCGCGATCGCGGGCAAAAGTGCCACGTGTCGGCACAGGGTTAACCCTAATTTCATTTTGACGAACCAAACCCTAAATTTGTTCTTCGGTCGCACTATATAAGGGGGGGGGGACCAAAAACCGGCCACTCTCATTTTTTTAATAACTCTCTCAATTTTTAATCAAACTCTCTCAATTTTCTCCCACTCTCTCAATTTTGTCGTGTGGAATACGCGTTCGGGTTTTGTGAAGATGTCTCGTATTACCTCTGTGGTATGTTTTCCTTATGTTTTTTGTTATTTTTGTATGTTATTTTAAGTTAAGATATATGATTTGTAGGTTGTTATAGTGTTTATAACTTATGTTTGAATATGTTCTATGTTTAACATGATATGTATGGTTTTATGTTTGAATGTGATATTTGTATGTTATAATGTGTATGTTGTTATAGTGTGTTTTTTTATAAAAAAATTGTTAAGAGTGTGTTATTATAAAAAAATTGTTAAAAATGTGTTTTTTTTTATAAAAACACACTCTTAACAATTTTTTATAAAAACACACCCTTAACAATTTTTTATAAAAACAGTTTTTTTATAAAAAATTGTTAAGAGTGTGTTTTTATAAAAAAATTGTTATAGTTTTATGGTTTTATGTTTGAATGTGATATTTGTATGTTATAATGTGTATGTTGTTATAGTGTTTTTTTTTTATAAAAACGCACTCTTAACAATTTTTTTATAAAAACACACCCTTAACAATTTTTTATAAAAACAGTTTTTTTATAAAAAAATTGTTAAAAGTGTGTTTTTATAAAAAATTGTTATAGTTTTATGGTTTTATGTTTGAATGTGATATTTGTATGTTATAATGTGTATGTTGTTATAGTGTGTTTTTTCATAAAAAATTGTTAAGAGTGTTTTTTTATAAAAAAATTGTTAAGAGTGTGTTATTATAAAAAAATTGTTAAAAATGTGTTTTTTTTATAAAAACACACTCTTAACAATTTTTTTATAAAAACACACCCTTAACAATTTTTTATAAAAACAGTTTTTTATAAAAAAATTGTTAAGAGTGTGTTTTTATAAAAAATTGTTAAGGGTGTGTTTTTATAAAAAAAACACATTTTTAACAATTTTTTTATAAAAACACACTTTTAACAATTTTTTTATAAAAAAACACTCTTAACAATTTTTATATGAAAAAACACACTATAACAACATACACATTATAACATACAAATATCACATTCAAACATAAAACCATAAAACTATAACAATTTTTTTATAAAAACACACTCTTAACAATTTTTTATAAAAAAAAACTGTTTTTATAAAAAAATTGTTAAAAATGTGTTTTTTAAGAATGACAACTTAGGTCCCTACGGTTTTAAGAATGACAACTTAGGTCCCTAAACTTTTAAGAATGCCAATTAGGTCCTAAACTTTTAAGAATGACAACTAGGGTTCCTAAACCGCACTTTATCTATATATAACAATATGATACGTTGAAATAAAATAAACCGCACTTTATCTATATATAACACTATTATACGTTGAAATAAAATACCACCGCACTTTATCTATATATAACAATATGATACGTTGAAATAAAATAAACCGCACTTTATCTATATATAACACTATTATAAGTTGAAATAAAATACCACCGCACTTTATCTATATATAACAATATGATACGTTGAAATAAAATAAACCGCACTTTATCTATATATAACACTATTATACGTTGAAATAAAATACCACCGCACTTTATCTATATATAACAATATGATACGTTGAAATAAAATAAACCGCATTTTATCTATATATAACACTATTATACGTTGAAATAAAATACCACCACACTTTATCTATATATAACACTATTATACGTTGAAATAAAATACCACCGCACTTTATCTATATATAACAATATGATACGTTGAAATAAAATAAACCGCAACATCTATATAAAATAAAATAAACCGCAGCATCTATATATAACACTAACTATAACATCTGTGAATGACTATGTAGAAGGATTTCTTTAACATCGACTTGACGCTAAGGTGCAAAGTTTCCTACATCGAGGAATTAGGAGCGCTCTTTAGGGGATTAGGTGATCGCGCGGATACCCTTGAGACCATCTATAGAGGGACACCGTTCGGGCCATGGATGGATGTGTCTTACTCTGGTGGCGACCCTACGCTAGTACACATGTTTCTACAGTTGGAGGTCGAGGACGCCAACGCTGAGCCGGAGGAGATGCATTTTGATTTCTTCGGCTCTCAATTGCATTTTGGGCGTCGTGAGTTCTGTCTAATTACAGGACTACGTTTTGGAGAGGCTCCCCCCTTCCTCCCTTAGAAGACTGCTCCTTCGTTCCTAGGGTTTGGGGCATTTCAGCATCTCGTTTGAAGCTGAAGGCAGCCCGGGACATGATGAAAGAGGGCCTTAGTGCCCTAACCGACGACGATGATGTCCGTGTATGCTTGGTGGTGATCGTGGATATGGGCTTCCTAGGCCGTGAGTATAGCCAGTATGCTTCCGAGACGGTCCTTAGGGCCGTCGAGGACCTTGAGCTGTTTAACAGCTACCCGTGGGGTAGCCATATCTGCACACATTGCTACTCTATTCTGCACCGAGCCATAGCCAGACGCGTTGATCGACATGCAAAGATGAATCTTTGTGGTTTTACATACGCCTTCAAGGTTAGATACGTAGTATAACAATTGTTAATAATACATACAAACTGTTTGGCTTTTCTTTTTACGTACTTGCTCTTCTTGTCTAATTCCAGATATGGATCTTGGAGATGTTTCCCGCATCAATCCGATATTTCGTCAAGCGCGACGATCGAGTACTTAGGGGAACCCGTTGGGACAAGCGTGTTACCCTAAGTAGGTCGCTTTGGTTTCAGTTCTTCAATGCGTCTAGAAATGTAAGTTCTTTTACTATGTTTACAATTTGCATACGTTAGTCCCGCTTATTAATTTCTTTTATGTTTTATCATATATTTAGCAGCCACTCTTTCCTTTCGATCGCCTTGTGCCTACTGTCGACGAGATGGGCACAGATTGGTACAGAGACAGCGTGGCCTTTATTGACGCATAGGCTGAAAGGGCTCGACGTCCCCCTACTTCCGAAGATGAGGAAGACGACGACAGGCCCCCTTCCGGTGGATACCAGCCGCCCCCTTCCTCCTCCTACCAGCCGGCCCGTTCCTCCTCCTACCAGCCGCCCCATTCCTCCTCCTACATTCCATATGAGGCGGCCCCTTCCTACGAGCCACAACGTGGCTCTCATGAGCACCTGTGGGACTACGTCCACGGGCCGCTAGAGTCACGTGTACAGCTTCTGGAGGGATTCTACAGACAGTTTAGCGCTGTCAATGTTAGTGTTTAACTTAATTTGTTGGCCACGTTTATTTAGTTTGTATATTAATATTACGTTCTAAATTTGTTTTAGCTGTCGAGTACGACACCGATCCCCGCTCCGTTCGGACAGGGGGCACAGGCGACGTTTGCCACCACATCCTATCCGTCATTCCCTGAAAATGTAAGTGACATTGAGTAACCATTATAGTTATATGTTTGTTCCTAAGTTTGTAACTCTTATAATGATCAATGTCACGCAGGCCGGGATGTCGGGGGCCGGGATGTCCCAAACGCCGTTCACCACCACATCCTATTCTACTATCCCGGAGAGTGTAAGTGACACTGAGTAACCATTATAGTTATATGTTTGTTCCTAATTTTGTAACTATTTTAATGATCAATGTCACGCAGGCCGGGATGTCGGGGGCATACACCTCGCAGATGCCGCCGCCGTTCGCCACCACATCATATTCTACTATCCCGGAGAGTGTTAGTGACACTGAGTAACCATTATAGTTATATATCGATAATCCTAATTTTGTAACTATTTTAATGATCAATGTCACGCAGGCCGGGATGTCGGGGGCACAGCACATGCCGTCGTTCGCCACCACAGCAATCACAAACATCTTTGGCGGTTCGGCCGATGACTATTACAGGCCGGAAATGCATACTGTAAGTTATTTTGGTAGTTTTGGTTTAATTGTGAACATTTCCTAAATTGTACTTAAAACATTGAGTAACGTAATTTTCAGACGGGGTCTCCTATTATCCAGGATCACTTCTCGGAGCACTTCTCGGAGCCTGACGATGACTCGATGGATGTTGTAGATCCACCACCACAGGTGACCCCGCTCCCTCAAAAGCGGTCGCATAAAATTTCACAATGGTTTCGTCACCCGTTTGGCCAACAAGGATCTACGACACCACCGGCCGCGGCTAAAAAACAAGCAAAGAAAGCGGGGGGAAAGAAGGGAGGAAAGAAAAAGGGAAAGGTGTCTTCACCGGAGCCTCAACCGGCATCAGAAATATTGAGGATGTGCCGGACTGGTCGCCTCCCCCCCTTGATCTTCATCCCTCACTTTAACTTGGAAATCACCCCCTCGTTTTTCAATGTATTGCTGGCCGTTGACCCTTTGGAGTCTGACTTACTGGATGTGGTTAGTATGAAGTTTAATTATAGTCATATAATCAAATATATTTATTTTACATGTCTAACCATCTATTTTTTATGTATAGCACATCGATTGTTGGGTCTCGCTGTTGCAAAGACATCGTGGAACAGACACGAGGTGGACCATGATGTTCAGTATGTTCTTTCATTACTTGTTGATTGAGCATCTAGGTCCCGCCTCCGTGGTTAATTCATGCAATGGCGTGGAAGGGACCTCTTGGGCTCTCCTCGATGTGATATGTAAATCGTTTTACTCTTATTTTATTTAACTTGTTTTGTTGCTAACTAAGTTGTATAATATTGTAATATTTCAGGTGTACATCCCAATATGCATTAATCCCCAACATTGGCTGCTTGGAGTGTTTGAACTTGACGCTATGACCTTGACCATATATGATAGCGACAGTGCCAATCTCTCCAGACAACAATTGGAAGAGCAAATGACAAAGTTTAAAGCTGTGCTATATGACTTCTTTTGCCGGGTCAAGGATGTTAGACGTCGCGAAATGACAGGTGCCTTTCGCTATAAGTTCGCCAAGAATGCACCCCAGCAGGCCGGGATAACTGCAGATTGCGGTGTCTGGGTATGCCGTAATGTCCAAATGTTGATAAATAAAAATGAGGTATGGGTAAACCCTGACGAGGCCGAGGTTGTTGCCAAAGATTTCCGCATACATATGGCGGAGTCCATTTATGAACATTGTCAAATAGGGCCACGTTAGGTTGTTTATGTAACATTAAATAATTGTTATTTTTAGTATTAACTTATTTTGTTAAAGTATTGTGATTGACTTACTGTTTACTTCATTTGGTTTTTGCTAATTTCATCCATTTACTCAACTTTGAGTATCGATATCTCTTTCACACATACTCTATTTTGGACGCATTATATATCATTTCGAAGCTCTCATATAGGAGAACATAAACCTACTAAAAGTTAGTTATATATAACACATATATATATATAAATTTAAATGCGTCCAAAGTTTAGTAAAACCCATATTTCCAACACCTAGTAAGTAGGTTTATGAAACTTGCGATAATCCTAATACAGAGATTATTGGATGAACAAGCATTTATTTCTTGATTATTGGTGTATTGGTTCTTGTTGTCTGGAAGTGATTCATATGATGCAAAAATTGGTATCATGTAATGTAGAACAGTATCTATATTATAGAAACTTGCATTTGACAGTACCATATAAATCTGATCTAAATTCTCATTAATTAGCTATGTTTGACTACTTAAAGACCTTTATTCAAGAGCAGACGAATATTGCAGTTACTTTTTCAGTCGAATCTTACAGACTCTTTTCAAACGAATCTTGCAGTGAACTATTCAGACGAATCACAACTTCCTATCTATCTTTTATACAAACACACTCTCGCTTTTCTTAACACAATTGATGGAGGTTCAAGATCAAGGGGGAACAGGTCGGCGAATGTGGCTGGAACTTCACGTTTGGGAGCCTACCAACCACTGAACGACGGAGCTCGCCGGAGTACCTGGAAGGTACCGGAAACAGACGAGGAGTGGACAAACTGTGGGCGAACTGCAGCCGATTTTCCATTCACGCCTGAGGAGGAAGCAGACTGGGAGATGGCATCCGACAATTACTACTTCGATAATGGCATGAGAACCCCACCAATGTATGATTTTATGCCGACGGGTCTTCGACAAAATCAACGAATTACTCCCACAGTGCAAAAAGCCATTGATGAGGCGAACGCCGATATCGAAAAGGTAAAGGGTATGTGGAACCATAACAGGGGGATTCAGCAGGGGAAAATGGAGTATCTAGCGGAGAAGAAACGAGAACTGGCCATGACTAGGGCTCACGTTCGGCACCTGCAACGAGAGATTAAGGAAGCTGAAGAGGAACTAGAAGAACTCGAATCGGACTACATAGGAATGGAGGACGTGATCAAGGAAAAGGTTAACTTGATCACAGGACTCCAGGACGCCTTCTAGTAATAGATTTATTTGTTTACATGCAATGTATCCGTTTCGGTTGGGAAGATGATTTGCAATAATTTTTATATGATGTTGTTAATTAATTTCCTTGTTAAATAACTTAAGTGAATTTCTATATTAAAAACATTAAAATGGAAAGGAAACAATACATTAAAAACCACAAATTAAATAATTAACTATAAGGGTATGAATTTTAAATATAAAAAATATTTTTTTTATGTAGTGTATAATTGTATATGATATATATTAAAATATATAAATCCAAAAAAATTCAAGATTGGGCTCATTTCGAACGTATCGAAGAGACGATTATAATGGTGTAATTTGTTAAAATTAAAACGTATTTTTTAACGTATTTTAGTTAATAAACGATTATATGTGTTAAATGTAAAATTAAAATAATGAAACTAAAAGGTATAAAGTAAATTTAGTAAATAAGTATAGGGGTTGAAAGTGTAACATTACAAATCAAATTCATCAAATTGGACGAACGCGGGTGCTACAGTGGACTACGCGGGGTGCTACAGTGTCTATGTGGGTCATATTTTCAAAAATGGTCCCTGGAATTTTTCAAAAATGGTCCCTTGCAATTGAAAAGTCACAAAATAATCCCATCGCGGGATTCCTTCGCGATCGCGGGATTGAATTTTTCAAAAATGGTCCCTGCAAGTTTAAAAAAGTGTCAGAAATGGTCCCTGGCCCGCGATCGCGGGCTCCCATCGCGGAAAAAAGGGCTATTTTTGCAAAGTGGGAGAGATTTATGGTATTTCGGTAACACTTGGTCAAACTTGAGGTATTTTAATTAATTTCCCTTTTATGTATTTTGATTAATTATGTGATTTATTAAACTATAATGAAATAATTTTTTTATTACAAAATAAATTATTAGAAAATTTTATTCAAGACGGTTAAACTAAAGTGACACCAAAACAAAAAGTTATGTACTTTCCAATTTTTATTTTCTATATTTTCTATATATGTTTTTTACTATTAGTATTTAATAATTTACATATATTAATTAAAAATAAAAACCATATACTCCAGCTTGTTCCGTTGGTATAAAAGTATAAAATACTATAAATAAAATTTAAATATTACATAAAATATAAAATAGAACTTATATTTGATGTGGATCACTGAAAGTTTAAAAGTATAAAATACTATAAATAAAATTTAAATATTACATAAAATATAAAATAGAACTTATGATTGATGTTTTAGATGAGAATTATATTTTATTTTGAGCCTATATTAGTAAAGAATAAGTTTGTTTCACCGTGTTCCAGCTTGTTCCATTGGTAAAGGTGGAACGCATCCATTCCACTTGTTCACTTTATTTTCTGTCTGTTCCACATAAACGTTCTACGTTATCCATAAGACAGTGATTCTTGTTCTGTTCTGTCTTGTCATATTCGGTGTTCAAAAAACACTCTAATAAAACTATGAAGAGTTAAATAAGGGGTGTGCTATTTGCACCAAAAAGGTGCTAATGGCACCAAAAGGGATTGCATTGTTTTCATAAACAATATTTTTTGATTTAAATATATATATATATATATATAATATATATTATTTATTTATTTTATATATATATATTAGAAATATAGAAATATATATATATATATATTATTCTTTTTGTTTATATATATATGGGTGTCAATTTCATACCGAGACAAACCAACTATTTAGTTTGTACCGACCTAATTGGTTGGTATATCGTACCAACTATTTAAACTTGGTTGGTACGTGGTATGAGAGCCACAGAGGGATTCAAAAACAACTAATGAAGCTTTATGTACCACTTTTAATGCTAATTATTTGATTAATACTTATCTCTAACAACCTTCAAATTCTTAAATCGTGGACTCTTATTAATTAATCATTATCTTTACCCACTTTCAAATCCTCAAATCAATGAACTTCTCAAAAACGTCATTTTTTAAACAAAATTATAAAAAAAATTGACCGTTTTCTCAAAACCACACATTAAAATAAACTTGGTTGGCACTGGTGAAAGCATGCAGTATTGTATTTCCTGATGCTAAAAGATTACTTTGTAGATGGCACATCTACCAAAGTATTATGAGAAATTGTAGATCAGTAATAACATCAAATCATGACTGGTGTTCCTTTTACAATGCATGAGTGACATTAGTTGAGTCGGTAACGGATGAAACTTACATGTTTAATTTCTTACAACTTGAAGCAGTATTACGAAGCTATCCAGGTACACCTTAATATATTATTATAAGTAAAATGTTATATGTAAGTTTAACAATCACTAAAAAGGTTAAATTGTTCTAATTTTCAGGTGTTCTTGCTTATCTGAATGACACATGGTTGAAATATAAAGAAATGTTTGTATCTGTTTGGACTGACAAATTTCTCCATTTTGGAAATCAGACAAGTAACAGAGTGGAGAGTCAACATTCCAAGTTGAAAAGTTACTTGGATTCAGCGCAATCAAGTCTACCGACATTTATGAGCAAGATCAATCAAATCATTCAGTCACAAGATACAGAAATTAAAGCAAGTATTGAAGTGAGCAAAAGTGTCACGAAACATCGTCATCGCATAACACACTTCAAACAATTGTGTGGTTTCGTTTCACATTATGCATTAAACATAATATTCCAAGAGTATGAGCGAGCTCAATCTGTTGGCTTATTGTTAATCCAAGATCTATCAAGATTAGAGAGAAATTCTAGAGAGAAAGTAGATCTTATTATGTCGGCTCTCAATATTACAAGATATGAGTTATGACCAAAAGCTTACCAGAGAGTTTAAACAAAGCCTTATATACCCTAAGACTTAATAAGGAAATAAGCTAGCTTTGACTTTCTACACATGACTAAATGCATTGACTTTGACTCTATAAATCAAGATTAAATCTTGAAGACATATTTGTCCTAACAATCTCCCCCTTGGATTCAAGATTTAAACATTTGAGAACAGCATTCTTCGGCTTCTTGAATCTTCAAAACTTCGGTCTTTATAAAGGTTTGTCAAAGTCAAATTGTCACAAAATCTTCAGGCGGGGAACTGACGGAGATTTTATTTCTTTAAAAGATATGGAGAATTTGTTTCTTCACACAAGACATTTTGATACAATGTAGCACAAATCTAAGAAAAAGAGATCTTCTTGAGAAACCAAGATGATCAATCGATTTTCCTAAACTCTTGAAGAATTCTCCCCCTTTTTCTTTCTTTGACTTGAGAACTTCAATCTTCAGTAAGGATATTCACCATATAGCACAAGTTTAAGAAAAAGAGATCACAAGGTGATCAATCGATTTCTCTTAAACTCTTGAAGAAGAAATCTCCCCCTTTCCTTTCTTGAGACGAAGTCTTCTTTAAACATTTCTCCCCCTGTCATGAAATTGAATCTTTGACTTGAAAGCTTTGACATGAAATTGAACTAGTTTTCGTGATTGATCATTGAAAAACTCCTCTAAATCTCGAATCCTGCTCTGATACCAATTGTTAATCCAAGATCTATCAAGATTAGAGAGAAATTCTAGAGAGAGAGAGTAGAGAGAGAAAGTAGATCTTATTATGTCGGCTCTCAATATTACAAGATATGAGTTATGACCAAAAGCTTACCAGAGAGTTTAAACAAAGCCTTATATACCCTAAGACTTAATAAGGAAATAAGCTAGCTTTGACTTTCTACACATGACTAAATGCATTGACTTTGACTCTATAAATCAAGATTAAATCTTGAAGACATATTTGTCCTAACACTTATTTTCTGAAAATTGTAGTTGTCTACTACGTACAAGTTATGGGTTGCCATGTGCGCACGAACAAATGCAATACTTGAACAAAGGTCATCCTATCCCAATTGATTCAATTGATGTATTTTGGACGACGCTTGATTTATCACCGTGCCAATCTTTACAAGATGATGACGTAGGTTGTGAAGCTGAAGTCCAAATGTTTACTGAGGAATTTAACAAGCAATCGAGATCTGGTAAGTTCAGTTTTCTGAGGAAGATAAAAGAGATAGCCAGTGCATCAAAAACATGGGTTCGTGAACCTGTTGTTAACAAGACTACTCGTGGACGATCCTCGTTGAAGGATAAGCTTTTCAGAAAAACTCATGTTGATCCCTCATTTGCAACTCATGTTGATCTGTCTGTTGCAACTCATGTTGACCCGTCTTTTACAAGTGAAAGACCCCTTAGACGTAGTAGTTCGAACGCGTCAACATTTGTTGACTTGGAAAAAATGAGTTACCAGGAACCACCGAGACACATTTCTTTCATGGGCAAAAACTATAATGTACATCTATACATTAATCAATTTCCAAAGATGTTTCACCCTTACATTACACATGTACATGATGTGAGAGGTGATGGAAATTGTAGATTCCGAGCAATAGCTGTCTGTCTGGATCTTCATGAAGATGCATGGCCCACAATTCGGTCTAACTTGATGGAAGAGTTAGATACACACAAGACAGAATACTGGAACGCTTTTGGAGGTCAATATTGGAATATTGTTTACAACACTTTAAACTTATTTCAATCAGATGGAGGTGCACCGGTTGAACACTGGATGACAATGCTTGAAATAGGTGTCTTGATTGCTTCAAAGTATAATGTCATATTACACGTTATAAATATGGCAGGCTGTGTGACGTACTTGCCGCTTAGGTCCACTCCGCCAGCATGGTATCAACATGTTGCTTTTACAATTGGGTACGTTAATGGTAACCATTATGTGAAATTAGATATGGCAGAAGGATATCCGTTCCCTACTATAACTCAACATTTTATCCACTTCCGTTATCCGTGTGCTGCAGGATGGGCTACCCCGTATTCAGATCGAATACAGAAGTACCAACAACTTTTACGTGTTAATTGTACTACGGATAATGTTATTTTAGAATAATCGAATGTAATATAGATTATTTTATGTTCTATTTATATGTTAAATCGCAATGTTTATATTTTATTTTTATAATTATAATTATATAATTGACACCCCTATATATATAAACAAAAAGAATATTAATATATATATATTTCTATATTTCTAATATATATATATATATATAAAACAAATAAATAATATATATATATATATAGGACGATAATCAAATGAGAACCTAAAATAGGTTGAGAACCGTGAAAACCAATCTAAGCCGTTAGTTGATTTTAATCTATGGACATTATTATAGGCAAAAAATAGGTTGAAAACCGTGAGAACCTATGAATGAATTTTTATGTTTTAAAACCATAGGATCAAAACCAAATGACGGCTTAGATCGGTTCCCACGGTTCTCAACCTATTTTTGGTTCTCACATGATTTAACCCCTATATATATATATATATATATATATATATATATATATATATATAGGGATGAGATCAAGAGAGAACAATGAAAAAAGAAAGAACCGAAGAACCCATCCAAGCCGTTAGATTAAGATGATCAAATGGTTATGAATTAAAGGGTAGTTATAACCAAATTTTTTAATAAAAAAAGTATTCACCCTTTATTTTTTAAATTCAAAATTGGCGAAATAAAAAAAAATTTGAAGCGAAACAAATTGCACCAAAAAATTCATTATTTTATTATCTTTAACTTGACATCCATTTTGATATATTTTTTCATCCATTTTTTATGGTTCTTCGGTTCTTTTTTTTTCAAGGTTCTCCCTTGATTCTTACCATATATATATATATATATATATATATCAAATAATACATATATATATTATATAAATATATATTATATATATATATATATTATATAAATATATATTATATATATATATATATTTAAATCAAAAAATGATTGGTTATGAAAACAATGTAATCATCACCCTCATTTTTTGGTGCATTTAGCCTCTTTTTTTTTTTTTTTTTTTTTTTTTTTTTTTTTTTTTTTTTTTTTGTTTGTGCTCCCCCGTTAAATAAATACCCCCTATCTTTTAACGTATTGATTATACTATTTTAGTGCGTCAAGTACAAACAAAACAAGCATTATTCTGTTCAGTCACGGACCTCCCTCACTTCCGCCACTTGTCCCTCTTCTCCTTCCATTTCCGCCATTTTTACCTTCATTCGACACCCAAACCCCCAACTCTCACCCTTCTCTTCTCTTCTTCCCTCACAGCAAAACCATGACCAATGATCTCAAAACTCCACCTGAAACCGCCCTACCGATCCTCGATCACACCATAACCACCACCACCGCAACCAAAATTGCCGCCGAATCCACTTCCGATAGAAAGTTCTCACGGAACTACGATGTAATGCATATCGTTCTGCGGCTTGGTTGCTTATCGGCGGCGTTGACATCGGTTGTTGTAATGATAACCGCTGAGGAGAAATCGACGATCTCAATCTACGGATTTGATCTTCCGCTTTACTCCAAGTGGTCTTTCTCTGGTTCGTTCGAGTAAGTTGTGCTCTAGATTTATGAATTCATTCAAATCATTTCGAGTTTCATTCCTAACGATTATAGTTTCGTAGTTTGATTCTTACGGTTTTTGAAATTGAAACTAGAGATTGCGATTCGAAGTTTGGAATCTGGAATTTGATTGATCGTTTCTGCTGATTGATTGTTAACTGATCTGAATCAATTTTCCCCGAGTGTAGTTCATAGAATTTTTTTCACGGTAGCAGATGAAATTTGAATTAGGTCTATTGTTTTCATGATCTCCATTGCTGCCCGTGATTTAGGTTTTGTTTGGTTTACGGGATTTGATAGGATTTGAAGGAATTTGGAATTTAATTCTATTTTATAGGAATTTGTTTGTAATAATGTTTTTAAAATATGTTAAAATATTTATTTTGTAATAATTTATTATTAAAAGGTAATTTAATTGTTTTTATAATTAATTATAATTTGTTTTTATAAATTATTTATGGACTTCAATTCCATTCTATATGAACCAAACACATAAAAGATTTCAAATCATTCTAATTCCAAATATTTTCACAAAATCTAAATCCCTAAAAACATTCTGTCAAACCAAACGGTCTATATCCAAAGAAGTTGTAGCCTACTAGTCGGTAACATCCTGGAGGTAAGTGGTGGAAGCCCTTACTACCCGGGTTCAAATCCAGGGGTGAGCACGCGGCGGATATCGAGGGTCGTGGGCCGAATCGTGGCCGGGTCGAAGGGGGATTAGTCTGGACATAGTTCAGGATACCCCCGAAATGCAATTGCCTTTCAAAAAAAAAAACCAAACGGGTCTATATTCTTTTGATCGACACTACAACAAAATTGGTTTTATCGATACATAAAATGTCTAAGCATTATAATAAAATACTTTATAGGAATCTCATAGGACCAAACCAAAAAACTGTCATATCTAAAAGTGTAACAATTGTTTTATAGGAAAATTTTAAAATTAATTGTTTATTAGCTATTTTATGAGTTATTTGAAAAAAAATGTCTGAAAATTTTATTTTATGGGTTATTTGAAAAAAATGTCCTATAAAAACAAATGTCCTATAAAAAGATGGGTTTATAGGACATTTCTCAAAAGTGTCTTATAAAATAGTTAATATGACATTTTTTCCTTCTAAGATCGTCCTAAAAAGCTTGTTAAAACGCCTAAAAACATCTTATAAACATATTGTAACGTTTTTGGATAAACCACTTTATAGTTTAGTCATATATTTAAGTTTTATAAAACATTGTATTAGAACGCTAACACTATCTAGGCGTCCTATTAAGCCAATTTTGTTGTAGTGTGGTATCTCAATGGACAACGACACATATGTCCAGTTATGCCACGAGCATACGCTTTGATTACTTGTACAGTACAAGCAATCGTTTCACGCATTGCTCATTTGCTAAACTGGTATACCTTGCCTTATTTAGCTACCTATCAAGAAGTAGTTAGAACGTATACGGTTGGGATGAATCAAAAACGAGAACATACGATTGGGATGATGTTTTGGGACGATAGGAGGTTGGATGCGTATGGGGTTAAGTTCATGTCGAATTGGTGATCCAGCATTTAGCGGACCCAAGATTTTTGCCGAGCGGGCTCATCTTTAAGGTGGATCAAAGGGCCTGTAAAGTCGCCGTTTGATCATGTGGAAAAGTCAAGTGTGTCGATTTGGGAATAATATACATTTTTCCAAATGGAATCGACCTTTTGAGCAAGATGCATGCCTACGTCTTAGGCATAAGTCTGATGTATTTTTAGCTGAATTCTACCGTTTCGAGAGATTTTTTCAGTTCTTTTGTTAACATTGAGATTTTTTTCAGTTTTTTGGTCGACTTTGAAAGATTTTAGGTTTTTGGGTTTGAGGGGGTTTCTTGTGTTGCGATTGAACAGGTATTTGGTTGGAGTATCGGCAGCGGTTGCTGTCCATTCTCTTCTTCAACTTGTGATTACCACATTGAGGATGCTAAGAAAGTCGTCGGCCTATACGTCTCGGAACCACGCTTGGCTTATTTTTGCCGCCGATCAGGTATTCTTTTCTGCTATGGCAATCATATGATTGATTCCTTTTTTCGTTCTAAATAACACGCGTGTTTCGCTTCTACAACAATGTGATGATCAAAAAGTCTCGTTACCGTTCGTTGTTCGCTAGACTTGGACATTCACTACAACAAAATTGGGTTTATAGGTCACCGAAAATGTCTAAGTTTCGCAAGAGTCATTTATAGGGCTACCGATAAAAAGTCTTTATCTACAAGTATTGCAATAAGTTTCTAGGACACTATTGGATGTTTTAACATGCTTTTTGGAACATTTTTAAAATAAAACGTCGTATTAGTTATTTATAAGACACTTTGTGGGAAAGTATTTTATAAACACAAGCGTCTTGTAAAAAGATGTGTTTATAGGACATTTCTCCAAATTTGAACAATTCCACTGTCTCTCTCATACTTTATTCTTTTTGGAGAATCTACTGGAGCAAAAATCTCCATTTTGGAGAATCTCTTGGAGATGTTTTTTTTTCTTTTGAAGGGTGTCCTAGGCTATGCATAGACTAAGACCCCGCATTCAAACTCACTAGTGAAAACAATGGGTGTTTGGGATTGCTTATTTTTTTTGACTTTTTTGCTTATTGTTTTTCCTCGCCGCAAATAAGTTATTTTTAGTGTTTGGATGTGCTTATGACTTTTCCCCACCACAAATAAGTTGTTTTTGATAAGTTAATCCATTTTAACTTATTTGAAAGTTCTTATAACTTATTTGTTCAAATTACATTTTTACCCTCAACTCTTTTTTGGCATGACATAAGTTAATAAACACTTTTAAAAATAAGCATAAGTTGTTTTAAATAAGCAATCCCAAACACCCCCTTAATATTTATGAGAAGATATTATTGTATTATTAATACAATAATATCTTCTCATAAATATTAAGTTCTAGAGATATCTCCAGATTTGAAGATTTCTATATTCTCTCTCTCTCTCTCTCTTTATTTTGGGGAAAGGTTCACCTAGCTTTGATCAGACTACATCTTTGGCAAGTTGCGGCTGTCTGAGACCAAGTATGGCCATAGGATGCTAACGCGTGGACCCAACCCGGGGAAAATGGGATATTTTACCACATTACACTAGGCTTTCTCTCTCTCTATTTTAGCATAGTTGTTGGAGCAAAAATAAAGCACTCCAAAATATTTACTTTAGCATAGTTGTTGGAGATGCTCTCACAGTATTGATGATGAGTAAATACACACAGGTATTTGCGTACGCCATGATTAGTGCCGGATCAGCTGCAACGGGTGTGACCAACCTGAATCGAACAGGGATCAAACACGCATCTCTGCCCAATTTCTGTAAACCGTTGCATAGCTTTTGTGATCGCGTTGGGGTTTCAATTGCGTTCGCATTCTTCAACTGCTTCTTGCTTGCCGTTTCTGCGGTTCTTGATGTAGTATGGCTATCGAATTAAGTACTGAAGGCGTAGCTACTTACTTTAAGGGTCTAGATTATGTGCGTATCTATTGCGGTATAATGAAATTAATGTAGGCGACGTTTAAAAGTATAGATCAATACAAACAACAATTATCAGGGGTGTTATTTGGTTGGTTAAATCGGTTTTCGGTTTATTCGGTTCGGGTTAATCGGTTTTTAACTCTTCTATAACTAACCGATAACCAAACCAAATAAGGTTCGGTTTAATGGGTTTCGGGTTATTCGGTTCGATAACCCGTCAAACCAAATATGAGTCCATATTTTTTTCGTTAGACATTTGCTCCAATGATTTTCTCAAGTTCAATTCCTGGTTGTTTTCGATATATAATTGAAGAATACGTTAATAGTGTACGGTGGGTACTCACATTAATAGTCTATTAGAAGTATACTCGCGCAATGCAGTGCGATATATCTTGATTTTAATGTTCTGATTTATTTTAACTTGTGGTTTTGAGGAGTTTATGATTTGAGGATTTGAAAGTGGTTAGAGATAAAGATTAATTAATAAGAGTCTGCGATTTAAGGTTTTGAAGGTTGTTAGAGATAAGTATTAATCAAGTAATTAGCATTAAAAGCGGTACATAAAGCTTCATTAGTTGTTTTTAAGAGATTTTAAATAATTAGCATTAAATAGCGGTACATGAAGCTTTAGGGGTTATTTTTAAGAGTTTTTCATAAATGCTTTATAATATACTATAGATAATGGGTATTCGGTTTATTTTTGTAAAAATGTGATACATATAGAATATTAAAAAAATGTGTTATTTAGTTCAATCGAATTAGAAAATTTTAACTAGAAACCGAACCAAATAAGGTATCTATTCTGTTAACTGAATGGTTTAACCTGAAAAGCAAATAAACCCAAATCGCGTTTGGTTCAAATGGATTATTTGGTTTCGGTTAGTGGCAAAGCTAGAAATTCGGGATTGGCGGGTTCCAACCGTCCAGGGACATACTTTGTTATAAAATAAAAACGATAAATATTGTTGTGTCTGTTTATCCTCTTAAAAGCATTTTTTAGTATTTTGAGACGGTGATGTATCTGTAGAAAATTCAGAGTAACGTTTTTTTTAATCGAATATCGAGTTGTATAAATCTTGGCAAGGCAACGTCAACTGTATGTCGTATTTGGGATATGCAACTGGTATTTGCGGTCATGCTGATGTTCGATCCGTTTTTCTCGATATCAAACTACATATCTAATTTTGCTTTCCAACATACAATATCTATTACTTTCAATCTTCTTGGATAGTTGTAATTTTATGTTTGTTTGCAAATTTTTTGAAAAACAATTATGAGGGTTCTCTAAATTTTATATTTAAATTACATGCAAGGTTTGAAATGAAATGAAGCGTGACGTGGTGACTAGGCCAAACCTTAAGTCTTAGGAGCCATAGCAAGATCAAGACAGTTTTCAAGGCGTGACTTATGTCGGCAAATCTCTATATCAAATATAATATTATATATAAACATATGTTTTGTATTATTACTCAATAAGTCAATGATAATAAACAAGTTAAATTAGATTGTACATTAAAAAATTAGCAAATAAGACATTAAAAACGTAAAGAAAAACCAAATATCGTGCATTAGGCCATGACGTGCCACATGCTTAACGTGGCGTGAGATACATGACTTGAGACATAACATCTGTTGCGACGAGCCTTTTAGAACATTGACTACATGTGATGAATATAACATAAATAGGTCATTTTTCTACATAAACACAATAGAGCAAAATAGCTAACCAACATAGATATTTTAGGTATTGAATTACTAAGATCTAGCCCTTGGGTATAAAAATGAAAGAAGTAAGGACCAAGAGTCTAAAAGTTGAAATGTAAATCAAAATGTAAGGATTTGTTTTGTAAATTTTGAAAATTCAATGTAATGGAGAGTGACTTCATGGCTCATGTTTTCATTCTATAAATGTATTATGTAAAACAGTAAAGTAAAGTTAGAGGTTGTTTACCGAATGCTTATCGGGTAAGCGTTTATCGATAAAAGACATTACCATTACTTACATTACCATGTAATATTTCTAGCCATCCAAATGGATTGTTGGTAAGCATCTTAAACTTGATAAGAGCTTACCATATAAGAGTATTTCCCCTCACTTACCGGGTAAGAGTCTTAGGGGCTGTTTGGTTGGTTTTCTCTTAAGTCCTATATGAATAAAGTTGTTTGTGTGGATTAATTTGTCTGTATAGATTGGAAAAAAATTTGTTTGGAAGGGTTTCTTCATAGACCGGAAGGAGCATGTTTTTTAATTGGAAAAGACAGGTTTGGACAAAACTTGTCTTTCTGCATAAAGCTCCCTCCTAAAAGCTTACTGAATAAGCCACTTTCTATATCATTAAGCCATTACCAAACAGTCATGTATAACTGACCGAATAAGTTATCAATCCCATTAAGCTCATTAAGCTGCTAACAAACAAGCCCTTAGTCCTTGTTTTGCCTCTTATCAAGTAAGATTCTCGGTCTTTGTCATGCTTAATCGGTAAGATAAATGATATTAATAAGTATTTAATAAACGACCCCTTAGTTCTATGCAACAGTTAGAGTGGGGTTGAGCATCGACCACTCCCTCTACTCCCTCCGTCACTAGTTTCGTTTATTTTTAATACCCCTTATAATAAGTGGTTGATAATAGACAAAATTGTTAATACCACCAACACTCTACAGTCTTTATCGTCACTAACATTCACATTCTACCTACAAATGACGATGTTGATTAAATCCAAAATAATAAATAAACGTGTAAAATATATTAGAGTAAATTATGGATTTGTTCCCTTCGATTACACGACCATAGTTTAAAGTTTAAATTCATTCATGATGTCGTCTTTTATTATATTCTCATATGGGATTGCTCGATTCAAACGCACAGAACAGTAAATCCTGAATTCGATCAACTTAGTCGACAAATAATCAAACATGAGATTGATTTACGATTAAATGAACCCCCTCCTAAAATCCTAATGTTATACTGAGTTACTGACAAAAGCCAATATCTAGCCCTTTGGTGTAATGTTTTGATTCAAGAAAGGTTCAAAAAAGGGACCATCGATTTTAAAATAAAGTTACATGAAAATACAACGTACTTTGTTGTGATTACTATTTTGGTATCTCAAACCTTTGGATGTCTGGTTAAAACTTGAAAATGCTCGACAATGTAACGTACATTCATTTGATTTCCTATCACACCTGAGGTACCAAAATAAAGGTTTTAAAAAAATGCTACATAAAAATAAAATCGAACCAAAATATATTGTATTTTCATTCAATTTACCCTTGATAAGAACATGAATAGGTGGGTAATTATCATAAATAACCACATGGGTTAAAAACTTTACTTATTAAGCATTTCTTTTTTTTCCTCCAAAAAATAGCAAGAAACCGCGAATCAATGCCACAATACACTATTTCTTGTGGTGCCGCAAGCTGCGACATGTTTTTGTTGTGTTGTAAGACGGGGCAGGGGCGGAGCCAGGAATTTGCACGAGGGGGAGCACCCAACAAATTAATATAAATATTAATTGTCTAAAAATGATTAAAAATAACGATGTTATATTTATGATATTTGATAGGGTTATTATTTAACCCTATTTTAGACGTATAATTTCAATTTTTGAGTCATTTTATTATCTCATTGAGTCACTTTTAATTAATTTTAGTAATATTTATGTAAAATAAACGATTAATACTTTCGGGTATTAGTTTGGCCAAAAACACATAAAAATCATATAAAAATCGCACCAAAAATCTAATTTTATATTTCATGTATTTTAGGTTGCAAGAAGACGGTCGTTTGGAGTAATATATAATTAAGAAGAATGCGGATTGCAAACTTTTGAACGGAAACGAAGACTCCAATTTTTGAAGACCGGGCTTGCGTTTTTGTGGATGGCACATCTTGGGCCGACCATGGCATCATTGGGCCGAACTACCCACTTCTCTTTTGGACTCATCAATATTTGGGCTAGTTTGCAAGACTCTTGGGCTAAAACATTTGGCATATTTGATGGGCTTGCAATATGGTCCATGGACTTTGACCCATGGATCTTGACCCATGGTTTTTCTTGGTGACTAAGTAATTAGTTAGCTATATATATGTATGTTAGGTTTCAATAAAAGGCATCCATCCTTTACTATAGTAGTAGTAGTAGTAGTAGTGGTGGTGGTAGTAGTAGTAGTGGTAGTAGTAGTGGTGGTAGTAGTGGTAGTAGTAGTAGTGGTGGTGGTAGTGGTAGTAGTGGTAGTAGTAGTAGTGGTAGTAGTGGTGGTAGTGGTGGTAGTAGTGGTAGTAGTAGTAGTAGACTAGTAGTGGTGGTGGTGGTGGTGGTGGTGGTGGTGGTAGTGGTAGTGGTAGTGGTAGTGGTAGTGGTAGTGGTAGTGGTAGTGGTAGTAGTGTAGTAATAGTAGTGTAGTGTAGTTGTAGTAATCACATAGTTCGGTTCCGTTAAGTCATCGTCAACTTTCCATTTTGCTACTTGTCGGTTAGTTGTTACTTATATTTCAATCTCCTTCCGTTAACTTTAATCTCGTTACTAACCCATCGTGTTTGTTTTCTTATAATATTGTCTAATCTCGCTTCGTTGCTTTAATCTTGTTACTAATTTCCTTACTTACGGTTTCCTTTATAATCTTGCTACCATCGCTTTGCTTTCTTAAATTACTCTTGGTTCTATTTTGTTACTTACATCTTGTTACTAACCCTTGATTACATTCGGTTCTTAATTACTTAATTACTAGCATCAAATTTCCTCTTACTTATTTTCGTTACTTGCTTACTTTTGTAGTTGCTACTAGTTACTAATCATTTCCTCTTATTTTGCTCACGATTTTAGTTTGATACATGTTACCATCGCTTTGCTTACGTTTTGTTAATTTGCCATCAACTTGGTTTAGTTAATCATTTTAAGCAAATCTTAAGTAATTAATTTCCGGGCTTTTTAAGTAACCAAATCCATAGCTTAACGTTTGGAATTTATTCCAAACGTGGTGGTGGTTCACTTAAGGGTTCTTTTTATTTTAAAGTTCACATTTAAAACAAGATTTTTCACCTAATTTTTAAGTTGTCGTCAACTTCTCTTTAGATAAATACGTCGTTACTTGCATAACAAGTTACGTACTTTTATTGATATTTATGTATTGTCCATCTCCATTACTTGCTTTCCAAATTTACCCATCCTTTATAATTAGAAACCGAACAATGATGGGCTAAACGTCCTAGTTCGGGGTATAAGGTGAAGCTGGGATCGAGACTGATAATTAAATTGAAAGGTGTCGCGTACTGCATGATCGTCCGAAGTTATTTAAATCAATGTTATATTTTGTGGTGTATCAACAATTGACCAATTGACACCCGGTTCGTTGTATCATAAAATAGTCGACGTTTGAGATAACCAAGGAATGCGGTCTCATCGCTATATTTAATTATTACTATCATCCCAACGGATCTTTATACCTTGTGCTTCTTTTTATAACTGATTTCTGTCATTAGTTATTAATCAAACCTCCAAAATACTGTTTTGGAATTCGCCATCTGAAACTCGCTTTTACAAAATGGACTTTTAAAGAGAAACTTTTTCACGCTTCCCTGTGGGATCGATATTCGGTACTTTTGTACCATTATTACTTGTTTTGAGACGATAGTAGGCCAAGATGTATATTTGCGTCAAAGTTTATTTATTATCAGTTTTAAAGGGTGTGATTTAATATTTCATAGGCTTTTGGCTTATATATATATATTTAAAAAGGATCAATATTCCAGCCTTTATAGATTCAATAGTGACTTTGACGAACTTTTTTTTAAAGTTATCTATGATATCGTTGTTATCAACCTTAGTAAGAACATATTTTCGATATAAGTGACTAAACAATTGTTCATCCATTGATCTTTCATTTTCTTGTACAACCCATTTTTTCATCATGTTTATAACTAAAAATTCAGAGAAGATGAGAGTTTTCTTTCTCCTCTACTTTTTTTTTGTCTTTCCTTAATAGCTTTCATAAAAATATTTAGAGAACACAACTATAAAGTTATAGCTAACGGCTATTCAGCTATTCCCCTCATCTTAACCTTCCTCAATCAACATCCTTAATTCCATGTGAATTGTAAAAACCAAAACTAATTATCATAAATAGAGAAGAAAAAAACTAATCAAATTGAAAAAATAAATATTAATGAAATTTCCTCACTAGACTAAAATGGGTTTTATAAGCATTTCTTTCCAATCTTTAAGGTTATTTTTATTTAATATATTTGAATTAAATGAAAATAGATAACACTATAATTTTTTTATATTAAAAAAATAGAAATCTCACAAAACTGAGGGTGGTCTTGTGCTGATGTTGTGTAACATCCTGAATTTTCAATAATAGTATTTTTTGAGAATTAGAATTTAATTGTATTTTGGTTAAAACCTTGAATTATATAGAAATTTTATAATTCAATAGGGTTAAAATACAAGGGATTAAAGTTTGGTATCAATTGTGGAAATAATGAAACTTAGAGGTGTGTTTGGTAATTAATGGAAAGTATGTATGGATAAGGTAGCTGGAAAATCAGATATTATCCTTGTTTTGTTGGAGTCGGCAGAAAGATTCAATAGAGAAAGAGAGAAAGAAGAGAAAAGAGAAAAGAAAGAAGAAAAGCTAGATTTGTCTCCAATTTGGTAAGAGTTGGTTGTAATTTTCTGATAAAAACTTGTTGTAGTTGTATGTTTGTAAACGAATTTGTGTGTTGGATTGATTTCCAGAATCATTCATAGCAGATTTGAGCAGCAGATTGGGTTTAAAGTGGGTTTTGCAAAATAAGGTGAGTTCATTTGTACTTTGCTTAAATCAGTGTTCTTATGTTAAATTGAACCGTGAAATAGTTGTATAAAGTGATTATGAACTGTATGGTTGTACTGGGAATGAGCTGAATCGAACAGCCAAGAAATTTGATTGAATTTTAGGCTGCAGACCCGACTTTTCCGGATGAATCGTCATATCCGGAAAAGTCCAATAATGAATGTTTCCGGACGCATGAAGTATCCGGGTAGGTTGTATTTTAAATATAAGAATCCGGATGATCATAGAGTCCGGATGTTGTTCGGATTTGGGATATTATCCGAAAAAGTAGGAATTTACCGGAAAGGATGTGTTGTCCGGGTGTTGGGATTGTCCGGGGAAATTAGGGTATCCGGAAAATAGAAACGTCCGGATAAGATGAGTTATCCGGAAACTTTGGGTTGTCCGGACACTTAGTGCAGACTGGGCAATTTTCAGTTCTGTTAATTGTGAATCGTTGTGATTTAGTGATTGAGACATAATTAGTTTAGCATGAACATACGTACATTCGAAGGGTAGTATGTTAGGCTTGATAACTGTACCGGTTTGATACTAGGCAGGTATTTGGTATATGGTATAAAGGTGATTTGCTCATACTGAATGATATGAGAAATCTGTATTAAGCATTGACTTGCACGAGTAGATAGTGTAATGGATCCATAGACACTAAAGTTTGGTAATCACTTGGAATAGGCGTGTGGTATTTCTCGTTTAATCGTTATTCCAGTGTGTGTGGGAAATCATGGAATAGGCGTGTGGCATTTCTCGTTTAATCGTTATTCCTGGTTTCTAAGGAAGAAAGTGAGGTTGACATAAGTACTTGTAATCTCTGCTTCCTTACTGATAAATGGGCGTGTGTAATCGCGATTTATTAGTGGAGAGCATTGATCTAGAATCTTTGAAGATTCGTAGTGTGGCTCTGGAGTATGATATGCTGATGGATTTGTTGTCAGTCATAGTCATGGGATTGGATAAAATTGTATAATGAAATAGAATTATACGTACGGTAAGAAAAGGAGTAATCAGGTTTGTTGTAACTTGTTTACATTGATTTTGCATTTGAAACGAATGTTCTCACTAGGCGTTGGCCTAATCGTTTTATATGACGTGTTCTTACCAGGTACAGGCTCATGCAAATAAAGGGTTGTGGGACGAGCGTTTTTTGAATAGCAGAAGTGGCAATTAACAAAGAAGAGATTTTTGGAGGATAGCTTAGATAACTCAATTAATCTGATATTAGTGACATGATTAGATTGATAGGTTATTCGAAGTATCCTGTATTGTAATTACACTCTTGATGGTTAATTCATTTGCTATCTATATAAGTTGAAGTTTTGTTATCATAACCTGTTGTAACTCGAGGTTTAAATTGGCCCGGATTTTGGGGTGTTACAATATGGTATCAGAGCATTAGTTTAAGCGAACTAAGTATGCTGAGGAGGTACTTAGACTTAAGTTGTGATGAATTAAGTTATGATTCGTGAGAATGGGTAGGAATACTAAGACGGGATAGTCTTAGAGGTGACGAAAATACGTGAAATTAGTACTGTAATGATGGTAACGAGGATTCTCCTGTATAATATATTCACAATTTCAATTAGCTACTGTTATTTATGAATATATTGTTACATAAGCATGCTTGTTTCTAAATGGTTACAGTGACTGATTAGCGGTAATTTACGTTTTTGTATGTCTAATTATGTATAAACCATTACTGATGAGTATTCTTTTGTGCTCATCCAGAACAATGGTAAATACTCCGCCGAGGTCTCCTAATTCTTCTATGAATAGGAATTGGTTAGACGGTACGGGAGAAAGACAAACTGGAGTAGGCGGAATTCATGAGACGCCACCATATTTTCTTTCATTAGGAGGAGTGCGGAATCCGACACATAGAGTGGGTACCAGTACTGTCGATCAAACACCATCGGAAGCAGGTATGGAAGGACGCATTATGGATAATGTTACCAGATTGATGAATGCATCAATGGAAAGACAAGCTGAAATGATGAACACCACCATGGGAAGACAAGCAGAAATGTTCATGAAATTGTCTAATAATCAAAGTACGGAACCAAGACGGACAAGAGTTGATACTAGTGTGATAAATCCAACTGGCAACCCAGGGTTGGAAACTGAAAGAAGGGTTGAAAGAAACTGCTCCTATAAAACATTCTTGAGCTGTAAACCACCGGAATTCAAATGAGAAGATAGTCCAATAGCTTGCATGAATTGGCTAAGGGAAATTGAACAAGCTTTCCGAGCTTGTGAGTGTTATGATGAAAAGTCTAAAGTTAGATTTGGATCTCAGATGTTACGCGGTAACGCGTTATCTTGGTGGAATGTGCTAGCAGCTTCTGTAACAACTTCTGTTTTGAATGCTATGACTTGGGAGCAGTTCAGAGCAAAGATTCTGGAGGAGTACTGTAACGAAACTGAAATGGATCGAATCGAGGAAGAGTTCAGGAACCTCAAGAAAGGCAATATGACTGTGAGAAAGTATACAGAATCCTTCATGGAGAAGCTGAACCTGGTGGGCCATGTGGCTCCGACTGAGAAAGACAAAGTTAAAGCTTATCTGAAGGGTTTACCAGCAGATATGATGTCAAGGGTGCGGAGTTCAAAAGCTTCAACATTGAGAGAATCGATCGAGGAAACAAAGGTCATAGAGGAAGTGTATGCTAAGGATAAAGAAGAAAAGACCCAAGTTGGGGAGAAGCGGAAATGGGAAGGTCGATCAGAGTATTCACAGAGGTCAAGGAACACTGGTAAAGGTACTTCTTATGAATCACGCCGCGAACCAAATTGGTGTCCAAAGTGTAAGAGCAAGCATTTTGGGCAGTGTCGAGTGATAGCATCTGAATGTTTTAAGTGTGGAAAGAGTGGGCATACTATGAATAATTGTTCAGTGCGGGGAAATACATGTTTTGAGTGTAAGCAACCGGGTCACTTTCGCCGGGAGTGCCCAAGGCTGAAAAAGAGCGGCGATCAGAGTAAGAAACCAGTTATTCCGAAGCCAACGGGTCGAGATTTTCAGATGACCACTGATGAAGCTAAGGAATCAGGGGACGTTGTCTCGGGTATATTCCTTGTTAATTCTTGTTCTACGCGTATTTTGTTCGATTGTGGAGCAAATTTGTCATTTGTGTCCAAATCATTCTATCCTAAATTAGCTACGCCTGTTACTACTTTAGATGATGCTTTAGTAGTAGAGGTAGCTAATGGAGGTCAAGCTTTGGTTCGAGAAAGGCTTGATGGTTGTACTATTCTTATAGAAGAGACGAAATTTTCGATCAACTTGTTGTTGATGGAAATTGGAGGGTTTGACATAGTTGTGGGTATGGATTGGCTGACAGCCAATCAAGCAGAGATATTTTGCGCAAAGAAATTAATCAGGATTCCGATGACCGGTAAGGATGACGTAATCATCTTCGGGGAAAAGCAAAAGGGGGAAATTCTGTTAATCTCTGTTGTGAAGGCGCGGAAGTGTTTAATGAAAGGATGTATGTCCTATCTGGCGTATGTCCTAGATGGAAGGTTGGAAAAGAAACAATTGGAAGACATCAAGGTGGTACGTGAGTTTCCTGACATATTTCCTGATGATCTTCCTGGTCTACCTACTGAAAGACAGGTGGAGTTTAGAATTAATCTCATTCCAGGTTCGTCTCCGATAGCACGGGCACCTTACCGTCTAGCGCCATCTGAAATGAAAGAAATGATGACTCAACTCCAGGAGTTATTAGATAAAGGTTTTGTCAGACCGAGTTCTTCGCCTTGGGGAGCTCCGGTCCTGTTTGTTAAGAAGAAAGACGGTACTATGAGAATGTGTATAGATTACCGCGAGCTGAATAAGGTGACGATTAAGAATAAATATCCGCTTCCAAGAATCGATGATCTATTTGATCAACTTCAAGGGGTAGGATGTTTTTCTAAGATTGATTTGAGGTCAGGGTATCACCAAGTACGGGTTAGAAATGAAGATATTCCTAAGACAGCTTTTAGAACCAGATACGGGCATTATGAGTTTCTAGTAATGCCATTCGGGTTGACAAATGCTCCAGCGATATTCATGGATCTGATGAATAGAGTGTGTCGACCTTTCTTGGACAAGTTTGTTATCGTCTTTATTGATGACATACTTGTGTATTCAAAGACTAAAGAAGATCATGAACAACACCTACGTGAAGTCTTAGAAGTTTAAAGAAGAGAGAAATTGTACGTGAAATTTTCAAAATGTGAATTTCGGTTAGAAGAAGTACAATTTCTAGGTCACGTGATCACTTCAGAAGGAGTCAAGGTAGACCCAGCTAAGATTGAAGCTATGGCAAATTGGGAGACACCTAGAAGTGCATCTGAAATAAGAAGTTTCTTGGGTTTAGCAGGTTATTACAGAAGGTTTATTAAAGACTTTTCTAAGATTGCATCTGCTTTGACTATTATGACTAGAAAGAACGTGAAGTTTGTCTGGACGGAGAAACAAGAATCGACTTTCAGAACTTTACGTCAAAAGTTGTGTGAGGCTCCGGTTCTTGATTTACCAGAAGGAACAGAAGATTTAGTGGTATACAGTGATGCTTCAAAAATGGGTCTAGGATGCGTATTGATGCAACGAGGCAAAGTGATTGCTTATGCGTCAAGACAACTTAAGGAACACGAGAAGAACTACCCGACACATGATTTGGAGTTAGCGGCTGTTGTGTTTGCTTTAAAGTTGTGGAGGCACTACTTGTATGGAACCAAATGTACTCTTTTTACTGACCATAAAAGTTTGCAGCATGTTTTTGATCAGAAAGAGTTAAATATGAGACAACGAAGATGGTTAGAATTACTTAAAGATTACGATTGCGAATTGCATTACCATCCTGGTAAAGCAAATGTCGTGGCTGATGCTTTAAGTAGGAAAGAGTATAGTGGATGTTTGAAATCGATCAATGCTAGAATTGATGTGACATCGAGTTTGATTGAAATGATAAAAGAGGCACAAGCGGAGGCCTTACGGGAAGTAAACCTGAAAGAAGAAGTGATGGGCAAGCAACACCTTCAGCTAACTGAAGATGGTCGTGGAATAAAGTTGTTCCAAGGTCGTGTTTGGGTACCAAAGATTGGAGGAAATCGAGAGTTGATTCTCGAAGACGCTCATAAATCTAAGTATTCCATACACCCTGGGAATACGAAGATGTATCGAGATTTGAAGTTACATTACTGGTGGCCAGCTATGAAAGTAGATGTGGCCCGGAAGGTAGAAACATGTAGAACATGTTCGTTGGTGAAAGCAGAACATCAGAAGCCTTATGGAAGTTTCCAATCTTTGGAGATTCCAGAGTGGAAATGGGAGAAGATCACCATGGACTTTGCGACAAAGCTACCCAAGACGCAAAAGGGTAACGACACAATATGGGTAATCGTGGATAGATTAACTAAGAGTGCTCATTTCCTGGATATGAAAGAAACATCACCAATTGAGAAGTTGGCGAAGTTGTATATTGATGAGGTGGTGTCAAGACATGGTATACCAGTGTCGATTGTGTCAGATCGTGATAGTCGGTTTACCTCAAGGTTTTGGCGATCACTACAAGAGGAATTGGGTACGAAAGTTAATTTGAGCACTGCTTTTCATCCACAGACTGATGGACAGAGTGAAAGGACTATACAAACTTTGGAAGATATGCTTAGGTCATGTGTATTGGATTTTGGAGGTAACTGGGATGCGCATCTACCGTTAGTAGAATTTGCGTATAATAACAGTTATCATTCCAGTATCGGAAGAGCGCCCTTCGAAGCCTTGTATGGTCGAAAATGTAGAACCCCGGTATGTTGGTTAGAAGTCGGAGAGAAACAGTTTGCTGGTCCAGAATTGGTACAACAAACAGCCGATAAGGTGAAAGAAATTCGGCAGCATATGAAAGCAGCTCAGGATCGACAAAAGAGTTATGCTGATCCGAAAAGAAGACCAAAAGAATTCCAAGTTGGGGAGCGCGTGATGCTTAAGGTATCTCCTTGGAAGGGAGTGATAAGGTTTGGTAAACGTGGGAAGCTAAGTCCTCGTTTTCTAGGACCTTTCACTATAGCTAAAAGGGTTGGTTTACAAGCATATCAGTTGGATCTTCCACCAGAGTTGGAAGGGGTTCATAATACCTTTCATGTTTGTTATCTTCGGAAGTGTTTAGCCGAAGAAGAGGATGTGATACCACTCACTGATGTGAGAGTAGATGAAAAGAGTCGCTGTGTGGAAGAACCAGAGGCAATTTTGGAAAGATCGGTTAGAAAGCTACGTAGTGGCAAGGAAGTAGCGATGTTGAAAGTACAGTGGAAGAATCACAGGGGTACCAATGTGACTTTAGAATCGGAAGAGATTATGAGGGATAGGTGTAACACCCCAAATCAGGGGTTAACAAAAACTTCCATAAAACGGAAGAGTGGTACTCAAAACTAGAGTAAAAGCATACTTAAATCATTACATAACCATTAATACAAAGATTTAGCTAATTATAGCTACTATTAAACCACTAGCTCATTTGATCACTACTATAGCAATCAAATATCAAAAGAGTGTCGGAAGGCTCTGTTGGGTCACCAAGGATTTGAAATTGACTCACCGATGTTTTCCCTAAAACTCCTACTTAGAATATTTTAGTTCAGTTCTTTGAATGACTTGTACAAGATAGCAAATGTTCGGTGAAGTCGAAGATCAACCGAAACCAAGCTTGAAGACTCTCTACTTGTGGAAAATAGAAGACTCTCGGCAACTTTCAAACAAGTCATCACCACCGAAATCCCTTGACATTTCGGTGGCCTTCTCTCCACCGAAGTTATAGGACATCTTCGGTGGCCTTCTCCCACCGATGACCCTTTCGGTGCTCCTCTCACCACCGAAATATACATGTAATTTCGGTGGTCCTCTCACCACCGAAATATACTTGTAATTTCGGTGGTCCTCTCACCACCGAAACATGCTCGTAATTTCGGTGGACTAGTTACCACCGAAACCTGCTTGCAACTTCGGTGGACTAGTCTTCTTTCCACCGAAGACTTGTCAAATCTCGGTGGAAACCACTTCGGTACTAAAGGCTCAAGACAGAAGATCATTTATTATGGGACAATATCCTCCAGCAGAGAAAAGTGACAGTTTGTCTTTTTATCCATCTTCAGTTAAGGTCCCTATTATCTGCTCAAGCTACTCTGTCTGCACCTAGTGAAAAGTGACAAGGACTTCACAGTTCTCCTGAAGTCAACATTATCAGCATATGTGAAGATGACAAGTGTCCCAAGCATTTAATGCTTGGGCACTCCTTGGCACTATAAAAGGAGAAGTGCTCTTCTTGCAATTCTCACGCTTTCAAGAAATTCTCTCAGTGCAAGAAACCTTCTTTTAAGCCTTAAAACTCAATAGCTTTGCTCTTAGTGTTCTTAGTTGTTTTGTTGTATACTTTGTGTAAGATTGTTAGAATAGTTTATCTGTTCTTTTCCGCAACAATCTTAAGTTTTCTGTGTGTAATTCTTTTGAAAGTTTTTCAAATATAAGAATTAAAATTGTGAAATTTTTGTGTATTGTATTCAACCCCCCCCCCCCCTTCTACAATACTTGTTAAGCCATCTGGGACTAACAAGTGGTATCAGAGCAGAAAGTTTAATTCCATAAACTTGATCTGCGATGGCTGCCTCTTCTTCTTCTACTGTTGAAAACTCTTTTCAAAATAACTTCTCTGAAAACGGCTCTATCTCAAAACCTCCTAAGTTCAATCCCAACAACTTCTCTTTGTGGAAAAGCCGCATGATGCTATTCATGGAAGGAGTGGATACTAGATATCCAACCATTCTCAACGAGGGACCCATTATCCCCAGAGTTTGGGCTCGCTATGACACGCAGAGGCCAGGCAAAGAGACCTTTGAAAAGGAAATCTCAAGTGATTCTGATGAGGAAAAATCCAGTGCTACTGGTCGGTATATTCTCAAAAATCCTAAAAAGTATACTGATGAGGAGAAACGTTTAGTTACTCTTGACTCCAAGGTAAGAGCTATTATTGCTCTCTCTCTTCCTGATGAGGTCTACCACTCTTTGGTGAACTTTGAAACTGCCAAAGAAATGTGGACCACTCTATGTGTTCTGTACGAAGGTACAGAGGAAGTCAAGAAATGCAAAAAGATTGGTCTTATCAGAAAGTATGAACTATTTTCTTTTGAAAAAGGAGAATCTCTTCCTAGCTTCTATAACCGCTTCAACTCTCTTTTAAATGATCTTAAGTTGTTGGGCAGAGTCTATGATAATGAGGAAGTCTTGTGCAAGTTCATGGATTGTCTCCCAGATTTTTGGGAAAATATATGTACTTGCATCAAAACTACCAAGGACCTTGAGTTCATGCCCTTAACCGTGTTATATGGTACTCTTTTCAACTTTGAGCAAACCAAGCTTCAACGGAAATCTTTCATCAAGGAAATAAAGAGCTCCTCTATAGCTCTTGTTAGTGAAAGTTCCAAGAATTCCCAAAATCTTCCTAGAATCACCTATCCTTCATCTGACTCTGACAATGACAGCCAATCAAATGTAACCCACCAAACGGAAGCATATCTTAGTGATGCTGATGATGAAGGTGAGGATATCATGGTTGAACAGTTGTCGGATGAGATGGCAATGATGGCCGGTTCTAAACACAAGTTTCGTCCCTTCAACAAATCTCGAAGTCTTAGAAAAACTTCATCTTTCAAAACTTCTTCTGACAAGTCTAATGAGGAATGCTACAACTGTGGCAAGAAAGGACATTTTGCATCTGAGTGTAGAAGCAAGCGTATCTCCAAGTCCAAATTTACTTCTTCTGACAATCCCTCTTCAAAAAGGGAAAAATCCAAACACATGCCTTTCAAATCAACCTTTCCCAAAAAGGAGTCCCCACCATCCTTCTTAAATCATCAGGAGCGTGCCGAGAAATACAAGGCCAAGTACAAGAAAGAGAAGGAAAGGAGTGAGGGTCTAGAGAGAAAAGGGAAGGGTCTCATGGCAGAAACCCACGATTGGGACGACGAAGACACCTCCGACAGTGATTCTCAGAATAGATGCTTCGTGGCCATCTCAGAAGAAATGGAAGTTTCCGAAAAGGCCACTTCACCTATGGCTCTAGTGGCAACTGGGTGCTCCACAGCCTACGCTCAGGTACATCCCTTCAATAATATGTCCGATATTGAAAAGATCAATGCCTATGAATCTTTAACTCAAGACTTTTATTCTGTTAAAGACAGTAAGAATAGAAAATCTGTTCAAGTGAAAGAGCTCAAAGCTGAACTTGAAATTTGCATGTCTAAGCTTAAAAGGTTTGAGGAAATAAAAAATGAGCTTGAGGACTTGAAAACAATAAATCATGTGATCTCAAAAGAAAAGAACTCTCTGTTTAAGAAACTAAAAAGGGAACAAGAAGTCATCAAAAAATGGTCAAGCTCTTCCAAAAATCTTGAACAAATCTTTCAAAGTCAAATCTGTAGTTCAAACAAGTTCGGTCTAGGATTTGGAAAAACTGATGTTTGTGAGTCCACTCTTGCTCTTGTTCCCCCCACCAATGCTTGTGATGATCTCTCTGATTCCAGCTCTTGTGATTCCATCTCTTTGAACTCGTTAGATCTGTGTGAAGCCTTAAAGTATGGCATATCCTTAAAGGCCAAAGACTCCTCATTGCAAGTTATTGAGAAGCAAGATTCAAATGACGTTTCCAAACCCATCCATGATCAGCTAAATTTTTCAGTCATGGATGAAGCCTCCTCCTCAAACTCTGCAAAAGCTAATCCTTCCAAAAGATCTAAACCCACCGATCTCATCTCCTTTGTGCCCACCGATCCCACAATCTATGACCCTCCAATTCCTCTTCATGAAGTGTTGAAATCTATTCACATAGATACCTACACCGAACCTAAGCCCTCAACGATCCCCAAAAGAGAAACTCCTGTTCACTCAAAAAGGATTTCCTGTGCTGACAAAGGAAAATCGGTAGTCAACTGCATGGCAAGCTCTCATCCTAAAAGTTCTACCCCAAACATTCCCTCTTACAACACCTATGTACCTAGATCTGTGCTTTTAAGAAAATCAACTTCCAAAGATTTATCCAAAGGAATCCTTGGGTCCAAGCCTCCTGCTCTGTTCTCCTCTAACAAGGTTATAAGAACAAATGATAAAAGCCAAAACATGAAAAATGCTAAAAAGGTTTTTATCTATAGAAAATGCTATAACTGTGGTGACACTTTTCATATGGCTAAGGACTGTCCCAAGGATAGGATTGATAGATCCAAGCTTAAGGAATCAAGCTCTTCTAACCCCAAAGGACCCATTACAAAATGGGTACCAAAGAACTAATATGTGTTTGCATGCAGGCTTTTGAGCACCATCAAATTTGGTATTTAGACAGCGGGTGCTCACGCCATATGACGGGAAACAAGTCTCTTCTCATCAACTATGTGCCGGGAAAAGGTCCATCTGTAACCTTTGGTGATAATTCTAAGGCTTACACCAAAGGATACGGGACTCTCTCTAACGGATCTGTAACCTTCAACAAAGTGGCTTTTGTGGACGGCCTCATGCATAACCTTCTCAGCATTAGCCAACTGTGTGATCTTGGATACAAAGTTATCTTTGAACTTTGTGTCTGCTCCGTGGTAGACAAACAATTCAATGTGGTATTATCGGGAAGACGGATGGAAAATGTCTACGTCATAGATATGGGGCAATCCAATTCTTCTTCAAATGTCTGCTTTGTGTCAAATGATGCATCCAAAAGAAACTGGTTGTGGCACAAACGTCTTTCTCATCTAAACTTCAAGACCTTGCATAAAATTTCCAACAAAGAGCTGGTGACGGACATGCCAAAGTTGAACTTTGTCAAAGAGAAGCTGTGTGATGCATGTGAAAAGGGAAAGCTCACCAAAACATCCTTCAAGACGAAGCAATGCTCTTCCATCACTCTTCCTCTTCAATTGCTGCACATGGATCTATGTGGACCAGTCAGCACTCCAAGTCTTGGAGGCAAAAGGTATTTTCTTGTTATTGTTGATGAATTTACCAGATATACTTGGGTATTCTTTCTCAGGTACAAAAGTGATGCTACTGAAGAAATCATCAACTTTGTCAAGAAAAATGAAGTTCTCAATGGCCAGCTTGTCCGCTCGGTAAGAAGTGACAATGGCACTGAATTCAGAAATAGTGCTCTTGAAGACTTCTTCACCGAGAAAGGGATCTCTCAGAACTTCTCCGCTGTTCGTACTCCTCAGCAAAATGGAGTGGTGGAAAGGAAAAACAGAACACTGTGTGAGGCCGCTAGATCCATGCTGAGCGAATCAAATCTCCCCACCTATTTTTGGGCCGAAGCTGTGAATACTGCTTGCTTCACTCAAAACAGGTCAGTAATATCCAAAAGACATGATAAAACCCCGTATGAAGTTTTTCATGGTAGAAAACCAAATATTGGCTTTCTTCATGTCTTTGGGTGTATCTGCTTTATTCTTAATGATCGTGAAAATCTTGGGAAGTTTGATCCCAAGGCAGATGAGGGAATATTTGTTGGATACTCCTTATCCTCCAAAGCTTATAGGGTGTACAATCTCAGAAGAAAAAGCATTGATGAGTCCATCCATGTCAAGTTTGATGATCTCAGATGTTCATCACTTTCAAGTGATGAGGATGATTTACACAGATGGATTTCATCATGTATTGGTGATACCCCCTTAGTCACTTCCACCGATATCTCCTCTATTCCCTCAAATCCATCCATCTCAAAAAACCCAGCTGGATCACTCTCTCCCACCGAAATTGATCAACCCATCTCTCACACCAATTTCCCTATTCCCACCGAAACTCTACACCGAAGCCCTTCTTCCATCCCTAATCCCACCGAAAATCACATGGCTTCCACTACCGAAAATCCCATCTTACACCAAACCTCTGATCCCACTACTCCATTTCACTCTACTCCTCATACCCCATCACCTTTACCCCCTGCTCTAAAATGGACCAAAGATCACCCCATAGATCAAATTATTGGTGATCAACAAGCAGGTGTCCAAACCCGCAGAGGAGTTGGAAATATTTGTCTCTATGTGAATTTCCTCTCTCTCTCTGAACCCAAGAAAGTGGATGAAGCTCTTTCAGATCCTTGTTGGATCACTGCCATGCAAGAAGAACTTTCTCAGTTCCAGAGAAATAAAGTTTGGAGATTGGTTCCCAAACCCAGAAACAAGACAATCATTGGAACCAAGTGGGTATTCAGGAACAAAATGGATGAAGATGGTACTGTGATCAGGAACAAGGCCCGATTAGTAGCTCAAGGATACAGACAGGAAGAAGGCATTGACTATGATGAAACATTTGCCCCTGTTGCAAGACTTGAAGCTATAAGGATCTTTCTGACTCATGCTGCCTACCGAAATTTTAGGGTCTTTCAAATGGATGTTAAAAGTGCCTTTCTCAACGGGGAACTTGCAGAAGAAGTCTACGTGAAACAACCTCCTGGCTTTGAAGACCCAGCTCATCCAAACTTTGTGTACAGACTTGACAAAGCTTTGTATGGTCTCAAGCAAGCTCCACGTGCTTGGTATGACACTCTTGCCAACTTTCTTCTCAAGCATGGATATTCCAGAGGTAAAATTGACAATACTCTCTTCATCAAAGAAACCTCAGGTAATATCATTCTTGTTCAAATCTATGTTGATGACATCATCTTTGGTGCCACTGATGAATGCCTATGTGATGAGTTTGCCTCTCTCATGATGAGTGAATATGAGATGAGCATGATGGGAGAGCTTACATTTTTCTTGGGCCTTCAAGTCAAACAATCTTCAGAAGGAATTTTTATAAATCAAAGCAAATATATTCGGGACCTTCTGAAGAAATTTAACTTTCTAGATAGCTCTCCTATGAAAACTCCCATGGCACCTCCCTTGAAATTGTGTGCCGATCTAAAAGGTGAATCTGTGGATGTTACTCTTTACCGAGGTATGATAGGCTCTCTTCTTTACCTAACTGCTAGCAGACCGGATATTATGTTTGCTACCTGTCTATGTGCTCGTTATCAGGCCAATCCTAAAGTATCACATTTAAAGGCTGTAAAACGAATTTTTCGGTATCTTAAGGGCACACTGCACTTGGGTCTTTGGTATCCCAAAGACTCGAGTTTTGAACTAATTGGCTATTCAGATTCAGACTTTGCAGGTTCCCAGATTGATAGAAAGAGTACTACAGGAAGCTGTCAGCTCCTTGGAGGAAAATTAGTAAGTTGGTCCAGCAAGAAACAAAACTCTGTATCAACCTCTACTGCTGAGGCTGAATATGTAGCTGCTGGGAGCTGCTGTGCTTAGATTCTATGGATGAGAAACCAACTAAGGGACTATAATCAATTCTTTTCTAAAGTCCCAATTCTGTGTGATAATTCCAGTGCTATAGCTATAGCAAATAATCCTGTTCTTCATTCTAGATCTAAACACATCGATATCAGGTATCACTTCATCAGAGATCACATTTCCAAAGGTGACATTGAACTACACTTCATTCCCACCGATTTGCAGCTTGCTGATATTTTCACCAAACCTCTTGATGAAACCAGGTTCAACTTTCTCATCAGTGAACTTGGGATGTGCAATTTCCAAGAATAAATATGTGTTCATGCTCCACCGATCTCACATCGGTGGACACCTTCGTATCTACTTCTCTCTCTCCACCGATCTCTCATCGGTGGACAAACCTATGTGTCGAATCTTTTCTATCTCTTTTCCATCACCGCAGTCCCATTTCGGTAATAATCTCGAGTATCGGTGAAGCGTGCCTACCACCGAAGCACATTTCGGTGAAAATCTTCAGAATCGGTGGAAATCTGTCCACCACCGAAGTCTCATTTCGGTGGTCATCTCAAATCGGTGGAAATCTGTCCACCACCGAAGTCTCATTTCGGTGGTCATCTCAAATCGGTGGAAATCTGTCCACCACCGAAGTCTCATTTCGGTGGTCATCTCAAATCGGTGGTAACTAGTCCACCATTTCGGTGGTAACTATCACCGAAGCCCCATTTCGGTGGTACTATCCAAAATCGGTGAAACTTGTCCACCACCGAAGTCTCAAATCGGTGATCATCTCATTTCGGTGGTACTATCCAAATCGGTGAAACCTTTCTACCACCGAAGTCCCACCGAAGCTTCACCGAAGTCCACCACCGAAGCTTCACCGAGTCTACACCGATTCACACGGTTCCCAAAGCCCACTTGTGACCACTCAATTGCTTTTGCGTCAGACCCTTCGCCTATCCGCCGCTCCTTGTCCCGATTCCCAATAACCCTTTCACCTCAAGAGCCGCATGTCCCCTCTTCCCATACAAAATCATCATCACAGTGCCTTATCATTTCCCTATATATACACATACCTCCCTTCACCTCTCCCCCACTCCTTTCTCAAAATTCAAACCTGCAACTCTCTCTTCTCTTCCAAACATATCTCTCTCATGGCATCCTCACGATATCCAATTCCTACACGTTTTGAAGACCTCCGCTTCAACCAATGCAATCACGTTGCCCGCCTTGAATCCGATCCCGCTCATCCCGAGTTCTCTACTATCGCTAAATTTCTGTCTCGCTCTCCTCTTCTTCATGCCTTCTCATGCAACCCCAGGATGAGCAAAATGCTCATTGGTCAATTCTGGCTATCCTCCGTGTACGATCCCTCCAATGAGGCCATTCACGCCTCCATCTTCACCAATGCCGAAGGTGATCACGACCTCACTTTTGGGGTCGATGATGTTCGTCTAGCTCTCAAGATCGACGCCTTTTCCGACTATGAAGACATGTATTTGGATACCATCCATGAAGACATTGTTCTTACCACCGGTTATGTGCTCGACGACTCCTCCAAAAGCTCCAAAGGCCCCGGTACTCTTCTTCGCAGCAAAATGGGAGGCATTTGGAATTTCTTCTTCGCTCACGTTATCCATTGCCTCTCACGCAAAACAAGTGGGCATGACCAATCGCCCTCACACGTCAACAAACTCGCTCATGCCCTCATCTTCCAAAGGAAAGTTGACTTCGCCCAATATTTCTTCTCAGAGCTTGTCGAGGTCATCAAAACTCCCAAGAAGTGTTACGTTGCTTTTCCCCGCTTCATCTCCATGATCTTACAACACAAGCTTTCCAAAGCTTTGGAAACCGATCGCCGCTCTTCCTCGCCCCGGTTCTCGTATGAATGGTCATCTCCCGTTGTGGGCACCAAAACCCTCAACGTCAAGCCGCTCGCCACCGATCGCCCATTACGCCCAGGTATGATTTCCTTCGCTCTATCTCCCGAACTTCGTTGGGGTGACGCGGAAATTCCCGGGTTTCGCCACCTGGAAATTCCCGAGGTCACTCCAAATGTTGTGGTCCCTTCTCCCCGGTCCCGAGTGACGTCGGGTGGCACTCAAAAGAAACGACAAAAGGCCACCGGCACCTCCGCTCCCGCTTCTCGAACCACGTCACCGAGAGATCCCTCGGAGACTTCCCCGGTTCACACCCCTTCTCACAAGCGGAGGCACTCACCTTCCCCTTCGGGATCTCTTCCAAAGAGGTCTCGGAAACCATCGGCCCAACCGACTCATCCAACCGTCGATTCTCCAAAATCGCCGGTTGTTGAACTTCATCCCTCCGGGCCAAGGGTACCTGCTACACACCCCACCGTCTCCTCTGTTGCCTCTCGAAAGGCCTCAGTTACATTTCAGGAGAACCCCCCACATACCTCCCCACTCGACTCCTTGGGTGGTGGAGATGACCTCGAGATCTCTCCGCTCGAGGGTTCTGACTTCACACTACACAGCTTTACACCCGATCAGTTTTCGATCGAAGACATTGCACAACCCTCTAAGGGTTCCCCCCCAATTGCACCCTTTGATTTTTTTGATTTTCTTTTAGCGGACACTGGTTCTCCCCAAACCATCCCGTCCACCGAAGAACATCACACCGAGTCTCCCTCGTCCTCACACCTATCACCCCCCCGATCGCCTACTCCCCCCCGATCGCCTACTCCCCCCCGATCGCCTTCTCCCCCCCGATCACCTGCTCCCCCCCGAATGCTACAAACCGACGACTTGGTGCCTTACCTCCATATTCCCATTCCCGAACCTGACCCCCACCGACTACTCTTCCAGTTTCCCGAAATCGGTGGCCAAACTTCCCCGCACATTGACCGCACCTCTACCTTTCTTAAATCTACCATCACCTTAATCTCCCAAGCCAATTCCCGCATCTCTACCCTCGAGTCTCAGCTACCGCATCTTCTTCTTGATGCCGTCACCGAAGCCCTACGCCCCATTCAAGAAAAATTATCTACCCTTTCTACCACAGTGGAGTCCCTCTCCAAACCTTCCACCGACTCACCCAGTCCTGAACGTTCCTAGTGGGAAATGGATCTCGGTGATTTTGCCTTGGTTCCCCATACCACCGAAACGAGTCTGGCCTTCCTACACTCCAAGTTTGATAAGGCCTTCTATGAGTTAGGTTTCAAGTTGCCGGCTGTTCCTGAGGGGGAGAAAACCACGGCTCCACCGAAACTTCCATCCATAAAGAAACTTTCCAGTAACCAGCCTCCACCGAAACCCTCTCCACCGCAACCCTCTCCACCGAAACCCTCCTCATCACCGAAACCTCTTTCTCCACCGAAACCCTCTTCTCCATCGAAACATGTCTCACTCTCACCGACCAATACTGGCTCCACCGAAGCTCTTGACCTTAATGCATCAGTTGAGGGGGAGCAGTCCAGCAATGCTTCCGAAGACAAAGGGAAAAGAATTCTTTCGGCCGAAGAATTGGCCAGAGAAGCAAAGAAGAAAAAGGATCTGGCAAAATATGGGGCTCGACCGAAGGACGCTGAAACTCTCAAACTCAAGCCTGCTTCTCAACTAATCACCACCGAACTTGGCCTCTCTGCTCAAGAAATTGAGGAAGCAAGAATAGCTCAAATCGACTTAGACAAATCCAGAGATCTTTCTCTCAAAGCTGCCGCAGAAGAAGCTTCAAAAGTCAAGTCCACCGATGCCATCCAAACACAGAAATCGGTGCTCAGTGCCTTGGAACAACAAAAGAATGAAGAAATTAATTGGTACAAAAAGATCATGCACCACCGGAGCTATAGGTCACAAATTTCTTCAGTAAAGATTGCCACCTCCAAGGCAAATCCTCAAGACATCAGATTGATTATTAACTGGGAAGATGGTTCTATGAAGAGTGTAAAAGAAAGCCATCTCCAACTCTTCGGTCTCTCGGAATGGTATGAAATCACTCAACACCTCGTCAGGAGTCCAAATCCAAGGAAAGACATCTTTGTCAAATACATTGATGGTCTAATGAATAAGATGAAGGAGATCAAAAGAAAACATAACATCATTCTCTCCACCGAAGAAAGAGCCAAACTGCTGTCTCTGAAAGAGAAGATCATCCTCCCCAAAGTCAAAAATCCTCCTGACTCAGTCTTCAAGGAAATGGCAAGAGAAGGTAAAATCCCAAATGTAAGCAATCTTAACCTTACCATTCCCACCTCTGTTCCCTATCCTACCACAACCTTGAGCCTCTCACCAATACCAGGATTATTCTTCAACGACGGTCTCGGTCGTCGGGCATTCTTCAGATTTGCCCAGATGTCCATAGCCGATACCATATTTCTGGAAGGCATTCACAACCTCTTTCCGAACATCCCCGAAGCTCAACCGTTCTATAGAAACTTACTGGATGAAATCAAGCGCCGCAAAACCTCAAAGAAGTAAGTTCTCTCCATTTTGTACTTGTAAAAGTTAATTTCTCTTTTTGTAAAAATTGTACGAGAACTTATCTTAATACAAGTATCTCTATTTGAATTTTATTTTCCGTACATACTTCATTTTTTCGTTACCTGTAAATACTGTACATAGTATACATACGCATACAAAAGAAAAAGGTCAAAAAGATCAAAAAGAATGGTCTATGTGAAAAGAACCCAAAAGAGTAAAAAGGGTCAAAAACGCACTTGCTTTTATTTACTCTTGAATATTCTAAGATAAGGAGCTCAAATTCAAATAGGGGGAGATTGTTGGGTCACCAAGGATTTGAAATTGACTCACCGATGTTTTCCCTAAAACTCCTACTTAGAATATTTTAGTTCAGTTCTTTGAATGACTTGTACAAGATAGCAAATGTTCGGTGAAGTCGAAGATCAACCGAAACCAAGCTTGAAGACTCTCTACTTGTGGAAAATAGAAGACTCTCGGCAACTTTCAAACAAGTCATCACCACCGAAATCCCTTGACATTTCGGTGGCCTTCTCTCCACCGAAGTTATAGGACATCTTCGGTGGCCTTCTCCCACCGATGACCCTTTCGGTGCTCCTCTCACCACCGAAATATACATGTAATTTCGGTGGTCCTCTCACCACCGAAATATACTTGTAATTTCGGTGGTCCTCTCACCACCGAAACATGCTCGTAATTTCGGTGGACTAGTTACCACCGAAACCTGCTTGCAACTTCGGTGGACTAGTCTTCTTTCCACCGAAGACTTGTCAAATCTCGGTGGAAACCACTTCGGTACTAAAGGCTCAAGACAGAAGATCATTTATTATGGGACAATATCCTCCAGCAGAGAAAAGTGACAGTTTGTCTTTTTATCCATCTTCAGTTAAGGTCCCTATTATCTGCTCAAGCTACTCTGTCTGCACCTAGTGAAAAGTGACAAGGACTTCACAGTTCTCCTGAAGTCAACATTATCAGCATATGTGAAGATGACAAGTGTCCCAAGCATTTAATGCTTGGGCACTCCTTGGCACTATAAAAGGAGAAGTGCTCTTCTTGCAATTCTCACGCTTTCAAGAAATTCTCTCAGTGCAAGAAACCTTCTTTTAAGCCTTAAAACTCAATAGCTTTGCTCTTAGTGTTCTTAGTTGTTTTGTTGTATACTTTGTGTAAGATTGTTAGAATAGTTTATCTGTTCTTTTCCGCAACAATCTTAAGTTTTCTGTGTGTAATTCTTTTGAAAGTTTTTCAAATATAAGAATTAAAATTGTGAAATTTTTGTGTATTGTATTCAACCCCCCCTTCTACAATACTTGTTAAGCCATCTGGGACTAACAGGCTCTATCATCAATCTTCCAATCTTTATCTCTCTAACAATGATCCCATGCTCAGAACCCCGTTCTAGACCTTCTCGTCCGGAACCACTAAAATCTGTAATACATAAAACACACAACAAGTGTTAGGCTTTAAAAGCCTAAGTGAGATTTACACATAGCACATAGAGCATAATCATAGCATGCAGGAATAACAATTCGATAAATTCACAAATTGGATTCCATGGAGAAGGCCCATATCGCTACCAGTTACATCATAATCGAAGATATCCAATGATCGGTACCCCACGGTAGAGTCACAAGACATAACACGACGGAAAAACCCAACGGTATCCGAAGGTATGAATCCATTACATTTACCCCACGTTATGTAAGGATATATCCTCCAATGCATACTAGGTGCTCATCCAATTATATGAATACCAAATATGTTAATCCTAATAATATTCAAGCATATTCAGCATATAGAAATGGTCCAACCATTTAATATAACAATGGTCCAACCATTTAGCATAACAATGGTCCAACCATTTAACATAACAATGGTCCAACCATTTAATACAATCAATTCTACTTCCACGTAGTTCATATACATCCACATGTAATAAATCATATTCTAAATAATATCAAGCATATTTAGCACTTTAACAATGGTCTAACCATTTATCATCAACAATACTACTCCCATGTAGTCATATACAACCATATGTAATACATCATAATCTATATGATATCAAGCTTATTTAACACATATCAATGGTCTAACCATTTCTCATAAGCAATACTACTACCATGTAGTTCATATACAACCATATGTAATACATCATACTCTATATGAATTCAATAATAAACCACCATGTTTACAACTTAATAATAAGTCCAATTTGACCATTAAGCCATCAATTCCTCATTAAGACATCTATTAAGCCCTCATCAAAATCACATCCTATTGATGTATAATCAAAGCCAAACTCTTAGCATCGACATTTAACATGACATACTAATCCATAAATACAATTAATCCACCATGACTTACTTGAAGTCTTCTTGTTTTCCCTCTCAACCATTAAGAGCTTATTCATCAAGATTTATCATTAATCATACCAAATCAAGATAAAGAATGGTAGATAAGTATAATACAATCAATTAGATACAAGTTACTCACCTTAATTCTTCAATTGGTATAACCCTAACTTGAAGACTTGAACCCAATTACTCCAAATCGAGAAGATGAAGAAAGCAAAGCCCTAATTGAAGTTTGATTGATAAGATTCATCTACTAATTGCTTGGATTGAAGTATGATTAAGAGATGTGAATTTACCTTATGCTTTAGATGAAAATCGCCTGAGAAGAAGGAGAAAACCCTGATTCCCGAACTCCAAATGAAATGGATAATGACTAAGGCTAAGAGGTGGGTTTTAACCTCTTTTTAGCACGTCAGGTGCTCGGCGCCAGCGCCCGCGCCAGTGCATCGGCGCCACCATCCGCGCCAACCTCTGTTTGCTTATTTCTCGTTTTCCACTAATTTGGCCGTAACTTCTTCGTTAGAACTCCGTTTTTGCTCCGGAAAGAACCGTTGGACTCGTATTCAAATTACCCATCCAACTAAACCATAAAATCTAATATTTAACTTTATCATCTATTTTTCATTAATTTCCTTAAGGAATAAACTTACTGATTTCTATCGGAAGTTCTCAAATAACAAGTAACAATTACGAAAATTACTTAGAAAATCAATTATAATTTAAGAAGTCAAAATATAAAGAAATATTAGGACTATTATTACTCACAAGGATTTTCCGGGTGTTACAATTCTCCCAACCTTAAAACGATTTCGTCCTCGAAATCTATATTCTTTACAACCCAAAGTCAACCGACTTACTGTCGACCAAAATTCAATCAATTCCTAACGGGAATCTAAATTCCATCCACACGGTCTTTAAAGATAATTCCTCGAACAATTGTTTATTAACAAAACCTCTACACACACGTTGTACTCATGTACAAATAAACGTTCCAACCATAGAGAAGCTCCCAACCATACGACTTCAGTCATCTCCCAACCTTAAAATGTTCTATATTACTTGATTTCAGTTTCAAACTCTAAATCAAATTAAGGTTCAATTAATACTGAGACCAACCGAATTTCTAATTTCAATTGTCCCTATCATTAACGGCCATTTACATCCAAAGAGCTCTAATAGACTTCAAAATCCATTTCAATAATTAATCATCAAACGGACAGGTTCATTTACCAATCTCAAAGATTAGTTCACTAACACCACTCATCAACAATGAGTATCTTATGGTTACTACTACCATCACCAACATTCTTTCTAAAATCAGCTACAATTCCCCGATTACACTAAAGGTGTTTGGCCTTAAACCCAAAAGTTACCACCTAATTATCACCAGCCTTTGCACTTTAACCAAACCCATGCATGAATTTCATTCCCAAATAAAGTCTAAAAGGAACAAGGATTTATCTTTCATATTTCCTGAACCTTACCTCTTTCATCATTAACCGCTCTCCAACTCAGATTTGTAAGCCTCCTTAAAGTAACCGTTTATCATTAAACCTTTATCCGACTACTGTTTGGTCTTCCATACCGTCATCATCTACATTTAAATCTCCAGATCTCAAAATAACGTTTACGTATGCTGCTTGAAAATCCATACTCACTTTAAATTGAGTATACTCACCACTTTTGAATACTCATATATCTACGGTACCCATCACTACATCTATGACCCACACGTTTCTTCAGTATAAAGTATTACCATTTCTACGCATCAATATCGTACTACACGATCACAATGCAACCAAGCACTAAGATATTATATCTCAAAGGTGAAATTTTCCATCGAACCTGTAGTATAACTACATTCTTAGGTCCGACCTTTCTATCATTACTTCCTACTTTAGCATGGAGTACTACCCTCCAATCATTATTTGTCTCTTTCTCCCAACTTTTCCACATACCGATAACACTTTCTCATCTTCATTAAACTTCCTATGATTTAAAATCATAAACTTATTTAAAGACTCATACAACCAAAATCATTTTGGGATAAACTCACACTACCGCTCGACATTCTATTCCAATAATAGCCAAATCACTTCACCATCTTACAACCACAAATTCCAACAGCTTTATTGACAACTAGTACTATTCATCTGGAATCCCCGAAAAGACTTCCATCAGATACATCCTAATTCTAACTTCATAATACCTACTAGTTGACACATTTATCTTGGCAGTTGATACCTGTACTCACTCGTACATTCTTCACATACGGCCTTTCACCACAGACCAGGTTTCTCACAATCATCCATACACCTTTTCACCGAGTTTATTTCACTAAATATCTCCTCCCCAACTTTAGTTGAACTACCACTTTCGATTTGCTAAATAACTTGAACTTATTCGTTCATACTAACTCCTTGTGATTCCAAACCACTACTAAAACAAATACAATCCTTCACAGTTCAATATTTTCCATACCTGACTTCATTTGTGCCTAAAACTTTTTCCTTTGTAACCCATCCACATCGCAAGTAAAACACTTCTATAACACAACCGTCTTTCATAATCTTAACACTCTTACAAAGTGGTCCTTCAGCTTTTATTCTTCTGATTTAAGACTTAATAATAATTAAATCCAAAAGAATACCCAAACATTCACATCATGCAAACTTCTATTTTAATACAACCCATGTAATTCCAACCCAAGCCTACAACGAGCTTATTAAATCGGATCAATACTCTTAAAACTCAACTAAGTTCAAAACCTAGCCATCTACTCCAAGGATCAATGATCAATATGCAACATGCGTTCCGAGGCATAATAAATCTATAACTCCTTCATTGCTACCTTTCTATGGTATTAGAAACGCGAAAGTGATCAAACAGTCTTTACACTTAAGGTCGATACCTATTCAAATAAGTGCAGTCTAGCATACAATATAACTAAGACTCCATCTCGAGTCATTAAAACTGACAAATATTCAAAAGACTCATTTGAATAACATTAAAGCCTTTAAGGCTAAAATAAACGTTTGGTTAAAACAGTGCCACGCACACGAGTACATAAACCAAAATACATTGTTACCCAATTCTTTACCCCTTTTTAATCTCTTAATTGGCTATCGGCCCCAAAACAAAGTTTTGCCAATTGTATTTCTAGTTACCAGACGAGGGTATAAACCTTCTTAAAACCGACTCTAAGTCCACTTTCAACTCTCCCATTGTTCACCTTCCTTTTGAACACAATTACCAAAATTACAAACATCATCCCAAGACTTATTCCACACTTCTCAAATCTTGGAGTTCTTTCTTAACTTAAAGTGTAATACTCTACGACCTAGCGAGTTCATAGCCTTCATGCATGACAACTTGATACATAACTCAATTCACACATTTTCTCATTTGAAATAACCACTTTTGGAACAACTTGGGTACACATGACCCCAACATTCTCAAGACTCCTAAGTACTGCACAACTATCTCGAGAATTGTTTGCATAATAAATCTCCGTAAACTCAATCTTTTTCAACCAAAATAAAGTTGTTACGACGAAAATAAAATAAAAATCTTTTCATGTAAAGTAAGAAATATTTTGTAACAACTCCTAAATTTAGCTGTGCAACGTAAATAGGATTGCCTTTTCTCTAAATAATCACTTGCACATACTAACTCAACCTTGACTAAAACTGTTATTTATGCAATTGGTTTGAAATCATGAAAATTCATGTAGCATACTCTAGGACACCATGCATAAAAACTTTACTCGCAATTGAAGGCTACTTACTCAACGAGGTCAATCGTCTCACTTAAGTAACTTATCATTGACATTTTACCTCCGACCGGTGGTCGTCCTTTCGGCCTTATGACGTTTGCTATTCATGCATTCCACTATTCACATATCAACCATGTCATACTAATTTCGTCTTGGTCAAACGTTTCATATTCTATTTCTACGCGCATCAGTCACCTATTAAAGGTTACCTTGGCGGACGTTCACGAGTCCCGCCAAATTTCCAGGTTGTTCTTCCAACCCCCAATCATTTACCGATCTATCCTCCAAAGGATTTTGGTGGCATAAACACCATTGTTCTACTATAACCTAAAGGGATAATCATAAGAAAATAGTTATGCACATACCCTTATACAAAACGTACTTTACCGATCGTTAGTCACCGTAATAATCTTAGAAATAAGCATGCTCGCGTAATAATATATTCATAATACCAGTAGCTAATTGAAATTGTGAACATATCATACATGAGAATCCTCGTTACTATTATCACAGTACTAATTTCACGTATTTCCGTTGACTCTAAGACTATCCCGTCCTAGTATTTCTACCCAAATCTCACAAGTCATAACTTATTTCATCTCAGCTTAAGTCTAAGCATCTCATCAGCATACTTAGTTCACTTAAACTATTGCTCTGATACCAACTTGTAACACCCCAAATAAGGGGTTAACAAAAACTTCCATAAAACGGAAGAGTGGTACTCAAAACTAGAGTAAAAGCATACTTAAATCATTACATAACCATTAATACAAAGATTTAGCTAATTATAGCTACTATTAAACCACTAGCTCATTTGATCACTACTATAGCAATCAAATATCAAAAGAGTGTCGGAAGGCTCTATCATCAATCTTCCAATCTTTATCTCTCTAACAATGATCCCATGCTCAGAACCCCGTTCTAGACCTTCTCGTCCGGAACCACTAAAATCTGTAATACATAAAACACACAACAAGTGTTAGGCTTTAAAAGCCTAAGTGAGATTTACACATAGCACATAGAGCATAATCATAGCATGCAGGAATAACAATTCGATAAATTCACATATTGGATTCCATGGAGAAGGCCCATATCGCTACCAGTTACATCATAATCGAAGATATCCAATGATCGGTACCCCACGGTAGAGTCACAAGACATAACACGACGGAAAAACCCCACGGTATCCGAAGGTATGAATCCATTACATTTACCCCACGTTATGTAAGGATATATCCTCCAATGCATACTAGGTGCTCATCCAATTATGTGAATACCAAATATGTTAATCCTAATAATATTCAAGCATATTCAGCATATAGAAATGGTCCAACCATTTAATATAACAATGGTCCAACCATTTAGCATAACAATGGTCCAACCATTTAACATAACAATGGTCCAACCATTTAATACAATCAATTCTACTTCCACGTAGTTCATATACATCCACATGTAATAAATCATATTCTAAATAATATCAAGCATATTTAGCACTTTAACAATGGTCTAACCATTTATCATCAACAATACTACTCCCATGTAGTCATATACAACCATATGTAATACATCATAATCTATATGATATCAAGCTTATTTAACACATATCAATGGTCTAACCATTTCTCATAAGCAATACTACTACCATGTAGTTCATATACAACCATATGTAATACATCATACTCTATATGAATTCAATAATAAACCACCATGTTTACAACTTAATAATAAGTCCAATTTAACCATTAAGCCATCAATTCCTCATTAAGACATCTATTAAGCCCTCATCAAAATCACATCCTATTGATGTATAATCAAAGCCAAACTCTTAGCATCGACATTTAACATGACATACTAATCCATAAATACAATTAATCCACCATGACTTACTTGAAGTCTTCTTGTTTTCCCTCTCAACCATTAAGAGCTTATTCATCAAGATTTATCATTAATCATACCAAATCAAGATAAAGAATGGTAGATAAGTATAATACAATCAATTAGATACAAGTTACTCACCTTAATTCTTCAATTGGTATAACCCTAACTTGAAGACTTGAACCCAATTACTCCAAATCGAGAAGATGAAGAAAGCAAAGCCCTAATTGAAGTTTGATTGATAAGATTCATCTACTAATTGCTTGGATTGAAGTATGATTAAGAGATGTGAATTTACCTTATGCTTTAGATGAAAATCGCCTGAGAAGAAGGAGAAAACCCTGATTCCCGAACTCCAAATGAAATGGATAATGACTAAGGCTAAGAGGTGGGTTTTAACCTCTTTTTAGCACGTCAGGTGCTCGGCGCCAGCGCCCGCGCCAGTGCATCGGCGCCACCATCCGCGCCAACCTCTGTTTGCTTATTTCTCGTTTTCCACTAATTTGGCCGTAACTTCTTCGTTAGAACTCCGTTTTTGCTCCGGAAAGAACCGTTGGACTCGTATTCAAATTACCCATCCAACTAATCCATAAAATCTAATATTTAACTTTATCATCTATTTTTCATTAATTTCCTTAAGGAATAAACTTACTGATTCTATCGGAAGTTCTCAAATAACAAGTAACAATTACGAAAATTACTTAGAAAATCAATTATAATTTAAGAAGTCAAAATATAAAGAAATATTAGGACTATTATTACTCACAAGGATTTTCCGGGTGTTACAATAGGTATCCCCATCTGTTTACCTGGTCTTGATTTCGGGGACGAAATCATTTTCAAGTTGGGGAGTATTGTAACATCCTGAATTTTCAATAATAGTATTTTTTTTGAGAATTAGAATTTAATTGTATTTTGGTTAAAACCTTGAATTATATAGAAATTTTATAATTCAATAGGGTTAAAATACAAGGGATTAAAGTTTGGTATCAATTGTGGAAATAATGAAACTTAGAGGTGTGTTTGGTAATTAATGGAAAGTATGTATGGATAAGGTAGCTGGAAAATCAGATATTATCCTTGTTTTGTTGGAGTCGGCAGAAAGATTCAATAGAGAAAGAGAGAAAGAAGAGAAAAGAGAAAAGAAAGAAGAAAAGCTAGATTTGTCTTCAATTTGGTAAGAGTTGGTTGTAATTTTCTGATAAAAACTTGTTGTAGTTGTATGTTTGTAAACGAATTTGTGTGTTGGATTGATTTCCAGAATCATTCATAGCAGATTTGAGCAGCAGATTGGGTTTAAAGTGGGTTTTGCAAAATAAGGTGAGTTCATTTGTACTTTGCTTAAATCAGTGTTCTTATGTTAAATTGAACCGTGAAATAGTTGTATAAAGTGATTATGAACTGTATGGTTGTACTGGGAATGAGCTGAATCGAACAGCCAAGAAATTTGATTGAATTTTAGGCTGCAGACCCGACTTTTCCGGATGAATCGTCATATCCGAAAAAGTCCAATAATGAATGTTTCCGGACGCATGAAGTATCCGGGTAGGTTGTATTTTAAATATAAGAATCCGGATGATCATAGAGTCCGGATGTTGTCCGGATTTGGGATATTATCCGGAAAAATAGGAATTTACCGGAAAGGATGTGTTGTCCGGGTGTTGGGATTGTCCGGGGAAATTAGGGTATCTGGAAAATAGAAACGTCCGGATAAGATGAGTTATCCGGAAACTTTGGGTTGTCCGGACACTTAGTGCAGACTGGGCAATTTTCAGTTCTGTTAATTGTGAATCGTTGTGATTTAGTGATTGAGACATAATTAGTTTAGCATGAACATACGTACATTCGAAGGGTAGTATGTTAGGCTTGATAACTGTACCGGTTTGATACTAGGCAGGTATTTGGTATATGGTATAAAGGTGATTTGCTCATACTGAATGATATGAGAAATCTGTATTAAGCATTGACTTGCACGAGTAGATAGTGTAATGGATCCATAGACACTAAAGTTTGGTAATCACTTGGAATAGGTGTGTGGTATTTCTCGTTTAATCGTTATTCCAGTGTGTGGGAAATCATGGAATAGGCGTGTGGTATTTCTCGTTTAATCGCTATTCCTGGTTTCTAAGGAAGAAAGTGAGGTTGACATAAGTACTTGTAATCTCTGCTTCCTTACTGATAAATGGGCGTGTGTAATCGCGATTTATTAGTGGAGAGCATTGATCTAGAATCTTTGAAGATTCGTAGTGTGGCTCTGGAGTATGATATGCTGATGGATTTGTTGTCAGTCATAGTCATGGGATTGGATAAAATTGTATAATGAAATAGAATTATACGTACGGTAAGAAAAGGAGTAATCAGGTTTGTTGTAACTTGTTTACATTGATTTTGCATTTGAAACGAATGTTCTCACTAGGCGTTGGCCTAATCGTTTTATATGATGTGTTCTTACCAGGTACAGGCTCAGGCAAATAAAGGGTTGTGGGACGAGCGTTTTTGGAATAGCAGAAGTGGCAATTAACAAAGAAGAGATTTTTGGAGGATAGCTTAGATAACTCAATTAATCTGATATTAGTGACATGATTAGATTGATAGGTTATTCGAAGTATCCTGTATTGTAATTACACTCTTGATGGTTAATTCCTTTGCTATCTATATAAGTTGAAGTTTTGTTATCATAACCTGTTGTAACTCGAGGTTTAAATTGGCCCGGATTTTGGGGTGTTACATGTTGGGCCAAGGGTAGCTCCGCCCCTGAGTTGGGGAATGTCCTTGCGGTGCCTCAAGCTGCGAATTTGGCTTGCTTTTTAAGCGTTGATGCATGTCCTAGCGGTGCCGCAAGCTGTAGTGCCTCAATTTATTTTTATGATGGACCCAATTTTCATTTGGAAGTGTTAGAATTTGTCAAAAACCATAAAGAAAATACCTTATGACATTAACTTGTGATTTCTTAGCTATTTTTTGAATTTTTTAGAGGTAGATAAAACGTAAAACGATTTTCCATGTGATTATTTATGATAATGACCCCGAATAGGCAACTACATGCATCAATCTAATTGAACATTTATACCTACCCCATCAATCGCTTTTGTCATGTCATTTTTATGAGTCAAGTCTTTTGGTACCACCCTTTATGTTCGTTTATTTTTGGATTAGATTAAAATGCACAACACCTTATTAATATCTCTTTCACACAAATCAACATAAAAGTATCATTTTAACATTTTCAATGAATTATTTAACCTGATTATGATGAAAACAGTGTGTGTATATCAACACTAATTTTTATACACGTGATTTTGATAATTTGTTCGATTAAATTTATAAGATATCTATCGGTTCATTACAACAAAATTGGCTTTTTAGGATGTCTAAGTATCCCTATAAAATACATTATATAAGTTTATAGAACAAAACCAAAAAACTTCACATCTAAAAGTAGGGGTGGTATCGGGTACAAACTAACTGGTTTGTATTTGATACCCAGCCTCTAAAGGTATTACAATAAGTTTATAGAATGTTTTTTTAGCGTTTCAACAATTTTTTATAACATTTTTTAAAATAAAATGTCATATTAACTACTTTATACGAGACTATTTGAAAAAGAAGTGTCATATAAAAAGATGAGGTTATAAGACACTTCTCAAAAGTGTTCGTAAAATAGCTAATACGATATTTTATTTTAAAAACATTCTAAAAAACTTGTTAAAATGTCCAAAAATATTCCAAATTTATTGTAACACTTTAAACGTGACGTTTTAATTTATAGTGTGGTCTCATAAACTTAAATTATATAAACTATTCTATTAGAAACACTTAAACCTTTTAGACGTCAAATATATATATATATATATATATATATATATATATATAGCCTTAGGTTCAATAGAGAAGTGCAAATATTTAGAGAAATAGAGAAGTAAAAAAACACGGGTCCGTTCATATATGAACGTTCATATATAAACAGTCATATATGAACGTTCATATATGAACGTTCATATGAACGTTCAGATATGACTGTTATATGAACGTTCAGATATGACTGTTATATGAACGTTCATTTATGAACGTTCATATATGACTGTTCATATATGAACGTTCATATATGAATGTTCATATATGACTGTTATATGAACGTTCATATATGAACGTTCATATATGACTGTTTATATATGAACGTTCATATATGAACGGACCCGTGTTTTTTTACTTCTCTACTTCTCTAAATATTTAAACTTCTCTATTGAACCTAAGGCTATATATATATATATATATATATATATATATAACCAATTTTATTCTAGTGATTTTCACAACAAATTGAATCTAAAAAACTTTTATATACAAAAGAATTAGAGTAGCCCACACAAGAAGTGATATTCAAAGCTAGAGTACATTGTATCTAGTACAAATTTTGATATAAGTTTTCCTAGTGAATTATGGATTTGGGTTTTGAAGTTTATTTAATTAGCGTTTTATGATATGTTTATTATAGTCTTGATTTATATGGTATTTACTTTATTTTGATATTCTTCTTTTTGAATAATATCGTTAAAATAAATTCGTTAATTCAGTTATATCAGGAGTCATTTTAGTCTTTTTGTCTTTTTTGTCTTTTTCATATTAAGAAAATGTAAAAACAACACAGACACAAATATATATATATATATAGAGTGAGAGAGAGAGAGAGAGAAAAAAGTTCAAACGAGGAGCGCACCAAAACGTGAGAACGTGAGAAGCAATTGACAGTTATGAATCACATGTGATTGGCAGTTGTGGATCACATGTGATTCACAACTGATCTGGAGGAGCAATTGACAGTTATGAATCACATATGATTAACAGTTGTGAATCATTAATGATCCGCGACTTGCCACCTCGCGCCACATCTTGCGCGAATTTTCGATTTGTTCCGATTTTTTAGCAGTTGTTGATCACATGTGATCAGAAGCATGGGAGTGCTCCTCACGTTCTCTTAAATTGATGCCCTCCTCGTTTGAACCCGCCTATATATATATAACATTAAATTGATTACGTGACTTTTCCCGCCACTTTAAGTCGCGGCCAAAGTCGCGTGTGTCCAGTTTTTGCAGTTAATGTAAAATCACATTTAATTTTGCACATGATTTGCTGTTTTCTTGTTTTCTTAAATAGTTAGCGTTCTCGTTTGAACCTTTCTCTTACATATAATTAAATAAAAGCACAAATATGTATTTAAGGAAATATTTATATGCTTGAGCAATCAACATACTTTGCATCGTGAAATCTGAAACAAACAAAAAATAATTTGGTGAATATATTTAAGGGGTGTTTTGTTAGGAGTAGTGAGCAATAATTAATGAAATTGAAAATAAAATAAAAATTGTTTGTATTTATATGATATAATGGCTTCATTTCCCAAAATGCCCAGATTTTCGTCGTAGACAAAACTGGAAGAAATAAAAAATCATTATCTGTCATTTTCATTTCCTTGTCTGAACCAAACGTTTCCATAAGAAAAGAGTAAGGTACATGACGTCCCCGCCCCCGCAATAGACTAAGTGGTGGGCGGGTGCAAGAATTACATGGACCCCTTGTTTATTTGTTGCAAGCGTTTTCCAAAACGTGTAGAAATAAGAGGTCCGTGTAAATTTAATCGACTAGGGACGAGACGTTATCATTACCAAAAAAATAATGAATAAGCCAAGATTGTAAGGCTTTAAAGTTTAGAAAGACGTTAAGAAATACGAGTTTAAACCTATACTTGGTTTAGGGGGTGTTTGGCAGTTGCTGAATGGTTTAGTGCAGAATGATTAAGAGACTTTTATGATATAGTGCAAAATGAAATATAGTTGTTTGGTAATTGTTTAGAATGAAATCAGGATGCTGAATGGTTAAGGGAGACCCAGGATGCTAAATCATTCAGAGGGTTTTTGAAACATTAAGAGGCAGACATTTTTTTTTGCCAAACAGGATTTACCTCTTAGCGATTCAGAGGCTGCCTCTTAATGGAACCATTAAGAGGTAAACAAACAGCCCCTTAGTCTATTACCCAACTGTACGAGCAATAGAACTAATTCTGTTAATGCTAAATAGAAATATTCAAACAATAATAATGGATAATATATTAATTTTAATTTTATAAACGTTTCAAGAAAGGTTTGTTGTTACATTGCAATATTGCATATAGTCATAACTGTATTTTAAAAAACTTTACGATCAAATATCTAGAGGAAGGTTCAAACGAGAACGTTAGCTATTTAAGAAAACGCGAAAACGACCGCTCATGTGTAAAATCACATAACTGCAAAAAATTGGACGCGAACGACTTTGGCCGAGACATAAAGTCGCGGGACAAGTCGCGTGAATCATATATGATTTTGTACATCACCGGCCGTTCTCATGTTTTTTTTAAATAGTTACGTTCTCGTTTAAACCTACCTATATGAATATTAATAATTTAAAATGCAAGAAGCAGTTAAAAAAGATATACACATGTGAATGGTGGTCGATTTGCACGTTTGGCAAGTTAGGTGTCATTGTAGTATTTAATATTCGAAATGATTATTTCGTATCTTGTCGCACAATATGACCATTAATTGATCATTGTCGTTATGTCTCGTACAAACATACATTATTTTCATTTTATTTATTATATAAGTAAATTAATTGAAATAGCCTTTTTACATATATTGTTTTACTTTTTACCTACATTCTCCTCCACTTTATTAAAATAGCACCAGGTCCGCAGGACCTAGTTTAAAAAAATACAAATTTGATCGATTTTATTTATAATTTTTTTTTTGACTCAGATCCGTAATTGCATACCCTAGGTCCGTAGTATACAAAAAAAAATGAATAATCGGTCAGATTCGCTTTTTTGTTTTTGTTTTTGTTTTTGTTTTTGTTTTTTGAGCTAGGTTCGCAGTGGAGGACCTGTCTTTTGTGGAACTGGTGCTATTTTGGTAACTTAGAGAGAATGTGTCTAAAAGATTAAAACACGAGTAAAAAATGACGATTTCAATTAATTTTCCTACTATTATATATTATTCAATAATAAATTTATTTATTTTGATACGAAATTCAAGATATTAATACTAAAAGTTATTGCATTTTTAGAACAATCTAACAAGTTGTACTTTAATTAGATACTTGATACATTTTCTTATGAAAAGAAAATAAAATAAAGAATATATGTATATATCAACATCAATTATATAACTACTATCTTGAAGATGATGGAGTGTTATTTTTATTTATAACTATAATTATATTTAAATAAAGATTGTCTTTATTTTGATACAAAGTTTCTTGATATAATGATATTAATACTAGAGTCATTGCATTTTTAAAGCATCTCTAACGGTATTTGAAGATAGCTTGAAGAAGACTTGAAGATGAGTTGACCATTGGAGACAAAGACTTGAACATGACTTTACTTATCAAATACTTGATGTTCCTCAAGCCTTTGAAAAAATGAATGTGAGAGGCAAAAGAGAGAGAAAGTATATGTTGGTGGGACCAACATATTTTTTATATATTTTTATTTTTTTCAAGTCTTTCTTAAAAGTGTTACCATTGTGGATGCCCTTAGATTAATCTACCAAGTTATACTTTGATTAAGAGGTTGTTTGACAGTTGCCGAATGGTTTAGTGTGTGATGATTAAGTGGTCATAATGTTTAAGAGGCTCTTATGATATATTGCAAAATGAAATATGGTTGTTTGATAATTGTTTAAAATAAAATTATGATGCTGAATGGTTAAGGGTGACCCAAGATACAATATCATTCAGAGGTTTTAACCATTAAGATGAAGCCTTTTTTTTGCCAAACAAGATTCACCTCTTAATGGAACTATTAAGAGGTAAACAAACAACCCCTAAATATTTAATACATACTTTGATTAAATATTTAATACATTTTACTATGAAAAAATAAATATAAAGACTATATGTATATCAAAATCAACAGCATATAATTAAATAAATAAATATCTGAAAAAATATTATATTTATTTTGAAAACTATTATCTCGAAGGTGATGGAATGTTATTTTATTTACAACTATAATTATATTTTTTTTAAATTGTCTTTTACTTCATGCCCATTTCGTCATTTATGAAAAACCCAAGCACAAGTTACTATACACACACACACACACACACACACACACACATATATATATATATATATATATATATATATATATATATATATATATATATATATATATATATATATATATATATATATATATAGGGAAGAGTTTAAACGAGAACATCTTCATTTTACGAGAACACAAAAACAAATTTTTACTATAGTCAATCACATGTAATACTATAATTCATCCTCATATGATGAGCATGTGATACCAAATCGAAGATGTGTACGACGTTCGACGCGACCTAGGTTAAGGGCCAACTCACCCGCACACCACAAGGCCCCCTCACGTGTATTATCACATGTGATAAGGGTATTTTTGATGTGATACTATAAAATATCACATATGATACACATGTGATACTAAATAAATGCGCAAACGATCTTTGGTGCGACTTTAGGTCATGGGTGAAGTCGTCCGCAACCACTGGTTCCCTCACGTGTATTATCACATGTGATAAGAGTGTTCTTGCGTTTTCGCAAAATGTAGATGTTCTCGTTTGAACCTCCACCATATATATTTGAGACTATAAGAAAACGATCGAATCACGTGCAAAATCAAATGTGATTTTACATTAACGGTCAAGAAATGTGTGCGGACGAATTTGGCCGCGTCTTCAGGTCGCATGAATCACATGTGATTTTGCATGTGGTGTTAGTATAAAACACATTTGATTCGACCGTTTTCTTATTTTCTTAGATAGATATTGTTTTCATTTGAACCTGACTCTCTCTCTCTCTCTCTCACACACACACACAACACTAACAAACGACTTTATTTTATTGGCTATCAACTAACTTAACAACTAATTTACTATAAATACCTCATTAAACTAAAAAATGTACACAAAACCATATAATTGAGTGGCACAACATGGAAATAAACCAACATATTTTTAAACTTTGAAATGTAATTGTCTCTTTATTTTTTATAGTTTTATTGGTTACATTCGAAGGAGCATTCTGACAAAAATCCCGATATGGATGTTAAATACAATTTTCACGATATTGTTTACAATGCTTTATTCGTAAACATTTCTTCTGTTCTCGCAAGAATTTTCTTGTATGGTAGTCCTACTGGACTTCCAAAACAATAGTACCGATAAATCTACCGTCCTCCATGCAAATATTATTGTTGATTCGGCAGAGCCTACCCAAAGTGATAAATTTGTTTCTATTAGGTAATCATCAAATCATCCATTGATCTTGAACATAATAGAGATTTACATAGGAATTATGCATTTTCTCTCTCTAAAATGCTCTCACTTCTCTCTCTAGAATATTACAATTAAGATCACTAATGAATTGCTTTCTTTTCACTCACTTAACATCTAAGCTAACTAATCATATTTATACCTAGGATTACAAAGCATTAAATCTAATCTACTTTGACTTTTCATGAATTTGACTTTTACATTTGACTTTACTAGCTTTGACTAATTACAAGACTTTACAATAAATCTTGAATACAATAATGCTCTAACACAAAGGTTCAGGCCCGATTGTAGGAAATGGGCGTTAAATTAATTTTTTTAATATATTTTGAAAAACAAAATAAGTAAATAATTTATATTCACAAAAACGAAATTTGTTCAAAATATAATCTATTTATGTTTTTTTTTTGAAGAAATAATCTATTTATGTTAATAAACGATATACATAAGATGAAAAATCATAATTACTACACGACAAAAAAAAAGTCAAAATATATTTATACAGTATTAAAAAAAAAGGTGTATTCGTATAACTTTCAGCACACCAAAAGTAGCTAACAATCCCAAACGAGTGAACCGCCGCCGTTCTCCGCCACCTGATCGGAGATATAATCCAGAAAACCATCGATGTCCGCCACCCCCCACGACGGATGCATCCATCTATCCACCGAGTCAACCATCACCAACTCAGTACTCGGCGAACCTGGTGAGTCCAAATACCCTTCTAAGTTTGGCAACTCAATAATCTGACCGAGTTCATCCCCCGGACTACAACCACCGTCAGCCGACGGTGGTCGTAGCGGCGGCGCCGGAGTTCCAAACCCCGGAAAATCTTCCATGGTGGCGGCTTTCGCAGCGGCTTCTTGAACGTCACGCGGAGATAACGACGCCGGACGCGGTAACGAGTCTTTGAGTTGCGGAAAATTAAGAATCGCCGAGTTACCTTTTTTAAAGGCAACCACTTTATTAAAACCCAAAAAAAAATTACAAAACAAACAAAAAGAAGCTTCTCCAAACAGCAGAACCTAATAGACATATATAGATGTGAGTTTAAACGAGAACGCTAACTATTTAAGAAAACACGAGAACGACCGTCCATGAACAAAATCATACATTATTCACGTACAAAATCATATATAATTCACGCGAGTTGTTCAGCGGTTTTTAACTCGTGGCAAAAGTGGTATGTGTCCAGTTTTTTCCTGTTAGTGTAAAATCACATATGATTTTGTAAATGAGCGACCGTTCTTGTGTTTTCTTAAATAGTTAGCGTTCTCGTTCGAACCTTCCTCTTCAACAAGGGACAAAGCCGAGTTACCTTTGATCGACAAGGCGGCAACGTCGTGAGCTCTCGCCGCCATCTCCGCCGTCGAAAAAGTCCCGAGCCAAATGCGGGACTTCTTTCGCGGTTGTCGGATTTCCGACACCCATTTCCCCCAACTCCGCATTCGAACACCACGGAAAACCGGGTGCTTGTAGCTCACATCTTTCCGACTCCTCTTATTCGTCGCTGCCGCCGCCGCCACCGCGACGGTTGCGCCAACTTCAACCACCGTGGTGTGCGGCGGAGCAGACCCAAAAGAAGAAGATGAGGAAGAAGAAGATGATGACGATGAGGATTCGAGTTTTTTCGATGTTGCCATTTATGTGGTTATTAATGGAAGATGATTAGGGTTTTGGGTGTTGTATACACACACACACACATATATATATATATATATATATATGGGATGAATGTAAGTGTACGGATGATTGGAGAGTGAGGATTCTGAGGAAGAGTTATATAAAGTGGAAGAGGGTGATAGGAATTGACACGTGGCAGAAAGGTATGGGTCCCATGTATGTTGGAGAACCAATAATTGATTTAAAAATAAGATTTTTGGGTGAGATTGTCTTTTTTAATTAATTCAAAATAAATGCCCGTTGGGACAACCGACGTCGTTTTTTAATTTGCCCGTTACTCCGTTGAACATTTCAAATCGTTTTTTTTTGGCTTTCCTTATAAATAGTTAAATTAAACTAGTAGTTGTGTCGTTCCTATAAAATAAATGGAAATATTGTCGTTCCTATAAAACGAATGTCAACAGATAAATAACCCTAATTGTAACATCTCAGATCAATCATGCCAGATATTGTTTATTTTATTCACACACGTGGACTTACGGTTTTAACCAGTGGTGGAGCCACACCAGTGCCAGGGGCACTGTGCCTCATGGGTTTTTTTGAAAAAAATTGATACATATCCCTTATGTTTATAAAATATATATATATATATATAGATAGAGGAAAATTCAAATGAAAACTCAAATTCAATTGTGAACGTGAGGACGAATCTTGGTCATTCCATCTCTATTGATCCAATGACTCATATTAAATAGAGTTTTTAATTTAAATTATTAATTAAGGTGATTAGGGGTAAAAAGGGAATATAATTTAAACTCACGTCTATCATATTTGACTTTTTATTTTCTTTTTTAATTAAAACTTTTACCCTCTTAAAGTTTAAAACAAATTATCTTAAAAATTACTAATATTTTAATCAAACAAATTACATCAAAAAAACGAGAATTCTGTGTTCTTCGATATGACATCCATCTCGATATAGTTTTTTTGTTGTTTTAACAGTTTTTAGTGAAATGTCATAAATGGTTATATTCATTATGAATATTTATGTATTCAAGTGTTTATAAAATCTCGATACCGTAAGTCCGTAACTCGACATCACCTTCTACAACACTTTCTTCAACATTCTAAAGCATCGTGTTCTTCATTACCGTAACCCAACACCCATTGAGATGAATCGGGAACCTATCGAGTTTCGATTGTGAACCGAGGAACGAAAGAAAGTGCGTTACGTCTCCATACCTTCACGGGTCACTCATGTATTATTCTTCATGAATAATGTATCATTCAGTATGAATAATACATCATTCAGGGTGAATAATACACGATTCATGAATCATGTATTATTCACCCTGAATGATGTATTATTCATCCTGGATACTGTATTATTCATCCTGAATATTGTATTATTCATCATGAATAGTGAATGAACGTTCACATTTGTTATTCATACTGAATGTGGACACCTGGAGATGTGCATACAAATTCATAAAGAATAAAACCAAGTCGCGGTTGTGAATCGGAAAACAAAAGAGAGTGCGTCAGGTGTTCACACCTTCACGGGTTATTCATATATTATCCATCATGAATAATGTATCATTCAGGATGAATAATACAACATTCAAGGTGAATAATACATGATTCATGTTTAATAATACATGAATAAGGAATTCGTGTATTATTCATCCTGAATGTTGTATTATTCATTTTGAATACTGTGTTATTCGTCATGAATAGTGAATGAACGTTCCTCTTTGTTATTCATACTGAATATGGACAGCAGGAAATGTGCATACATATTCATACTGAATATAACACATACATAGCATTTCACGTAAAAACGGTTAAAATGAAGAAAAAACTATATCGAGATGGATGTCATATCGAAGAGCACGAAATTCTCGTTTTTTTGATGTAATTTGTTTGATTAAAATATTAGTAATTTTTAAAATAATTTATTTTAAACTTTAAGGAGGTAAAAGTTTTTTAATTAAAAAAGAAAATAAAAAGTCAAAGATGGTAGGCGTTGATTCAAATTTCCATATTTGTCCCTAATCACTTCTCCATTGGTTTCATTAAGTTTTAACCATTGATTAGTTTTTCAAATCTTGATCAATGGTTGTGACTTGTCATCATTTTCACAATTGAAAATGAGTTTTCATTTGAACCCACCTCTCTCTCTCTCTCTCTATATATATATATATAGAAAGGTGCCTCCTGAAGCTTTTATCCATAATTTATATCGTATTATTTTTCCACCGTAAAGTAAAAAAAATTAGATTTGTGAAAGATTTAACCATATCGTTTTAGAAGGTGCGACCGTACCTCGTAATCAACCAAAAAATCCGAAAAAACTCTTGAAATCAACCAAAAAACCGAAAAAACTCTTGAAATATACCAAAAGGCCGAAAAAAATCTCTTGAAATCGATAAAAAGAACTTAAAAAATCCCTTGAAATCAAGAAAAAATATTTAAAAATCCCTCGAAAAGGTAGCATTAGACTAAAACAACATAGAGCGATATGGAAAAAATTTAGGTTTGTCAAAGAGAGTTCAAGTTCAATTGGTGCTCCCCCATATAAATTTCTGGCTCCACCCCTGTTTAAAACACCTTTGATAGAGAAGGTATCAAGCCCCTTATAAAACAACTTTCGTTCTTCTTCCCAAATCCCAACCAATATGGGATCTTATTCTGACTACAATAAGCAAAAATAATCAAACAGAATCTAAAGCTTAGAGTTTGCAATTAAGTATTTTATCTTTTGAGAAATTTTAATTCCATAGACTCGTTTGGCTTGAATTTAATATAAATTTTGTGATGTCTAATTTTTTTATCAAAACGAAGGTCTTGTAAATCTTCCTAAACCATTCAGCTCTTATCGATTCAGATTTTATGATGACCTCCTTACCCATTCAGCACTCTAAATTCATCATAAACAATTATCTAATAACCAGGGGCGAAGCCAGAAAATTTATCTAGAGAATGCCTAGAAAAAGTGTAAGAAAATTCACAATTTCAATATTGAGAAAACCCTCTTAACTTTATATATATATATATATATATATGGTTGGGTTCCGGTGAGAAGTTGAGGTTAATGTGAGAAACTTGAGAAGTGAATATCAACCGTCGGATGAGAAATAGATGCACATTAGGATGATATGCACCAAGATGCACCGGATCAATTCTCTTATAAGTTGCAATTCATGGGAGGGCATTTGATTAATAGTGATCAACGGTTTAAATCCACTTCTCACGTTTATTATGTTAACCTCAATTTCTCATACAATCTTTTACCACACATTTACATGAAATTTATAGTAAAAAGGTTGTGTATTCAATAAAATACTTGTTTATTTTAAAACCTTTAGAAAACATGCATTTATAAAGGAAGAAAAGGAAAGATTTAATATAAATAAATAAAGTTTCAAGTAGATAATTAAGGTTTGGTAATATATCAAATTTTAATTTTGAAGGGTGAGGGAGAGCCATTGTCACTTCTGGCTCTAAGGTGGTTCCGCCCATGCTAATAACCATATTCCATTTTACACTATGGGGGTGTTTGGGAGTGCTTATATTTTTTACTTATTTGCTTATAGCTTCTCTCCACCGCAAATAAGCTATTTGGAGTGTTTGGATAGAAAAAATCAAAAGTGCTTATTTGCTTCTCCTCACCACAAATAAGTTGTTTTTGATAAGTCATTTCATACCTACTTATTTACCTCTTCTTATTTCCTTATCTATCCAAATTACCTTTTTACCCTCAATTTTTAACAAACACTTTTTAAAAACTGTTTTTCCTCACCACATAAGCAAATAAGCATAAGTTAAAAATATAAGCACTCCCAAACACCCCCTATATCATAAAAGATTTTTTTTAAAATTATTTTAACCGTTTTACACTAAACCATTCAACAACCGTTAAATATCCCCCAACTTTTTTATTGAATTCAGACCGATCCAGTTTCATCGATTTTCGTTTCGGAATCAGTTGGATAATCCGATCCAGGCCCAATAAACTTGACCCAATTTGAAAAGAAACCCAATGGATATCAATTCCATCTCCTTTTCATGTCCTTCGTCAACAAAATGGAATCTCCATTTTCGATCGAAACGAAGGTCCGGTAAATCTTCCTTTCACGATGAGCGCAGGTACACAATCTCCTTCTCTGTAATTTACGAGTTGTTAGTGTTAAAACCTCTATAAGAATTAGGGTTTTTCATTATATACTTGCTGTTCTTGTTATCAATTAGTGAAATCACGGTCACTAGTTGCTGATTTGGATCAAGTGCTTTGTAGGTGGTTGTATGCTATGGTTAAGGACCCCATTAGTCAAGTAATTACGGCCAATTTTTTGGTTTTCGGCAATTCGAACTTGCTACCTTTCAGATTTTGTGTGAAGTTGTTTGGTTAGAGGAAAAAAATTGATAGATTATATTAAACTGCTTGAAGTTTGTTACAATTAGGGTAATATTTGAAGCTAAAAGCTGAAAAAGGAATTATTTGGAAGGTAACAGGTTTGAATTGTCGAAAACCAAACTTGCCTAATTATGTGAAGTCATTAGCCATAGCATTAAGCCAAATCCAGCGCAATTGATCCGAATTAGGGGGAGAGAAATGTTACCTGATTTCAGTAAGGGCATCTCCAATGGTTAACACCAAATCCGTAAAAATTGGTGTACATTTTTGGTGCAAACGATAAATCTTATCCAATGGATAACACTAAGGGGATGTTTTGTTGGTTTTCCGTTAAGCCCTATATGAATAGAGTTGTATGTGTGGATTAATCTATTTGTATAGACGTGGAAGGTTTTTGTATGGAAGAGCTTTTTCCATAGACGAAAGGAGCCTGTTTTTTAATTGGGAGGGACAAATTTGGAAAAAACTTGACTTTCTGCTTAAAGCTCAAGCTTACTGAATAAGGCACTTTCTCGCCTTTCCGGCCCCGTCTGCGTACCAACCAAACACGCCCTTAGTTTGCTTGGTGGGGCATTGGATGGGACATGACGAAGACTTGTGAGACAAAAATGCATTTTTCTTTGTCACACCAAAATAGATTTCACAAAAATCAGAGAGACGAGACAAGATTGGTAAATTACTAAACTACCCATCTCAAATTAAAACCCTACATTTCTTTGACCAACCTACCTCACTCTCGCCCGTTGAGTTCTATCATATCCAATCCCTAACGCACGCACCCTTTAAGATCGTCTAGATGAGACATTATTCGATCCTTTTCAGGCGGAGCATTTGGAGGGAACAGAGGAGCACGACCCGTACCACCAGAGAAAGGAGTGTTTCCGTTAGACCACATGCACTTATGTGACATGGTATTATGATGGTGAAAATTGTTATGTGTTTAGTTTTCTTCGAGTAATTCCGAGAATTGCAATTGCAGCGTCTTTTATTTTCTCGGTTGGGGTTATTTTGCTATGTTCAGGAGAAGAAAGAATACATAAGCTGTCTCAAAACCTCGGGCCATAAATCGGAGATATGTAGACACCTTTCAAAGAAATACCTCGAATGTCGCATGGCAAAGTTAGTGAGTTTCTTCCCTTTTACGAAATTTTATTTGCAATAATTTTCGAGATATTATTGAAGTACACAGGAGTAGGATGGAAACGGGGTGGGTATGCATCCCCGTCTCCGACCCCGTTTAAGCCCCCCCGACCCACCCCGGGTTCGGGAGGAAGGAATCCCCGGCGGGTAAAAACAAATGTATAATAAAATTATAATTATAATTATAATGAATCACTCCATTAATTATCAATATTGAAATATTAAATATATATTTGCCATTTAATAATAAATATAGACATATATTCATATTTATTTATTTATACACACAATATACATATGTTAAATAAAATAAAAAAAGTTAATCGGGGTCGGATTAGGGGGGGGGTAATGCCATCCCCGACCCCGCTTTGGGCATAAAAGTAAACCCCCGTCCCCACACCATTACCCGTCAACCCGGGGAATCCCCGCCCCGTTAGGGTCGGGGTAGCCACCCCAACGGGTAAAATTTCCATCTCTATGCGGGTCAGGACAAGACATGACTAGATAAAACAAAAACTTGTTGTCCCACGTTTGGCGCGACATTAGACCGGGACATAACAGGATCTGAGTTGGACAAAAAATGCAGTTTTTCTGTTCCACCAAAAATAGGTGGAACAAAAACCAGGGAGACGTAAATTACTAAACTATCCTCATCATATTATAACCGCTATAACCTTTGACAATTCTTTCACTCGCCTACCTAATCTAGTTCCGTCGAATGCACCCTAATTTTGCCGAAATATGTAGTATCGTTTTCATTGGGCAACATGAACTAATACATGTGTCTGTATAGATTGGGAATCGGAAGATTCTTGTTGGGGAGGGGTTTTTCCTCATAGATGAAATAAGCTTGTTTTTTTAATTGGGAGGGACAGGTTTGGAAAAACCTTTGCCTACTCCATAACCCCCCCCCCCCTCTCTAGAAGTAAACGGAATAAGCCACTTTCTATATCATTAAGCCAATACCACACAATCATGTATAGTTGACCGAATAAGTTGCGAGTCCCATTAAGCTGTTAATAAACACACCCTTAATGTCTTCCAGGAATTTGATGGCAAAGCAAGATATGTCGGAACTTGGTTTCGGGAAGGAAGACAACTCGGAAATCTCAAAAGAGGAAAGCGAAAATGGAACGATAAAAGCACAAACTCCGTAACCACGAGCCTGCAACTACGAAAGTAATCGGGTAGGCTTGAAACACTTTTGGTTTGTGATTTGTAAGGGTTGTCATTTAACCAAATTTTGATTAGTAATCATTTTAAAAATCATAGATGAGCTTGGGGTTTCGCTAAGTCTACATGATTTTTGGGTGCTTGTATGCTTTTTTATACAAACCAAACAAACCCAATATATCTGACAATTGATAACTTGTACTGTATTCCAAAGAGTAGAGTGACTATTACTGTAAAGAGTAAGACCACGGACTTCAAGAAAGGGTTAAAAAAAATTGACCCCGGAGTTTGAAGGAAAAAGAGAGAGAAATAACTCAAAAATAAGAGCCGAAAGGAAGATATGACTATTCTCAAAAGAACTAAGCGCCCATTTACCGAATTCTTACCGGGTAATCAGCAAGGGTCACGACTCTCACTTAGGTGCTATTTGTTTTTTAAGAGGTCTGAAGTCTGAAATCTGATTTTACATCTAAAAAGTAAGAGGTGGTGCTGAAGTCTGAAATCTGAAATATTAAGACTGTTTGTTTTTATAAAATGATAAACATCTTAATTGAATAAAAATATTATGTTTTAAAATTCAAACTTGAAAGATACCACTATTTGATAACAAACACATTCATTCCCATCAACCATGCATTCAATTGAGGAGGAGGTAGAAGAAACTGAATCCTAAAAAAAGAGAGGAATTAAGTGGATGTTGCACCTCTAAAATTTCAGAGGACATTAAGAGGTTTTCAGACTTTTTTCTAAAAATAAAACAAACAGTCTTAAATCTAAAAACCTCTTAATTTTCAGACTTAAAAGGTTTTAAGAGGTATTTTTTCAAAAAACAAACAGCCTCTTGCCTTATTACCGTATTGCATCAAAATAAAATGTATTTTATTAAAAAAAAATCCTTGTAAAATCTAGCTTCATAAGCTTCATCTTAATGCCTACAGTAAAACATCTGAACCAAACCAAACAAGTTCGGTATATCACATCGAGAGGTTGGGTAAGGGGAAGTAACATGTACGCAAACTAGCATCTACCTTAAGAGGAGAATGCTTGTTTTTGCGAGACCCCTCGCTAGTGAAACGTGTGTGAGGAAAAAGGAGAAATACAAAAACGCTAACATTTGAAAAGTTGGATATGGAAAGCAAGGGGAAGTAAGATGTACGCAAACTAACATCTACCTTAAAGAGAAGAATACTTGTTTTCGCAATACCCCTTGTTAGTGAAACGTGTGTGAAAAAAAGGAGAGACAAAAATGCTAAATTTTGAAAAGTTGGATATGGGAAGTAAGATGTAGGCAAGCTAACATCTACGTTACGCTGTGTTCTCTAATTCGGAGAGAAAAGAAAAGAAAGGAAATTGATGGAAAAGAAAGGGAGAGAAAAGAAAGGAAAAGAAAGAAATTTTTTTATTTGTGTTCTCGAAAAGAAATGAAAAGGAAGGAAATGAAAGAAAAATAAATATTTTTTTCGTGTTCTTGAACAGGAGAGAAAGGAAAGGAAATATACCATTTTTACTAATATACCCTTACAAATATATCTTTTATAAGGAAATATTTGGTAGTTTTGTAATTTTAATAATTTCAGTAATTTTTTTAAAATTCTTTTAATTTCTTTCCTTTCCTTTCCTTCCCTTTCCTCCCACATTTGGGAGGAAAGTTTTGGAAGGAAACTCACCATTATTTTCCTTCCGTTTCCTTTCCTTTCTCTCCTAAAAAAGTTTCAAGAACACGAGTTTTTTTTACTTTCCACCCATTTCTCTCCTTTTCCTTTCCTTTCCTTCCTAAAATGAGTTTCGAAAACACAGCGTTAAAGAGGAGAATGCTTGTTTTCGCAAAACCCCTCGTTAGTGAAACGTGTGTGAAAAAAATGAGATACAAGAATTGAGAATCTTACCTGGTAAGAGTGATGACAAGGATCGAGAGCCTTACTTGGTAAGCGCTTAGCGGATTAAAAATGTTGCTAACGATGCCGTTTTAATAGACTAAAAATATTACACGGTAAATTACGTGAAAGTGTTTGACTATTACAGATAAAACACCACCAAGTAAACATTGAGTAAACTGTCCCTTAGTCAATATACTCTACGTCACAAAATAAATATCCACAATAAAAAAATGCATACAATTTTAGGATGGTGTAATAATTACAATTTTTAATCAACAAAAAGACAATTTTACCCTAATTATAAAAGGAGAATTTCTCATAATCAACATTAGGCATATCTCCAATGGGTCACCCTATATTTTACACCAAATTTCAAAAGTAGCATAAATTTTAGTGTTAATTATAAATATTCTCCGATGGGTAACACTATTTTTTAAAAGTGATGTAGAAAGTAGTGTAAATGAATATTGTTACACCAAATATACTAATATAGTGTAATACTATTCACTACACTAAATTTAGTGTGGAAAATAGAGACCCCATTGGAGATATGCTTCTCTTTGCCCCTTAAGTAGAAGGACAAGAAAGATATTCTTGGTTTTCTTGCTCCCGCTTCCTCATCTGCGCTCATCAAAACCAACTTTGCTCTTTGGGAGGTGAAAGAGCGGTTGAAGCGGACAGACCGCATCGAAGATATATTTATATATATATACACGGTTACGGTTATCTCGGACTGCATTCTAAGAAAAGTAGCCTACTGAATAGTATAATTTACACCAAATTTAGTGTTTAATGTAAGATTTAGTGACTTCATTGAAGATGGTCTTAAAACGAAAAAGTAAACATTTATTTTTTAAAGTTGACGTTTATTTTGAAATAAAGCCTGTTTAGGGAGGATGTAATAATTTAATACAAGTAAAAATGGCAATTTTGGTATGGTCGTTAAACCTGGGGGGGTTTATTTGTAATGTTATCTGAATGAAGTATAAAGTATTTGGGGGAAAAAACGGAGGGATTCCCAACTGTAAAACGGCGGCGGCGAGGATAACACCGATGATGGCTTTATTCAGGTAGAATTTCTTCATTCAGCGATCATATACATAGGCATACATGGATTCCATGATTACGAGTTGAATTATTGTTTTCAGAGTAGAACGTGCTCTGAATTTCACAATCACATATGCATATCAGATATCGAAATCAGTGCCCTACTTTCAGGTTCAGCGGTCTCTTCGAACTCTTCCAACACTGATTAAGCTGAACACATGAATCATTGGTCTTAATTTACTTACTAGCGAACATTCTACATGTAAATTAGTTTACTGGAAATCTGCTCGTGCAATATACATCTCAATATTAATGTTTCGTTTTATACTTTGTTTGTTAATTTTGTTATACAGTTTGGTATGGTTTTGAGAAAACTATAATATTTTTCTTATAAAATTGTTTAATTTAAATTTAAATTTAAAATTAAATTTATTTTAGGTTTAATTGATGTAATTGATTTTAGATTTGATAATATAATGTTTTTTATAAAAAAAATAATTCCTGTTAGAATTTAATGATTATTTTAATTGTATTTTAGATTATTTATATTTAAATTGAGATGTTTATCTGGTATTTGATTATGTTTATCCGTTAGTTAGTTATAATCTCGAATTTTAAGTAATATGCATTAATAAACAATATATGATGCATAAAAATTTGTTTTATAGAGGTTTTCTCAAAAGCTTTATAATATAGTATAGATATGGTGCGCCTGTTCTTGAATTCAGCTGGATTTTTCTTTTTACACCATACCATAAGTCCATAACTAGCAGAATGATTCTTTAGAGATTATTAATTCTGTTGTTGTAATTAATGGCAGAGATGCTACTCGTGTGGTGGTATGAACTATAACTCTAAAATGGTTGGTGGAAAGAGTAACAGAAGAAAGGCAGAGAAGAAGAACCAAAAATCAGTTGCTCCTGTATGGAGACCGGTGTCTACACAGTCTTGTTCAGCAGATGGTGAGGATTTATGTTGATTTTATGACTCCTTAGGATATCTTCAATCATAATTCATATTTAAGATTTTTTACGGAGAGGAAGCTCCAACCGTACTTCCAAAAGAACGGAAAAATGTCGGAGATATGTGAGAAGTGCCATTTTTTATGAGAAGTGCTTTTAAACCGTCAAATACCCTCCCATGAATTGCGGCTTAAAAGGGAATTGATCTGGTGCATCTCATCCTAATGTTCGTCCATTTCTCATCCAACGATTGATAACCACTTCTCATGCTTCTCACCAAATTTGGCACTTCTCACCGAACCCAACCCTGGGAGAGAAACGGCATATATGCCGTATTCATGTTCAAACGGCATATGCCGTGTGATTGGAGTTGAAGCAAAAGGGTTAGAGTTGGTCTTAGCATGATGGTTCTTTTTACATCCAACTGTACATGCTATTTTTGTCTCAAAAGAAGTGAACCTTGTCTTTTGAAGGAGGGAGTATCCCAAAAATAGATGCCCACAATGAAAAAAGGCACACAATTCTAGAAACGTGTATTATTACACTTTTTATTTAACTACATGACAATTTTATCCTTGATATTAAAGGGAGTAATGAACTCATGATCTCATAGTTGATGGTAGAATTGGAATGTAGGCACTTACTTTTGAAAGGGGACACTTATTTTGGAACAAACTATAGCAATGTTGACACTTATTTTGGGACGGAGGGAGTATTGTATTAGTTGTATGATTGTTATTTGATGTGAAGTTGTGGAATGTTCAGTGAAGGATGTTGATGATGGTGTCAATGTTGAGGTTGGAAGTCAAGTCAAAGGGTATGATGGCAGTTCTAGCGGGGTTTTAAAAAGTCAAGATGGCCATGGTGGTGCTAAATTGGTTGAACCAAATATTGGTTTTGCAACATTCTTGGATAAAGAAGAAGGCAAGGGTTTTGAAGGGTCAGTGTCTTCTACAGATAAACACTCCATTTCTTTGGAGGTGAAGCTTTATTCGTCTACTTTTTTGCTTTTAATTGTGAACTTAGACTTTGTTTCCCTGTCAAATTATTTACCTTTTCTATGCGTTTAGAACTAAGAACAAATGAAAACAATTCCAACTCCACATTGCTATCCTTTGTGGTAAATAAAAAACTTGCAAACATATAGTCCCCTTCTTTTACAAACCCAATAGTGCGTATAAACTTACAAACCAATTTTCATGTGTTGTTTCACATTAAACAACACGTGTGAAAATGCATGGTTTATACGGTCTTGTTTCATATGTGAAACATTCATGGTGTTATTTTCCACACACAAAACAGTCCTAAACGTTTCAGATACAAAACAACACTTTATAAACACTGCATTTCCACACGTGTTGTTTCATATATGAAACAACACATGTAAAGTGAAAATTGGTTTGAAGTTTGTACTATTTTTGGGTTTGTAAGTAATTATGCATCTACAAACATAATGCATGATAGGTAAATGGTTTTTGAGGTTTTTAAGATAAATTTATGATCTTTATTTTGCAGTTTCCTGTTATTCTTTTTTTCAAATAGAACTTCAACTTACAATTGCACTTGCCTTTAATAAAACTTATTTCTTACCCAGGATCTGTCCTCCAAATGTATGGTTATAAAACTCAATATAAATATCCATTCATAGCAATTGAAATCATTCACAGCCCAGCACGATGATATTTTATAATTCACTTTACAAAGGGGATAATTTGCGAAAGGCTAAACTGCTGAAAGCTCGGTGATTTTAAGGTGGGGTGGTTGGACGGGAGTTTAAGGATGATTTTTACTGTGTTTCTCTTGCTCTCCTCTTCTAGTTCTCATTGGTTCCTATATCATGTAGGTAGGGTCTTCCTTGTTGCGATTCATCAAAGGAAAAGGGTAAAACTTTGGAACTTTCACCCATTATATTCTTAGAATTTTGCAAGTATACTCATCGACACATGTCCATTTGGTCACACTAATATGTGAAACTTTCTTCATTATCCTCTACAGGGGTTCTATGCAGGAAAAAATTGAAGGGGAAATGGGGATTAAAATTATATTTCCATCATCAAGAACGGGAGAATCAATAAGTGTGTTTCTTGTTTCATGCCTTTTCGTTTCTTGGGTCAGGCCCTAATGGTTGTATTGGCTTAGAAGTTTGGATTTATCAGTTTTTGCACAAGTATATTATCAAACAGAAGTCTTCTTATCTCATGCTACAAAGTACAAAGAGACCCCTTTGGCATATACAGTTTCTGCATTCTTTAATCATAGAGTAAATTACGTTTTCGTCCCTGTGGTTTGCTAAAAAATGCGGATTTCGTCCTTGTGGTTTCAAAATTTCGGTTTTCATCCCTATGGTTTGCAATTCATTTCTATTTTCGTCCCTGAGACCAAAGCACTACTTTTAAGTACGAAGGACTAAAATAGAAACGAATTGTAAACCATAGGGATGAAATTAACAATAAAATTTAAATCATAAGGACAAAAAAGATGATGAATTATAAACCATGGGGATGAAAATCGCAATTTCAAAACCATAAGGACGAAAGTAGAAATTTTTAACAAACCACAGGGACTAAAAATGTAATTTACTCTTAATCTTATACAACAACTATAGTTGACTCCATGTGGATGATTGGTCTTATGCATTAGGGTCAAGCTGTTTATGGCTCATTATTTGTAAAATAGATTGTGTAATGCTTTGAAGTCGTTACATATTTACATATATCCTCATCTTAATGTGAAAATAGCTATTTACAAGGCACGTTTTTGCAGTCATTGAAGGCAGTTCTCCTGAAAGTGTAGCTAGAGCTTCAGAAAGAATACAACTCTTAATTGGCGAGGTCAGTTACCATCGTGGAATACAACTCATAGAATTTGTGCTTACTATTTATAGAGCGAGGTTCATGGCAAAACCCTAAAAAAATGAAAATTTGAGGAACACCCTGATAACCATTCATACGGACGGTATGCACATGTGCATACAATTGTTTTTTGGTTTTTATGCACGCGTGCATGTTACAAATTACTAGTATGCACATGTACATACCGCCCAGATTAACGGTTACCAGGGTGTTTCTAAGTTTTTCATTTTTTGTGAGGTTTTCCTCTGAACCTGACCCACCATTTATATATGTATAGCAAATACTTGTGCACACTCTTTACTTTGGCAAGGTTTGAACTCTTGACCTCCTGGAAGGGTGGACTCTAGCGGCAACCTGGCTACCGCCGGGCCAATGACCCTTTGGTAAAAGAAAGATCCCAGTTTTCGTGTATGGTTTCCGCACTTGCTGCTCCCTATGTTTGGTAACATATTTGTTGATCTATCGAGTGGTCACTGCATTTTATTTTTATTCTTTCCAACTGAAAGGAGAAAGCATTTTAAGTATATTTCCTTTTATCATGCTTTGACCGGAAATCTTTTGTCTTTTATTATACATAACTGCTGACATGTGATTCACCTGTACACGCTATTCAACAGGTTGTTAAAAGCTCAGCTCTTGACTACTCTCACTTCGTATCACTTCCGCTGGCTTTATATCCTCAGTTGGTTGATCAGCTTGTCAACTTTCAGAGTTCAATATTAGGGATGCATGATCCGAACCCAGATGAGGTTTTGGATAGTAGTTCTAATAAAGATACTACGGATGAGGAAGATCGGGACCAAAAAGCAAATAAACCACCTCAAGTTGCGGTCACTCTTAAAGCTCAAGAAGATGGTGGAAACGTTAAAATGGATGTCACTAATATACCTCGTGTTAGTTATCCCCCTAAATCCTCGGCTACCTCCGCCTCAAACCCAAAGACATCTACATTATCTGGTATGTAGACAAAATTATCCCGAAAATACAAGTTTATGTTCTTTTTTAACTAGCATTTTCAGGTTTTGCAACTTTGTCTTGTGGACATTTTTCTTTTCTTTTTTGCTCTTTTATAACTCCGTTTTTTCATGAAAACCGGATATCTAGGCTGATGCGGGCCTTGGCATGGAGGACCGGGTCTTATTGTTCCTAGAGGCCCATGACTGGGCTAACAGGGGTGTCGCGCTTAAACACGCATAATTTTTGCTACGAGTCTCCGTTCCAGGTCCATAATACGTTGATTCGAAGCTTGGGACACTTTTGAGACCTAAAAGTGTTCGTTTGAACATGTATAGCCTTATGGGATACTTTTGTGTTTTTTGCTATATTTTTCATTTTTCGTTTCGGACTTTTATGTTTAGCCCATTGTCTTTTCCAGGCCCGTTTACGTTTGGGACTCTTATTTATATGCTTTTGGTGTAATATGGATGGTCAATGGTTGAATACATAGACTTTCATTATCCATCCAAATTTGGAGTTCATTCTGAATTCGAGTTTGAACCTAAAGTTCCTTATTCGTTGAATCAATGAACTTTTAGAAGATATTGTTCCCGGGTATTCACAGAATCAACGGGATTAATCTTCAGTTTGGTTAATCATACGCTGCATCATAAACCTTGTCTAATTTGTTCTTAAAATTGTAGGTTTGATATTTTTATTTCTGATGTGTTTTTTTTACGACAGAACTAGGAATAGATAAATCCATATTCATTAAACCAAAGACATTTCACTTAACGGTGCTCATGCTAAAGTTGTGGAACAAGGAGAGAGTCGATGCTGCTGTTAGGATATTCGAGGTCAGTTCGATTGCTTACACTTCCTTGGTGGGCCATGTAGGTATATAACCTTAAATGAGATTTTAATTAAATCCAAGACCTAATGACCTATTAAAAGAAAGATGGTTTTATACAAGGTCATGAATTTAATTAAATATATACCTAAATATCTCTTTTCTTGGTTGATTGATGATTTGCTTCTGATGAAACAAATGTTTTATTACCATCCAGAGCATTGCAGCAGAAGTAATGGATGCATTAGATGGCCAACCTGTATCTATTAGACTAAAGGGGCTGGTACGAATCTGGGTTATTTATTTAGTTAAATGACCTCATGACAAGTGCTTTTTAAATCCATGACCTTCTAACAGGTTTCTAGGCATTCTTATGTATGAAAGTGACATTTTTCAGTTAAATTGTGGCATTCTCAAACCTGTCAGAAGGTCATTGATTTTACAAACAAAAAAAAACCCGTCAGAAGCTCCTTTAACCAAAGGAGCCTAAGAATCTTTTTGCAGTTGACATATAGGGCCCGTTTGACTTGCGGGATTTGGAATTGGATTCCAATCCATTCCAATCCCGCGTTTGGTTTACAGGAAGGTCCGGAATTGAAATCCCGCGATTAATATGAAATCCCCTAGAGGTAGTTGGTATTTCGTGGGATTTCATAGGATTTGTTTATAGTAATGTTTTAACATATGTTAAAGACACTTATTTTTGTCATAATCAATTAAAACGGGTAATTTAATTATTTTTATAAAGAATGGAATTCAATATTCCGTCAAACCAAACGGGTCCATAGGGTATTTGTGTTGCCTTACGAATAGCATGGGGCTACTGGTCTTCGTTCATACTTTATCTTTTCAGGATTGCATGAGAGGTTCTCCTGCCAAGGCTCGTGTTCTCTATGCTCCCGTTGAAGTAGTAGGTGGTGAAGATAGACTTTTGCAGGCGTGCAGTATCCGTCGTATTTTATGTGCATTTCTTTATTTTCTTGTTGAATACCGAAGGTTTTGGAAGAAAATATTGATTTCTTCCCCTTCATTAAAAAAGGTAGAATACACCAGTAGTGTCCCAATCGTTTGCAAACCTCTTAATTCATACAAACCAATCTCAACTATCCATCTACTCTAATGAATATCTGGTTTCATAAATATCTCGATTGTTTCCTAATCTAAAGCGTTGATCATAATGAATGAATCTTGATCATTTCCATAAGTATCTTAATTGATTGGTTTGTATGAATTAGGAGGTTTGCAAAAGAAGAGGACTCATTTATAGGATTTACAATGACCTTGAAGGGTCTTTGTAGATAACTATTAATAGCTAATAAAGAGGAAACCTATTTGACTAAGAAAACTATGAGAGTGAAATAATTTGTTAAAAAGTAGGAGAGAGAGAGTTAAAAAGTTCTCCAAATTTCGAGAACTCCCCGAAAATGATTACCATGAGAGTGAAATAATTTGTTGTAATCTTCAAAAATGGAGAATATGTGGAGTTGAATGTAGTTTTCTTTGAAGATTTTGAATCTTGATTCTCCATTTTGGAGAATCTGTTGGAGATGCTCTTATATTAGTGGTTTTTCCTGAGCTTTCTTAGAAGTCATCACCAATGCATTTATAAAGGGCGGCCTTGTTCTCGAGAAAGATGCCAAACAAGTGTTGAAGGTACGGAATTCAACTTACGAGTTTTTGGTTATCGTCGTTTTTTTACTGCAATTTTTATCTCAAGCAAACTACAGTTTTGGTGTAGGGCACTAAAGTGTTAAGATGATCGGTAGTGTTGATTAACTTTTTTCATGTTAAGTGAGAGTGGCGACTCTTACCCGATAAAAATGTTGCATACAATGCGGTTTTAATGGACTAAAATCTTACCCGGTAAGTTAAGTTTAAGTGTTGACTTTTACCGGTAAGCGTTGGGTAAACGGCCCCATAGTTTATGAGTTCAAGTCTTTTTACCATGAGGCTGATTTTTGTGGAACGTGAGAATTTTTTATATTTAATACTCCCTCCGTCCCAAAATAAGTGTACATTTCTATTGTAGTTTGTCCTAAAATAAGTGTTCACTTTCAAAAGTATATATGTCTACTTTCCGATTCTACCCTTAATTATGCGATGGAGAAATTCATCACTCCTTCAATTATTAAGGGTACAACTGTCATTTAATTAATCAAAAAGTGTAATAATTGCACGCTTCTAAAACTGTCTTTCTCATTGTGAACATTTATTTTGGGACGGATTTCAAAGGATTTGGATAGACCCTGCTACTCGAACTGTATTTTTCCACACTATAACAATGCATACGAGCGGCAAAATGTATTCATAATGTTGTCGAAAAAGGGTTTGCGCTACCCTTCACAGTGCCCCTAAGTTATCAAAAAGTGGCTACAACCTACTACTGGTAGTGTCATTGCATGTAACATTAGGCCATGAGTACCCGTACCCAATGAACTCAATGAACCCACTTGCCACCTCAGCGCCACATCAACTTTTCTCTTTCCTACCCTCCTTGCCCAATCCTTACCCTAAAGTGGAGTACCGCCTACCCACTGAACCCAATACTACCCGCTACCTACCCCCCACACCCACCCTCCTCACACACACCCCCGGGTTCCATCGGGTCCACGAACCCGCTCCCCCGTACCCGCCCGCTACCCGCTCCCCCCCGTACCCCCTACCCGCTTACCCGCTCCCTACCCACTTGCCACCTCGGCCGAGCCCGCACCCCTACCCGAGGCCGGTACGGGTCGCCTTATAGGTTACAACTTCGAATCCCTACGTCACCTTTTTTATTTTTTGGTAAAAACCACACTTTTATATCATTTTTAGAAAACCGTACTTTTTTAGAATTATTTTTGTTTTATGTTATATTATGTTAGTTATATTGTGCCTCTGCTCTAAAAATTTTCTGGATCCGCCTCTGTTCTATACATTCTATTTTACTTCATTATACAAGTCCGTTCCCCGAATACAAACATATAAGATGTCAAATTCTATTTCAACGCAGTTGCATGCGACAGTGATGAACGCGAGGCACAGGAAAAGGTTCTACAATCCTTGTTCTTTATATGGCTAGTTCTTTTTAATGTTTTTATGTTACACCACTTGCATCACTTTCACAAGTCAGGGGTCGGGTCTTTACAGAAACAACTGCTTTACTCTTAGAGGTAGTTATCAGTGGGATACACTAGGCCCGTCTGGTTTGGGTAACTTGTTTGTTTTTCTCATCTAAAAATGATACGTTAAATCACGCTGATCAGGAAGACGAAGACAAGAAACTCCGATTCATTTGATGCCCGAGGCATTATGGAGCAATTTGGTTCCAAGGAATGGGGAGAGTATCTCATCCACGAAGTCCATCTTTCGCAAAGGTTTGTGTTTGATGAAGATGGTTACTACCATCGTTGTGCTTCTATTCCGCTCCCTAAGAACCCACACGCGGATTAGTTTTTCTTATGTTGTGAAAAAAAGGGTTTGTGTTATCCTTTATTGTACTGGTCCCACAGTCATCATGGAGTAGTTTCTTGATGTTGTGAAAAAAGGGTTCGCACTATCCTCCATTACTGTATTGGTTCCACAGTCATCATGTGGAAGGTAAATCGCAGTGTCCTAAGGCGGAGTGTAGTTTCTTTATGTTGTGAACTCTTTAGTTTATCGTGCATTCGGTTGCTGAAATTTGGTTTGTAAGAAGGCTCATGTATTTGTGGATGTTATGTTAAAAAGAGCCATTTTAAAAGAGGTTTCACCTGACTTTTGTCTGATCATTAATCCGGACTATTTCTCTTTATTTAAGGCTCCTAAATCGGTTATTGACTTGATTGAGAAAATCCGGAGAAAATTCTTATGGGGCGGGAGTGAGGAGAAAAACAAAATTTATTGGGTTGCTTGGGATGTTGTGTTAGGGCCGAAAAATCATGGTGGGCTTGGAATTGGTTCAATGGGCTCTCTTAATTGGGCTCTCATGTTTAAATGGTTTTGGCGTTTTAAGATGGACAAAGTTGGCTTGTGGCGAAGGGCTATATGCGGTATTCATAATTGTGAGCAGAAACCCCTTAATGCCATTTGTAAGAAAACAATCAAAGGGGTCTGGCAAAATATAACCAGAACAACAGAGGCGCTTGGAAAAATCGGTTTGGATCTCTTCTCTTTCTTCGCTTTTGATGTTGGTTCAGGGAGGGATGTTCGATTCTGGCAAGATCGATGGATGGGTGGGAGTAATTTTGCCTCTCGTTTCCCGCTTCTTTATAATCTTGACCGGAAAAAATCTTGTTCCATTCAAGATAGGATTGGTGCCTCGCATGGTGATTGGGCTTGGAAACGCAAACCCAGTTCTCAAGAGGAAATCGACGAATTCAATTCTTTGGCTGGTTTTCTTGCGGGTTTTCATACTTTCAATTTGGAGGATAAGCTCAATTCGTGTTTGAGGAATGATGGGCGATTTCTGGTGAGTGATGTGCGCCATTTGATTGATTCTGTGATCACTAGACCGATGCCTAACCCCATGATCTGGATTAACCGGGTGCCGCTCAAAGTCAACTGTTTCTTATGGAGATCGTGCATCAATCGCATCCCTATTGCCGATACCCTTGCTCACCGTGGGATTATGATTCCGGATCCCTCGTGTCATGGCTGTTCGACGGGGCAAGACGAAATCAATCATCTTATGATTAGCTGTGACTTTGCTAAAATTGTGTTGAGCAGGATCTGGAATTGGTGTTGTATTACCCCGCCTTCTTCCTCGTTCCAATCAATTTCGGAGGTGATCACGTTCGCGGTTAAATGGGGGAATTGTCCAAAAAAAAGAAAGGTTCTTTTGACGATTATTTACGGGTACGTGTGGTGCATTTGGAACGCGAGAAACGACAAAATCTTTAATAAGATTTGTACCTCTCCGGCGAAAGTGGCGGATAATGTTCTTACAATGGTGTTTTTGTGGGTTAAACATAGGGGGAATTTTGATAATTGTAATTGGGTGGTTTGGTGTTGTAGCCCTCTAAACATTGTGTAGTTGTTTTCTTGTTTTGCCCTTCCTAGGTCCTTTCTAGGTTGTGGTTTAATAAATTCGCCGTTTCCAAAAAAAAAAAAAAAAATTAATCCGGACTTTTGTCTAGAAGATCTATACATATAATAAATAAGTAACTAACATGCCACGTGTCGTCTTTTGGTGAGTCGACTATAGTATTTTTCTGCCTAAACATGTATCTGGACGTAATTTACATTATAAGTTCAATTAACACACTCACATTCACTATTCCTTAAATCTCTCCTTAATTCAATTTTTTTAATTTATACGTTACCTTTACTACCCTTATAATTAGGTATGTAGTTTACTTTTAATCTCTTACTTTTTTATTTTTTCATTTTAGACTTTTATCATATAAACATAAATAATGTATATGAACTAAAATGAATTAAAAAACATTTCTATTTTTTACAAATTATATCATTGTAATCACTTCGTCAATAGCTTCTAAATGAGCCTAATATTGAATATTTTTTAATTTAATTATATTATTAAATATCATAAATATATACGAATTAATGTGTTGTGATTAGTATGGGATTTGTTGAAATTGGTATGAGATTTGATACAAATAATCACTAAATTGTCGTGATTTTCTTTTTGCAATTTCATATCAATTTTTACTTCAAAGTCGAATTCTTTCGACGAATTACAATTCCATCAAATTCCATTTTGTCAACGAAACACCCTTAGAATTATCATAAGTGATTTAATTACTTGAAAAAAAAGATATCACTTATCAACTGACTTTTGGATTATGACTTCGAACTTTTTTTAAAAATATAATATGCAAATATTTTAGTATAGTATATTTAATTATTTATACTTTCTTAATCATGATTATATTATTTCCTCTAATTTTTTTTATTAATTAACCATATTGACCTTTAATTTTATACATCTGATATACGATTTAAAAGCGTATAAATATGAACATGAAACAAAATTATTTTTTCGAATTCTCGGCTTTAGATTTGAGATACTTCGCGCCGCATCGCGCACAGGTACTTATCTAGTTATAATATAAAGTGTGATTTGACATATAAGTGTTTAACTACTTATAATCGTATCTTACGAATCGATTATTTTATAACGATTGAGAGAAACACGATTCTCTAAGAAAAATGCGACATTTGTAATTTTCGGACGTAAGAAAAAAGGTTGGTGAGGAGAGAAGCACCGGTTTAAGGGTGCGTTTGGTACACTGGACAAGACAGGACAGAACATGAATCACTGTCCCATGTTTGGCAGAACTTTTATGTGGAACAGACAGTAACAGGGTAGAACAAAGTGGAACAGGCATGTTCCACCCACACCCCATGGAACAAGGTGGAACAGACTTGTGTTTTACCAATATAACCTTAAAATAAAATCCAATTCTCTTCTAAAACAACAAATACACGTTCTATTTTAAAATTTATTTCATTTTTTAAAATTTCATTTATTGTATTTTATCTAATGTTATATGTTTTATTCTGTCCAGTTATGTCTATCAAACACTGAACAACTATTATATCCTGTTCTATTCTGTCCAGTCCCGTCTTGTCCTTGTTCTATCCTGCGTACCAAACGCACCCTAAAGCATCTTCAAAAAAATTTGGTTCTATCAGTTTGTTTTGTATCACCATATTTTTAAAACTACAATAAAAACACAAGTTTTTCTTGGTAGAGTTAGTTTGAAAGATTTTTATTCTACTTCACACCCGGGTTCGAGTCTTGCTAGAGCAAATTTTGAACTTTTTAGCTTTTAATTTCATATTTATTATGTTTCAAAAAAAATTGCATAATAAGACTAGAACTAGATGAACGGTTATTAGGGTGTTTCCGAAGTTTTTTAATTTTTTGGGATTTTTTCTTGAACCTCCATATATATATATATATAGTCTTTCATCAACTTTAATCAATATCTGATTTTATTATGTTTTCTAATCTAAAGTCATGATCATAAATGGTGGAAGTGGATGGCAGTAGGTATCACATTGGTATCACAGAAGTTCTTGGGTATTACCAAAGTAATGAATGTGATGATGAATTGGATGACAGTAGGTATCAAAGTGGTATCACAAAAGTTCTTGGGTATCACAATAGTAACGAACGTGATTATGAAATGGATGGTAGTATGCATCACAATGGGTATCACAGTGGTATCACAAAAGTTTTTGGGTATCGCAATAGTAACGAACGTGATCATGAAATGGGTGAAAGTATGCATCACACTGGTATCACAATCGGTATCTCACTGGTATCACAATTGGTATCACAATGTAGCTTGTATGTATTTTGGGTATCACATTGAAGATTGTGTATACTATTTTTACTTGGTGTTCGCCAGAATAAGTTGGTCGGAGACCGAAGACCGGAGAGAGGAGAGAGGAGAGAAGATATTTTACAATACCTAAAATGCCCATTAATTAAAATCTAAAGTCAAAAATACCAAAATTAATAATTTCTTATTTTATGGGTTGATTTGTGGTTGAGATTGGATCTCACGGTTACCACAAACTAACTAGTTCTTCTTTGAATGACCCCCTATATATATATATATATATATATAGGGGAGGGATCTTTTGCAAACCTCCTTTATATTGCAAACTTTACAAACCAAATACAACCAATCATATTTTTCCATCTAAGTTGTTTTTAATTTTAATTAGAAGGGTGTATTTGTCATTTTGGTTTGTATGAATATATTTAAGGTAATTATTATTTTCCTTATTTTGGATATATAGATATCAATAAAGAGTTGTAATTTATTTTTAAATTTTTTAGATATATCCTAATTAACAACGGTTTATTTCTATGGAAAATACATTTTTAACCTTTTTTCTTTGAATTTTCAATATGAACTTAATTTACAGATATATTCTAATAATGATTTTATTTTCTAATTATTTCTAAACGGTTTTAGTTTTTTTTCCTGATTATGGTTTTTTTTCTATTTTTTTAATTATAATTTCAATAAAGTTTCATTATGTTTCATCATGATTTCAACACGGTTTCATCATGATTCACTATGGTTGCAATAAGGTTTCATTATGTTTCATCATGATTTCAATAAGGTTTCATCATGGTTCACTATGGTTGCAATAAGGTTTCATCTAGATGATAAAATATGTTTTAAGCTTTGTCCGGAAGTGAAACTGTTTCATTATGGTTTCAATAAAGTTTCATTATGTTTCACTATGGTATCCCTATTGTTTCACTATGTCAATGACGAGATAAAGTTTCATTATGTTTCACTATTGGTTCAATAATATATTGGTGAATTTAGAAAATATTAAAAAAAGAATTTATAATATATTAAAAGAACTTGGTTTCCTTTTTTGAAAAAAGAATAATTCAGTTTCCTTATTTGAATTTAGAATTGTAATGTAGAATTATGCCCTTCTATCCTATTTTTGTTAATTTATTATATTAAATTAATTAATTTATTAACATAAATAACCTAAATGAATCTTGAACATTGATTGATGATATCAATGGTATCTACAAGGTTTGCAAAGTTTACATCATAAGAGTGGTTTGCAAATGAAACCACCTCTATATATCATTTAGCATAGTTGTTTATGCAGAATATTCCTAAATTTCTATTTTAGTAGAGCTGCTGAAGATGCTCTTGTGTGGAGATAAAAAAGGAGTAAATTATGATTCTCGTCCTTGTTATTTATTAATAATTTCTATTTTCTCTCTTTGGTATAAAAGTTGTAAATTTTCATTCATATGGTTTACTATTTATTGTTATTTTTGGTACTAATTCTAACCTTTAAAGTACAAGGGACTAAAATAGTAAAGAATTGTAAACGATATGAACTGAAAACAACAATAAATTATAAATCTAAAGACAAAAATAACAATGTTTTACAATATCTAAGGGCGAAAACCGTAATTTCTAAGTCACGGGGACCAAATGCGTAATTTACTCTACAAAGAAAAAAATTCTAACCTTTAAAGTAAAAGGGACTAAAATAGTAAAGAATTGTAAACGATATGAACTGAAAACAACAATAAATTATAAATCTAAAGACAAAAATAACAATGTTTTACAATTTCTAAGGGCGAAAACCGTAATTTCTAAGTCACGGGGACCAAATGCGTAATTTACTCTACAAAGAAAAAAATTCTAACCTTTAAAGTAAAAGGGACTAAAATAGTAAAGAATTGTAAACGATATGAACTGAAAACAACAATAAATTATAAATCTAAAGACAAAAATAACAATGTTTTACAAATTATAAGGGCGAAAACCGTAATTTCTAAGTCACGAGGGACCAAATGCGTAATTTACTCTACAAAGAAAAAAATTCTAACCTTTAAAGTAAAAGGGACTAAAATAGTAAAGAATTGTAAAACGATATGAACTGAAAACAACAATAAATTATAAATCTAAAGACAAAAATAACAATGTTTTACAAATTATAAGGGCGAAAACCGTAATTTCTAAATCACCGGGACCAAATGCGTAATTTACTCTACAAAGGAAAAAAAACGCTAGAAGGAGGGCTTGAACCTCCGACCTTGTGGTTAACAGCCACACGCTCTAACCAACTGAGCTATTCCAGCTAGATGTTCTAGTTCCTCATGTATATTATTTCATTGTATCAGTCAAAAGTTTTGTACTGAAGATAAGGGTCCACGATAGAACTGGTAGAGATGCATAATTTATCAAAGCTTTTAGTGATTACGAGCTCACTTTACCATATCGAATGAAGATAACAAAAATTTTAAATCTTACTTGGTAAGAGTGATGTCAATGACAATGACCAAGAGTCTTATCCGATAATTGAGATTGATGACTCTTACCGGATAAAAATGTTGTAGACGATGTCGTTTTAATGGACTAAAATCTTACAGGTAAATTAAGTGAAAATGTTGACTATTACTGGTGAGCGTTGAATAAACAACCTCTAAATGAGTTTATCTATCTTGTCAACTCTTAAATATTTGTGTATTAATTATAGGGATGGGGACGGGACGAGGCGAGGCAGGGACTGGGGAGTGCGATACCCGTCCTCTTCCCCATCCCCGGTTTAGCGGGTAATCTCCATCCCCGATCGGGGCGGGTGGACCGAGTCCTTGTCCCCATCCCCAGTTTAGGTATATCTCCAAATTTGGAGAAAACACTCTCTTCTATTTTCTCTATTTTAAAGAAATTGTTAGATTTTTTTATCTAAAATATTAGTTTTTCCGTTTTGAATGAAGAAACTGTTGGAGATGCCTTTTGCTAGCAAACACTTCGGGTGTCTTCGGGGACTAGGGGTGTTTGGGATTGCTTATTTAAAACAACTTATGCTTTTTTAAGTGCTTATTAACTTATGTGGTGATAAAAAGAAGTTTCATGAAAAGTGTTTGGATTAGCTTATTGTGGTACCAAAACGTAATAAGCTAATAAGTTGTTACTTAGAAGTGTTTGGATTGCTTATACATGTAAAATAATCAAAAAAATCATAAGCTGTTTCAAATAAGTTGATAAGTCAGTATGTACTAACTTATTAAAAACAATTTATCTACAATAACAAAAAAATGATAAACAATTTTTTCAATCCAAACATTAGAAATAACTTATCTATATAGATAATTAATTTAAGGAAATTAATTATTTTACCCCAAGTTCATAATTGACTTACAGATATACCCCATCTATCTCCAATTTAACCAAAATACCCAAAAAAATCCATGAAACATCCCTCGATCGCGGACCCAAAAAAAAGGAATTTCATTTTTAACCCCTGAAGTTTGCGATGTTTGTTAGTAGAGTCCTCGAAGCACCCTGAAAAATGTCAAAGTTTACAACTTTGGTCCCTGAAAATGACAATGAACTTGGGGTGTTTTTTTCCCCGAGTCCGCGATCGAGGACTCCAGGGTTAAAAATGATTTTTTTTTCTGAGTCCGCAATCGAAAGGTGTTTCACGGGATGTTTGGGTATTTTTGTAAAGTTGAAGAAAGATAGGGTATATCTGTAAATCAATTTTTAACTTGGTAAAATAATTAATTTCCCATTAATTTAAACAAGCAATCACAAAGACAGTGAGAGGAGTGTAGACAAGAAAAGAGGAAAACCAATCTTTCAACACAATTCAAGCCGAGTGAGAGTGAGAAGATGTTGGAGAGAGTGATGTCCATGCGGAGGGGAGCTCACATGGAGGATGAAGGAGACGAACACGAAGGAGACGAATCCAAAACCAAGAAGCATCTTTCAATCGCCATCCGAATCACCAATTACTTCACCCGAACTGGTTACCTCTGCCCCATTATCCTCATCGCCATAGCCATCTTCATCATCTCCTCCTTCTTCCTCCACTCTCCTGATTTGCTCTGTGTTTCTTCCATCTCTTCCTTTGATCGCCTCTCTCGCTCCCGATTCTTCGGTTTCGATGGCCTCGAATCGGATTTCGGATCCCTAGGCGTCCCGTGGTGTAAGCTCTCATAATTTGGTACTTACTGTTAGGGTTTATTGATCTGGTTTTCTCGGATCTGAATTGATGTGATAATGCTCATTAGTATATGGTTCTTAGGTTTATTCTAATGTTCATTCACGTTATAGAATGTGAATCTAATGCTTGTATGTGCTTAAACTGTTATCGTGATTTGAAACTCTGCTAGATGCCTAGATTTAAGCGACAGCTTGTGGTTTGTTTTACCAGCTCTGTTTGATCTGGAGACCTAACTTGAATTTAACTTATTAGTGTGAAGTTATTAATTTGAACTTACCAAATAACTTTTTTATGGAAATCGACCATCTATTTTAAATGCAACAAATCAACTTGAGAGAAAGTTCATTGTGGTTACGAACTTACGATTATAGAAAATGTTTTTGCAGATTTGAAAATTATGTTTGAGTTGAAACAGAGTTTAGCTGCTAAATGAACACAGTAAGCTAGTGTTTAGGAGCATGGAAAGTGAGGTATATGATTGAATTTAAACCACATTTTTATTGCTTTTTATCAGGCCTGAAATTTTTCTCACACTTTTTTGAAAATCAGGTCTTCACAGAAACAACCGCCCTACTCTTTGGAGTTGAGGTCAGGTCTGCGTACTTAAAGCTACTTTTCCCATTTTACCCCTTGATAATCATATTCTCACTCAAGGCTGAAAATACCACGTGGGAACAGATGCATAGCTAGGATATCTACTGAGAGTTCCATTTTATTCTTGTGATTCCTGTTTCTTTTTGAATTTTATTCTTGTCATTTATATGTAGTAAACAGTGCTCTTGAAAAATAATTTATGGAATTATGTATTTAAAGGCATCATTTTAATTATTTAGGACCAAGTTGGACTATGAAGTGATTAAGTTCTCATAGTCTACATGCTTTTAATTTATGTCTTTTTTAAAAGGCAGATCGAAACATGGTAAAACCGTCCAGTGGACATCCAAGGATTTGCTCCAAGGTCTTGAAGAGTTTGTACCTATATACGAAACACGACCCATCAAGAATAACATGTACGGGATGGGTTTTGATCACAGCTTTGGGCTCTGGTTTATTGCACGATGGCTGAAACCCGATATAATGATCGAGAGCGGAGCTTTCAAGGGGCATTCCACCTGGGTCTTGCGGCAAGCAATGCCAAACACCCGAATTATCTCAGTTACGCCTCGTCATCCTGAGAAGTACCTTAAAAAGGGTCCCGCATATGTTGATGGGAACTGCACGTATTTTGCTGGAAAGGACTTCATTGATTTCGGAAGTGTTGATTGGAGGACTGTGATGAAGAAACATGGCGTAACTGATCTGAGTCGAGTTCTTATATTTTTCGATGATCATCAAAATGAACTAAAAAGGTAACTGCTATATCAAAAACTAGTAAACCTCTTAGTTTTGTTTTGGAACAACCATACTTAGGACCCGTTTGGTTTGACGGAATGTTTTTGATGGATTTGGATTTCGTGAAAATTTTGGAATTGGGAGGATTTGGAATTTTTGGTGTGGTTGGTTTATAGGATTTGGAATGGAATTGAATTCCATTCTTTTTAAAATTATAAAAACACATTATGAAACAAATTAATATAAGTTATCTTTATAATAATTGATCATTACAAAACAAGTGTTTTTTAAACATATTTAGGGGCTGTTTGGTTCAGGCTGGGGAATGAAAATGGGAATGAATTTTCATTCCCCCCGGTTTAACCTGGAATGAAAATTTGGGTTTCTAGGGTGTTAGATATAGTAAACTAGGGTTTTGCTTTCTTAGTATCATTTCCTTAATTAGACATATTAGTTGTATATATATTGTGTAATGTTCACCATTTAAGAGGAAAGAAAGAAATCAGTTTAATGAGTAAATTACATGGTATCAGAGCCATGCCTTAAACCTAGCCTCCATCGCCGGAATCCTCGCCGGAACGCCAGCCGCATCGCCGGAAACCCTGCCGGAACCCTAGCCGTCATCGTCGGAATCCCCGCCGGAACGCCAGCCGCATCGCCGGAAACCCTGCCGGAACGCCAGCCGCCCTCGCCGGAAACCCTGCCGGATCCAGCCGCCATCGCCGGAAAACTGGCCGGAACTTGCCGGAATCTGCCACAAACCTAATAGACACCGCTGCTGCCGCACCTGCTGCTGCCGGAGCAGTTTTTTTTGCTGCCGGAATATCTCTTTTCGCTGCCGGAACAGCCCCTACTGCTGCCGAGACAATTTATGCTGCCGGAACAGCCCCTACTGCTTCCAGAACAGCCTCTGTTGCTGCCAGAACAATTTTTCCTGCCGGAACAGCCTCTTCTGCTGTATAGCTGACAACTTCTGTACCACTTTGGTTCATGTTTTTGGTATAAGCGTCCTTGATTTACAACTCCTTTCGAGTTACCAAAGTTGTGAAGCTACCGTCTCCGCCTCTACCTTGTATATCATAATGGGAGAAAGAGTTTCACTGCAACAATCAATGTCCGGTGAATTTCCTGTTTCGGGTCCTTCTCGAGCCCAAGTTCAATCTACTTTTTGTGCCACTACAACACAGTCAGGTAACGCATCTACTTGTTTTTCTGCATGCTCATCACCTTGGATTATTGATTCAGGAGCCACAGATCACATGACCGGGAACAAAGATCTTTTATCCAATCTTGAGATTAATATACCCCATAATCCAGTACGACTTGCTGATGGATCTTCGTGTCAAATTATGGGCATAGGATCCACTAGCAACCTGTCAAACCTTAACTTATCATCTGTCCTTTATGTTCCTACCTTCCCAGATAGTCTTATGTCTGTTAGCCAAATTACCAGAAAACTTAATTGTTCAGTAACCTTTTTCCCTACACATTGTGTGTTTCAAGAGTTGGGAACGAACCAGTTGATTTGAATCTCGAGGTCTCTATCGCTTGTCTATGTTGCGATCCCCAGCTACACACCTTTGTGATTCCAGTATTAGAGAGGTACACTGTCGGTTAGGCTACCCTTCTTTGCCTGTTCTGAAACAATTAAGACCTGATCTTTCTTCTGTTCATGAGTTAACATGTGAGTCATGTCAGTTGGGCAAACATACCCGTTGTCCTTATCCCCCTAGCAAGTCTAGTCATGTCAACGCCTTATTTGAACTCATTCACTCAGATATATGGGGACCGTGTCCTGTTATGGTTTTAAATATTTCATTACTTTTGTCGATGAATTTTCTCGTGCAACATGGGTTTACTTGCTTAAATCTCGGAATGAAATATTTTCTATTTTTCTTGAATTTTATGCCTATGTTAGAACCCAGTTTGATGTTTCCATTAAAACCCTGCGATCTGATAATGCAAAAGAATATTTCTCTCATGATTTTACAAGTTACCATTCTGAGCATGGTATTATACATGAATCTTCATGTGCATATACACCCCAGCAGAATGGCATTGCTGAACGTAAGAACCGCCATCTACTGGATGTGGCTCGCACCATGATGATTCACTATAATGTACCACAAAGTTTTTGGGCTGATGCGGTTCTTACAGCTAATTATCTGATTAACCGTATGCCATCTTCTGTCCTTAAAGGGAAGACACCTTTTTCCATTCTATTTCCTAAAGGCACTCCTTTTCCCTTGACTCCTAAAATCTTTGGACGTGTCTCTTATGTTCATGATCATCGCCCGGGACAAAATAAACTAGCACCACATGCTATCAAGTGTGTGTTCCTTGGGTATTCGCGTGTCCAAAAAGGCTATCGTTGTTATAGTCCAACCCTTCGTAGATATTTCACTTGTGCTGATGTCACCTTCAGTGAGTCGAGTCCATTCTTTGTTAAACCTATTCGCAGTGCTCCAGATTCGGCAAATCTTGTTCCTGACCCCTTTGAATCTTTTGATACTCCAATCTTACCTCTCCCTGTACTAGCATCTAGTCTCGATATTCAGACAGCTCCGACTGATACTCGGTTCACCAAGGTGTATGTTCGACAACAACAAAGGCAAGTGCATGAGACCCAAGAGTCCTTACCTGTGCATCATGATTCTGATGAGTCTCCTGTTCCACCACCTGATACACACATATCATCGCCTACTAATATAGTCCCTGATCCAGTACCTGATGTACTTGTACCACCACAAACTGAGCCTTATGCCCCACCCGGTGCACCTCTTCCTGATATCCCAATGGCTTTTCGAAAAGGCACAAGGACTCGTACCCGATATCCTATTCAGGATTATCTTGCTTACTCTCACCTCTCTTCTGAGTCGTGTGCTTACACTACAGCCATTGATAGCCATATTGTTCCTAGGAATGTGACTGAGGCTCTTAATCACCCAGGATGGTTTAAAGCAATGCGGGAAGAGATGGATGCCCTTCAGAAAAATCATACTTGGGATTTGGAACAACTTCCTCATGGCAAGCGCAAAGTGGGTTGTAAGTGGGTATTCACGGTGAAACTCCATCCTGATGGTTCACTACATCGGTTGAAAGCTCGGTTAGTTGCAAAGGGTTATTCTCAAGCCCATGGGGTTGACTACGATGAGACATTTTCCCCGGTGGCTAAAATGCCATCTGTTCGCATTTGTATAGCTTTGGCTGCCATTAATCATTGGCCACTTCATCAGTTGGATATCAAGAACGCCTTTCTTAATGGCATTCTTGAGGGGGAGGTGTACATGGAACAGCCACCCGGGTTTGTTATTGAGGAGGAGAGCACAAAGGTATGTCGATTGCGACGATCGTTGTATGGTCTCAAACAGTCCCCTAGAGCATGGTTTGGACGTTTTTCAGATGTTCTCCAAAAGTTCGGTATGACTCGTAGTTCCCAAGATTATTCTGTGTTCTTTAGGCACCATGATGGTCGACGAATCATACTTGTGGTTTATGTAGATGACATTATTATCACTGGAGATGATAGCACCGGAATTTCAGAGTTGAAACAATTTCTACACACTCAGTTTCAAGTTACTGATCTTGGACGACTTCGTTACTTCCTTGGAATAGAAGTATCCCAATCTCCACAGGGGATTCTTCTATCTCAAAGAAAATATGTTCTTGATATGTTGACCGAGTGTGGTCTATTGGGGTGTAAACCAATGGACACCCCAATGCTCGTTACAGGAAAACTTCGTCCAGATGATGGAAATCCTATGACGGATCCAGAGAGATATAGGAGACTAGTTGGAAAGTTAAACTATTTGACAGTTACTCGACCAGATATATCATTCTCTGTTAGTGTTTTGAGCCAATTCATGTCCACACCTTATACAGGTCATTGGGATGCAGCCCTTCGCGTTTTGAGGTATCTCAAGGCCACACCAGGCTTAGGGATACTATATTCAGATCAGGGTCATTGCCGAGTGGGTGCATTCACTGAAGAAGGAGATGGTCGAATATCTGGCTTCTCGGATGCAGATTGGGCTGGTTGTCCCGTTTCTAGGAGATCGACTACAGGGTACTGTGTATTCGTCGGAGGAAATCTAGTTTCTTGGAAAAGTAAGAAACAACATATCGTCTCCCGATCAAGTGCCGAGTCAGAGTACAGAGCCATGGCAGACGTGTCATGCGAAATGACGTGGGTGAGAAGACTTCTGAGAGAACTTGGAGTAATCACAAATGACTTGATGAGACTGTATTGCGATAACCAGTCAGCTATTCATATCGCCAAGAATCAAGTGTTCCATGAGAGGACCAAGCATATTGAGGTTGATTGTCATCTAATCAGACACCGTGTTGTGGGAACCCAGACAGACCCTCCATCTATCCAACCGGTACATATCAGGACCGAGTACCAGCTTGCAGACATCCTCACGAAGCCATTACGAAAATCGCAAATGAATTTTATATGTAACAAGTTGGGCATGATTAACATCTTCGCTCCAACTTGAGGAGGAGTGTTAGATATAGTAAACTAGGGTTTGGCTTTTTTAGTATCATTTCCTTAATTAGACATATTAGTTGTATATATATTGTGTAATGTTCACCATTTAAGAGGAAAGAAAGAAATCAGTTTAATGAGTAAATTACATAGGGGAATGAACCCATTATATTATATAGAACCAAACAGTTTATTTTGTTATCATTCCCATTTATCACTGCTTAATACCTCTAACTACCCCCCCCCCCCAACATTATTACAAACAAATCCTATAAAAGTCCCGTGAAATACTAGGTACCCCCAAGGGATTTCTGAATCCCATGTATGTGATATTTCATTGAAATCCTGTGATTTCAACTTGGACTCTCTTTTAAATCAAACGTGGGATTGGAATGAAATCCAATTCCAAATCCCACCAAATCCCGCATACCAAACGGGCCCTTAGGATTAATGCATGATTGTTTCTTCACGGAAACAATGCTCTGCACCCTGGGTGGAGATGGCCAAATGGGCCCGGCCCAGGACCGTTTGGGCCCGTTGGTCCTCAACCGGTTACGATTTTCATTCAAAAACAAGGCCCGGCCCGAGACCGGTTATGAGACTGGCCGGGTATTCATATAAAATTTATTTTAAAATGTATTTTTAAGTATATTTTTAAATAAAACGTGTTTGTTAGTGTATTTGATTGACCCACCCGACCCCACCCTTGGGTGGGATATATTGGGCTCATTTGGTTTGGTTTAGTTTCGTTTTTTCTCTTCTAATACGTTTTATCGATACAGATTAAAGCAGGCACTGAAAGCTGGCTTCTCAAATCTTGTTTTTGAGGACAATTATGATACTGGAACTGGAGATCATTATTCCTTGAGACAAATATGCGATCAGTTCTATATACAAGGTTAGTTGACCAAAGCTTCATTAGCATTCTGTCAGTTTCCTTTGAAAGATCCTCTTACCACCTTGCAAATTTCACATTCATGATCCAGTGGCACACCATATTTCCCGTTTTGCAGTGGGCAAATTGCATGAAACCACAAAATTATTTGGTTTGATTCATATTTTGTGTACCACTTTCAAAACCTTCATTTTGGTACCTCAGATGTGACATCTCAAACACTTAGGTACATGATTTACATTCGATACTGGAAGAAAATACAACGTAATTTGGTTTAAATGTTTGAGATATCACATATGAGGTACCAAAATAAAGGTTCTAAAAGTACATAACATTTAGGCCCTGTTTGTTAGTAGCTTAATGAGTTTAATGGGACTCACAGCTTATTGTTTGTTAGTAGCTTAATGAGCTTATTGAGATATCACATATGAGGCGCCAAAATAAAGGTTCTAAAAGTACATAACATTTAGGGCCTGTTTGTTAGTAGCTTAACGTGCTTAATGGGATTCCCAGCTTATTCGGTCAGCTATATATGACTGCTTGTTTGGTAGTGACTTAATGATATAAAAGTTGGCTTATTTAATAAGCTTTTAGGGGGGAGCTTTATGCACACAGCCAAGTTTTTCCAAACCTGCCCCTCCAAATTAAAAAATAGGCTCCTCCCATCCATGAAAAACCCTCAAACAAAAACTTTTTCGGTCTACACCGGCAGATTAATCCACTCACAACTTTATCCATACAGGACTTAGGGGCTGTTTGGTTGGTTTTTCATTAAGTCCTGTATGGATATAGATGTTTGTCTGGATTTATCTGCCTGGATTCTGATATCTTGCTGTTTGTTTGTTGTGCCGAACAAACGATCTAAACGTCAGAAATGACTATTTTACCCTCATTGCAATCCCACCCTCGTCACAGTCATCATTCAATAACCAATACAGCCAAAAACCCATAAATTTCAATATCAGAAACAGGTGATTGTCATCAAAGCGATTTCCACAAATATTTCAGTTTAACACACCTGGAGTTTACAACAACACAAATGACAACCCAAAACAAAACCAACCAGTTTACAACAACATAAATGACAGCCCCAAATGCAGTTCTTATGTTGGGGGAAATCAGAATGGGCATCAATTTCAACCAGTTTCCTCCGCCACCGCAATTTCTCTCAGAATGGGCATCAATTACACCTGATTAAAAAACCAAGAACAATAAAAACTCCATCTGCACCCTATGTAGAATCCTAATTTTATCTGTCTGTCTATGTAGAACCCTAATTTTACCTTCGTCTCTGAACCCTAAAAACCCACTTACAGAGAAGGAGAAAAGCCAGTGCAACGATGGAGAGGAGCAGAGAAGAGGGAGCGACGGTGACCATTAAGCTCCAAACAAAGGAAAATTGGGGAGAACGATGAGCAGAGGAGAACGATGGAAAATGAGCAGAGAAGAGGGAGCTACGGTGAGCAGAGGAGAAATGGAGAACGATGGAAAATTGGGGAGAAGGGGCATTTTGGGGAGAGTCATGGCTGAGTGGATAAAGGAGCATCACAAGAGCTGCCCGAATAAGTCATGTGATTGATCATTAAGCTCCAAACAAACAACCATGTATGGCTGACCGAATAAGCCATACATGTCATTAAGCTCATTAAGTCAAAAACAAACAGGCCCTTAGGGGCTGTTTACTTACAGCTTAATGAGCTTAATGAGCTGGGCGGCTTATTCGCTCAGCCATACATACATGAGTGTTTTTTACGGCTTAATCGTCAAGCAACTAAGCTAAAATGGCTATATGGAATAATTCAGGACCCCTCACTTGTCCCCATTAAGCCACCCTAAACAAATTAATACCAGAAATGCCCATAAATAATCCAACCCTCTCTCTTCGCCTCCCACCAAGGCACCAACCCATTACTCTCCCGTCCCTCAGACACACAGATTTATCCAAACAAACAACTTAACCCATACAGAGCTTAATGTAAAAAAAAAACAACCCCTTGATGGAAAATCAACCAAACAGTCCCTTAATAGGAATCATATCAAAGTACGATACATTTTCATGCAATTGCATTTCGGCATGGGATCATGTTAGAAGCCACTTTTGGTGAGAAGTGCTTTTAAACCGTTGGTCACTTTTAATCAAATACCCTCCCATGAATTGCGGCTTAGATGGGAATTGATCCAGTGCATCTCGGTGCATGTCATCGTAATGTTCGTCCATTTCTCATCCAACGGTTGATAACTACTTCTCACGCTTCTCACCAAATTTGGCACTTCTCACCGGAACCCAACCCTTGCATTTTGAGATATTTATGATTTGAGTTGTCGGTTGTGTGATTGTTGATGTCGATCTGAAATAATATTTTTCTTCAGGAGGTGGGCATAGCTGCTTTGAAGATAGCGACGAAGCTAGGGCACGATCAAGAAGAAAGAGCTTCTGGGAAAAGGCGGTGGATACTCGAGAACTATGTGGGCCCGGGGAAGCGTGGTGGGGAGTTAGAGGATACATGCGGGATGACTTCAACCATAGCAATAAGCCAATATCTTATGCACAACATTTCCAGAACAGCAGGTTTGATTTATGTAGCTTGATCTCTTGTTTCCTTTAGTTTATTTGTTTGCAAGTTGAGTGTTATCACAGAAATGACTTCTCTACCCCTTGGGATAGAGGAAATGTATACGTACATCCTGGAAAAAATCCAGGGGTCCTAAAGGTGCACCCGCTTAAATTTGATACGTGCTCCCTCAGTTAACAATAAGTGGTTATAGCCCACTTAGGGCATGTTTGTTAGCAGCTTAATGAGTCACATAGCTTATTCAGTCAGCTATACATGACTGTTTGGTATTGGCTTAATGGTATAGAAAGTGACTTATTTATTAAGCTTTTAGGAGGGAGCTTTATGCAGAAAGCCAAGTTTTGTCCAAACCAGTTTCTCCCAATTAAAAAAGGTCCTTCCATCTATGAAAACACCCTCCCAAACAAAAACATTTCCAATCTATACAGAAAGATTAATCCACACAGACAACTTTATTCATACAGGACTTAATGAAAAACCAACCAAACATCCCCTTAGTGGTGGATCCAGGATTTTTGTCTGTCGAATTCGAGGGACTTTTTCGGGGTTTTTTTTAGAGACTTTTTTGGTTGATTTTGAGGTATTTTTTTGGTTGGTGGGGTATGGGCAGTAAATTACTTGGGGAAATTTTTCTAGACCCACCATTAAATAAATCCTACCCCCATGAGATTTACTGTGTTCATTTGGTTCAGGTTTGTCGAATCGATACTTGATGTTTATTGGGAACTACCGCCAGTAGCCGGTCCGTCACTTACTCATCAAACACGATACGATCCAGCACGTGCACCTAGTCCCATCGTCGAAGATGGAAGGTTCGGTTTGTTCCAAAGACTCGGTCTATCTAGACTCGAGACTTCCGTATTTAACGGGTACACTCAAATGGTTTACCTTCAGATATCTGCAAAAGAATCATAGCAAGTTGTTAATATTATGGACCCAATTTGCATTTGCAATTAGTGTGCCTTTTTATATTAGTTTTTCTTCTTTTATTATTTTTCTCATGATGACTTTAACTTCACTTGTTGTGATCTCTCTTTGTAGCCAATATGATTTAATTGTTTACATTTGCAAATTGTCTCTTTGGTAATTCATTGCCTGCATTTTATGCTGCTGGCTTTGCAGCCCATCGTGTTTCTTTAGGGTGCGTTTGGTACACTGGACAGCACAGCACAAAGTAAGGTAGACGGGTGAAAGAATTATCGAAGGTTCTGTTCCATCGTGTTTCTTTAGGGTGCGTTTGCTGGCTTTGAACAACTGTTCTGTTATGTTCTGTTATGTTCCATCCTGTCTGCGTACCAAACGCACTGCGTTTGGTACGTGGATGGAACTAGAAATTACTAGATAGTTCCGACTCCCGAGTAAGGTAGACGGGTGAAAGAATTATCGAAGGTTTTAGGGTTTTAATTTAACATAAAAGAAAACATTTTTGTTCCACTTAGGTCTTTTTTTATCCTAGTCTAATGTCGCATCAAACGTGGGCCAATTGTTTATTCTATCCCGCATACCAAATGGACTCTTAGGCATGGGAAAGTGACCAAAATAGCTAATCTCTCCAACCAACTTCACTTTTTAGCCACTTTCTCAATTGAATTCTCATTTTAGCCAGAGTTTATGCAAATGCCTTATGCATTCAATGTAAACTCGATTTTCAGAGGGAAAGCAAAAAAGTTTTTTTTTTTTTTTTTTGCGTAAGGATTCAAATTTTCCCATAAAGAATCCTTGTGCATATGCACAAGGATTCAAATTTTCTTTATTTTTTATTCTTTATTCTGGAAATCAGTCTTTACGCAAATGCGTAAAGCATCTCATAAAGATCAAAGGCTATTTTGGGAAGAAGCTCTGAAAAGTGGCTAAAAAGTGAATTTGGTTCATGGGATTACCTATTTTAGTCAATTTCCCCTTAGGCATCCATGTAGGGGCGTTAACAAGCCGAAAATCTCGTAATGCTATCGTCTCCTGTGCTAGTTTATGTCCTTGTAATTCTCCATGGACCTTGGGGGCTACACTCATATTCTAGACTACTAATGGACAGATCCTTGGATTTATTTGTGACCTTTGAGAAGTCGTGTCAGATGAAAATCTCATGTACCGTTCTGTAATAGGATTGTACCAGTGATGTTATCATCAGCTATGATTGTCTTATAGTGCAAGTACATTTGAAAATATGATATTTGGCGAAGGAATTTGTGGCGTTGGTCACTCGGCTTGTAGGCTTTTTCGTTTTTCTAATTTCTTCTCTAGCCGAGTGTGAATGATATTGGACCCGTCAAGAATGCAAAAGCATCAAAAAATGGGTGTGACGAGTCATAAACGAAAAGGTCGACATTTAGAAAAAATCAAAAGAGTAACAACTGTTAATTATTGTTTTAATACATATGTGAATCCGAGTTTGCTTACCTACCTTTTTATCGATTATTCATAAATGAATATGCACATATAAACTCACATTCGTTTAAATGATTTACACATGAACCTTTTAATAATAATTTACAAATTCTTGACTTTTTTGCCTTCTCATTCGAGCTTTTCCTTATATAGCTATACCTACACCCACGTGTGTGAAATTATATACGTAGTGGCAGATTCAAAATTTTATTATTTTCAGTAATTTTTGATACATCAGTTGCAAATCTAAGTTTATTTATGAACCGGGGGACAAAAGGAGAGAAAGTCGTGTGGTGTGTGCCAAACATGCATAAGAATAAGATATTTACTAAACTGATATATCATTCATCACGAACATTCATGTTCATTATTCATTATTAACGTCCACCCATATACTAAACTGAAACTACTTTATTTTATATTTTATATACATATTATATATTAAACCGAAACTACTTTTTTTATTTTTTATATGTTTAATATAAATATTATATATTAAACCGAAACTACTTTTTTTATTTTTTATATGTTTAATATAAATATTATATATTAAACCGAAACTACTTTTTTTATTTTTTATATGTTTAATATAAATATTATATATTAAACCGAAACTACTTTTTTTATTTTTTATATGTTTAATATAAATATTATATATTAAACCGAAACTACTTTTTTTATTTTTTATATGTTTAATATAAATATTATATATTAAACCGAAACTAACTTGTTTATTTTTTATATGTTTAATATAAATATTATATATTAAACCGAAACTACTTTTTTTATTTTTTATATGTTTAATATAAATATTATATATTAAACCGAAACTACTTTTTTTATTTTTTATATGTTTAATATAAATATTATATATTAAACCGAAACTAACTTGTTTTATATATATATATATATATATATATATAAAGTGATGTTGATCACAAGTTAGTCGATATGTCCGAGTGGTTAAGGAGACAGACTCGAAATCTGTTGGGCTTTGCCTGCGCAGGTTCGAATCCTGCTGTCGACGCTTTTTATTCTGTTTTTGCACCTTCTCTTTCCGTACATTTTTGGTTGTACGTTATTACCCCTATCTTTTCCCTTTATTTCTCTACTTTTTTGCAACATTACGAATACAACTAGGGCTGTAAACGAACCGAACATTCAGCGAACCGTTCGGCGGGAAGTTCGTTTATGTTCGTTTATTATATCAACATCTTTTTCACGGTCATTTTTGCCACCACTATTTCTCCTTACCTTTCCCTCCCTCTCTACAAAACCATGGGTAAAATCGTAATTTCATACAACCCACAACTTTTCATCTCATCTCTTTGGTTGTACGTTATTACCCCTACCTTTTTACCTTTATTTCTCTCCTTTTTTGCAACATTAGAGCAAGTGACGTTATATTTTACACTAAATTTTAAAAATAATGTAAAATTTAGTGTTAATAGTATTTCTTATTCAATGGGTAACACTATTTTTTAGAATTGATATAAAAAATAGTGTTACACCAAATATAGTGTAATACTATTCATTACACCAAATTTAATGTGAAAAATAGAGACCCCATTAAAGATGTGAATAGTGTTATTTACACCAAATTTAGTGTTTAGAGCATCTCCAATGCAAAGTTCTTATAAGCAAAAAGTGATGTGCCTTGTAGGAACTAGCATTGTGGAGAGTTCTTATAAGAACCTCATCCTCTTTAGATTCTTATTTAAGAACATTGGTTCTTACCATGAAGTTTGTGTAAAATGTCAATGTCCTCGTTTATATTGGAACTTAAATTTAATATTTGATATTTATTTATAAATATAAAATAATTATTGATGTAGACAAATACATGAGACCCACAAAAATGAGGTTCTTATAAGAACTACCATTGTAGACTTTTATGTGAATTTTTAAATTAATGAGATGGAAATGAGATGACACCAAAAAATACAAAAAGAAAGTTCTTATAAGAACCTCCATTGGAGATGCTCTTAGTGTAAGATTTAGTGACCCCACTGGAGATGGTCTTATAGATAAAACTAGGGGTGAACATGGTACCAACCAACTATACTTGGTACCAACTTTTTTCGGTTGGTACATGTTGGTACGGCATTGTACCAACATCGTAAAAGTTCAAGTTAGAAATTTATTGAAAGTGACATTTTTACCAACTAGATCTAAATCTGAAACTCTCGACCATTCACATAACATGTTGATAATTTGACATGCATTGTACCACTTATCCCTACACATAAACATTCGAATAATCTTCATATAATATAAGCATTCACTAATAATCTACTACAAGCGGCCATTGAGGACCGTCGATGGACCATGGAGGTGTGACAAGTTACTAAGGTTGTTATGTTTAGGTGAATGAATTCAATTAAATTATGGGGGAGGCTATTTGCACGGTTGCACCAAAAAAAGTGATAAGGGCACCAAAAAATGATTAGTTTTTTTTTTGTTTTTTGTCTTTTTGTTGTCTTTTCTTTTTTTCTATTTTATTTATTTGTATTACATATTTGTATTTAATTGTATTATATAGTTTAAAAAGGTTTGTTTTTCTTTTACTTTTTGGTTTTATTTAAAAATAAATAAAAAATTATAAATATAAATATTACTAATTTTTTATAATTATAAAAATAAAACATAAACATTGCGATTTAACATATAAATAGAACATAAAATAATCTATATTACATTCGATTATTCTAAAATAACATTATCCGTAGTACAATTAACATGTAAAAGTCGCTCGTACTTCTGTATTCGATCTGAATATGGGGTAGCTCATCCTGCAGCACACAAATAACTGTAGTGGAAAAAATGTGGTACAATAGTAGGGAACATGTATTCTTCTGCCATATCTAATTTCACATAATGGTTACCATTAACGTACCCAATTGTAAAAGCAACATGTTGATACCACGCTGGCAGAGTGGACCTAAGCGGCAAGTACGTCCCACAGCCTGCCATATTTATAACGTGTAATATCACATTATACTTTGAAGCAATCAAGACACCTATTTCAGGCATTGTCATCCAGTGTTCAACTGGTGCACCTCGATCTGATTGAAAGAAGTTTAAAGTGTTGTAAACAATATTCCAATATTGACCTCCAAAAACATTGATGTATTCTGTCTTGTGTGTATCTAACTCTTCCATCAAGTTAAACCGAATTGTGGGCCATGCATCTTCATGAAGACCGAGACAGACAGTTATTGCTCGGAATCCACAATTTCCATCACCTCTCACATCATGTACATGCGTAATGTAAGGGTGAAACATCTTTGGAAATTGATTAATGTATGGATGTGCATTATAGTTTTTGCTCATGAAAGAACTGTGTCTTGGTGGTTCCTGGTAACTAATTTTTTCCAAGTCAACAAATGTTGACACGTTCGAACTACTACGTCTAAGGGGTCTTTCACTTGTAAAAGACGGGTCAACATGAGTTGCAACAGACGGATCAACATGAGTTGCAAATGAGGGATCAACATGAGTTTTTCTGAAAAGCTTATCCTTCAACGAGGGCCGTCCACGAGTAGTCTTGTTAATAACAGGTTCACGAACCCATGTTTTTGATGCACTGGCTATCTCTTTTATCTTCCTCAGAAAACTGAACTTACCAGATCTCGATTGCTTGTTAAATTCCTCAGTAAACATTTGGACTTCAGCTTCACAACCTACGTCATCATCTTGCAAAAGGTAAAAGAGAGAGGAGGAGTGATGTTCTGGAGCTTGCAAAAGGTAAAAGAGAGAGGAGGGGAAACGAAGAGTATTTATTGGATGGGAGAAGGGAATGAAGTCAAAAGAACAAAGGTAATAAATCTAAAATAGAAGAGGTACAATTTCAATTCATATTACTATACAAGATATATATGATCACTGTACAAAAACACCATCTACTAGAAAATATGAATACCACCAAGGATAATTTACTCAATCAAATAAAAATTATTTTAAGATCAACCATGGAAGGGACATTTGACTAACATAAAGAAAAACATATTTTACAAAGTTATAATAAAATCAAAAGTTACAAATTTATAAAATAAAATCAAAAGTTACAAATTTTATAAATTTATAAAATCAAAACATATATAAAATAAGATCAACCATGTAAGAGACATTTGACTAACATAAGGAAAAATATATTTTACAAAGTTATAATAAAATCAAAAGTTACAAAATAAAATCAAAAGTTACAAATTTTATATATTTATAAAATCAAAACATATATATATATAAAGATAATATATATACATATATATATATATATATATATGCCAACTGCACCAAAAAGGGGTGTTGAATGCATTGTTTTTTGTACCAAAATAATTGGCACAAAAAATAATGCATTCAACACCACCATTTTTGGTGCAATTAACACTCCCCTTAAATTATATCCATTTGTATTATAATTTAAAAATATAAAACAACACAATTTAATTTCTTAAATCAAAATATGTTGTATTATAAGTTAAACATTAATTCATAAATAAATAAGTCGGTACGGTACAGTATTACCGTGGTATATGACTTCTAATACCACGTACCGACCAAGTTTGGATAGTTGGTACGATATACCAACCAACTAAATTGGTATCAATTAAATTGGTACGATTGGTATGTGAATTGGTTGATTTGTCTTGATACAAAATTGACATCCTAGATAAACAGTCATTATATCAACATCTTTTTCACGGTCATTTTTGCCATCACTATTTCTTCTTACCTTTCCCTCCCTCTCTACAAAACCACGGGTAAAATCGTAATTTCATACAACCCACAACTTTTATCTCATCATTCCAAACACACACATTTTTCGATACATTATCCTCATCGTTTCATGGCGTCTTCCCTTCGCCTTCATCTGCCGTTCTCCTCTCCCAACCACCACCGTTCCGCCGCCATCAACCCCGCCGGAAAACCTAGATTCCATCTCACGGTCCGATGCGGTCCACGAGACAACCGTGGACCGCTTCACAAAGGTCGAACACTAAGCATAGAGGCAATACAAGCCGTTCAATCTCTCAAACGTTCACACCGTTCAGATCCAACCAATAACGACGCCGTTTCCAAAACTCTCTCTCGTCTCGTGAAATCCGACCTCGTTGCCGCCTTCAACGAGCTCATACGTCAAGATCACTTCGATCTGGCTCTCAAAGTCTTCTCAGCCATCCGATCTGAAGACTGGTACAAAACGGAACTATCTCTCTACGCAAAGCTGGTGTCGTCGATGGCGAGTAAAGGAATGGCGGACGATATCGACCGTTTGATCCTCGATGTAGAACCGGAGGCGGTGATTTCGGCTGATTCGAAGGGACTAATTACGTTAATCAAGGCGTTGATTGCTGCTGATAGGGCTGAATCGACGGTCAGGATTTACGAGATGATGAAAGCAGGTGGATGGGGATGCAATTCTGTTACAGATGATTATGTCGGTAAGGTTTTGAGTAGGGGATTGAGGAGATTAGGGAAGAAGAAGGTAGCTGATGAGATTGACATGGAAATTGGGAGGGTGTCAGGTGGAATTTTGGAAAACATGAGGGTTTAAACTGTAAATTTGTTATGGGGGAGGTAAACTTTACATTTTGGTCACCCAAATCACATTAGGGTTAGATTTTTTCCTTCTAGAAATGCATACAAGTTTCATAAAGTTTTATGTAATGTGATAGAGAAATTGCTTTCTAAGACAATCATATGGTTAGTGTGATGCAAATGTGATTATTTGCGAGTTTGGTTTGGAGGTGAATGATCGTGTGAGAAGTTGAACGTGAGAAGCCTGTGAAGTGGATGTGAACCGTTGAACAATTTTAATCAAATGTGCTCTCATGAATTGCGGCTTAAAAGGGAATTGATCTGGTGCATCTCATCGTAACGAGCATCTATTTCTCATCCAACCATTGATAACTACTTTTCACCGGAGGGTTCGGATAATATATATAGTAGTAATATGAGATGGTTAAATTGGAAAGGTCATGAACGATTGATTGGTAATGGTTATAACCGGACGGTTCGTGGACAGGTCACTACGATTAGTTTGATGCCAATGTGATCATTTGGTCCGGATAATGTGATAGAAACTAGCAAGTTAGTAACCCGATATGGCTAAATAGGGCTCGGTCTGTATCGATTGGTACCGGATATAACTTCGAGACTGGTTGCACATTTTATGACTAATTTTTCGATTTTCATTTTATGTTTATTCAAGATTTCTAGAAGATTATCTAGTTTTGTCTATAAAGGTTAAGAAAAGAATACAATGGAAAAACTACAAGAACTTAAATTGAAATAATAGTAAAAAAGGACTTGTGTTGGATTGGACGACCATGCATAACATAGAAATCACACTTGGAAAGGGTGGACAATTAGCTAGAGTAGCGGGTGCTGTAGCGAAACTGATTGCAAAAGAAGAGAAATCGGCCACATTAAAATTACCTTCTGGGGAGATAGTTATGATTTTTGTCCCTTTGGTTTGTTAGTAATTTCGATTTTCATTTCTGTAATTTAGAAATTGCGATTTTTGTTGCTATGATTTGAGATTTATTGTTATTTTCATCGACTAAATCCTACCTTTATACCTTTAAGTTTTAAGTACAAATGACTAAAACAGTAAATAATTTTAAACTACATAGACCAAAACAACAATAAATGGTAATGTTTTTTGGTAATTCACAAGGATAAAAACAACAATAAATTACAAACTATAAGGACTAAGAAACCGAAACTTATAAACCTTATAGACAAAAATCGCAGTTTTTAGCAAACCGCATGGACTAAAAACTTAATTTACTCTTTCTGTTTTAAATTTCTTCTAGTTTTCCAATATCATATCTACTTGAATGACAGTAATACTCGTCAAGTGTATTTCAATAGTAAATGTCAAAAATAGTAATTATAAAAACGTATACAGTATAATATTTTAATCTAAAAAATTAGTTTTTATTATTATAAAACAGGGTCGGGTTTGGGACTAGGCCTAGATTGGTCTTCAAATTTTTTGTCCCCGAATCGGACAACCCAATTTTGTAGAGACCGCTTAAGCAAGCCTATTTTCGGCCATATCTTAGTAATGTAGAAGTTTTTTTGACATGTTTTATAACTTATTCTTGCATGTCTTATAAATAGGCAAAGTTTAATGTGGTGTTAAACGGTTTTAGAAATAAATAAAGATTAAATGACAACGATGACTAATTAATAGGGAATTTAATTAAAATACCCAAAGTTTGACTCTGACTTACCAAAATACTCACTTTCTTGCTGAGTTTCCCAAAATACCCAACATTTCCGCGGTAGACCCTGCGATCGCGGGCTAGGGCCTACGTGGCACACCTATTGGGCCAAAGTGTCCTGCGGAGCCCCCCAACTATGCCCACGGTGACACTTTTGGTCCCTGCCCGCGGTAGTTGTCCGCGATGGGCAAATTTGTTTACATTTTTGGTCATTTTTTGCACAAATCTTTGCATGCTTTTACTGTGTTTTCCCCACAATTATTGTACTTTGAAGACCAATTTGTGGTTGAAATTCACTGGCATGTTTGAGATTTCATCCATAAATATCAGTAATATGCAATCCATAATTCACACCCATTCCATCCTTCTTTCTTTCTTTCTTGCTTTCTTTCTTCAGTAAACAAATGGCATCGTCATCTAACCCATCGTCTACACCTGAAAGAATGCCACCTAAACTCCAGAAGGCGATAGCAGCACAAAACCAGAGATATCCCCATCGTTGGATAACTCCACAAATGACCCATCACCATTCTTAAACACTAACTTGCAAACAGCAGAAGGGTCGATTCCACATTTTTGCATGGCGTATGCAACAAACTTCTGATAAGTATAGTTTACTGACAATTTTACACCATGCTTAGATTTATAAGCAAAATTCCACTCATTGTTGTCTTGCACCCATTCACCATCGAAACAGAAAAATAGCTTAGTTTTTGCAACAGATGAACTCATTTTTTCAGTAGTATCTCAAAAACAAAATACTGAAGAAAGAAAGCAAGAAAGAAGTATGGAATGGGTGTGAATTATGGATTGCATTTTACTAATATTTATGGATGAAACAACCAACATGAATTGCAACCACAAATTGGTATTCCAAGTACAATGATTCAACATTGATGAAACAAGTCAGTGAATTTCAACCACAAATTGGTCTTCAAAGTACAATAATTGTGGAAAAAACAGTAAAAGCATGCAAATATTCGTGCAAAAAAGGACAAAAAATGTAATTTTTTTTGCCCATCGCGGACAACTACCGCGGACAGGGACCAAAAGTGTCACCGCGGGCATAGTTGGGGGGCTCCGCGGGACACTTTGGCCCTAGCCCGCGATCGCGGGGCCTACCGCGGAAATGTTGGGTATTTTGGTAAACTTAGCGAGAAAATGAGTATTTTGATAAGTCAAAGTCAAACTTTGGGTATTTTAATTAAAATCCCTAATTAATACATGCTTGAAGACAAGCAACCATCAAATGTAAAACAATACTTTTGTAATATCAAAACCAACAACTACACCCATGAACAAATTTGGTTGAGATTAGACGTATGGAGGAGTGATAAACATTATGGTATTAGTTGCTATTTGGTTGACGATTATATTGGATGGTGAGAAATACAATTTATCATGGTTTAATCAGATGTTTCATAGCTATTTTGTTACCATAACGATCAATTACAACAATTTGGTCAGACCAATAAGAAAATCAAAATGTACCAGTGACGAGATGTACTAGTTAGAAAACGATGACGAAAGCCGTTGACATGAGACAACGAGAAAGGAAGCGAGAGTTGTTGAGGGAGAGCAACCGGGAAAAAGGGGAATAGAGGTTGAACTCAGGGCCATTATGGAATCCAAGTCAATGATCAAGTAAGGTGTTGTTTACTTAGAGATCACCTATCAATGTCAACCAGGTAAACATTTTCTGGCGGCTCGGGTATAAGTCACTAACCTCAATTACCTTACGGGGGTAATGTTCTCTGCTATCAAAACATATAGTAAGATTTTGGTAAGCGTCACTTACCCAATAAGCACCAACGGGGTAAAGTAACCACCCTTACCATGTAAGATTACTGGTGTTTTTCATTCTCACCCAATAAGGTAAGTGACCCGATGAACACTTAACCGATTAGTGTTTAGTAAACGACCCCTTTATTGTTGATTGAATCTTGATTAAAAGCCTTTTACTCAGTAAACGACAATGTTGTTTACCGACAATATGTTACCAACCGAGTCAAACAACACTTAGAGGTTGTTTGGTTGGTTTTTCATCAAGTCTTGTCTTCTTGATTGATAAAACTGTTTGTGTGGATTAATTTGTCTATACATATATTCTGAAAGTTTTTGTTTGACAAAGTTTTTTATTTATGGAAAAAGTGTGTTTTTAGGGGCAAATTTGAAAAAACTTGGTTTTTTATACTTAAAACTCTTTCTAAAAACTTATTAAATAAGTTACTTTTTATTATACAATAAAACCCTTACCAAACAATTATATATAAACTGACCGATAAACTGTGAGTCTTATTAAACTAAACTGTTAACAAATAGACCCTTACTCATTGTTTTTATCAGTAAAACATTTACTACATAGACACTTGATAAACAACAATTAGCGGTTTACGTTTGCTGAGATCAAACCTTTTATTCACACTATGATGGCGTTTGTTTTTTAAAAGGTAAGAAATTGGAAGTTCTTATTTCACTTCTGATTGATAAGAAGGGGGTGTTTTAAGAGATTATAAGACATTAGGTTACCTCTTCCAATTTCAAAGACCAGTAAACATGTTACTGATCGCTTACCGGTAAGCGGCTCAATCAGCTGTTGGCGTGGAATGAAAGCAGTGGTTTGCATGTCTTTTTTGCTTTTTGAGGTTTTCAAAAAAAATTAAAAACAAAAGGGAAATTATCTCCAGAACTCCCTCCCTCCCACCGTGAAACTGAAAACCATCTCCAAACTGGAATCTCACAAACCAAATCACACACGGCTTTTGGATTTGCAGGCCGGCGGGGTCTCAAATCCGTTTCTCTCACTTTCCGGCACCGGTGTGCCGTTTCTGTAATCGGAGAAAAATATATGTACACAAATTTCATACGATGCGAGAAACCCTAGCGTCAACATCGTCTTCGTCATCTTCGTCGTCCAATGTTATTCCACCGGCTGAATCAGCTTGGGTTAATACATACGAAAGATTATCACCTCGTTGGCAATCCTTCGCTCTTCCTCCTCAGGTATTGATTGTTTGTGATGTTTGATTTGCTTTCTGTTACCTCATAATGGATAAGATGTTTCTGTGTGTGGAATTCGGATTACGATCATGTTAGTTTGAGTTTTCTCGTTTACTTGCGCAAATTATACTTTTAGGGCAATGGAAATCGGATTTTTCTCAAATTTTACTCCACAGATTGGCGGTTTCTGCTTCAGATTGTGGTAATTAAGAATTTTGTGTTGAACTGAATAAGCAATCTCAAATTATTGGAAACAAAATCAATGTTTAAGGAGATAATAAATGTTTCACTTGTGATCCTATTAGTACATTTTAGAGAATGCGTTTCTAATTTAGTAAATTGGATAGAATCAGGATGCTACAGGGCACCTGGATGCAAGGTTCTAAATGGCGTGAGGCGTGACATGGAGGAGGCCAAACCTCAAGCCTTAGGAGGAGCCACGGCGAAGCCATGGCGTTTTCAAGGCGTGCCTTATGGCGTCAAGTTTCTAATTCATATATATTATTATATATAAAAACATATGTTTTGTAGTGTTACTCAATGAGTAAATAGTAATAAACAAGTTAAAATATGTTATAAATTAAAAAACTTCAAATAAGACATCAAAAACGTAAAGAAAAATCAAATATCACATTACGAAAACTGCGCATTAGGCCATGGCGTGCCGCGGGCTTAACGTGACGTGAGACACAACAGGTGTGCGGCGAGTTTTTTAGAACAGTGCCCGGATGTAATCTTTACCTGTGGAGGTTAGGGCTTATAAGTGGTTGCACATCCATGAAGGGTTTCTTGTCTTAGGGCTTATAAGTGGTTGCACATCCATGAAGGGTTTCTTGTCTCACCTCTTTGCAAACCACCTTCTCTTTCTTTACAACATGAATGAATAATGTGTTTGTTAAATGTCTGCAGGCTGCAATTCCAATTGAGATATCCAGAGTTAACCAGGTCGATGCTGGGAGGCTTGATGTTGAAATGTCAGCCATGTTGAAAGAGCAATTGGTTAAGGTTTTTTCTGTAATGAAGGTATATCACATAATCCAGGTTTTTTTTTGTTTCGTTTAAACTGTTACCATTCTTATCTATTTGCGATTAGCCAGGATTGCTATTTCAGTACGAAGCTGAACTTGATGCTTTCCTCGAGTTTCTCATCTGGAGGTTTTCCATTTGGGTTGATAAACCTACTCCTGGAAATACTCTCATGAATCTGCGATATAGAGATGAACATGCCGTGGAGACAAGAGGAAAAAGTAAGTGGTTTCATGCTGATATGGTTTCTGCCATCAGGCTTTCTCATTTGAAGAAGAACTAAATTTATACACCCTCCTATTCTTGTGGTTGCTTTATTGCAAATATTTACACTTTGTATGTTGTAAATCTACATTAAGGGGGCGTTTGGTTCATTTTAAGGAATGAGAATGAAAATGAAAATGGGAATGCAGGAGAATGTGAATAGGAATGAACATTGCATTGATGTTGTTTTGTTAAACCAATATAATTAATAAAAAGTTTTATATAATGTTTTTAATTCAAATATGTGACGTCTAACATGAAAATAAAAAATATTTTCCATTCAACATCGAGAAATGAAGGGATGCATGAGAAAAGATGACAGAGCGGGAATAAGATTTCCATTCCCCCCAATTTGGTCACGAATGGAAATTAATGGGTTTGGGGTAGTGGACCCATTATATTATATCAAACCAAACAACAGTTTTCATTATCATTCCCATTCCTTACCCCTTAATACCCCCAACCAAACATCCCCTAAGTTTATCATAGAATAGAATCTTACATGCAAAACCATAAAAAAAGGTATAACATAATTCCTGATGCAAGTTATAAAGTCCTACTGCTGGGTTCTAGTGTCTGAGTTGTGTACTTGACTACTTGTATGTTTGCAGCTAGTTATATAATAATTTAAAAGCACTTTCCTACTGTCACTTATGTAAATGCTTAATTTTATCGGCTGGCTGAAGCATGTTTTACATCTTATTAATTTCAATGTCCAGTTAGAACAGGCTTGGAGGGACCTGGGCTCACCATGGCTCAGAAGATATGGTATTGTATCGCCACAGTTGGTGGCCAGTATATCTGGACTCGTCTACAGTCTTTTTCTGCTTTTCGTCGTTGGGGTGATTCTGAACAGGTATCTTATATTCCATCTAAACAAAGTCGAACCCTCTTCTCTCTCTAATCGCATTCGTTCCATTCATATTATAATAAATAAATTAGGTGTTCGAGGATGAATAATTGAAATTTGAAGGATTCAAATTTTTTTACTCCCCATTTCTTTTTCTCTCACTCCTTTTTTTCCATGGACAGAGGTCTGTGGCTCATCGAGCTTGGTTTATAATACAACGTATCGAAGGATTTTATAAAGCTGCATCTTTCACCAATTTGCTTATATTTCTTTACACTGGGAGGTATGCAATGAGCTCCAAGCTTCTTCATTTGGATGGTTCTGTTAATGTATCATGTTAGGGGCTGTTTGGTTGGTTTTCCATTAAGTCCTGTATGAATAAAGCTGTCTGTGTGGATTAATCTGTCTGTATAGATTGGAAAAGTTTTTGTTTTGGAGGGTGTTTGTATAGATGGAAGGACCATGTTTTTTAATTGGGAGAGACTGGTTTGGACAAAACTTGGCTTTCTGCATAAAGCTCCCTCCTAAAAGCTTAATAAATAAGTCACTTTCTGTATCATTAAGCCACTACCAAACAGTCATGTATAGCTGACTGAATAAGCTATCAGTCCCATTAAGCTCATTAAGCTGCTAACAAACAGGCCCTTAGTGCTGCTACCGCGAATGGAGAACTACTGTTTTAAGTGGCTTAATTTCATCATAGGTTGCTACTAAATGCCAGCAAATTCGTAATTGTGGTGTGTGCATGTAGCAAATCGATGGTGTCTGCTATGACCATATCCCTGCTTTAGTGGGCCCCAAAATTGAACAAAAAATACCATTCAAGTGTGCCAGGGGAGATACAGGAACAGGGTTGTTTTTGAAATAGCAAGGTCAAAGAATTTTGACCAAAAAAATAACGTGTTAAGTTTTTAACAAATTTGACCAATGGGTTATAGTCTGTACATTTTACATATAAAAATATGGGTAAATTATATATTTGTCTTATCCTCACCATACTCGTACCTCTATTTCTTAATATTCCTGAGCATCAATGTTTCTGTAGGATACATTGAACACCTGCACCCGTGTCCTTGCTTCATAGGTCTCATAGAACCTGCTTAAATGCACTTTATAAGCCGGTGATGCCAAAATGATAACTTGCATAAGTGTAAGCCTCTGACATTTCACGTGGCTGAAGTAGCTTGGGTTCTCATGAAAATATTTGGACAGGGCTTGTTTGTCAGCATAGTGTGTAAGGGCTTAGCTTGCTTCATTTTTATGAACTTCCTGCATGCATTAAATGTGGCACCTGTTTCAATTTAGTTCAGAACATTCAAACCTTCACATATACACTTAATTATTACTATGTTATATATTACAGGTACAGGAATCTTATTGAGCGAGCTCTACGAGCCAGACTTGTTTATGGGAGCCCTCGTATGAACCGTGCTGTTAGTTTCGAATACATGAACCGCCAGTTAGTTTGGAATGAATTCTCGGTAAGTTTCATTCTTATTTGGCTATCATAATTAAAGAGTAGAATTGGAAAGTAGGCACTTGAAAGTGGACGCTTTTTGGGACGAAGGAAGTAGTAAATTGGATCATCTATTTCTAGCTCTGATCATCAAATTCTCCTGTTTGAAAGTTTATGGCTGACCATGCTTCGTGTGTGTCCTGATTCTTACGTACTCTCGACCATTATAACTTTTCAGGAAATGTTGCTGCTACTGCTTCCTATTCTCAATTCGTCTTCTATCAAGAGTCTTTTTCGTCCATTTTCCAAGGATAAGTCTTCAGGTTCTGCCGGGGATGAAACACTATGCCCCATCTGTCAGGCCAATCCAACGATCGCTTATGTAGCTCTTCCTTGCCAGCATAGGTACATTACTATGCATCCAGAGTTTCTAAAATTCACTCTTTGATGCTTTTGCCTTTCGGCTTTATCTTGATATGTGATCGAGAAATCCAAAACTTTTAGGTTTGATAAGCAATAAGATTGTAGGGCCCAATTAGAGTAAAAGCCAAGGGAATGACGGGAATCCCAAGCCCTCGAAATTGATCATTTGTTGGAGCTTAATCTAACACTTCACCGGAAATAATGACCTGGACTGGAGCTCTTGATTTTTTTTTTCAATTTTCTTACCATTTAGGGTGCGGTTGGTACGCTGGACAGTACGAGACATGACAGAACAAAAACTTGTTGTCTCACGTTTAGCACGATATTAGATTGGGACATTGGGACCAAAATAAGTGGAACAAAAATTCGGAAGATCGGACAAGGTAAAATTACTAAACTAGTCATGTCAAATTAAAACCCTAAAACCTTCCACAATTCTTTCATCCTCATACCTCACTCTTGTCCGTTTAGTCCAGTCCCCTTTGGGTGCGTTTGGTTTCCAGACAGGACAGAACATAACAAATGTTTAGCATTTGGTAAGACAAAAGTGGCCAAGACAAAATATATCTTTTATATATATATATTGATTAATTTATGCAATATATTAAATTATAATAAAATAAATATTTTTTATAACAGAATATATCATTAGAAAGTTTTCGTCAAGACAATTAAAATGGCATCAAAATAAAAAATTTATGTAGTTTCCAAATTTTATTTTATACCTTTTCTATATTTTTTATTAATAATATTTAATAAATTACATAACTTAACCAAAATGTAAAAACCATACGAAAATAATAGTTCGAGGACAATAAGTGAAAGTTTAAAGAACATAAAATACAATGAATAAAATTTAAAAAATGAATAAAGTGTAAGGAGGAAGGCGAATTTGATGTTTTAGAAGAGAATTAGGTTTTATTTTAAGGTTATATTAGTAAAATATAGGTCTTTTCCATCTTGTTCCACTATGTTCCTGTCTGTTCCACATAAAAGTTTTGCCAAACGTAGAACAATGATCCCTGTTCTATCTTGTCCTGACCAGTGTACCAAACGCACCCTTTGCGTACCAATCGCATCCTTAGTGGTGGGTAGGTAGGGTCTAATCACTGGTTTTGTCGTAAATAGCCTGCCCCTAACCTTTTGACTTCAATCCATAATCCTAATTGGTTTAGAGGATATATTAGTTGGTGATATGGATAAAAGAAACAAATCATGATGATATAGTGTTTACCTCGCAAGCAGATCCTGTTAAAAAGAAGTCGCTCCGCTTAGAAGAGTTTGCATGTTGGTATGAAGGTCAATTCATATAATATGAATGGATTTTTGTAGTTTGTTCTAGTTTTAGAAATGAAAAATCAAGGTCATAAACGTCTTTGTAATTTAGATCTTGGCGAAAGACCAAGTGTAAGGAATTGATCAATAAGCATCCGATGGTTGTCGCAAGTTCTATAGATCATGTTTTAGGATTAGAGAGATATCATATCACACACACGGAGAGGAGAGGAGCATATTCTAGGTCCTTGTTATGCCTCTTACCGGGTAAAGTCCTGTCATTGTTTTACTCACCCAGTAAGGTAAGTGCTTACTCGATAAGTGTTTGGTAGACTGCCCATTGCTCGGTAGTTTAGTGAGAGTCAATCGGTAAGCACTTATCCGGTAAGCGTTTTGGACTTTCAGTGAACGGCCCCTAAATATCCGAAAAACTTTCAAATAAACTTCATATAATAATACATTCAACTTCATTATTTGCATACGTTAATGTCGTTTTCTTGTCGTTATTGGCAGGTATTGTTACTATTGTCTTAGAACACGATGTGCTTCGACTACATCATTCCGGTGCTCGAGATGTAGCGAACCAGTTGTTGCCATGCAACAACCAGGTTCCATCAACACTTAATAATACCCAATGAATATGGTACAAGGAGGTAAAATTGCAGATTTGTTAGAACAGACAACAAATAGAAAGAAGAATCAAGGAGTCAATGTCCCCCTTGAAAAAGCAATATAATTGATACATTCAGTGTGCACATTCTTTACATAAATGGACAATTAAGTTCAATTATGAGTAGTGCTTATTCCAAAAGGTCATTGACCCAGCAGCGGTATGGGATGTTCGTTTCGTTCTTTTTTTTTGGAAGGGTGTCCTAGGCTATGCCTAGACTAATCCCTTGGCAAATTATGACTGTAAGACATCATCCTTGATTAAACCTCAGTGGCCACAATTGTTGTGTACGCTTGGATTAGAACCCTGGGCAGATGGGATATCCCACCACATCCCCCAGGGTCTTAACCAGTACGCCACAACCCTTGTGGTTTCGTTTCGTTCTTCCGTTGTAGTGAAAAAGAAAAAAGCACCAGGATGTCTATCCCAACTTTCAGAAAGTCGTATGCATTTCGCATCCATCACCTTATCGTTTTCACCTGCCCACTTGATGGAGCTGGCCTTTCTCATCAAGTTGAGGGCCTCCATTTCCCTTTTTCTTTTGAATGACTATTTGCTCATTGCATTTGTTATGTTTGCATTCCATTACTTGCATACTAGTGCTCTAACACTCTATACGCTTACCATGTCACTTAACTTACCAGATGAGTATGACAAGGACCGAAAATCTTGTCCAACAAATGACAGATAAATATACCAAGTCCCAGATCCCCGATCAAGCCACATTTGATGATAAGTGCTACTTAAACAAATAAAAAGATTTAAGGGTCGTTTACCAAACACTGACAAGGTAGCGTTTACCGCGTGTCACTTACCTCTCGAATGAACATTGCAAGAACTTGAAGTCTTACACGGTAAGAGGCATAACAAAGAGCAAGAAGCTTACTCGATAAGTGCTTACCGGGTAAAAAATGCTTACCAACAATCTATTTTAGTGGCCGATAATGTTATCCGATAAGTTAGGTGAGGGTGGTGCTCTTTGTTGGTAACTCTTTGGTAAACGGCCCCTTACAAATAGTTTTGCCTATGTTAAATAATGCAATGACAAGAATGGCAAAGATTATGCCTATTTTACTGTTTTTAAGCCAAATTTGAAATGGTTAAGACATCAGATCTTACATCAGGTACCCAGGGGCGGATCCACTTGATTAGGGTAAAAACATATTTTTTTTTAGTTTCTAGCTTAGTGTCGAAAAGTTTAAAAAACACTCGAAAAGTTGGATTTTGGCTAAAAATACATCGGACAACTTTACGGACATTTAAACTACCTTAAAGATGATCCCAATAAGAAAAAATTCTGGGTCCGCCACTGCAAGTACCAAACTTGAAACCAGACCACTCCAATGGGGACAGGGCACCACAGTATTCATTTACATCAAGTTTTACACCCGTGGGAAAAGAAACAAAGAAATATACCTAGAATCTTATATTTTGGTGTAAGATTTGGTGTTAACCATTGGAGTAGATTTATCGTTTGTGTTACCCATTGGAGATGCCCCAACACTGTGCGAACTTCATTAAAGAGCATACAAATATTTAATAATACATTGTTTTCTCATAAATTACATTAACTAAAAATAATTATAGCAACCCATTTCTAAAAAAGTAACCAACTGCAAATGATTTCTGAGAGGCAAATAGACAATAGACAATTAAACACGTTCAAACATTTATCAGTTTATAAAAACAAAATGATATTATTGCTTCTGTTTTTGTCTATTTGGTACAATTACAATGGTGTTTAGTGGTCCTAATTTGGGTGCGTTTGGTTGCAGGACAGGACAGGACAGCTGTTCAGCGTTTGGTAGAACATAACTAAACTGGACAGAACAAAACAGGACTGACAAAATGACCAATTTACCCCCAGTGAGTTATTTAGTGGTGGTGGTGGCGGTGGCGGTGGCGGCGGCGGTGGCGGCGGTGGTGGTAGGAAACAAAGAAGAAGAAGAAGAAGAAGAAGAAGGAGGAGGAGGAGGAGGAGGAGGAGGAGGAGGAGGAGGAGGAGGAGGAGGAGGAGGAGGAGGAGGAGGAGGAGGAGGAGGAGGAGGAGGAGGAGGAGGAGGAGGAGGAGGAGGAGGAGGAGGAGGAGGAGGAGGAGGAGGAGGAGGAGGAGGAGGAGGAGGAGGAGGAGGAGGAGGAGGAGGAGGAGGAGGAGGAGGAGGAGGAGGAGGAGGAGGAGGAGGAGGAGGAGGAGGAGGAGGAGGAGGAGGAGGAGGAGGAGGAGGAGGAGGAGGAGGAGGAGGAGGAGGAGGAGGAGGAGGAGGAGGAGGAGGAGGAGGAGGAGGAGGAGGAGGAGGAGGAGGAGGAGGAGGAGGAGGAGGAGGAGGAGGAGGAGGAGGAGGAGGAGGAGGAGGAGGAGGAGGAGGAGGAGGAGGAGGAGGAGGAGGAGGAGGAGGAGGAGGAGGAGGAGGAGAAGAAGAAGAAGAAGGGGGGTATTTTTGTCAAAAAGCTCCTTGTTCCACTTAGTTCCATGGTTTTTGGTGGAACACATGTGTTCCATGTTTGTTCTACTTAGTTCTGTTCTGTTCCATCTTAAGTCACGCCAAACATGGGACAAGAGTCCTTGTTCTGTTCCTGTCCTGTCCCACAACCAAACGCAGCCAAAATGTTCCTTTCACCACATGGCAAGTACTCAAATATTGGCTCATGGTACTAAAAACAAGAGCAAAACCTCAACAAAAAACGATCATTCCAATCTAAGCCAACTTCGAGGCCCTTTCTTTTCACATACCCAAAATTCCAAAAAGCATATGACATTAATAATACCCTTTGCCGCCCCATTTCAACTATATATGCATACGAAACACATCGAGACTAAGAGAGTTTTAGTCTTAACCTACAATTCCAAGAACGTTGTTTGGTTTTTTGGCCCAACAGTATCCGGGTTATCAGTAGAGCGCAAGCTCCTTAGAGGTCAAGGGTTCAAACCTCTACAAAGGTAAGCAGTGTGCGTGAGTCTTCTTGTATATAAATATTATATATATTTTTTTTAAATGGTGCCAAGGTTGGAACCTTGGCACCATTTTAGCACAAAAACACCAATTTTGGTAGGCCCAACCAAAAAAAAAACCTCAACTCCAACGATACTAAAAAAAACACCAAATTTGTAGATCTCACATTAAAATAACATATTTTATATATATAAATTATTAAATATAAGTTACAATAATTAAATATGAATTAAATAGTATTATTTTTGGAGAAAGTGGAGGGTCCACTCAAATATTTGCCGTTCAAAATTGGTGGCCGTCATTTTTTTTAAATATTTTATTACTTTAGTGGTGGGATTCCTTAGACCATCTCCAACCGTACGCTATATTCTCTTTTTGCTGTTTATGTCACTCCAACCGTACGCCATCTCTATTTTTTTTTTGCAGGTCACTTACTTTGGACGCCAAATATGCAGGGGGGGGGGGTGACCTGCAAAACCATGTGGCCCCACATTTGCTACTTTTTTGAATAGAATATCATTTTATTAATATTTCCTTTTTTTTAAGGCAATTAATAATTATAGTAAATAAAATATGTTATTTTAATGTGGGGTCTACAAATTTAGTGTTTTTTATATAGTGTGGTTGGAGTTGAGTTTTTTTTTGTGTGTATGGGCCCACCAAATTTGGTGTTTTTGGTGTTAAGTTTGGTGCCAAGGTTGGAGATGCTCTTATCACACTGCATATTTGCAGTGTGAAAACAATGACCGGCATATTTATTCCAAGTTTAGCGGTCGGTTGGAGTGCATAAATCGGTAAATTGGGAGGTATGCAGTGTGGTTGGAGATGGTCTAAGAGATCGGTATTTAAGTCTTGGAGAATATAGACAGATGCAGATCCAACAATCCCGGTCAATAGAAGATTTCATGCATATAGAGAAAGAGTTCAAGATCATAAGCTTGCACCAGAACTTCTATAGATAACTGATGCAATCATCCAGATTCATCGGAACTTGTCTTCTTGGAAAACAGTCTTTTTGTTTATTGAGACCAACTTCAACCCATAACACCAAAAACACTAAAACCGATGGGACCCTTTGCACTAAAAAAGCTTTCAACTCCAACCATAGTTCAAAAAAAAACACCAAATCATCAAATTTGGTTATTTCTCACTCAAATTTTTTTTGCAGGGTGAATAGTACATCACCAAATTTGGTGGCTTTTCACTCAAAACTTTTTTGGCCTGCATTTTTTTTACAGTTTGAAGTATGATTGGAGTCCTTCATACTGCAAACCATCATATTTGCAGTATGGTTGGAGTTGCTCTAAGAGGTAAGGTCTGTGGACATCCTACCTACCAGATACACTAAATTTGGGTGGGATTTACAGTTTTTTTTTCGAATTCTTATCGAATGATAAAGATCCTTTAAAGCAGTTGGTTATCGATACAAGAAAGAAGAGTGGTTTTTGTGTGTGTTCTTGTTGTAATATACGTAAAGAGAAGAGATGGAGGTTGCTTTGACAGAAGAACGAAAAGCGGAACAGGAAAAGTCACCGGGACTGCAAAAGGGTGGTCTAATAACCATGCCATTCATCTTAGGTACGCATACGATGATGATGATGATGCCGACCATATTGATGTCCTGTTGTTTAAATTTCTAAGCCGGAGGTCTTCTTGAAAACAATATTTTTTGATGCATTTTGTACTTAAAATTTCTATAAGACCAACTCCAACCCATAACACCAAAAATAACACTAAAAACACTAAAAATGATGGGACCCTTAACACTAAAAAAGATTTCAACTCCAACCATACTTAAAAAAAAACACCAAATCATCAAATTTGGTGATTTTTCACTCAACTTTTTGCAGGGTGAATAGTATAACACCAAATATGGTGTGTTTTGAAAACAAAGATGATGGGCCACCAAAAAATTTGAAGTTTTGAAGTATGGTTGGGTTCCACCATACTGCAAATCTCCTCTTTTGCAGTATGGTTGGAGTTGCTCTAACTTCGTGAGTTTATTATATTCATACTCTTGTAATTGGTTATGGCAACAGCAAATGAATCGTTCGAGAAAGTGGCAAGTTACGGGCTACTTCCCAACATGATACTATACCTCATATCGGATTACCATATGGGTGTCGCCCGGGGCACAACCGTCCTCTTATACTGGATGGCTGCTACCAATTTCTTACCAATCATCGGCGCTTTCCTCTCCGATTCCTTTCTCGGCCGCTTCCTCACTATTTTTCTTGGTTCAATCTTCAGTCTCCTGGTATGAAGCTACTCGCTTTATAAGCAATGTTTCTGATTGTGAAGATATGTGGAACCTCGTTGAATATTTCTCTAAAAGGGTCTTGTAGATAGAGAGAGGTTCCTACAGATATAGAGAATTTAATCTAAAAGAGCCCTTGTAGAGAGAGGGGAGGTTCCTGCATATTGGCAACACACTCCCTCAAATGGAGGCTAAACGCCCATATTTTGCTCCACCAGCTTCCCAAACTATCTCCAAAAGGGAGAGAGTAGGAGCGAGAATGGTCTTTTCTCCAAATATGGAGAACACCCCACAAATGATTACAAAGTGAGAGCACCAACAGGAAAATTTGAAACAAATATTAGAGAGAGAAATAATATTTTAATATTATAATCAGTGTTGGATTCTCCAAAATGGGGAATCCTTTGGTGATGAATGTAATTTTTTTTGAAAATTTTGACTTTTGGTTCTCCATGTTGGAGAAATTTTGGGGAATCTGTTCTCTAAGGATATGTGGAATCTCTTTCAATCTTTCTTTGAAGAACCCTTGTGGAAAGAGGGGAGGTTCCTACATATATGCATATCTTTATCTAAAAGAGCCCTAGAGAGAGCGAGGGATCCTACATATCCATGTCTAGCCGACGTGGGATCCAACACGCCCCCACAAACGGAGGCTAAATGGTGCCCCTTAGAACGGAGGCGAAAGAGTGTGGAGCCCCGGATGTGATAGACCCCGACTCTGATACCATGTGAGGATATGTTGAATCCTTTTGAATCTTTCTCTAAAAGATCCCTTGTAGAACGAGATGTTCCTACATATATATATATATATACACACACACACACACACACACACATATATAGGGTCAGGTTCAGGGGAAAACCGCAAAAAAGTGAAAAACTGAGGAACACCCTTGTAGCCGTTCATCTAGACGGTATGATCTTGTGCATACAAGTAATTTGTAACATGCACTCGTGCATATGCACATGTGCCTAAAAAAATCTTAATTTACTTGTATGCACATGTGCATACCGTCCCATATGAATGGTTATGAGGGTGTTCCTCAATTTTCATTTTTTGGGGTTTTACCTAAACCTCCCCCTCTCTCTCTCTCTCTATATATATATATGTTTGATGGTCTGTTTTTGGCCGATGTGGAACTCCAACAGTTTCTACACCCAAACTAACTAGTGAACCATTTCTTTGTAGGGGATGATCCTTCTATGGTTGACGACAATGATCCCAGGTGCAAAACCGCACCTTTGTGATATTCGGGTCCCTCAATCTTGTGAATCACCGACGTTCATCCAATACACACTCCTCTTCTCAGCCTTTGCTTTTATGTCTATTGGAGCTGGTGGGGTACGACCGTGTTCATTAGCATTTGGGGCAGATCAAATAGACCACAAGGATAATCCCAAGAGAGAGAGGGTGTTGGAGAGCTTCTTTGGCTGGTACTATGCTACAGCCATTATGGCCGTCCTGATTGCGTTTACGGGCATTGTCTATATTCAAGAGCAACATGGATGGAGGGTTGGTTTTGGGATCCCAGTAATTCTCATGTTTTTCTCTACTCTCCTATTTGTAGTTGCTTACCCTCTGTATTACAAGATAAAGGTCGAAAGAAGCCTGTTTACTAGCTTTTGCCAAGTGGTATCGGTGGCTTGGAAAAACCGAAAGCTCACCTTACCTTCTTTGACTTATGGCTCGTGGTATAATCAGAATGATACGAACGTTAATACCCCCACGGAGACCTTGAGGTAGACAACGACTTTTGTGCGTCTATATTAGGATATGTGAAACCGCTTTCAATCTATCTCTAACATGTTTGATGGCCTATGTCTAGTTGAAATAGGACTCTAACACGCCCCCCCTCAAACAGAGGTGAAAGAGTGTGTTGAGTCCCTAGGTGGTCTAGGGACCCAGCCCTGATACCATGTTAGGATATGTGGACCCCTTTTGAATATCTATTTAAAAGATCTCTTATAAAAAAGATGGAAGGTTCCTAGATATATACATGTTTGATAGTCGGTGTCTCGACATGGGACCCGAACACGGTCTTTCAAACGAAGGCTACATGGTGCCTCCAGGAACAGAGGCGAAAGAGCGTCGAGTTCTGATGCCATGTTAGGATACGTGGAACCTCCCTCCCTCCCTCCTTCCCTCAAAGAGCCCTTACAGAAAGATGGGAAGTTCCTACATATATTCATGTTTGATAGCCCGTGTCTTGCCGACGTGAGACTCCAACACACCCTCTCAAACAGAGGCTAGATGGTTCCTCCCAAGAACGGACCCAATGTAGAGCATACGGTGGCATGTGCCACCGTGTCCTTCCTCCATCGTAGTGTAAAAAATTATAGGGTCGTAAAAAGTGCCAACGTATATATATATTGAAACTATAACGAGGACACAACTTTCTCTTGGTAGAGTTGGTTTGCAAGGCTTTTCTTCCACCTCAGACCCGAGTTGTTAGTTGCAATTTCTTGGTTTTTAGTTTTTAATTTCAGATTTATCATGTTCCTAAAAAACTTGCAATAAAAGACGAACACGGAACCTCACATTTGAAAAGCAAAGAACTAACCACCAGGCCAATGTTTAGTGAAAAATATCCATATATTTGTTTCTTATAATCAAATGGTGCCACTAGTTGAAAAAAAAATCTAGGTCCGTCCTTGGTTCCTCCAAGAACGGAGGCGAAAGAGTGTTGAGTCCCTAGGTGGTGCCAGGCCCCGGCTCTGATACTAAGTTAGAATATGCGGAATCCCTTTTAATCTCTCTCTATATAAGAACCCCTATAGAAAGAGGGAAAGTTCCTACACATATACATGTTTGTTGATTTGAGACTCCAACAGTCAACATGTCATTGCTTTCTAGTTAATGTAACTACTATGTCGATCAGAAATTTGCAGACTAAGGGGTTGTTTGGTTGGTTTTCCATTAAGTCCTGTATGGATAAAGCTGTCTGTGTGGATTAATCTGTCTGCATAGATTGGAAATCTTTTTGTTTGGGAGGGATTTTTCATAGATGAAAGGGGCGTGTTTTTTAATTGGAAGGGGCAGGTTTGGAAAAACTTGGCTTTCTGTATAAAACTCCCCACAAGAAGCTTACTGAATAAGTCACTGTCTATATCATTAAGCCACTACCAAACAGTCATGTATAGCTGACCAAATAAGTTGTGAGTCCCATTAAGCTGCTAATAAACAGGCCCTAACTCTGTTTATCGCTGTAGGTTCTTGAATAAAGCTTGCATCTGTAAAGAACCCGAAGAGATGAGCGAAGGAGTTGCCAAAGATCCATGGAGACTCTGCACGGTAGAGCAAGTTGAAGAGCTAAAGGCGCTTATTAGAGTGACACCATTATGGTCTTCCAGCATCATGTTATCTGTGAACATGAACCAAAGTACATTTCCAGTCCTCCAAGCTAACAGCATGGATAGGCACATCACTTCAAGCTTCGAAATCCCAGCTGGCTCCTTTTCCTTCTTCTCAATCGTAACCATAATGGTTTGGGTTGTACTATATGACCGAGTGATCCTCCCCTTATTGTCAAAAATCAGAGGGAAACCGGTATATATCGGTGTAAAACTAAGAATGGGAGTTGGTCTTATTTTCTCAATAACAGCCATGGTGATTTCTGGAATCATAGAACACACGCGGAAAACCAAAGCAATTGAACAAGGGTTTCTGAACAACTCTCAAGCGGTGGTGAATATGTCGGCTATGTGGCTTATTCCACAGCATGTTCTTAATGGACTAGCAGATGCTTTGAACATTATAGGCCAAACAGAGTTCTATTATTCTGAATTCCCAAAGAGTATGTCGAGTATTGCATCTTCTCTTTACTTGCTTGGGTCCGGTGTGGCAAGCTTGTTGGCTAGTTTTATATTAAGCACTGTGGATGGTCTTACCAAAGGGGAGGGAAAAGAGAGTTGGATTTCTAGCAATATAAACAAGGGTCACTATGATAAGTACTATTGGCTTCTTGCTATAATGAGTGGCGTAAATTTCCTATATTATGTCGCGTGTAGTTGTGCTTATGGTCCTTGTGCAGATAGAATGGTAGTAGAGGGTGAGAAAATTGATAATTTCAGCGAAGAAGAGGAATCAAAAGTTGAGCAGTTGTCTGTTGCCAGATCTATGTAGATGCATTTGTACTACTTAAAAGTTTATATTACCATAAGGTTCTGCTTGTCTACAAGTATTTCCAAGAAACTGTGCTTATTCTACATTTTCAATGCTACATGGCACAGATGATACATATTAGATGTTTAATTGACATGGGGATGCAAACAAACCATTGGAAATGATTAAGGATCAGAACAAGATGAGTACTCGCTTACTCAGAGCTTGCTTTTTCCAGCCTGTGAACTTTTGAAAGGAGTGGTATGCATCCATTGTTTACCGGTGGCAACTTTCTCTCCATTGCCTTTCTTTTTTATATCGATTACGACTGCTACTAGATTACCCTTTTGTCCAACCACATTTGCCTCTATCTCGACCTCCTCCTACGTTTTTTGGAAGAAGAAGAAAACGACTTATTGTTACTAACAAGCCAAAGTTTCATACCACAATAGTAGGCAGTAATTCCCAGAGGAGAAATAGATTTAAACTGTTGTAATCAAGCAAGAAGAGCCCATTAGTGATTCGGGTTGGTTCCAGTGAGAAGTGCCAAATTTGGTGAGAAGTGGTTATCAGCCGTTGGATAAGAAATGGACGGACATTAGGATGAGATGCACCGAGATAAGATGCAACGATATGCACCTGATCAATTCTTTTTAAAGCCACAATTCATGGGAGAGTATTTGATTAAAATTGATCAACTGGAAAAAAAACACACTACCGTTGACATAACGATTATTATATTAAACTCAAGTTTGATTTGTCAGTTTTCTTTTGGATAAAAACTATGCTTTGGGAAAATGGACGACAGTTGATTAGAGTATCTCCAATAGATATGTTATAATTTTTCCAAAATGAAGTATCTTAATTTAAAATCTCTAGAAAGGAATTAAATATTATTTTAGAGTTTCTTTTTTTAAATTTGGAAATTTCTGCTGTTTTCTTGTCTTCTCTATTTTTGCATAGTTGTTGGAGTAAAAATATACCCTAGTCCCTAAATCTCTAAGAGCATCTCCAACAACTTCCCCATTTTGAAGAAAATGGAGAATATGAAGATTTTGAGCTATAATTTTGCTCCAACAGCTTCCCTAAAACTATCTCCAAAATGGAGATGGTAATATATATATGGAGATAACCCAAAAATGATTACTAGACGAAAACAGCGATAAAAATCTTTTAAAATAAATACTTAGAGAAAAAAATAATATTTTAATATTATAATCAATGTTTCTATTGAGGATGGATGTAAATTTTTTAGGAGATTTTGACTTTTAGAAATTTTGGGGAATTTGTTCGCTGTAAAATCATAACTGTTGGAGATGCTATTATGAATAAAAAAATCTAGTAAATAGAATCAGACAAAGTGAGAGGTGAAGAAATGGCGTACAGCGACCTTAACCGCTGAATAGAAGGACATAGTGAAATCCACGGTTGCCAGATTGCCCGCACAACAAGAAAACACGGCACCAGCAGCCATGTCATCGATCAAAACCGATATCGCTCCGACATTCCAGTTTCCATCTCCATCCTGAACAGATCAAATACGTAAAATTAATCGTTAACCTAGAGACGGAAAATTACTGGACCAAAATAAACATATGATCATGAATGTGATTAATGGCGCAATTGAACAATTAACTCACCGATAGATGATCTGGAATGACGAAATCACAGCGAATAAGACCTTTCTCAACACGATCTATCCGCATTCCCTGAAGTGCGAGGCCATCTAATTGGAATTTTGAACTGTTTTCCAGCCATTCCCTGGCTAATTTTGAATGGTCGCCGTTCATTCTATTTTTCCGGCAGCCTCTACTCCGACGGTGGAGAAATTCAGCTAAGGAACACGTCCATACAAAACCAATTTAGTTGCCGTAACCAATTACATGTCCATATTCAATTTAAAAGAAGATTGATTGGATCTGACTCATCCCTGTTTAGCCTTAATTAAGGCTTTAAGGCCATCCGTACCACCCTCTGCGCCACATCAGCTTTCCACTTTGAACCCTCTTGAACCTTTTTGAACCCACAAATCTCGTACCCCAACCTTTTGAACCTCTTGAACCCACGTAAAAATAAAAATACAAAATAAAATTAAAGTGTGAGACAATCTCGTGCGGGTATGAGCGGGGTGGGGAAGCCGCTGGAGCCCGGGGGTGCCCAACCCGCACGAACCCGGCTCAATGTGTACCCCTTACCCGCTGGTGCCACCTCAGCCCAACCCGAGCCCTTACCCGCTCGAGTACGGAAGGCCTAAGGGCATCCACAATGGTCAAAATTAAAATAATACTAAAATAATGTGGGTCCCACCTTTTAGTTCCATTCTCTCTTTGTCTCTCATAGAATTTTCTTCAAACGCTTGAGGTTTCTTAAGTGGTTGAGAAGTAAACACATTTTCAAGTCTTCCCTCCAATGGTAAAGTCATTATCAACCCATTTTCAAGTCTTTGATCAAGCTATGTTCAAATGCTATTGGAGATGCTCTAAATAACAGAAGGTCTCGAGTGAGCTTGTAGGAACTATAAGAATCTAAATTTATTTAGGTTTTTAAATAAAAATCTTGGTTCTTACCGTAAAGTTTACGTACAATGACAAGTTTTTTATTTCTATTGATATTTAATATTTGTTTATAAGTATATAATAGTTATTGATGTTGACAAATAAATGAACCCATAAAAATTAGATTTTTATAAGAACTATTATTGTGAACTTTTATATAAATTTTTAATTTGATGAGTTAAAAATGAGATGTCATCAAAAAGTGTAAAAAGAAAGTTCTTATAAGAACCTCCATTGGAGATGCTCTTAGCTTAATTTTATGGTTTTGAGAAAATTTTTGAAGTTTTTCGGTTGATTTTAAGAGATTTTTAAGTTTTTTTTGATTTCGAGAGATTTTTTTGGTTGATTTGAGTTTTGAAAACAATTTTTTTTGTCTTTTAGGGGGTGTTTGCGAGTGCTTATATTTTTTACTTATTTGCTTATAGCTTCTTTCCACCGCAAATAAGCTATTTGGAGTGTTTGGATAGAAAAAAATCAAAAGTGCTTATTTGCTTCTCATCACCACAAATAAGTTGTTTTTGATAAGTCATTCCATACCTACTTATTTCCTTCTCCTTATTTCCTTATCTATCCAAATTACCTTTTTACCCTCAATTTTTTACAAACACTTTTAAAAAACCGTTTTTCCTCACCACATAAGCAAATAAGCCTAAGTTAAAAATATAAGCACTCCCAGACACCCCCTTAATTGATTTTGAGGGACCAGGCCGTGAAAATAGCTGAATTCTGGGCCTGGTAGGGCCTGACAGGCTGGGACCGAGCCAGGCCGGGACTGGGCTTGTGGCAGGTTGGGCTTCAGGCCCAACCGGGCTTTTTTCAGGACCGGACCCATTTGGCCATTTCTAGTGGGAGACATGCAAAAAATCGCCGAAACCGTGATAAAACGTTAAGTTATTTTTTTAAACTAGAAGAAATCATTTTTTTTTTGTTTTAATGGAGGATGGGCCCCACCTTTATAAACTCCATCCGCCATGGTTGTGGTGGTGGACCTGGCGGTGACTTGCAATCACAGGGAGGGAAAGGGAAGACGAACTATGAGGTCCGCATAAGCATGCTATTTGATATCTTGAAAATGATGGAAATAGCACATTCAGTCCTTTATGTTTATACTATGTTTTATATTGCCCCTCAAGTAAATAAACTGATCACTTTAGTCCCTCGATAATTTGGGAGGATAAAAGTGCATTAACAAAAATAGTCCCTGGACTATTTCTCAACTTGCATTTTTAGCGTTTTAAGATTTTTTTTACACTTTTGTTTAAAGTTTGATTATTGTATCACGTATTTACTTAGCGATCAAGTCGACTAACGAGCACTATAAATACTAAAATGTTAACAGCATTTTACAGAACCATTCATTGCCCCCCTCCCCCCCCCACCCAAAAAAAAACTTTATATAATATTTAGAGTGAATTACACTGATGGTCCTGTGGTTTACCTAAATTTTGGATTTGATCCCTAAAGTATACTATATACGGTGGTGGTCTCTAACTTTTTGATTTACTTTCACTCATGGTCCTTCTATGTTAAATATAGGAGGACTATTAGTAAAAGTAAATTAAACATAGAAGGACCATGAGTGAAAATAAACTAAACATATGAGGATCATGAGTGAAAATAAATTAAAAAGTTATGGATCTCCACCGTAGATAGTGTACTTTAGGGACAAAATCCAAAATTTGGATAAACCACAAGACCACCGGTGTAATTTATATATGGCAAATGCAACAAATAAACTCACACACCCTCCTCACCTTTGGTGAGGTTTGAACCCCTGACTTCCTAGGAGGAAAGAGACTCGGATACCGCTAGACCAAAGGCCCTTTGGTGTAAAAAAAAAACTTAAACATGCTTACATCACTGAAGCAAATTGAAACTAGAAAGTGAAACTATTTGATAGCTTAGAATTCAAACTAAACATTATCCATAGTGTGTACAACATGACACTACATCTTCTCTACTAATCAACTTCATGTTCACTGGGTTCATGGTTTTCATGTTGAACAATTACCAAAAACATTCCATGTTCCAAAATAGTTATCTAAACAAGTACATTTAACACAATTGATCTCGTTTAGGGACTAGTTATGCCTCGACGGTTCATGACTGATTACATTTTTATGGAATTTTAAGGCTCAACCTATAAATAAGCCCGACCTTTTTAAAGGTTTAAGGTTTTATCTATACTATATTATAAAGCATTTATAAAAAACTCTTAACAACAACTTCTAAAGCTTTATATACCGCTATTTAATGTTAATTACTTAAAATCTCTTAAAAACAACTAATGAAGCTTTATGTATCGCTATTAATGCTAATTACTTGATTAATACTTATCTCTGACAATCTTCAAATTCTTAAATCGTGGACTCTTATTAATTAATCCTTATCTCTAGCCACTTTCAAATCCTCAAATCATGAACTCCTTAAAAAGTGTCATTTTTTAAACAAATTTATAAAAAAAACATGACCGTTTTTTCAAAACCACACATTAAAATAAATTAGAACATTAAAATCGAGTAAACTTCTAGTAAATTATAATACAAGCTTTTTAAGATTTTTACGAGATCTTATCTACTTAAAATGTATTATTTAAAGTGTATTCCAATATTAACGTATTTATAAAAAACGTATAACATTTTTGTGTAACCAACCCTAGATTGGTACTACGATTCTTTGATCGGGACCGGGATCAGGACCAATTTAGAAGCAGCCCAACCCGGCTCCGACCAATTTTTGGGCATCTCTACGGTAACAATCGTAGTATATGCCAGTATTTTTTGTCCTATACAAAGGTACCCTCACAATGAGGGAGGTTCAGGAGAAAACCTCAAATAAATGAAAAACTAAAGAACACCTTATCGATCGTTAGATTAGATGATCTGATGGATGTGATTAAGGAGGCGGTTACAACAATATTAATTCAATTAAAAAACCTCACCCCTCTATTTTTTATTCGAAAAAAGACGAAAAATAAACAAATTTCGAACGAAATAAATTACACCAAATAAACGACTATATTTTTCTCGTTAATTTGACATCCATATTGATATACTTTTTCATCCGTTTTTTCGTGGTTTTCTGGTTTTCCATTTATTTAGGGTTTTCCCCTGAACCTAACCCCCTCACAATATATGCAAATTAACTCCATATAGAACATAATTCAAACCATAAGTCACAAGTTTGTTAAGAAAAGCATCAGATTTGAGTCACAAGTTTGTTAAAAAAACATCAGATTTGAGTCCCAAGTTTGTTAAAAAAAACATGAGATTTGAGTCACAAGTTTGTTAAAAAAATCAGATTTGAGTCACAAAGTTTTCATCTGATGATGCATATAACTTCATACAAAAGCTTACTCACTATATCTCATGAACCTGTTTCCAGCACCTGGTGCGCTAAAATCAGCCGGGTTCCGGTTCACCGTGATCCTCAAGTAGCGACCGTCACATGGCACAGCCGCACCCATTCCAGGACCCTTTGACCCACCAGCTCCTGAACCAGTCAGCACGACCCCACGTTCACTGCCAGCTGCACCTGCTACGGGTCGTTTTGCAGTTGCTGTCTCCACATCAACCGGACGAAGAGACTTTGGTTTCTTGGCCATGGTCCGAGAGCCCTCGGGTCCAAGGTTCGGTCTTTTAACCGCTTTGGGTCTTGGCTTTTTGACTTGGCATCTCTTTGGCTTCTTCTTGTTCCGTGCACAACGAGCAACTTCAACACCCTTTCTTTTTTTAAAAAACAAGCCCAAAGTGTCGTCATCGGAGTCGTCTTCAATATCGATAGTTAACTTGCTATTGTTTACGTTATCAGTATTCCCTGCATCAAAATGTACGCAAGATTTTAGGGACTGTGAGATCCCTCAAAACGTCAGACAAAATACCTCGGGCTGGTTGGTTGGTTTTTCATTAAGGGGGTGTTTACTTTTGACTTATTGGGCTTAATGGCTTAATGGGCTTATTCGCACAGACATTTTAGGTTGTTTACTTAGAGCTTAATGGAAAAAACATTAACTTATTCGCACAGCCTCAAAACCACTCTTGTCCAGGTTCAGACAAGAAAATGACCAACCCTACCCTTTAGCCGCTGACGCTTGCCTTCCTTCACTACACCAATCTCTTCATAGAAACCTGCATCTCCTTTCTCCTGCACCCTCTATGGAGAAATCAACCATAGAAACCTGCATCGATTTCTCTTCATAGAAACCTGCATCTCCTTTCTCCTTTCTCCTTCATAGAAACCTGCATCGGTTTCTCTTTTCTGTGGAGAAATCAACTTCGACCTAAATGGTTCTCTTCACCCTAACGATACCTCATAGAATTAGATCTAAAGGGTTCTTTTCCAGCTCTCTCTCCCACTCCAAGCTTTCTCCGGCGAAAGCTTCTTCTCCGGCGGCGGCGGCGGCAGCGGCAGCGGCAGCGGCAGCGGCTCTCTTCTCCTTTTATGATTTTGCTTTTGGATTTTCAGTTGGAGATCGAATTGGGTCGGTGAAAAGGGTTACGAATGAAACGAATGTGTTCGTGGAATTAAACTTGGATGGTGTTGGTTCACCTGACAGCAGCACTGGAATTCCATTTCTTGATCACATGTTAGATGTTAGTATGTAGTACTGTTACAAACTTTTGAGCTTTTGTTGGTTTATGTTTACATTTGAATGAAAAACTTATCTGATCTTGTGGTTTGAACATACATTGAACATATATTGAACATACACTGTGGTTTGATTTCTGTGGTTTGGTATGTTGATTGTTGATACTCAGGGCTAAATCGGTCATTTTTGCTATTAAGACGGTTGATTCAGATAAAAAAGTAAACAACAACAACAATTTATCCAGACAGAAAAATTTAACCAGACAGACACATTTATCCATACAGGACTTAATGAAATTTTTGGTAAACAGCCCCTAAGACCTATATAGATAACGCTGTCTGTATGGATTAATCTGTACATAAGGGAAGGTTTTTGTTTGGGAGGGTTTTTTCATATAGGAAAGAAGCGTGTTTTTCTATTCATTAAAATTCATACCTGTAACAGTTCCAAATCCAATATCACTTCCCTTAGAAATTTCTAGATCCAATCCTGTCAAAAAACCGTAGAGAAATATGGCAGGTAAGATGTACGTAGACCTTAACTCTACCCAAAATAGTTGTTTCCGTGAAGACCCCCAGCTTGCAAAAATAGTTTGCATAAAGATTTTGGTGGAGCACATAGAGTTTCATAAAGTTTGTCAAAAACAATTGGAAGAAATTGAAAAGTTGACACCAAAAGGTAAATTTATAGGAGCTCCAAAATAAACCAAAAATAAAACATATACAACATGGCGATGGATCGTGTGAGAAGTTGAGGTTAACGTGAGAAGCGTGAGAAGTGGATCTAAGCCGCTGATCACTTTTAATTAAATGCTCTCCCATGAATTGCGCCTTAGAAGAGAATTGATCCGGTGCATCTCATCCTAACGTGCATCCATTCCTCATCCAACGGTTGATAACCTCTTCTCACGCTTCTCGTGTTAAACTCAACTTCTCACCGGACACAAACCTATACAACATATAGGGTGGACTTCGTACGATACCAAGTTTTTCCCCAATACTGTGTACCAACCAATTATAATTGGTAAGTGAAATCCTTCACCATGTACCAACCAACTGCACTTGGTACCAAATGTTTTTGGTTGGTACTGGTTTTGTACCAACTTCAAGCTACATGTATCAAAATTTGTCATTTTATTCCAATTTTGAGTTTCTAGGTAACACATGTTATGTTCAAAAGTTTTTTAATGCAAGGAATAAAGCTTGCAGACATTCAAATCTTCAAACAAAATAGTTCATAATACAATCTTTAGTATTCATACATAAAAAATCCAAAAAATAAGAAAAACTCCATCCGACCCAAAATAAATGTCCACAATGAAAATGACAAGGAGTGTGTAATTATTATACTTTTTAAGTAACTAAATGACACTTTTACCCTTAATAATAGAGAGAAATTTCTCCATCACATAATTATGGGTAAAACAGGAAAGTACACACTTAAGGTACTACCGTGGTATGCAACTTCCAATACCATGTACCAACCAAGTTTGCATACTTGGTATGGTACCACCAACCGACCATAATTGGTACCAATTAAATTGGTACTCGTTTATCTCGAGCGCGAGCGTAATAATTATCGAGCTCGAGTCGATCTCGAACAAAAAATAAAGCTCGTTTAACTTAACGAGTCGAGCTCCATAATACCAATGTTCGACTCGACTCATCGATTAAACTTTACGTGCCGAGTCAAGCCATTCGAGCATACACTTTTTCGAGCCAAACATATTTATATTTTTATAAATTATATAATAAAAAAATAAAAATCATCGATTTGAGTAAATAAATGAGTTAATCGATCTCGAATTCAAGCTCATTAACGAGTATCGAGCTCGAGCTCAAACATTGAAAAAATATTCGAGCTCGAGCTTGAGCCTGACTTTGAAAAAGTTAATCGAGCTCGAGTAGAGCTCGAGCCTGATATTATTTTTTCAAGCCGAGCTCGAATAACCTGCAACTCGACTCGGCTCGTTGACACCCCTAGGTATACATGTTGGCTGGTTTGGTTTGGTACAAAATCGTAGTTACAAAATTCAAGAATTCGTACCTGCAGCAGTTCCAAATCCAGTATTCTTTCCCTTGGAAATGTGTGGTTTAAGTGCTGTCAAAGAACCAAATAATGTCTATCAGCATCAAAAGACATGATCAACCTATCAAGATCTATGTCATGCATCAATATACAGCCCAAGCCCAAGCCCAAGCCCAATATTATGCTATATCATTTAAAAGGGGGTTAGAAGGGGTAATTAGGTAATTCTAAATAAATTGATAGTATAAATAAGGGTGTGGTGGGAGAATAGAGGTAGTCAGAAATTGGTGAGTTCTTTTGGGATAGACTAGCACTCTCGAATTGCTAGAGGTTCCGATCATTGTCTTCTGTTTTCGTTTTCATTAAATACAATTTGGCCAAATAATTCCTTTCTATTATTGTGTTTGTTTCACCCTGTTAGCCGGTTCATAACAATCTATTGTTGGTGGGAAATGATAAATTAAGGACATGGCAAAGGATCGTGTGAGAAGTTGAGGTTAACATGAGAAGTGTGAGAAGTGGATTTGAACTGTTGATCACTTTTAATCAAATGTCCTCCCATGAATTGCGGCTTAGAAGAGAATTGATCCGGTGCATCTTATCTTGGTGCATCTCATCCTAATGTCCATCCATTTCTCATCCACGGTTGATAACCACTTCTCACGTTAACCTCAACTTCTCACCGGAATCCAACCCTCAAGGACACTAGTTTAAGAATCTATCTACATTCACAGCCGTCAAAATTCATATTACTCCCTCCGTCCCAAAATAAATGTACACAGTTTTAGAAAGTGTAATTATTACACTTCTTAATTAACCAAATGACAATTTTACCCTTTATAATAGATGAAGTAATGCATTTCATAATTAAGGGTAAAATTGGAAAGTGGACACTTAATTTAAGACGAACTAAAATAAAAATGTGGCACTTGTTTTTGAGACGGAGGGAGTATAGTCAGTATACTTTAAAAAACGAAACGGTTTAGTTCCTTCTATTTCAGACACCATAAAATAATAAAGCCCAAATTCAAAATCCATATCCAACATCTATTCGTTACAATTCACACCTCTAGCAGTTGCAGTTGCAGTTGCAAGCTCCTTTCCTTTAGATACTCCTAGCTCAAATCGTATCAAAAAACCGACAAGGTATACTCTTATCAGTATTAAATGATAAATGGACACCAATTCAATAATTTACCTGCATTCAGTACTTAAGAAAATTCTTAACACTCCCTCCGTCCCAAAATAGATATCCACGATGAAAAAGGCAAACGTTTCTAGAACCGTGATTATACCACTTTTTAATTAACTAAATGACAATTTGACTCTTGATAATAAAGGAAATAATAAATTTCACCATCTCATAATTAAGGATAGAATTGGAAAGTAGAAACATACTTTTGAAAGTTGACACTTATTTTGGGACAAACTAAGGGGTCGTTTAGCCAATGCTTACCCGGTAAGCGCTTACCGTAACAGTCAACACTTTTACCTAACTTACCGGGTATGATTTTAGTCCATTAAAACGACATCTATGCAACACTTTTATCCGGTAAGCACTTACCGGGTAAGAGTTGTCACTCTCACTTACCAGGCAAGACTCTCGATCCTTGTCATTGCTCTTACCAGGTAAGATTCTCAATCCTTATCAATTTTCATGTTCAGACGATAAGATAAAATGAGCCCGTAAGCACTTACTGGGCAAACATTTAGTAAATGGCCCCCAAGATAGAAATGTGGACACCTATTTTGGGACGGAAGGAGTATATAATTTAAGAAAACAAAACAATCTGGTTCCTTTTGCTTCAGGCAACAAAGAATTTGACAGCCAAAATCAGACTTCATAATCAACATCTATTAGTTAGGATTCGTACCTGTAGCAGTATCGGATCCAGTCTCGATTCCCATAGGAATTTCATGTTCAAATCCTGTACAAAATGAAGAGGAAGACTGTTTATAAGCATCAAATGACATAGATCTACTGTTAGAATAGTAAAATGAAGCATACACACATTTATAAGTAGGAAACAACAAATTAAAGATAATATCACGTAGTTCGATGAAAAATTTTCCTACATCCATTGTCGTTACTAGGATTCTTATTACTCCCTCCGCCCAAAGTAAATGTCCACGGTAAAAATGCACAAAGTTTTAGAGATGTGTAACTATTACACTTTTTAATTAACTAAATGACAATTTTAATAATAGATGGAGTAATGAATTTCTCCATCTCATAATTAAGGGTAACCTGGAAACTAGACACTTACATTTTAAAATGGACACTTATTTTTGGGACAAACTATAATAAAACGACCCCTTAGTGTGGTTCAACAATTTGTCTACATTTATGTTCGATATTATGTAGTTAGTTCAGTAGTAAATCAAAAACAAAATAGCCTGGTTCGCTTTTGTAATAGGAATTCAGACAAAGCTGCATATCCAAACATCTCTTCATATACCTGTAGGAGTATCAGTTCCAGCCTCTTTGCCCTCAGAAATTTCTCCTTCAGATACTGTAAACAAAACAGACCAAAAGACCACATATCAGCATTGAAAAATATATACGCTCAAGGCATCAAAATCTACCATATACTCCCCCTTCACAAAATAAGTGTCAACGTTTCTATCTTAGTTTGTCGTTAACTTTCAAGTTTCAAAAGTGTGCACTTTCCAAATCTACCCTTAATTGTGAGATGGAATAATTCATTACGTCCACTATTATTAAGGGTAAAAAGGTCATTTAGTTGATTAAAAAGTGTAATTATTACACATTTCCAAGATTGTGTGCCCTTTTCATTGTGGAGATTTATTTTGGGACGAAGGGAGTAATTAACTTTGTCACTTACATTCGGGAGCTTCAACATCTTCAGAAATGTTTAGATTAACCAAGGATATTGATTCATCAAAATTCTTATAGGCACATAATGATGTGAACGGCCAACATTTTTCTAGATCTTTTTCGCGAACAGATGCAACAAACTCACTGCACACACAATTAGATTAGCGACCGTTAAAAAGATGCGTAATTTGGGCTTCTGTTGGCTCATATGAAAAATTGCAACTCGTTCACATGCTTTTATTTTTTTGAAGTATATGATATTCATATACCGCAAATTCAACAATTAAACTCACACACCCTCCTCACCTTTGGTGAGGTTTGTGTTGGGATGTAGGCTTCGGCCCACTAATCAGGAAAAGGGAGAGGCGCAGCCGGTCCTAGGCCCTCTACCCTAGTTTCCTTAATTAGGTGTTTACCCTATTTATGTTTGTCTATATATTGATCCCATTGTACTTGTAAACATTAAAGCAGAAATAAAGAAAACCCTAGTTGCCCCCGTGGATTAGCATGATCACCCTGATCGTGTGAACCACGTAAATTCTCGTGTTCTTTTCTTGCTTTCGGTTGTGTGCGTATTGTGTGTGTGTAACGTTTAATCTTAACAATTGGTATCAGAGCTTTAGGCTCGTGATCTGTTACACATCGCTGAAATCCTCACCGCTGCCAGCCGCCGCTGTCCGCCGCCGCTGTCTGTCAACCGCCGCTGCCGCCACCGCTACTGCTGTCTGCCGCCGCCGCTACTGCTGTTTGCAGTTGCCGCTGTTTGCCGCCGCTGTTCGCCGCCACTGCTGCTCAAAAGGTTTTTTGTTTCTGTTCCTTTATCGCCAACAACTTTACATTATCGATAAGACTGATTGCAAAGGTAGTGTTCAATAGAACAGCCGTCAAGTTCAGGCAGCCGGCCACTGCTGTGTTTGGACACTATTTTCAGTCTTGACTCGATTTGTAAACCCTAACAGTTTTGGGATAATGGCTGAGGACGGAAAAACCAAAATTGAGAAATTTGATGGACAAGATTTTGGATGGTGGAAGATGCAAATTGAGGATCTGCTGTGTCAGAAGGACTTGGATCAAGCCTTGACAGGAATAAAACCCGAGAAGATGGAAGACGCTGCATGGGCTGCTCTAGACAGAAAAGCCATAGTTGTTATCAGATTTACACTAGCCAAGAATGTGGCCTTTAACATTGTGAAGGAGACTACCGCATGTGGATTGATGAAAGCTTTGTCAAACATGTATGAGAAACCTTCTGCTTCTAACAAGGTATTTCTGATAAGACAGTTAGTAAACACCAGAATGAGAGAAGGTATGTCTGTTACCTCACACATTAATGATTTCAATACCATTATATCCCGCTTGTTATCTGTTGATATTAAGTTTGAAGATGAAGTCCAAGCTTTACTCTTGTTATCCTCGTTACCGGAAAGTTGGTCAGGAACGGTCACTGCCATTAGTGGTTCAGCTGGAACCTCTAAACTCACCTTTGAGGGCATACGTGACTTCATCCTAGGAGAGGACATAAGGAGACGAAGTTCTGGAGAATCATCTAGTGCTTTGCTAAGCACTGAAGGGAGAGGTAGAAAGACAGAAAGAGGTAATGGCAGAGGTAGATCAAAGTCTAGAAAGAGGAGCCAGTCAAAACCAAGGAAAGACATCCAATGTTGGAAGTGCAAAGAAACTGGGCACTTCAGAAACCAGTGCCCTAAACAATCAGATGGAAACAGAGAGGTGAACGCAGCAACTGATGATTCAGAAGATGCCCTTATCTGTTGTGTTGAGAATACAGCAGAGTCTTGGATCATGGATTCCGGTGCATCTTTTCATGCTACCTTCAGCACGAAGATGATGAAGAATCTACGGACAGGTAACTTTGGTAAAGTCCGTTTGGCTGACCATCGCACTCTTGATATCACAGGAATAGGTGACACAGACATAAAGACTTCATTGGGTACCATTTGGACATTGAAGGACGTTCGGGTCGTTCCCAGCCTTAAGAAAATGTTGATTTCTACTGGGCAGTTGGACGACCAAGGATTTAGAACTACCTTTGGTGATGGGCAATGGAAGGTTGTCAAAGAAAACCTTGTAATTGCCAGGGGTAAAAAGCGAGGCACCTTATACATGGTTGAGGTTCCTGACGACGAGGTGAATGCAGTGACCACCGAGCTGAATCCTTCCAGATTGTGGCATCAACGTCTCGGCCACATGAGTGAAAAAGGAATGAAGATGCTCTTTGCCAAAGGAAAGCTTCCTGATTTGAAAAAGGTGGATACAGAGTTCTGTGAACCCTGTGTACTTGGCAAGAAAAAAAAGGTATCCTTTGTGAAGACGGGTCAGACGCCGAAAGCTCAGAAATTAGAGCTTGTTCACACGGACGTTTATGGACCAACACCAGTCTCTTCCTTGGGAGGATCGAACTACTATGTGACCTTCATCGATGATTCAACACGCAAGGTATGGGTTTACTTTCTTAAGAATAAGTTTGATGTTTTCAATACTTTTAAGAAATGGAAAACTGCTGTTGAATTGGAAACTAACCTGAAGGTAAAGTGCTTGAAGTCGGATAATGGTGGGGAATACATCAGCACAGAGTTTACTGAATATTGTGCTGAACATGGCATTCGGATGATAAAGACAGTTCCAGGCACTCCTCAACAGAATGGAGTGGCAGAAAGGATGAACAGAACTTTGAATGAAAGGGCTAGAAGTATGAGACTTAATGTCGGGCTTCCAAAGACGTTCTGGGCTGATGCAGTTAACACTACAACTTATCTTATCAACCGAGGAATATCAGTACCATTGGGCTTCAAGATACCAGAGGAAGAGTGGAAAGGTGAAGCAGTAAAGTATGAACACTTGAAGGTGTTCGGATGCAGTGCCTATGATCTGAAGAAAGATGGTGACAAGTTGGATGCAAAAGCCAAGAAATACACCTTCATTGGATATGGCTCAGATAGCATGGGCTACAGGCTTTGGGACTTTGAAAGCAGAAAGGTAGTCAAAAGCAAACATGCAACGTTCAACGAAGCTGAACTTTATAAAGACAGGAGCACAGTAAACTCAAATGATCAGAAAGAACAAGCTGAGTTTGAAAGTGATGACATCAGAATCAGAGGGCCAGAAGATACTCAGGATAGTGGGAGCATTGAGCCTGATTTTCAGAATAATGATGAGTCTGAAGATGTTCATGAAGACACTGTCAACAGTGAAAGCTCAGAGGATGAAGAAGAAACATCTTCTCCAGAACAGCCTCAGCCAGTTGAATCACACTGGGTCAGGAGATCCACCAGAGTCTCTAAGCCTCCTGAAAAATACAATCCATCAGTCAATTATCTTCTTTTGACTGAGAATGGTGAACCAGAAAGTTACTCTGAAGCAGTTAAGCTGAAAGATTCGTTGCAGTGGGAGCATGCAATGAAAGAAGAAATGGGATCTCTAAACAAGAACCAAACTTGGGTTTTAACCAAGCTTCCGCAAGACAAAAGAGCGTTGCAGAATAAATGGGTATTCAGAATCAAGGAAGAGCATGATAGGTCTAAACGGTACAAAGCCCGTTTAGTGGTCAAGGGTTTTCAACAGAAAAAAGGGATTGATTTCAATGAAACTTTCTCTCCAGTGGTGAAAATGACCACCATCAGATTGATCCTGAGTATTGTAGCTGCAGAGGGCTTACATCTAGAGCAGCTAGATGTCAAGACAACATTTCTACATGGTGACCTTGATGAGGATATCTACATGGCACAACCTGAGGGGTTTCAGGTTGCTGGTAAAGAAGACTGGGTCTGCAAAGTGAAAAGGAGCTTGTATGGTCTAAAACAAGCACCCAGGCAGTGGTACTTGAAGTTTGATGACTTCATGGAGAGGACCGGGTACAGAAAATGTGAGACGGACCATTGCTGTTATGTGAAGAAATTCAAGGGCTCCTATATCATTCTACTTCTCTATGTAGATGATATGCTGATTGCAGGTGCTGATATAAAAGAGATCAGCAAGTTAAAGAAACAAATGTCTGAAGAATTCGAGATGAAAGACTTGGGTCCAGCCAAACAGATACTCGGTATGAGCATTACTCGAAACAAGAAAGATGGATCTTTGACACTATCCCAAGAGAAATACATCGGGAAAGTGTTAGAAAGATTCAAGATGAATGATGAGAAGACAAAACCTAGAAACACACCTTTGGGAAGTCATTTCAGGCTTACCAAAGATCAGTCTCCTAGATCAGAAGATGAGAAAGCAGATATGGCTAAAGTTCCTTACGCATCTGCTATTGGTAGTCTCATGTACGCCATGGTTTGCACGAGACCAGACATAGCCCATGCCGTCGGGGTTGTTAGTCGTTTTATGTCAGATCCGGGAAGAGAACATTGGCAAGCAGTCAAATGGTTGCTCAGGTATTTGAAGGGTACTTCAAAGTTGGGATTATGTTTCAAAGGTAAAGATTCAGTTCTCAGAGGATATACTGATGCTGATTTGAGTGGATGCAAAGAGACATTTAAAAGCACTACAGGGTACGTCTTTACAATGGGAGGAACAGCAGTTAGTTGGATGTCCAGACTTCAGAAAAGTGTAGCCTTATCAACAACAGAAGCTGAATACATGGCAGTTGCTGAAGCCAGTAAAGAGCTAGTGTGGTTACAGGACTTTCTTGAAGAACTTGGGAAAAAGCAAGCTGATTACTCGTTATACTGCGACAATGAGAGTGCAGTGAAACTAGCTAAGAATCCAGTCTATCATGGGAAAACAAAGCACATTGGAAGGAAATATCATTTTGTCAGAAATTTGATCCGTGATGGTACGATAAATTTGACGAATATCTCAGGTGCAAAGAATCCAGCAGATATGTTCACCAAATCTGTGACGCTGGATAAGCTGAAGTTCTGTATGACTTCAGCTGGCCTTCAGGAATAGTGTTGAGAAGGCAGGTGGCAACTAAGGGGGAGCTCAAGCTCAGTTGGTGTTTACAGAAGTACAGAGGAGTGCAGGTGTTCGTGTTTCGAAGCCTCCAAGTGGGAGATTGTTGGGATGTAGGCTTCGGCCCACTAATCAGGAAAAGGGAGAGGCGCAGCCGGCCCTAGGCCCTCTACCCTAGTTTCCTTAATTAGGTGTTTACCCTATTTATGTTTGTCTATATATTGATCCCATTGTACTTGTAAACATTAAAGCAGAAATAAAGAAAACCCTAGTTGCCCCCGTGGATTAGCATGATCACCCTGATCGTGTGAACCACGTAAATTCTCGTGTTCTTTTCTTGCTTTCGGTTGTGTGCGTATTGTGTGTGTGTAACGTTTAATCTTAACAGTTTGAACCCCTGACCTCCTACGAGGACAAAGGTTCCCATACCGTTAGGCCAAAGGCCCTTTGGTCACATGCTTTTATTTATTTCATACAAAAGTGTCAAACAAGAGCATTATCTACGTTTAGGTCCCACGTTATTTCCTTTTCCTTAAACCAAACAAACCCAGTAAATCACATGTGAAGTGGAGTCTCAGGAGGATAAGATGTACGCAGCCTGTCCTCTACGCCAAGGGGTAAAAGAGACTATTTCCGTGAAGACTCCCATCTTGTGGAAAAAAATTGTACATGGGTATTACGTGGTTCCACAATTTGCCCACTAACACACGTCTTTCTAGAATCTCATTACTCCCTTCATCCCGAAATAGGTCTTTCTATATTATTTCAAAATAAGTTTCATTTTCAAAAGTAAGTGTCTACTTTACAACTCTACCCTTAATCATGAGATGAAGAAATTAATTACTCCCTCAATTATCAAGGGTAAAATTGTCATATAGTTGATTAAAAAGTGTAATAACTACACAATTCTAAAACTGTCTTTTTCATTGTGGACATTTATTTTGGGACAGAGGAAGTATATTTTATGTATCTCATTTTTAAGAAGAAAACTGGACACTACAAAGATAAGATCATACGACAGGAACATTATTAGTGTTCAATGGTTTTCTTACATGGTTGGATCCACAAATTCATATATTTTTACATTCCAAATCAAGATACAAATCCAAGCCCCCAACACAAGATGCGGTAGTCACTATTCACATGTGCATTTAGAAACAAAATCTTCATGTTTAATTGTAAAATAGATGTTAATGAAGACATGCTTAAAAATGCTAATTTCAAATCCACACATACCGAATGGGAAAGTTCTTGAATCCAATTGTTTCCCTGGCTGCTTTGGGATCCATCTCCATATCAAGAATGTAAACCGGAGTAAACCGCTAGAAACTTGAAAACCCTACAACACAATTTGGGCAAAAAAAGAGATCGGTACCAAATATAAATAAAACTATGTGCATTGAGTGATCGTCAAAACGTAAATTAATTAACGATCACACCAACTTATAGAAACTCCATATCATCGTATTGAACTACTCAACATAAAAATGGAACAAATAATTGTATAACACTTGAGAAGAGCTTGCTTCTTGCACTCGCAACCCTTTCTACAAGAAATTTCTTTGATCAACCTTCCATTCTTGATCAACTTTATCGATTTGAATGAAAACTAGTGCAAAAAGTAACATTATGAAGTTAAAGCAATGAACACACATACACACACTGCAACAGCCCGCCAATGCCCTAATTAAACCCTAGATCGTAAGACGGAGAGTCGGAGATCAAATTGGAGAGATCCGAACTCACCTTTTCTCAAATGTGGTTATTTCAAGGTTCTGATGGATTCAGATAATCAATGTTTGAGATGAGAGAGCATTCATAGATATTATTGGTTCTATTGATAAAAGGGGGTTTTCGGTGATTTTGAGTTTGCACGGAAGACCTAGTTCACCAAAGGTGTATATTGGATTGGACGGACGAGATTAAGCAACGGGTGAAAGAATTATGGAAGATTTTAGGGCTTTAAATTGAGATGGGTAGTTTAGTAATTTACCAAGTTTTGTCTGTCTTGTTCCGCCTACCAAACACACCCCTTAGGACTCACGACAAGGCTAAACCACTAATACAACTAGGGCATTTGGCGCTAGCAAATGACATACTCAAAATGGCTCAAAAATGCCACACATACATAAAATCATGCCATCTTGTTGACCCATAACGCAAATACACCGTTTTTCGCTTTAGGTACTAACACTTACCAAATCAAGTAATGAGTACAAAAGGCACTCTACACGAAACACATTATAAATGCATCGTAACGGTCTAAAATGTAGAAAAAAGACATTAACAAAAAGGCAACATGATATGTGTAAATGGATCATTCAACAAATTGGAAGCAAAAACTTCATTACATAATCAACCATTTATGCACATAAAAAAGTGATTCAAGAATTGATACAATCATACTCAAGTTCACAAATACAATATGGGTAAATGGATAATTCAAAATCAACCATTTATGGACGCAAAAAAGTGATTCACAATCAAATTAATACAATCATACTCAAGTTCATAAAGATAATATGGGTAAATGGATCATTCAACAAATAGGAACCGGATTCATTACATAATCAACCATTTAAGCACATAAAAAAGTGATTCAAAATAAACGCAGCGAGTTCACCATGGTCACATTCATATATATACATGCAATATAAAAGAGACGAACAAATAAAAACCCACCTCATGTGTTAGACCTCGGTTGAAGCGTTTAATGGATTTCGTGAAGAAATAAATGCGGCACTGCAAGGACATGCCTCGACGCGCAAAAAGAAAGCCAAAGTCTCAGCTTGCGGCACTCAAGAGAAAGTGTCTTGTTGCATTGACTTGTGGTTTCTTGGTTGTTTTATGAAAAAATGTCTAAAGGGGCTAACAAGTAAAAGTTTTTGGCCCATGTGATTATTTACGATAATAACCCCCAACTCCGTATGCTCACAACTCACCAACAATCCCCACAAGAACACAACCCATCTTTAAAATGATGATATCGATTCACATCTCTAAACATGATCTCCCTTTCGGTGATCTTCGATATGAATTTGATCGCATCATGGCAATCCTCACAAACCCGAAGGTTTTTTGTGATCAAAAGTTTACTCTGATCGGGCGTACTAATCAGTCCAAACGCAATCGCCAGCCGCTCGCTATGACGACACACCATTCTCGTCTTTTCATCATCATCGACATCATGAAACACGGGTGCGGTATTTGGCACATATCCCGCTTTGATCATCAATTTCTCGACCCTTTCTAGTTCCGCATTTATTTCATCGCGCATCGGATGAGAGATGTCGCCGGAAAGAAACGCATGTGTTTTGTTGTTCACTTCGATCCAACTACAAGCGATATCTTTCTTTATTTTTTTATTCGTCATTAAATCTCGTAGTTTTGCCACTCCTTCCCACCTCCCGGATTGTGCGTAAATGTTTGACATAATCACATAGTTCCCGGGTTCGTCTGGTTCGAGCTCGATTAGCTTCTCTAACGCGAGTTCACCAAGCTCGACGTTTTTGTGAATCTTGCACGAGTTTAGCAGCGCACCCCAGATGCCGGAATCTGGTTTAATGGTCATATTCTTGATCAGATTATAAGCTTCATCTAATCGACCGTAATGGCCAATTAGATCAACCATAGACGAATAGTGTTGAACGGTAGGTGTTATTCGATATTCATGTGTCATTGATTCAAAGAACTCCCGCCCTTCGGTTAGTAAACCGCCATGATTACAGGCCGAAAGAACGCCCACGAAGGTAATATGATCGGGTTGGGCTTCACGAGCCATCTTTTTGAACAAATTGAGCGCTTCCATAGCATGACCATGCATTGCATACCCAGTGATCATAGCATTCCAAGAAACCACCCTCTTTTCTGTTAACCGTTCAAAGAGATTTCTGGCTACCGTTAAAGAACCGCTCTTTGCATACATATCAACAAGTGCGGTTTTCACTTTATCCTGAAATTCAAACCCTTGCCTCCAGCTATAACCATGAAGCTCTCTCCCTTGTGGGAAGGCCGCCGTGTCAGCGGCGGCGGAAATGGCAGTGACAAGAGTCGCAACGGTCGGTCGCACTCCGTTTACCGCCATTTCACCACACAGAATCAAACAGTTTTTCGGATGCCCATTCTGGGCATAAGCAGCAAGCATGGAATTCCACAAAACAACATCTCTCTCATGTATTTTATCAAACACCTCGCGTGCACTACCAACATTACCACACTTTGCATACATATCAATCAAAGCCGCACCCACAAAAACATCCGTCTCCCACCCGGTTCTCACCACATGATCATGAACATCCCGCCCCACACCAATCGCACTAAGATTCGAGCATGCTTTAAGAACAAACGGGAATGTAAAATTGTCAGGGACAACCCCATTCTCAATCATTTCATAGTATAGCGAAACCGCAGCATTGTAAGGACCGTTCCAAGCATACCCACGAATCAAAACGTTCCAAAGAAAGACATTTCGTTTAGAAATTCTATCAAACAGTTGGTGGGCATTGGACACATAGTTGCAGGAGCAGTACAAATCAACAAGTTTAGTAGCTAATATAGTGTCATATCCTAAACCAATAAGGCAAAGATGTGCGTGAAGTTGTCTACCTGGCTGGATCGCCCTTCTAGCAATGAAGCTTTTTAGGATGGATTGATAGTCCAATGGCGAGCGATTGGTCAGGTGAAGCTTCGGAGGAAGATGGCGAGGGTGGGTTGTCTGTGATACGTGTGAATGATGTAAAGATCGGTACTGATAACGAGAACTCAGTGAAGAACTAGAACCAATGAGGGTGGCAAGAGATCTCTTGACTTTTGCTGTCGCTTGAACTCGATTCAGCATTTGAGCACTGGTGTGGCTGGCACACGTAGGTTGTTTTATAGGACTCACTGCACACAATTAGATTAGCGACCGTTAAAAGAATTTGTAAGGGGCTGTTTGTTTACCTCTTAATGGTTCCATTAAGAGGCAACCTCTGAATCGTTCAGAGATGAATCTTGTTTGGCAAAAAAAAAGTCTGCCTCTTAATGGTTCCAAAACCCTCTTAATGATTTAGCATCTTGGGCCACCCTTAACCATTCAGCACCCTGATTTCATTCTAAACAAATACCAAAGAACCATATTTCATTTTGCACTATATCATAAAAGCCTCTTAACCATTCTGACCTCTTAATCATTCTGCACCAAACCATTCAGCAACTGCCAAACAGCCCCTAATTTGGGCTTCTGTTGGCTCATATGAAGAATTGCAAATCGTTCACATGCTTTTATATATTTAATACAAAAGTGTCAAACACAAGCATTACTACGTTCTAGGTCCCATGTTATTTCCCTTTCCTTAAACCAAACAAACCCATAAATCCCATGTGAAGTGGAGTCTCGGGAGGACAAGATGTACGCAGCCTGTCCTCTACCCCAAGGGGTAAAAGAGACTATTTCCGTGAAGACTCCCAGCTTACGTAAAAAAATTGTACCTGGGAATTATGTGGTTCCACAATTTGCCTAAGTACAGACGTGTTTCTAGAATTTCATTACTCCCTCCGTCCCAAAATCTGTCCATGTTTCTATATTATTTTGTCCCAACACAAGTGTTTTCATTTTCAAAAGTGTCTACTTTACAATTCTACCCTTAATTATGAGATGGTCATGTACTTTACAATTCTACCCTTAATTTCAAAAGTGTCCCAAAATCTGTCATGTAGTTGATTAAAATGTGTAATAGATACAGAATTCTGAAATTGTGTCTTTTTCATTGTGGACATTTCTTTTGGGACGGAGGAAGTATATTTTACATATCTCATTTTTAAGAAGAAAACCGGACAATACAAAGATAAGACAGGAACATTGTTACTGCTCAGTGGATTTCTAACAAAGTTGCATCCACAAACTCATATATTTTTACATTCCAATTCAGGGTAGACATCCAAGCCCCCAACACAAGGTGAGGTAGTCACTATTCACATGTGCATTTAGAAACAAAATCTTCATGTTTAATTGTAAAATAGATGTTAATGCCGACATGCTCAAAAATGCTAATTTCATATCCACACATACCGAATGGGAAAGTTCTTGAATCCAATTGTTTCCCTGTCTGCTTTGAGATCCATCTCCATATGAAGAGTGTAAACCGGAGTAGATTTGCCTCAACCGCTAGAAACTTGAAAACCCTAGGACACAATTTGAGCAAAGAAGAGATCGGTGCCAGATATAAATAAAACTATCAGCATTGGGTGATACATAAAATTACGCCATCTTCTGGACCCTCGAAGCAAATACGCCGTTTTTCGCTTGGGTACTAACATTTACCAAAACTAACTACAAGAAATCAAGTGATGAGTACAAAATCAACACTCTTCACAGAACACATAAACAAATAATTGTAAGAAACAAAGCACAAAAAGGTAACACAATATGTGTAAATGGATCATTCAACAAATTGAAAGCAAAAACTTCATTACATAATCAACCATTTGTGCACATGAAAAAGTGATTCAAAATCAAATTGATACAATCATACTCAAGTTCACAAATATAATATGGTAAATAGATCGTTCAACAAATCGAAACCAGCTTCATTACATAATCAACCATTTATGGACACGAATATGTGATTCAAAATCAAATTGATACAATCATACTCAAGTTCACAAAGACAATATGGCAAAATGGATCATTCAACAAACAGGAACCAGATTCATTACATAATCAGCCATTTATGCACATAAAAAGGTGATTCAAAATCAAATCGATACAATCATACAGAACCAAAGCTCAAGTTCACAAACACGATATGGATAAATGGATCATTCAACAAATTGGAACTCCATAGGGAAAAACTTAATGCATAATCAATCATTTATGCACGTAAAAAAGCGATCCAAAATAAACGCATCAAGTTCACCATAGTCATATAATTACATGTACAACCAATATAAAAAAACATGAACAAAGAAAAACTCACCTCATGTGTTAGATCTTGGTTGAAGCGTTTAATAGTTTTCGTGAAGAAACAAACGCAATGCAAAACCCTTGGAAAGATTTTGATCTTCGCGGAGAAACCTTTCAGATTTTAGAATTTGGGGGTAATATTTGGAAATCGGTAACAGTAAATTGTGTAGATTGTACTGAAGAAACCCGAAATTGTTCGGTTTAGAGAGAGAACGATCGCGAAGTGATTGTGCTTGAAATATTACAACAGATTTTAACTTCAAATTCCTAAGGGAAACTCCAAATCCATTAATCTAGTGATGTTTTTGGATGAAATGGAATGGTTGACCAAGAGTTTGGTTGATAGAATTGGAACGAAATCTATTAAAGTAATTTGAATTTGTTTGTTTGATTCATATAACGTAGCTTTGAAATTAAAATTAATTTATTATAAATGATTAAAATACCCTTTTTGATAAGTTTTGATTTTTTAAAACAAAAAATTCTTTAATGAAATAATTATCAAATATATATTTTTCTCTAAAAATACTTTAATAAAATATTTTTTAAATATTTTAATGTGCAAAAAAAATATAATATACACAACTCAGATAAAATATATTGTCAAACAAACAAAATTATAATTTGAAAAAATAAAATATATTTCGAGAAAATAAAAAAATTATTAAATTATATTATATAAAATTAAATTAAAATTAAAATATAAAAATAAAATCAAAATATAAAATAAAAACCTAAAGTATTAAATTAAATTATGTTATATTTAAGTTAAAGGGTATATTTGGAATTATGAAAATACAACATTCCATTAACTCTAATTCCATCAAAATCCTTCAAGATTGCTAAGGAATTTCAAATTCACTTATTTATGGAATCTGGTGGAATTGGACATTCCTTTCCGTCGAAAAAAATGAACCAAACGAAAGAATGGAATTCGGTCAATGAAACTCGACATTCTAATTCCATCAGAATCCGTGAACCAAACGCCCCAAATTTCCAAGGAAACGAATATCGGATTTGAAACTGCATGAATTCTACTGAATTAGTAGATTTGTTGTGATGAATTAAAACCTAGAGTAAATTACGAATTTTGTCCCTGGAGTATGTGGATTTTTACATAATTGGTCTTTAAACTTTATTTATTACGTAAAATGAAAAAAATGTAACCTAATTGCTATCTCATCCTTTCTCGCCGTCCTCTCTTTTCACTTTGTCTTCCCCATCGCATCGCAGCACCCTCCTTTCTTTTCCATTCTTCTTCTCCATCGCAGGACCCTCTCCTCTCTTTTCCATTGCAAACGAAATAGATCCAGCAGCAAGGGTTTGAAGGCGATGAAGGAGAAGCAAATCGAGAGAAACAAATCCTTGATCGGTGAAGGAGTTCCTGACGAAGAAATCAATCAGAGAAGAAGCAAACAAGTCTTCCTGACTAATGTTGCCTTCGTCGATTGCACACTGACCCAGTTCGATTTTGCCTTCGTGATTGCACACTGGATGTTCGTCGATTGAAGACGAAGGTGGTTCTGCATGTTTGTGATCGAGCGAGAAAACGAGAAGGGGAGAAGGTCGCTGCTGTGATCTGTGGTGGTGCGTGCGCCGACAGTAGCCGACGATGGTCACCGGAGTCTGGACAAGGTGGCCGGAATTGGTACTGGTCGGCGTTGAATTGGTGCTGGTCGGCGATGAATAAAATGGGGGTATTATTGTCATAAACTAAAATAGAGATGGAATGGATTTCAATTCCATGGCTTTTATGAAGGAATGGTGAATTCCTTAATGGGAGGGAATTCAGGAAATCAATTCCATTCCATTGCAAACCAAACAGCAAAATGGAATTTGGTCAATGGAATTAACCATTCCAATTCCATCCAATTCCTTCGGAATCCGCCCAACCAAACGCAGCCTTAGGGTATGCATCTTTACACGCCACACGGATTTGATCAAATTGCGCTAACGCCTAACAGTACCCACCATCTCTGTTAAGTCTGATGGTATTTACGTCTTTTTCCCTTTTTTTCATGATTGTTTTTATTTCTCTTTCATTTGCTTGAATACTAATACTCTCTATTTAGAAAAAAAAAATTATTATTGACAACCATCAATTGTTTCTACACAGAACTCGCCTTCAAGGACAACAATACTTATCGGGATGTCACTTACCTTATTAGTTGAGGATGACAACGACCAAGAATTCTTACCTGGTAAGAGACATAGCAAAGATCGAGAATCTTACTCAGTGAGGGAGAATACTCTTACTCGGTAAGAGTTGATAGGGTAAAAGACGTTTACTAACAATCATTTTTACAATGATCGATGACTCTTGTCGGTAAACGTTTGGTAAACGACCCCTAAGTTGTTTATTGTTTGTTGATGTACCTTGACATAGGATGCAATTAACATAATGGGAAAGCCGTGATTGTGGGTGTTCTAATGTGTGATATAGAACAGGATCCCAAGATTTCTGGGCTCAATTACAATTTACATATACCTTTACCCAATTGTACATGTTTTAATCTTTAGTCCAATTATAATGCTTAAGGATTTTTGCCTTTTTAGCTGATTTGACAATTTTCAATTCCAGTCATCGAATAATTATTTTATTTAAATGAATTTTACATGTTATATTGTCATTTTAAGACATTTGTATTGTTTATAATATAATATACAAGATAAACTTTTATATTTTGATTTATGTAATTCAATATAGTCTTGGTAAAGGTGCATCAACCTTAAAAAAATTGAAACAATCAACATAAAGGATAGTGGCCCTTCAGTGACCAAGAACATCTCCAACAACTATGTTAAAATGGAGAAAAGATGGACTTTAACATTTTTGTTGTTCCAACAGCTATGCTATCCTATATGCTAAAATAGAAAAAATATGAGAGAAATTGTAAAAATCTCTAAATTTAGAGAAATCTCTAAGAAATTATTATTTTAATACTCCCCACCAATAAGATGTGTTGAAATAAATGTTTATGAGAGATAAATAATATTTTATTGTATTGAATATTTTGATAATATAGTTCAGTTAGAATGGTTAAAATAAAGTAGTTGTTAGAGTTGAATGCAATCTTTTTTAAAGATTTTGATTTTCAATACTTTATTCGAGGAATATTTAACATAGATGTTGAAGATGCTCTAACAAGCATAGGCGGATTCACATACGGGCTAAGGGGTCATGTGCCATAGCTAGAATTTCATGTCCTGATGTACTTGGAAAAATTTACGACACTTAAATAATTATGAAATACAAAAACATACCGTAAAACGTTGCAACTAGATCTAGTATTTTTTTAGACTTTTGTATAATTACTTTATACCATTGCTGCAAATAAACTTTACTGGCCTCAAAATCTCACGTTAAATGCCTTTCCCACCAATAAAAATAAAACACATCAAATTTTTATTGAACATCTACTTAGAAAGGACGAGATTTTATACCACAAAAAGGAGTTTTCATCGTCACCCTTGTGTTCATTAGCTATGTAATGCAACATCCGGTTCATTTATGATGATCAATTACTTCGACCAAATCTTGTTGGGTTAGCTCAACTGCCAATAAGGCTTAGGCGGGGGATCCTAAAGTGAGCCCGAAGCCATTTCGAACTTTAAAGTGAGGAAATCACGGAACAAGGAGATCAGACTTGTAAAAGTACAATGACGACATCATAAAGGTCCAGAAGCGACTTAGGAGTTGGAATCGAAAATGAGGGCGAAGTACCCGCATCTTTTCCAATAAGGAATTCCAGGGACGAAATTCTTTTAAGGTGGGAGTGTTGTAACAACCGGATTTCTAGCTAAGATTTGAGAATTTGGTGGCCAATGTCTAAATAAGAGAAAGTTATAAAAAGGGACCTTTTTGCAATTTATGGGAGATATAAATAGGGTACAGATCCCTAGGTTTTCAAAACTGATTTCATTATTCTCCTGGTGTTGGCGGCGTAGAAGAGAAGCGGGAAAGAAAGAGGAAACTATTTGGCATTGAATTCAATAGGAGGAGCTCAAATCTGGTAAGCAATCGATTTCCATATATATTTTCTGCCTAATAGATGTCCGGTAATCCTTTTTTTGAGTTTTTCTTATTGGATGTGTTAGAGTATTAATGTCAATATGTATAGTTCGGGTTCCTTTCTGTAATTATGTGTAACTTCTCTTTGTATAAATAGTCTCTTAGGGTTTCATTATTAGGTTAGACACTTCACTTGTAAACACTCTCTCATTATATGAAAACGGCCGATTCAGCCATCTCGTGTGTCTCTCTATCAATCGACTCTACTATTCTAACATGGTATCAGAGCTGTAGGTAAGTATCCTCAGCCATCTTCCAGATCTGCATTTTATTACTTTTCTCTTTATTTTGTTGCACTCCTTTTTGCTCCGAAAAACCATTCTCTACTGGTTTTTTGACAAAACACCAAGTTATAAAGTTCCCCAGAATAGTGTCACGAACATGCGTACCAATTTTCAGCCAAAACCGACCTGTTTTGAAAACTCGAGTCAAGAACACCTTGCGATTCATCTATATCGCAACCCTCAGACTCATCTATATCGCAACCCACAAACTCATCTATATCGCAACCGACCATTGCGACTTGCCTCTATATCGCAACCGACCATTGCGACTTGCCTCAAATCGCAACCTTCACTTGCGACATCAGCCTCAAATCGCAACCTTCACTTGCGATATCAGTCTCAAATCGCAACTCTTACTTGCGATATCAGTCTCAAATCGCAACGCTTACTTGCGATATCAGCCTCAAATCGCAACCTTCACTTGCGATATCAGCCTCAAATCGCAACCTTCACTTGCGATATCAGCCTCAAATCGCAACCTTCACTTGCGATATCAGCCTCAAATCGCAACCTTCACTTGCGATATCAGCCTCAAATCGCAACCTTCACTTGCGATATCAGTCTCTAATCGCAACCCTCACTTGCGACACTTTCAGTTATCACAATCTTCAGTTAGCCGTGACAACCTACCACAACCTACCAGAACCTCTTCAGTTAGCCGTCAGATGGCTCTCAATAGCCAGTCTCAATACAGTGACTGCACGTTTTGTCACTCTACTTCTCATCTTCTTCTCAACTGCCCAATTCGAAAATGTCGCTGGTGCGGGATCACACAGCCACGACACTATGGGTCAGACTGTCTAAAACATCCAAGGAACTCAGGTAATCAACGGCACTCCCGTAATCTAAGGCAACTGCGTACTCAGTCCTTTGTTGCATCAATCACTCCAGACTCCTCTACACCGCCAATTCAGGCACTGCATAACAACAACTCAGCACCTGACCTCATGGCACTCATGCGCCAAAACCAAGACCAAATAAAGCGACTTATGACAGGTTCTATGGGTATGCATAACACCAACTCATCACCTATGCATAACACCAACTCTTCACCTGACTCTGTGGCACTCCTGCGACAAAACCAAGACCAAATAGAGCAACTCATGACAGGTTCTATGGGTATGAATTCTCAGTGCAATATCTCAACACCAGGCAATCCTTGGCTATTTGACTCTGGTTATTGTAACCACATGACACCTAAGGCTGACGGGTTTATCTCAAAGCAAACCTCCAGCATGTACTCATCAGTCCGCACTGCGGATGCCACTCGTTTACCCGTATCTTTCAGTGGAACTGTATCTACCACCAACCTTCAATTACCTGATGTGCTACATATTCCAAACTTATCTCTGAGTCTGATTTCTATCACTCAACTTATGGAATCCGGCCTAATTGTTTTGTTTCATCCTACTGGTTGTGTTGTGCAGGATCCAAAGACCAAGCAGATCCTTGGAGTAGGCCGTAAAGTTGGTCGGATGGTTGAAGTGGCCTACCTCCGTCTCCCCTTACAATCCTCGAATCATGTTGCCTTTGTTTCCAGTACCCCTTTCCTTTGAATTATGGCATAAACGCCTAGGACATCTATCTCTAGCTAGGATAAAACTGTTAGCTAGTTCAGGACTGTTAGGCAACACCTCTTCTGAAAACGTTTCTTGCTTATCCTGTCAACTTGGCAAACATCATGCCTTACCTTTTCAACTAAATGAATTTAATTCTGCTTCCCCTTTTGACCTCATTCACTCTGATGTTTGGGGACCAGCACCACATCCATCCATGGGTGGTTATCGATACTTCGTTATCTTTATCGATGATCACACACGTTTTACATGGATACATCTCATGAAACATCGCTCCGAACTACCCCAAATCTACATCACCTTCGCCCATATGATCCTGACCCAGTTTTCCAAACCTATAAAGATTCTTCGAGCAGATAATGCTATGGAATACAAAGAATCTTCTCTCCTCTCTTTTCTTCGATCTCAGGGTACTCTTTCTCAGTACTCCTGTCCAGGCACCTCTCCACAAAATGGACGTGCTAAACGTAAACATCGCCACATCCTCGATACTGTTCGTACTCTATTAATCTCAGCCAAGTGTCCAGAACGTTTTTTGGGGCGAAGCTGCCTTCACGACTGTCTACACCATCAACCGTCACCCGACTCCCATCCTCAATCAAAAGTCTCCCTATGAAGTGCTCCATGGGGTCTCCCCTGCATATGACCTCCTAAAAGTATGGGGTTGTGCCTGCTTTGTTCAGTTGCAACCTCATGAACACACCAAACTTGAACCTCGTTCTCGATTATGCTGCTTTCTTGGCTATGGTATTGAACACAAAGGTTATCGTTGTTGGGATCCAGTCTCTAAAAGACTACGTATATCCCGTCATGTCACATTCTGGGAACATCTTCCCTTATCAACAGTGTCCAAATTTCAAGACATACCCAATCCTTCCACTTCCTTCCTTACTGATAACTCTATCTCTTTGGACTCCCTCCAATTAGATTCCATGCTGACCTCACCATCTGTCCCACCTCCTTCCAACTCACCTCCATCTGAGTCTTATTCTGTACCATCCGTTCCACCTCCTTCTGCTTCTTCTCAACCGGAACCTTCATCTGTTCCATCTGAACCTTCACCTGACCCACCTGTGCCATCTGATCACGATCAATCATCTGCACCAACTCCAAGTACTACTTCTGAGCCATCTGCTGAGTCTATGGATCCTAGCTCCTCTCAACCACAAGATGAAGCACGACGCTCCGCTCGGGTAAGACAAGTTCCTTCTCACCTTCGTGATTATCATTGTTATGCCACTTTACTGTCCACCCATGAACCAACTTCCTTCAAGGAAGTCGAGTCTAACCCTGTTTGGAAGCAAGCTATGACAGAGGAACTTCAGGCACTTGACAAATCAAATACATGGGAGTTTGTTCCTCTCCCACCGGGAAAGTCACCCATTGGTTGCAAATGGGTCTTCAAAATCAAAACCAAGTCTGATGGATCCATTGATCGATACAAAGCACGACTTGTGGCAAAAGGCTTCAATCAAGAATATGGCATTGACTACGAGGAAACGTTTGCTCCTGTGGCTCGTGTCACATCCGTTCGTAGCCTTCTCGCCATAGCTGCCACCAAGAAGTGACCACTCTATCAGATGGATGTCAAGAATGCTTTTCTGAATGGCGATCTCGAAGAGGAAGTCTACATGAGACTCCCTCCAGGTGTGACCTCCCGTCGGGGACATGTATGTCGACTTCGAAAAGCCCTCTATGGCCTCAAACAAGCTCCTCGTTCTTGGTTCGAAAAGTTTAGCAACACTGTCATCTCATTGGGTTTTTCTCCAAGTAACTATGATTCTGGCCTATTTACTCGGACTACTGCTGCAGGTACTATCTTACTTATGTTGTATGTTGATGACATGATCATCACCGGCAGTGACACTACAGGTATCAATCATCTCAAACAATCTCTCAGCTCATGTTTTGAATGAAAGACCTTGGCAAACTACACTACTTTCTTGGACTTGAAGTTCTATCAGACTCCTCCGACATCTATCTCTGTCAAGCCAAGTATATTTCAGATCTGTTGTCCAAAACTGGGATCACGGACAACAAAGTTGCATCTACACCCATTGAGCAAAATTTGCACCTTGCTCCGAATGCCGGAACCCCGCTGAAAGACCCCACACGGTACCGTCAACTAGTTGGATCTCTGGTCTACCTGACTGTTACTAGACCAGATCTTGCCTATGCAGTTCATATAGTTAGCCAATTCATGGCTGCCCCGTGCTCAGACCACTATGCCGCTGTTCTTCGTATACTTCGGTACCTCAAAGGGACAATGTTCCATGGACTTCACTTCTCATCCACTTCATCCTTACAGCTTCGTGCCTTCTCAGATGCTGACTGGGATGGTGACATAACCGATCGTCGTTCAACTATCGGCTATTGTTTCTTTCTTGGGGACTCTCTTATCTCCTGGCGCAGCAAGATACAATCACTGACAGCTCGCTCCAGCACTGAAGCGGAATATAGAGCCTTAGCTGACACTACTCAGGAACTTGTATGGCTAAGCTGGCTACTATCTGATATGGGTGCTCATCAATTTTCCCCAACACCATTATGGTGTGACAACACTAGTGCTATTCAGATTGCTCACAATGATGTCTTTCATGAGCGTACAAAGCACATCGAGATTGACTGTCATTTCACTCGTCAACATGTTCTTCGCAAGACAGTTAAACTTTTTTCAATCTCCACCATTGATCAGACTGCAGATATCTTCACCAAAGCTCATCTTCCAGGGCGTTTTCGGGCTCTTGTTTCCAAACTCAATTTGTCTCATTCTTCCCCTACTTGAGTTTGAGGGGGGATGTTAGAGTATTAATGTCAATATGTATAGTTCAGGGTCCTTTCTGTAATTGTGTGTAACTTCTCTTTGTATAAATAGTCTCTTAGGGTTTCATTATTAGGTTAGACACTTCACTTGTAAACACTATCTCATTATATGAAAACGGCCGATCCAGCCATCTCGTGTGTCTCTCTATCAATCGACTCTACTATTCTAACAGGATGAGCTGTGCACTCAATGTAAGAGCAAAGATTATGGTTTAGCTCACGTTCGGGCTGTTTTGGTAGTCTAATTAAATGTTTATATGAGTTTTGAGGTTGGAGATTAGCACATATCAATTTATGAGAAAGGATGTGATGTTAAAGTTTCAGTGATTAGGCTAATTAGGAAGATTTTGGTTTTTGTGGTTCGAAAAATTGGTAATCGCCGATTCCGGAACATGTGAGACCGGATCCCAAAAGGGGTTTTCGGAACTGTTTGATACCGGATCCCATAGGGAGTTCCGATACTGGTTGACACCGGATCCCGGATTTCCGGAACTGAAGGACTACCGGAATTGGATGACACTGGATCCCATAAGGGCATTCCGGAACTGATATTACCGGAACCCGTATGAGAAATTCCGGAAGTGCATGTCAGGATTATGGGTTCGGATTAGGAGAAGAGCTAGGGTCAGTAGTTGGGTTGCCACTAATTGTATACATGATATGCTTTAGGTGTAAGATCAGTTCGGGACGAGACGCGTGGTTAGGAAGGCCACTTCGATCAGGTGAGTTCCCTAAACCTTTTTACATGGATTAAGATGCTAAATACTTTACTGATTATGGGCTACTTATGAGTATGGATTGTTACCAACTTTTACGTATGTTTTCTCATGAAAAATATATGCCTTATTTAAAAGACTGTTTAGCATGATGAAATGATTTATAAAGATTTCACTTCTCGTGATCTATGTATATGCTATGTGGTGTCGGTATGTACAGTAGGATCAGAGTACCTCGGGATCCGATTATCCCTTGGGCAGGTATGATGAGCTAGTAGGATGGAATCCGTTTCCTTCCTACTCGGATAGAGGGGAGTCTGCTTGGGCCCCGATCGTGGTTAACTTGTACGATCCTTAAACACTGTACAATACCATGATTGATGCGTTATGTGGAGACTGTTAATGATTTTTTATAAAATGATTTCTATACTGTTGTTATATGCTATTTTCAGACGGAATTCACTAGACCTTTTGGTCTAACCCTCGCTTTTCAAAACTAAACCATTTTCAGGCAAGCGAAACACTAGTTCTTCCAACAAGAACTAAGAGATGGCGTGAGGATTGAGATGGAGCTTAGAGCGACTCCATAGTTTTGGCTAGTATGAGTATAGATAGAAGCTCTCGGCTGTGGACTTGAAGTTTCCGCTGTCCAAGTTTTGTTTAGTTTCAGACTTATGTTTGATTAAAGACAAGTTTCATTATGTAATTTGGGATGTTTTATCTATATTAATGCATGCTATGTTTTGGGACGTTACAAGATGCATCATTATGCAAATGGAGACATAGAAAACAAAACCATTCAGGTATTTTATACATGTAAATATCAAGAAAAGGAATGCAAGATGGAAATAAAAATAATGAAATAATTATAAGAAAAATGTCATAAAATGTATTTTCACATATACCACCCTGAGAAATGACCTCCCTAAGCAGCACTAATTGATGAACTTAACACCTGGATCTGCACATACAGAGATTTAGGAACATAAAGAGCTTCTTCACCGGCTACGCTATTTTAGAGATTTTAGAGATCTTGGGAAAAGATTTCTCCAACAGCTATGCTAAACTCTCCTCTAAAATAGAGAAAAAGTGCAAAAAAATATCTCTAAATTTGAAAGTAGAGAGAAAATATAACATACGTGTTGGAGATGCTCTAAATCGAATAAAAATGTGCATTTTTTCGTAATATTCAATTTAAGGCGGATGCATCAAAAGTAACATAAGTTTATCTTAGGGGTCGTTTACCAAACGTTTACCAGGTAAGCGCTTATCACGTAACTTTTACTTACCGGATTATTAACATGGCAAGGGCCAAGAGGCGAAAATCTTGTCCGGTAAAAGGCAAGGCAAGAAGCGAGAGTCTTACCCGGTAAGTGAGGGTGATGACTCTTACGGTAAGCGCTTACCAGGTAAGATTGTTGCCATTTTGATGGCCAAGATCTTACCTGGTAAGGTTAGTGAGAGTGGTGACTCTTGTTGGTAATTTTTTTTTTTGTAAACGGCCCCTTAATTCCTACGTGGTGGTTTAATTTACAACCCCTTTAAACTTACAACCAAAATCTTAACCATCGACATTTACAATAGATGCGGGCCCAATATTTTCAATTGAAAAAACAAAAAAATTAAAAACAAAACCGCTTATCATTAATCCAACGGTTAAGATGTGGGTTGCAAAAGTTGTAAGATTTACATGGGTTGCAAATTAACCTTGGCCTAGTTCCTATATACCGTAAAGATGAAATTATTTTCTCAATTAGTGCAATAAACGTTTAATTGTTCCTATTTCATACCCATTTTATACACGGGTTTTCAGCCTACGTGGCATGAGTTGACTTTGACGTGGAATTCTTCCACGATTATAATGTAAGTTGACAACCGGGCATCCACGTCATCAATAATTACTAGATCTACCGGTAACCGGTCAAAACGGGTACGAAATAGGAAGAGTTGAACATTTCTTACACTAAATGAGAAGAAAAAATTTCATCTTACACTAAATAGGAAGTTAGGAACTAAAGCAAACTTTGTTACATTTTGATGCAATTTTTACTCCAATTTCAACAGAGTTCTACCTATAATATTTATTGCCTCATTTTTCCAGAATATATTTTTACCTTATTTACAAGCATATTTACTTGTTCTCTGTACATCTCCTTTAAGTCCACAATATCAGCACGAAGCTCTTCAAGCTACAAGAAAGCAAAATTACATGGCATCATTAGGTTTGTTTCTAGATAAACATCTTCTTACTAGATATAGTAACGTTCTTTAAGGTCCCATTTGGTTTGCAAGATTGGATTTGGAATTGGTTTTCCATTCCAATCCCATGTTTGGATTGAAATCCAACAAACATTGGATTTTGAAATCCCACAGGGGTGGTTGGTGGTATTTCACCGGATATCGTAGGATTTGTATGTAATAATGTTTTAAAATAAGTTAAAAATATTTGTTTTGTAAAAATCAATTAATAAAAGGGTAATCTAATTATTCTTATAATTAATTATAATTTGTTTTTTTAATTATTTATAAAGAAGGAATTCAATTCCATTCCAAATCCTACAAACCAAACACACCAAAGATTCCAAATCCAAATCCCTCCAATTCCAAATCCTTCCACGAAATCGAAATCCCTCGAAACCATTCCATCAAACCAAAAGGTGCTTAGCGGGTCACTTGTATCTTACTGGATTAACATGGCAAGGGTTGAGCCGTTGAGGTAGGCAGCCGAAAGAATTATGGAAGGTTTTATGGGTCTTAATTTGATATGGTTAGTTTAGTAATTTACCAATCTTGTCACATGTCTCTGAAATCTGTTCCACCTATTTTGGTCTAATGCCGTGCCAAATGTGGGACAACAAGTTTTTGTACTATATTGTCATGCGTTAATATCCCATCATTCTTGGGCATGCAAGTTTTTATAAGTTTAAAAAAAGTTGGAGGCAGATGAAAAGTGAAACATGTACCTCCTCGTCTCGTTCACCCATCAACTCGAGTGCAGCAGAGTGCCTGCGTCTTAGTGCTTCTAGGTCTGCTTTCAAGCCGGGCAGCAGAGACACTTCTGACCGCAATTTTTCACACTGCACCAAAAAAATAGCGCAATCAAAGGTAAATAACAACAGATATCATCGGATATTTTATGCTCGTTGAGGATAAAAAAAAAGTAAAGCCTACCTCCTCAGTCATTTTAACCAACTCCTCAGCAAGAGAGTCGCGAATGGATTCCATGGACGCCTATAGTTCACAATGCACCATAAACCACTCCAAAAAATCAGATAAATGGTCAAGGTGAGCGAAAAATGTGTAAATGATTTGACTGAATAGATGATATAAAAGGACAAATACAAGAACCATTTCCAGAATTTTAGTTATGCAAAAAGATTCTATTTTAGGGCATATATATGGTAACGGAACCTAAACTTGAGTAGCAACCGGTGGAACGCACACAATGCAACACGTGGCATATTCATCAAGAATATGAACGTGTTATTCATCATGAATGTGTTGTTCATGATGAGTATTCATCCTAAACAGGACCGTTGGAGCACTGTGGGTGGTTCCTGAGCCCCTTATCAATTTTGGCTTCCTAATCAATTTTGGTAATAGAACTTCCCTATATATATATATATATATAGAGAGAGAGAGAGAGTAAACCTCACGAAAACCGAGGAACACCCTGGTAGCCCTTTATCTGGACGGTATGTATTTGTGCATACAAGTAAATTAAGTTGTTTTTTGGTTTTTATGCACGTGTGCATTATGCACATGTGCACATACATGTGTGCGTGTTTACAAATTATTTGTATGCACAAGTGCAGATCGTCCAGATGAAAGACTACCACGGTGTTCCTCAGTTTTCCATTTTTTTAGGTTTTCCCCTAAACCTGAACCTGGCCCTATATATATATATATATATACATCAGTTTCATCAATAATTCAGAATCTATTCATACCAATCTAGACATATAAGATGCAAGTTCACCCTCCTTTTGACGTAGGGCGGCTTCAAAAGCATTTGGAGTCATACTCTTTAAATAATATGAGTTCATCGTAGATTCTCCTGGATTTCTCCTTTCAGAGAAAGTATCAGACGAGTCCAAAGATGCCTGAAGATAAAAACTTTCCTCCATACTACCTAAACTGCTAGTACCTGAAAGTCTGTGACTCAAGCCTGCACATGAGGTCCACACATTAGAAACAAAATAAGAGATAGATGGATCATAAATGAGAACCGTAACTATTTTGAGAACCTGTGAAGTAACTATTCATGCTATATTCATGATGAATGCCGTGATAGATATCCATGACAAAAGTTAATTCATAATGAATGTACATGGTATTCATGATAAAATGCATAATATTTAGGGTTATTCATCGTGAATAATACATGAAATAGTTGGTTCCCAGGTTCTCAAAAGTCAAAATATTTATGGTTCTCATTTGCACTTTCCCCATGGAGAATAAATATCTTTACCATTTTCATAGGCAGACTTAGTCCTGGCTATGGGACTTTGTTCAGGAACAACAGAAGGCTGAAGACGAGATGTGGTTTCTAGTTCTAAACGTGCAGCTTTCTCACGTTCTATATCCTGTAATCATCAGGAGCATAGTTTATATAACTCGAAGCATTTTCATAAACAGAGAAATTAGCAACAAATATAGAATAAAATGTTGGAACAAACAGTCCTCAAAGCATCCACTGATGCAACTTTCTGGTGGCATTAGCAGTAAGATGCTTACCTCTCACATAACAGCAACAAATGATTTAGAAAGAGGTGGCATACGCCATATATTTTTAAACCGAAATATCAAAACCGCAGGGACGAAATCCACAATTTTTAACAAACATGGACAAAAAACGTAATTTACTCTACTAAAAATAAAGGGACTAAAAGTGCTACCTGCTGGAGAAGTTCCTGGTGGGTCAATGCTTCTTGTAGCTCTTGCTTATGTTTTCTCTTGAGTTCCCTCATCTCTTCTCCAAGTCGTTTCACATGATCTTCATGAGTATCGGCTTCCTCTTTTAGTGCTAGGTACTCCTGCCGATTTTCTGCTGCTTTCTGTCTTTCCTTCTCAAGGGACCTAGTTAATTGTGTTTGCTCAGCTCTTAAACATGATATCTGCAACAAATTTTATAATAAGCTTATGGTTGCTATTAAGTTGAAGCAAAAAAGCAACCAATCAATGAGTAGAAGCACCTGAACTTCAAGAACATTTATTCGAGATAATGTTTGGGACAAGCGTTCATTTACGGAGTTCTCTCTTTCCTCTGCAGCTGCAGATTTGGCCTCGGCTTCCTTCAGATTCAAAATATTAGGGATGGTTTTGAAATGAAGAAAAATGATTTAATAACTTAATAATTTGTAGGACCTGAAGCCGCGAGTTTAGTGATCTCTCAACAGCAGTCCAAGCTTCTGCTCTTCTAGCAGTAGTTTCCTATTATTGCATGAAGTGGGTTCAGCAAAAGAACCAGTGGAGATCAGAAATGGAGTTTAAAAAGAAAACAAACCTGCATAGCTTCTATCTGCCTTAAAAGAGGTCTAGTAGAATCAGGAACTTGCATGACCAACTCTTCGCATCTACGCTCACTTGCCTAGGCAAATAATACATTTAGTTTAGTAAGTCGAGAGTAGGGATGTAAACGACTCGAGCCTTTAACGAGCTACTCGAGCTCGAGATAATATCGAGCTCGAGTCGATCTTGAACACAAAATAGAACTCGTTTAACTTAACGAGCCGAGCCTCGTAACACCAATGTTCGACTCCGCTCGTTCGAGAACTCGATTAAATCTTTTCGAGTCAAGCCGAGCTATTCAAGCCTACACTTTTTCAAGCCAAACATTCACATAGATTCATAAATCATACAATAAAAATATATAAATTATCGAGATCGAGCCAATAAACGAGATAATTGATCACGAGATCGAGCACATAAACGAGCATCGAGCTCGATAATTTTAAAAATTCGAGCTCCAGCTCGAGTCGGTCTCGAACACAAAAATAAATTCGTTTAATTTAACGAGCCGAGCCTTGTAACACCAATGTTCGACTCGGCTCGTTCGAGAACTCGATTAACTTTTTTCGAGTTAGACTCGAGACCCCCCCCCCCCCCCCCCCGAGCTATTCAAGCATGCACTTTTTCGAGCCAAGCATTCACATATATTCATAAATCATATACAATAAAAATATATAAATTAGCGAGCTAAAGACAATAAACGAGATAATCGATCTCGATTGGAGCCCATAATCGAGCATCGAGCTCAAAAATTCTAAAAAATCCGAGTACGAGCCTAGTATAAAAAATTTCGAACCGAGCTCGAATAACCTACTACGCGACTCAGCTCGGCTCGTTTATGGGCTCGACTCGGCAATGGATTCATGGATGACAGGTGAATGATTAATATAAATAAACATAAGATAGACTTGATAAATATATTTATGGAAGCCGAATGTACTTGGTATCGTTTTTGAAGGTCCTCGACATCTCTCCTAAGCATCTCTTCTCTAAAAACTGCCTGCAAAAATGAAATTTAGTCATTATGACATACTTACCAAGTGGGCTGGGTTCCAGTGAGAAGTTGAGGTTAACTTGAGAAGTGGTTATCAACCGTTGGATGAGAAATGAATGCACATTAGGATGAGATGCACCGAGATAAGATGCACCAGATCAATTCCCTTCTAAGGCGCAATCCATGGGAGGGCATGAGATTAAAAGTGATCAACGGTTCAGATCCACTTCTCAATTTCTCACATTAACCTCAACTTCTCACACGATCCTTTGCCTTTACCAAATAGTACATGCAATTTAAATGTTCCAAATGGAAACCTGCTGCTCAGTTCTGCTTAGAGTTTGCCTCAACTCTTCTAGAGTTTGAACCAACATGACTTCACGTTCCTCAGCCTCTCTTAGGTGGCTCTGTAGTTCAGTTCTGGCTTCACTGTTAGCTTGTGCTTCTGCTAATGCTTCAGCTTCCCTAGCTGCACTTAATGCAGTCGTATAGTATTCTTTTTGTGTAGCAAGTTCAGCCTGGTTTTTCTCTATTGTTTCTTGCAGCAGTTTCTCTGTGGCTGCCTTATCCCGCTTTATACTCTCGACTTTATTCTCTTCAACCTGGAAAGTAATTGAAAAGGATAAGTAACGTTAACATAATCAGCAGGACAGTGGAAATGAGGAACAGATGATTGTAATCATACTAGAAGCGTACTCGTGCAATGCAGCCTCATACTCGATTTTAATTTTTCATTTTATTTTTTGTCTTTGTCGATTTTATAATACGGTTTTGAGAAAGCGATAATGTTTTTTATAACATTTGTTTAATTTATTATTTTATTTTAATCTAATTTAGGTATAATAATGATGTAGTTTAATTTAGATTTAATAATATATTTTTTAATAAAAAAGATAATTACGTATTATGTTGAAATTCAATGATTATCCTAATTATATTTTAGATTTTTTATATTTAAAATGTGATATTTATGTTTAAAATGAAATCAAATGCTTTATAATACAGTATAGATTGTTAGGTCCATGATCTTCATACAATCCAAGTATTGTGTAACAAGATGATGAAGAACATTATTGAAAAGGAAATCTAACCTAGAGAGAACACAAAGTGATTAGAGATCTACATCTTGTATTAATGAATTCACTTCTTACAAACTACAAGTAAAGACCTATTTATAGTCTTCATCACTTGCTACAACAATTAAGCATAAGCCCTTTAACACAGCTATTGCTTTACAAAACTTTCTATTATAAAGGACAACTTCAGTGTCCTAACATTCTCCCCCTAAAGTTTTGGAAAGCAAATCATCTTCAAATCATTAGCTCCTCTCCCCCTTGATTTCCTAGTAAAAACTTTAGCGGTGCATTCTTCAAATGTAGCCTTGAAAGTTGCTCTTAGCCTCGACTAAATGCACTAAAATCATCTTCAAAGTGTATGCATTTAGTGAAAAACAAAGAATCCGTCTTGCTTGAAGGAGGAACGATAATAAGCACGCACTACTAGGTAGGGATGAGACGACCCAAGCAAATAACATTGTTCAGCAACTGTAGAGAAATGCTCGTCTTCAAAATACTTCAAGCCACTGAATGAAGAGAATCCAGAACTTCAATCTTCAAGAAATAGCTGGATGATTATAAGCACTCAAAAGTCTGAATCACAACCAAAGCACCAGAACAATGATTGCAAGCTCTCACAATTCTGGTTGATCAAGTCAGAAGAATGATAAAGAGCACTCAAAGGTCTAGCATCGTCAACAAAACTTCAGAATAATGATTGCAAATATTTAAGCGTCTCTTCCAATCCAATCAAAGACTGAACTCCAACAATCAACTTCTGAATATCTTGAAAGACTTGAGCTCTTTTAAACTTTGACAGTTGCTAAATGTATGTGGCACACTGAATATAAGAATGATGTCACACACGCCTTATGCTAAATTTCATGAACAATGTCCCCCTCCTGAGACTTAGCACGGGCGAAACCATGAATTCGGACCATGAAGCATCCGAAACCAATGAATCCGGATTAAGTAGGGTGCGAAATCAGCTCAATTCGGATCAAGTAGGATTCGAAATCAAGGAAGTCGGAACAAGATGGGTCCGAAATCATGGGAATTCGGATCATGAAGGGTTCGAAATCACTCAATTCGGATCATGTTGGGTGCGAAATCAGGGAATTCGAATCATGTAGGGTGCGAAATCAATGAATTCGGATCGTGAAGGGTTCGAAATCATGGAATTCGAATCATGAAGGGTTCGAAATCACTCAATTCGAATCATGAAGGGTTCGAAATCAGGACAATTCGAATCATGAAGGGTCCGAAATCAGGGCAATTCGAATCATGAAGGGTCCGAAATCAATGAATCCGGATCATGTAGGGTTCGAAATCAAGCCATTTCGTATCATGTTGGATGCGAAACCATGCCTATCTTGAATAAATGGAATTCGAAACCATTAGAATGAGGATTAGAAAGATGCGAAGCCATCCATACCTTTGAACCTTTAGGTGTAAGCACATTCCGAAATTCAGAACTAAGATGACCAAGTTCAGAGATATTTTGAACTTCACAAGATTCGAAATCATCAACTCAGAATGATTCGAAACCATCTAAGCCATCCAAACAGTAGTAGCATCCGAAACCATGAACAGTAAAGCATGAAGGATTCGAAACCATCAATGAACAGTAAATGATGAAGGATCCGAATTCATCAATGAATAGTAAACGATGAAGGATCCGAATTCATGTAACAGCATCCGAAAATCACTAAAATCATCATAACTTCTTCAAATCTTGACCAATTTCAGTGATTCTTTCGCAGACTTATTCGAAAAATGAAGATGAACAGATTTCTAGTTGATCAAAACATGTAATTCGATCGATTTGATGAAGTTTTGATCCAAAAAGTGAGTTCGACTTTTTTCTTGAACAAACACCATAAATCTCCGAAATCTGAGCAAAATAGGGCTAAAAACGCTTGAATTGTGAAGATCCAATTATCGTATCGATGAAAAATTCTTCGATTTGGCTCTGATACCACTTGTTAGGTCCATGATCTTCATACAATCCAAGTATTGTGTAACAAGATGATGAAGAACATTATTGAAAAGGAAATCTAACCTAGAGAGAACACAAAGTGATTAGAGATCTACATCTTGTATTAATGAATTCACTTCTTACAAACTACAAGTAAAGACCTATTTATAGTCTTCATCACTTGCTACAACAATTAAGCATAAGCCCTTTAACACAGCTATTGTTTTACAAAACTTTCTATTATAAAGGACAACTTCAGTGTCCTAACATAGATGATTCATATCTATACTACATTAATCTGCCTGTATAGATTGGGAAAGTTTTTGTTTAAGAGGGTTTTTTCATAGATGCAAGGAGTGAGTTTTTTTAACTGGGATGGGCATGTTTGGGAAAAACTTGGCTTTCTGCATAAAGCTTCCCCCTAGAAGCTTACTGAATAAGCCAGTTTCTATATCATTAAGCCACTACCAAACAGTCATGTGTAGCTGACCGAATAAGTTGTGAGTCCCATTAAGCTCATTAAGCTGCTAACAAACATGTTCGGTGTAGTTCTGTTTTCACCCCTTTATACAGACCACAGACACTCGAGGAAACTAATTCAAGGAAACTATTTCAACTTCTATATCTTAACCATTAAGCTGGAGAAGTAGATTACCTGCAGTTTGGCGATCAATCCTTTCTTCTCTTCTTCAAACTCCCTGATCTAGCTTTCACACAAAATAATCCTAATATATTAGAATATATGGAGAGGAACAGTTTCGACCAAATGGAAAAATACTAATATCTTTGTTGTATACCTGTGCCCGCAGTTTCCTAATTTGAGATTCTTGAGCAGCTTGTTTCTTTGAAAGTGCCTCACCTAAATGAATGAAAAATGAAAAGCACCATCATTTATATCTATTCTATATTATAAAGCATTTGATTCAAAGTCTTAAAGACAACTTTTTAAGCATCTATATCTATACTATATTATGAAGCATTTGATTCAAAGTCTTAAAAACAACTTTTGGACAACCTTCAATGCAATGTGTAAACACAGATGCAAATAGAATCATGGGAGACCTCCTGTTAAACATTTAAATAGATATATATTACCTTCTGCCATAACTTGAGTGATTATTTCATCTTTTTCTTTCAGAAGAGCAGCAGCATCACTTTTCTTATTTTGCTCTCTACGTAGTGTATCCCTTTCCTTTGTGAGAGCATAAACCTGTAGTGAAGTTAAGAGTTAAAATATAGCTACCAACATAAGTATATCAGCAGCATTAATTCTATGCTTCCGATGATTGGAGTATGCACCCCATTAACTCTTGCTACGTTGCTTAAAGAAGAAATCATTAAGCTTAACAATAATTTAAAAAATATTAACTATCTAACTTCTTCTTCTTCAAGAGTTGAGACATTTTGATGATTGAATTCACTACAAATATTTTTGACCTGTTTTAAAGACCTTTCTTAACCATGCTCCTATGAATGAAAATCTTTAAAATTTAAAACAAAGTTTCAAATATACAAACTGTTTACCTTTCTTTCAAGAGTTGAGACTCTTTGATGATACTCTTCTCGTAGAGACTCAATATCCGCTTCATTTGATTTTCTCTGCTTAATAATGCAAAAGAGAGAGATTAGAAGGGGGAAAAAAGACAAATTACAAAAGAGAAGCTTGGTTGGTTAAAGTTCAGGTGGCAACTGCAGCGAAGTTGACCTGATAGTTTGACTAGAGTACGACACAATATTCAAAACTACATAAGCTTCTTTCAGCGGCCCCTTTAGGTAAGAAGACCAGTTTAGGTAATAAGACTAGATGGCCAACCATATTTTATGTGGCAACATGACAGACTATGGAGGGAGCTTAGTACATAACTAGAACATGTTATTCCGTTAGCACCTCTTCTAGAGAAATTTGTGTTAATTACTTATTTTATGATAATGATGAAATTTAATAAAAAGAAAAGAAGAAACGATATCCAAAGCATAAGAAGAGTAAGTTAAACTTTAACCTACCCTCTGATCCTCAATTATAGACTTCAGATGCTCATTCTCGGTCATCAGCTTTGCAATTTCATCAGCTTTTGCCTGTTAACAAATCACAAGAATAACAAAAATGGTTGAACGTCAATAATATAAAAGGAAACTGCTGCAAAGAAAATGTTCTCCAGGATATAGAAGCAAATATCAACATTTCATCCGTTAAGGAAATAAATTCAAAAAGCTAATATCAATAAGCCGCTCTCAACAAATGATATTAAAATATGACAATGAGGCATACCATTTACTTCTCTATGTTGGATTAAATTAAATTTAAATAACTTATCAGCAACCACTGACAGGCTAAAAGATGAACCTATCTTCATCCAGCCGGCTAATATAACAAAGTGCCTGGTGGTCCATGTGAAATATCGGCGACATATCGGATATCGGACCTGGAGGAAATATCGGTGGTAAACTATCTGTCAAAATATCAGCTCTGATAATATCGGTGATATTTGCCGATGTTACAGCGATTTTTTGACAAAAGTATCGGTCTGATATACCGATATTTTATCAGACCAATATTTTGGAGATGGGTTTTTTGGGGGCCTTTTTTAATGATTATTGGGCTTTTATATATTTACTTGGGGTTTTTTTAACGACAGTCAACTAGTCTAAGTTAGGTTTCCATTTTTCCATAGTTCTCTTCTATGGTTCTACCTATCGGTGGACACCTTCTTCATAACCACTGAATCTATTGCTTGCAATTAGCTCGTTTATGAACATTTTTCCTATTTTGTTTTGTGAAACTTGTATAAGTTGATATTTTGATGTTGAAACTATACTTTTAATTAATGCATATGATATGTTTATGGATGCAGACATATATAAAGGCGAAGGATCATGTGAGAAGTTGAGGTTAATGTGAGAAGTGTGAGAAGTGGATATGAACCGTTGATCACTTTTAATCAAATGCCCTCCCATGAATTGCGCCTTAGAAGGGAATTGATCCGGTGCATCTTATCTCGGTACATCTCATATGTGCGTCCATTTCTCATCCAACGGATGATAACCACTTCTCACGCTAACCTCAACTTCTCAACAAAACCCAACCCTACATATATATATATATAATTCTAAGAAATATTATATGAACCAATATTTTTGGACCGATATACAATCGATATATCCGCTATTTCAAATATCGGTCCTGGCCGATATTTTGTATTTTGACCGTTGTAACAACATAGCCAACAGTTTAACTTTTCAATACCTGAGATTGTCGAGCAGCCCCTAGAAGTGCAGTCTCCATCATTTTCATCTCCTTCTTCACCTTCTCAAGTTCAACCATAGAATTTGCATTTTCAGCCAAATTGCTTTCTGAACTCAAGCATTCTTCCTTTATCTCACTTTGAATATCACTTGTTAGCTGGCCTAGCATACGAACTTCATCATTTGCATTATCTTCTTTTGGAACTACTTCAGAAACTTCATCATTTGCATTATCTGAACTTTGTAACGACTGCAGTTGGCCTTCTTCATTCAGCTCAGTCACAATCCCATCTTCGCCATCATATGTGGGCTCCACCACTTTAACTGCAGAAACTTCCTTTAGTCCATCTTCATCCTTCGGTAAACCAGGAGCAGGGTGCACTTCATTTATCTCAGAGGTAACTACAACTTGGTCTGAGAGACTTATTGACTGGTCTTGTATTGATTCAGACTTTTCTGAAGGACCAAATTCTGAGCTATCCCTGCTGAGAACGGGCCCCACAATCTCTGATTGTTCAGCATGATCTGCACTTAATTCAGCTTCACTGTGGTTGGCAGCAGTAGTAGTTGCCTCATCAGATACTCCAGTATTTATTGGTGCAAATTTTTCAGCAAGATTCTCTGCATACTCGGAAAGTCCAATATTCTCGTCCAGGGGTTTATCAGTAATTTCTGCATCCACGGAAAGTGCAATATTTATGTCCACAGGTTTTTCGCTATTAGCCTCCTCCAAGACTTCAATATTTGTGTCCTCGGGTTTTTCGCTATTAGCCTCCTCCAAGACTTCAATGTTTGTTTCGGTTTCTAAAGGGTGATCCTTATGCTCTTCAGGATTTAAAGTTTCCACATTTTCTTCTTTGCCAGCCTGGCAACGTTCATCGATAGAGGTGGCCGAAATATCAGCCTGAGATCCTTCTTTTTCCTTGGAAAAGGAAGTACGTTGAGGACTTGAAGATTCAAGTTTTTCCATGGACTCAACAGTGCCATCCTCACCTTTCTGTCCCATAAAAGCCATCAAATCGGCAGGCCATGACCCTGAAGCTGGTAGAAAATACAAGATCACACTTAATAGTAGCGTGATAGGAGAAAGAGAAAAAACAACACTCGCCTCGTTTGAAACACTACTAAACAGACAGGCTAATCCGCCGGAAATCCGCCGGAAATGTCTGTCAGCGGCGGATTTCAGGCGGATCGACTGTCGCAAGATCCCCCGCCGCAGATTGAAACTTCCGACGGATTTCCAGCGGATTCACAATTTCCGGCGGAAATCCATCGGTAATTTTTCCCCATTTTCTTAAACAGGCTCATTTAATCAAGTTTTCTTAATCGAATTAATTAAGTTTCCGGCGGATTAATTAATTTTTTTATAATTTATTTATCAAAAAAGTTTTTTATAACAGATTCCATTCCAATTCCTTTAACAGATTCCATTCCAATTCTATCAACCAAACATGTGGTCAAACCTGACAACATTCCATTCCAATTCCTTTCAAGTCAAATTCCTTTGACAGATTCCATTCCATCCAAAAACATTTTGTGAACCAAACGCTACCTTAGTGACTAGTGGCGGATTGGAATTCCGTCACAAATCCTTCACAAATGTTCACGATAATATATATATTTTTAACTTCAGTGACGGATTTGTGGCGGATCTATAGACATCTCCATGGCAATCAAGTTATGAGATAGACAACATGCAAATGCCCTCCCATGAATTGCGGCTTAGAAGGGAATTGATCCGGTGCATCTTGATGCATCTTATTTCGATTCATCTCATCCTAAGGTGCGTTTATTTCTCATCCAACGGATAACCACTTCTCACGTTACCCTCAACTTCTCACCGGAACCCAACCCTTGTTTAATAAGTGGGTAATATGTGAAGGACTCCCAAACTATGTGTTGAACAAAGATGTTACTAATATTCTGTTAATTTTTATTTCTTCTGTTGCTTGGAAATTTGTTGCCTTTTAAATTGAGTAGGAGGCTTGCCATTTGGATGTTGCTGTCCCTAACAAGACTATAAATGTTGATTTACTCAAGATTCCTACCAGAAGTCAACGAAGAAGGTGTGTTGCTCACTTATGTCAAAATATAGCTCAAGGCTAGATTTTTTCCTTACCCATGACAAAAATACATCTTGCAAAATGGATGGTGTTTTTGCTTCAAAACAAGATCAATTATTGTTTTTCTGTCATTCACATGTTGGGACTTCCCATGAAAATTGCAAAGTTCCCTTGTTTAGCAACTTTAAAATTAGAATTAGATATTTGCCCATAGTCACATGTACAAACAAATAATCATATTGATTTGGGTCCACAAATTCCCTTATTTTTTCATTACTGAGGGGTATTTAATAAAGTTGACTAATACCGTGATACGAGAATTTCCTTTTCAAAAGTTGCAGCATTCATGGGACAAGGGAACACTTACTTTAAAATACCTTGAAATTTGGTTTTCAATGTCGGTGCTTCTTTTGTTGATCTGATGCCAGTAACTCAGCATGTTGATAACATTTGGATTCTGAACATTTTGATTCATTTTAAGTGTTCCAGATATTGAATGATGCTTTAATTTGACATCAACATGGTGGTTGTGACGTTGTGTATTCACCTTTGTTGAAGTATGGTACAGAAAAGGCAATTCAGTTGTTTCAAAGACTAGTTAGTATTAAATGGGGCCATTTGCTTACAAACATTATTTAGCATGGAGCAATAATCCAACGCCTTACAAGCATCCCATCCAAATCCAACTAGTTTAGTCCAACCCCACAAACAAATGAGCCCAAACAGCTATATTCCATGTGTTTTATCGTATAATATTGTAGATGTTTTTGTGCAGTGGTAAACTACAAGTACAACTGAAAGACTGATTTCAAATTTAAGGCAAGAGATATCAAGTAAACTACCTTCAGTGGTGGAAGTAGTAGTAACACCAGCCTTGTCTTCAAATCCAAGAGCACTGTCAAAGTTCTTCTCAATGTTCTTGACGCTCTCACTGAACTTGTTAACAGCTCCAGCTAAATCCGAAAAGTTCCCTAACGAGACCTTCCCACTAAACCAAGCCATCGCCTAATCTATAACTTAAATCTTCCAATTCTCTCAGACAATACGGATCAATCTCATCAAAACTCCTACAAATTCAGACGAAATTGAACATGATCAACATTCAATTTCAACAAACTCAGACTATACGGATCAATCTCATCAAAAATCCTACAAATTCAAACGAAATTGAACACGATCAACATTCAATTTCACATAAACTCAAGTGTAGGCATTATTAGAACACAGAAAGAACAACAGATCTACAGTTACGTGGAATCAAATTAGGAACTGTGGGGTATGGAGATACCTTTCTTTATTGCCCTCGATGTCATGAACCTCTGCGGATATTGTTGCCAGCTTTCAACTGCCAGTGATCAATCTTTGTGAAGATAAACTTAACTGATCTTGAAGATGATACATGTGTAGGTCAGAAAGCTTCACCGAAAACAGGGCAGAAATCAGGGGCGAAAAAATGGTGTCGATGGTGATGAACTCAAATCCAGAGAGCGTGAAGGGTCCAGGCTCCGATTTTGTTGTGCCGGTGATTCACCAAAATGGAATAAACGTGTTATTGTTTTATATTTTGAGTAAACTACAAGTTTGGTCCCTGTGGTTTGTCAGAAATGAGACTTTTTGTCTCTACAGTTTTCAAATTGGTTTATAAAAATGTTCAAATTTGTAATCCTTTTCTAACGCCAGTTAAAAGATTTTGTTAAGTGAGAGGTATTTTCGTATTTTTATGTTGTTTTTTTTGTTTTTCATCTAATCAAAATCGATTTTATGATTCTGGTCATTGTGGGTTTTAATCGGGTAAAAGGCAAAAAAATCGATAAAAAGACAAAAATATCTTTTACGTAACGGAAATTTTTAACGATCGTTAATGGAACTGACCAAATCCGAACATTTTTGCGGATGGTCATCTTGTAATTTTGAAACTGTAGGGACGAAAAGTCCATATGAACAGAGATCTACATAGACATATCATGTGTCGTGAAGTACCCTACAAGGTTGGAATGTTTTGTTTTCGTGAATACGTCCAACTTGCGAAAACAAAATTGCATAAAAAGTTTAAACGGTTTGAAGAAACGAGGAGAATTTGAAAGTAAAAAGATTAACTGAATGTCACAAAAAAGTAAGAAACACCGTATAAATAATAGGTACAAAGAAATATAACGAAGTTAAGACGACGACACAACCTCGATCTATCTTAAAACTCTGATAAACTATCTCTCGCTCTCAGCTCACTACACTACCCCCACCCTCTTACACCCTTGACCTCCCTTTCCATCGTTTATGCTAGCTACGCGTTTCTGCTCAGTCTGCTATCATAATCTTACTTCTCATTGTCGTTTACAAAACTCTAAACCTCTTACTAGGTAAACATGTCTATGAATCTTACCCGGTAAGATATATGACAAGAACCGATAATTTTGCTCGATAAGTAAAGGTGTTGACTCTTACCTAGTTAGCACTTATCGAGTAAGATTATTGTTATTCATGCCATTTTGATGGCCAAGAATTTTACTCAAGTAAAGGTAAGTGAGATTGGTGACTCTTACACATAAGCATTTGCTCAGTAAGCTGCCCCTTATGTCATTCACGTTTATCATCATATGCTTATTTCAAATCATGGTCGCCCTTCCCCTCCTCGCCACATCAATCGTTACACTTTAGCAACTCTCTTGATTTATTTTATAGATTTAACCCTCTTACTTGTGAAATGTTATTGAGTTAATAGGGTTGGTGTAACACCCCGAATTTCCATGATATTTTAATTAAAATAAATAGGATCGAATTGTAATTTAGTCTAAGTTGTGGACTATTTATAATTATAAACTCTAGAGTTGAAATTGTATTTTGACCAAAGTTTAAAGTTAATATTGAAAATTAACTTGAGGGTCTGATTGGTCATTTCGTGATAGTTGAGTATACTTAAGATTGGGGTAAGCTGATTTGAGATATTTTATCTCAAATCATCTTGTTGAAGTCAGTCCAGAGTAAGGTCAGGGAGAGAAATAAGAAAAGAGAATGAGAAGAGAAATTGGAACTGTGGTTCGTGTGATTGATTGAATCAGAAAGAAGAAGGATTGGAGTGTTGGGTAAAAACTTCTTTCCAGGTGAGTTCATCCCTTTCATCTAAAAATTACCAGTTGAAATTGAATCAGATGTGGTGTATAAACTAGCTGAATAATTTGATATTTATGTATTGGAATGAAATCGATTACCAAGCTGTATTTAGACGTGCTTTTTGATTAATTTGATGTAAATAGAATACGCAGTATCGCATTCCCGGTATTGGGAATTCCAGAACCGGGTATTGGATCCGGAATTGAACGAGATCCGGAACTGGGTATGAGATCCGGAAATTGTGAATTCCGGAACTGGGCTTAAATTCCGGAACTGGGTTGAATTCCGGTTTTAGGCCTGGTCCGGTATGGAAAGAAGTTCCGGAAGTGGGCCTTGAGCTTTTGGGATCCGGAATTAAGGATTTCCGAAAGTGGGTTTTCGGATCCGGAATTAAGGATTTCCGGAAATGGACTTATTGGATCCGGAATTAAGGAATTCCGGAATGGGCTTATTGGATCCGGAATCAAGGAATTCCGGAATGGGTTTATTGGATCCAGAATTAATGATTTCCGGAATGGGCTTGTTGGGTCCGGTATTAAATGATTTCGGATTTGGGGTTAGGATCTGATTTCTGTTAGAATCCAGTTAAGGATTTGTTTTTTTAATTTAGAAGTCCGATTCGAATAAGTTATGGACTTGAGGTCGGAATAATTTTCGATTATAGTTTTTGGAAGGAAAACAATTGAAAATAAAGATGCGATAGTTTATTTAATATTCTTAGTGTAACGACCCAGACCATTTTGAAAGGTTTTATGTCTTATGTTAGGTTTTTAATAAAAGTGGAAGTTAAGGGGCTAGTTGGTAAATATGGGATAGAGTATAAAAGGGCACAAAACCCTAGGTGAACATTCTATTTCCTGATTGTGAATAATGTTTGGCGGCTGATTAGAGGAAGAAGAAAGAAAGAACAAGAAGGGAAAGAAAGAAGAAAGAAGAAAAAGTGATAGATCAAGTAAGAAGAAACAATTCCAGTTTATTGGAGAAGAAAAGAAGGTGTTCTTTATTTGGATCCAAGCAGGTAATTTCTTCTCCTCATCTCTAATCCTTGATTCTTGCTGTTGATTTAGCTATTTTGGGGTTTTTGTTGAAAAGTTGAGTTTGAAGCTAAATGGGAGAGATTAGGTATCAAATAGTGTTTTCGCAGCTAAGATTTCAATATTTGTTGAACATAGTGGTCCTAATTTTGTTGCTAATCTTTAATCCGTAGATTTAATTCGTATCAGTGATTTCTCGGCCCATTTAGAGGACAGGTCGGCGTCCGGAAAGTCTCTGGACGTCCGGACAGTATGATCTGGATGAATGTTTCCGGATGCGGGAACTGCCCGGGTAAGAAAGCTATCCGGTGGGTTAAGTGTCCGGGGAGTCGAGCGTCCGGAGAGTTAAGTAACCGGTAAGTTGAGAGTCCGGTAATTAGGAGGTATCCGGAAAGGGCGGTTGTCTGGAATGTTATGTCGTCCGGATAGTTGTGTTGTCCGGAAAGTCTGGCGTCCGGGAAGTTTAGTAATCAGTTTATATTTGTTCATTAAAACAGGAAAAATTGATCATGAGTCAGGAACAGTTTAGAAAAGAGAAGTAAGAGCATCAGGTGAGTTTTCTAAACTAAAACGTGTGGCTTTTAATATGTTTTCTAAAGCGATTGCATGATGAGAAATGCTATGTTTATACTTATGCTTTAAATGCATGAATGTTGTTTAAAGATTTATTGTGAGATGTATGCATGCATTGTTTTAGATGTAAATTGGCTAAGTCGGGGGGTGTGGCCCGCCAGCTTGTGTCGGGAGGTGTGACCCGTTTATGCCAGGGGTAGTGTGGCCCCAATCCAGGGGTAGTGTAGCCCCAATGTAAGGCAGCATGAGACTGACTCGTCGTCACCTTAGGGTGGCTTCAGGGTGCCAATTTACGAGGGGTGGACCTTATTCCGTGAACGATTTTAAATGAGCAGATTTATGAATGTTTTATGCTGAAAATGACAAACTGTTTTAAATGCTTTGATAACTGTTAGGAGGGACTCACTAGACCTTATGGTCTAACCCTCGCATTTTTTTCAAATTTAAAACCTTTTCAGGAAAGCAGGTAATGAAAGGCTCTGGCAAGTGAACAGGGCGTAGCAAGAAGGCTTGATAGTGTAGTGACACTATAGTTCAATTTAGTTTATTTCTCAGTTGTGTAGGTTGATTCCGCCAACCAGATTTTGATATGATGTAAGAAATTTTAGGACCCGTTTTTGGGATATTCTATTTTATATGAATTGCATGTTTAAAATTTGCCTGGGTTGTTATACTTGGTATCAGAGCCATAGTTTAAGGGATTTAGGTGACCGGACGAGCCTAAACTTAAACTTTGGAGTAGAAAATCACAACTGAGAATCAGGAAATGCGTTAGGAGGGCACTATTGTAGATACAGGAAATGCGTTAGGAGGACACTATTATAGAGATAGGACTAATAGGGTACTGAGGACTGTCATGTAAGGTAAGTTTGAGATTTCACCTAGCCAGTGTAATTGCGAACTTACAGGTACATGTATGTGCTTAACCTACCTTGTTATTCCGAAGTGGTAGTCAGAAGCTAGTGTTTATGTCGTGTGCCAGTACTTTAGAATGTCAGCAACATCCCTGAGGGGTAGACGGAGACCCCTTGTTGGGGAAGTTTCATGAGAAGTCACTTATGATGTGATGTATGTATACATCGTAGAGAAGAAATGTTGTATAGAATGTGATGAGTCGTCTAGAGGTAGATCTTCGTGGATTCGAAGAGGATGAATGATTGGTTTTGAGTAAGACTCCTGTTTCTAGTGAGTCTCGGTTCTAGAAATCGTGGGGTAGATCCGTTGGGATGTAAAGGAAAGATAGTGTCGAGATCTTGAAAGAGTCAATCCAAGAGTGAGTAGAGGATTAGAGCCCTGACTCGTTAGTCGAGCTTTTCAGCGGCGAAGTGAAAACGTGTAGAGGTATAATATGAGATGAACTGGTCAAGACGAAAATAGTATGCAATAGTTGAGTAAGTGGACCGTTGAATGTATGTATAGCAAGTTGTTGCAAGGCCGAGAGGGCGACCTCTAGTCGAAAGTAGAGTGTCAATGATAAGTTGCATGAGTAAAGCGATTGACCTCGTTTGAGTGAGTAGCCTTCAATTGCAAGCAGAGTTTCATGCATTGAGTTCGTATATGTGTACATGAGATTTTTCATAAGTAAAGTAAATGCGTAAATGTCAAATTTGATCGGATATGAGTCAGCGTGTGCAAGCGTATGTTTAAAGAAAAATACAAATCCATTTACATCGTACAATGTAGTCTTGAGGTTTACGATTTGCAAAATATTCCACTCTTTTCATGATAAGTCAAGAAAACGTTTGAATGCAAAACTTTTATAACCAAAATGAGTATTGACATGTTGAAGTTATATAATTGAGTGTGAGAACCGACTGGTTTACTTCGTGTCGGTAATTCCTCCCAGAATTTTGTTGTATGAAAAGATTTTCCTCCAAATATATATTTCTGACGTAACAACACATTTTCGGTTGAGTAAGATTAAGTTTTACGGAGAGTTGCATACAAGCAATTCTCGAGATCGTTGTGCAGGGCATTGGGGTTATGAGAATGTTGGAGTCATGTGTACCCAAGTTGTTTCTAAGTATTGTTCTTTAAAAATAATAAAAAGTGTGAATGATTTATTTATCGCGTTGTCAGGCATGAAGGCTATGAACTCACTAGGTCATAGAGTATTACATTTTAAGCTAAGGAAGAACTCCGAGGGTGGAGAGGGGTTGGTCAAATCAGGAAGGACGTTTGTAGTTTTGATATATGTGTTCAAGAAAAGATTTGGACAGTGGAAGAGTCGGAAGTGGATTATAGTATCGGTTGTATGAGGGTCTGCATCCTTGTTCGGTAACTGGGAGTATGGTTGTCAAAGGACGGTTGCGTCCGGAGGAAGGGCTAGAAGTCATCAAGGTGTTAGTTTTAGCAACTCGTTAAGAGTAGCGTGGTGAGGAAGAATGAAATGTCCTTGGTGTGGGGATATGAGTTTCGAGGTGAGCTTGTAATGTTGATGTTACATGAGTAGGTTTCGAAAAGGGGGGAGACAGATCATGAAGTTAATTATGATATGTTGGAAGGATTAGATTCCGTAAGGAAACCATGTTAAAGAATAACTTAAGAAAGTAGTTACAGGTTGTCTGTTGTTGTAGAAGTTGACAGTCGGGTAAGGTGGCCGATGCCGAAGACTTGAACCGGAGGGTTGAAAGTTGATAGAGCACCTTGTAGGGGTGTTAAGAGAATGAAAAAGGGAACTCAAGGCATAGAGGGTTCGTAGAAGGATAAAGTATGTAGCGCGAACGAAGCAAGTGTTTAAGATGTTACCGTACAGTAAGGGACTGTGCCTTGCTTATGTAAGGGCTCGGATTGGAAAGAGCTAGCAAGAACGTTGGTGCTTGCGCTAATTGGGAACTCGTGAGTTGTAGTACAACTAGAGTTGAGAAGGGACTAAGTGGCGAGATAGACTCGATTAGGTATGCGGGAGAACATGAAGGTAAGTTTGAATTGTGTGAATGATCATGAGAGGTCTGGCCTACAGTGTGATGTTTTGGGCAAAGAGTGTACGGATGGGTAGTGACTGTGCTTGTCAAGCTAAATGTGCCAGCTAGTGTCGTAGTGAGGTGATGTTAGAGAGAGAGGGAGCATCGAATAGAAGCCTGTTGGAGGTTTCGGGTGAGGTGTTCGATTTGTTAACCAGATTGTTAGAGCACGTAGGGTGTAAGTTGACGTGTGGTATGATTATGTTTGGGATAGAATGACGGAGTGGTGGTGGGTGGTTACCCAAAGGAGAAACCACGTGTTCTTAGTTGTAAGAGTCGCTAAGTAAGTATATTTTGGGATCATTGGAGGGTTAAAGAAAATGATGGGTGTGTTAGTCAAAACGTGGTGGAATAGATGTGAAATCCTTAAGGAATGTAAGCTGCTACTTATGTGTGAAAGAATTGTCTGAGAAAGTAAAAGTTAAAGATTAAAGAACGTGTAGTGACGTCGAACACAGGTGTCGTTTCAAGACGACTTGGTTGAATGACTTAAGTTAGAATCTTGGTGCAACTGTTGGGGTACGCATGGTAACGGTAAAGTGGTATCAGCATGTAGAAAGGTCGAGAGAGAAAGGGGGGCAAATAATGTTTGGTGGGCGGTGCTCCACGCTAACGTGGGGAGGTGATGATTGTATGTCGGAATAAGTAAGTAGGTTGGAAGCAGTAAGCTTGACAGTAACACCGAGAGGTGGAGTAGTGTGTGTAGATTGCAGTCGGTAAGTGTGCGAACCTTTGGAAAGAGTTTTGAGAAAGAGAATTGTGTGTGATATGATGCAGGGGAGGAGTGGATAAGACAACTGAATGAGTTAAGTTAGTGATTTTGAGAGAAATGTATAAACGAACTAGTCGTTCAGTGATAAGCTATTGATAATAGCTTTGCGAGGGTAACCGAAGTTATGTTATATACGACTGGACGCTTGTAGCAGGCGGAGAGAAATTGATGTGCCTTCTGGATAAGTTCAATTCGGATAGGTGAGCACTCCAATAAGGAATTATAGAGGTTTCCTACTATTAGTCACGTTAAGCGTGAAATGTTGATGTGGTGAGAACGTACGAATTAGTTGTCGAGCGGTAGCCGATGTGATCCGATAAGGGAACTCTTAGGTGTGAGTTCGTCAAGAGGTGCAAGGGTGGCCTTGTGCCAAGTGGTCAGGAGGGTGATGGTTCCTGGTTTTAGAGTCTCGTTGTAGTGGCGGGGAATTTCCGACAAGTTCCTTCTTTTAAGAAAGTAAAGGGGTATGAGAGACTGTAAGTAGATGTGTTGAATAACCGTGAGTTCCGACATGGGGACGGAAGCGAGCAAATGGAGGCGCGGTTGGCCTTGGATGTTCTAGTGGTATTTAAGCAAGATAGCACGACATAGCAAAGTGGTGACTCGCCGAGGGCGATTCCAAGGTATGGTGTACGGTTAGGTATTCCATCAGAACGGTTTGGGGTGACCGAGTAGAACTGAGTTGGTTGGATTGAAAAACATAAGATTTTTGAGCCTTGCAGTTGAGAGAAAGGTAAGGTGGACTAAGTCTGTAGATCTGTCGAAGTTATGAAAGTTGAATAGATGTTGCGCGATCTTGAGGTACTCGATGAGATTTTGAGAAGGAGTTCAAAGTGTGATGTGCGTCTCTTTGGTGGAGAGCCGATGTGGGAAGTGAGATGATAGCGACCTTGCAAGAATACAGGCGATAAGAAGTTGACTTTCGCCATTAGTAAGCGAGTTAGAGCAACGGCATACAAGTAAGACTGGTCAGAGGAATTGAAGAGTGTTCATTCGATTTTTTTTTCATGTGTCAAACCTGAAGAAATGTTTGGCCGAGACCGATGTGGTTATCCCGTAGGAAGATATTAGTATTGACGAGAAATTTATGTACGAAGAGGAACCAATGGAAATCGTAGGCAATTAAGTACGAAAGACGAGGACTAAAGAGATTCGTTTAGTGAAGGCTCAGTGGAAGTATCATAAGGGACGAGAAGCAACGTGGGAAGTAGAATCAGATGTGATGTCCAGATACCCTCATCTTTTTGAAAATGGAATTCTGGGGACGGAATTCTTTTGAGGGGGGAGTGTTGTAACAACCAAGACCATTTTGAAAGGTTTTATGTCTTATGTTAGGTTTTTAATAAAAGTGGAAGTTAAGGGGCTAGTTGGTAAATATGGGATAGAGTATAAAAGGGCACAAAACCCTAGGTGAACATTCTATTTCCTGATTGTGAATGATGTTTGGCGGATGATTAGAGGAAGAAGAAAGAAAGAACAAGAAGGGAAAGAAAGAAGAAAGAAGAAAAAGTGATAGATCAAGTAAGAAGAAACAATTCCAGTTTATTGGAGAAGAAAAGAAGGTGTTCTTTATTTGGATCCAAGCAGGTAATTTATTCTCCTCATCTCTAATCCTTGATTCTTGCTGTTGATTTAGCTATTTTGGGGTTTTTGTTGAAAAGTTGAGTTTGAAGCTAAATGGGAGAGATTAGGTATCAAATAGTGTTTTCGCAGCTAAGATTTCAATATTTGTTGAACATAGTGGTCCTAATTTTGTTGCTAATCTTTAATCCGTAGATTTAATTCGTATCAGTGATTTCTCGGCCCATTTAGAGGACAGGTCGGCGTCCGGAAAGTCTCTGGACGTCCGAACAGTATGATCTGGATGAATGTTTCCGGATGCGGGAACTGCCCGGGTAAGAAAGCTATCCGGTGGTTAAGTGTCCGGGGAGTCGAGCGTCCGGAGAGTTAAGTAACCGGTAAGTTGAGAGTCCGGTAATTAGGAGGTATCCGGAAAGGCCGGTTGTCTGGAATGTTATGTCGTCCGGATAGTTGTGTTGTCCGGAAAGTCTGGCGTCCGGGAAGTTTAGTAATCAGTTTATATTTGTTCATTAAAACAGGAAAAATTGATCAGTAGTCAGGAACAGTTTAGAAAAGAGAAGTAAGAGCATCAGGTGAGTTTTCTAAACTAAAACGTGTGGCTTTTAATATGTTTTCTAAAGCGATTGCATGATGAGAAATGCTATGTTTATACTTATGCTTTAAATGCATGAATGTTGTTTAAAGATTTATTGTGAGATGTATGCATGCATTGTTTTAGATGTAAATTGGCTAAGTCGGGGGTGTGGCCCGCCAGCTTGTGTCGGGAGGTGTGACCCGTTTATGCCAGGGGTAGTGTGGCCCCAATCCAGGGGTAGTGTGGCCCCAATGTAAGGCAGCATGAGACTGACTCGTCATCACCTTAGGGTGGCTTCACGGTGCCAATTTACGAGGGGCGGACCTTATTCCGTGAACGATTTTAAATGAGCATATTTATGAATGTTTTATGCTGAAAATGACAAACTGTTAGGAGGGACTCACTAGACCTTATGGTCTAACCCTCGCATTTTTTTCAAATTTAAAACCTTTTCAGGAAAGCAGGTAATGAAAGGCTCTGGCAAGTGAACAGGGCGTAGCAAGAAGGCTTGATAGTGTAGTGACACTATAGTTCAATTTAGTTTATTTCTCAGTTGTGTAGGTTGATTCCGCCAACCAGATTTTGATATGATCTAAGAAATTTTGGGACCCGTTTTTGGGATATTCTATTTTATATGAATTGCATGTTTAAAATTTGTCTGGGTTGTTATACTTGGTATCTGTAACAACCCACTATCCATAAAAGCATTTAACAAATATTTCATAACATGTTTTTGACAAAAGTATTTCATATTGCACATTTGGTCCCAAAGTCTGACTAATCAATATAAGAAATTCAGTACAAACTTGATCCTATTTAGATTACATAATAACTAATAACAAAGTTATAAGTACAAAAGCATCCACATTTTCCTAACGATCATCTTCTCAAAAGCTACCTATCAAGTATTCTAATCACTGGGTCTTACTGGAACCATCACCTGGAATACATATTTTTAAAACAGAAAATGAGGGTTAGACCTAAGGGTCTAGTGAGAAAATCTCTGACATTTGGAAATCATAAAAAAATCATTTATATAAAATACTCTTTATATAAATACACATATATCACACGTAAATTAATACCAACCAAGATTTGTGCATCATACCTGTCTCATCCCACCTTATCCCTCCACCAATGGCCAAATTTATTGGTTGCGAGCCAATTTTAACACACCGGTCCAAAGCCCGGCCACGTATTATATTTTCATATAATACTCACGTAATTATAATATCTCAATATATTATAATCACCCACGTATGACATATTCATACAATTTATCAAGTATTTGTTATCCACATAATGTATTCCAGTAAAAATACTTTAAAGTAAAACTCACCTTGATGATAGTTTGAAGCCACACACGCGCAAACGATACCAATGAGCAAAACCGACAATTAACGCCACAACCGAACACCACCCAAGCCACACTAACGAGGGGTAACCGAACCTGTAATATATACTCATTGATGAAATCCACATACTTATATGTATACAAGACTCACTACAACAATTGACAACCTTAACGACTCACCGAACACCCCCGAATCGCAACCGAGCTAGAAACCGAACAACTGACATTAAAACAATACTTGGAGTTCTTATATGCCCAAACTAACCTGTTCAAAGTGTTCAAAACTAACAGCCGGTTACGCATTGCAAAACTATCTCGGCACATAGTCAAGTGCAGTTCGCCCCTGCACTTGACAGCTTCTAACCTTCTTATGTTTGGGCCTTTTTCTCATACTTAGAGACCAAACCAGCTTATAAGATCAAAATGAAATCTGTTCTCTGACCTCTTACGGTTCTACTCGAATTGGAATCACTTCATTTGGATCATCGGTTGATTTTATACGGAATTTATAAAAACACAGAAACTGTTCCGAGTATGCTATGATCAGTCCAGAAAACATACTGTTTTGAGCTACTTAAAGTCAAAACTGGGTTTCAGACCCTTCATAAGAATTGTAGAACACATTGAGTAGCTTTCACCTGTAAATTTTGAGCTCAATCGGACTTACGATTTGTGAGTTATGCGCTGTCAAAGTACGGACCTGCACACACCGTAACGTCCGATTTCCCAACTTTTCGTCATTCACTTTTTACTAACTAAACTTCAACTTTTACTCAATTAAACATGTTCCAAATACAAATTAACATACTAAACGTCAAAATGGAGCTTAATGATTCATCTCTCAAGCTTAATCATGAAACTTTATTCTCTTAAGCATTTACCCGAACACTTGGTGAGCAACTAACCACATAAATACAAAACTCACCATTTTGATTCTAAACTTTACCCTTTTTAATCCTACCTCATTTTTGACAAAACCAAACATTTCTAAACATGTTTAATAACATAATTTTTCAATAATACATCATAATCTAAACTTAAACCCAATTGGAAACTAATCTCAAGAACTTAAACAAAAACTTATTAACATAAGGAGAAAGTTATATTTCTACGAAGGATTTGACGAGAGGATTCCGAATATGTAATTGTAACTTTGATTCCTTCAACGAATTGAAAGAATTTTTTAGAGAGAAGATGAAAATATGAGAAATTTAGAGAGAGAGAAGAGGTATGGGTTGGCGGTGGATACAAGGGACGAAAAAATTATGTAGTTTACTTAACATTTCATATATATGTATATTATTATTATTATTATTAATTAATAAAGCTTTGGTTAATTGACACTTTTAGCCCCTCAACTATAATTGATTGACAATTTAACCACGATATATTTCGAAGACGTTAAAGTATACGTTTTTAAAGCGGGGTATTACAGTATCAGAGCCATAGTTTAAGGGATTTAGGTGACCGGACGAGCCTAAACTTAAACTTTGGAGTAGAAAATCACAACTGAGAATCAGGAAATGCGTTAGGAGGGCACTATTGTAGATACAGGAAATGCGTTAGGAGGACACTATTATAGAGATAAGACTAATAGGGTACTGAGGACTGTCATGTAAGGTAAGTTTGAGATTTCACCTAGCCAGTGTAATTGCGAACTTACAGGTACATGTATGTGCTTAACCTACCTTGTTATTCCGAAGTGGTAGTCAGAAGCTAGTGTTTATGTCGTGTGCCAGTACTTTAGAATGTCAGCAAGATCCCTGAGGGGTAGATGGAGACCCCTTGTTGGGGAAGTTTAATGAGAAGTCACTTATGATGTGATGTATGTATACATCGTAGAGAAGAAATGTTGTATAGAATGTGATGAGTCGTCTAGAGGTAGATCTTCGTGGATTCGAAGAGGATGAATGATTGGTTTTGAGTAAGACTCATGTTTCTAGTGAGTCTCGGTTCTAGAAATCGTGGGGTAGATCCGTTGGGATGTAAAGGAAAGATAGTGTCGAGATCTTTGAAAGAGTCAATCCAAGAGTGAGTAGAGGATTAGAGCCCTGACTCGTTAGTCGAGCTTTTCAGCGGCGAAGTGAAAACGTGTAGAGGTATAATATGAGATGAACTGGTCAAGACGAAAATAGTATGCAATAGTTGAGTAAGTGGAATAGGCGGGGCGCTAATCGTAATTCCCGATTTCTATGGGAAGGTAAGGGATAGGCCGAACGCTGAATGGTAATTCCTACTTCCATTTCAAAAAATAGGCATGACGCTAATTGTAATTTCTTGATATGTGCGATGATCTAGAATCTGCAATGATTCGTAGTAGGCTCATGAATATGATGATATGACTTTCTGATTGTTAGTCATACTCATGGGATCGGGTATGTTCCCGTCATTATGAGACGAGTACGAGTACGGTAAGAATGGTGACAAACCAGGTTATTTATATGCTTTGGATATCTGAGTTTTCAAAGCTGTTAATGTTTTAATTTGAATTTGGATGTTCTCACTAGGCGTAAGTCAACGCTTGTATGTATTTCATTATCTCAAACGATAGGTTTTTAAGTTCATACGATAAGTTAATGTTTTAGCCACCGTCATTTTTTTTCCAAGAGACCGTAAGTCAACGCCGCAAGACACTTTTCCTTGTGGTTTGTGACATTTCTAATGCATCCAGATGAAAAGTGGGCCACCACAAAAATAAATTGAGACACCACAGCTTGCAACACTGCAAGGACATCATCGACCCACAAAAAGCAAGCCAAAGTCACAACCTACAACAATCCAAGAAAAAAATATCTTGGTTGTTTTAGGAGAAAAAATTTAAAGACAGTGTGGTTATTTACGATAATAACCCCAACTCCCTATGCTCATAACTCACCAATAATCCCCACAAGAACACAACCCATCTTTAAAATGATGGTATCGATTCACATCTCTAAACACGATCTCCCTTTCGGTAATCTTCGATATGAACTTGATCGCATCATGGCAATCCTCACAAACCCGAAGGTTTTTCGTGATCAAAAGTTTACTCCGATCAGGCGTACTAATCAGCCCGAACGCAATCGCCAGCCGCTCACTATGCCGACACACCATTCTCGTCTTTTCATCATCATCAACATCATGGAACACGGGTGCGGTATTTGGTACATATCCCGCTTTAATCATCAATTTCTCGACCCTTTCTAGTTCCGCATTTATTTCATCGCGCATCGGATGAGAGATATCGCCCGAAAGAAACGCGTGGACTTTGTTGTTCACTTCAATCCAACTACACGCAATATCTTTCTTTAGTTTTTTATTCGTCATTAAATCTCGTAGTTTTGCCACTCCTTCCCACCTCCCCGATTGTGCGTAAATGTTTGACATAATCACGTAGTTCCCTGGTTCGTCTGGTTCGAGTTCGATTAGCTTCTCTAACGCGAGTTCACCCAACTCAACGTTTTTGTGAATCTTGCACGAGTTTAGCAGCGCACCCCAGATGCCGGAATCGGGTTTAATGGTCATATTTTTTATTAGATTATAAGCTTCATCTAAATGGCCATAATGGCCGATTAGATCAACCATAGCCGAATAGTGTTGAACGGTGGGTGTTATTTGGTATTCATGTGTCATTGATTCGAAAAACTCCCGCCCTACGGTTAATAAACCGCCATGATTACAAGCCGAAAGAACGCCCACGAAGGTTATATGATCGGGCTGGGCTTCATGAGTCATTTTTTCGAACAAATCGAGCGCTTCCATAGCATGACCGTGCATTGCGTACCCAGTGATCATAGCATTCCAAGAAACGACCCTCTTTTCCGTTAACCGTTCAAAGAGATTTCTGGCTACCGTTAAAGAACCGCTCTTTGCATACATATCAACAAGTGCGGTTTTCACTTTATCCTGAAATTCAAACCCTTGTCTCCAGCTATACCCATGAAGCTCTCTCCCTTGCGGGAGGGCCGCCGTATCAGCGGCGGCGGAGATGGCGGTGACAAGAGTCGCAACGGTCGGCCGCACTCCGTTTACCGCCATTTCACCGCATAGAATCAAGCAGTTTTCTGGATGCCCATTCTGGGCATAAGCCGCAAGCATAGAATTCCACATAACAACATCTCTTTTAAGTATTTTATCAAACACCTGGCGTGCGCTACCAACATTACCACACTTTGCATACATATCAATCAAAGCCGCCCCCACAAAAACATCCGTCTCCCACCCGGTTCTCACCACATGATCATGAACATCCCCACCCACACCAATAGCACTAAGATTCGAGCATGCTTTAAGAACAAACGGGAATGTAAAATTATCAGGGACAACCCCATTCTCAATCATTTCATAGTATAGCGAAACCGCAGCATTGTAAGGACCGTTCCAAGCATACCCACGAATCAAAACGTTCCAAAGAAAGACATTTCGTTTAGAAATTCTATCGAACAGTTGGTGGGCATTGGACAGATAGTTGCAGGAACAGTATAAATCAACAAGTTTAGTAGCTAATATGGTGTCGTATCCTAAACCAATAAGGCAAAGATGTGCGTGAAGCTGTCTACCTGGCTGGATCGCTCTTCGAGCAATGAAGCTTCTTAGGATGGATTGATAGTCCAATGGCGATCGATTGGTCAGGTGGAGCTTCGGAGGAAGATGGCAATGGTGGGTCGTCGGTGGTATAGGTGAATGATGTAAGGATCGGTACTGGTAACGAGAACTCAATGAAGAATCAGAATCAATGATGGTGGCAAGAGATCTCTTGATTTTTGCTGTCGCTTGAACTCGATTCAGCATTTAAGCAGCGGTGTGGGTAATGGCACACGTAGGTCGTTTTATAGAACTCCCTTTGTTCCAACTCAAAACTTTTTTTAAGCTGGGGTAAGAGAAAGGGAATTTAATTAAAAAAATACTCAAAGTTTGACTTTGACTTGTTAAAGTATTATTTTTTTTCAAATTTTGTTAAAATACCCATTTTTTCCGTGATATATCCCGCGATTGCGGGATAGGGTTCATTTTAAAACATTTGATCCCGCTATAGCGGGATGAGTCCCCGCGACACACTCACAATTTTACACTTTCACCCCCTATAGCGGGATCACATGTTTCAAAATGAACCCTATCCCGCGATCGCGGGACATATCGCGGGAAAATGGGTATTTTGGCAAAAGTTGAAAAAATGGGTATTTTGGTAAGTCAAAGTCAAACTTTGGGTATTTTAATTAAATTCTCTAAGAGAAAAAAAGGAAATGGATGAAAAATAAAGGGAGAGAAAAGAAAACCCTAAATTTTTTCATTTGTGTTTTTGAAAAGAAAGGAAAATAAATATTTTTTCGTGTTCTTGAACATGATAGAAAGGAAAGGAAATATATCATTTTTACTAATATACCCTAAAAAAATATATCTTTTATAAGAAAATATTGGATAGTTTTGTAATTTTAATAATTTCAGTAACTTTTTTTAAAATTATTTTAATTTCTTTCGTTTCCTTTCCTTCCATTTCCTCTCACATTTGGGAGGAAACTCATCATTATTTTCCATCTGTTTCCTTTCCTTTATCTCTTAAAAAGGTTTCGAGAACACGAGTTTTTTTACTTTTCACCCATTTCCCTCCCTTTCCTTTTTCTTTCCTTCCTAAAATGAGTTTCAAGAACATAGCGTTAGAGAGGGAAGGGAAAGAAAAGGGAGGGAAATTGGTGGAAAGTAAAAAAAACTCGTGTTCTTGAAACTTTTTTAGGAGAGAAAGGAAAGGAAACGAAAGAAAAATAATGATAAGTTTTCTTCCAAAATTTTCCTTCCAAATATGGGAGGAAAAGAAAGGAAAGGAAAGAATTTAAAAAATTTACTGAAATTATTAAAATTACAAAACTATCTGATATTTTCTTATAAAAAATATATTTTAAGGGTATATTAGTAAAAATGATAGTTTTCCTTTCCTTTCTCTCATGTTCAAGAACACGAAAAAATATTTCATTTCATTTCTTTTTCTTTCTTTTCCTTCCCTTTCGAGAACACAAATGAAAAAACTATTTTCCTTTCTTTTCTATCCATTTCCTTTTTTTTTCTTTTCTCTCCGGATTACAGAACACAACGTTAATGAATGAAAGGAAAAGAAAAAAAAGTCTCGTGCTCTTCAAACCTTTTTAAGGATGGAAAATAGAGATATAGGCATGGGAATTGACCCCGATCCGTTGGGGATTCCGGTCCACCCGTCCCGATTGGGGATGGGGATTCCCTCCTAAACCAGGGATAAGAATGGGGACGGGGATCACCGTTTGTTTCAAATCGGGGATGAGGACGGGGATGGGTATTACACTCCCCGCCCCGTCTTTGTTATATATTTCAATTCATAAATTATATATATATATATATATATATATTATTTATTTAAACTAAAACGTAATTCATAATTTCTATTTCTAAATACGTTTAAAATCTAAAATTGATATTTCTTTAGATATTAGTATGTATTTAAGATGTCAAATCTAGATACAATTATTTTGGTACGTTTGATGCTCTCTTTTTTATGTTAGATTGATTTGGTTTTGGTTTTATGTAGGGGTGTCAAATTTGTACCATGACAAACCAACCAATTCAAATGGTACCAATTAAGTTGGTTGGTATGTGGTATTGAAAATCGTGTACCACGGTAATACCGTACCGACTCTTGTATATTTATATATAAATATATAATATTTTTACTTATTTATTAAATAGGAAATAAAATAATATATATATATTAATGATTGGGAATTTAATTAAAATACACATTTGTTGACTTTGACTTGCCAAAATACCTATTTTTTTTAATTTTGCAAAAATACTCATTTTTCTCGCGATATGTCCCGCAATCGCGGGATAGGGTATTTATTGAAATTTTTGACCCCGCTATGGCGGGATGAGTCCCGCGTACATTCAATCACACACATTAAATTGTGATTTTGATTTGAAAGTTACACTTTCAACCCCTATAATTATTACTTACTTTATTTTATACCTTTTACTTTCCTAATTTTAATTTTACACCTTTTACTTTCCTAATTTTAATTTTACACCTTCATCATATTAACACATATAATCGTATTATTAACTAAAGTACGTTAAAAAATACGTTTTAATTTTAACAAGTTACACCATTGTACTCGTCTCTTCGATACCTTCGAAATGAGCCAAATATTGAATATTTTTGGATTTATTTATTTTATTATATATCATATATACTACATAGAAATATTTTTAATATTTACAATTCATACCCTTATAGGTAATTATTTAATTTATGGTACAATTTCTTACTTTTTCAATTTTCGTTTTACACTCCTATCGCATTAACATAATAATCATATATTAACTAATTGATTAAATCGTCAAATTATTTGGATTATATATATATATATATCGAATTCCTTAACATATTTTAACGTAATTATGTATGTTAATGTGATATGTTAAAACGTATTTTTTAAAACGAATAATTTAAAACGATTTAATCAATTAGTTAATATATGATTATTATGTTAATGCGATAAGAGTGTAAAACAAAATTGAAAAAGTAAGAGATGTACCATAAATTAAATAATTAATTATAAGGGGTATGAATTGTAAATATAAAAAATATTTTTATGTAGTATACATGATATATAATAAAATAAATAAATCCAAAAATATTCAATATTGGGCTCATTTCGAAGGCATCGAAGAGACGAGTACAATGTTGTAACTTGTTAAAATTAAAACGTATTTTTTAACGTATTTTAGTTAATAAACGATTATATGTGTTAATATGATGAAGGTGTAAAATTAAAATTAGGAAAGTAAAAGGTATAAAGTAAAATAAGTAAATAATTATAGGGGTTGAAAGTGTAACTTTCAAATCAAAATCACAATTTAATGTGTGTGATTAAATGTACCGCGTAACTCGTCCCGCCATAGCGGGATCAAAATTTTCAGAAACTACCCTATCCCGCGAGCGTGGGACATATCGCGGGAAAAATGGGTATTTTTGCAAAATTGGAAAAAAATGGGTATTTTGGTAAATGAAAGTCAACAAATGGGTATTTTAATTAAATTCCCTTAATGATTTAATGTAAAGAAAGTATTGATTTGATTGTTTTTTAATGGGCCTCAAAGATGGATTGTGGGATATTGAGTATTGACTTACAACTCACTGACATCATATTCTTAAGTCTCTAATCTACTAACTCTTATGTCCTTTCTTCTCAATAAAACTACGCAAATACGATTATACAAGACCCTAACTCCCATCTCTTCTCTTCACAAACACAACGCTGAACAACACAGATTTGTATCATCAATTTGTATTAATTCATTTAATTGTAATTTCAACTTTAGATATGTTGGTACAAAACCGTACCATGTACCAACCGAAAAATGTTGGTACCAATTAAGTTGGTACCAAGTAGAGTTAGTTGGTACACAGTATAAATTTTGAAGTACCAATTATAATTGGTTGGTACACGGTATCGAGAAAAAAACATGGTACCGTACCATGTTCACCCCTAGTTTTATGTTAACAATTGTTATATGATCATGTGAATTTATTGTATGAACTTAAATTCCTTTCGGCTTTAGGTTTATTGGAAAATATACGAGATTTAAGCATGTACGTTGTCTCACACATATTTTATTTAAAATAGTTTAAATAAAAAATATTTATTTTTAAATGGTGTATTTATAAAAATAATATATTTTCTTTTCTTTTAACTTTTGTCCAAGAACAAAATTCTTTTTTCCTAACCACAAAGTTTGTGGCGTACTGGTTAAGCCTTGGAGGGATGTGTCTCAGAAACCCATCTAACCCGGGTTCGAATCCAGGCGTTGGCAACTTGTGGCCACTGAGGAATTATCTCAGGACTGCATGTTTAGCAGTCAATCAGTGCCAGGGAGTAATCTAGGCAAAACCTAGAATACCCTTTCAAATTTTTTTTCCTTTTCTTTCTTTTCCATCCTTTTCCATCTCTTTCCTTCCCATATCATTTCTTTTCTCCCCAAATTCTTGAACACAATGTCAAAGTAGAGATTTTAGAGTTTATGATTTTTTTTTCCTACTCAAATAGTTGTGTTAATATATATCTTATAATTTAGAAAAAGAAAATAGAGAATGTAGAAATCCCCAAATTTGAAGAAATCTATATAATCAATACACTCTTCATACCAAAAACAGTAACAAAAAAACTTGAAATTCACTATGGATGAAAAGCATTTAGTGTCGTTACAAAGACAGATCGTGACCTACAAGTTTCTCGTATTTGAGATCGATCACTATAAGGCTACAAGACAATCGGAGCCAAACCACGACACAGAAAACTGCATATCGACACTTTCTTGTTCTCGTTTATCCCAATTATTGGCCGAGAATATCAGATACCGACTTGTTGATGGCTTCAACCAGCTCCTTCCTGTAAAATAATGACATAACAACTTTTGCTTAACCAATTAGTGAATGTCCACATTTTTATTTCAGTTTGTTGCAAAAAAAATGTCCATTTTCAAAAGTAGATCTTCACTTTCCAATTATACCCTTAGTTATGAGATGGAAAAAGTTCATATTGTTAAGGGTCTAAGAGCATCTCCAACAGCTTCCCCATTTTGGAGAAAATGGGGAAAATGAGGATTTTGGAACACAAATAAGCTCCAACAGCTTCCCCAAAAGTTTCCCCAAAATGGGGATAATAGGATTTTCCCCAAAAATTTCTCCAAATATGGAGAATACTCCAAATATGATTACAAGTGTTTTCCCAAATATGGGGAATCTGTTGGAGATGAGTGTATTTTTTTTGGGGGATTTTGACTTTTGCTTCCCCATTTTGGAAATTTTTTGGGGAAGCTGTTGGAGATGCTCTAATAGTCATGTAATTAAATAAAAATTGTAATAACTACACATTTCTAAAACTGTATGAATTTTTCATTTTAAACATTTATTTTGGTGGACGGAGAGGTACTAGTCTTGACCAAACATGTTGAACCAATATGGTTCTTATGGAATACGGTGTATTAATGCTGGTATGATCACTCTAGTCATTCAAAATATTAAAAATATCACTTGCATGTAAGTTTGAAAAAGAATATGTTTGACAACCATCGTGAAGCGGAATAATTCCATAACTAGGTAAAAAGATGAACTTGTGGCTAATTAGTAATCCAGTTGAAGGTACAACGGTTTTACCTGTCGGGTTTGAATAAGAGATAGCGATATACGAACCACTGAAAGTCAAAAAAACGATGTTAATATTCGAAAACCAACGCAAATTAGCAAAGTGAACTCATGGAAGAATACCATGGATATAGTATAATGATCCAAACGACATCCGTATTACAGGTAAATCCAGACCTTTTTGGAGGTCAAACGTTCAAACCTCACCAGAAGGTGATGAATGTGTGCGTATTTTGCAGTATATAAATATTATATACTTCAAAAAAAATTATATATATAGGGGGCATAACCAAATAAGAATTCCATACATTGTGATAATCGAGAGAACTTTTACCCTTAAGGTATTATTTCACATGATTTTTTTCCATCTAACGCTACATTTAATGTATTGATGAATATATATTTGTTTCACAATGTGTTTGCTATATACGCATTTGGTTCACAAAGTGATAACTTCATATGTAATCGGTTCACAAAGTGAAGCTTTTTTACACGTAACTCTTGTTTCACAAATAGGCTAAAAGGGTTCACATTGTGAAACAAAATATATGTTAATATATATTCTAAACCCTAGTCTTAGATGGAAAAAATCATATGAAATAGCACATGATGTACTTCTCAAGGTTATCATAATTCCATGGGTTCTCAAAGGAAGGCCCTTACATAATTCATGATGAATAATACATAATGACCCGTGAATGTGTGAACACGTGGCACGCTCTCCTTTGTCCCCCGGTTCACAACCGAAAATCAGTTTTCATTTGAACCGCCCCTATATATATAACCATGTTGAATAACATTACTTACCGTTGAAAACAAAATGCCAACGAGTTCAAATACGCTTGGGACGATAGGAAGTTTGTCAATGGCCTATTCACATGAGAGATACAGAGTCAAAGTTTAACACGAGCCGATATGTGTAAAAACGATAAGTTTTCCCGTTTAACACTTTAACCCGAAACCATTTTGGTTCGGGTGCTTACTCGGTTTCGGATATTTTTAGATATTCTTATTCTCCTGAATATATGTTGGAACCTCATTTCTCTCGCTCTTTTGCAGAGTATTCAGTAATTAAAAGATAAAAAGAGTAAGCGTTTACCGTGACCATATTTAGCGACACCCACAAAGCCACGACGGATGCAAATCCGAATCCAACAAGAGCAATCCGATCTTCGGGTTTATCCCACTGTTTCAACCACAACACATATACAAGCATCTAAGAACATCTCCAACAGATTTTCGATAATTTCACTAAAACCGATAATCAAAAGTTAAAATCTCTAAAAAGAATTACATTTAACACCAACAGAGTTTCTACTTTAGAGATAACAACATCGATTATATTATTAAATATTTTATAAATTTATCATCCCAATACACTTTTCAAAAAGAATTTGTATACAGAAGAATGAGTAAATTATGTTTTCATCCATGTGGTTTGTTAAAAATTGCTATTTTCGTCCATGTGGTTTAGAAAATACGGTTTTTGTCCTAACAGTTTGTAATTCAATGCTATTTTCGTTCATATGATTTACAATTTATTGTTGTTTTGGCCCTTGTGGTTTACAAATCTTTACTGTTTTAGTCTCTTATATTTAAAGGTAAGAATTAATCCAAAAATGAAAATAGCAACAAATTGCAAACTATAGGGACGAAAATCGCAACTTTTAAATCACAGGGATGAAAATCATAATATACTCTAAAATAATAATAAGTCAATCTCATTGGTGGGTATGAATAAAAAAACTAATTTCTCTTTCCACACATCAACTTTTAGAGAATTCTCTAGTTTTCTCTATTTTAGAAAACAATATAGAGAATATGTTGGAGCAAAATACGGAACAAAAACCCCATTGTCTCTATTTTAGAGAATCTGTTGGAGCTGCTCTAAAACTAAAAGAAAGTACATTGGATTTAATACACACTCCAAATAGCCTTTTTGACATTTTTTAAATGCACGACCTTCTCACAGATTTAAATGCTTATACGTAATAGAAAAATGACGCTTCCTAACACAAAATTATTAAAAAATTGTTAGAAGGTTACTCTCCTAAATAACCCACACACTCACAGAAGACTTACGAAATTTTGGACCGACTCAACGACGCTCAAAGAGGTAGAAGACTCGGAGCTTCCACTTGTAGCCTTTGCGATAACTGCAACACGGCCTTGTTGTCCTGCAATCCCGATGATGGTACGCAATAGGCATGAATAATGAAAAACCATACGTTTTTTGACCCCACCTTGGCACCTTCTGATGGGATATACTAGAGAATAGAGATGCACTTGGCCCGCGTTTTTTCGGGTTTGGGCCCAGGCCCGGGCCTTCCAAGCCCATTATCGATAAGCAAAAAAATGGACCCTTTTAGGCACAGGCCGAGCTTTGGGGTTTAAAAAAGGCCCGATCAGGCTTTTTCAGGCCAAGCTTTTTTTTAGCTTTTCCAGGCTTAACCGAGCTTTTGCAAAAAATTTCAGGTTGGGCTTTTTTGGGGCGGGCCTGGATTTGGGCTCAGTAGGCCTGGGCATTTCTGGACCGATTCATCAGTGGACATTTTTTCAGTTCAAGACTCCCCTATTGTTTCTAATGATGATCTATAAATATATTTATAGGAGTTCTTAGTTTCAGAATGAATATATTGAGCTTCGGGCTCAATAGGCAGATTAATCCACACAAACATATTTATCCATACGGGACTTAACAGAAAACCAATCATACAGCCCTTCAGAGGCTTCTGGAAGCTTCTAATCAGAATCCTTCACATTCAGAAGCTTCTGAAGCAGATTCAGAGGTTTTTGAGTCAACTCAGAGGCTTCTAATTCCATAATGATCTCCAAAATTGATAAAGTAAGGGGCTGTTTGTTTACCTCTTAATAGTTCCATTAAGAGGCAACCTCTGAATCGCTAAGAGGTAAATCTTGTTTGGTAAAAAAAAAGTCTGCCTCTTAATGGTTTTAAAACCTTCTGAATGATTTTGTATCTTGGGCCTCCCTTAACCATTCAGCGCTCTGATTTCACTCTGAACAATTAATAAACAACCATAGTTCATTTTGTACTATATCATAAGCGCCTCTTAATCATTCTACACCAAACCATTCGCCAACTGCCAAATGGCCACTAATTTGCTACCATCAATAATTTTAGGCAATTAACCAACTGAATTATTCGGAAATCATGACACCAACGAAAACCCCATGAACATATAACAAATCCACGATAATCAATCGATCAAAAACTCATCACCGACATCGGAAAACCGAGAATCATATAACTTCATGGAGAAAAAAAGAGAAAAAGTTTACCTCCAATGGTAGAACCAAAATTAAATCGATTTCAATCAAATACGTCAATGAAACCCTAACAACATGTGACTGATCTAAATTGGGGGTAATCGTTTAAGAACTCGAAAATGAAATGAGAAAACGAAAAACTATTTAATTTCAGAGAGAGAAAAGAGCTTAAATGTTTACCTCCAATGGCGGAAACGGTGTGTTTGTGAAGAGGTGTGCAGAAGGGTCGTTTTTCACAGGTGAACAGGGGGGGAAGAGGGAGATTCGAGATCAAATAAGCCATGGATAACTGAAACTACAAATATGAAAAGCAAAATTAGGGTTTTATCAGAAAAGATGGAAAAAATTGAAAGTAGAAGTACCTTCAGAATCAAAGGGTATGAAATTGAGGTTGTTTGATTTCTTGATGACAGTCTGCACTGCAATGAAGTTGGAGAGAGAGAATGTTCCTCACTTCCCCACCACAAATTATCTGCAAAACCCGAATGATTGTTTCATTACTTATAATATATATAAAATATTATAAATAAAAGCACAAATGGGGATGTAGCTCAAATGGTAGAGCGCTCGCTTTGCATGCGAGAGGCACGGGGTTCGATCCCCCGCATCTCCAATTATTTTTTCGACGTGATTGATTACTTAAATTGTAAAATAAAAAAAGGATTTACATTTATCTAATTAAAGGGGTGTTTAGGTTATTATTGGGAATTTAATTAAAATACCCAAAGTTTGACTTTGACTTGCAAACTACCCATTTTTCATTCGAAATTGCCAAAATACCCAAAAATCTCACGATACGTGTCCCGCTATTTTGGCCAAAACGTCTCGTGGCACCCCCAACTATGCCCGCGGTGACACTTTTGGTCCCTCCCCGCGATGGGTCCCGCGAGCAGACAAAAAAATTACAAATTTGGTCCTTTTGCATGCTTTTACTGTTTTTTTCCACAATTATTGCACTTTGAAAACCAATTTGTGGTTGAAATTCACTGGCATGTTTGAGATTTCATCCATAAATATCAGTAAAATGTAATCCATAATTCACACCATTCCATCCTTCTTTCTTGCTTTCTTTGACTTGCTTTCTTTCTTTAGTAAACAAATGGCATCGTCATCTAACCCATCGTCTACACCTGAAAGAATGCCCGTGAAACTCTAGATCGCAATAGCAGAAAGCGAAAAGGAGATAAACCAACTGACAGAAGAGTGGAAACAGATGATGGCCAGGAAGGAAGTCCACTTGATAAAGATCAAAGTGGAAGAAAAGGAGATCAAAAGGATGAAAGGGGATATAAAAGATAGGGAGACTCGTATTCGTAGAGAAAAAGAAGAAATTCACCACATTTTGCAAGACTTCGCAATTCTTCAAGCGAAGGTAAGCGACAAGCAAAGTTGGATTGACCAAACTAAAACAATTTTTCAGTAGGTGGTGGTACGGGTGTTGCTTTAGTACTTTGTTGTTTATGTGTTGTTGTTTTGTACTTTTTCAGTTCGACATTGTTGTTTCGTTCCTTTCCTGTTTGCATGTTGTTGTTTCCTTCCTGGAGTTTTTATGTTGATGTTTCATGTTAAAGTTTGCTCATGAATAAAGGTAGTGTTTAAGTAGTCTGAAATTTGTCTGCAAAGTAGTGTTTAAGTAGTCTGAAATTTATCTGAAAAGTGGTTAATATTAAAAATACAACTCATAGATGTTATACAAGATTATTTCATAACAAACACATACTAATAAATACAGTATAAAATTATCCAAATTTGAGGCTACGACTAGACGATGGTTTGGTTTTTGACAATCTGGGTCGACTTCTTACATGCTCTAGCGAGACGAGTCTCAAAGTGTTAAGCTCCACTTTCTCGATGTACACTTTAATCACAGTATGGCCGTCAACATACTGGCGTATGTTGGCTACATCTTCGTCGGTACTCAATTCTACCAGTCCAGTCAAGAAGTCTGTATTCGGCCTCTTAAAATACAACCTATTATATTTTGGTTCTTCATAGTCCAGCTCTTTCATGATCTGTTCAAGCAGTTGCATAGAAAGATCCACCACATCTAACATGTCAACATAAATTTCTAGACCACGGAAATAATGTCTTCTGGGTGGTTCTGTGAAGTACCCACCATGGTGGACTTTCATGGTGAAAAACTATGGATATGCATCTGTTGATGAACATTAATTAATATAGTTAGTTCGTAGAACAACGGTAGTAACAAGCAAAACTCAATGAAACATGCACACTAACCATATAACTTTTTGCCAATATCTGAAAGCAATTCAGATAAACGTCTAAAGCACCAAACATGAAGGTTTGGGGATGTCATGTTCTCGTATATGTGTTTTACGACTAATCTAGCGTGGGTTATTTATAGGCAAATGTGGATGCTTTTACTGCATGTTGGCTATTTTTGGTCCCTGTCTTTGCTCTAACACTACTTAGGTCCCTGTCAACGCTATCATATGATATAGTTCTATATAACCATTAGTATTCTCTCCATTTAGACTACTACCATTATGATCATCATCCCATGCCATGTGACCATGTTCTGTTTCAAGTACCTTTCAAAAGATAACTGGTCCCAATAAAGGAAAATCAATGTTCAGATCAACGTACATTAGTTATGTTTGATAAATTACAATGAGCCGATAAAGTAGATAAAATCATGTTATATATCAAAACACGCGCACTAAACATACAATATTTATCGTTCCAATCAAGGGAAATCAATGTTCAGATCAACGGTATCATATGATATAGTTCCATGTGGCTCAAGCTTCGATGGGCCGTGTGTGTTACTTAGTTGGCTGACTGAACGTCTACTCCTTGACACGGTTGAAGGGGCGAGATTTGGACACTCTCCACGAGTATGTCCTACGCATTGGCACCGAGTACATTTTCGCTGTATCGAACCTTCACCACCTGATGGACGTCGGTCGTTCTTTCTCGGTCTCCCGACTCTGTTCTTAGTGTTTAACGGTGGATAGCATGGAGGAAGGGGGTCGGGTGGATACACCCATGCTTCAGGGGGTCCAGCTGGATTTATTAACTCTGCGTATGTTATCCGGTAAGTTTCGGACGTGAAGAAACTTACAGCCAAGTCGCTGCAATCTCTACGACCCATATATCTTGCCGCAGCGATGGCATGGCCGCACGGTAACCCATATTTTTGCCATTGGAAACATGAACAAACATGGTCGGTCATATGGACAGTCGCGTGAAGCTGGTTATCCCGAACCTCGTACCTCCCATACCCGATTTCGCTTACCCTCCATGTCGACGCGTGGCGCGCCCTGAAGAGAACTATCTCCTCCGCCCCTAGTGTGAGTCTATTTTGCAGCTCAGCTCCTTTTCGGCGTCAAAGTTGGTACCACTCTTGTTGAAAGCTCCGAAAGTAGTCCATAAGAGTAACAATCGGACATCTACGCGCAAAACGGGAGAGTGCATTCACCGACTCTGCACTATTGGAGGTCAGAATGTCATACCGTTGTGCAGGAAAATGGGCTGCGGACCACCTCTCCGGTCCAACATCGTCCATAACTTTGGCTGCATCCTTGGCACTAACTCGTAGACGATTCATGTACCGGTCAAACTCCCGAGCCGTATTTGCTCTGCATGCCTTCCAGTAGACATCCTTGTAGGTGGTAATACGTTTGTCCTTGGTTTTGGCGTTCATCTCCAAATGTCGACAACATAAGGCGTGAGGGGCGTTTGGGTACATGGCAGAGATTGTGGCGCTTATGGAAGGAGCCCTGTCGGACATAAACACCAACCCTTACGGGTCTCCGATAGCTTATCTCAACATGGACAGAAACCAAGTCCACTCGTCCCCGGTTTCGGACTTGCCTACTCCGAAAGCTACTGGAACGATGGAGTTATCCCCGTCCATGGCAACCGCCAGGAACATCATACACAAGTAAGGGCCCTTTAAATGGGCAGCGTCTATTACCAGGACACGACGCAGATTTTCCAGAAATGTGCGGATCTGCAAAAACGTAGGTGGTTTCCCTTTGTAAATATTATAGTTTATAATGTGTAAACATATGACGTGTTAAAATACGTACCACGGGTCCAAGGGCAACGAAGCACATCTCAAACCGTCCATGTGAATCGGTCCTTATCTGGGTGACAGTACCTGGATTCTGCAGTTGCAAATTATATAAATATGCTGGGATTCGTTCATACGACTCCTCGAACGTGCCTCTCACCAATAGCAGTGCCCTGCATCGCGCACGCCAAGCTTGGTGGTAACCAATCGTGACGCCGAACTGCTGGTGTACATCGTCCATGATGTCCTTCGGACGCAATGATCTGCTAGCATAAAGAAATTTGCCTTTCAGTATTGCACCCAAAGTCCTTTTGGTGGCTTGTTTGTGGTTGGGATTCAGTTGCATCCTCGAACAAGTGTGTACGTCGTGCAACTTTCTAATAAGTAACGCCCCTCTTTTCTCTCCCGCGGGCCTCGCGTACATCCTCCAATTACAGTTTTCTCTCACACATTCAACTACCTATCTGCCTTTGTCGGATCTCGGCGTGTGACTTTCGAAACCCTCTTCCATGAACTTAAGTCCGACCTGACTTGCCAAGTGATCCTTCGAATCAAATATCTGACCTACTTCTAACCTTAAACTGCGATTATAAGGTGCATGTTCGTAGGCTTGTGTATGGGTATTCTGGTCTGGAAGAATAGGGGGCATATCAAAATAGTCATTTAACTGACTAAATGATTTATTACTAGGGGTATATTCTTCGTCCTCATCACTATCGGTATCTGATCTGTCTATATCAGCATTACCCATTTTGAAAACATAGGTTTCGTCATCAGCAACTCCAGCATAACGTCCTTCTTGTGGTTGTTGTTGTTGCGTCTCCGGAACATAATAAGGAGTACAGTCGTTAAGACCATATGCATGATCCAAATGAACTGTTGGGCCGTAGGACGGATGAAATTGAGAATCAGGATGCTCCATTTGGAGGTCTTCGTCATCAGCGTCGTCATCACCTTCGTCGTCACCGTCGTCATCACCTTCGTCTTCGTCTTCGTTGCACACCGAGGATTCAACATACACATAAAGTAATGGAGGTCTTTCTGATTCGGCTATAAAGTGCATAAAACCAAAGATATCTCCATCGTTGGATAACTCCACAAATGACCCATCATCATTCTTGAACAATAACTTGCAAACAACCGAATGGTCGATTTCACATTTTTGCATGGCGTATGCAACAAACTTCTGATAAGAAAAGTTTACTGGCAATTTTACACCATGCTTAGATTTATAAGCAAAATTCCACTCATTGTTTTCTTCCACACATTCACCATCGTAACAGAAATATAGCCTAGCTTTTGCAACAGATAAACTCATTTTTTCAGTGGTATCTCAAAAACAAAATACTGAAGAAGGAAAGCAAGAAAACAAGAAAGAATGATGGAATGGGTGTAAGTTATGGATTGCATTCTACTGATATTTATGGATGAAATCTCATTGAGGAAGATGAATTGCAACCACAAATTGGTCTTCCAAGTAGAATGGTTCAACATTGATGAAACATGCCAGTGAATTTCAACCACAAATTGGTCTTCAAAGTACAATAATTGTGGAAAAAAACAGTAAAAACAAAATACTGAAGCAAGAAAGCAAGAAAGAAGCATGCAAAAAATCGTGCAAAAAGGACCAAAATTGTAATTTTTTTTGTCTGGTCGCGGGACCCATCGCGGGATCAGTCGTGGGGAGGGACCAAAAGTGTCACTGCGGGCATAGTTGGGGGGTGCCGCGGGACGTTTTGGCCAAAATAGCGGGACACATGTGCCCTATCCCGCGATCGCGGGACCCATCACGGGATTTTTGGGTATTTTGGCAAATTCGAATGAAAAATGGGTATTTTGGCAAGTCAAAGTCAAACTTTGAGTATTTTAATTAAATTCCCGTTATTATTTATTAAGTTACTTAAACTGTAAAATAAAAAAGGATTTACATTTATCTAATTAAAAGGGTGTTTAGGTTATTTTTATTTAGTCCTTGTGATAAGTTGTTTGTGTGATTTAATGTTTTTATATAAAATGAGAAGAATTTTGTTTGTATGTGTTTTTTAATTGGGAGGTACAGGAAAATGTGTTAGCAGTTTAATGAAACTTACAACATGCATAAATAGAGTTAGGTTCCCGTAAAAAGTGAAGTTATGTAATACCCCGGGTAAATCCGTTAGTTAAAAATCTAATTTCGTTAAGTTAGTTAACTTTATAATTGATGTTTAGGGTAAGATTGGGTGAATTTATAAGTTTAAGGGTATTTGATCATTAGTGGATAGTTAAAGGTTTAAATGGTAAATATGGAATGGATATTATCCCTTAGGATATTTAGATATTTCATTTTCAGCAGATTCATCCAGATTTTTGAAAGTGTGTGTGTGTGTGAGAGTGTTTTGGGGAGAAAAGAAGTAAAAGAAGATAAGAAGGCTAGAGATTCAAGTTGGAGTATTTGGAAGTGAAAATAAGGTAAGTTCCTTTGTATTTTATGTTTGTAATTACTAGTTAATGGTTCCTATCGGAGTAGAAACATCACAAACACTTCTGGGGTTGATTCTGTCGATTTCTGGGCAAAAATGGGGTAAACCGACAGAGGTGTTCGGATAAGTTGAATGTGTCCGGGTAGCTTCTTTGGGGGTGTCCGGATAAGTTGTTGATAGTGTCCGGACGATTTGATTGATGGTTTCCGGATGATTTAGAGTCCGGATGGCATCCGGATTCCTCGTGTTGTCCGGATTAGTCTTGCTGTCCGGATTACTGAGGTTGTCCGGAAAAGTCTTGTTGTCCGGAAAAGGTGGTGTTGTCCGGGTTGTTTGGGTTGTCCGGATAACTTGGCTGTTTGGGTAATTTTGAGGATAAAAGTTATGTAGATGTATCTAGAGTCCATAACCTGCTAGTAAGTCTTATACATAAGTTGGTAAGGAGATATTTGTATGTAAATGGTTTCAGATTCTGAGGTATTTGGATAAAGGATCGGATAGCTCGGAGAAAGGCTTGGAAGCGTATTTTAAGCATTCAAGGTGAGTTTTGCTTTAAAACGTTTTTGAACTGGAATACATATATATATATGTGTATATATATATGAGATGATTATGTGGTAGGAATATGATTATGTGTATGTAAATGACAATATGATGTAATGAGATATATATTGTATTTATATAAGCTTTGCACTGCACGAGTGCACTTGTTGCCGGGTTCCGGTGTGCGGACCGGTGAGTAGTCGGGTTCCGGTGTGCGGACCGACAGGTAGCCGGGTTCCGGTGAGCGGACCGGTTGTTGATTTATTAGTTGGCTTGCTACCAACTAATATGGCCATTTGTGGAGGAATAAGGTGAATGAGATGTACACGATGCACGAGTCTGGATTGGTATTTAAATACGTGTGGTATGTTTATATTTTACGAAAGGTTTATCTAAACTATTTTGATACAAAGGATTTACATAAAAGGTTTGATAATGATTTTGGAAAGGACCGGGATTAACTCACTAGACCCGTTTGGTCTAACCCTCATTTTGTTTTCAAAAATATGTTTTCCAGGTTAAGGATCGGCAGGAGAGGATGAAGTATAGGAAGCTTTTGTTGGATGTTGATTAGGAAGCTTTTATATATTTTGTAATGTCAAGACTATTGAGACCGTACTTGGTTTGTTATGTAACTTTTGTTGTAAATCAATGTTATGTATGAATGTTATGTATTATGATGTATGTTATGGGATTTGGGTCGTTACAAATGGTATCAGAGCCCTAGTTTAAGGGATTTAGGTATTTGTACCCGTACCTAGACTTAAACTGCATGTGAAGTAGGATGTCCTTGATATATTAGAACCTTGGGATGCTAAGTATAAAAGGTAGAAGGAACATCATGTAAGGTAATTTCAGATTACACCTGGCCAGTGTAATTGTGATCTTACAGGTGCATGTTTGGACTGTGATACCTTATTATATGGGGTATGTGCTTATGTGTATATTAATCGTGTTTAAATCTACAGAATGGCAAGTGGTACAAGAAATTCGAATCGAGGAGGAGGAAGAAATCCAAACAGAACTAATCCGCCAGTAGGAACAGGGGACATGGGAGGCAGAACGGGGGGCAGAACTGGAGGTAGACTTAGAAGTGGAGCTGGAGGTAGAACCGGAGGTAGAACACAACAAAATAGTACGGATTTCATTACCAGAGCTGATTTAATGACAGAAATTGGGAGATTTCAAGACAATATTCAAGCTATGCTCAACCAAGCTCATAATACTGAAACAGAAAGACCAGGCCCTACTCTTGAAGAAGAAATGCCAATTACCCCAACGGTCATACCAGTGTCAAGAAGGTGTGATTACAAGATGTTCTTAAACTGTAGACCTCCAACTTACTCAGGAGATAGAGACCCAGTGAAGGCAATGAGATGGTTAAAAGAAATAGAAGCCATCTTCAAGACCAGTAAGTGTGCGGATGAGGACAGAGTATTATACGGAACGGCGACGTTGAAGGCAGAAGCTCTGTACTGGTGGGAAGCTCACATTGATTCCACAAGGTCGGGTGTATACTCTACTTTTACTTGGGACGAATTCACAACAGCATTCAAAGGACAGTTTTGTTCTCAAGCAGCAGTTAGACAATTGGAAGAGGAGTTCATGAATCTACACCAGCGAAGTTTATCGGTTAGGGATTACACCGCTCTCTTTCTGGAGAAGTCTCGCTTTGCAGAGTACTATGTTGCCACGGAGGCTCTAAAGACGGAAAGGTTTATTTTTGGATTAAATGCAGAAATTAGAAAGCTAGTGACTGCAAGAGGACCCGATACCTTCTCAGCCGCAGTGGATGCCGCGGAAAATGTAGAACAGGATAACCGGAGAGACGTTGGTGATAAGAGTGCTGGGAAAAGAAAACTGGAAGAAACGATGTACGATTCGGAAGAATATGAATCCCCGAGGTTTGATAGTTATTCACCTTTCAGACCAGTTGAAAGACCATGTCCAAAATGCAACCGTGTGCATCAAGGAAACTGTTATGTGGATTCCCGAAGTTGTTACAAATGTGGAAAGACTGGTCACATAGTTAGAGACTGTCGGGTAACTCGATTATGTTTCGTTTGCAATTCCCCGGATCATATTCAGGCAGATTGTCCGCAATGGAAAGCACAGCAGGGTAGTATGACGGTAAGACCAACGAGTGTTAGAACGGGAGAGGAACAAGGGCCTGAGGTACCGAAAGCAAAGGGTCGAGTTTTTCAGATGACGGAACAAGAGGTGGAAGAAAGTCCTGATGAGGTTACAGGTATATTTCTATAAACTCTATACGTGATAAGGTGTTATCTGACTTCGGTGCAACATGGTTATTGATATTTCCGTGCTTTTGTTGCTTATCTGTGTTAGAGATATAGGTGGGTGTGGGGTGGCTATTCATTTAGTTTCTATGGCTTTGAATAAGTTCGAAGTAGTAGTAATAGGTATTCATACCTTAGTGCCTAACCGAATTCCGGGACGGAATTCTTTTAAGGAGGAGATGATGTAATACCCCGGGTAAATCCGTTAGTTAAAAATCTAATTTCGTTAAGTTAGTTAACTTTATAATTGATGTTTAGGGTAAGATTGGGTGAATTTATAAGTTTAAGGGTATTTGATCATTAGTGGATAGTTAAAGGTTTAAATGGTAAATATGGAATGGATATTATCCCTTAGGATATTTAGATATTTCATTTTCAGCAGATTCATCCACATTTTTGAAAGTGTGTGTGTGTGTGAGAGTGTTTTGGGGAGAAAAGAAGTAAAAGAAGATAAGAAGGCTAGAGATTCAAGTTGGAGTATTTGGAAGTGAAAATAAGGTAAGTTCCTTTGTATTTTATGTTTGTAATTACTAGTTAATGGTTCCTATCGGAGTAGAAACATCACAAACACTTCTGGGGTTGATTCTGTCGATTTCTGGGCAAAAATGGGGTAAACCGACAGAGGTGTCCGGATAAGTTGAATGTGTCCGGGTAGCTTCTTTGGGGGTGTCCGGGTAAGTTGTTGATAGTGTCCGGACGATTTGATTGATGGTTTCCGGATGATTTAGAGTCCGGATGGCATCCGGATTCCTCGTGTTGTCTGGATTAGTCTTGCTGTCCGGATTACTGAGGTTGTCCGGAAAAGTCTTGTTGTCCGGAAAAGGTGGTGTTGTCCGGGTTGTTTGGGTTGTCCGGATAACTTGGCTGTTTGGGTAATTTTGAGGATAAAAGTTATGTAGATGTATCTAGAGTCCATAACCTGCTAGTAAGTCTTATACATAAGTTGGTAAGGAGATATTTGTATGTAAATGGTTTCAGATTCTGAGGTATTTGGATAAAGGATCGGATAGCTCGGAGAAAGGCTTGGAAGCGTATTTTAAGCATTCAAGGTGAGTTTTGCTTTAAAACGTTTTTGAACTGGAATACATATATATATGTGTATATATATATGAGATGATTATGTGGTAGGAATATGATTATGTGTATGTAAATGACAATATGATGTAATGAGATATATATTGTATTTATATAAGCTTTGCACTACACGAGTGCACTTGTTGCCGGGTTCCGGTGTGCGGACCGGTGAGTAGTCGGGTTCCGGTGTGCGGACCGACAGGTAGCCGGGTTCCGGTGAGCGGACCGGTTGTTGATTTATTAGTTGGCTTGCTACCAACTAATATGGCCATTTGTGGAGGAATAAGGTGAATGAGATGTACACGATGCACGAGTCTGGATTGGTATTTAAATACGTGTGGTATGTTTATATTTTACGAAAGGTTTATCTAAACTATTTTGATACAAAGGATTTACATAAAAGGTTTGATAATGATTTTGGAAAGGACCGGGATTAACTCACTAGACCCGTTTGGTCTAACCCTCATTTTGTTTTCAAAAATATGTTTTCCAGGTTAAGGATCGGCAGGAGAGGATGAAGTATAGGAAGCTTTTGTTGGATGTTGATTAGGAAGCTTTTATATATTTTGTAATGTCAAGACTATTGAGACCGTACTTGGTTTGTTATGTAACTTTTGTTGTAAATCAATGTTATGTATGAATGTTATGTATTATGATGTATGTTATGGGATTTGGGTCGTTACAAGTTATGATGATAGATATAATAAGGAATCTCCACCAACTGAATGTACATTAAAACAAGACTTACAACATCCTTTAAAACAATATATAAATATAATAAATTTTATAAATTTATCTGAATTGAACTATAATATAAAATTAAGAGTAAACTCTACTTTTGGTCCTTAAGGTATAGTGATTTCTTTGAAACAAGGACCTATGGTTTCATAATTAGACTTTTGGTCCTCATGATTCTGATTTTGTTCTAGAATCAGGACCTTGCCACTAACCCCGTTAAATGTCTTCGTTAGTGGCAGGGGCATTTTCGTCCAATATAATTTTATTCCTCTTTTTGCAATTCCTTTTGTTTTTTTTTCTTAAGTTTGTAAAAACATCAAATTACAAGGACCTGCTATGTATAACTCTAATAAATATATATATATATATATAGAGAGAGAGAGAGGGGTGAGTTCAAATGAAAACTCAAATTCAATTGTAAACATGAGGACAAGTCACAACCATTGATCAAGATTTGAAAAACTAATCAATGGTTAAAACTTAATTAAACCAATTGAGAAGTGATTAGGGGCAAATCTGGAAATTTGAATCAACGCCTACCATCTTTGACTTTTTATTTTCTTTTTTAATTAAAAAACTTTTACCCCCTTAAAGTTTAAAATAAATTATCTTAAAAATTACTAATATTTTAATCAAACAAATTACATCAAAAAACGAGAATTTCGTGCTCTTCGATATGACATCCATCTCGATATAGTTTTTTCTTCATTTTAACCGTTTCTACGTGAAATGCTATGTATGTGTTATATTCAGTCTGAATATGTATGCACGTTTCCTGCTGTCGATATTCAGTATGAATAACAAAGGAGAACGTTCATTCACTATTCATGACGAATAACACAGTATTCAAAATGAATAATACAACATTCAAGATGAATAATACACGAATTCCTGATTCATGTATTATTAAACATGAATCGTATATTATTCATCCTGAATAACACATTATTCACCCTGAATAACACATTATTCATGTTGAATAATATATGAATGCCTCGGTTGAACACATGACGCACTCTCTTTGTTTTTCGATTCACAACCGAAACTTGGTTTTATTCTTTATGAATATGTATGCACATCTTCAGGTGTCCACATTCAGTATGAATAAAAAAGATGAACGTTCATTCACTATTCATGATGAATAATACAATATTCAGGATGAATAATACAATATTCAGGATGAATAATACATGAATTCATGAATCGTGCATTATTCACCCTGAATGATGTATTATTCATACTGAATGATACATTATTCATGAAGAATAATACACGAGTGACTCGTGAAGGTGTGGAGACGTGACACACTCTCTTTTGTTCATCGGTTCACAATCGAAACTCGATAGGTTCCCGATTCATCTCGATAGGTGTTGGGTTATGGTAATGAAGAACACGATACCTTAGGACGTTGAAGAAAGTGTTGTAGAAGGTGATGTCGAGTTACGAACTTACGGTGTCGAGATGTTGTACGCACTTGAACATACATAAATATTCATACCGAATATAACACGTATATGACATTTCACGTAAAAACGGTTAAAACAACAAAAAACTATATCGAAATGGATGTCATATCGAAGAGCACGAAATTCTCGTTTTTTTGATGTAATTTGTTTGATTAAAATGTTAGTAATTTTTCAGTTAATTTATTTTAAACTTTAAGGGGGTAAAAAAAATTAATTAAAAAAGAAAATAAAAAGTCAAACATGGTAGGCGTGTGTTTTAATTATCTTTCCTTTTTACTCCTAATCACTTTAATTAATAATTTCAATTAAAACTCTATTTAATATGAGTCATTGGATCAATATAGATGGAAGGGCCAAGATTCGTCCACATGTTTACAATTGAATTTGAGTTTTCATTTGAACTTTCTTCTCTCTCTCTCTCTCTCTCTATATATATATATATATATATATGTTTTTCCATATATGTATGTATACGAGTACACACACAGGGATGTATAGGGACCAAAACCTCTCTCTCTCTCTCTCTCACACACACACACATCTTTTTTGATAACCTACATACAAAAATTATATATACATATATACAACCACCATCACCCACCATTACAAGTTTCCAACAACCACCATCCACCACTACCACCCACCATTACAACCACCATCCCAATCCCCACCACTGCCAACCACCATTACAACCACCATCCACACATTGTGTGTGTGTGTGTTCATCATTCGTGCAAAAAACCACCATCCTCTTCACCACAGTGTGTGTGTTCATCATTCGTGCAAAAAAACACCATCCCCATCACCACGATGAACAACAAACATGAAACTGTCGACATTTTAATATTTCAAAGACACATTCTTGTTGATTTAAAATTCAATCTAATCACTTTAATTTATTTAAAATCAACAACAATAACAACATGAGAACAAAAAATCAAACCAAACACTCAAATGATTTCCAATAGCAGCCATGGGTTTTTGCTCTGAGTTATATATATATATATATATAATGTTTTTTGGCAGCCATGGGTTTTTGCTCTGAGATAGGTTTTTTGGACCGGAAAATTGGAGTGCAAGTAATTAACATGAGATGTGTGGAAGTTTTCCGGCGCCGGTGTCGGCGAAGTCACGGCGGTTGCGGGGTCAGTCGGGGACTAGGGGCGTTTTCTGATTTGATTTTTTGAGGCAGCAAGTCGTAATCTTCATGGATCTTCTAACATATGCTTCTAAACTCATGGGTGCTCCAAATCACAGGGTGGGGTGTCGTCCCCTCTGTGTGATGTGTATATATATATAATATAGTTAAATACATAACAGGTCCTTATAGTTTGATTGTTTTTGTAAAAGTAAGGAAAACAAAACAAATTACAAAATGAGAGACAAAATGGTGAAAAGACGAAAATGCCCCTGCCACTAACGAAGACATTTGACTAGAGGTGGCAAAAACTGACCCGACACGCTAACCCGACACGAACCCGACACGAAATAAACGGGGTTGGGTAATACATTTCAAACGGGTAAGGTTAGGGTTAAAAAATTCAACTCGAAATAAACGGGTTTAAGTAAACGGGTTGACACGACACGACACGAAAATTAAACGGGTAAGGTTAGGGTTAAAAAATTCAACTCGAAATTGACCCGTTTAACCCGTTTAAATTAGGCCATTCTTTGAACAATTAAATATGGGCTTTGACTATTATCTGATTATGTATGGTCAATTAAATATGGGCTTTGACAATTAAATATGGGCTTTGAAGAGTTAAAGTCCTAATTATGAGTTTAAATGTGTCAAAACACTGAGTTTTCACATTGTACACAAGAACATGCGCACTGTTTTTGTAAAGGTTGTAGCGGTCTGATTATAGTTCCGAATTGCATGAATCCAGTTTATGTGGAATCCTAAGATATCAATGAACAACTTTCATTTAGTTGATAGTGTCCAATTTGGCTTCTAAATGGAAGAAATATATCGTAACTTATGGCATATAGGAGCTGTCAATTATGAGTTTTAAAGTTTCTGCCATGTTATTAAAAAAATCATAGAAAATCAACCGTTGGTCCAAATGAGGTGTACGATATACCGTTGGAAAGCTTAGAATGTCCTTAAGAACTGTTATGAAGAATTAAAGTCCTAATTATGAGTTTAAATGTGTCAAAACACTGAGTTTTTGAATCAGCTCACATTGTACACAAGAACCTGCGCACTGTTTTTGTAAAGGTTGTAGCGGTCTGATTATAGCTCCGAATTGCATGAATCTAGTTTCTGTGGAATCCCAAGATATCAATGAACAACTTTCATTTAGATGATAGTGTCCAATTTGGCTTCTAAATGGAAGAAATATATCGTAACTTATGGCATATAGGAGCTGTCAATTTCTGTATGTTTCACAAGGAAGTGAGATTTCCTCCCATCCCACATTGGTAGGAAACAAAAACCTTATGCTCTATGCCCACTATAAATATGATCTCACCCCTTTTATTTTCATTTGCATCACCCCCTTGACCCTAGCTTGGTGGTTTGAGTCTGTTGGCTTGGACCCTCTAAGTTGGTGCACCCTATTATGTTGGAGCACCTTATTAAAAGTTTTATATTTATAAATGTTAAATGGGTTAAACGGGTTAAATTGGTTAGTGGTTTAAACGGGTTAGCGGGTCGTGTCGGGTTAGACGGGTTAAATCAGGTCGTGTTCAGGTTGAGATTTTCTGACCCGTTTATTAAACGTGTCGTGTTCGGGTTAGGCACTCTCAACCCGTTTAACCCGTGAACCCGACACGAACCCGACACGACACGACCCGTTTGCCAGGTCTACATTTGACGGAGTTAGTGGCAAGATCCTGATTCTAGAGCAAAATCAGAACCATGAGGACCAAAAGTCTAATTATAAAACCATAGGTACTTGTTTCAAAGAAATCACTATTCCTTAAAGACCAAAAGTAGAGTTTACTCTAAAATTAAAGACTTTATCAAATTAATGTTGATAAATGACTAGTTTACTAAACCACAAGGGTTGTGGCGTGGTGGTAAGGGTCTGGGGAGTTCATAGCGCTTGCCCGGGTTCGAGTCCCACACGCAGCACTTGTGGCCACTGGGGATTATCTCAGGACTGCATTACTTCGCGGTCGGTGTGTTTGCCAGTAGATGTACTGGGCCGAAGGCCCAGGAACCCTATCCAAAAAAATGACTAATTTACTAAAAAAACATTTCAATATGACAGTAAAAATTAAAAATATATTTATTTATTCAAGCCATTTATTTCGCATTAAATCGTATTTTGTGGTTATATAACTTATAGAGTAAATTACATTTTTGGTCGGTTGACATCCATTATCAAGTTTGGTCCCTTTTACAAACTAATTACAATTTTAGTTTGCGACGGAGATAATTATTCCGGTATGCGCGGTCATTGGTATCGTTTTCTCGCTACTCCAATGGGTGTTAGTATCTAGAGTGAAGGTTACCCCTGACGTTAACGGACCTCCGTCTAACAAGAACAAAAATGGATACGATGACTATTTGATTGAAGAAGAGGAAGGAATGAATGACAATAACGTCTTCGTTAAATGCGCAGAGATTCAGAACGCAATCTCCGAAGGTTAAATCTTACGATTATTTTCCTTTCGTAGGTTTGTTTGAAACTGAAATCTGCGTAGCGATAAATTGGGGCTTTTGATCCTTCAGGTTAATTAGATCAAGTGTTGAGTTGAATCAATGGCGTTTGTTGAACTTGATTAGGCGTAAATTTGAAATTTGTGATATTTTGGTGGTTTTAAATGATCTTAGCATTCTATGAACACCATATTTTCGGTGATTAGAGTTGTAGGTGTGATTATAACAAAATTTGATTTAATTCATGTTACGAGAGATTTCTTAATCCATTAACAAAATTTCAAGTTCTTTGAGCATATTCTCCAAATATTTTCCAAAATGAAACATCAAAAATCAAAATTTTAAAAAGAAATTCATTCAAAAGTGTCATTTTTGTAAAATAAGTGCTTACTTTTCCATCCTACCTTTAACTATGAGAAGAAATTACTCCCTCTAGTATCAGTAGAGGTATCAACTAAGGGTAAAATTGTCATTTCCTTAAAATCGTAATAATTATAGTTTTCTAAAACTATGTGTATTTTTTGTTTTTGGGACGGATTGATTACTAGGCATGGGATCATGCGAGAGAAGTGTATTTTTTGTAAGAAGTGTGACAAGTATTTTTAAACTGGTAATCACTTTTAATCAAATACTCTCCCATAAATACCCTCCTATGAATTACGACTTAAAAGGAAATTGATCTGGTGCATCTCGATGCATCTCATCCTAATCTTGATGCATCTCATCATAATGTTCGTCCATTTCTTCCCAACCTTTGATTACTAAGTGGTGTCCTATTAGGATTTAGGAGTATATTGGTGCTTTATGCTAATGAGTACTTTTTTTTTGGTTTATTCTAAATACAACAGGTGCAACCTCCTTCTTGTTTACAGAGTATCAATATGTTGGTGTTTTCATGGTTGTTTTTGCAATTTTGATCTTTCTTTTCCTGGGTTCTGTCGAGGGATTCAGCACCAAGAGCCAGCGGTGCACCTACGATGGTGCCAGGATGTGCAAGCCCGCACTCGCAACCGCTGGATTCAGCACAATCGCTTTCTTGCTCGGCGCTATTACCTCCATCGTTTCCGGCTTCCTCGGGATGAAAATAGCAACTTACGCTAACGCAAGAACAACGTTAGAAGCCAGAAAAGGTGTCGGAAAAGCTTTCATTACTGCATTTAGGTCCGGGGCTGTAATGAGTTTTCTTCTTATATCACATTTATGAGCGTCTTAACAAGTTTTTTAGAACGAACAATTATGCGTCATATGTAAAAGTGTTACAATAAGTTTATATCACATTTATGAGTGTCTTAACAAGTTTTTTAGAACACTTTTGAAATAAAAAACTTACTAATTGTTTTAGAGTGAAATACATTGATGTGGTTTGCTCAAATTTTGGATTTGGTCCCTGAAACTATCTACCCGGATGATCCCTAACTTTTCAATTTTATAACACTCAAGGTCCCTCAAGTTAACACCTTTAGCTAGCAGCCGTTATGAGGGACTAATCAGTTTTTGGGCAAACTATAGGGACCGAAAGATGTTCGTATGGAAAGATGTTACTTCGTTAGAGTGTGCTATACCAAAAAAAAACTAATAAGATATTATATCTTAGAAGTGTCATAAAACTTGTTAACTCACCCATAATTGTTCTATAAACTTATTGTAACACTTTTACATATTTTATCCTATAAATTTATTTATAAAGCAGTCTATTAGAACATTTCGACATTTTTGGTGTCCTATGAACCCGGTTTTGTTGTAGTGTTTCTTGTAGATTTTACGTCAAAGTTTGTGTATTTAGGTTTCATGCTTTTATTACAGGTAATTGCTGATAACGTCGGGGATAACGTTGGGGATATTGCTGGGATGGGATCGGACCTTTTTGGGTCGTATGCTGAATCATCTTGTGCTGCACTTGTAGTTGCTTCCATCTCTTCTTTTGGAATCGACCATGATTTCACTGCAATGTGTTATCCGTTGCTTGTGAGTTCCATGGGAATTCTTGTTTGCTTGATAACCACCTTATTCGCCACTGATTTCTTTGAAATCAAGGCTGTCGATGAAATCCAAACGGCGTTGAAAAAACAGCTTATCATCTACACTTTTCTTATGACGATCGGTATTGCAATCGTTAGTTGGCTTGGTCTCCCGACATCGTTCACAATATTCAATTTTGGTACACAAAAAGTCGTGCATAACTGGTAAGCAAAAGTTCCTTGTTGGTTCTCGCTTATTCAAAAATATATGTTCTTGTAGAATAGTAAACCAAACATACCCAATATATCCCATCCAGAGGTGGGGCCTGGGCAGATCTAACTTGTAAAGGGTGAGGGGATGGTCCCCCACTAAAAAAAATTATTCTCTTTTTCCTTAGGCTAAAGACAATTTTTTTTTTCATTTTCTACTATAAGCCCCCAAGTAATTTCCCATCGGCCCCACCAACCAAAAAAGTACCTAGAAACCGACCAAAAAAAACCAAAAAAGTATCTTGAAATCTGTAACACCCCGCTTACCACGACACAATATTGTCCGCTTTGCCCCACTGGCTCACGGCTTTGTTCTTGGCGACCTGGCAAGGACTTCGCAAGGACTTCCCAGGAGGTCACCCATCCTGGTACTACTCCCACCCAAGCACGCTTAACCACAGAGTTCCAAAGGAACCCGCATGCTTGTGGCCCCAAAACGCGTTGTGTCTGGTAAGGCCAAGGTTTACTAATATACCCAACATCTCTCCTGTCCACGACCAATGTGAGATATGCCTAAGGTGTTACACACACCCCCCCTCAGGGACTCATCGTCCTCGATGAGGTTTGCCCCACATCTCGAACGGCACAGGAGTGGCTCTGATACCATTTGTAACACCCCCCTCAGGGACTCATCGTCCTCGATGAGGTTTGCCCCACATCTCGAACGGCACAGGAGTGGCTCTGATACCATTTGTAACACCCCGCTTACCACGACACAATATTGTCCGCTTTGCCCCACTGGCTCACGGCTTTGTTCTTGGCGACCTGGCAAGGACTTCGCAAGGACTTCCCAGGAGGTCACCCATCCTGGTACTACTCCCACCCAAGCACGCTTAACCACAGAGTTCCCAAGGAACCCGCATGCTTGTAGCCCCAAAACGCGTTGTGTCTGGTAAGGCCAAGGTTTACTAATATACCCAGCATCTCCCCTGTCCACGACCGATGTGGGATATGCCTAAGGTGTTACAAAATCAATCAAAAAAACCGAAAAATCTCAAAATTGACAAAAAAACTTAAAAATCCCTCGAAATCAACCAAAAAACTTTATAAATCTTTCAAAAAGGTGGAATTAGACTAAAAATACACTGCTCGACTTTACGGGCTTTTAATCTACCTTAAAGGTTCCCCCACTAGCCGAAAATCTTGGATCCGCCACTGGGTGGGGCCGGGGGTGAAATGTACAGAGCTGACCTCTACCCTACCGTAAACCAAACGAACCCAGTACATCCCAAGTACATGCCTCCCAGAGTCTGAGAATGGGATGTAGGCATACCTGATATCTACCCCAAAGATTAGTCACATGCCTATATAACAGTAAACCATACGAACCCAGTATATCCCACCTGGAGGTGGGGTCCGAGGATAAGATGTATGCAGACCTGACCTTTACCCCAAAGAATAGTCAAATGCCTATATAACAGTCTTTGATTATCCAGGCAACTTTTCTTGTGTGTATGTGTTGGTCTTTGGGCTGGACTTATCATCGGTTTTGTGACAGAATACTATACCAGCAATGCTTACAGGTATATCATATAAACGAACTCGGTATATCCCACAAAGAGATAGGATCTCGGTTACTTTCTATGTGATTGTGAATTCATTCGTTCTCTCTTTGATGCAGCCCTGTGCAAGATGTTGCCGATTCCTGCAGAACTGGGGCTGCAACGAATGTTATATTTGGGCTTGCATTGGGATACAAATCTGTGATAATTCCCATTTTTGCCATAGCTATCAGCATTTATGTGAGTTTTAGATTTGCTGCCATGTATGGTATTGCAGTGGCTGCTCTTGGAATGCTTAGCACCATTGCTACTGGATTGGCTATAGATGCTTATGGTCCCATCAGTGATAATGCTGGAGGTATTGCGGAAATGGCTGGTATGAGCCATAGAATCCGAGAGAGGACCGATGCCCTTGATGCTGCAGGGAACACCACTGCTGCCATCGGAAAGGTAATCCAATATGTGTGTGTGTGTGTGTGTAAAGCCAGGTTTAGGAGAAAACAGGGAATTTTTTTGAAAAACCGAGGAACATTCTGGTAACCATTCATCTGGACTGTATGCGCATGTGCATACAAGTAATTTGCAGCATATACACGTTATGTACACGTGCATAAAAACCAAAAAAACAACTTCAGTTACTTGTATGCACATGTGTATGCTTTTCAGATGGACGGTTACCCGAATGTTTACTCAATTTTTTTTTTGGGTGTTCCTCAAAATTTCAATTTATTGAAGGTTCTCCCCTTAACACGCTCCCCCCCCCCACCCTACCCTCTATATATATGTATGTATATGTATACATACATAAATGGAGGTTCACGGGAAAACCTTAAATAAATAAAAAACCGAAAAAAACTCACCGTTAGGTTAATTGATCCTATGAATGTGAGCAAAGATGCGGTTACAACTTTATTTTTAATAAAGAAACCTCCCCCCCTATGTATATGTATACATACATAAATGGAGGTTCACGGGAAAACCTGAAATAAATAAAAAACCGAAAAATACTCCATCAACCGTTAGGTTAATTGATCCTATGAATGTGAGCAAAGATGCGGTTACAACTTTATTTTTAAATTAAGAAACCTCCCCCCCCTCTTTTTTTACGCTAATGACTTCGATTAAGCTCGTCTTCACTGTTTTGACGGCCCTTTACATTCGTAGGGATTTGCTATTGGATCTGCTGCGTTGGTCTCGCTAGCGCTCTTTGGTGCATTCGTCAGCCGTGCAGGAATTCAAACGGTTGACGTTTTAACACCAAAAGTCTTCATAGGTTTAATCGTCGGTGCCATGCTTCCATACTGGTTCTCGGCCATGACCATGAAGAGTGTGGGCAGTGCAGCTTTGAAAATGATTGAGGAAGTCCGTAGGCAGTTCAACACCATCCCTGGGCTCATGGAAGGCCTAGCCAAGCCTGATTACACCACGTGTGTGAAGATTTCCACCGATGCATCTATTAAGAAAATGATTCCCCCAGGTGTCCTTGTCATGTTAACCTCCCTTAATCGTTGGGATCTTATTCGGAGTGGAAACCCTTTCTGGTGTCCTTGCGGGTTCCCTAGTTTCTGGTGTCCAGGTAACGAGTGATTTTAAGCTAAATTATACATGCACCGTTGTTAGAATATGTGGGTCATGTTTGAATTTTCTCTCTAAAAGAGCCATTATAGCGAGATGGGAGGTTCAGGTTTGATGGTTCGTGTCTAACTGATGTGGGACTCTGACATGCTCCCTAAACCCTAAACCTATGACAAGACTGGATTTTACGAAACCAAAATGCATTTTTTTGTCCCACCAAAAAACAGGGAAATGAGACGAGATCAGTAAATTTACCAAACTACCCCTTTCAAATTAAAACCCTAAAACCTTAAAAATTTATTTCGCCCTTCAGTCTTGTCTGCCTACCAAGCGCACCTAGGTGGGTATACCCTAAACCCATCAGTGACAAGATTGGATTTTACGAAACACAAATGCATTTTTTTGTCCCACAAAAAAAGAGGGAAACGAGACAAGTTCAGTAAATATACTAACTACCCAGTGGCGGATCCAGGAATTTGTTGTCATGGGGGCACAAAATAATTACCATATCATATATTAGTTATCACCAAAAATACAAAAATAGTTACATTTTAGTGTTTTACGCTCTTTACGAGTTTTCATCAAAAATACAAAAATAGTTGTATTTTACAACTGCTCTCTACGAGTTTTCATCATTTGAAAACGAGTCATGACATCTTCATTTGTAACATGAGCAAGTCCTTCTTTTTCTACGGCACATATTACACATCCATTCAAAAAACCATCACAAATTCGATTGCGTAAAGCCGTCTTCACAATTTTCATTGCAGAAAAGCATCTCTCGACTGTTGCCGTTGCAACGGGCAAAACCAATGCAAGCTTCAATAATCGATAAACGAGAGGAAAAACAAGATGTTTCCTTGTTTCGACCATTACTCTACCAAGGTCAGATATACCTTTCAAGTTGTCAAATCTTTCATCTTTTTTGACATTGTCAATGTAGAGCCGAAGTTGATGCTCAAGCGTCCTTCTTTCCTCATCACTAAAATCATCTTGATAGAATTCGGTCAACTTCAATAATTTTGATGGGTCAAAGTCACAAAACGAGTAATGTGGATTCAAAGATGCCATACAAATAAGCAATTCAGAACTTACCTCATCAAATCTATCACCAAACTCTTGAATTTGCATATCCACAACCGTGTTGAAACAATCAAACTCATAGTAATGTCGATATGTGATATTCGTCTTTTGTCTTCGATTTTTTTGATTAACATAGACATCCTCCATATTCACCATTTCAATATTATATTTGTTGCAAAAAGAAAAAATCTTCTCAAGAAGTTGACAAAACCCATCAACTCTAAACTGTTGCAATTCCCGCTTCGTTGAACTCACCAATGAAATAGCATTCAAGATATCTTGATCCTTTCTTTGAAGAGATTGTGACAATGTATCAGTCAGTCCCAAAATATGCAACATCAAGTGCAAATAAAACACCGAATCAAATGATTGGAAAAATACTTGAAGACCATTTGCTTGATGTTGACTAGAAGGTTTATCGCACGCATTTTCAACATAGTCAAGCACCTCAATAACAGTTGGAACAAATCAACCAAACGCTTAAGAGTTTTGTAGTGAGAACCCCATCGTGTATCTCCAGGTCTTCCAAGAGAAAGCTCTTGATTTAACCCAATGCCAGTTTCAATTTCACCATTACCAATGGCTTCTTGGACTCTCTTTTTGACTTTCTCGAACCATATCTGCTCGCTTGCAAGAAACACAAACCACATTCATCAAAGTCGCTATCATGTCAAAGAATTTTCCAACTTCAATATGTTTATGTGCAACTGCCACAACAACTAACTGAAGTTGGTGAGCGAAACAATGAACATAATACGCTGAACTATTTTCTCTCATTATTAAAGCTTTTAAACCATTGAATTGACCACGCATATTACTTGCACCATCATAACCTTGGCCTCTAACCTTTTTCATACTCAATCCGTGTTCAGCAAATAAGGACTCAATTGCATATTTAAGAGATAAGGCACTTGTATCCGTCACATGTACAATGCCGACAAATCTTTCCTTGACAATCCCACATTTAACATATCTTAAAACCACGGCCATTTGTTCCTTTTTGGATATGTCACTAGACTCATCAACTAACAAAGAGAACACATCATCACCAATTTCTTCAAAAATATATTTGAGTACCTCGGCGGCGTGAATCAGTGCCGGACTGCCAGAGGTGAGTGGTCTCAAGAAGGGTAGCGGGCTAGCGGCTAGGGTTTCTGGGTTTGTTTGTGGCTTTGTGGGGTCCCAAGGAATTTGTTACTGGGGGGACAAGAGTGAACGATTTTTTTTTTTGAAATTAACCTTGGTAAAAAAAAATTAAGTTTCTCATGGGGGCCCATCCCCCCCTATGTTCAAAGTAGATCCGCCCCTGTAACTACCCCTTTCAAACTAAAACCCTAAAACCGTGAAAATTTATTTTGCCCTTCAGTCTTGTTTGCCTACCAAGCGCACCTAGGTGGGTATTGGACCCTGGCTTACCAAGCGCACCTATGTGGGTATTGGACCCTGACTCTGATACCATAATGATTGATGGTCACTTTCATGCTATCTCGGTGGGTGATGAGGTTGTTTTTCTGCATCAGGTAGCGATTTCTGCATCAAACACGGGTGGTGCGTGGGACAATGCCAAGAAGTATATCGAGGTGATTATTTGTTTAAATGTTGCCATGGTTATTTTCTCCAGGCTGGAGCCTCGGAACATGCAAGGACCCTTGGACCAAAGGGGTCTGAACCACACAGGGCGGCTGTGATCGGTGACACCATTGGTGACCCACTAAAGGACACCTCAGGTCCATCGCTCAACATTCTTATCAAACTCATGGCTGTGGAATCGCTCGTCTTTGCACCCTTCTTTGCTACTCATGGTGGTTTGCTCTTTAGGCTCTAGGTATAAAAATGATAGAATGTACTAAAACTCAAACATCTATTTAGCACCCCAGTTAGTCCTTTTTGCGAGTTTTCTGTGTGAAATCATGAACTGTAGTCATTCACCTAACCGTTTCTAAACGCACACACGACTGTCCTTTGGTCGATATAACCTCTTCCAGATCAATGATTGGTCCATGCTATGCACTGCAAACCCAACTTATGGCATGTTTATTAAACGCTTACTCGACTTAGTGGCCGTTTACCAAACACTTACCCGGGTAAGATCTTACCAAGTCACGTTACCTACCGGATTGATATGGCAAGGACCAAAAATCTTACTCGGTAAGAGCGAATGAAAGAACCGAGAGTCTTACCCCGATAAGTGATGGCGACGACTCTTACCATGGTTAGCGCTTACCGGCTAATTATTGCATACGAAACCGATTTGGCGGACTAAAATCTTGCCCGGTAAGTAAGTGATAGTGTTAAATTTGACTGGTAAGCGCTTACCCCTTAGAGCATCTTCAAACAGCTTTGTGTTAAAACAAAGAATTAAGGAATTTTTTTGCTCCTATGTTAAAATAGAGACAGAAGAGAAAAACGGTGAACTTAAAACATATTTAGAACTTTATACTGGAGGGAGAAAAATAATATTTTAATTTCTTCCAGACTAGAGAGAAAAATAATATCTTATTAAATGTATTAAAATTTTAAATAATACAATTAATACTATCTATAGTAGTAGTTGGAGTTGAATGTAAATCTTTTTGATTTTTATACTTTATTTTAGAAATATTATAACAAAGCTTTGGAGATGGTCTTAGGCATGTTTATTAAATACTTGCCTTTTTGCCCGGTGAATGGCATTGACCGAATAATCTTAATCACCCACGCGGCCACGCCCTTTAACCCAAAATGTCACAGGCCAAGCAAAGGTGGTAAGGATCAAGAATCTCGCTTATTCGGTTAGTGTTTATCGAATTTGTGGTGGCAAGTCCACCACAATACGCACACCCCTTCACACCACTCGCATTTGTAATCGCGTCCACATCTTCCATCGGGTCGTTCAACTCCGCCAAAACCGGAGGTATCCTCTGTTTCGCCTCTTGTAACAAATGCTTCAAATCAAGAAGCGTAGTTTCGCTTTGATTCTTGTTAATAAAAGTTGTCGCAATTCCTGTCTTCCCACACCTCCCCGTTCGCCCAATCCTATGAACATAGTTTTCAATTTCCGCCGGCATATCATAATTAATGACGTGTTGGATATCTGGAAAATCCAAACCCTTTGAAGCGACATCTGTGGCAACCAAAACGTCTTTCTTGCTTGATTTGAAAGAGGAAATGGCGTACTCTCTCTCTCTTCTTGATCTTTGCCGCCATGAATCACGACGGCTTCGACTCCTTTTAAAAGAAGGTATTATTCGTGGATATCGTCCACGTCAGCTTTGTTTTCGCAAAATACCAACACGGGAGGTGGGGTTTTCTGTAGGCATTCGAGGAGGTAGACGAGTTTTACTTCTTGTTTCACGTACTCGACTTCTTGGATCACATCAAGATTTGCTGCTCGACGTTTACGGTGACGGGTTTGACCAGAGCGCTTCTGGCAAAATTTTGGATCTTTGCGGGCATGGTTGCGGAAAAGAGAAGGGTTTGCCTTTGAGCTTTGAAGTGATCAAATACTTCTCTAATGTCATCTTCGAACCCTAGATCAACCAATCTATCTGCCTCGTCTAAAGTCAAATACCTGCAAGAAACCATATGTTTATAAAACCATATCTCTAAAGTAACTCAGAGTAATAATGTCAAAAAACTTGATATCCCATCGAAAGTTAGGGCTTGTTTGTTAGCAGCTTAATGAGCTTAGTGGGACTTGCACAACTGTTTGGTAGTGGCTTAATGATATAGAAAGTGGCTTATTCAGTAAGCTTCTAGGAGGAGCTTTATGCTTCTAGGGGGAGCTTTATGCAGAAAGCCAAGTTTTTTTCTTTTCAAATCTGCCCCTCCCAATTAAAGTCTATGCTCCTTCTATCTATGAAAATACCATACCAAACAAAAATCTTCCCAATCTATACATACAGACTGATTAATCCACACAGACAGATTAACCAGATCTAACGTAGATGTAGCATTGAAAGTATTTATAACCCAAAGTTGCTATGATTTTTTATAAATATAATATGATAAAACATATTATGTTTGCTTACCGGCAATTGTCAAGATTCATCTTCTTTTTGGCAAGCAGGTCCTTCAACCTCCCAGGTGTAGCAACCACGATATGAACACCTTTCTTCACGATATCCAACTGTGACCGCATATCAACACCTCCAATGCAAAGCAAAGGCCTTATTTCTGGAAACCCAAATTCTCTCAAAGGTATTAAAAACTCCTCCACAACCTCAAACGTCTGCCGAGCTAGCTCTCTAGACGGGCAAACAATCAACCCAAATGGCCCTTCCCCTTGAGCAATTGGCATCATAATCTCCTCCTGCAATGCCATCATAATCAATGGTAACACGAAAACCAACGTTTTCCCAGACCCTGTAAACGCAATTCCAATCATATCTCTTCCGGATAGAATAACAGGGAGGCCTTGAACTTGAATAGGTGTCGGCTGTACTATTCCTTTTTATTTCAATTTCTTTAGAACTGGATCGGGAAATCTCATATCTTTGAAGTTTTTAATTGGTGGGGGGATTTCGTCACCATCAACGATTATATGCCACTGCTTCCTAATAGCATCACATGCTTTCTGGGACATCCTTCTTATGGGCAAAGGGGGCTTCCATCCCGTTGGCAGAGGTTCAGAGTATGTGATTCCTTTTGCAAGTTCACGAATTGACATTAAAGTCTTTCTATCGGAAAGATTTTCCATCATCTCTTTTTCTTGTTGAACTGCTTGTTCAGTGGGAGTGACTTCAGGCTGATCGCGCTTAAGTTGGGAAGCTTTCACAAGCAAGCTAGGCTTCATTTCTACTTGTTTTGCCTTTTCTGTTTCGTCTTCAATAGTGGAAGCTTGCCCTTTACGTTGAAGAATCTTTTGTGCCTCCATTGCCCTTCGTTTTGCAATGGGGACATATTCCACATATTCTTCGTCATTCTCCATATCCTTAAGAATTCTAAACATGTAAGCATGGTATTCAATATCCAAACTCTTAAGAGTTCAAAAGCTTTCAATCAACAATATGGGTACATTGACTACCAATATAACAAAATTTTGGAATGTAAATATCAAGAAGCAAGATTACAATGAAAAGAATCCCTAATCCTACTAAGCATTTCATTGAACAGTAATAAGCCTCAATCCACCAACATCAAAATGAACTTAATTACTTCCCCTTGATTCGAAAGAGGTGAAATGATTTTAGTGTTGAAAGTTGAAACCTGTTACTTTCCAGACTGAAACCGATAGCAACATAATACTAACCATATTCTATTTCTAGCTACAAATTACTTCTGGAAAATTCCAAATCTCCAATTTTCAAGTTGTTCAAGAGCACAATCTAACTGCCTTAAATTAGGTCTCAACAATAAAACCTCCAAAGAAGAATCAAAGGACCTTGGAAAAACAATACGAATTCCTCACAAATCCCCAACATAATATGTCTTATGCTTAACATAATTCTGAGAACATAACATTGATCAAATACAGAAACAAGCATTCATAATCTTCTGTCTATATTGAATAATGGCATCCATTATATAATTATACGCTAAATTGCCCAACAAGCCAACATTAACCAAATACCGAAAAACAGAAAAGAAGCATGTATGGCTTCTGCCAATCTGTATTATGTCAAAATTGAATCTTTTTACAACGAAGACAGAAACGTCAAAACAGGAAGTTCTACTGCTCTTTAAGTCTTTGCCCAAGGTATTAAGATTTTTAGATCTATAAGCTCACAAACGGCAAATTAAATAGTAAAATAAACCCTAAATTATATTTCTTACTGATCTTATTGATGGCGGAGACACTGGAGTGGAGAAGGGAGGAGCAGAAAAAGAGGCAGTCGACGGCGGAGGAACGGAGAGATTGGAGGAGAAGGGCGGAGGATTCACGGAGACGGTGAGCAGAGCAGTCGACGATTTCACTTCGAGTATGAATGTTATAAGAAAAAGAGGGAATAACTTAATGGTCCCTCATGAAATGTCAATATGCAGATTTCATCCATCTACTTTCAGTTTTACACTAATGACCCCTAAATAAAAAGAAGGTTGCTTGACAATTAAGTTTTGGTAACGGCATATGTCCGGATCAACTTGCGCACATTTCGACTAGTTTCAGGGAACCTGAAATAATAGCCTGGAAAATTTTTAGTTGTTCTTGAGGAGACTCGAATTAGTTGACCTAACATTTAATTTGTCGGTTAAGTTGTCATTGACTGACCTACATGTATATTTAAGGGGATCAATTGACCCCATAAACCTTTTAAAAACTTGGCTTTTATATTATAGATACTAATATTTTTAACTATGTATATTGTTTCGACCCCCAATAAAAATAAGATTTTGTCCCCACAAATATTTTAACCCAACTTCATCATCGACTTTTTTTTGTATAACCTTTTGTATTAATTGTTAGTATTATAGTTTGTTATTTGATGTACAATTGTTTGTTTTTTGTTAACTGTTATTAATTGTTAATTTTTGCTATTTGTTAGTGTTTGAGTTTATTATTAACTGATACTTAACTGTTACTTTTTTGTTAATTATTAATTGTCAGGGTAATTAGTATCTATTAGTTGATGCCTAATTATTATATATTTGTTAATTGTTTTATTATTTCACTACAAACTCTTTTTTTTATTACCACTGAGAAAGTCGAGTCTTATATATGATTTTTTTCTTCTTGAAATACCCATATATGAAGTTGATAGCGGTAGTTATAATTCTCTTAATATCCCTCAAGTGACTCTACTCATTTGATGCCTAAAAAAGTTCATTTGAATGATCTAATCTGGGTTCCATCCAAAAGGAAAAAAAGGTTATGACTTTTAACTCTTAACAAAAGTTCATTTGAATGATCTCTCTTAGGATCCATCCGAAAGGAAACAAAGGTTATGCCTTTTAACCCTTAACAAATACTAAAAACTACCTTGTCAATTATATGACCATGATCTAAATTTCGATCCCCATCAACCAAATTTCTGGATCCGGTACACATTTGGTACACTACCCCTAATTAACTAGTTTTTTTTTATATATATTTCCAAGTGCATCCCAATTGTTTTAGATTTACATAAACATAAATCTAAGTTTACATGTAAAGTAATTGTAAGTAACACAAAAATACTTGCATTTTTGCTACCATAAATCAAACTTTCTTTTAGCATATTACATATATATACATAAACACTTGTAGCCAAGTCTTCTCTTGTAGCTTAAAAATACAAATGCATATAACATCGGACATTCTTAAGGAGGTCTTATTTACATAAGAGCATAGAGAGCTTATCATCAAGGAAGTGATAGCATGCATACATACATTCTTCAACCAAATCTAACCACCTTCTACGCAAGTAAAGATTGGTGTAAAGAAGTGTGCCAAATCCCAACAAGAACACAACCCATGTCGCACAAAAACTTCCATAAAAGATTGTGATATCGATATCATACCATTTATCAGTGCCTTTTTTTGTTGGGGTATGAGTACCTTGTGATGTAGTCATGCATTTCTTCTTGAGTGGTGGTCCACAAAGAAGTGGATTACCTTCATAACTCTCGTTCGTAAAGGTACTAAACTGTGCTTTCATATCTGGAAGTCTACATGATAGATTGTTGTAAGAAACATTGAAAACAGCTAAGGAAAGCAACTTAATCAGTTGTGATGGAACTGTACCGCTCAAACGATTTGAAGAAAGGTCCAAGCTCTCTATGTTCACAAGATCTGAAAAGCCTATAGGAATAGGCCCAGACAACTGATTATGAGAAAAGTTCAAAGAGTAAATATGGGTCAGCAGCCCGAGTTCTTTTGGGAGTTCGCCTGTTAGTTTGTTACAAGATAGATCCAATCCGACCATGTAATCAAGGATTCTACCTCTGAAGGCGAGAGAGAGAGAGGGTTTTTGTTGTAAACTGAACTTCGTCTTCTATTTCAAATACTTCTGACATAGAGTAGACATAAGGCCTTCCATATACAACACTCTGATAGTCGTAGAAGGAAGACTCATGTTCCCCAATTTGTCTATCTATGAAAGAAAGGTAGCTATTATGGAGGCAGTGAGGTATTGAACCAGAAAGAGAGTTACTCGATAAATCTATCAAACTCACGTTACTTAATTGGCACAACTGCTTCGGAATAGAACCACTAAAGTTATTTTTCCTCAAAATAAGAATCCTTAAATCGGATAGATTACCAAGAAATTCAGGTATCCTTCCTGACAAAGAGTTGTCACCTATATCCAAAGTCAAAACTTGAGTCAAATTTCGAACGACATTGATCCAGTGAATTTGTTGGAACCCAAATGAAGATGTTTCATTTCTTGGAAATTTAAGCAGGATGGAATAGGCCCAGAGAAAGAATTTTGTGAGATATCTAGAAACGAGAATGGTGTTTTTCCGCAAGGAAACCGACCTTCCAAACTATTATTTCTTGCAACAAGTTCAAAGACGCCGCTCATGTTGCTTATCCAATCGGGGATTGTACCAGTAAAAAAATTATTGCTAATATCCAAAATCTCCATATAAGGTTCTTTGCTAGTCCCATTACCGATTTTCCCAGTGAAACAGTTGTTATCTAAGGCAAGCCATGGGATGCGAAAGCTTAAGTTTCCTGAAAGTACCATGCCGTGCAATAGGTTCTTTGATAATTTCAATATCTGTAAAGGGATATTTGTAAGCAGTCTCTTTGGTACTTCTCCAAACAACTCATTGTCTGATAAATCCAATGCCCATAATTCACTCATATCACCAATGGAAAACGGGATAACGCCATCTAATGAATTACTGGACAAATTTAAATTAGTTATATTGGGAAGGAAAAACTGTATATCAGCCGGAATAGTACCATTCATGTGATTTTCAGACACATCCAACCACCTTATGTTAGTATTCCTATACCGTGGCATACAAATATTACCGCTTAGTGAGTTGTTCCTTAGATTGAGAGCTTCCAACATTGTATTATTTTCAATCAACCAATTTGGAAACTGTCCCACCAAAGAATTGTAAGATAGATCTATTACCCGTAACTTGCATTGGTGAAGTAGAAACCCAGGAACTACACTTCCTTTAGGCCTATTTATATTGCAACCAGATAGCACAAGCACTTTCAACTGGAACACCGGAATCCAACCTATAGGCTCTTCTGTTTCCACCTCAAACTCACGATTTCCGCATATGAATCTAACTACCTCAAGCTTGGTATGATTGGAGAATGAGCTGAATGAGAATGAACCTTCAAATTTGTTGCCACTAAAATCAATGTACTCGAGAGATGTGAGATTAGCAATCAGCGATGGCCTAAGTATTCCCGTGAATCGATTTGAAGAAATATCCAACAACTTAAGAGATGATAGGTTGCTGAAACATTGAGGCAGGCTTCCATCGAACATGTTGTGACTAAGATCCAACTCATGGAGGTTCTTTAACTCACATAAACCTGCTTAAAGAGAGAATTAAAAAAAAAACTATGGTTCATCCTTTATTAACTTGCAATTGCATAATCATACGACGTCTAAAAGATCAACCATTCGGAAAATGTAATGTGACAAAAGGTGTACACAAATTTAGCTATAGTATATGAACTCTCCATTTATATATTGGTTTTAAGCAATCTCAATAGTTAAGCATGCATGCTGTAGGTAACTTACCGTGATCAGGTATAAAGTCGTTGAGATTGTTGCATTGTAAGCGAACGAGACAACTTTAAGAGAAGATAATTCTCGTATTCTTGACGGGATGCTCCCAACAAAATTGTTGCGACTCAAATCTAAGACCTCGAGATTGTGGAAAGATGTCAAAGCTGGATGACAACAAGAGAGGATTACATATATAGGTTACTAAAGGAAACTTTGAAACAAGAAGTCATCAATAGTTATGGATTCTTGATGGTTGCAACAATAACAATGTTGGAAAGAAAATGAAGAAAAAAAACTTACCTTCAATTGGTAGTGTTCCATTGAAACGATTGCCATTCAAGAGGAGGACTTTTAAATTCCGCAAATGCGACAAATCTGAATTATTTTTCGAATCGACAATATTGGTCACGTGACCATGACAAGTTTTTTCAGTATGACTATTTTTGTACCACAAATTTTAGCATATGAAAAGTTTTTATGATGACAATATTTTTTACCTTGGATACTCAGTGTGCCATTGAGCCGGTTAAAACTTAAATCCAACTCCTCGAGATTAGTCAGATGGGCTAGTTCTGTTACGTGAAACGAAGCATAAGTTAATCATGTGGTATTTTAAAAGATACATTTTGAAATTAAGCATAGTTAGAACATGAGTTGCAAAAATTAAGAAAGTGGAAGGAACAAAAACATGCCAAGCACAGGAAAGTATCCTTCCAAGTCATTGTAACCGAGATGCAAAACTCTGAGTGACGTCAGTTCACCCAGTATCGGAACGGAAAGATGCCATTTCCAATTCTGTTATCGCTGGGATCCAATATCTCCAACTTCTTCAAACTTGACAACCTTCCAATTCCTGCAAAAAAGTTAAAATGGTGTTTCTTGATATCAACGAAGATAACTTTAGAAAAATAAATGGCTAATACTAAGGGGCTGTTTGGCAGTTGCTGAATGGTTTAGTGCAGAATGATTAAGTGGTCAAAATGATTAAGAGGCTTTTATGATATAGTGCAAAATGAAATATGGTTGTTTGGTAATTGTTTAGAATGAAATCAGGGTGCTGAATGGTTAAGGGAGGCCCATGATGCTAAATCATTCAGAGGGTTTTAGAACCATTAAGAGGTAGACATTTTTTTGCCAAACAGGATTTACCTCTTAGCGATTCAGAGGTTACCTCTTAATGGAACCATTAAGAGGTAAACAAACAACCCCTAAGAAATTGAATGGCATGATTGATAAAATAGGAAGTATACAAAGAAAGTTAAAATGGTGTTCTGCTTATTCTATTTGCCTCTAAATGTCCAGCACTTGGTCAACTTATAGGCACCATCAAGTCCAAAAACTCATTGAATCACTTGATACAATTTATTGTAATTCATGATCCAACACATAATATCAATTTCCAAGATCCAGATGAAGCTAAATATAATATGATAGTAACTTAGACAACAAAGCAGCTGATACCTGTGCTCACAATATTGTTATCAAGACAATCAGATGACAAACTGAGACTTGTTAACTCTTTAAAATGAAGAAACAGAGAAACATTTAATGCTCTTGCAGTATTCATCTTCCATCCCCACGATGTTGCTCAGAGACAAGTTCGTCACATGCCCACGATGTTGCAGTATTATCATATAAAAAACAAGAGATAGTCTGATTGCTTCTGCAGATCAAATCAGCCATTTTAATATGCAAAATACATATCTGTAAGTGTGCACAAATTGCCTAGAGGTCCACATTTACACAATACTTGGAAATTGCCCAAATTCACACTTGCAAGCTTGGGTAAATTGCCAAAACTAATACTCCATTCGTCCGAAAATAAATGTCAACTATGAAAAATGAGCATAGTTTTAGAAATGTGTAATTATTACAATTTTTAATTAACTAATTGACAATTCTTAATAACAAAATTTTCCATCTTATAACTAAGGGTAGAATTCAAAAATAGACAACTTTTGAGAGTGGACACTTGTTTTGGGATAAACTGAAATAGAAATATGTCTAATACTCGGTGCTACGTGTTGGGTTTAATCTCAATCAAAGCCTCAGAAATAGATGTATATATGTACGTGTTTATAAACTAGACAAAGTGAAAGGGTGTGATGAAAAGTTGTGACTTTTCATCCACAACCGCCATCACCAACTGCCATCACGAACAGTCGCGATGGTTAGTATAAATAGGAATCCATTGTAATAGTTTCAATGTACTTTTCTCAATATATGAAACTTTAGTTTGATTAAGATCTTGGACAAATCTGTGAAATCCACATCAGTGGTATCAGAGCCCAAGGTCTGATCGTTGGGAAGGAAACGCAAGATCAACTCGAAGGCACGGCAACCCGAAGTATGGTCGAAAAGGAAGACATACAAGGGCTGTCCGAAAATCTCATCAAATTAGAAAATCGCAATCTTCTAAACGATGTTTGGAACTTGCAAACCTTCTGCAAAATTGGGATCTTGGCGGAGAAATAGGCGAGAAAAGGAATAGGATGGTAACGTGTTATCGTTGTAGCGCAAAGGGACACTTTGCATGGAACTGTCCCAAGAGAAAAGACGTTTTTCGAGAAGTACGAGAGTCGAACCAGTTCACCGGATGGGTTCAACAAAGCGTTCCTCTACAACCGTACCATCAAACTCATATTGATCGGATCATCGTAAACGGCGATTATTTGGTAGAAGGAACCGATCAAGAAACATGGGACAAGATATGGTATGTGAACACGAAGATTTCCAAACACATGTCACCGAACCGTGATTTGTTCACAAATTTCAAAAGTAATTTCACTGTGAACAAAGATGATCATTCTGATCAAATCACTATACATGGTGTTGGGGAAGTAGAAGTAAAATCAGACGGAACGGTGTTTGCTATACCATATGTATCGTATGCACCCGGGATCAACATAAACGTGTTAAGCCTGACACAATTAATCTTGCAAGGCTTTGTGTTGGTGCAAGTGTACCACATCTCTATATATTTATATATATTTATTTTGATGATTACAAACACACCGTATTATTGTTTATCTAACAATTTAATCCAAGTGTGCAGTTGTTGAAGAACACGAAGATTTAATCTGAAGGGTTCAAGACGGAAGTGTTTACGTCGTCATTATTGTTTATAACTAATAATGATAAACACCCTAAAATAATATACCACTTGGATATTTCTAAAAACCATAAATGATTTTAATTAAATAAGGTTTTTTATTGAGAAGATCCAGCAAGATTGGTTGCGTCCTGGAAGGTGGCTATTCTGACGCCGGTATACCGTGGAGAATACCCGGTATACCGCGGGTACATACGGCCGGTATACCGCGGGTGTTCAGCCGGTATACCGCGGCAGGCTCCGTGTGCATCTCTGATTGGTTGAAAGTCCTTTTTCTGACGGCGGTATACCGCGAGTCCTAGCCGGTATACCGCGGGTACGTTTTTCCTGAAGTCAACTTTGCATGAGAGCCGTTGTGTGTCAGTGTCCTTTTTACTGCACGGTATACCGCGTGCATTTGGCGGTATACCGCGCCTCATATATCCGTTGGAGCTTCCTTGGTATAAATGAAGCATGCTGGTGATGAAGAACATAAGACCAAAAACAACAGCAACAACAAACAGCAACTCCATCAGCTCTCTCTCATTATTTTATATATATATATTTTATAAAACTTTTTTTATAAAATATCCAAGTGTGAGATATTATACAAGAGTGATTACCCATTGTGAGTTATACTCCTCTTGTAAGTATTTGAATAACGGGTGTGTGATCCTGTTTATCTCATAGCAGAGGCTTGAGAAACTATTACAAATTCCTTTGTATTTGGTTTGTGTTCTACCGTAAAGAATACATTTATTGGATCGTGTCGAGAAGTGTCTCGGCTGCTGGTTTATCACAGTTGGTGGTAAATCAGTAAATCTCCGTGTCAAGTATCTCTATCCTTTATCTCTTTATTTATTCCGCTGTGCATTTTAATTATATCTGTTTATATAATTGTTGTATATTTATTATTTGTATACTCTGATTTATTTATACTGTTTCTGTACTGTATTTATTTATAAAAGAATTTTTGAAAGTAAAAGATTTAAATACAACCTTACCCCCCCTAGGTTGTCTAACAATTGGTATCAGAGCGGGGCTTTCAAAAATTATCTGTTTAATTTTTTAAAGTTATATCTTTTATTTAATGGCTCAACAAAATGCTTGGTTTTCTAAATCTCTTCTTATTGATTTCGAAAATTTTGATCTTTGGGCAAATTCTTTTGAACGTTATGTTCGTGGGATAAATCAAAATATTTGGGATATTATTATTAAAGGAAATTTCAAACCCACAAAATTTCAAAACAACAAAGTTGTTGAAAAACCTAGCTCGGAATGGTCCGACGAAGATGAGGCTAATTATTGTTTAAATTATGAAGCCAAAAATTTTCTCTTTTCGGTTCTTACTAACGATGATATTGAGCGTGTTTATCTCTTTGAAACTGCTCGTGATATTTGGGAGAACTTGAACATCACCTATGGTGAAAACTCAAAAGAAAAGAGAGACGAAACCCGAGAACAAAGAAATGAAGAAACGTGTCTCATGGCCGACCATGATAATGAGGTATCTTCATCATATTCTTCTAAAAATAATTGTGATAGTAATTATAGTGATAATTATTATAGTGACAATGAAAATAATCTTGACGAATTATATAAATCATTTCATGATATGGCTGCTCTCGCAAATAAATATAAAGATGAAATTTCTAATTTAAAAGAAACCGTATCTATATATAAAAAGGAAATAGATGACGGTAAACAAAAATCTGCTCATGATTTAGATGTTATCACTAAATTAGAAAATAAATTAAGTGAAAAAGATATTTGTAAATCTTGTGTTATTTTAAATGATAAAATTGCATGTTTAGAGAAAAGAACATGTGAAAATATTTTATGTACAAAATGCGATATACTTGAAAATGATAATGCATGTTTAAAAGCTAAATGCGATTTATATGAAAAAGATAATCTGTTAGCTAATGCATTTCAAAATAGCAATGATAAAGTGTTAAAAATGCTAAATATGTCTAATCGCATTAATTGTAGAAAAGGCATTGGTTCTAATACATGTATTGATACGTGCTCGTGTATTCAAATTAAAAGGTGTTTTGAACCACCTAAAGTTAAAACGAGAAAACCTTATGTGCAAAAACCTCCGTATGTATCCAAAATGAATAATGTGAATTATATGCCGAGGAAACCGTATGCTTGCATGTATAATAGCAAATTTTCTAGACCAAAGAATAATGTAAATTTGCATGCTTCATTTTACGTCTATGATAAATACGATCGTAAAATAAAAATGGTTAGAAAATGGATTCCGAAAGGAATGTTTAATGTTGACAATCCCGGTGGGATGCGTTTGTGGTTTTAAACCATTTATATGGCTTTGTATGTTTGTCGTGTTTGTTTTATGTCGACAACATATTTTTTTGCAGTTTATGTTTTATACTAACTGTTAAAAGGACCCATAAGAAAAGGGTACCACGAAATATTTTCTTTGCCTTTTGTAGGTGTTTCCTGGCGAGGATACAATACGTGCTTCCTGCCGAGGTTATAATACGTGGTTACCTGCCGAGGTTATAATACGTGGTTTCCTGACGAGGATATAATACGTGTTACCTGCCGAGGTTATAATACGTGGTTACCTGCCGAGGTTATAATACGTGGTTACCTGCCGAGGTTATAATACGTGGTTACCTGCCGAGGTTATAATACGTGGTTACCTGCCGAGGTTATAATACGTGGTTACCTGCCGAGGTTATAATACGTGGTTACCTGCCGAGGTTATAATACGTGGTTACCTGCCGAGGTTATAATACGTGGTTACCTGACGAGGTCATAATACGTGGTGATTTTTTTTATCACATAAAATTAACCGAAAATCGAAGCCTTAAGATCCTTTTTAGTGCAAGTGTTTCTTTTTGGTTATTTTGTTTCATGTCATTTATTATGCTTATTTTATCCCTCAAATTTTATAAAATCAAATTGATATCGTTATTAATTTGAGGGGGAGCGTTTTAGCTCTTTTACCCATGAGTTTATGCTACCTCAATTATATGCATATTTTGAGGGGGAGCATCTCTCGAGGGGAAGCATACCGTCTTTCTTGACCCTTTTTGTTTCGACAAACGGGGGAGAGAAACCGCATATGCTCTTGCTTAGCGGTTGTGTTTGTCATCATCAAAAAGGGGGAGATTGTTGGTGCAAGTGTACCACATCTCTATATATTTATATATATTTATTTTGATGATTACAAACACACCGTATTATTGTTTATCTAACAATTTAATCCAAGTGTGCAGTTGTTGAAGAACACGAAGATTTAATCTGAAGGGTTCAAGACGGAAGTGTTTACGTCGTCATTATTGTTTATAACTAATAATGATAAACACCCTAAAATAATATACCACTTGGATATTTCTAAAAACCATAAATGATTTTAATTAAATAAGGTTTTTTATTGAGAAGATCCAGCAAGATTGGTTGCGTCCTGGAAGGTGGCTATTCTGACGCCGGTATACCGTGGAGAATACCCGGTATACCGCGGGTACATACGGCCGGTATACCGCGGGTGTTCAGCCGGTATACCGCGGCAGGCTCCGTGTGCATCTCTGATTGGTTGAAAGTCCTTTTTCTGACGGCGGTATACCGCGAGTCCTAGCCGGTATACCGCGGGTACGTTTTTCCTGAAGTCAACTTTGCATGAGAGCCGTTGTGTGTCAGTGTCCTTTTTACTGCACGGTATACCGCGTGCATTTGGCGGTATACCGCGCCTCATATATCCGTTGGAGCTTCCTTGGTATAAATGAAGCATGCTGGTGATGAAGAACATAAGACCAAAAACAACAGCAACAACAAACAGCAACTCCATCAGCTCTCTCTCATTATTTTACATATATATATTTTATAAAACTTTTTTTATAAAATATCCAAGTGTGAGATATTATACAAGAGTGATTACCCATTGTGAGTTATACTCCTCTTGTAAGTATTTGAATAACGGGTGTGTGATCCTGTTTATCTCATAGCAGAGGCTTGAGAAACTATTACAAATTCCTTTGTATTTGGTTTGTGTTCTACCGTAAAGAATACATTTATTGGATCGTGTCGAGAAGTGTCTCGGCTGCTGGTTTATCACAGTTGGTGGTAAATCAGTAAATCTCCGTGTCAAGTATCTCTATCCTTTATCTCTTTATTTATTCCGCTGTGCATTTTAATTATATCTGTTTATATAATTGTTGTATATTTATTATTTGTATACTCTGATTTATTTATACTGTTTCTGTACTGTATTTATTTATAAAAGAATTTTTGAAAGTAAAAGATTTAAATACAACCTTACCCCCCCTAGGTTGTCTAACACTTTGAATTCGAGATCAAAGAAACGGGAGGCATACTCACTCATATGTGTGTGAATCGAAAAAGGCAAGAAGATGATCAAAATGAGTCTACATCAAGAATCAATACTGAAATCAACTCAGGCTCGAACGAAATAGAAGATGGAGTTGAAATTGAAGGAAAAACGGTACCTCTGTTTATTTCAACTTTTGATGAATTTATCTCATTCATGGTTTTAGTGAATTGTGATAGAATATGTTACAAGAAAAAGGAATACTTCATGAAGAAATTCGAGGAGGCAATGGGTTGGTTTCATAAGATAAAGAGTGGAGATGATATTGCACTACCACCAAAAGTTTCAGGTTTGGATATTCACTTATTTGATTTCTACAAACTAGTTGTTATGACAGGAGGTCATGAGAAACTTACTAGAGAAAACGAATGGAGTGAAATAGCGATGAGTTTTGGATATCCGAAGTGTTACGGGGAAAAATTCAAAGAATTGTTTGATCAATATTTATTGGTCCCACAAGAGCACTACGAGTTTGGATTAAAAGGATTTGGCAGAATTCCAAACATTAACGAACAAGACGTTGGAGTGACCAACAGGTTCTTTTTGGGCAATATTGGCTCAGTCGGTGGTGTAGCCAGGAGTCAGGATCAGGAGGATCAGAATATTGCAGATACTTGGAGACCGGATCAAATACAAATTCAGGATAGTGAAGAAGAAGAAGACCCTAGCATAGAAGGATACTACTCTGATAAGGATGTTGGTGATAGTAGCAATAAAGGTGATAAGAATGATGGCGTTGGCAGCAAGAAAGATGATGAAGACATCAGCAGCAAAGAAAGTGATGACTTTTTTTTTTAATGAAAGCAACAGGAATGCCACAAAACTTCTGGGCAGAAGCAGTTAGACATGCCATACTACTGTTAAATTGCACACCAACAAAGTCACTAGAAGACATTACTCCATACGAAGCGCTGAAGGGAAGAAAACCAAACCTACGTCATCTTAGGATTTTTGGATGCATCGCATATGCAAAGGTACCTTCACAACACTTAACAAAGTTAGATGATAGAAGTATACAAATGGTATACTTAGGCACTGAGCCAGGATCAAAAGCATATCGCTTGTTCGATTCGATCCAACGACGAAGAAAATTTGCGTTAGTCGAGACGTCAAGTTTAAAGAAGACGAAACATGGAATTGGAAGGAATATACAAAAGATTTCGATCTAGAAGAACCAGAATGGAGCAATTTCATTATAAGGAATAATGAAACACTCAGTACTCAACCTATCTTAGATGAAGACGAGGAGATCGAAAATGATGTTACACTTGATAACAATGACGAAGATGCTGAAATTCCTTCACCAATCAATTCAGCACCTAATACGCCAATACCCCATTCAAATATGTACGAATATAGTCCTCAACAATCCAATAGCTACTCACCAACTTCACAAAGCGGGAAACCTTCAACAACTGACCCAAGAATTGATCATGTTGGTGCAAGTGTACCCAGCTTTAAATATTGTGATATATTTTTGGTACACATAAAATCACATCTCCATATTTATTTTGATGATTACAAAACACACCGCATTATTTGTTATCTAATATTTTATCTGAGTGTGCAGATATTTAAATGATCTCGATAAATTTTTTATCTGAAGAATCCAAGTCTGAAGAGTTTCGTCATTTTATTTTAAAATGATAAACACCCTAAAATATTTTATCACTTGGATATTTCGTATCTATATAAATATATTTGAATCAAATATATATAATATATATATGTTTTTATATATAAATCACTGATATATATATTAATATGCTGTCTGCTACTGTTCATCTGTTGCAAAAGATTGTGATCAGCCGAAGTAACCCTGCGTTGCCATGCTCTCATTGGACAAATCTTTAGGCGGTATACCGCCAAGGTTCACGCGGTATACCGCGTCACTGTTCTCCATCAGCATCATCTGCATATGAAGCTTCGTTTGTCAGGAAATATGTCAGGCGGTATACCGCCTTGTGCAACGCGGTATACCGCGGGTACTATGTAGCCGTTGATTTTTGCAGGTTGACCTTCTCCTCTGCTGCACCTTTTTCTGACGCAGGTATACCGCGATGGTTTGGCGGTATACCGCGAATGCCTCAAGCCTGTTGATCTTCCAGTATAAATACAAGCTTCCAGCAGCATTCAAGAATACACCAACTTCTGCAATAATTTCTCCCTCAGCATTTGATTATTATTCTGCTGCCTTCTTACTCACACTAAATCACTTAAACTGATAAAAATTAATTTTTGAGCAAGAAATCTTGAGTTGATAGCAGATTAAAATCTCTCGATTAGTTGAATCAGCAACACAACTCAAGTGATCAAACTCTCTAAAAATATCCAAGTGATAAACCTTATTCAAGAGTGATTATTCATATTAAAATTTATACCCTCTTGTAAGTGTTTGAATTAGAGTGAGTGATCCACATTAATCTCTCAAAGAAGAGTGTTTCGCGTTTGTTGTATTAAGGTTTGTGTTTCTACCGTAAAGAACACGTTTCGTATTGGATCTCCGAGAAGTGTTATTTTCTCGAGGTGGACTAGCCAACTTTGTGTTTGGTGAACCACTTTAAAAATACCGTTGTCAAGTATTCTCTTTCCCTTATCTATTTACATTTCCGCTGTGCATTTAAATTATATCTGTTTATATAATTGTTGTATATTTACTTGTTTATACTCTGCTTTATTTTTACTGTATTGTTTGTACTGTATTTATTTGTTCAAAGAATTTTTGAAAGAAAAAGATTTTAAATACAACCTTACCCCCCCCTTAGGTTGTCCAACATTTGGTATCAGAGCAGGTCTTTCAAAATATTCTGCATATTTTTCTCTTATTCTTCTAAATGGCTCAACAAACTAATATCGTGTTTTCAAAACCTCCTTTGATAGATACTGAAAAGTTTGGCATTTGGGCCGAGCTATTTGAATGTCACGTGCGTGGCAAAAATCAAAAGATTTGGAATATCATAGAAAAAGGAAATTTTAAACCCACCATTGTGAAAGATGATGTTTATATTGATAAACCTATAGATGACTGGACTACTTCTGATGAAGCTCATTTTTGTTTAAACTTTGAAGCTAAGAATATATTATATGCTGCTTTAACATCTGACGAAATTGAAAGAGTATATACTTATAAAACTGCAAATCAAATATGGGAAAGTTTAAATAATACTCATCGTGGAAACACGGAGGTTAAATCTAGTAAAGTAAATATTTTAGTTCACGATTATGAACTATTCGAAATGAAACAAGATGAGTCAATTGACTCAATGTTTAAAAGATTTAACCTTATTGTGACTACTTTGAAAGGTTTGGATCGCACTTATCCTAATGAGGACTATATAAGGAAAATCCTACGAGCTCTCCCTTCGGAGTGGATGCAAAAGATAACATCCTTAGAAGACTCCCGTGACCTTTCCATAATGAAGATAGATGACTTGATCGGTAATCTTAAAGTGCATGAAATTGCACTTAAAAGAAACAAAGATCGGGAGCAAGTTAAAAAGAAATCAATCGCTCTCAATGTCTCAACACCAAAAGATGAGAAGAAAAAGGAGAAAGCTAGCTCCTCGAAAGATCCATCCGAAACTCTCGATGAAGTCGCCATGTTGGTAAGAAACTTTTCCAAATTTCTTAATAATAATAATAAATTTTCTAACAATGGCAGATTTCAAAGAAACGGTAACTACCGTCGTGGTGGTGAAAATCGAAGTCGTAAGTTCCATAAACGAGACGAAAAAGTTAAGAAAAATGGCGACTCGAGTGAAGACGATAAAGCTAAGCCAAAGAGAGGCTTTTGCTACTCATGTGGTGACAAAGACCACTACGCCAATGAATGTCCGAAAAAGAACAAATTCCAAAAGAAGAAGGAGAAAGCCTTCATTGGAGGCGCGTGGAGCGAGAGTGAAGAAGAAGATGACTATCAAGCCATTTGTCTTATGGCCGATAGCGACGACGAGGTAAAATCTTCTTACTCGGATTACGATAGTGATTATGAAAGTGATAGTGAAAATAATCTTGAAGAATTATATGAATCTTTTCATAAAATGGCCGCTCTTGCAAATCGTTACCAAGATGAGAATGCTATGTTAAAAGAAACTGTAAATGCATGTAAAAAGGAAATAAAAAATGTTAAACAAAAATCTGAAAATGATATGGATATAATTGCTAAATTAGAAACTAAATTAGGAGAAAAAGATTTTTGTAAATCTTGTGATGCTTTAAATAAAGAAATTGCATGCTTAAATAAAAAATCACATGAAAATATTATTTGTACAAAATGTGATATTCTTGAGAATGAGATTACATGCTTAAAGGCTAAATGTGCTTCATATGAAAAAGATAACATGCTAGCTAAAGCTTTTGAAAGTAGCAATGAGAAAGTTCTTAACATGCTTAATATGCCTAACCGTATAAAATGTAGAAAAGGCATTGGTTCCAATACTTGTGTTGATAAATGTTCTTGTATACCCATCAAAAGATTTTATGAATCACCTAAAGTAAATACAAGAAATCAATATGTGCAAAAACCTCCGTATGTGCGTAAAATAAATAATGTAAATTATAATACGAGAAAACCGTATGCTCGCATGTACCATGATAAATATTCTAAACCTAATAATAATGCGAATGTAAATACTTGTTTTTATGTGTATGATAAATATAATCGCAAAATTAAAATGGTAAATAAATGGATTCCAAAAGGAATGTTTAGTAATGATAATCCCGGTGGTATGCGTTTATGGTTTTAAATGTGTTATGTATATATATATAGTTTAAATATATTTTGTTGTATACATTATATATATAAGTAATATATATTCTATGTACTGTTTGTTTACATATATATACGTATTACATATATATATATATAATATGGTGTTTGTTATATATATATATTAATTTGGTTTGATGTATTATATATTGTGTAATGTATTATATATATATATATTCTGTTTGACTTTATATATATGCATGTTGGTTGACTTTTGAAACTAATTGTCAAGGACCCACGAGAAATGGGGACCATAAAAGTTACATCTTCATTATTGTAGATTGACCTTGATATGGACTGGATACTCGATAGTGGTTGCACACGTCACATGACCGGAAACAATAATCTCTTTTCATCATATAAGTCATGTGATGGTGGACAGGTAATTTTTGGAGGAAACTCCAAAGGAAATATAATTGGTAGAGGTACAGTCTCTTGCAATAATGTTCAATTTCTTAATGTGAATCATGTTGATAATTTACATTTTAATTTGTTAAGTGTTCGCCAATTGTGTAAAAATAATACAACTGTTGTCTTCGAAGAAGATTCTTGTAAAATCATAAAAAATGGCAAAGTTCTTTTAAATGGTTTTGTAAAAGGAAATTTATATATTTGTAAAACTGTTGTATCTGAAAATGTATGCTTATCTTCTATTAATGATGTTTCTACTTTATGGCATAGGCGTTTAGGTCACGCTAATCTAAGATTAATGCAAAACTTAAAAAATAAGGAGCTTGTGAGTGACCTGCCAAAATTAAAGTTTGATAATCATTTTTGTGATGCTTGTCGTGTCGGCAAACAACATCACGTTTCTCATAAATCAAAAAATGTTATTTCTACTCAAAGAGTTTTAGAACTTTTACATATGGATCTTTTTGGCCCGATGGCTATTCAAAGTTTTGGAGGAAATTTTTATACTTTGGTTATTGTGGATGACTATTCCCGTTATACTTGGACTTTATTTTTGAGACATAAAAATGAGGCTTTTGAAAAGTTTAAAATTTTGGGAAAAAGAATTCAAAACCAACAAGGTTGTACGATTGTTTCCATACGTACGGACCATGGACGAGAATTCGATAATGATGTACAATTTGGTGCCTTTTGTGATAAACATGGTATAACTCATAACTTTTCGGCTCCTCGAACTCCTCAGTCAAACGGGGTTGTTGAAAGGAAAAATCGAACGTTGCAAGAAATGAGTAGAACTATGCTAAACGAACATCAAGTTCCCCAAAAGTTTTGGTGTGATGCCGTTGCTACCGCGACCTATGTGCTTAACCGTGTCCTAATTAGAGGTATCCTAAATAAGACACCCTATGAACTTTACCGAGGTAGAAAACCTTCCCTAGCTCACCTAAAAGTTTTTGGTTGTAAATGTTTCATTTTAAACACCAAATCCTACCTAACCAAATTTGACCCCAAAGCCTATGAGGGAGTTTTCCTAGGTTACTCTTGGAATAGCAAAGCCTATAGAATCCTAAATAAGGAAACCATGGTAGTGGAAGAATCCTTAAATGTTAGTTTTGACGAGAGTCCTCCCAAACCGAGTGCACCCTTAGCAAATGATAATATCCGTGAAGGAGATGTCTTAGCCCAACAACTTAGTACCTTGGATTTAGGTACCCAACCTTCCACAAATAATATTGAATCTAGTGATGCCCCTCCATGCTTTATTCCACAAGGTATAGATGATCCTAACCTTAGAACCGCTCGAGGCCATCCCGTAGATCAAATTATAGGTGACCTAAACCAAAGGACAACTAGATCACAAATCCTTACCCATTGTGCTTTCCATGCCTTTATCTCAACCATAGAACCTAAAACCATAGATGAAGCTTTAGGTGATGAGGATTGGATATTGGCCATGCAAGATGAGTTAAACCAATTTACTAGGAATGATGTGTGGGACTTAGTGCCTAGCCCTAGTAGTCAAACCATTATTGGCACAAGATGGGTCTTCCGAAACAAGGTAGACGAAAACGGTGGAGTCACACGAAACAAGGCACGTTTAGTTGCCAAGGGGTACAGTCAACAAGAAGGTATAGATTATGACGAAACCTTTGCACCGGTTGCAAGGTTGGAGTCTATTCGAATGCTTCTCGCTTTTGCAAATGCTAAAGATTTTAAGTTATTTCAAATGGATGTTAAAAGTGCTTTCTTAAATGGTATTATAAATGAGGAGGTATACGTTTCTCAACCTCCCGGTTTTGAAAGTTTTGAAAACCCGACACATGTTTATAAATTAAAAAAGGCGCTTTATGGTTTAAAGCAGGCTCCGCGTGCGTGGTATGATAGATTAAAAACCTTTTTAATTGTTAGTGGTTATATTATGGGTAAAATAGATAATACTTTATTTGTGAAATATGTTCAAAATGATATTGTGGTTGTGCAAGTATATGTTGATGATATTATTTTTGGTTCCACTAATGAAAAACTGTGTAATGAATTTTCTGCGAAAATGACAAGCGAGTTTGAAATGAGCATGATGGGAGAGTTAAAATACTTCTTAGGATTGCAAATAAAACAATGTGAAACTGGTATTTTTATTAGTCAATCTAAATATTGTAAAGATATGTTGAAAAAGTTTAATTTTGAAAATGTCAAACCCGTTGAAACTCCAATGACCACAAATTTGCAATTATCTCGTGACGAGGAGGGAAACGATTTTAATGAAAAGATTTATCGTGGTATGATTGGTAGCTTGTTATATTTAACTGCTAGTAGACCTGACATTATGTTTAGTGTATGTTTATGTGCTCGTTTTCAATCTTCACCTAAACAATCTCACTATGAAGCTGTCAAGCGTATTTTTCGATATTTACGAGGTACTACTAATCTTGGCTTATGGTACGCAAAGCAACCCGAGTTAGAAGTAACGTGTTTTGCCGATTCCGATCTTGGTGGATCTATTGTTGACCGAAAAAGTACTAGTGGGGTATGTGCCTTTATAGGTCTCTCACTTGTATCTTGGTTCTCTAAGAAACAACAATCCGTAGCTTTGTCTACCACCGAAGCGGAATATGTAGCCGCCGCAAGAGCATGTGCTCAAGTCCTATGGATGAAACACACACTTACCGATTTTGAGGTACACCTAACCAAAATTCCAATTATGTGTGATAACTCAAGTGCCATAAACTTAAGTAAAAATCCCGTTTTGCATTCTCGTACCAAACATATTGAATTGAGACATCACTTTTTACGAGATAATGTTCAAAAAGGCAAAATCGTGCTTGAAAAGGTTGATTCGGAAGATAATTTGGCCGATATTTTCACTAAAGCTCTAAACAAGAAGGCGTTCTTTAAATTAAGACTTGGTTTAGGCATGCTTGAGTATAACCCTTGATAAATACTAACTCTCAAATATTTCATATTTTGAGGGGGAGCATCTTTCGAGGGGGAGCATAAGCGACTTTCTTAAACCCTTTTTGCTTCGACAAAAGGGGGAGAGAAACCGAGTATGCTCTCGTGTTTAGCGTTGTGTTTGTCATCATCAAAAAGGGGGAGATTGTTGGTGCAAGTGTACCCAGCTTTAAATATTGTGATATATTTTTGGTACACATAAAATCACATCTCCATATTTATTTTGATGATTACAAAACACACCGCATTATTTGTTATCTAATATTTTATCTGAGTGTGCAGATATTTAAATGATCTCGATAAATTTTTTATCTGAAGAATCCAAGTCTGAAGAGTTTCGTCATTTTATTTTAAAATGATAAACACCCTAAAATATTTTATCACTTGGATATTTCGTATCTATATAAATATATTTGAATCAAATATATATAATATATATATGTTTTTATATATAAATCACTGATATATATATATTAATATGCTGTCTGCTACTGTTCATCTGTTGCAAAAGATTGTGATCAGCCGAAGTAACCCTGCGTTGCCATGCTCTCATTGGACAAATCTTTAGGCGGTATACCGCCAAGGTTCACGCGGTATACCGCGTCACTGTTCTCCATCAGCATCATCTGCATATGAAGCTTCGTTTGTCAGGAAATATGTCAGGCGGTATACCGCCTTGTGCAACGCGGTATACCGCGGGTACTATGTAGCCGTTGATTTTTGCAGGTTGACCTTCTCCTCTGCTGCACCTTTTTCTGACGCAGGTATACCGCGATGGTTTGGCGGTATACCGCGAATGCCTCAAGCCTGTTGATCTTCCAGTATAAATACAAGCTTCCAGCAGCATTCAAGAATACACCAACTTCTGCAATAATTTCTCCCTCAGCATTTGATTATTATTCTGCTGCCTTCTTACTCACACTAAATCACTTAAACTGATAAAAATTAATTTTTGAGCAAGAAATCTTGAGTTGATAGCAGATTAAAATCTCTCGATTAGTTGAATCAGCAACACAACTCAAGTGATCAAACTCTCTAAAAATATCCAAGTGATAAACCTTAATCAAGAGTGATTATTCATATTAAAATTTATACCCTCTTGTAAGTGTTTGAATTAGAGTGAGTGATCCACATTAATCTCTCAAAGAAGAGTGTTTCGCGTTTGTTGTATTAAGGTTTGTGTTTCTACCGTAAAGAACACGTTTCGTATTGGATCTCCGAGAAGTGTTATTTTCTCGAGGTGGACTAGCCAACTTTGTGTTTGGTGAACCACTTTAAAAATACCGTTGTCAAGTATTCTCTTTCCCTTATCTATTTACATTTCCGCTGTGCATTTAAATTATATCTGTTTATATAATTGTTGTATATTTACTTGTTTATACTCTGCTTTATTTTTACTGTATTGTTTGTACTGTATTTATTTGTTCAAAGAATTTTTGAAAGAAAAAGATTTTAAATACAACCTTACCCCCCCCTTAGGTTGTCCAACAGATCATACACCTATAAGAGGTTATAGAACCTTGAATGATCTATACGACAACACTGTCGAACTTTTGCTAGTTGAAGATGAACCAAGAAACTACAAAGAAGCATCTAAAGATGACAAATGGATTGAAGCTATGAAGGCCGAGATAGACTCCATCAACAAGAACAATACATGGAAACTAACCACTTTACCAAAGGATCATAAGGCAATTGGTCTAAAGTGGGTATTCAAGACAAAACGAGATGCAAATGGAGAAATAGTGAAGCACAAGGCACGATTAGTAGCCAAATGATATATTCAAGAACATGGAATAGACTTTGATGAAGTCTTCGCACCAGTAGCACGAATCGAGACGATACGATTGATACTAGCTCTGGCAGCATACAACAAATGGGAAGTACATCACTTGGATGTAAAATCAGCATTTCTACATGGCGAGTTAAAAGAAGAAGTTTATGTCTCACAACCTGAAGGATTTATAAAACCAGAAGATAAAGGAAGAGTCTACCGACTCATGAAAGCCCTATACAGACTAAGACAAGCTCCACGGGCATGGTATACAAAATTAGACAACACATTGAAGATACTCAACTTCAAGAAGTGTGCTTTGGAACAAGCTGTCTACACAAGAACAACTAAAACATCAACGTTATTGATTGGAGTTTACGTTGATGATTTGATAGTCACTGGAACACCGAAGAAAGAAATTGAATCTTTCAAGAAACAAATGCAAGAGAAATTCGAGATGAGTGATCTTGGATTACTTGCCTATTATCTTGGCATAGAGGTTACACAAAAATTGGGTGAAATCTCGATAAAGCAGACTGGCTACGCTAACAAGATACTCAAAGACACAGGGATGTTAGACTGCAATGATGCAAAGATACCTATGGAACCAGGACTCAAGCTAACAAAGCTAAGCGAAGAAAAATATGTAGACACTACGGAATATCGAAGCACAATTGGATGCTTGCGATATCTTCTACACACAAGACCCGACTTAAGTTTTTCAGTTGGATTACTAAGTCGCTTTATGCAAGAACCACAAGAACAACACATGAAAGCAATCAAGTAAGTACTGCGTTATATCAAAGGTACAAAAGATTATGGTATAACTTATGGGCATGAAGGAGGAAACAAGATACAAGGCTACAGCGACAACAGTTATGGTGTCAACACACAAGAAGGAAGAGGCACAACTGGAATAGTTCTCTACTATGGAAACTCACCTATCAGCTGGAGCACTCAGAAACAAGGAACAGTAGCTTTATCATCATGCGAATCAGAGTTTATTGCAGCAACAACAGCAGCAACACAAGCACTTTGGTTAAAAAGGCTTCTCAACAAAATTACAGATACAAAGGAAGAGAAGATTATGATCTATGTTGACAACAAATCAGCAATAGCTCTTATGAAGAATCCAGTGTTTCACGGAAGAAGTAAACACATTGATACAAAGTATCACTTCATACGAGAATGCGTTGAGAAGGAAGATCTAATGGTCGAGCACATAAGCGGAGAGCAACAAAGAGCCGACATACTTACAAAACCACTACCAAGGATAAGATTCGTCACAATGAGACAAATACTTGGAGTCAAGAATCTTCTTCAGCATGATCAAGATTAGGGGGTGAATGTTGGGTTTAATCTCAATCAAAGCCTCAGAAATAGATGTATATATGTACGTGTTTATAAACTAGACAAAGTGAAAGGGTGTGATGAAAAGTTGTGACTTTTCATCCACAACCGCCATCACCAACTGCCATCACGAACAGTCGCGATGGTTCAATAGAACCTGTTCACTTAGTATAAATAGGAATCCATTGTAATAGTTTCAATGTACTTTTCTCAATATATGAAACTTTAGTTTGATTAAGATCTTGGACAAATCTGTGAAATCCACATCACTACGTACTACTGCAAATATGTGTTACTCCAAAGTTGGTAAAGTAGTTTCACTTTGCAAATTTAGTCGCATCATCAAATGCAATCTTAGCAAATTGCAACAACAAACCTGAAAACCATCTTTCGGAAAAACAGGCAAGTGAGATGCTCGTCTAAATATAATGTAAATTGGGGTTAGACTGTAGTCCATCAAAAGTCAAAACGGTATCATATGCAACAATTTACCCCGTAAGCACTTAGTGTGTAAGAGTCATAACCCTCACTTACCGGGTAAGACTCTCCATCCTTATCAGCACTCTTGTCGGATAAGATTTTCATTTCTTGTCATGTTCATACGGTAAGGTAAATGCTTACCTGGTAAGCACTTAGTAAACCACCCAAACTTTACTCGACTTAGGAACAATTAAATGGAACAATTGCATATCTTTATCCATACAAAATGGCAACCTTTTGTGTTTTTTAATGATTGTTTTCTTGTTGCTGGTGGGATGATCACCCCTTTACTGGGAAAGCTACTATGCACCCATTTCAATATGGATCTTAATATGCGTTCATCACAAGTATATTCATCAACGACCTTTCAGATTAATTATTTTCTATGTAATTAGAGAAAGAATTATGAAAACCCATGTTATGAATTCATGTGGTCTGCCTATATCAGTACCTGTGCCTAAATGGCTTAAATGAAGCAGCAACCATGATTATGAACTTGAAAACATTAGGATTCTTGATACACATTCATCCCTGTATATTCATTAGTCTACCTTAATTTTTTTCCCTGGAAATCAGAGGAACAGTTATCAGGGGGAAAACCATTGTTTAGAATCGCGTTATAATCTGTTGGTGATTTTAGTGTCATCAATCATTTTGGTGTAATTGTGATTTACTTGAGATCGATTAAGGCGATAAGAAACCTACGTAAGTTAGGAGGTGTGGAGTGCACACTTACAAATGTTGTCTTTATCACCTTAGATCGCCATAAAGCGGGGTTCCATTCGGGTTTTCTAAAAGACTTAGAAATTTTACTAAGTCGTGTGTGTTCAACTGTAAAGCGGTCGGTCACTGATTGCCTTCAGTTGTCGCTGCAAAACCTTTTGCTGTTGCTGCAAGGCCTTCAGCTGTCGCTGGAAAGCTGACTGACTGTCGCTGAAAAGGATGTCAACTTACGATAAGCTGAAAGGGTCTTCAGTTATAGCTGAAAGTGCAGTTTTTCCAGAACTTAATTTCGATTGTAACTACCTTTCGATCTTATCCATTAGCGGTTATAATCGCCCGTAACCACCCGTAACTGTCGATCTCTCTTATAAATACATATTATGTGATCTGGAGTATATATATATATATATAGAGAGAGAGAGAGAGAGAAAGGTTCAAACGAGAAGGCTAACTATTTACGAGAAGCACGAGAACGGCCGCCCATGTACAAAATCACATGTGATTCACATACAAAATCATATGTGATTAGAATTCTGGACCCGTGCGGTTTGGGCCGCGGCTTGCAAATCGCGTGGCAAGCCGCGCGGATCACATTTGATTTTGTACTATAAATCACATGTGATTTTGTACATGGGCGGTCGTTCTCGTGCTTCTCGTAAATAGTTAGTGTTCTCGTTTAAACCCACCTCTCTCTCTCTCTCTCTCTCTATATATATATATATATATATATATATATATATGGAAGGGTTCAATAGAGAAGTCCAAATATTTAGAGAAATAGAGAAGTGATCTTGGCCATTTATTCGGTCAAGATCGGCGGCTTTGACCGAGAAGCATCGGATAATTACTCGCGTGGTCTGCACAAGATAGAGGGGTAGTTTCGTAAAAAATACACGGACTGAGTTCATATATGAATCTGTGTGATTCACATATGAACTATATGTTCATATATGAACCTTTATAATTCACATATAAACTCTTTTTAACTAATTCATATATGAACCTTTGTGATTCATATATGAATCCGTTAATTTGTTCATATGAGAAGTAGTTAAAAAAATTTCATATATGAATCACAAAGATTCATATATGAACACAAAGGTTCATATATGAATTAGTTAAAAAAATTCATATATAAACCACAAGGGTTCATATATGAACACAAATATTCATATATGAATCAATTAATTGGTTCAACTGATTCATATATGAACCTACAGTTAATTAGTTTTATATATGAAACACAAAGGTTCATATATGAATTAGTTATAAAGAGTTCATATGTGAATTACAAAGGTTCATATATGAACGTATAGTTCATATGTGAATCACACAGATTCATATATGAACTCAGCCCGTGTTTTTTGTAAAAGTTACGAAATTGTCCTTCTATTTTTGGAACAGCCGCAACTTTTGACCAGTCAAAGCCGCAATTTTTGACCAGTCAAAGCCGATTATAACCGATCTTGACCGAATAAATGGCTAAGATCACTTCTCTATTTCTCTAAATATTTGGACTTCTCTATTGAACCTAAGGCTATATATATATATATATATATAATAAGTTGCTAACTTTGACCAATTTTTTAAAAACAATAAGGATGTTGTAAATTAAGGATTGAAAGAAAAAAAAAGCTTACCTTCCATTGGTAGTGTTCCACTGAAAGAATTATGACTTAAGTAAAGAGTCTTCAAATCAGGAAGATGAGGCATTTCTGAATTAGATTAATTAAGAGACACATCAAACAAATGAAGCCGATGGATTTAAATATTGTACAATATAATGGGATGCATATATATCAACTTATATATATATGAACACCAATCAAAACTAAATAATACGAAAAATTGAACAAATTAATAACAACATTAGTTAAAAACATATTTAAGGTAAATATAAAATTTAAAGAAAATCTACAATTTATAAAACTTACGATCTAATTATTTAAAATGAAATTCCTATTTTAAATAAAAAACAACAATTTCATTGGTCAAATAAAAAATATCAAATAATAGACCTAAATTTTATAAATTGTAACGCTAGCTGGTTAATTATAATTAACAAATTTTAGTTGATACTGTTAAATTTGTAATAGACCATTTAAGTATATATATATTTTAAAAAACTAATCAACTATAATTAAAAAAAAAACTAAATGAAAACCTTTTATGTCAAATAAATACAAAATTAATTAAATTCAAGAAATCATCCATATTCCAGAATATGACTAATTTTGTACACAGATTTTAACATATTAGAGCATTTCCAACAACTTCTTTAAAATAGAGAAAATTGTATTTTTGTTCTCTATATTGCTTCAACAGCTTTTCTATATTGTTCTCTAAAATAGAGAAAACTACAAGTTTAGAGAATTCTCTAAAACTTGCTAGACGGAGAGAGAAATTATTTTTTTATTCATACCCACCAATATGATTGAGTTATCATTATTTTATATAAATTCTTTTTAAAAAATGTATTGGGATGATAAATTTAAATAATACTTTAATAATATAATGGATGTTGGGTTCTTTAAAATAGAGAATCTGTTGGAGCTAAATGCAATATATTTTTAGAGATTTTGACTTTTAAGTTCCTATTTTAGAAAAACTATAGAGAATCTGTTGGAGATGCACTGACAAGTTTTTATGATGATAGTTTTTTAATTTAACTTTGATAGTTTATTAAAATACATCACCTAATATTAATTTTAATAAAAATAATGCTTTGCAAATCATGTTGACCGATCAGCCGAATCTTTAAAACAAATTTTAAAACTAAGTTGTCACAAAATTAGAATGGGCATGAAATGCATTAATTTTTTTTTTAATTTTCCAAAATAAATAAATAATTTCAAACACATTTTTAACAATCTAACCATTTTGTTTTTAGAACCACATAATTTTATAGAACTAGTAAGAAGCTAGAAAAAAAAATCTAACCATTTAATGCTAGCAATGACTCTAGATGACAATAGCTCAAGTCAAGCGTCAGCAACTCTTTCAAGCCAGATATTTCTGCACATAAAAAGTAAATTAGAATGAAAAAACTAATAGATAATAGTAAAGATGACATTTAGTTTTTTAGAACATGCCTTGAATGGGAAAAGAACCTCCCAACAAATTATCTGCAAGATCAAGGGTCTTCAGAGATGGAAGAGCACTTAAGCAATAAATGACGCTCTTGTTGAAATTGTTTGTTCGAAGATTTATACTCTTCAACTTTTGCAATCTCGATAACCTCATACAATCTGTAAAACAAATAATGAACTTTTAAAAGAAACAATCGTCATACAAAATATGTGGCTATGGAAATTATTATATGATAGCTTTATATGTTGTGCATAACGTATACAAATGACTAAGTTTACGTTTACCTTGGATACTTGGTGTGTCACTGAAATAGTTATAACTAAAATCTAACTCCTCTAGGTTAATCAGATGGGCTACTTCTGTCATGTAAAATAAAACACAAATTAAATCATGAGCTATTTTGAAATGTACATTATGAAACTAGTCCTTTAAAACATACCTTGGATGGGAAAGGTACCTCCCGACGATTGAAAACTTGATGAAAGCTCAAGAGTCTTGAGGGATGGGAGAGCACTTAAACAAGAAATGATCCTCTTGTTGAAATTGTTAGATCCAAGAGTTATACTCTTCAGCTTTTTCAATCTAGATAACCTTGAACAATCTATATATAATGATATAGAGGAAGATAGTATTTTTTATATATATTTCACAACAACTTTACAGTGGCTTTATAGCCATAATACATACAAGGAAGTGAGAGAATCAAGGAGCTAATACTGGAAAGTAATAATAATAATATAACAGCCTTGATTATACAAATATTATAAATAGACTTTATTTAGATATATCCGTAATACGCCCCCGCAAGATGGAGGATCCATCGGAGACTCCAATCTTGGAACGAAGATAGAGGAAGACCGCACGGCGCAGTGGCTTGGTGAGGGCATCAGCTAGCTGATCAGATGAGTTGATATGTAGAACACGCAAGGAGCCGTCCTGGACACGTTCACGCACAAAATGGTAGTCTAAAGCAACATGTTTCATCCGGGAGTGATAGATCGGGTTAGCACATAAGTACGTGGCACCCGTATTGTCACAAAATAAGGTAGGTGGCTTAGAGGATGCCAAACCAAGATCACGCAACAGGTGTTGTACCCAAGTGACTTCAGCCGCTGCATTAGCTAATGCCTTGTACTCCGCTTCTGTTGAGGATCGGGAAACTGATTTTTGGCGAGCTGAGCGCCATGAGATGATGTTAGACCCAAGATATAGAATGTATGCTGTTGTAGACCGGCCACCGTTAGACACCCCGCCCCAATCTGAATCCGAGAAGGCTTTGAGATCGAGAGAGGACCCTTTTTTAAGAAATAAGCCATGATGTATTGTGCCCTTTAAGTAGCGAAGAACTCTTTTTAAGGCTTGCCAGTGAGTCTGTGTTGGCGAATGCATAAATTGAGAGAGTCGGTTTACAGCAAAGGATACGTCGGGTCTAGTAAATGCAAGATATTGTAATGAGCCCACAAGTTTCCGGTAGGGTGTTGGATCAACAGACGGGGAGCCATCCATGGGAGTTAGAACAACTGACGAGTTCAAAGGGGTAGCTACTTCTTTGGCACCATCCATTCGGAATTGGGACAAGAGATCTCGGATATGCCGATGTTGGGAGAGAAATAGGCCGGTGGAAGTAGGTAGGACCTCAATGCCAAGAAAATGATGAAGGGGGCCAAGGTCTTTGATTGAGAAACGAGTGGCAAGAGTATTAATGAAATGGGTGAGAAAGGCGGAGTTATTGCCAGTGAGGACAATGTCATCCACATAGACCATGAAGTAACATGTGACACTGTCATGAGTGTAGATGAAAAGGGAGGCATCGGCCATTGACTTACGAAAACCGAAGGTAAGTAGAAATTGTGTAAGCTCCATGTACCACGCTCGGGGAGCTTGTTTGAGACCATATAGTGACTTTCGGAGCTTACAAATGTGGTTAGGGAACTGAGGATGTACAAAGCCGGGTGGTTGAGACATGAAGACTTCTTCATGCAGTGTGCCATGCAGGAAGGCATTGTTGACATCCAACTGACGGAGTGGCCAGTTTTGGGAAAGAGCAATGGATAGGATGGTACGAATGGTGACAGGTTTGGTAACCGGGCTGAAGGTTTCAAAATAGTCTTTACCGAATTGTTGAAGGAAGCCTTTTGCTACTAGGCGGGCTTTGTATTTGGAAATGGTACCATCCGGATTTCTTTTGACACGAAAAACCCATTTACAGCCGATGGGTTTTTGAGAGGTTTGAGGGACAAGTTCCCACGTACCGTTTTGCATTAGAGCATTAAATTCATGATCCATGGCTTCACGCCACTTGGGATCCTTCATGGCATGGTTGTGAGTAGTGGGTTCAAGAGAGGGAGGTATAGGGTGAAGAGTAGTGGTGTTGACAAAATTGGAGTTGAAGTATTTAGAGTTTGGTTTATGGGGCCTTTTGGGAGGGGAAGGGGAAGGTGGTGAAATATGGGAGGTAGTAGGTGAAGGAGGAAGGGAGGAAGGCTGCATCGGGCAGGAAGAAGGTTGTTGAGAAGGGGAGGGAGGAGGAGAAGGTTGTCTTGGCCGACGAGAGTAGGTGATTGGGTATGAGGGTGGAGGGGGAGCTTGGGAGGGAGGATCAGGGCGGTTAGGAGTGGCGGGTGAGTTGGGGTCGATTTCAGTTGTGTGATTAAGAGGTGACGGAGAGTGATTTAGGGAAGGTATGGGTGGGCTTGGTATCGGGTAGGGAGGTAGTTGGGCAGGCATGGGTGAGGAGAAAGGGGTGGGGGATGTGGGTTGAGGTGGTGGAGCAGTGGAGGTGGTTGTGGGGATGGGGTTGAACTCATGAGCCGTGGGTAGGGTAGATGAGTGTGGATGGTGGTGAAATGGAAAATTGTCCTCTATAAATTGGACGTGACGGGAGTGATATAGACGATTGGTTGCAAGATCAAGGCACTTATATGCTGATTTGGATGTGGAGTAGCCGAGAAAGATACATGGTGAGGAGCGGGGTTGGAGTTTGGAGTTAGTGTATGGTTTGAGCCATGGATAGCAAAGGCACCCAAATGGTTTGAGTTTAGAGTAGTTTGGTGGTTGATGAAAAAGAATTTGAAAAGGGCTTTTATTTTCAAGAATGGGGGTGGGTAGGCGGTTTATAAGATAGACTGCAGTTTGAAAAGCATGGGACCAATATTGCAACGGAAGTTTGGCATAATGAAGAAGGGATAGGCCGGTTTCAACTACGTGCCTATGACGGCGTTCCGCTACTCCATTTTGTTATGGAGTATGTGGTGGGGTGGTGTAATGAGAGATACCATTGGACTGTAGGAAAGGGAGTAAGCCGAGGTACTCTCCCCCATTGTCCGTAAAGAGAGACACAATCGGGTGGTTAAAGAATTTTTCAACAAGCATCTTGAATTGTGGAAAGAGTTTGGCAAGATCAGATTTGTAGCGCATTGGGTATAGCCAAACATATTTGGAGTAGAAGTCAACAAATATCACATAGTAAGTAAAGTGATCAATGGATGCTTTAACAGGACCCCATACATCTGAGTAAATTAATTGCAAAGGTTTGGTAGCAATAAAAGAGTTTTGACCAAAAGGCAATTTGTGACTTTTATTAACCGCACAAGAGGGACAATGAACATTTGAGTTTGACATAATTTTAGAGTTAAGACCTAGACTAGAAGCAATAGTCTTGAAGACTTTGACGGACGGATGACCTAGTTTGTGGTGCCAATCGAGAGACTTTGTAGTGGTGGTGAGGTTTAGTTGATGTAAGGATGAGATGGTGGCATGATAAACATCGTCAGTGTTCTCCCCCCGCATTAGACGCGCCCCCGTGCGAAGATCCTTCACAAGAAAATGAGAGGGAAAAAATTCAACAGAAACATTGTTAGTCTTGCACAGTTTTGCAACCGAAATAAGGTTTCGTTTCAAGTTCGGAACACACAATATGTCAGGTAAAGATAAAGATTTGAGTGGTGTGGTGATGTGTGTTGAGCCAATGTGAGAAATTGGTAAATTTGTACCGTTGCCAAGTATTATTTCATCCGGGCCCCCGTATTCAGAAACATTTTGGAGACTGGATGGATCAAATGTGGCATGATTTGATGCTCCAGTGTCAAATAACCAGGTGGGTTGCATAGAAGTAGAACCGGCGGTGGTGACATTTGCAACAGGATTCGGGGCTGGAGTAGTAGCTATTGAGATGTTGTTGTCACGAAGAAACCTGGACAGTTTGCGACATTCCTTTGTAGGATGTCCCGGAATGTTACAATAGTGGCAGTAAGTGGTACTGCGGTTCGAATTCTGTCGGTTGCCTCCGGTTTGGGAGTTTGCCCATTGGGGGCGACTGGTTCCTCTCTGTTGGACATTTGGTGAAATTTTTTGGTTTCGTTGAAAGAAACCATGTGAAGGCTGGCGACCTTGTTGACGGGAGGTATAATTGGCGGTGAGCAAGGGAGATGCCGAGACTTGAATAGTCTCCTTGAGCCCCCTTTCAAAATCAAGCAACTTATCAAATAATTCTGGATAAGAGAGGGCAGTCTCACGTACCTTGATGGCTGCAACAATATTGCCATATTCATCCCCTAGTTGAGAGAGAATATGCACCATGAGATCTTCTTCAGAGATTGGGCTTTGAGCAAGGGCCAGGTCATCAGCAATTGATCGCATATCTTGAAGATAGTCAGTAATGGATCGACTACCTTTAGGGTTTTTCACCAGCTTGGATTTCAAAGAGATAACACGAGATCTTGAGGCGCTGGCATAGCTTGAGTTCAGCCTCACCCAGGCTTCTCGGGCAGTACTTGCAGATGAGATGAGGGGCTGAATTGATTCCGAGCAGCTTCCAAGGATTGCGCTGATAAGGATTTGGTCTTGTCGATACCAAGGTAGGTATTCTGGATTTTCTTTCTTTCCGTCCTTGTCTTCGATTAGTTTCTTTGGCGGTTCACGGCTGCCATTGATGAATGCTTCGAGATCTAACCCGATTAGGGTGGATTCCACTTGTTTGCGCCAAACAGGGAAATTGACAGAGGTTAGTTTGATGGGGAAGTGGGTAGCATCAGTTAGTTGAATGGTTGAAGTCTGGGTAGCCATTGATGGGTGCTTGAAAGTAATTTAGGGTTTCTGTGAGAGGGATCGAGAATTGCTCAGAGGAGCCTTTATTGCTCTGATACCATATAATGATATAGAGGAAGATAGTATTTTTTATATATATTTCACAACAACTTTACAGTGGCTTTATAGCCATAATACATACAAGGAAGTGAGAGAATCAAGGAGCTAATACTGGAAAGTAATAATAATAATATAACAGCCTTGATTATACAAATATTATAAATAGACTTTATTTAGATATATCCGTAATACTATAAACAAACAAGGAACTTTTAAGAGAAACCAAGGTCTTATAAAATTTGTAGTTATAGAAGACTTGAGAAATATTGATAAATTATCACTTGGGAGCCTTATATTTTAAAGAATGTATGCATAAGTTACCATGACTAAATCTCTTTACCTTGGATACTTGGTGTGCCAATGAGTTGATTATAACTTAAATCCAACTCCGCAATATTAGTCAGATGGGCTAATCCTATCACATGAAATAAAACACAAATTAATCATGCGTATTGAAATGCATGTACATAAACTAGTTTGATCCAAATATTTGTTACTCTTTTTACATCATTATCACTAGGACAATCTTGGTTATATCCAACACAATTTAGTAATTTTGTTCACTTCCTTTGATATAATTAAGGTGCCATGGTGATTATGTTATAGTACACCTAAACATATTAATGACCATCTAAACCTCAAATTTTACGATTAAAACGTAAATATTTTACATTAACATATTTCTTAAGTGTATAAAAGTTCATTCAACTATAAATTATTTGCCTTAATTAGCCCATGGAAGTAGATGACTATTTTGAAACTTGACCCAATTCATGCCCTCACGATTACTCACCTTCTCATGATTATTTTGAAACTTGACCCAATTAAGTTCATACTGAAAGGGGAAAACATACAACACGAGAGATCAAATCACGTACCTTGAGCTGGAAATGATCCACTCAACAAATTGTAACTAAGATCTAGGGAATGAAGCAATGGAAGAGCACTTAAAGATGTTATAAGGCTTTCATTGAATTCATTTTGCTTAAGATTCAAAGTTTTCAACTTCTTGAATAGGGAAACCCTTTCAAAACCTGTACACATGCATGCATGGAAGCTTTCAGTGCCAAATAAAAGAGATTGCATACATATAAAAGAGGACCAATGTCATGATATATAGGTTTAAGATGTTATTAGCTACCTTGTATTTGATTGGTTTGGGTACCATCATAGCCATGGTTGGTGAGATCCAATGTCTCCAAGTCTTCCAAAGCTATACATTTGTTCAAAATAGATATAAGTGTATAAGCATATATATATAGTTAGAACATATTATTGCAAAAGTTAAGAAGGTGGAAGGATCGAAAACATGCCAAGAGCAGGGAAGTATCCTTCCAAGTTATTGTCACCGAGTTGCAAAACTCTGAGTGAAGTCAATTCACCCAAAATCAGGAAGATGTCATTTCCAATGCTGTTATCGCTGATATCCAATATCTCCAACTTCTTCAAACTTGACGATTTATCATCCCCTTCAAAAAAAGTTATAATGTTGTTTTCTGATATCAAGAAAGGTAACTTTCTAAGTAAAATTACTAATAACAAACAATATTGTTAAAATATGTACACATATGTATTGTCCTATGTGTCTTAAGGTATTTTGCCTTTTCTATTTGCCTCCAATTGTCGAACACTTAATTGGTCAACTTATAGGCACCATCTAGTCAAAAAAAACTTGTGATACCACTAAGATGTTCATGAATATGAATCAAGTCAATTTACTCGCAATTAATCATGGTTCAAACATATAGTATCAATTTAAGGATCCATATCAAGCTAATATATATATATATATATATATATATAGTAAGTTATAATACATGTGCTCGCAATATTGTTATCAAGACAATTGTATGATAAATTGAGACTTGTTAACTCTTTAAAATGAAGAAAAAGAGAAATATTTAACGACCACATCCTCTCGCAAGGTTGAACAATCCTCCCCGTGTTATCCGCCATCCCCATCATGTTGCTTAAAGACAAGTTCGTTACATGCCCGGTGGTTGTGTTGCACGTGACCCTCTCCCAATCACAACACTCGCCACCACTCTTACCCCGAGTGCTACCATCATCATCAACCCAAGCGGGGAGAACGTCTACTTCATATGAATCAATAAGGGAAGCTTTGATTTTGAGGTGTCCCTTTCTCTCCTTTTCTATACAAACACCTTGTGTTTGCCAAACCATGAGGCTATGTATCATCATCATCATCAATATCATCGGAGCTTGAAGAGCGAAGCGAGCTGCGCTAGCCTATTACGTTTTTCAGCAGCAAGCTACGGTCTAACGCTTGCCTCCGGTGGCTAACCTAGGTTGGGGCGAAAACTCCAAAACTAGGGTTCCAAACCTTTCTCTAATAAGAAGGTAAGCTTTCAAGCCCCTTGACTTTCTATTAGATTAGTTTAGTCAAGGGCGCTGAACAACCATGATATATGCTTACTCACAAACCAACACTCCATTTTAGTTGGTACAATATATAACAATGATGGCTTTATAGAGACTCACAAATAATGCTTAATTTCTCCTTTTGAAGTTGGCCGGCTCTTAAATAGATGAAATAATCTTGTCACCATGCACAATGACAAGGGCAACTTAAGTGGGACTACAATATTCAACTTGCTATATATATATAATAAGAAAATGGTATTTTGAGTGTATGTTTGCTGATTCAATTCGTGGAAAAATTAAAGGGCTTGACATATCACGTACTATTATGTAATTTCTGGGCTGATAAAACGATCAAGTGTTTATACATTTATATTGATGGGTTGCGTTTCGGTGAGAAGTTGAGGTTTACGTGAGAAGTGTGAGAAACGGTTATTAATAGTTGGGTGAGAAATGGATGCACATTAAGATAATGCACCGAGATAAGATACACATGATCAAACCCCTTCTAAGCCGCAATTCATGTGAGGATATTTGATTAAAAGTGATCAACGATTTAGATCCACTTCTCACGCTTCTCACGTTAACCTCAACTTTTCACACGATTCTTCACCTATATTGATATATATATATATATATATATATATATGTGTGTGTGTGTGTGTGTGTGTGTGTGTGTGTGAAATATCATTTGCAAACCATGCAGATCATGCAAACTTTGCAAACCATCCATAGCCCTTAGATGAAATCATTTTTATTAGTATTAAATATAATTAAAAAGGATAGATTAGTAATTTGCAAATTGATCCGATTATAATTAATGATTTAATAATCCCGTTTTTTTGGTAACTGCCGAATTTTGCGAGATTCTGGTTTCCATAATCATTTTAGTTTTGGTTTTTATTTTGTAATCAATAATCTCCATCTTCTTCTCCATTAAACCTCTGTCGCCGGAATCGTCTTATCATCCGATAAACCAAAAACGACGGCATCTTCTGTGTTTGTTCTAATCAATGGAAGATTTGTACTCTATCAATGGGGAGTATGTCAATGATGTGTTTGGATCTTCTTCTCGTGTTCGTGATGAAGAACCTGAAAGGTTTTGAGCAAACCTACAACCACATGATATAGGCAACGGAAGCATATTTAAAATATCATCTATGGCAATACAAACTAACAACCTATAAGGATACATATGTTCTAGATAATTAACTACAAAAGAATGAACCAAGAATACTTACTTGTTTATTGTGATTGTCGAAAACCACAATGATGAATCAAACCTTTGATCTCGCTTCTTGGATGTCAAGGACCAATAGTATGAATCCCTCTAGTGGCTCACACTTAAGAACACCAAATGCCAACAATCAAGAAGAGGCTTAAACCCTAAACCCTTATTAGGGTTTATGATTTGGGAGAGGGAGAGAGGGGAGGTCGACGGCCACCAGAGAGAGATGAAAAACCAACTAGGGTTTGACCCCTAGCAGTTTATTTATAACCCCTCTTCTGCTTCTCGATTAAGTTATCTCTATTTTACAACTAGCCCCCTTGAACCGATAAGCTTGTTAAAACTATTTTAACCAATTATCATTTAGTCCTTGTACTTTATATAATTAATCTAATTAATTATATTGTAGCTTATAATTAATTTATCATCAAATGACAAATTAATAAACTAATTGCTTTAACTCCCTTTTATTCTTCTGATTGTTCATTTGGGTCTTAAGGGCAACCCAAAAGGACCATGCTATTATTAGAAATATTACCAATAGTTAATGACTCTGGACACTATATCCAACAGTCTCCCACTTGGACAAGTTATTAACTCTATTTGGTTCAACACTTTCAAATAACCAGCAGAGAGCAAGCCATCCAATGCAGCTGCCGAACTCTGATAAAGATTCGGTCCTAAAATAAGTGATTTAATGTTCCTTTGTTCTACAAGATATCATATGAACCTGAGACATGGATAAATGTCTATCTCATGGATCAAGATTATGTTTCCCGATTTCCGATATGTGTTGAATTCATCAGACTACTCAATTGAACACATCAATTCTAGTCAGGGTTTGGCCAAACACTTAATGTCAACACCAAATCATCGAGGGGCCCATGGATATCGCTTCTCCTGTTTAGGCAGAAGGAACAAATAAACTTTGACTACACAGTTCATTTCTACTCATCATATTATACATGGACATACCCTGTATAGTTGCCAGTTACGGTCAGCGTTGGAGCACACCAAAGCATAACAGAATCCTAGAGCAAAACTCTATATATCTCAGTTTGAAGAACATAAAATATTATCATCTCAAAATTACTCTGACTTAATCCATGAAGTAAACTTTTGAGTGCGGGTTGTTCCAATACCCAAATCACCATTAAGTACTCATGAGTGTTAGTTGCATTCTCTATGCTTCTAACACTCCATGACAGTCTTGAATCACTACTTACTTCCAGGAGTATGACTGACTGTGGAGGTTTAAGTAAATTAATACTCAGGAAGTCGGTTCTAAACATGCAAAACGAAACACGATAATAAATTAAATGTAAATGGACGCAATCCAACATATATTATAATCTCCATATAATAATCTCCAAATCAAATACAATTTATTACGTTTTTAATACATCAAACTAACAACTAAAACATTCAAGGTATACTGATAATTCTAACACCTATGGCTTCAGTATGATACTCATGTTTGGGTCGAGTTAATGCTTTCGTGAAAGGATCCGCTGGATTCTCTTCAGTCGACACTCTACTCACCACGATCTGGTTTTCCGCAACCTTGTGTCGCACAAAGTGATACTTCCTCCCTATGTGCTTTGACTTCCCATGGTCTTTAGGTTCTTTTGTCAATGCGACTGCACCTTCGTTATCACGGAAGATTTCAATGGGTTCACTGATGCTTGGTACAACGCCCAGATCATCTATGAAATTCTTCAACCAAGAAGCCTCTTTCGCTGCTTCACTAGCTGCGATATATTCTGATTCACACGTGGAGTCAGCCACCGTGTCCTGTTTGGAACTTTTCCAAGTCACGACCCCACCATTCAACAAGAACACCCATCCTGACTGCGAGCGGGAATCATCTCGATCTGTCTGGAAACTCGCATCAGTATAACCTTTACTCGCAATTCATTTTTTCCACCATAGACTAAGAACACATCTTTAGTCCTCCGAAGATACGTAAGAATGTTCTTTACATCCATCCAATGACTTTCTCCTGGGTTCCCTTGATATCTACTCACCATGCTTAAAGCAAATGAGACATCAGGTCTAGTACATGTCATGGCATGCATGATCGATCCTATAGCAGATGCATATGGAATTCGACTCATTCTGTCCAGTTCTTCACTAGTGCTGGGACATTGATCTTTACTCAATCTTATGCCATGTTGCATGGGCAAATACCCTTTCTTGGATTCACTCATATTGAATTTCTTCAATATCTTATCCAAGTATGTACTTTGGCTAAGTCCAATTAAACGCTTGGTTCTATCTCGATAAATTCTTACTTCAAGTATGTATGCTGCATTTCCCAAATCTTTCATAGCGAAACATTTCCCGAGCCAGACCTTTACATCTTGCAACATCGGAATATCGTTTCCTATGAGTAGTATGTCATCAACATACAAGACTAGAAATACAACATTACTCCCACTAGCCTTAACATATACGCAGGACTCATCTTCGCTTCGAGAAAATCCAAACTCCTTGACCTTTTCATGAAAACAAAGATTCCAGCTACGAGACGCTTGTTTAAGTCAATAAATGGATCTTTCAAGCTTACACACCTTATCTGGATACTCGGTATATACAAAACCTTCAGGTTGTGCCATATACACATCCTCATCAAGTTTCCCATTGAGGAAAGCGGTTTTTACATCCATTTGCCATACTTCATAGTCATGAAATGCAGCTGTGGCAAGCAATATCCTGATAGACTTAATCTTTGCCACTGGCGAGAAGGTTTCATCATAATCAATCCCTTGAGTTTGAGTGTAACCTTTCGCAACCAGTCTAGCCTTGAATGTGTGCACATTCCCATCCATGTCGGTCTTCTTTTTGAAGATCCACTTACACCCAACTGTCTTGCGACCTGGTGTATGATCAACCAATTTCCAAACTTGGTTATCGTACATAGATTGAATCTCGCTCTCCATGGCCTCTTTCCACTTGGCAGCCTCAAGGCCTGCCATCGCTTCCTTGTAGTTGGATGGCTCATCCGCACTATCAAATGTTTTATCATTGACTAGTGTATCTCCTTCTTTTGTAATATGAAAACCATAATAAAACTCAGGAGGTCGATTAACTCTACTAACTCTACTAGTTCTGCGAAGAGGTGGTGGAGGTATGTTAGTTTCCTCAACAGGTGGTTCAACCTCATGTTGAGGGCTAGTGTCAACTATAGGTTCATCATTGGTTGTTTCTTGAATTTCTTCAAGATCAATACTGCTCCCACTATCCTCTTTGGAAATGAGTTCCCTTTCTTGGAAGACTCCCCTTCTAGCTACAAACACTTTGTTCTCAGAAGGTTTGTAAAATATATATCCAAAGGATTTGTAGGGATAACCAATGAACCGACACTTCTCTGCTCTAGGTTCTAGCTTGTCGTTAGTTTCACGCTGAACGAAGACTTCACAACCCCAGACCTTTATATGTGCTAACGAGGGACGAGTCCCAGTCCACATTTCAGAGGGTGTCTTTGCAACCTTCTTAGTTGGAACGAGGTTTAAGATATGAGCTGCAGTTTCTAAGGCATAGTCCTAGAACGATATTGGAAGTGTAGCATGACTCATCATGGACCGAACCATATCAAGTAGCGTTCGATTTCTTCTCTTAGCAACACCATTGAGTTGTGGTGTTCCGGGAGGAGATAATTGCGAAACTATTCCACAATCCCTTAGATAGTTGTAGAATTCATAACTCAAGTATTCTCCACCCCTGTCGGACCGGAGCATCTTGATCTTCTTGCCCAGTTGGTTTTCTACTTCGTTTTTGAATCCTTTGAATACTTCAAAGGTGTCCGATTTGTTTTTCATCAAATAGATAAATCCATATCTACTGAAATCGTCAGTAAAGGTAACAAAGTATCTCTCACCGTTTCTCGTGGCAGATCTGAATGGTCCACATACATCTGTGTGGATTAAGTCCAACAGATCCTTACCCCTTTCCATTTTTCCTTTGAAAGGTGCTTTTGTCATCTTGCCAAGTAAGCAAGACTCGCATTCTTCATCCGACTTTAAGTCAAATGGTTCCAAGATCCCGTCCGATTGGAGCTTGGCGATGCGTTTCTTGTTTATGTGGCCAAGACGATGATGCCATAACGACGATTTATCCAATTCACTATTGGAGGAACCAACATTTAGAGTTAAGTTATTATTATTTCTACCAACACAAATCACGCTTTCATACACGCCATTACAAGGAGAGGCTTTAAAATAAAAACAACCATGTTTATAAACCAAAATGCAACCATTTTTATTATCAAATTGAAATTCAAAACCATCCTTGTACAATGCATGAAAAGAAATAATGTTTCGAGCCATTTCCGGCGAGTAGCAACAATCTAATAACTTTATTGAAAAACCACTACTAAGCACGAGCTCAAAATCTCCAATCTTGGTAACAGCGGCAGTCATCATGTTTCCCATGATCAGATTCAGCTCCCCATGCTTCATCGTCCTACTTCCCTTTAGTCCATGGAAATTAGAGCAAATGTGAGTACCACATCCCGTATCAAGGACCCAAGAGTTAGAAATCGAAGTACTATGGAGTTCAATTGTAAAAATACCTGAGGTGCCACACCCTTTGACCTTGTTCATTTTCAAGTCCTCCAGATATTTTGGGCAACTTCTCTTCCAATGGCCCCTTTCTTGACAGTAAAAGCATATGGCCTCTTTAGGGTCACTTATGGGTGGTATGTCAGAAGAATCAGTTTTTCTCTTAAGGCCTTGGTTGCGAGGAACAACTTTAGCCTTTCCCTTCCCTTTGGGATGAGAAACTTTCTTCTTCTTACAGCCACCTTCCCTAATGGCCAGGACGGGAGCAGTTGAGTGAGCACTTTGGGTCTTACCCATACTTGCTTCAGCAGATCTCAACATGCCATGGAGCTCCATCAAGGTCTTGTCCATATTGTTCATATTGAAGTTCACTATGAACTGTTTATATGCCCCACTAAGAGAGTTTAGCACCATGTCAATGGCAAGCTCTCTTGGGAAATCGACACCTAGATTGCCTAACCTGTCAATGTACGCTTTCATCTTTTGCACATGCGCACATACAGGGGCACCGTCCTGTTGCTTACATTCCACAAGCGATTTTACGACTTGGAACCTTTCTTGCCTCGCTTGCTCCTGAAATATTTCACGAAGCTGCTCATTTAGTTCAAACGCCCCCATGTTCTCGAAACTCTTTTGAAGTTTCGGGGACATGGACGCCAACATGAGACACGCGACTTTTGTGGATTCCGTGAATTGCTTGTTATATTCAGTTACTGCTTCAGGGCTTGCATCATCATTAAGTATAGGAAGATCCTCGTCGAGCAAATATTCTTTGTCTTCGTACCTCAAGGCAATTCTCAAGGCACGAATCCAATCCAAGTAGTTTGGCCCAGTCAGCTTATCTTTACTTAGGATAGAGAGTAACGTAAGGTTGGATGTTGAGGGAGGAGGAGGAGGAGGAGGAGGAATATTTTCAGCCATCAAATTTTGACCTAAAATGGTCCACTTAAAGCAATTATCATGCTTATTGTCACCCCAAGTGACTTATACTAAAATCGTCAATCTTTTCCACCAATTATTCACATAGAAACTTCTTTACTACTCCCAACGGTCATCACATTAAAGCATTTCAAGTAAGCACATGTAGCGAGTAGGTTCACCATAACACTGGCCAGGTGCAATTATGAACGTACCATACATGTTTATCCTTGCTACCCTCAACGTGATTCTCGTTTCTAGCGACTCCATCATCCTCAAAACATCCTATCTTAATGTGCCTAATGGTGCAATTATACTTTCTCTCACTTAAAAGATCGCTAGTTTGAGTCTAGGCATTCAAAATCAACACCTAATTCTCTCAAACTTATGCTCTGATACCAACTTGTAACACCCTCAAATTTTGGAACGAGCAACTAACTTTAATTTCAATAAAATAATCAAAAGTAGATAAAATCATCTCTACAAACCATTCCTGAAAATACCTCGGAATTTAAACATTTTAATTCTACAACTAAAACTTAAGACGGGCGTTACTAAATACCACACAAGTTGCTAGTCCCAATTAAATGCGGAAGATTCACTTAATCATAATCCTCTCTCGTGCACTCCATTAGCACTCGCCACTTCACAGTGTAGCTAAAGCTACTCCCAACCTGAGCCTGTTGCACATGCCGACAAATAAAAAGGGTTAGGCTAACGACTAGTGAGTTCAAGCATTTTATCATGACTATATAAAATCATAAATCGTAAGGGTAGTAGTTTTAGTCATGATTTCAAAAAAGTTTATTTTAAATGCAAATCACCCATTTTCCAACTCACACAATTCTCTAAATGATTTGCGTTAAAGTCTGACGACAACCTGATTTCCAAGAATACGTATTTTAGATGATGGCAACGCCACGTAAAACATTTCTTTGTGATGCAAGTTCGTACCCAAAACTCACCCAAAAAGTGAATAAACATTAAATCCCCAAATAGTATAAACATGAGTAAAACTCTATTATTCAAGACATCCCAATAAGGACTAGACATAATGCATTGCCCATAAATCATGGAAAACAATCCAATCAGATATATAATCACGTCAACGAAAATATGAATAAGAGTAAATACCTAAAACAACACCTTTCGGTGACGGGGGAGACCCGGTTCCATCGAAAGTGACGGGCACACGAAGTTAGGTCACTTATCAATGTTATCTAGATTTCATGTATTAGTACGTAGGGCTTACACCATACCGTCGATGCCTAAACAGTGATACAACGTACTAGCACGCATGACTTACACCATACCGTCGATGCCTGAACCGTGCCTCAATGTGGAAAACTAGTGTTCCATCATTGGACATAAAAACGTATTAGCACGTAGGTCTTACACCATACCGTCGATGCCTAACTGTTAGTCCCAGATGGCTATAACAAGTATTGTAGAAGGGGGGGGTTGAATACAATACACAAAAATTTCACAATTTTAATTCTTATATTTGAAAAACTTTCAAAAGAATTACACACAGAAAACTTAAGATTGTTGCGGAAAAGAACAGATAAACTATTCTAACAATCTTACACAAAGTATACAACAAAACAACTAAGAACACTAAGAGCAAAGCTATTGAGTCAAGGCTTAAAAGAAGGTTTCTTGCACTGAGAGAATTTCTTTTTAAAAGCGTGAGAATTGCATGAAGAGCACTTCTCCTTTTATAGTGCCAAGGAGTGCCCAAGCATTAAATGCTTGGGACACTTGTCATCTTCACATATGCTGATAATGTTGACTTGAGGAGAACTGTGAAGTCCTTGTCACTTTTCACTAGGTGCAGACAGAGTAGCTTGAGCAGATAATAGGGACCTTAGCTGAAGGTGGATAAAAAGACAAACTGTCACTTTTCTCTGCTGGAGGATATTGTCCCATAATAAATGATCTTCTGTCTTGAGCCTTTAGCACCGAAGTGGTTTCCACCGAGATTTGACAAGTCTTCGGTGGAAAGAAGACTAGTCCACCGAAGTTGCAAGTAGGATTCGGTGGTAACTAGTCCACCGAAATTACGAGCATGTTTCGGTGGTGAGAGGACCACCGAAATTACAAGTATATTTCGGTGGTGAGAGGACCACCGAAGTTACATGTATATTTCGGTGGTGAGAGGACCACCGAAGTTACATGTATATTTCGATGGTGAGAGGAGCACCGAAAGGGTCATCGGTGGGAGAAGGCCACCGAAGATGTCCTATAACTTCGGTGGAGAGAAGGCCACCGAAATGTCAAGGGATTTCGGTGGTGATGACTTGTTTGAAAGTTGCCGAGAGTCTTCTATTTTCCACAAGTAGAGAGTCTTCAAGCTTGGTTTCGGTTGATCTTCGACTTCACCGAACATTTGCTATCTTGTACAAGTCATTCAAAGAACTGAACTAAAATATTCTAAGTAGGAGTTTTAGGGAAAACATCGGTGAGTCAATTTCAAATCCTTGGTGACCCAACAATCTCCCCCTATTTGAATTTGAGCTCCTTATCTTAGAATATTCAAGAGTAAATAAAAGCAAGTGCGTTTTTGACCCTTTTTACTCTTTTGGGTTCTTTTCACATAGACCATTCTTTTTGATCTTTTTGACCTTTTTCTTTTGTATGTGTATGTATACTATGTACAGTATTTACAGGTAACAAAAAAAGAAGTATGTACGGAAATAAAATTCAAATAGAGATACTTGTATTAAGATAAGTTCTCGTACAATTTTTTTACAAAAAGAGAAATTAACTTTTACAAGTACTAAATGGAGAGAACTTACTTCTTTGAGGTTTTGCGGCGCTTGATTTCATCCAGTAAGTTTCTATAGAACGGTTGAGCTTCAGGGATGTTCGGAAAGAGGTTGTGAATGCCTTCCAGAAATATGGTATCGGCTATGGACATCTGGGCAAATCTGAAGAATGCCCGACGACCGAGACCGTCGTTGAAGAATAATCCTGGTATTGGTGAGAGGCTCAAGGTTGTGGTAGGATAGGGAACAGAGGTGGGAATGGTAAGGTTAAGATTGCTTACATTTGGGATTTTACCTTCTCTTGCCATTTCCTTGAAGACTGAGTCAGGAGGATTTTTGACTTTGGGGAGGATGATCTTCTCTTTCAGAGACAGCAGTTTGGCTCTTTCTTCGGTGGAGAGAATGATGTTATGTTTTCTTTTGATCTCCTTCATCTTATTCATTAGACCATCAATGTATTTGACAAAGATGTCTTTCCTTGGATTTGGACTCCTGACGAGGTGTTGAGTGATTTCATACCATTCCGAGAGACCGAAGAGTTGGAGATGGCTTTCTTTCACACTCTTCATAGAACCATCTTCCCAGTTAATAATCAATCTGATGTCTTGAGGATTTGCTTTGGAGGTGGCAATCTTTACTGAAGAAATTTGTGACCTATAGCTCCGGTGGTGCATGGTCTTTTTGTACCAATTAATTTCTTCATTCTTTTGTTGTTCCAAGGCACTGAGCACCGATTTCTGTGTTTGGATGGCATCGGTGGACTTGACTTTTGAAGCTTCTTCTGTGGCAGCTTTGAGAGAAAGATCTCTGGATTTGTCTAAGTCGATTTGAGCTATTCTTGCTTCCTCAATTTCTTGAGCAGAGAGGCCAAGTTCGGTGGTGATTGGTTGAGAAGCAGGCTTGAGTTTGAGAGTTTCAGCGTCCTTCGGTCGAGCCCCATATTTTGTCAGATCCTTTTTCTTCTTTGCTTCTCTGGCCAATTCTTCGGCCGAAAGAATTCTTTTCCCTTTGTCTTCGGAAGCATTGCTGGACTGCTCCCCCTCAACTGATGCATTAAGGTCAAGAGCTTCGGTGGAGCCAGTATTGGTCGGTGAGAGTGAGACATGTTTCGGTGGAGAAGAGGGTTTCGGTGGAGAAAAAGGTTTCGGTGATGAGGATGGTTTCGGTGGTGAGGATGGTTTCGGTGGAGATGGTTTCGGTGATGAGGATGGTTTCGGTGGAGATGGTTTCGGTGATGAGGATGGTTTCGGTGGAAAGGGTTTCGGTGGAGGCTGGTTACTGGAAAGTTTCTTTATGGATGGAAGTTTCGGTGGAGCCGTGGTTTTCTCCCCCTCAGGAACAGCCGGCAACTTGAAACCTAACTCATAGAAGGCCTTATCAAACTTGGAGTGTAGGAAGGCCAGACTCGTTTCGGTGGTATGGGGAACCAAGGCAAAATCACCGAGATCCATTTCCCACTGGGAACGTTCAGGACTGGGTGAGTCGGTGGAAGGTTTGGAGAGGGACTCCACTGTGGTAGAAAGGGCAGATAATTTTTCTTGAATGGGCCGTAGGGCTTCGGTGATGGCATCAAGAAGAAGATGCGGTAGCTGAGACTCGAGGGTAGAGATGCGGGAATTGGCTTGGGAGATTAAGGTGATGGTAGATTTAAGAAAGGTAGAGGTGCGGTCAATGTGCGGGGAAGTGTGGCCACCGATTTCGGGAAACTGGAAGAGTAGTCGGTGGGGGTCAGGTTCGGGAATGGGAATATGGAGGTAAGGTACCAAGTCGTCGGTTTGTAGCATTCGGGGGGGAGCAGGTGATCGGGGGGGAGTAGGCGATCGGGGGGGTGATTGGTGTGAGGACGAGGGAGACTCGGTGTGATGTTCTTCGGTGGACGGGATGGTTTGGGGAGAACCAGTGTCCGCTAAAAGAAAATCAAAAAAATCAAAGGGTGCAATTGGGGGGGAACCCTTAGAGGGTTGTGCAATGTCTTCGATCGAAAACTGATCGGGTGTAAAGCTGTGTAGTGTGAAGTCAGAACCCTCGAGCGGAGAGATCTCGAGGTCATCCCCACCACCCAAGGAGTCGAGTGGGGAGGTATGTGGGGGGGTTCTCCTGAAATGTAACTGAGGCCTTTCGAGAGGCAACAGAGGAGACGGTGGGGTGTGTAGCGGGTACCCTTGGCCCGGAGGGATGAAGTTCAACAACCGGCGATTTTGGAGAATCGACGGTTGGATGAGTCGGTTGGGCCGATGGTTTCCGAGACCTCTTTGGAAGAGATCCCGAAGGGGAGGGTGAGTGCCTCCGCTTGTGAGAAGGGGTGTGAACCGGGGAAGTCTCCGAGGGATCTCTCGGTGACGTGGTTCGAGAAGCGGGAGCGGAGGTGCCGGTGGCCTTTTGTCGTTTCTTTTGAGTGCCACCCGACGTCACTCGGGACCGGGGAGAAGGGACCACAACATTTGGAGTGACCTCGGGAATTTCCAGGTGGCGAAACCCGGGAATTTCCGCGTCACCCCAACGAAGTTCGGGAGATAGAGCGAAGGAAATCATACCTGGGCGTAATGGGCGATCGGTGGCGAGCGGCTTGACGTTGAGGGTTTTGGTGCCCACAACGGGAGATGACCATTCATACGAGAACCAGGGCGAGGAAGAGCGGCGATCGGTCTCCAAAGCTTTGGAAAGCTTGTGTTGTAAGATCATGGAGATGAAGCGGGGAAAAGCAACGTAACACTTCTTGGGAGTTTTGATGACCTCGACAAGCTCTGAGAAGAAATATTGGGCGAAGTCAACTTTCCTTTGGAAGATGAGGGCATGAGCGAGTTTGTTGACGTGTGAGGGCGATTGGTCATGCCCACTTGTTTTGCGTGAGAGGCAATGGATAACGTGAGCGAAGAAGAAATTCCAAATGCCTCCCATTTTGCTGCGAAGAAGAGTACCGGGGCCTTTGGAGCTTTTGGAGGAGTCGTCGAGCACATAACCGGTGGTAAGAACAATGTCTTCATGGATGGTATCCAAATACATGTCTTCATAGTCGGAAAAGGCGTCGATCTTGAGAGCTAGACGAACATCATCGACCCCAAAAGTGAGGTCGTGATCACCTTCGGCATTGGTGAAGATGGAGGCGTGAATGGCCTCATTGGAGGGATCGTACACGGAGGATAGCCAGAATTGACTAATGAGCATTTTGCTCATCCTGGGGTTGCATGAGAAGGCATGATAAAGAGGAGAGCGAGACAGAAATTTAGCGATAGTAGAGAACTCGGGATGAGCGGGATCGGATTCAAGGCGGGCAACGTGATTGCATTGGTTGAAGCGGAGGTCTTCAAAACGTGTAGGAATTGGATATCGAGAGGATGCCATGAGAGAGATATGTTTGGAGGAGAGAGAGTTGCAGGTTTGAATTGTGAGAAGGAGTGGGGAAGAAATGAAGGGGGGTATGTGTATATATAGGGAAATGAAAAGGCACTGTGATGATGATTTTGTATGGGAAGAGGGGACATGCGGCTCTTGAGGTGAAAGGGTTGTTGGAAATCGGGACAAGGAGCGGCGGATAGGCGAAGGGTCTGACGCAAAAGCAATTGAGTGGTCACAAGTGGGCTTTGGGAACCGTGTGAATCGGTGTAGACTCGGTGAAGCTTCGGTGGAGGAATCGGTGTTCGCTCGGTGGACGATCGGTGGAAGTTCGGTGGGACTTCGGTGGGACTTCGGTGGAAGAAAGGTTTACCGAATTTGGATAGTACCACCGAAATGGGGCTTCGGTGATAGAAAGGTTCACCGAATTTGGATAGTACCACCGAAATGAGATGATCACCGATTTGAGACTTCGGTGGTGGACAAGTTTCACCGATTTGAGATGACCACCGATTTGAGACTTCGGTGGTGGACAGTTTTCACCGATTTGAGATGACCACCGAAATGAGATTTCGGTGGTGGACAGATTTCCACCGATTCTGAAAATTTTCACCGAAATGTGCTTCGGTGGTAGGCACGCTTCACCGATACTCGAGATTATTACCGAAATGGAAAAGAGATAGAAAAGATTCGACACATAGGTTTATCCACCGATGAGAGATCGGAGGAGAGAGAGAAGTAGATACGAAGGTGTCCACCGATGTGAGATCGGTGGAGCATGAACACATATTTATTCTTGGAAATTGCACATCCCAAGTTCACTGATGAGAAAGTTGAACCTGGTTTCATCAAGAGGTTTGGTGAAAATATCAGCAAGCTGCAAATCGGTGGGAATGAAGTGGAGTTCAATGTCACCTTTGGAAATGTGATCTCTGATGAAGTGATACCTGATATCGATGTGTTTAGATCTAGAATGAAGAACAGGATTATTTGCTATAGCTATAGCACTGGAATTATCACACAGAATTGGGACTTTAGAAAAGAATTGATTATAGTCCCTTAGTTGGTTTCTCATCCATAGAATCTGAGCACAGCAGCTCCCAGCAGCTACATATTCAGCCTCAGCAGTAGAGGTTGATACAGAGTTTTGTTTCTTGCTGGACCAACTTACTAATTTTCCCCCAAGGAGCTGACAGCTTCCTGTAGTACTCTTTCTATCAATCTGGGAACCTGCAAAGTCTGAATCTGAATAACCAATTAGTTCAAAACTCGAGTCTTTGGGATACCAAAGACCCAAGTGCAGTGTGCCCTTAAGATACCGAAAAATTCGTTTTACAGCCTTTAAATGTGATACTTTAGGATTGGCCTGATAACGAGCACATAGACAGGTAGCAAACATAATATCCGGTCTGCTAGCAGTTAGGTAAAGAAGAGAGCCTATCATACCTCGGTAAAGAGTAACATCCACAGATTCACCTTTTAGATCGGCACACAATTTCAAGGGAGGTGCCATGGGAGTTTTCATAGGAGAGCTATCTAGAAAGTTAAATTTCTTCAGAAGGTCCCGAATATATTTGCTTTGATTTATAAAAATTCCTTCTGAAGATTGTTTGACTTGAAGGCCTAAGAAAAATGTAAGCTCTCCCATCATGCTCATCTCATATTCACTCATCATGAGAGAGGCAAACTCATCACATAGGCATTCATCAGTGGCACCAAAAATGATGTCATCAACATAGATTTGAACAAGAATGATATTACCTGAGGTTTCTTTGATGAAGAGAGTATTGTCAATTTTACCTCTGGAATATCCATGCTTGAGAAGAAAGTTGGCAAGAGTGTCATACCAAGCACGTGGAGCTTGCTTGAGACCATACAAAGCTTTGTCAAGTCTGTACACAAAGTTTGGATGAGCTGGGTCTTCAAAGCCAGGAGGTTGTTTCACGTAGACTTCTTCTGCAAGTTCCCCGTTGAGAAAGGCACTTTTAACATCCATTTGAAAAACCCTAAAATTTCGGTAGGCAGCATGAGCCAGAAAGATCCTTATAGCTTCAAGTCTTGCAACAGGGGCAAATGTTTCATCATAGTCAATGCCTTCTTCCTGTCTGTATCCTTGAGCTACCAATCGGGCCTTGTTCCTGATCACAGTACCATCTTCATCCATTTTGTTCCTGAATACCCACTTGGTTCCAATGATTGTCTTGTTTCTGGGTTTGGGAACCAATCTCCAAACTTTATTTCTCTGGAACTGAGAAAGTTCTTCTTGCATGGCAGTGATCCAACAAGGATCTGATAGAGCTTCATCCACTTTCTTGGGTTCAGAGAGAGAGAGGAAATTCACATAGAGACAGATATTTCCAACTCCTCTGCGGGTTTGGACACCTGCTTGTTGATCACCAATAATTTGATCTATGGGGTGATCTTTGGTCCATTTTAGAGCAGGGGGTAAAGGTGATGGGGTATGAGGAGTAGAGTGAAATGGAGTAGTAGGATCAGAGGTTTGGTGTAAAATGGGATTTTCGGTAGTGGAAGCCATGAGATTTTCGGTGGGATTAGGGATGGAAGAAGGGCTTCGGTGTAGAGTTTCGGTGGAAATAGGGAAATTGGTGTGAGAGATGGGTTGATCAATTTCGGTGGGAGAGAGTGATCCAGCTGGGTTTTTTGAGATGGATGGATTTGAGGGAATAGAGGAGATATCGGTGGAAGTGACTAAGGGAGTATCACCAATACATGATGAAATCCATCTGTGTAAATCATCCTCATCACTTGAAAGTGAGGAACATCTGAGATCATCAAACTTGACATGGATGGACTCATCAATGCTTTTTCTTCTGAGATTGTACACCCTATAAGCTTTGGAGGATAAGGAGTATCCAACAAATATTCCCTCATCTGCCTTGGGATCAAACTTCCCAAGATTTTCACGATCATTAAGAATAAAGCAGATACACCCAAAGATATGAAGAAAGCCAATATTTGGTTTTCTACCATGAAAAACTTCATACGGGGTTTTATCATGTCTTTTGGATATTACTGACCTGTTTTGAGTGAAGCAGGCAGTATTCACAGCTTCGGCCCAAAAATAGGTGGGAAGATTTGATTCGCTCAGCATGGATCTAGCGGCCTCACACAGTGTTCTGTTTTTCCTTTCCACCACTCCATTTTGCTGAGGAGTACGAACAGCGGAGAAGTTCTGAGAGATCCCTTTCTCGGTGAAGAAGTCTTCAAGAGCACTATTTCTGAATTCAGTGCCATTGTCACTTCTTACCGAGCGGACAAGCTGGCCATTGAGAACTTCATTTTTCTTGACAAAGTTGATGATTTCTTCAGTAGCATCACTTTTGTACCTGAGAAAGAACACCCAAGTATATCTGGTAAATTCATCAACAATAACAAGAATATACCTTTTGCCTCCAAGACTTGGAGTGCTGACTGGTCCACATAGATCCATGTGCAGCAATTGAAGAGGAAGAGTGATGGAAGAGCATTGCTTCGTCTTGAAGGATGTTTTGGTGAGCTTTCCCTTTTCACATGCATCACACAGCTTCTCTTTGACAAAGTTCAACTTTGGCATGCCCGTCACCAGCTCTTTGTTGGAAATTTTATGCAAGGTCTTGAAGTTTAGATGAGAAAGACGTTTGTGCCACAACCAGTTTCTTTTGGATGCATCATTTGACACAAAGCAGACATTTGAAGAAGAATTGGATTGCCCCATATCTATGACGTAGACATTTTCCATCCGTCTTCCCGATAATACCACATTGAAATGTTTGTCTACCACAGAGCAGACACAAAGTTCAAAGATAACTTTGTATCCAAGATCACACAGTTGGCTAATGCTGAGAAGGTTATGCATGAGGCCGTCCACAAAAGCCACTTTGTTGAAGGTTACAGATCCGTTAGAGAGGGTCCCGTATCCTTTGGTGTAAGCCTTAGAATTATCACCAAAGGTTACAGATGGACCTTTTCCCGGCACATAGTTGATGAGAAGAGACTTGTTTCCCGTCATATGGCGTGAGCACCCGCTATCTAAATACCAAATTTGATGGTGCTCAAAAGCCTGCATGCAAACACATATTAGTTCTTTGGTACCCATTTTGTAATGGGTCCTTTGGGGTTAGAAGAGCTTGATTCCTTAAGCTTGGATCTATCAATCCTATCCTTGGGACAGTCCTTAGCCATATGAAAAGTGTCACCACAGTTATAGCATTTTCTATAGATAAAAACCTTTTTAGTATTTTTCATGTTTTGGCTTTTATCATTTGTTCTTATAACCTTGTTAGAGGAGAACAGAGCAGGGGGCTTGGACCCAAGGATTCCTTTGGATAAATCTTTGGAAGTTGATTTTCTTAAAAGCACAGATCTAGGTACATAGGTGTTGTAAGAGGGAATGTTTGGGGTAGAACTTTTGGGATGAGAGCTTGCCATGCAGTTGACTACCGATTTTCCTTTGTCAGCACAGGAAATCCTTTTTGAGTGAACAAGAGTTTCTCTATTGGGGATCTTTGAGGGCTTCGGTTCGGTGTAGGTATCTATGTGAATGGATTTCAACACTTCATGAAGAGGAATTGGAGGGTCATAGATTGTGGGATCGGTGGGCACAAAGGGGATGAGATCGGTGGGTTTAGATCTTTTGGAAGGATTAGCTTTTGCAGAGTTTGAGGAGGAGGCTTCATCCATGACTGAAAATTTGAGCTGATCATGGATGGGTTTGGAAACGTCATTTGAATCTTGCTTCTCAATAATTTGCAATGAGGAGTCTTTGGCCTTTAAGGATATCCCATACTTTAAGGCTTCACACAGATCTAACGAGTTCAAAGAGATGGAATCACAAGAGCTGGAATCAGAGAGATCATTACAAGCATTGGTGGGGGGAACAAGAGCAAAAGTGGACTCACAAACATCAGTTTTTCCAAATCCTAGACCGAACTTGTTTGAACTACAGATTTGACTTTGAAAGATTTGTTCAAGATTTTTGGAAGAGCTTGACCATTTTTTGATGACTTCTTGTTCCCTTTTTAGTTTCTTAAAGAGAGAGTTCTTTTCTTTTGAGATCACATGATTTATTGTTTTCAAGTCCTCAAGCTCAATTTTTATTTCCTCAAACCTTTTAAGCTTAGACATGCAAATTTCAAGTTCAGCTTTGAGCTCTTTCACTTGAACAGATTTTCTATTCTTACTGTCTTTAACAGAATAAAAATCTTGAGTTAAAGATTCATAAGCATTGATCTTTTCAATATCAGACATATTATTGAAGGGATGTACCTGAGCGTAGGCTGTGGAGCACCCAGTTGCCACTAGAGCCATAGGTGAAGTGGCACTTTCGGAAACTTCCATTTCTTCTGAGATGGCCACGAAGCATCTATTCTGAGAATCACTGTCGGAGGTGTCTTCGTCGTCCCAATCGTGGGTTTCTGCCATGAGACCCTTCCCTTTTCTCTCTAGACCCTCACTCCTTTCCTTCTCTTTCTTGTACTTGGCCTTATATTTCTCGGCACGCTCATGATGATTTAAGAAGGATGGTGGGGACTCCTTTTTGGGAAAGGTTGATTTGAAAGGCATGTGTTTGGATTTTTCCCTTTTTGAAGAGGGATTGTCAGAAGAAGTAAATTTGGACTTGGAGATACGCTTGCTTCTACACTCAGATGCAAAATGTCCTTTCTTGCCACAGTTGTAGCATTCCTCATTGGACTTGTCAGAAGAAGTTTTGAAAGATGAAGTTTTTCTAAGACTTCGAGATTTGTTGAAGGGACGAAACTTGTGTTTGGAACCGGCCATCATTGCCATCTCATCCGACAACTGTTCAACCATGATATCCTCACCTTCATCATCAGCATCACTAAGATATGCTTCCGTTTGGTGGGTTACATTTGTTTGGCTGTCATTGTCAGAGTCAGATGAAGGATAGGTGATTCTAGGAAGATTTTGAGAATTCTTGGAACTTTCACTAACAAGAGCTATAGAGGAGCTCTTTATTTCCTTGATGAAAGATTTCCGTTGAAGCTTGGTTTGCTCAAAGTTGAAGAGAGTACCATATAATACGGTTAAGGGCATGAACTCAAGGTCCTTGGTAGTTTTGATGCAAGTACATATATTTTCCCAAAAATCTGGGAGACAATCCATGAACTTGCACAAGACTTCCTCATTATCATAGACTCTGCCCAACAACTTAAGATCATTTAAAAGAGAGTTGAAGCGGTTATAGAAACTAGGAAGAGATTCTCCTTTTTCAAAAGAAAATAGTTCATACTTTCTGATAAGACCAATCTTTTTGCATTTCTTGACTTCCTCTGTACCTTCGTACAGAACACATAGAGTGGTCCACATTTCTTTGGCAGTTTCAAAGTTCACCAAAGAGTGGTAGACCTCATCAGGAAGAGAGAGAGCAATAATAGCTCTTACCTTGGAGTCAAGAGTAACTAAACGTTTCTCCTCATCAGTATACTTTTTAGGATTTTTGAGAATATACCGACCAGTAGCACTGGATTTTTCCTCATCAGAATCACTTGAGATTTCCTTTTCAAAGGCCTCTTTGCCTGGCCTCTGCGTGTCATAGCGAGCCCAAACTCTGGGGATAATGGGTCCCTCGTGGAGAATGGTTGGATATCTAGTATCCACTCCTTCCATGAACAGCATCATGCGGCTTTTCCACAAAGAGAAGTTGTTGGGATTGAACTTAGGAGGTTTTGAAATAGAGCCATTTTCAGAGAAGTTATTTTGAAAAGAGTTTTCAACAGTAGAAGAAGAAGAGGCAGCCATCGCAGATCAAGTTTATGGAATTAAACTTTCTGCTCTGATACCACTTGTTAGTCCCAGATGGCTATAACAAGTATTGTAGAAGGGGGGGGGGTTGAATACAATACACAAAAATTTCACAATTTTAATTCTTATATTTGAAAAACTTTCAAAAGAATTACACACAGAAAACTTAAGATTGTTGCGGAAAAGAACAGATAAACTATTCTAACAATCTTACACAAAGTATACAACAAAACAACTAAGAACACTAAGAGCAAAGCTATTGAGTCAAGGCTTAAAGGAAGGTTTCTTGCACTGAGAGAATTTCTTTTTAAAAGCGTGAGAATTGCATGAAGAGCACTTCTCCTTTTATAGTGCCAAGGAGTGCCCAAGCATTAAATGCTTGGGACACTTGTCATCTTCACATATGCTGATAATGTTGACTTCAGGAGAACTGTGAAGTCCTTGTCACTTTTCACTAGGTGCAGACAGAGTAGCTTGAGCAGATAATAAGGACCTTAGCTGAAGGTGGATAAAAAGACAAACTGTCACTTTTCTCTGCTGGAGGATATTGTCCCATAATAAATGATCTTCTGTCTTGAGCCTTTAGCACCGAAGTGGTTTCCACCGAGATTTGACAAGTCTTCGGTGGAAAGAAGACTAGTCCACCGAAGTTGCAAGTAGGATTCGGTGGTAACTAGTCCACCGAAATTACGAGCATGTTTCGGTGGTGAGAGGACCACCGAAATTACAAGTATATTTCGGTGGTGAGAGGACCACCGAAGTTACATGTATATTTCGGTGGTGAGAGGACCACCGAAGTTACATGTATATTTCGGTGGTGAGAGGAGCACCGAAAGGGTCATCGGTGGGAGAAGGCCACCGAAGATGTCCTATAACTTCGGTGGAGAGAAGGCCACCGAAATGTCAAGGGATTTCGGTGGTGATGACTTGTTTGAAAGTTGCCGAGAGTCTTCTATTTTCCACAAGTAGAGAGTCTTCAAGCTTGGTTTCGGTTGATCTTCGACTTCACCGAACATTTGCTATCTTGTACAAGTCATTCAAAGAACTGAACTAAAATATTCTAAGTAGGAGTTTTAGGGAAAACATCGGTGAGTCAATTTCAAATCCTTGGTGACCCAACACTAACCGTGCCTCGATGTGGAAAACTAGCGTCCCAACATCGGCATAAAGACTATTGTGCTTATGGGTCCATTGCATTGCAAATATAACATCACATGAACTCAAACGAATGAACTAGCGCATTCAAAACATGTAATTCTCAAATAGGATGCATTAAATGTAAAACATAATCAAACGCCCAACATCGAGCTATCAAAATCGGACAAATGTCCCCAAGACCCAACGGAGTCAAAAACTTAGCCAAAATACTCCAATACTTAATAGACCCATAAATAACGGTCATCGTAGCTCAGAATGCATTTAAATGTCGAATGGGTAAACAAGTACCACAAAATCATTATTAATTCCAACTCGACATGGTTAAACAAAAAGGGTTTTTCCCAAAAGGACTCATACCCTTATAATTCTCAAAACATTTCATGGTGCACTATTTGCATATTTCTAAAATATCCCCAATTACATTTTCATAACAAGTAGACTCCATTTATCACATAAATATACAACTTATCTTCATGTATGATTTGTTATCACATTTTTCCCAACATATCCATAAGTAGTGTTTTGCAAAATTTACCACAATTAGTACCTCAAAAGGTAAAATCCACCAAGTAACTCAATATTGATAATTTTCAGGTAAAACACACAATTACTTGGAAAATAACATTTTGGCATGTACAAAGTTTTCGCAAAGTAACTTGAACTCACCTTTGCTAGATTTAGCTAAATCTAGAATTTCCCAAACGTAAGCTCCTTTGAAACAACTTGAATCCTCAAGCTAAAATCTCCAAGAACCTAGATTCATAAGTTTCCAACCATAAATATTTATCCCTAAACACTTGGAATCAATTCTCCCAACATAAAACCTCCAAAATCTCAACATATACCCAAACCCTAATTTTCCATATAATGAGCTATAATGTGCAAGGAAGGTAAGAGATCATGCATAAGTGAGTGTTTAGTTTAACCCTTGAAGGAAAACTCACCTTAGAGGGTTTTTATAAAGAAAACCCAAAACCCTAAATGATGGAAGAGGAAGTCCTTTGAACACTTGAGTTCCCTTGAAGATGAGAATCCATTAATGACCTAGAGATGGAGAAGGTTTCTCATAAATGTGGTGGATGAGATCCATAATTGATGGGAGATGATAGGAGAAAGGGACTTACCCACACTTGACAGCAAAATCGCCCTAGACTGGAGTGAAATCGACCTTGGATAAGAAATGAGAAAAAGTTAGCTGAATCCTTATAAAAACCCGATCTGAAACAGCAGCTCGACCCCCTGGCGCAACATTGACAGGGCGATTATGCCCTTGGCATTGTCGCCAAGGCATAGTCGCGACCACCGTGCAGCTTTCTGTTTGATTTCTCAATTTGGACCCTCATCGCGACAATGACATATGCGACTATGCCCGGGGCATAGTCGCTGGTCACAGTCGCTAACCACGCCCCACCTGTTGTCCAACGACTCTTTTCCATCCTGAAACCGATTTTCGAGCTCGTGAGATAAGTTGGATAAATGATCAAGCTTGCATGCATGAAAATTGCGTATAGACACTTCACTAATTAATCAAAGATTCGGGGTGTTACACAATCACCTTGCCTCGTTGCATCAACACACACCCCAAACCCATCTTTGATGCGTCACTATACACAACTAGATCTTCTGTTCCTTCCGGTAGTGCACGAATAAGAGCTTCACACAATTTCTGACGTAAAGTTCTGAAAGCCGGTTCTTGCTTTTCAGTCCAGACAAACTTTACATTCTTCCGAGTTAACACGGTCAAAGCAGAAGCAATCTTTGAGAAGTCTTTGATAAACCTCCGATAGTAACCTGCTAGACCCAAGAAACTTTTTATTTCAGACGCGCTCTTTGGTGTCTCCCAGTTTGTCATTGCTTCTATCTTTGCTGGATCTACTTTGACTCCTTCAGAAGTAATCACATGCCCTAGAAATTGTACCTCTTTTAACCAGAATTCACATTTCGAAAACTTTGCGTACAATTTCTCCTTCCTCAGAACTTCTAAGACTTCACGAAGATGGCATTCATGATCTACTTCATTCTTTGAATAAACAAGTATGTCATCGATGAATACAATAACATACTTGTCTAAAACTGGTCGACATACTCTATTCATAAGATCCATGAACACGGCTGGAGCATTAGTCAACCCAAATGGCATTACAAGGAATTCATAATGCCTGTACCTCATTCTGAACGCTGTCTTAGGGATATCTTCATCTCTTACTCGAACTTGATGGTATCCCGACCTTATATCAATCTTTGAAAAGCATCCCGCACCTTGGAGTTGATCAAATAGATCATCAATCCTTGGAAGCGGATACTTGTTCTTAATCGTCACCTTATTCAGCTCGCGGTAGTCGATGCACATTCTCATAGTGCCATCCTTTTTCTTAACGAACAATACCGAAGCTCCCCAAGGTGAAGAACTTGGTTTAATAAAATGTTGGTCCCGAAAGGCTTAAACAAGTTTGTAGAAGGGGGGGGGGGTTGAATACAAACACACTATTTTACTTTTCTAAATTGTTTATTGATAAATCATTAACAATTTACAGCTTGTTGCGGAAACAAGATTAAGGATAAACCTAAATCTAAACAAGTTGGAACACTAAGGTTTCTTGCACTAAGAAAGATATGGAGATTACTAATAAAATCCTATCTTGAGAGAGATTTGAACTTGTCCAGAGTTAGCAAGTTATTTCAAATGAAGTGAGTTCATCTCTTTATATACTGCATGCATTTAATGCAATTCAGTATACACTTTACACGTGTCATCAGCGGATTGGTTGCATGTCATTGACCTTTGTTGACAACCTTAGTAGCCGCATGAATGAACAGTGTAGTATCATAGTGGTTGTACGATTTCAGATTTTCGGAGGTTCTTTTCTGACATTTCGTACGGTGGCGTGCAAGGGAGGTTAAGACAAAAGTACTTTGTACGGAGGACTTCATGATCAGCTTTCGTTGATTCAGCGATTATCATTTACTATTCAGCGAATAATAAAGTTCAGCGATAGCTGAAGTCTTGTACTTGATACTTCACGTTGAGTGGACAAATCTGAGTCTTCGCTGATCCGCATCAGTTCATTAGGAGACTTGTCGCTGGTTCTTGAGCTTGATCTTCGACTTCAGCGTAGAACCTTTGTTGACGTGAATCTTGTCTTCAGGGATCATAAGTAAACAACTAACTTATCAGCGATCACCATAAGGACTGAACAGACTCAGCGATATGGTGAACAGTGTTCGCTGAATGTTTAATCTAAAAGTGCGAGAGTTCCTATCAGCAGTACTGTAAGATCTTAGTACTTATCAGCGATAGTGAAACTCTGATACATATTGTTTACTTACAATTTTCACCAAGTATTTAAGATAGGGTCATTATCGAATCACTGAGGGTTTGGATCAACAATCTCCCCCTATTTGATTATGACATAGCAACAAAGAAAATTGCTATTTAATGAAAACATAAGGATAAAAAGAACTCATAAAATATTTGTCCCTTTTACTGTTTTCTGGGATCTTTTCAGTACTGATGGAGTAAAGTACATTCGCTGAAATCTTTCTTTAAATCTTTGAATCAGGTTACAATATGAATAAGAAAGATTATAAGTACAAGCGAAATAAATTACAAGTACTGAAGGATGACTGATACAATAGAGAAAATGGTGATTGTTGTCAGCCTTCAAAGGGTTCTTCCTTAATGAGAAGTTCATCAAGGGTTGTCTTTTCAGTTGGAATCATCCAGTCAGGAACCTTTTCTCCTTTATTCTTTAGCTTCAGAGCAGCTTCAAAAATCAAGGGTTTTAGGTGTCGTGCCTGAATGTTTTTTCTGAAGTCGCACCAGTAGATGAGATCTCTGAGCTGTTCGATTGGAGTGATTGGAAGCTCAGCGATCCGTTGAAAGCATTTACGTCCGTCGTAGTCAAGAAAGAATATTCCATAAGGATTACTGATGACTTTACCAGGGACGAAAAGTTCACATGGTGGCAAAGAGATGTCAAGGGCAGATAGATCAGGATCAGGACCAAGTACTTCAGCGCGAGAGAAACCAATTCCAGTTTCATTTCGTATGACAGGACCTGAGTTTGAATCTTGACGTTTCTTCTTTGGTGAGCCCCTTTTTCTTTTCGGCTTTAGATCAGGAACAGGAGGAATATCCACACAAGAAGATATCAAATCGATCTGTCTGTTTATCAGCTTTTCGAAATGATCCTTGTACTTAGATTTTGATGGTTGGATAGCTAACCTCATCTCCAGCCATTCAGAGAGACCATACCTTTTTACAGTGTCAGCACGAAAGGTTTCAGATGAGCCATCTTCTCTGAACAGTTTGATGTCAACAATAGGTACTCCGATGGAGGTTCTTCCAGAGATGATTACCTTGTTGATCTTCGCTGGACGATATCTGAAGTGGATTTTCTCTTTACACCAGATCAGGGTGGTCTGAGAAACTTCAGCTTTCTTTTCCACGATCTTCTGGGCTTGTTCCCAAAGCTTTCGTTGGATTTGAATGGAAATACGCTTCAGCTTGGGGTCTTTGACAGATTCTTGAGTGAGCTTGATGGCGTATTCTCTGTCTTTATCTTCAGCTTCCTTCCTTTCAGCGATGAGGCGTTCAGCTCTGAGATGATCCTGGTATTCAGCTTTTGAAATTCTGAACTTAGGAGGAACTGAAGGTAGTTGATCGCGCCTTAGGATGATTCGCTGATCCTCGAATCGCTTTATCATTTCTTCTCTCCTCTTTTGATCTTCTTCACTCAGCTTTTGAGAAACTGAGGAAGGTCTGTTTCTGTGCGAGAGAGGTTGTTCTTCTGATTCATCAGTCTCAGAGATTAAATCTAAGACTGGGAGTATGTCTTCAGCGGTAGCTGGAATTATTGGTGAAGTCGCAATAGAAGATCTTTCAGCGATATCCTCAAACAGGGGAGAGGACTAGCTGAAACGCAGCGATCTTACAGATAAGAACAGGGTAGAAGAACTTGGGTAGAAAAGATAGAAAAAAATGTGGATGTGTATGGTGTTTGTGGAATGGATAACTGATTTTTCAGAGATGATCAGGGAAGGAAAAATAAGTTTAGTGTACCTGACAAATCGGCTTTGCAAGTAGGATCGCCAGATTATCATCTTCAGTGATGCCTTTGTCTTTGCTTTTCTCAGCGCCAGAGGCTGAGTGCTTTGTCTTTGTCTTCTCCCCTGAAGGTTCTTTTATTGAAATACCTTTAAGAGCTTTGGTTCGAGGAGCAGGTTTGACAACAAAGAAATCATCGTCATCTTCATCATCATCATCATCGTTCCTTGGAGAGGAGGATGGTTCAGCTTCAGGGATGTCGATGTCTTCGTCTTCTTCTGCTTCGGATTCCTCAGCATCTTCTTCGAGTTGCTCCCCCTCAGATACAGAGGCGAGGTTCTCGGTTCCCTCAGGGTTTTCATCTCCCTGAGGTCCAGTAATCCGATCTTCATTACCCTCTCCCCTGATAGATTCATCATGGGAAAGGTCTTCAGCGCTCTTATTTTGATCTTCAGCGCTCTTCTCCCCCTCTTTCTCATGATGGGCGGGGGAGGAATGGGTAGACTCAGCATTGGTGTTGTCTCTGTCTTCTGGGCCAGAGACTTTCACACAACCTTCAAGCTTAGCTATTCTGTCTTCTAGGCCAGAAATAGCAGGCGTGATTTTCTTCAGCTCTTGGCGATCCTCTGCGGTGAATGAGTCCAAAATAGGTGCAGGGGCCGGAGCAGGAGCTGGATTGTTTGCCTTGTTCACCAGCGTCTCGATCATTGTCTTGACAGAACTAAGATCGGTCTTCACTGAGCCCAAGTCGGTCTTGACCACTGACATATCACCTTCGAGTGTACCAACCGATTTCTTCAGCGTTGTAACCTCGCTGGAAATGGTGGAAACTGATGATTTGAGGTTGGTGTAGTCAGTGTAGATGTCGGAGAGCACTTTGGCAAAGTCGGCGAGAGTTTTATCAAGGTCTTTGATGTCATCAGAGGAGGCCTTCTTTTCCACCACAGTAGTCAGCTTCGTCAGATTCTCTCCAGCGTTTGTTACAGCTGTAGAGTTATTTGATAGACCGGTGGTGAGATCTGTAAGTTTCATCTCCATGGACTTCAGAGACTGGTTGATGTCTCCCAAATAAGGACCTGTAACATATAAGTACTTGTGAACAAAGGAAAGCTCAGAAGTTTCAGGTTTAGTTACAGTGTTTAAGGTGGGATCTGTACCTGCAGGAGCGTTGACGAACTCATCAAAGTTTCGAGTCCCTCCATAGTGTTCCATATCTCCCTCAAAAGTTCCGTGAGGGATGGAGATCTCTGCAGGTCCTTTCTTCGTCATTCGCTGAGAAGCTTCAACGGCTTCTTGAATGATGGCATCTCCAGCTTTAACTGGAGGAGTGTCCAAAGAAATAGAGGGAGGAGCGAAGGATAAGAATTGGGGTTGGGTTGCAAGTTCAGCGTTGGATTCGCTGAGAAGTACTTCATCAGTCTTTTGAGAGACTGAAGAAGGTTGGGTAGATTCCAAAGTTCTAACCTCAGCGTTTAAGGACGCTGAAGTAGGTTTAGAAGGGATGGCTTGAATAGGTGTGGCAGAGCGTACCACGGAACTTTCCTTCAGCTCTTCAGAATGAGCTGAGGAGTCTTCAGCATGGAGTTGCTGGGGTTGCTCCTTGGTTTTCTTGATCCTTTTGGAATCAAGAGGGGTAAGAGATTGTTTCCTTTTCTTAGAAGGAAAGGATTTTGTGGCCTGGGAATCAGCGAGGGGTATTGTCGCTGAAGGAGCCATAGAAAGCGGAGAATTAAGTAGAGTGAGAAGGGTAGAGAGACGTACCTCGTTGGCGACAGGCTTGAAGTCGAGAACTTTAGGGCCAATCTGAGAGAGTTTCAGATCACCCTCTTCAGGATAGCTGTCCTTCAGGCCATATTGAAAGATGGCGCTGATGAATCGTGGGTAAGGAACCCATGCTGGTCGGTCAGCGGCAGAATCAACACGTTGAATGAGGTCTTCATAGATGATGGAGGCCCAGTCAATGTTGAGACCTTTCAGCAGTGCGTAACCCATGGCCTGCTGAGGTTGAGCGGCTTGATCAGAAGATCCGGATTTCGCTGTCATGCAGCTGATCAGGTGAGCGAAGATGAAGTTCATCTCGCTGGGCATCTTGGATTTCTTTATCAGCGTCAGCTTCTTCTCAGGTAGCTTGTCTCTTCCAGTCTCCCAGATGTAACCCATCGCATCAAGGAAAGCAATGATTTCTTCCCTGTCAGCGTGCTTCTTGTGGTCAGGAAATGGAATGAAAGGATTTTCTGAGGTAGCGTTAGGGAATTTCAGAGCTTTGCGGATTATTGCGGGGGTTATCTTGATGGTGCCATACTCAGTATCGCTGAGTATGCAGTCGATGGTTTTAGATGGATCTTTGGCTGAGGGTAGGTCGGTGTGTCTGGCAGAGTACCAGAATTGGGATAATAGACGCTGACTGGCAGGAGGTGTGATTGTCAGTGCTGTGTAGATGGGGCTATTCTTCAAAAAATTTACAGCGTCGTCTAGATGGGATACTTGCTTCCGAGGAGGAAACTCGAGAAGCGCCGAGAGGTTGTTTGCCTTTGTCCAGTCTAGTTGATCCAGCTCAAACTTAACCTGAGGAGCTTTGGTGATTTCCAGTTCCTCAGAATCAGCGGAGATGGACTCAGCGGTAACATTCAGCTTTGAAGTTGCCATTTCACTGTATTATCAGTTCAACCAAAGATGTTAACAGATAAGAAATATCTTAATGTGGAAAGAAAATTTCCATTAAGATTTTTCGAATATTGTCCATTTCATTCAGACAAAAAAAAATGTCTTAATGAAGATTAGGGTTTTTCTTGTTTTTTTTTTTAAAAAAACGAATATAACACCCATAAGCCTTGTATTCCAGTTTCTTAAAAACTGGATACGAAAGAAAAACAAGTTTAATATTTTAGATTTAAAACTTGAAGAACAACCATGAAATGGTTGTGTTTATAAAACCATGAAAGAAAATGATTTTATTTTTGAGTTCTTTTGTTTGATCTTGTGTAAAACAATGATAAGATCGAAAACAAGTTATTCGCATTTGATAATAGATAAGAACATATTAACCTTGAGTTCGAAGAAGAAGATGATGAACAGTTCTTGAAGATTGAGAGCACAAAATGCAACAGTGTTCTTTTCTTGCGGAGAAAGATTGATTCGCGTAAAAGACAAATATAAACTTTGAGAGTGTTTATATAGGAAGAGAGTAGAGAGAGAAAAACTTGAGCGGGAAAGTTTTTCATCATGACACGGACACGTGTTTGCATTTGATTGGATAGACAACGAAACGTGCAAACGTGTGTCAGAGAAAGAGCGTGCCTGGTGTTATCCGTTGCAATGACGTCACAACTGTCCTTTCACATTCTTTCGTTGTCTCTGAGGTTTTGAAAGAAAAAACTCAGGGACTCTTTGGAAAATATGAAGCACTGAATATAAATATCAGTGAGGGTTTTAAGAAATTTCAAAATATCGCTGTTAAGGAAGAGATATTCAGCGATGAAAGAATTTGAAATCTTGCATTTTCATGCGTTTTGTCAGAGAAAACATACCTTGATATCAGTTTAACCCAATTTATTCAGAGAGAAGATGATGAAATGGATTGTACAAGTTTATTTTATCCAGAGCCTATACAAGAATGTATAAACTATCGCTGATTAAATGTGAACCGCTGAAGATTTATCCTTCAAAGTTCAGCATTCCAAGCTCGCTAATGAGAAAGTTGAATCTTGTCTCATCAAGAGGTTTGGTAAACAAGTCAGCTAACTGATAATCAGTTGGGATAAAATGAAGTTCTATATCACCATTCATCACATGATCTCTGATAAAATGATATCTGATTTCTATGTGTTTTGTCTTTGAGTGTAGCACTGGATTGTTTGCTATAGCGATGGCACTTGTGCTGTCGCAATAGATTGGAATTTTGGAGAGCTGAAGATCATAGTCTAGTAGTTGATTTCTCATCCACAAGACTTGAGAACAGCAGCTTCCAGCGGCTACATACTCAGCTTCAGCTGTGGAAGTGGACACTGAGTTTTGCTTCTTACTTGTCCAACTTACCAGCTTTCCACCCAGGAGCTGACATCCTCCTGTGGTGCTTTTCCTATCCATTTTGCAACCTGCAAAATCACTGTCTGAATAGGCGGTTAGATCGAATCCTGAATCTTTGGGATACCAAAGACCTAGATTCGCTGTACCCTTAAGATATCGAAAGATTCGCTTTACAGCTTTCATATGGGATATCTTAGGTTCAGCTTGATATCGTGCGCACAGACATGTTGCAAACATAATATCGGGTCGGCTAGCTGTAAGATATAGTAGTGAGCCGATCATCCCACGGTACAGCGTGACATTGACAGGAACACCCTTTGTGTCCTTATCAAGTATCAGCGGTGGTGCCATAGGGGTTTTCATAGCTGAACTTTCAGTTAAGTCGAATTTCTTCAGCATATCTTTAACATACTTTCCCTGATTTATAAAAGTTCCTTTTTCAGTTTGCTTAATCTGAAGACCAAGGAAATATGTTAGTTCACCCATCATACTCATTTTATATTCATCTTTCATTCTATCAGCGAAACGAGTACAAAGCTCAGGGTTAGTAGAACCAAATATAATGTCATCAACATATATTTGAACTAAAATGATATGACCTTTTATTTTTCTAAAAAACAAAGTTTTGTCAATCTTACCTCTCTCAAATTTTTCAAGGTGGAGATAAGTAGAAAGAGTGTCATACCATGCACGAGGAGCTTGCTTCAAGCCATAAAGTGCCTTATCCAGCTTATAAACATAACCTGGACGCTTAGGATCTGAGAATCCTGGAGGTTGTTCCACATAAACTTCTTCATTCAGCTTTCCATTTAGAAACGCTGACTTAACATCCATTTGATGTACAGTGAAGTTTTTGTGTACAGCATATGCTAAGAAAAGACGAATAGATTCAAGTCTTGCTACTGGAGCAAAGGTTTCGTCATAATCTATACCTTCCTCTTGTCTGTATCCCTGAGCAACAAGACGAGCTTTGTTGCGAGTTACAGTACCATGTTCGTCCAACTTGTTTCGATAGACCCACTTAGTGCCTATCACTGTTTTGTCAGTTGGTCTCCGAACAAGTTTCCAAACTTTGTTTCTTTCGAATTCAGTCAGCTCTTCTTGCATAGCGCTGACCCAGTTTGGATCTTTGAGGGCATCATCTATTTTCTTTGGTTCAGTTAGAGAAATAAAGTTAACAAATAAACAAATATTACCTGCACTTCTACGAGTCTGAATACCAGCGTTGGGATCACCAAGAATTTGATCGATTGGGTGATTTACAGTCCATCGCTGAGCCGGAGCATGCGTCGCTGACTCAGTCTGAACTGGAGAAACTGAAGATGAGGCTTCAGCTACTTCTGGATAATCAGCTAAGAGAGGAATGCTTGCATTTGTCACTTCATTCACTGATTGCTGAGAAATAGATGGAATTTCTGAGACATTTGGATCAACTGCGGGTATAGTGTTTATAGGAACAGCTGAGACCCAAGATGTTTCAGCTTCACTATTCTGCATATTGGGAATGATAGTAGGACCATCATTTTCAGTTGTATGAGTATGAGTAGTGGGAACATCTTCTGAATCACAAAGATGAGAAAACATCCATTGATTCAGTTCTTCTGTATCAGCGTTCGGTTTAGAGTTCGCTGAACGGGATTCGTCAAACGTGACGTGAATAGTTTCTTCTACAGTTTGTCTTCTTCGGTTGAAGACTCTGAAGGCTTTGGAAACTGAGGAGTATCCAAGAAAGATTCCATCATCAGCCTTAGGATCAAACTTTCCAAGGGCATCTCTGTTGTTCAGTATGAAACACTGACAACCAAAGATGTGAAGAAAGCTGATTGAAGGCTTTCTCCCATGAAAAAGTTCATAGGCTGTCTTTTTGAATCTTTTGACTATCAGCGACCTGTTTTACGTAAAACAAGCCGTGTTGACAGCTTCTGCCCAAAACTGAGTAGGCAGGTGAGAATCGCTGAGCATTGAACGTGCAGCTTCAATAATTGTTCTATTTCTTCTTTCAGCGACTCCGTTTTGTTGTGGTGTTCTCACTGACGAAAAGTTGTGAGAAATACCCTTGCTTTCAAGGAAGGAATCAAGAGAACTGTTTTTGAATTCAGTTCCATGATCACTCCTTATTGAGCGAACAGTCATATTGTTCAGAGTTTCCATCTTCCGAACAAAGGTGATGAGTTCTTCAGGGGTGTCATTCTTAGAACGGAGAAACATTACCCATGTGTAACGAGAGAATTCATCAACTATGACCAGCGTATATTTCTTTCCAGCGATGGATTGTTTGTTAACGGGGCCAAACAAATCCATATGGAGTAGTTGAAGAGGAGATGACACTGAGGAAACTTGCTTGGACTTAAAGCTTGCCTTGGTCTGCTTCCCTTTTTCACACGCTGAACATAAGGATTCTTTGGCGTATGAATGTTGAGGTAGACCAGTGACTAACTCTTTGGATGAAAGAGTGTTCAGTGTCTTGAAGTTGAGATGTGAGAGCCTCTTGTGCCATAGCCAGTTGACATCAGAAGATGCCTTTGAGAAGAAACAGGAGTTCTCAGTGGTTGTTGAGTCCATGTTTATAACGTAAACATTTTCCAAACGATAACCGCTGAGAGCTATCTTCTCCTTTTTGTCAGAGACAAAGCAGGATTCCTTGGTGAAAATCACTTTGTTATCCATGTCGCAAAGCTGACTGATGCTCAGAAGATTATGCTTCAGCCCTTCAACATATGCGACTCTTCTGAAGGATGTTGTACCATTTGAAAGTACACCATACCCTCGGGTGTGTCCTTTTCCATTTCCACCGAAAGTCACAGAGGGACCCTTCTCTTCCTTGTATTCAGCGAGCAGGCTTTTCTTTCCAGTCATGTGTCTAGAGCATCCGCTATCGAGATACCAGATACCCTTCTTAACCTGCAATACAAAGGAAGATTAGTTTTGCTTGGGTACCCACTTCGTCATGTATACGTGTTTGTCAGTGGAAGAGGTTGGAATGGGTTCAGCAGTCTTCGCAGCATTTGAAGATTCAGCTTTGTCTTTCTTCACTTTGGTCAATTTCTTGACCTCAGAGGTAGGAGTCACCTTGACCTGACTTGCAACTGGTTTGGTCTTCTTGGGTGCTATCTTCACCTTAGCTATCTTATCAGCTTTGGTGGCTGTGGGACACTTACTTGCAATATGATCGGTAAGTCCACAGTGATAACATTTCCTATAACTAAAATTAGTTCTAGGACCACTTGAGTGCTGAGCTTTTAATTTGGAATTAGAAGTGCCAGCACCAAGTACACTATTGGTTTTTGAAATAGGACGAACATTCAGTTCTTCAGATTTCTTACCAAGGACATCTACTCTGAGTCTAGGAGTAGGTCGCTGAACTGATCCAGAGGTCTGATTTCTAGAACCAGATGAATGAATCACTAAGGCTTTGGAAGCATTCAGCTTAGGTACTAAAGTACCCTTCTGAGGATTTTGATAAATTACAATTCCTTTACCTTTGTCTTTAGAGACAGAGGTAGGTTTTGAATAAACCATTTTCTCCTTACCTTTTGAGGTAGGAGTTTCCTCAGGGATTGGTGTAATCGACGAGGAGCACTGAGATGAAGAAGTGTCAGCTATTGAGGATACGAACGTTCCAAATTTAAGCATTGAACGTTCAGTGGTTGGTATTGGAGTATCATATTTATAACCCAGACCACGTTTATCACTCAGAGGAATCTGAGCCTTAATTATCTCAGTGATCTTTGTTGAAGAATTACACCATCCTTCAACAGTAGCTTGTTCAGCTTTTAATGCAGCGATAGCTTCCGCTCGTTCGATTTTGACTAGCTGATTTAAATGGACTTGATTTTTAAAATCTTCTTCAAATTTAGAAAGCTTTTCTATTTGAAGGTGGCAATTTTTAAGCTTTTCAGCGAGATCAAGATTTTGGTTTTCAACCACAGCTTTGCCGTTCATGGCTTCGTATAAACTTCTAGTCAGTAGTTCGATTTTACGGAGACTATCAGCTTCATCAATATTTACAATATTGGTAAAGAAGGAAGGTGATACCTGAATGGCAGATGTTGAAGTGGAGGGAATGTCTGAACTTTCTTCCTCTTCTTCAATCTTGGCCATGAGACATTGATTTGCTTCATCATCTTCATAATAAGATGATGAGGCTTCTTCATCAGAAGCAGCCCAATCATAGTCAGCCATCAGGCCTTTTCCTTTCTTCTTAAAGCTTTTCAGCTTTGCATACTTCTCCTTCAGCTTTAAGTATTTGTCGTCTTTATTCCTTGGAACAAAGGATTTCTTTGTAAAAGCTGAATGTCTCATGATTTTCTTTGACCTGCACTCGTTAGCGAAATGACCTGTCTTTTCGCAGTTGAAACAAGTAGCAGTAGCCTTATCAACAAAAGCTGATGACTTAGGCTTGTCAGCTATAGAAAGAGTTTTGTTCTTTCTAAACATTTTCTTCTTGGCGAATCTCCTGAACTTTTTAGTTAGGAGAGCCAAGGATTCATCATCTGAAGAATCAGAATCTGATGACCTTTCAGAGTTACTTTCTAACTCAGTGATAGTGACCACGGGTCGCTGAGTAGAAGGTTCCTCTGAGATTAAAGCAACAGGGGTGCTTTTGGAATCTTTTACAAGATTCTTCTTAAGATGGCTAGATTGCTCATGATTCAGCAATGTGCCATATAAGGTAGCAAGTGTCATTGATCTTAGATCTTTTGACAGCTTGAGACACATGGAATAATTGTCCCAGCTTTCAGGTAAACATTCTAAAAACTTTGTCAGTACTTCAAAGTTTGAATATTCCTTACCAACCGTTTTTAGATCTATAATTAAGCAGTTAAAACGTTGATGTACTTCAGAGAGAGTTTCATTCTTACCAGAGATGAAACTTTCGTATTGTCTTACCAGGTTGATCTTTCTTGAATCCTGGACTTCAGACGTTCCTTCATACTGAACACATATTGTGTCCCACATGGCTTTTGAGGATTTCAGGTTCATGACGGAATGGTAGACTTCGTCGGGAAGGGCCATGGATAGTATGGATCTGGCTTTTGTATCTATAGCCACTTTCTTCTTGTCTTCATCGGTCCAATGATGGATTTCCTTTGGAATCAGCCTTTCTGGAATAGCAGCTCTAGTTGCAGTGGCTGGAACGGCATGATCAATCGTTACAGGGATGTGTGGACCGTTTTCAAGATAGTAAGGTATAGTAGGGTCTACACCTTCTACGAAGAGTGTCATCCTATTTTTCCATAAGTTGAAGTTATCTCTAGAAAATCTAGGGGGTTTTGCAAGAGAACCATTGTCTATATAGTGAGTGTTTGTGTTTGAGTTGGCCATTTTCAGATAGTAGCTAGGAAGAGAAAAATCTTAGATTAGATCTTGTTTATGAGTTTAAACAAATCTGCTCTGATACCACTTGTTGGTCCCGAAAGGCTTAAACAAGTTTGTAGAAGGGGGGGGGGGGTTGAATACAAACACACTATTTTACTTTTCTAAATTGTTTATTGATAAATCATTAACAATTTACAGCTTGTTGCGGAAACAAGATTAAGGATAAACCTAAATCTAAACAAGTTGGAACACTAAGGTTTCTTGCACTAAGAAAGATATGGAGATTACTAATAAAATCCTATCTTGAGAGAGATTTGAACTTGTCCAGAGTTAGCAAGTTATTTCAAATGAAGTGAGTTCATCTCTTTATATACTGCATGCATTTAATGCAATTCAGTATACACTTTACACGTGTCATCAGCGGATTGGTTGCATGTCATTGACCTTTGTTGACAACCTTAGTAGCCGCATGAATGAACAGTGTAGTATCAGAGTGGTTGTACGATTTCAGATTTTCGGAGGTTCTTTTCTGACATTTCGTACGGTGGCGTGCAAGGGAGGTTAAGACAAAAGTACTTTGTACGGAGGACTTCATGATCAGCTTTCGTTGATTCAGCGAATAATAAAGTTCAGCGATAGCTGAAGTCTTGTACTTGATACTTCACGTTGAGTGGACAAATCTGAGTCTTCGCTGATCCGCATCAGTTCATTAGGAGACTTGTCGCTGGTTCTTGAGCTTGATCTTCGACTTCAGCGTAGAACCTTTGTTGACGTGAATCTTGTCTTCAGGGATCATAAGTAAACAACTAACTTATCAGCGATCACCATAAGGACTGAACAGACTCAGCGATATGGTGAACAGTGTTCGCTGAATGTTTAATCTAAAAGTGCGAGAGTTCCTATCAGCAGTACTGTAAGATCTTAGTACTTATCAGCGATAGTGAAACTCTGATACATATTGTTTACTTACAATTTTCACTAAGTATTTAAGATAGGGTCATTATCAAATCACTGAGGGTTTGGATCAACATAAAACCCTTGTCTAACAGCTCTTGCAGTTGAGACATCATCTCTTTCATTTCGGCCGGCGCTAAGCGATATGGTGCACACGCTATTGGTGTCGATCCAGGGATAAGATCGATACGAAACTCAACTTGTCGTTCAGAAGGTAGACCTGGAAGATTATCGGTGAATACGTCCGGGAATTCACGTACCACCTTAATGTCTTCCACTTATTTCTTTTCTGACTTCACATCTATAACATACACTAGATAGGATGAACATCCTTTAACCAAACACTTACGCGCTTTAGCAACATAAATTAACGAAACTTCCCCTTTTCGCTTTTCCCCAAAGATGAGTACATCATCCTTATCAGCCATCGGAATTCGGATTAATTTCTTTGCACAAAGTATTTCTGCCTGGTTGGCTGTCAGCCAATCCATACCCACAATCACATCGAACCCTCCAATTTCCATTAACAACAAGTCGATCGGAAACTTCGTTTCTCCTACCGAAATAAAACAACCATCAAGTCTTTCGCGGACCAAGACTTGACCCCCGTTAGCTATCTCGACTACTAAGGCATCATCCAAGGTAGTGACAGACATAGCTAACTTGTGATAGAACGACTTGGGCACAAACGACAAATTTGCACCACAGTCAAATAAAATGCGCGCGGGAAAGGAATTAACGAGAAATGTACCCGAAACGACGTCTTTCAATTATTTGGCTTCATCAGCTGTCATATGAAATGCCCGACCCGTTGGCTTGGGAACAATTGATTTCTTACTTTGGTCTCCATCCTTTTTCATCTTTGGGCAATCCCGACGGAAATGACCAGGTTGTTTGCACTCATAGCATGTTGATCCTTGAACAGGACAATTATTCATAGTATGTCCACTTTTACCATACTTATAACATTCTAGCGTGGTCACCCGACATGGACCATAATGCTTGATTCGACACTTCGGACACCAATTCGGCTCCCGACGATATTCATTTCGAACATTCTTGCTAAATACTTTTGATTTCTGAGAAGGTTCTGACTGGCCCTCCCATTTCCGTTTCTCTCCTACTTGAGTCTTTTCTTCCTTGTCTTTAGCATAGACTTCTTCCATAACTTTGGCTTCCTCAATTGTCTCACTCAGCGATGAAGCTTTAGCATTTCGTACACGGGACATCATGTCCGCTGGCAAACCCTTCAAATAAGCTTTAATTTTATCTTTCTCAGTCGGAGCCACATGCCCCACTAAGTTCTGTTTCTCCATGAAGGATTCGGTGTACTTTCGAACAGTTGAAGAGCCTTCCTTAAGAGTCTGAAACTCTTCTTCGATCCTATCCATTTCGTTCTCGTTGCAATATTCCACTAAAATTTTCTTCTTAAATGACTCCCATGTCATAGCTGCTAAGACTGGAGCCGTCACAGTAGACGTCACTATGTTCCACCAAGTCAACGCGTTTCCTCGTAACATTTGAGACCCAAATCTGACCTTCGACTTTTCATCACATTCACAAGCTCGGAAAGCTTGTTCCATTTCCCTGAGCCAATTCATGCATGCCATAGGGTTGTCTGCTCCGGTAAACTCTGGCGGTTTACAGCTTAGAAATGTTTTATATGAACACTCTTTCCACCCTCCTGTTTATATATGTCGCAGGATTACGAATATGATTTATTACCCCGGTATCCGTCTCCGTTCGACGTAATTCCGAACTTCGATCATTCAACGCTTTCATAAACATTTCAGTTTGTTGTGTCATTGCTTTATTCATCATTTGTGTCATGTTCTCCATCATACGAGACTCCACCATCGATTCCGGCGTTTCTTGGTTAGCGGTACGGGTACTCGTTTTGTGTACCTGACTATCCGCTCCTCCCGTAAAATGTAACCTCGGCGGGCTCTCATGAGTTTCACCTATTTCAGGTCGCTTTTCTCCCCAGTTCAATACTGCCCTTTCCTTCGAAGAATTAGGGGACCTCGGTGGCGTATTCACCATCGTTCTGATATAACACAAAGAAATAACCATAAGAAATGGTTACACATAACTAGACATACGAAACGTACTTTACCGATCATTAGTCACTGTAACAATTTAGAAACAAGTATGCTTATGTAACAATATATCCATAATGACAGTAGCTAATTGAAATTGCGAACATACTATACATGAGAATCCTCGTTACTATCGTTACAATACTAATTTCACGTATTTCCATCGACTCTAAGACTATCCCGTCTTAGTACTTCTACCCATTTCTCACATATCATAACTTAATTCATCTCAGCTTAAGTCTAGGTATCTCACTAGCATACCTAGTTCACTTAAACTAAAGCTCTGATACCATATTGTAACACCCTAAATCAGGGCTAATTTAAACCTCAATTTAAAACAAGATTTAACATAACTTTCTAAACTTTATACATAAGCAAAGAATTAATTATGAGGATCATATTTACAATTATCGAATTCTTCAAATAACCTATTAATCTAATCATGTCACTATAATCAGATTAACTAGGTTATCTAAGTAATCCATCAAAACCTCAATGTTCATTAACTTCTCCGCTAATCCAAAAGCTCTCTTCCCACATCCCTTTATTTCCCGGAGCTAGTACCTGGTAAGAAAATATAATTTGAAACGATTAGGCTAACGCCTAGTGAGAACATTCGGTTTCAAAATAATACTTTTAAAATCAATGTAAACAAGGCATAACAAACCTGGTTTACCTTTTTCTTACCGTATGTATCAACATCTTACGATGACGGGATTAAACCCGATTCCATGATTATGACCGACACCAAGTCAGTCATGATATCATGTTCCAGAGCCTACTACGAATCTCCACGGATTCTAGATTAATGCTCATATCCAAGAAATCACAATTACACATGTCAATTTCTTGGAAAGGAAGTAGAGATTACAATTACACATGTCAATCCCTATTTTTCCTTAGAATTGGGAATTACGATTAGTCCACGCCTATTCCTCATTTCACCTAAACGGGAATTACGATTAGTCCACGCCTATTCTACGTTTATCATACACACTGGAATTACGATTAATCCACGCCTATTCCATGTGTTCATAAAAACTAGTGCCTATGGATCCATTACACTTATTTATACTTGTGCAGGTTATTGCTTAATATAATTCATTTTCAAATAACGTTAATGAATTAAGCAAAACCATCAATTTAATATAACCGATTTTACTTCATAAAATCATCCTTCCAAAATCCATTCAAAACATTTCATTATAAAATACACCTTACCAAAATTTAAAAACATTATAAAAGGGTAAGGTAAAAATGAACTCACCTGATAGCAGTAACGTTGCTATAACTTCACTTCTTAAAGCTGTAAGAATTATCGTCACCAAACTTCACAGAATCTGAAATACCCAAATACACATTGTACTGGTATCAATCTACTGTGCAGGACCCTTAAAGACTTTAAGAATCCTAAATAACCAAAAATCTCGATACTTATCGCAACCCACTAATTGCGATAACACTTGTCGCAACCTACTTATTGCGATATCCCCATCTTATCGCAACCAACTGTTGCGATATACAACTTATCGCAACCAACTGTTGCGAACTTGCGATACAATCAAGCTTGTCGCAACCCAAAGTTGCGACATTCAATCTTATCGCATCTATCAACCTTATCGCAACTAACTGCGTTCATCATTGTCTCAATCAACTAAAAACGTATTTAAGCCAGAATCTATACTTTTAAGCCATGTATGATCCTATAAATTTCCAGATATGTTTAAGACTACCAATAGAACATAAACATAAACCCAGATTTCTCATAACATTCAAAAACATCAAAACCCATTTCTAAACCACTAGAAAGCTTAATACACATAAGAAGAGCAATTTATATAGAAGCATACCTTTGATTCTCACAGGTTGCAACTACAATTTCCAGCTGAATAATTCAGTGTTCTTCTTCTTCTTCTTTGTCTTTCTTTCTCGGTTCTCTCTCTCTCTCTTTCTCTTTCCGTACTCAACACACACACACACACACACACACACACACTTAAGACACAATATCCTAAAATTAGGACACCTCACCCCTCTTAATCAAATGAGGCGGTCAGAGTCGCCACTCTAATTTTCCTTGTCCGGTAACATTTTCGGCCATCAAATGAATTGTTTCTAAGTGTCTCTAACCTAGTAAGCGCTAGACGGGTAAGAGTCTTCTTCCTCACTCATTGGATAAGAACCTTAGGTGTTACCATGCCTTACCGGATACAATTCTTGGTCCTTGCTAAATGGTCCCTTAGTTTTTGTCATTCTTCTTACCCAATCATTCATTTGTCATGCTCACTTGATAAGGTAAGTGATCCGGTAAGTGCTTAATTGGTTAGCATTTGGTAAGCGGCCCTTTAATGAGGTTAAAACCATATGTTGCCAAAAATAATATTAGAATTGAAGCACTCTTAGAGTTGATGGATATATTGTATGCAATTGGTGCTCCCCCTGATCCTCAATCCTGGCCCTGCCCCTTTTTGCAACGGATATCTCCCCTATATATATATATATATATATATATAGAGAGAGAGAGAGAGAGTATAGGGACGCTTTTGAAACAAGTTATATGGAAGTTAGACGTATTAATTAGTGCAAAACAAAACGCTAAACGGTTTATCAACAAATTATTTATCACATCATAGCAACGTGAGGGATGGATCCAAAAGTTTTTTCATACGGTGTCACCATATCTTTTCATACGGTTTTTATCGACATGTATATCTTTTTTACCGACGTTCAATATCGGCCGATGTGTTTTTAGCTAAATTTCCGCATTTCGAGAGATTTTTAAAGTTTTTTGCTTGATTTTAGATATTTTAAAGTATTTTTTTATCTATTTCGAGAGACTTTTTCGGTATTTTTGGTTGATTTTGGGAGATTTTTTTCGGTATTTTCGGTTGATTTCAAGAGTTTTTTTTGGTTGATTACGAGGTACGATTGCACTTCCAAAAGAATACGGTAGCACCTCCTAAAGCGATACGGTTCCAACCTTTCACGAAACCAAAAAAATTCACCCTTCGTTGGAGAAATAATACGGTGGCACGTGTCACCGTGTGCCCTTGACTGGGTCCGTCCATGACGTGTTCTCGTTGAAGGATCTAAGAACATTTTCATCAATTATATTAAATAGAGATTTTGGAGTTTCTTTTTGTTCTAATAGATATTTTAAAATGTATGTTAAAATAGAGATAAAAAAGGGAAGAAAGTAGAGATCTCCAAATATATCTAAAGCCCAAAATTGAAAAAAAAAATTATCATCAATTAAAAACATTAAAATTAAATGTTTATGAAATATAAAATAATATTTTATTAAATGTAACAAGTACTTTTTATAATTAATGTTAGAATTTGTAAAATAGATCTAGTAGCTATTAATATTGTATGTAATTTTTTAAATATTTTAATTTTTAATATTTTTTTTAATTAACATTCTTGGTCAATGCTTTATGAAACTTCTTGGTCAATGCAATCATTTAACATTCGTCTTTCTATTTCATTCATAAATGAGGTTTTTGGTCCCAATGTATAGTTGATTGTTATATATCATGTTCATCCACTAAGGCCATCAGTACCTCATGGAGGGAATCTTTCAAATATTCTACTCTACATCAGCGCCACATTAGCTTTTCTTCCATCACTCACTCGATCCCTAACGATCCCTAAACACCCGTACCCCATTCCCTCAAACCCTTTTGCCACCTCATTTATTTTAATTCTTTTATTTATACATTTAATTATTTAACAAAATAAAAATATTTATATATTTTTTAATAAATAAAAATAAGATAAATAATAAAAATTAAAATTCATATCATTCATTAAAAATAAAAATTACAAAATAAATTTAAAAATCTACTCGTCGTCATTGTTGGGAACTTGGATACGCCAAATATGTTCGACCAAATCCGACCGAAGGTTATTATGAGTGTCCCGGTTTATGACTTCTTGAACATTGTCGCGCGTTGTGTCTCACTGATTTGACTTTCGATATCATTCGTGAAAAAGTCGTTTTCCACGTCACCACAAATAGCATGGTTTTCGTCTTCGAGTATCATATTGTGTAATATGACACAAGCGTACATAATGTTTCTCAATATTTCCGGTTCCCATCCGCGTGCCGGGTTATGAAGTATATGCCAACGTTGTTTAAGCACGCCAAAAGCTCGTTCAACATCTTTACGTGCGGATTCTTGCGCGGACTTGAACTTTTGTCGTTTAAGGTCTTGTGGGCACGTAAATGATTTTACGAAAGTAGCCCATTCCGGATATATCCCATCCGTTAGATAATATCTGTGCTTGTAGGTGGCTTCATTCACCTCAAAAGGGCACTCGGGTGCTTTTCCATCATATACATCGTTGAAGATGGGCGACTGATTGAGAACATTGATGTCGTTGTTGGAACCGGCAACACCAAAGTATGCGTGCCAGATCCATAGATCATGAGAGGCCACTGCTTCTAGCATGATTGTCGGGTGCTCATGATCACCTCTCATGAATTGACCTCGCCATGCATTCGGACAATTTGCCCACGCCCAATGAGTACAGTCTATGCTGCCGAGCATGCCGGGAAATCCGTGTTTAGCTTCATGCGCGGCGTACAACTTCTGAATATCAATAAAAGTAGGCTTGAGTAAATATTTTTGACCATACAGTTCAATAATACCTGTGCAGAATTTGTACAGACAATCTCGTGACGTTTTCTCTCCCATACGGATGTACTCGTCAAGTGCGTCAGCAACTACTCCATACGCCAATTGCCGAATAGCGGAAGTACACTTTTGTATCGGAGAAAAACCTTGTTTGCCTAACCCGTCAAACCGAAGTCTAAAATACGGATACCCTACTTCTAAATCTTCAACTATTCGTTCGAATAGTTGTCTGCTCATCCTAAACCGCCGCCTAAACATATCCGGTGTATAAATCGGGTTGACGCCAAAGTAGTCCCGCATAAGCCGCTCGTTTGCAGTTACTCGACCTCTTTCAATGTTTGCGGCCCTCTCTCTTGTTGACGATGAGGCGGTGCTACCATACAGCGATTGTGCAGTATGTTGAAAATTTTCCCTTTGTAGATTCAACAACTCGTCGGTGTCTACGGATGATGATGATGCGGTTGGTGAACCGGGTTGTGGCGAATCTATATTGTTTAAAATATAGAGAATGGAAGAGTGTTTGAGAGAGTTTGAGAGGTGTGAGAAATAAGAGGTTGAGAGAATTTGAGAGGTGTGAAAAATAAGAGGTTGAGAGGTGTGAGAAATAAGAGGTTGAGAGGTGTGAGAAATAAGAGGTTGAGGGTTAAATATATAGTGGGATTAAATTGAGAAAAATAATTTTTTTTTAGTAAAAGAGCCGTTGAACGGCATTATTTTTAAAAATTTAATTAAATTTTTTTTTTTTAAAACCCTTCGGGATGGATCGGGATCCCATCCCCGGATTCCATCCCTTCCCGCTCATCCCGCTCGCCCCGTAGCCCACCCCGCATGACCCCGAAGCTATCCCGCTGCCCATCCCGCACCGGGTACGGATGGCCTAAGTGGTGGTGGCGGTAGCACAAATAAGAGTATCAATGAGACATGGTTTCACATCTTGTTGGATAAGCACAAAGCTTTTCACCTCTTATCACTTAAAAAATACAAGCAATCTAAATGCTTCAATGTCTTATTCAATAAGACATAATAGGCTAATTAAAAGTTTTTTAATAAAAACATAAAAACCCCTTAATTAAAAAAATACAATAATTACATACGTTTAAAAGTATATTCATTTTTCATTCTGAACATTTATTATTTTGAGCGAAAATAGTACTTCTGATTAGGATCGGACAATTGTCTCATAATAAATATTCACAGTGAAAATACCCACATTTTTAGAAGTGTGCAATTATTATTATGTTTTTAATAACCAAATGATACTTTTATTTTTTATGATAGAGTGGTGAACCTTCTTCTTCTCATAATTAAGGATAAAATAAGAAATAGTAAAAAAAACTTAATTTTAAAAGTGGACACTTATATTATAACAAATTAAAATAATAACGTGGATACTTAATTTGAGACGAAATAACTTAATTAATGGAAGTGTTTAATCTTTTCTTGATATAAACTATAACCCACAATAAATTCTTCTCTCTCGTCTCTCTGCTGCTCTTCAGCCTACGAGTCGATCTTTTTATTCCACATAGAACACGGATTAGATATTCGATGGCATCAAAACCTTTATAATGATAAATTTAAACGTCATTTCTTCTCACAACAAATTTAAAACAAACGATTTTACAACAATTTTTTGTAAAAAACGTATTTAGTTTTACGACAAAATTGTTTTCAAAGTAGTTGGTTTTTATGGCATCAAATCTATACATATAATAAATAAGTAACTAGTATGCCACGTGTCGTCTTCTGGTGAGCCGACTTTAGTATTTTCCCGCCTAAACATGTATCTTGACGCACTTTACATTATAAGTTCAACTAACACACCCACATTCACTCCTCTTTAAATCTCTCCTTAATTCATTTTTTTTAATTTATACGTTACATTTACTACCCTTATAATTAGGCATGTAGTTACTTTTAATCTCTTACTTTTTTATTTTTCATTTTAGACTCTTATCATATAAACATAAATAATGTATATGAATTAAAATGCATTAAAAAACATTTATATTTTTTACAAATTATACCATTGTAATCGATTCGTCAATACCTTCGAAATGAGCCAAATATTGAATATTTTTTGATTTAATTATATTATTAAATATCATAAATATATACGAATTAATGTGTCGTGATTAGTATGCGATTTGTTGAAATTAGTGTGGAATTTGATACAAATAATCACTAAATTGTCGTGATTTTCTTTTTGCAATTTCATATCAATTTTTACTTCAAAGTCGAATTCCTTCGACGAACTACAATTCTATCAAATTACATTTTGTCAACAAAACATTCTTAGAATTATCATAAGAGATTTAATTACTTGAAAAAAAAAGATATCACTTATCAGCTGACTTTTGGATTATGAGTTTGAACCTTTTCAAAAATATAAATATGCAATTATTGTGTATTCGTTTGATAAATTCATTTAGTAACGACATTTATAATAGGTATCAAACTTAATAGACATATTTTTATTTTCAAGATAATATTCCCTATTTGTGAAAATTTTGCTTTCTTTTTATCAATTATTGTATGTGTCACAAAATTATTCAACAACTATTAAACATTAAATAATTAACTTAAAACACAAATTTGATCGTCGCGCAACGGGCGAGCCAAAGACTAGTTTATTAACAAACGAAAATGTTTTATAAAATATATTAAAACCAGAGTACTTTTTATTCCAAAAATATTAAAACATCATTGGTTTTGTAAAATAAACTACAACTAATAAGTTATCATAATTCTAAGTTGCTTATTAAAATTATACTATTTCTCCGAAAAAAATATAATTTTTATTGGAGTTTGAATGAGTCTCACATTATTGGAGTTTGAATGAGTCTCTTCTTCAAGGAAATTGGTTCAAATAGTCAAACTCAACTGAAAGATTGACTTCATAGTCATACTCTTTTTCGGTTTACTAAAGCAGCCAATAGGTCTGCACTCTGACTCGACCCGAAGAGTGCAGACCGCAATCAGACACGTGTCAATCCCTTATTATCCATTGAAAGTCGATTTTCCTTTTTAAAAAAATGACCCATTGCGGACCTAGGTCCGCACTATAATTTTTTTTAAAAGAAAAACTGTCAGATTGAGCAGGTCCTAGGAGTGCGAGTGCGGACCTATTGGCTATTTGTGCAAAACGCGGAGAGAAATGGCTAGGAGGTCAATTTTCAATTTTCCTTTGGCTATTTGAGTCAATCTTCTTTATATGCATCCTAGTTAATATTAAAATTAAGATATATCATACACTGAAAATATAATAAATAAATCTAGATATTAATGTATGTTGAGAAAATTGTAGGAATACATTAGTAATATATAGGAGTGCATTTAGCTTCGCACTATATAGATCTTTTTAACTTTCCAAAATACTTGCAAGTGTCCGAGTAAAAATGTCAACGTTTTTAAATAATTATGTAAATAGATATAATTATTGTTTCCAAAAATATAAATTTATTGTTTATAACAGCTTTTCATATGAAAAGTAAATATTACCTTTAAAAAACAAATGAATACATTTAAAGAAAAATTGTACATAAGATAGAAATTACACTTGGAAAGGAGGATATATAATTGGGAAATTAATTAAAATACCCCAACATTGAAAGTAACTTACCAAAGTACCCCAAAAAATTTACTTCTTACCGAAATGCCCTCTTTTTCCGCGATAGGATCCCGCGATAGCGGGCAGGGACTGAAAGTGTAAAATTTTGCAAGATTATTTACACTTTCAGTCCCCATCGCGGGGGCCAGGGACTGAAAGTGTAAATATTTCTTGCAAAAAATTTCACAATTGGTCCCTGCCCGCGATCGCGGGATCCTATCGCGGAAAAAGAGGGCATTTCGGTAAGATTTTTTTTTTGGGTACTTTGGTAAGTCACTTTCAATCTTGAGGTATTTTAATTAATTTCCCTATATAATTACCTAGAGCAACGAGGTGCTGTAACGAAATTGATTTTTTCTTCTTCTTATTATTATAAGAATATTTTATATCTATATAATTAGTATGCAAACCTATAAATCATGAAGTTAATAGTTGATAGACGAATGATCGCGTAAGAATACGAGTTCAGGTGAGATGTTTAAGAAGGGATTTGGATCCTTGATAACTTTTAATTAGTGGTCAATCAGGTTGTAGCGCAGTGGTTGATCGTCCTGGGTGATGTGGTGGAATATTCCATCTACCCAGGGTTCGATCTCAGGCGTCCTCAACATAGATAAGACATATTTAAGTTTTAAAATTGCTAGGGATTAGTCCGGGGGCTGTGCTTGGGATACCCTTTCCAAAAAAAAAAAAAACTTTTAATTAGTGTTGATCTGATGGTTCGGATTAAATCCCAAAATAACACATGTATTCGCTTAGAAGATAACTTTCAATTGATCTTCAATTAGGATTGATCCAAGGGTGAATATCTTTCTTACCATTTTTATGATAAACTACTATTCTTACCGGAAATCAGCTCATAATCGATATCTATACAACTAATATCAAATATTCAAATAGATAGAGTGCTTGAAAGACTAAGACATTTAATACTTGTAACTTGATTTTTGTAGATCAGAGGTCATTTTTGATATGCAACTACATTAATACTTGTAACTTACAAGTATAAATGCATCTTCATTACTTGTGTGGTACAACTTTTTAAATATAGGATTCCAATTTCTATCTTTTCTTTTTTGCGTTTGATGACATCTCCAAGCTTGTTGAAGGAAAACGAAAAAAAAATCAATCACAAATGGTTAATGAGGGACAGATAGATCTGATTACAAAATCAAGGGACAAAAACTGGATTGGATAAAGCATCAGCTCTGGAAGCTGATACGCCGATGGTTGGAAGGGAAGGCAAGTGCCCTGGCATCCAAAGACTGGTTTTCAAAAATCTATATGTTCAATTCAAAATAGGAATTGAGCCAAAAAAATTTCCAACGCTACAACTAAGTTAGTCTTCGATGACCCCCAACCGCCCTTGAGCGTTTAATAAGTTATTAGAAACGAAGTTATATGACCTAACAATTAAAGTCTATCAGTGAAATTGGACAACCTAATAGAACACAATAATATTTTTTTTGAACCGGCGGATAGAATTTCATTAAAAAAACAGCAAAACAGGGGGCCGACTAGCAAGGAGCTAGCCGGACGGAACAACACAACCAGACCACAAGGAAAGGAAACCATACAAACAACACCAAACGCCCGCTGCCTCCTATCGGAGGGCACTAAACAGATATTTCAGCCAATCTCCCCAATCAATCCTACCTTTCCCCAACCGGTTCGAAATCCAACCGAAAGAGTTAAGAGATACCGTCTCTGCGGGGTTTTATAACATTGAACACCAACCTAATAGAACACAATAATTAAACAGTCATATTAGTGTTTTTATAGGACATTTTTAAAATTAAATTGTTTTAATTTTGGAGATTAGAAATGAATATAAGAAATATTAACACAAACACGTACCCTCCAATCCACGTTAGGAGGAACTCACGAAGAAAGAGTCAAGGAATGGTAAAACACAATAAGTACAAATTAATTAATGTAGTTTTTTGTTTATATTCTAAATTTGTTATTTATAAAAAAAAACATTAAATGATGTAGGGAGAATTCAAGAGCTATCAAAGAGTTTTTTCTATCTCGCGAAACGAAGCAAACGAGCTCGGAAAAGGTTTGGAATTTGGCATCGAAGAAGAATCAAACAGTGACTTGCACGGCTTGCCACGCGACTTGAAGTCGCGGGCCAAACCGCGTGTGTGCCTGATCATCCTTATCGTTCCTTATTTTCCTTAGGATAATTACTTAAGTTTTAGTTATTATCTTTATAATTATATTAGGATTATTATTTAGTTTCTTTTATTATTTAATTACTTTCCTAGTTAGATTAGAATTATGATTAGTTTGAATTTAGTTTCCATAATTATCTCATCTAGCTTAGCTATAAATAGGACTATTAGGTTTCATTGTTTTACACATTCTGAATTATTATTGATTAATCAATCCTTTAGAGTTTTATCTCTACGTTTGAGAGTTTTCTCATTATTTCCGGGTTCTACGCTTGTAGACTCTTCATCATTTGGGTTTGACGTTTGTCGATCCGTTCCACGCATAATCCTACTGCGTCACTTGACAATTGAATACTCCATGGGCAACACCAATTGCACACCCTCAGGGTGGACCCCGTTAAGAATAGGTCGAGACGGGTCAACCTAAGATCATTAGAAAATAATGATCAATTTAGCTATGTTTATTTAATGTGCTTATGAATGGTAGGAAATTGTGATTTTGAGAAAATGGTCTAACGAATGCTAACTATTCAAGGTGAGTACATTATGCAATTTTATATGATACTAATGATTATTACAAAATATTTTATCGTCCATGATATGGGTACGATGTGTTTATATGCATCTGGCGACGACTTGATAATACTAATATGATGATCAAGTATAAGAATCGCATGGATGATGTGATGATGATGATGCATGGCTATATGTGATTTATATTGTTATAGCCATGATGAGATTTGTATTTTTCAAGTGTAATTATTGCTAAATGGTATCATTGTAGCAAAATTATCTTTATAGAACGTCAACAATGTTTAAATGTTAATAGACTATTTCATATGTATGACCAAAAAATTGTGTTTTCTATGTAAATGTTTGCAATAAGTTTATAGTATAGGATGCTTTCGATTGTTCCAACGTACAAGTCATAAGACCATCTCCAATGAACTCTCTATTTTACACTTTATCTCTATTTTACTGTCTATATCATCTCCAATGAACTCTCTATTTTACTTTTTAAAATAGAGAATTGAATAGTAACTCTATATATATAGAGAGTTACTATTCACTACTCTCTATTTTTTCTAACTTTTGATAATTACAAAATGACCCTTATATTTTGTAGATTCTTGTATTTTTATTTTATTTGTTGTCTAATACCAATTTTAATAAACTAGAATTATATTTATCTTTAAGTTTTAAATTAATTTAAATTTATCCAACTAATAAATACAAGAGTGTTGTGAAAATAAAAAATATAAGGATGTAATTTATAAAGTTAATAAATATATAAGGGTATTATTGAAAATATATGTAATCAAAATAAAAGGGAATGTACTTGGAATAGAGTAATACATTGGAGAAGATTTAACCCACTCTATTTTTTTTTTTGAACAGCAAGAAAACCCAATTCATTACCACCCAAAAAACAACCAAATACAAGAGCATCCAAGGAATCAAAAAGCACAACAGCCCCAAGGCTTAACCAAACAGAACTAGAAGCAACATTCGAAACAGAAGCTAACAGAATCTAACATGAAGGCAAGAGTTATGCGAATACCCAAAGGAAGCAGAGGATTGAGAAGTCATTCCTAACCTACTTATTTCCTTCTGCTTATTTTCTTGTCTATCAAAATTACCTTTTTACCCTCATTTTTTAACAAACCCTACAAACACATCAGTTATATCATCGCCTCCATCACAGCCTCCATCACCAGCGACAACCACCGCCGCCGCCACCATTTCTCGCCGGCAGCCGCCATCTGCATTCTCCATCTCCCCTCTGTCGATCTCTCTCACCTGCGCACTCACTCTATCGATTTCATTCCTAATCGCTTCCACAACCTACAGCAAGTCGCCGCCGGCGACTTGAACCTTAATCGAAACCACCGCCGGCCATTCCAGACTTCCCTCTCCCTCTCTCACGCTGACCTATATCCCTCACGATTTCTCTCCCTCTCTCGCTACTTCTCACAGCGCCATCACAACCACAGCAGCCATCCATCCCTGTCGATTTTCTGCCCTAACAGTTCCTTTGCCCCTGTCGATTCAAACAGCCGCTGCACCATCCTCCCTCACCATCGATTTCTCTCAATCGATCCATCTCAGACCTGCAAATATTATCAATGGTTGTATGTTAAAAAGCAAAATAAATAAGAATGTCCTTTTTGGTCATTTTACATAAATAAGCAAAATTTTGCCAAACACTAGAAAACTCCTTATTTGTTTATCATGTTTCCACACCACAATAAGCTAATCCAAACACTTTTTTAAAAACTCCTTCTCCTCACCACATAAGCAAATAAGCACTTTTTTTAAAACTCCTTCAACCCATCGATCTCTTCTCTTTATTTTCTGGTTCAGTTTGTTTTTTTCCATCGTGCTCTTTGCGTTCCTGTATTGGCTTCCTTGTTTGCTGCTTGGTTTGGGCCCCATCCAGCTCCATTGGGGCCTTTGAGTTTGACCCAGGCCCAACATAACCATCTTTGTCCCTTCCTCCTTTACCAGAATGCACTCCAGGCCCAGATCCATATCCACTTCCTTGGTCCGTTCTCATTACTTTTTTTTGTCTTCAGCCGCCTCCACCTCTACTATAGAGAGTAAAATAGAGAAATACATTGGAGATGCCCTAACGTCAATTTGAAATACAATGCTCTATTAGCATTCTTTATATGATATTATTTGGAAAAAAATGTTTATAAAAGTAAGTGTTTTATAAAAATGTGTTCATATGACACTTTTTAAAAGCGTCTTATAAAAAAATAATAATATGGCACTTAATTTCCAAAGCATCCCGAAAAACTTGCCAGGGTGCCGAAAATCGTCCTATGAACGTATTGTAATACATTCACATATGACCTAAAATTGTATGGTCCTATCAACTTAAGTCCTATAAAATAGTTTATTATATCAATTTAGGGTCTGTTTGTTAGCAGCTTAATGAGTTACATAACTTATTCAGCCAGCTATACATGACTGTTTGGTATTGGCTTAATGATATAGAAAGTGACTTATTTATTAAGCTTTTAGGAGGGAGCTTTATGCAGAAAGTCAAGTTTTGTCCAAACCAGTCTCTCCCAATCTAAAAACATGGTCCTTCCATCTATGAAAACACCATCTCAAACAAAAACATTTCCAATCTATACAGACAGATTAATCCACACAAACAACTTTATTCGTAACGGACTTAATGGAAAACCAACCAAACAGCCCCTTAAACATTTTTAGGATACTATAAAACAGATTTTATTTATAATGTATATAACGCGAGTATGATTTGACAAGGTTGGCCCACGCCACACAATAGAGTTGGTAATTTAAAGAAGACTTGTAATTCCAAGGCTTTGAAGTCCTCAACCACCGAGCATACCACATACGTAACGAGAAACGACAAGTCAAGGTCTCCCTATCGTCAAAATTGAGAGATTATTATAATTGCAAGGCATTTATTTCTTCCCAACAAACTTTGAAGTTTTTCACGCAACTAAACTATTTAAATATCAATTGAATGTTTACGTGTTTTCAATTACTTACATTAATTAATAAAAAAAAGCATTTATTTACAAATTACATACTAATATCATGTAAATACCAATTATAAGTTCAAATAAAAACCACAAATATTATGAAAATCGCATAACAAATCTTAGCGGTTCAATCATTTTGATCATCTATTAAATTTTTGGTGGCATTTTTGTAATTAAAATGAAGTTTTAATGGAGGGGCATGGCTTAATTAGATAAATTTGGAATTATTTGCTATTAAAAATCTTTAGAGTAAATTACATTTTTGGTCCTTGTGGTTGACATCCATTATCAAGTTTGGTCTCTCTTACAAACTAATTACAATTTTAGTCATTGTGGTTATTATTTTATTTCACTTTTGGTCCCTCTGACCAACTTTAATTAAAAAACTTAGTTAAATTAAGGGTGTTTTGGTCCATTCACCTTTTCATTTTCTTTTTCATTTTATTTTATTTTATTAGATCATATAGTAAATTACACTTATAGTCCCTGTGGTTTGTCTTTTTTTTTCTTTCCTAACTTTTTTCTTATTTTTCACTTTGTACTCTTATTATATTAATTAATGATAATTGTAACTAACAATACATTAAAAATATGTATTTCATTTTGTAAATTACACCGTTAGAAAAATATTGTCGATACTTTTAAAATAAGTTATGTATTGAATATTTTTTATATTTTAATGCAATTTATTTGATATATATCTGCAAATCCTTCTACAATAATCCCAAAAAAATTATTTTCTATTTTAAGTTGTATTTAAAAAAATTATCGTTTTCTGTTATTTATGTAAGAAAAAATCGAAATTTATCCGTCTACTCATTAAAAAATGTATCGTTTTGAGATATCCTATTTAATTAAGTGCGGATGAAATTAAAAAAATATAGTTATTACCTTTTTCAAATTATAAACTTAACATTATTATTATAAGGAAAAATAAATAACCAACCAAAACCTACACATTTCTTTACTTTGTTTATTTGTAGGCATTAGTAGATGAGAAGAATAATTTACAAGGTGAAGTATGGTTCTGAAGCATGCATTTCAGATTAAACAAAGCAATAAGGGCTATTTGGTTTGACATACTATTTTTGAGATATTTGTATTTTATGTAAGGATTTAAATTGGAAATGTTTCAATTTTCGGGGTATTTGGTGCATAGTATGGAATAGAACTGAATATGATTCTCTATATAAACTTAAGTTTATATTTTGATCTATTTTCATTACAATAAGTTTAAGTGTATATTTTGAATTTTATTAATAAGTATATAATAAAAAAATTATTGATACACACTTAAAAAACATGTAATTAAATGAACTATCTTAAAACGATATACTTCTTTATTAATAGACAGATAAATTTTGACTTTTGATCATAGTAATTGCCATTTTTTAAAATTGAATACGTATTTTTAATGTATTGTTAGTTAAAGTTTTCATTAATTAATTAATGTAATAAGAGTATAAACTGAAAAATGAAAAAAAGTAGGAAAGAAAAGAAAAGAATGACAAACCATAGGGACTATAAGTGTAATTTACTATATAATCTAATAAAAAAATGAAAAAGACAAGAAATGGTGAATGGACCACAACACCCTTTATTTAACTAAGTTTTTTAAATGAAGTTGGTCAGAGGGACCAAAAGTGAAATACAATGGCAACCACAATGACCAAAATTATAATTAGTTTGTAAGAAGGACCAAACTTGATAATAAGTGTCAACCATAAGGACCAAAAATGTAATTTACTCAAACTTATATTTCTCCATACAATAATTTGGAAAAGCAAAAGCAAAAACAAAAAACAAAACTAAAGGGAATTTAATTAAAATACCCAAAGTTTGACATTGACTTAACAAAATACCCATTTTTTTGAAAATTTTACCAAAATACCCAATTTTTCCGCGAAGGAAGCCCGCGATCGCGGGCAGGGACCAATTGTGAAAATTTTAGGGCTTCATATTTACACTTTCAGTCCCCATCGCGGACAACCATCACGGGACAGGGACTGAAAGTGTAAATATGAAGCCCAAAAATTTCACAATTGGTCCCTGCCCGCGATCGCGGGCTCCATTCGCGGAAAAATTGGGTATTTTGGTAAGTCAATCTCAAACTTTGGGTATTTTAATTAAATTCTCAAACTAATAAGGCCATCCGTACCCGGCTCGGGATGGGGCTCGGGATGCCTTCGGGCTCAGCGGGAATGGGCTACGGCCCTTGCGAGGATGGCGGGGCGGGATGGATTTCGGGTTCGGGATCCCGATTCATCCCGAAGAGTTATTAAAAAAAATATTTTTAATTTAATTTATAAAAATAATGCCGTTGAACGGCTCTTTGTAAACAAAAATAAATAAATTTTTTTCTCAATTTAATCTCACTATATATTTAACCCTCAACCTCTTATTTTTCACACCTCTCAAACTCTCTAAAATTCTCTCAACCTCTTATTTCTCACACCTCTCAAACTCTCTCAAATTCTCTCAACCTCTTATTTTTCACACCTCTCAAATTCTCTCAACCTTTGAGAGGTGTGAAAAATAAGAGGTTGAGAGAATTTGAGAGAGTTTGAGAGGTGTGAGAAATAAGAGGTTGAGAGAATTTTAGAGAGTTTGAGAGGTGTGAAAAATAAGAGGTTGAGGGTTAAATATATAGTGGGATTAAATTGAGAAAAAAATTTATTTATTTTTGTTTACAAAGAGCCGTTCAACGGCATTATTTTTATAAATTAAATTAAAAATATTTTTTTTAATAACTCTTCGGGATGAATCGGGATCCCGAACCCGAAATCCATCCCGCCCCGCCATCCTCGCAAGGGTCGTAGCCCATTCCCGCTGAGCCCGAGCCCCATCCCGAGCCGGGTACGGATGGCCTAAGGCCATCCGTAACCCAGCGGGGATGGGCTCGGGATGGAGGGCGGTATGGTGCGGGATGGGGTACGCCTCATGCGGTATCAGCGGGAAGGGATGGAATGCGGGATCCCCACCCCGTTTCATCCCGAAGCATTTAAAAAAAAAGGGTTTGGTCCAATAAGAAGTCAACACGTGGATTAGATAAATGAAATAAGAATTAAAATAAATGAGGTGGCAAAAGGGTTTGAGGGAATGGGGTACATGTATTTAGGGATCGAGTGAAGGATGGAAGAAAAGCTGATGTGGCGCTGATGTGGAGTGGAATATTTGAAAGATTCCCTCGTGGGGTAATGATGGACTAAGAGCATCTCCAATGGTGCACTTCAAAAGCTTGAAGAAAGACTTGAAATGGGCCCCACATATTTTTTTATTACAAAAAATTGGGTTTATTTGCTAAAGACTTGATGCAGATCAAGTCTTTGAAGAGTTGGTTGTGAGAGGCTTGCCAAGCTATTCATCAAGTCATTGTGGGTCCCACATCTTTTTTTATTTTTTTATATTCATCAAGTCATTGGCAATGACTTTGCCATTGTGGATGCCCTAATACGGTTGATAGGCTTATCTAAATCCAATCCACGTGGTAACTCCTGATTGGCTATACCATATCTTTCTCCCTGCAAAATATTTGCCACGTGGCATCGAAACATCCACGGAAGAAGATCAAAAGCCCCACAGACATTCACCTCCATTGATTATCCTCTGATCGACCAATTTCATCGACAATAACAGCAAAAGTTCACTACAAGCATCGTCGTGAGCTTCAATTCTGTCGACAATGGCGTCTCTTACAACCTGTGCACCGGCGGCCGCCACCATTAAGGGCCTCGGTGGCAGTTCTCTCGCCGGAACTAAGCTCACCCTCAAGCCTTCTCGCCTGAGTTTCAGACCCACTTCTTACAGGTACTGTTAGATTTTCTTCTCTTTTTAGATCTGCTACATTTTTGTTTCCAAATCAACGAGTCTTTCCCTCGACAATTTACGTTGGAAATTCGATTTTTTTTCGAATTTGGGGATCGAGCTGCTAAGAGCATCTCCAACAGCTTCCCTATTTTAGAGAATACGCGGATTTTTGGTTGTTTTTTTCTCCAACCGTTTCCCAAAGCTATCTCCAAATACGCAAATGATTATTAAGAGCATCTCCAACAGCTTCTCCATTTTGGAGTAAACGAAGAATATGGGGATTTTGGGTAACAGCTTCCCAAAACAAGAAATTTTGGGAAAGCTGTTGGAGATGCTCTAAATGAAATCAGAAAAAAAATATTTAGAGATCAAATGAAATATTTTAATATTATAAACAATGTTTTTTTCTCTAAAATAGGGAATTTGTTCGAATGCAAGTAATTTTTTTTTGGAGATTTTAACTTTTGGTTTGGAGAAATTTTGGGGAATCTGAAGAGCATCTCCAACAGCTTTCTCATTTTGGATAAAATGAAGAATATGAGAATTTTGAGCTATAATTTTGCTCCAACAACTTGCTAAAACTATCTCCAAAACGGAGAAAGTAGGAGAGAGGAGTTTACCTCCGAATATGGAGATAACCCTAAAAATGATTACTATATAATAGTACCAATAGAAATTTTTGAAAATAAATATTTAGAGAAAGAAATAATATTTTAATAGACGAATGTAATATTTTAATATTATAATAAATGTTTGTTTCTCCAAAATGGGGACTGTTGGAGATGAATATTTTTTTTTTGAAGATTTTGACTTTTTATCCATTTTGGAGAATCTGTTGGAGATGCTCTAATGCTGTTATTATGGGGAATCTTGAATGTATGTAGAGCTGGGGCTGTGGTAGCTAAGTATGGTGACAAAAGTGTTTACTTTGATTTGGAAGATTTGGGCAACACCACTGGTCAGTGGGACGTCTACGGTTCTGATGCTCCATCACCTTACAATTCCCTCCAGGTATTCGATCTATTGCCTCAATGAACTTTTTTATATCCATTCCCATGGTTTGAAGTTTGAACCCACTTTCCCAAATTTATAGTGGTAAACTTTAGGATTTCGGACCAAAGGGTCATTGACGGTCGTTTACTAAACGTTTACCGGGTAAACACTTATTGGGTGAGTATGACAATGACCAAGAATCTTACCGGTAAGAGAGCAACAATCGAGGTTGTTACTCAGTAAGTGAGGAAGAGGACTTTTACCCGTTTAGTGTTTACCAGGTAAGAGACAATGTTGCCCGACAAGTGTTGTGCGTAGTGGTTTAGGCCATAGAGGATGTGGTGGAATATCCATCTGCTAAAGGTTCAATTCCATGCGTACACAACAGTTGTGGCCACTGAGTTTATCAGGGCTGATTTCTTACGATCAGAATTTGTTGGGATTAGTATGCTTGGGACACCTTCAAATTTGGTGTGTTTGGATCGTAAGCTTTGGAATGGAATTCAATTCCATTCATTTATAGGAACTTTATAGAAACAAATTATAAATTGTTAGACTTGGACCATTTCTTACCTCCCTTCTTTCCTCAAGGGAGGGATCGGTCTTTTGAAGAGTAATCTAATGGAGTTTCACATATTCTCACACTTATGCGTTCTTATTGCAGAGCAAGTTCTTTGAGACATTTGCCGCGCCTTTCACCAAGAGAGGATTGTTGCTCAAATTCTTGATACTGGGAGGTGGGTCGACCCTTGCTTACTTCAGCTCCACCGCCACCGGGGATGTCCTACCAATCGTGAAGGGCCCACAACAAAAACCAAAGCTCGGTCCACGTGGCAAGATCTAATCTCATCACCAACCTCAAATCTTGTTAGTATGCTTTGAGATGTATATCTTTGCTGTAACTTGTAAGTATGTTGGATGATTGCTCCTAAGACCTCTTCAACTTTTTTCAATATATTTGTGTGTTTCTCTTTGATTTTAGTATAATTTGATATGGTAATCGGTATGAGTAATAAAAACGTATTATTGTCGATTTTTATTGAGACGAAAGCCTAACTAACGGATCTTTAGGTGGCATATCCCAAAACCCGTGTTATTTGTGTGTGTGTTCACCACGAGAACCGAGTGACACATATTAACGAAAGGGGTTTTGAGAATAGGACTCGGAATTTGGGATCATGTTAGACAAGACAGTTATTATGAGGCTCGTGCCTTTACATGATAAACAAATCGATATTCACATGCAAAACACACCGAGACTTTATGGTGTGTCTCAGGGTCTCATGAAAAGTGGCTGATAGGGTCTCATGAAAAGTGGCTGATCTCACGAGAACTCAACCCTAAGATAGCGTTTGGTACGGCAGACTGGATGGGATGGGATGGGATGAGACGGGATGGGACGGGACTGGAGGAGATAATTTTAATCTAGGTTACGTTGGAAAAAAATGGTATTTTAGTAATCTTATGTTTTAGTCCCATGTTGTTCCATCTATTTTGGTGGAACAAAAAATCTCAAGTTTTGTCCCATGAAAACTTGTTTTTGTCCCATGTTGTCCAATCTGATTTTTGTCCCATGGCATACGAAACATGGGACTATTTTTTTTTGTCCAGTCCCGTCCCATCCGGTCTGCGTACCAAACGCACCCTAAGGGAGCGTTTACCAACACTTATGGGTAAGTGGTTACTGGCAATAGTCACCACCGTCACTTAAGCGTCTTTTACCTGGTAAGCGAAACTGCTTACAGATAAAAGATGTTTACCAACAATCTATTTTGAAAGTTGAGAATGTTACCCGCTAAGGCAAGTAAGAGTGGTGTCTTTTGCGAAAAGCGCTTACCCGATAAGTACTTGGTAAACGGTCCCTTAGACTCAGATCTACTAATCAAGACATATGATTGTTCTCGTTATCGAACGGAACGGTTTCGAGAATAAGTGAGAGAATTTTTTAGGATAACCATATGTGATTCTTTTTTTACTAAGGTGAAAGTTAATATAGTATGTTGTACAAGATTAGCACATATTTGTTAAGTGCTTCAGAGCCCCAATAGATTTTTGGTACCTTCCTATATTTACACATGAAGAAGTTACAAACTCTATGTAGGTCTGAAATAATATGTACATTTTTCTAGTATGAAATTAAGTCAATTTCTATAAACTTCACTTACTCTTCCTCTAAAAAAAGGATTTCCGGTTACTGACGTGTCGTTGGACTTCTCCCGCTTAACGTATCGAGCTTCTCTAGATACGAAAGCTTCTTGCTGTTCGTAGCCGATGATTGTTTTGCCAACGATGGTTCTGAATCGTTGCCGTTTGATGATTCTTCTGTCGATCCTTTTTCGTTATCCGAAGTCCAACCCATGAAATCGGATAATGTCATCGAGGTCGGGGCATCTGAACGGTTGATTTTTTCTACCTCTTCTTTTGCGTTCGGGAATTTCCCGGATGCCCTTAACGCTGCGTCTTTAAGAGGGTTTCGCTTTGCATCTCCTGACGGATTTTGTGTGAGATTGTCTGCGTGCATTACGTCTTCGATACGTGACATTACTTTGTGCGCCAAACTTTCTAGTATTCTTGAATAGCTCTCGAGAATAGCGTGTCCAACATCCTGTCAGACCAAGAACCGATGAATCCCTGGTGGTCACTTGTTAATGTCACGCCAAACCGGGCTTTTTAAGGAATGGAACGGTCCGGACCAGAAAAAGAAATGGTCCGGACCATAAAGAGACCGGTTCAAGTTCTTTAAATGTTTTCTAAAAGGGCTAAATGCATCAAAATGCAACAAAGTTTGGCTTAGTTCTTATTTATGGTCATTGACCCAGCGGTATCGAGGTTACTAAGGGGCCGTTTACAAAACGCTTACCCAGGTAAGTGCTTACCAAGTCACATTAGCTTACCGGATGAATATGGCAAGGACTAAGAATCTTACCCGGTAAGAGCGGAAGCAAGGACCGAGAGTCTTACCCGGTAAGTGAGTACGACGGCTCTTACCACGTTAAGCGCTTACCGGCTAAATTGTTGCATACGATGCCATTTTGGTGGACTAAAATCTTTCCCGAGAAGTAAGTGATAGTGTTGAATTTTACCGGTAATCACTTACTCGGGTAAGTGATTAGGTAAACGGCCCCTAAGACTATGTTTATCAGCAATCCAATCCAATCCAATCTCTATTAAAAAATTAATTTCTCTCTCTTCCACCTACCTAATTTCAATCTCAATCCAATCTTACATTTTTTACAGTTTATTAGCAATCCAATCCAATCTCAAATATTTTTAAATATATATATATATATATATTTAATATATTATCATATATATAATATTTTTATTATTATTCTTGAATATAAAAAATAGATAAAAAAACTATCTAAAATATGTCAACATTGGTCTCTATTTGTAGGGAATTGAAAATTATGAATTTTGGTATATTTTTTATTTTTTAATTTTTTTTGTTAAACTTGTCTTTTTATTAATATAAGATTTATCTAAAAAATATTTACTTACACCAATCAAGTAATGACATGTGTAAAATAAATAATTAAAATAAATAAATAAATTGCTCAATCTTGGATTGGATTGCAATCCAAATGTATGTGGGTTTTGCCGAGTATAATTACAATCAATTTAACAACTTTTCAAAATTTTCTATTTTGTATCTATTTAGGTTTATGAAAAATAGGAATTTTTTTAAACCTTGTTACATTGATCTAGAAAAATCTAAAACTTCGTTACGTCAAATAGATGTTTTTACAAATTTTGTTACGTTGATTGAGAAAAAAAATATACCTTGTTACAATAAATAGGAAATTAGGAACTAAGACAAACTTCGTTGGATTTTGATGCATTTTCCACAATCTAAGGAGCCGTTTACCCAAACACTAACCCGGTAAGCTCTTACCAGTAATATTCTAACACTATCATTTACCATACTAGGTAATATTTTAGTCCATCAAAACGGCATCGTATGCAATAATTTACCCGATAAACGGTAACTAGAACTCGTCACCCTCACTTACCGGGTAAGATTCTCGGTCCTTACCATGTTCATCCGGTAAGGTAATGTGACTTTGTAAGCGCTTACCGAATAAGCGTTTGGTAAACGGCCCTTAAAACACGTGGAATGAATCAATGAATGGTATGCAGATAAAGGGTGTGAAAGATTCTTACCGGATTGTGTTCGATTTTGCTGATGTCTAGTGCAGATTGAGGAATACCAGGGTACCGATGTTTTAGTATAAGTAATATCGTCTCCGCTCTATCTTCAAATTGCTCTCTCTTTTCCAAGCTCACACCCGAACCCCATCCGGATTTCCCATCTTTATTGGTCATCTTCCTCCTCCAGATCACAACAGATGCCTCCATTCTGTTCTTGAGATCAACAATTTTATGCTCTGAAGATAAATCCATGGCTGAAAGGAAATTGTCTGGATCAAAGTGATCAACCGTAATATTTTTATAGATTGAATCTCCCAGGCTTGCCCGTCCATTCTGTAACAAAATGCATCAATGATGATCGATTTTTCAATCAGATGAAATTCTTTCAATTATATCGATACACTTACCTTTGGGAGGGAATCAATGTAGCTTTCTGGGATTTCCATTTCTGTAAGAATGTGAGCATTCATTGCCATGGCTGCTTTGAGTACTTGGTTCACTGAGTCTTTCTGAAACTGCAACCATTTTCTTGTAACTTCAGATAAACCGGTTGGGGGAACCTTTGGAGTCGGTAACCACCATTTATCTTCTTCCCTTTTCTTTGATTTTGATTTTGATTCGGCGTCATCTTTAGATACGTATGTGAATTCATTCTGGCCCTTGAAATTATCTAAGCACTCCTACATTAACAAAAAGAAACATAAAGCATATCAGTTTTCCCTAAATGCATACGATAAGTGTGAAATGTATGTTAGATATGAAGCTTAATTCGAACTGTAACCCAATCTACGACTTTGATCATCCAAATATTGTACTTTAGGGTCAAAACCCTGTTACTACAAATAGGCGGTAGGTTTCCTATCATATCTATTTACTACATGGTTCTCTGTTTATTCCACCAATAAATGCTGAGCCCTCGGGCGTATAGCTCAGTTGGCAAAAAGGTAAAACTGACTTTGCTCAAATACACAACAGGCAAGTTCGAATACTGCAGGAGGCAGCTTGAATCCCTCCGTTAGCCTTAACAGCTGAGTCAACTCGGAAATGCCTCCTGGCGTCTGGTTTCAAGGCCGCGGGTTCTGTCAGGTTGGAATTGTCGGTAATCAACCTTTTGCTCAAATGTACTAATGCCTAAATCATAAATGTATAATAAAGAATCCAAACAACTATTGATAGACGTAAATAGTATGTCTTTTGTCAATAGTTTTTTGCGGTTATTTGAGCAAAAGGTTGATTACCGGCAATCTTGACCGATCCCACACGGAATCCACCCCTTAGGAACCACATTAGAGGAGGCATTTCAGAACTGACTCAACTGTTGAGGATAGCGGAGGGGTTCTATCCCATCTCTTGCAGGATTCAAACCTGAACCGGAACTTGTTATGTATTTGAGCAAAGTCGCTTCCGCCCCTTTGCCAACTGAATTACACAGGGGGGGGCGTTTTTTTTTTGCAATTATTACTCTATGATTGTTGATTCTAACAATGGAGGAGATGCAAAGGCCCAATTCTTACCATGAGCATCACATCAAGCTTCTTTAGAGCAGGAATGTTCACATGCACATCGCTCCGTTGCCTTGTAACCATTATCTGTGCAAATTACATGATTTAGCAGCTTTAAAAATTCAGAGACAACACATCAAAATTAAGAGATTTGGTACCTCCATTATTATGCCATTGGTATTTTGCTTGGAAGGCACAAATTCAACAATGTGATCGGTGACAGATAACAGCCAATCGATTTCTTTCCGCCACCTTGCTTTACCATCAGGTGGCATCGGTTCTAAACGTGATATTTCGCCAAACACAGAAGCTGTAAAACAAGAACAATTTATAAAAACCGTTGTACATTGAAAATTGAAATCATTTCGCCCAATTTCCTCCATGAACAACACGAAATGAGATGAAATCATCAAAAACGAAAGAAACTGTGTTACCTGCTAGATTCGTGATGGCGTTCGACAATGCCAAAGCCGAGGAAACACCTTTTCCTCCACCAGACATATCCTCACCTAACAACAACTTCGCGAACCTCTCCTTCATCAATTCCATATCTAGAAGTTCACCACGGCAAAATTCAACCAAAAAAACCCAAAATCAAACAAAAATTGCAAAATCGAAGTATCGAATTCCATATCTAGAAGTTCACCACGCCAAAATTCAACCAAAAAAACGCAAAATCAAACAAAATTTGCAAAATCGTAAGTATCAAATTCGGAACGAACTCGAAACACATTGTAATCACCTGCATATATCGCGTCTAGTTCTGGACATGATTCCTCCATTGCATCTGGTTTATTATCTTCCTCCATCGCTTCCACAAGTGCTCGAACTATGGCCAAATGCGAGCAGAAAAGTTCACAAAATCAAGATGAATCGAACAAAAACAGGGGAAAAAATCAGAAAGGAGATTTGCGTATTCGTTTGTTTCGAATTAGAGATGAAAATGGAGGGAGAGAGAGAGAGGGAATGCGTTTGGAAAGGTGAAAAAAATGGTTGTTAGTAAGAGGATGAAGGGAACGTGGGGTGCATGTTAGAAAGAGAATTAAAAGATGAAGTCATAGATTAAATGGAAACTAAAATTCTAAGGAAACAAATTTGTTTGATTATTTATAAACTAGACAATAACATGTGCGCAATGCAGCGCGAAGTATCTCAAATTTAAAGCCGAGAATTCGAAAAAATAATTTTGTTTCATGTTCATATTTATACGCTTTTAAATCACATATCAGACGTATAAAATTAAAGGTCAATATGGTTAATTGGTCAAAAAAAGTAGAGAAAATAATATAATCATGATTAAGAAAATATAAATAATTAAATATACTATACTAAAATATTTGCATATTTATATTTTTTTAAAAATAATCCAAAAGTCAGTTGATAAGTTATATCTTTTTTCCAAGTAATTAAATCTCTTATGATAGTGATTATTTGTATCAAATCACATACTAATTTCAACAAATCTCATACTAATCACGACACATTAATTTGTATATATTTATGATATTTAATAATATAATTAAATTCAAAAATATTCAATATTGGGCTCATTTCGAAGGTATTGACGAGGCGATTACAACGGTATAATTTGTAAAAAATAGAAAATATAATTTTTTAATGCATTTTAGTTCATATACATTATTTATGTTTATATGATAAGAGTCTAAAATGAAAAATAAAAAAGTAAGGGATTAAAAGTAAACTACATACCTAATTATAAGAGTAGTAAATGTAACGTATAAATTAAAAAAATTGAATTAAAGAGAGATTTAAGAAGGAGTGAATGTGGGTGTGCTAATTGAACTTATAATATAAACTGCGTCCAGATACATGTTTAGGCGGGAAAATACTGAATTTACACTTAGAAGTAAATCCCGTATTTTTTGGGATTACTATACACGATGAAACTATATCATTAATTTGAATTACTTATACTTTTATGACATTGAATAATATAATTAAATCAAAAAATATTCAATATTGGGTTCATTTCGAATGAATTAACGAATCGACTACAATGATATAATTTGTAAAAAATAGAAATGTTTTTTAATGCATTTTAGTTCATATACATTATTTATGTTTATATGATAAAAGTCTAAAATGAAAAATAAAAAAATAAGGGATTAAAAGTAAACTACATAGCTAATTATAAGGGTAGTAAATGTAAGGTATAAATATTAAAAATGGAATTAAGGAGAGATTTAAGGAGTAGTGAATACTAAATGAACCTATAATCTAAATGGCGTCCAGATACATGTTTAGGCGGGAAAATACTGAAGTCGGTTCACCAGAAGACGACACGTGGCATGCTAGTTACTTATTTATTATATGTATAGATATCACATTTCCGATGGAGATAATAATTATATATAAACATAGAGAGATGATAATTTGAAACCCTCCAAAAGGTTGAAACTTGTGAAACCCTCATCTCCACCCTTGATCTAATCTTGATCTAACCAAATTAGCTCCTAAAATTAAGCTTAGTGGATCGTTAGTTATTTCTCAAGTTAATCTCAACCGTTAAATATTTAATCAATGGTGAGATCATGGGTTGCATTATTTTCAACTTTTTAAAGGGTTTCAAATTAAAGCACCTCAACAAACATATATATATATATATATACAGGGTACAAATCAAATACAAACCATGTATTTGTTGCACCCCTTACAAAACCACAGTCTGCATATGTGCAGACTGGTTCTGCATATATGCATTGTCCCATATGAATGTATGTCCATTATATGTATATTCTTGTACGTATTCATATGCATATATGCAGAACCAGCCTGCACATATGCAGACTGTGGTTTGTAAGGGGTGCAACAAATGCAAGGTTTGCATTTTACGGAGCCTCTATATATATATATATATATAGGGCCATTCAAGGAAGAACTAATTAGTTTGTGGTAACTGTAAGAACCAATTTCAGCCACAAATCAAACGATAAATTAGGAAATTAATAATTTTGGTAACTTAATTTAAATTTTCAATTAAAGGGCATATTAGGTATTTTAAAAATATTCTCTTTCCTCTCTCCTCTCTCCTCTATCCTACGAAAACCAACTACACAATAAGCATTGTGATACCCAAAACAAAAACCAGTTACACAATAAGCATTGTGATACCCAAAAGAAATACAAGAACAATTGTGATACACCCATTAAACATACAAGAACAAATGTGATACCCACAAGAAATACAAGAACAAATGTGATACCCCATTAAACATACAAGAACAAATGTCAACCACTGCCGCCGTCAACCACTGCCGCCGCCGACCCATAATACCGGCGCTTTCTTTCTTTCTTTCTTTTACAACCACCAAACGCTGCCGCCTTCTTCCACCAGACGCCGGCAAACCCTCTCTTGCACTAAACCGAACCAAAAATCGAGCAGATTTCGAGATGGAGTCGGAGATCGATTGGAGATGGAGTTGTTGTTTGTCTCGATCAAGAAGACGAGAGGGAGAGAAGAGGGCAGGTCGCCGGATGGTCAGATGGTTGGATGGTGGTTCGCCTGCAGAACAAAAGACGACTGGCGCCGGCGCCGACCAGAGTCTTTGCCGGCGGGTGGTCCGAGAGAGAGAGGGAGTCTTTGCCGGCCAGAGTCTTTGCTGCACATTCTTGAAGAAAGAAAACAAATTAGGGTTTATCTAGGAGAGAGGTGAGAGGTGAGAGGAAACGTAAAAATCAAGAAATAATTTATTATTTATTATTTTAATTAGATATTCAATTTTTTTACTAAAATACCCTTTTACATTTATTTAAAATTTATATTGATTATTTTAAATGAGTGACTAATATTGGTTCTTACAGTTACCACAAACTAAATAGTTCTTATTTGATTAAGCCCCTATATATATATATAGAGAGAGAGAGAGAGAGAGAGTCTCATTCTTTTGCTAAACAATCCATTAATATTAACCGTGTTAACCAATCACAACCGTAGATGCACCAAATCAATGGCTAAGATTAATAGTTATATATATATATATATAGGGTTGGGTTTACGTGAGACCAACCTGTTTACGTGAGACCGTGAGACCACAAAATAACACTAAAATTTCACAGCTATTCACTGTGAAGGTAAGAAAATCAGCGAACTTTCACAACAAAAACACTGTGAACAGTGGCGGACCCAAGATTTTTCCCGAGCGGGTGCACCTTTAAAATTTGATCAAATGCCTGCAAATTTACTCGATGTGTATTTAGCTGAATTCCGTCTTCAGGGAATTTTTTAAAGTTTTTTGGTTGATTTTCGCATGACTTTTTTGATTTTTTGTTGATTTCGAGAGAATGTTTCGATTTTTTTGGTTGATTTTAACAGATATTTTATTTTTTTTTGTTGATTTTGAGACATTTTTTGGTTGATTTCAAGGAAATATTTCAGTTTCCTTAGTACTAAATTAATTGTTAAATAGTTAAATTCAATTAATTTTATTTTATTTTCAAGTTATTTCGGATAAAAATGTGTTGTCATTAGAATGAGAAAACAAATTTAAGATTAATGGATAAATTGAAAAAAAAATCAAGATTGGGAAAATTGTAAATAAGAAATAGTTGTAGTTAATTGGTAAGATTTTATCTTGTAGTTGAGGTATTGAATTCATTTAATTTATCAAATATTTGTTTGTCTTTTTTTTAATAACTAAAAATTAAAATATAAAAAACTTGAATTTGTTGCAAACAAGATTAGAACCCATGACCTATTGAAAATAAAGTAGCATGCTAGCCATTCAACCAACCTCACACTTTTGTTTTAAATTCTGTTTGAAAAATATATGAGAACACACTTAAAAATTAAGCGGGTGCACAGATCCGACCGGCAAAAAGATTCCACTACGACGGGACGGTCGAGCGGGTGCACATGCACCCTCTCCTGTGTGTGTAGGTCCGCCCCTGACTGTGAAGGTTTACCTTCACAGCCTTTTGCTGTGAAGGTTTAGTGTTATTTTTGTGATCTCACGGGTCTCTGATAAGTGCATATTTTTATATATTTTTGCGTCAAAGTCCCTTACAATTAGTATTAATTAGATGTCTAAAGTACTCCTATTATATTGCATTTTAATTTTATTATTTATAAATAAATAAGAAAAGAAAAGAAAAAAAAAAGAATTAATTTAATATCTTGGTCCTTGTTATTTTGTGATCCAGTAGCAAAGCAAAAAAATAAATAATAATAATAACTTTAATGTTGTTGTTGGATTGCACGTGGCAAGAGAAAGATAAAAAAAACATACATTTATTAAATGGTTTGTGGTTTTGATTTATCTTGCAGCTTGAGAAGTGGATGCATTTTAGGCCCATAGGAAACGTGGCAGGCCCATTAGATGTCTTCGCACAGCAGCAAATTTGAGGGGAAGAAAAAATCAGCCGACAGCAGTAAATTGGAACTCTCCATCCCGCGCGACTTCTCACGCGGTTCTTACCCACGCCATAAACCGCGTATGACCTTGTTTTGAGGGGCCATTCGTGCTAGACTTTTGGGGGGTGGGGGACGGTTCCTTTTCCTCAAGGGTATAAATGTCGATCAAAAACTGAAGGGAGACTCATATATATTATTCAGAAATCAATTTGGGGAATCATCATTCAGAACTCGTTTTTGAGAAGGGAAGAAGCAAAGAGGTCGATTGGGGAGCAATTCCTTCATCAATTTCATTTTAACTTTTGGTATTTTCTTCTCTTATAACTCTAGTTTTCATTCCAACAATAGTTAAGCTTTAGGTTTTGATGCATTTTCATTTGAGATTCCTATGTAAGATGTTGTGAACAAGTTTATTTGCTTGATTTCTATATAAATGTCGTTTTCATTTGAATTATCGATTAACTTGATCAATTAGTTGATTTTCTTTTGAAAAGTAGCTAGTCGAAAACCTAAGATACGTAATTGTCTTGGGATTTTGATAAAGTAGCACAAGAGCCCACTTGATTACGGTAAGGTTTTTGAAATGAGTTTTTTGAAATCTTGCAATCAAAGCTCTAGTAAGCCGAGCTTATGAGCTTATTGCTTTGAATTGGTATTTTCCTCAATCGATAAAGCTAATTGCATCTAGGGGTTTAAGAGCTTATTTAAACTCTTATTTGTAATTAAGATTTGGTTAAGAGTTTGTTTAATCAATGTTTAATAAGGGAAAATCGAGGTTATCAGAGCTTGTTGATAACCATGGCCAATTTGGGCTTGTTTTACCATTTTGCACCGTTAGGAATCGATGATAATGTTTTTGCATCATTACTTGAAGTGGACTATTGTTGGGTTTCTCCTTATTCTTCGTTTTAAATTACTTTTAATCGCATGTTTAATTTAGTTAATCAAATCCACCCCCCCCCCCTTACTTAACGTGTAGAAGTCAAAATAATTGTCACGACCAATCCCTGTGGATTCGACCTGACTTATCACTATTACAATTTATATTGTAATTTGGGACAGTTAGTCAAACTTATTATTTGAAGGTCTCGACGCCCGTCAGTCTCACGGAAATAGCTTGGTCTCACAGGATCTCAAGTCTCTCTCTCTCTCTATATATATATATATATATATTGTCATTTTAGAGCAGTAAGATCACATTTGATTCTTGAGATTTTGGTTGCGTCCTAACCATGTTGCCTGCATACACTTGTGTGACCATTAATATAAGATTGCATGTAATTTTACATGTAATTTGACGATATTTATGTTTTCTTTTTTATTACTACTCTTTAGAAACACTCTCTATATATACATACACATATTATTCACTTAATATGTAATAATACTAATTGGTGAATCCATAAGTTTTGTTGAGCGGGTACATCTTTAAGGTGGATCGGATACATGTAAAGGCGTGGTTTGATCCCGTGGAAAAGTGAACACGGTTTGAACCGGGGGAAGTCAATTGTGTTGATTTTGGGATAAAATACATTTTTTTCAAATGGAATCGACCTTTTGAACAAGAAGCAAGACTACGGTGACATTTGTTTCTTAAGAGGTCTGAAGTATTAATAAAAGGTGGTGCTTTAAGAGGTTATAAGACATTAGGTTACCTCTTCTAATTTCAGACGTATTTCAAACTTAATAGCCTCTGAGATCTGGAAAAAAAAAACAAACAAAAGGTCTGAATGTAAAAACGTGACCGATTCAGACTTTAGAGGTATTAAGAGGTTTTTTTCAAAAAAACAAACAACCCCTACGTGTTAGGCGTAAGCTGACTGTACTTTTAGCTTTTAGCCAGATTCCACCATTTCGAGAAAATTTTCCGTTTGTTGATTGATTTTGAGGGATTTTTCCCAACTTTTTGATTGAAAATCCTTGTATTTTCTAATATCCCAGAGCAACCCTTAAAGCTTAGCATGTACACCTTTTTACCCAAAAAAATAGATATATTGATACTAATGTTTCAAGGTTAGTCAATTACATGATTGCAGACATCCTCCTACACCACATTACTAATGTTTTGGGTAACGGTGGGTATCTAGACCAACTGACTAACCTTATGGGCGACCACGAATGGTCTAGAGTAATCGCAGATGAACCTCCATAGCCATAAAAGCTTTGGCAATGCCTGAATTCGAATCCGGAGAAGATAAAATTTCCATTGTATCCCCAACCTTAACTAGTGCGGCATAACCAAGTTACCACACTACTACCGCATCACCTCCTTGGTTCAAAAGAATAGGCTTTTGGATTAGTGATATGATACGAAATGACATGTTGATAAACCTATACACAATGGCTAACCTAGGATTTTTGTCGAGCGGGTGCACCTTTGAGATGGATAAATGCCCCTAAAGTCGTTCAATGTGTTTTTAGCCGAATCCCATCGTTTCAAGGGATTTCTTTTAAGTTTTTTGGTTGATTTAGAATAACTTCTATGTATGTTGTCGATTTCGTTTTTTGGTTGATTTTGGGGGTTTCTTCGGTGTTTTGGTTGATGTTCTTTATATTTCCTAATATCCCAAACCACCCCTTATTAAAGTTTAGCGGGTGCACCTTTCATACCTGAAAAGAAATCCTAATTACAAAAAAAAGTTGAATGGGTGTATGAGAGCCCGCTCGGGTATACATAGGTCCATCAGATACAATAATGATCTTATACGTGATTTTACACGCACATAATTTATCACATTGGCGGATGCAGTAGCCAAAAGGGGGGGGTCCCATCCCCCCACTAAAATAAAAAAAATATGATTTTTTTAGTGTAAAAACAATTATTTTATAGTGTTATACATGGTTTCTCCCGGTGGTTTTTTGTATGTCCCCCTCCCCACTAGCTAAAAAGCCAAAGAAAGTACTTCAAAATCAATCAAAAAACCAAAAAAAAAAAAAATGAAATCAACGAAAAAACGAAAAAGTCCCTCGAAATCGACAAATAAAACTTTAAAATCTCTCGAAATCAACCGAAAACTTCAAAAATCTCTTGAAACCGTAGAATTGGGCTAGAACGACTTTGCGGACCTTTAACCTACCATAAAAGTGACCCCACTATGCAAAAATTCTGGACCCGCCACTGATTTATCATCAATTTTTGAAACTAAATATCAAATCATGTGTAGCCCAGTGGCAAGGTAACATCCCTGGGGGGTTAATGCTGGAAGGCCTAACTACCAGAGTTCAAACCCCGCGGTGAGCATGAAGCGATATCCAAACTTTGGGTTGGGTCCTTTGGGTCCGGGTCCGGGGCCGGTTGGGTGGTCCATAGGGACCTTATACCTGACCGGTCGGGTCGATCCATAGGGTCGGCCGGGTCGACGGAGATTAGTCGGGTGGCACCCTTAAGTGGGAGCCCGGATACCCCGGGAACGTGTGTGTGTGTTAACTTGCCGTTCAAAAAAAAATTGAAACTAAATGGAAACTATAGTTCAATCCGTTCACCTAAAAATGGGTTTGATTTGAGTTACATATTGCCTTTAACAAACAATAAAAATTAAGATAGTAACAAGTTAAAAGTCGTTTAGAAAAAGTTTTTTTTTTTGAAAGGCAAAGGCAGATTTTATTACCACAAAACCAACACCAGGGATTACAAGCAGGTGGAATGACTTCCAAACCAGGTTACAAATACAACAGGCACAAAAACAAAACTCCTACCGATTTGCAAGAAGTAAAAGTATGCATATGCTTTTAACCTTCTACATCGCTTTATTTAACAAGTCATTATTATTTTTATAAGTATCTTGTTCTTACAAGGAAGTATATTATAATTTAAAACAACTGAAATGGAAGAAAATCGTCCACGACTCAATCAAATTCGACGCGTATTTCCATGCACTTAAAATGTAAGATACCACATTGATTGGAAAGGAGGAACCAAAGTTGCATTATAAGGGGCCGGATACCTCGTATATCAAACGTGTTTTAAAATCGTGAGTCTAGGTATAGACAAAACGGACAATAACTGCTTTATCTTCTTTCTTCGGTCAATGTGGTATTCAGTTACTAATCGATCAAATTCATGAGTTCTAAGTCTATTATGAGATACACTTAAAATAAAAATAAAGTTTTTTATAAGAAAAGTAACACTTAGGGGCCGTTTATCTAATCACTTATCCGGGTAAGTGTTACCGGTAAAATTCAACACTATCACTTACTTTTCGGGTAAGATTTTAGTCCACCAAAATGGCATCGTATGCAACAATTTAGCCGGTAAGCGCTAACCGTGGTAAGAGTCGTCGCACTCACTTACCGGGTAAGACTCTCGGTCCTTGCTTTCAACTTTCGGTCTTTGCTTCCGCTCTTACCGGGTAAGATTCTTAGTCCTTGTCATATTCACCCGGTAAGCTAATGTGACTTGGTAAGCACTTACCCGGGTAAGCGTTTTGTAAAAGGCCCCTTAACCTACAATAATAATTAATACTAGTATTCAACAAGTCAAAAACAGGTTATTATATTTTCTCTTTCTTAAAATAATAAATAATTCCATAGTCATTGATCAAACCTATTCTTCAAAGAAAATGCAAAATATTAGCAATTTTTTTTAAAAATTTATGGTATACAACATGCAACTTTGAATAATGAGGGAACTAGAGAGTTGGTCCTCCTTGGGTGTTCAAATCAGTTTATGTGTATATCGACTAATCTTACGAGTTCTAGGGAAATCTCGAGTGATTCTGAGAAGACTTGAACTAGCGACCTATAAGGAGTAGCCCTGAGATTTAGCTTTTATTTGTGTTGAGACAACCCTCAAAATTGGCAAAGAAAGGCTAGTCCTTGGGACTCTTCCCCATACATCGCTAGTTCTAGTCTCCTTCGGACCAGTAGGGATTTTTTTGGTTATTATCTTCAGGACCAAATGAGATTAGTCAAGGTGCACCAGCTCGTCCAGACACTTATGTTGGTCCCTGTCACTAAGGATGCGTTTGGTACGCATACTGGATGGGACGGGATGGGACAAAAAAAATAGTCTCATGTTTGGTATGCCATGGGACAAAAATCAGATGGGACAACATGGGACAAAAACAAGTTTTCATGGGACAAAACTTAAGATTTTTTGTTCCACCAAAATAGGTGGAACAACATGGGACTAAAACAACCACAAAGGTGGTGGCGTGTTGGCAAGGGCTTGGGGGGATGTAGTGGAATATCCCATCCACCCCGGGTTCGAGTCCAGGCGTCAGCATTCTGTGGCCAGGCTTAGTCTCAGACGGCCGCTTTGTTTGTTTGTTTCCAAATTGCCAAGGATGTAGTCTAGGCAAAGCCTAGATGAACCTTATCCAAAAACATGGGACTAAAACATAAGATTACAAAAATACCCCTTTTTTCCAACGTAAGCTAGATTAAAATTATCTCCTCTAGTCCAGTCCAGTCCAGTCCCGTCCCATCCAGTCCTGTCCCGTCTAGTTCCGTCCCGTCCCGTCCCATCCAGTCTGCGTACCAAACGCAACCTAACGGCCGTTAACTTCAACCCATTAGGTTCCTTTACATGAGGGCAATATATGGCCAATTTATGGTTGAAATGTGAAGCAACCACAATGGCCTTCAATTATTTTTGGATAATCTCTCAGAACTCTCCTCGTTTCTTTTTGGAGAATCTTTTGGAGCAAAAAAAAATGTTCCCAAAATCTCTATTTTTCCGTTTTAGAGAATTTGTTAAAGTTCCATCATATACATAGAGAGAGAGAAAAAAATGATCCAAGTCTAGCCGATATAGAACTTTAACACTGAATTTGTTGATAAAGTTCAAATGTTACAATGCTTAGATTCATTACAATTTACATGACTATTACTATGAGCTAACAACAATAATCTGAAATCTACATTGCGTCATCTATATATATATATATATATATATAGGTTGGGTTCACGTGAGACCAACCTGTTTTCGTGAGACCGTAAGACCAAGAAATTAACACTAAACCTTCATAGTGATTCATTGTGAAGGTAAGAAAAACAACAAATCTTCACAGCAAAAACACTGTCAAGGTTACCATCACAGTACCTACACAGTCTTTTGCTGTGAAGGTTTAATGTTAATTTTTTGGTCTCATAGTTTCACGGAAACAGTTTGGTCTCACATGATCTCAAGTGTATATATATATATATATCTATAAATATACACACATCTACATATACACAATGATGGATGAGCACAAAAATTTCGATCCTTTCGGGTATGGTTATCTTGGTGTTAATCATGTCAGTTGTTATAAGGTTTATTTAGTACAAAATCTTCTGACACAGATTTTTCTAAATGCACGACATTTTGACACATTCTGAGGTTCTTTTAGTCAGGCAGAGACCATTTTAAATTTGTCAGAAGATCATGCATTTATCTGCTAAATAACCCGTCCTTGTTATAAAGGGTTCACTTATCATTGTTCACACTATCGTTGTTGTTGAACAAGACTCGTAAAGCTGTTTCATAAGCCACGAAAACAGCTCCGTTCACAACAAAAGCTCGAGCGACGGTGCTTCCGAGTCCCCGAAACAGCACTCCGTTGCCATCGTTTCTAACGCTTTTTCTGAAGCAATCGACGATTCCGTTATACTTGATCGTTGAAGTGGGTGTTTGAGCTTGAAGTCTAGTTTTAACCACATCTAGAGGATAACAACAGAGCCAACTCGCAACTCCGGCAAGACCTCCGGCGACCAGCATCGTGGTGCAGCTTTCTTGGCCCGTTTTCCGGCAACCCGGATGGAGTTGCTCTCTCGTGTACTCGTACGTCCAAAAGTAGAAACCGAATGAAGGTGCGTCTCTGAGAATTGTGATATTTAAGCCTCGGAATATGCCTTTCCAACCTTCGGTTCTCACTATGTATTTGGAGAGGCTTAATGGGCCGGTTTCGGGTTGTTTATGTGCGGTTTGATTCTGAAGTTGTAGTCGGATCTTTACGAGTTCGATAGGTGTGAGCACGAGGCTTTGTATCGCACCTGCTCCGGTGCCTCCTAGAGCGACGCTTTTGTAAGAAGGCGGTTCGGTAGGGGGAATAAAGCGGTCGAATGCGCGTGATAATGTGGCGTAGCTTTGAAAAACCAAGGCACTCTGCATCGAAAAATCATAAGTCGGCAACGATTAAGGCTATGTTTGGCAAACTAGATGATAAGCTATCTGATGAAAAAGTCACGTTTGGCAAAAAGTAGCTTATAAGCATTTAAATGACGAAAAATGACATATTAAAAAAATAGTTAATAAATAATAATTAATGTTAATGAGGGCATAATTGGAATATTTACAAAAAGCTACTCATAAGCTATTTCAAGTAGCTTTTTAAAAAGCTAGTTTATGGTCATCCAAACATGTACTCAAAAATAAGCTAGCTTTTTTTGCCAAACAATGCCTAGTTTGGTTTTTCAAAAACCCTAAAATGTCGAAACTTAAAAGCCCGAAAAAACTCGGGCTCGATAAGGCCAATCGACCCATTTTCACATAATAACGTGAGGTCCAACATTCAAACCGCCATTTGGGTATATTGTCTAACAGTAAAGATCAAGAGAGAACCTTGAAAAATAAAAGAACCGGAGAACCATGGAAAAACGAAAGAGAAAATATATCAAAATGGATGTCAAATTAAAGATGATAAAATGATCAATTTTTTGGTGTAATTTGTTTGGCTCCAATCTTTTTATGATTCACCGATTTAAAAAGATAGGGGGTGATTTATTTATTTGTTTCTAAAAAGTGGTTGTAACCACCTTTTTAATCATATCCGTTGGATTATCTCAATCTAACAGTTTGGATAGGTTCTTCGGTTCTTTCTTTTTTCAAGGTTCTCCCTGATCTCATCCCTATTGTCTAATGAATCAAAAGGGGTAAACATAGAGATGCACAAAAAAGTCAACCCCGACTTGAAGAAGCACAGGCCTAGTGAGCCCGAAGCCTGGTCTGGGCCGGGCCTCAAAGCCCGATTAGGCCGAAATTCTGGGGGCAGGACCGGGCCTAGGCCTAGCCTGAAAAGCCCGACCTGAAAAAACTTGGAGAAGCCTCGTTAAGCCCGAAAAAACCCGATCGGCCCTCTTTTTGCTCACCGGAAAGCCGGACCCACGTCTGACAATGCCCGGACATTGTGCATCTCTAATCAAACATATGGGATTATTTACGAGAATAACCTTCTGGCATATTTTTATAAAAAATGCAAATGGGAAGGGGAGATAACCTGAAAGGTAACAGAAGCAAGAGGGGCACCCATGCCTTTATAAAGGGCAAATGGTCCTTCTTTAGCTACAACATTCCTAAGGATGCTGAAAGCAGAACCATATCCGCCGGTTTGTTGCCGGACTCTAACCGTGTCAAGTGGGTATCCGGCCACAACGCCGCCGACCCCCCCAAATCCTCCGGCCACAAATTCTTTTCCCCAACTGCTTGCAAGAAACTCCGGCCAGAAATCCATCTGTTTGGATGTACCATACAAAACATTCAAGAAAATCAGGCTAACGTTATACTACAAAAAATGGACGACAACATTACTATTACGAGAATATATGAAACACCATCAAATTCCTCTCGGAAAAGAGCCATCATAAGAAGAAAAAAAGATTTCGATATATATTGAGCAGAAATGATTCAAGTGGGCAAAAAACCCTTTTCCGGCCCGTTCGTATAAAAAAACCTCTTCGGGACCTTTGGCACATTCGGTGATCAAAAAGCGTAATCAAAAAACCCTTTTTCGACCCATACGGAGTAATAAAAAAAACCCTTTTCCGGCCCGTTCGTATAAAAAAAACTCTTCGGGACCTTTGGCCCATTCGGTGATCAAAAAGCGTAATCAAAACACCCTTTTTCGACCCATACGGAGTAATAAAAAAACCCTTTTCCGGCCCGTTCGTATAAAAAAAACTCTTCGGGACCTTTGGCCCATTCGGTGATCAAAAAGCGTAATCAAAACACCCTTTTTCGACCCATACGGAGTAATCAAAAAAACCCTTTTCCGGCCCGTTCGTATAAAAAAAACTCTTCGGGACCTTTGGCCCATTCGGTGATCAAAAAGCGTAATCAAAACACCCTTTTTCGACCCATACGGAGTAATCAAAAAAACCCTTTTTCGGCCCGTTCGTATAAAAAAAACCTCTTCGGGACCTTTGGCCCATTCGGTGATCAAAAGGCGTGATCAAAAAACCCTTTTTCGACCCATACGGAGTAATCAAAAAACCCTTTTTCGGCCCGTTCGTATAAAAAAAACCTCTTCGGGACCTTTGGCCCATTCAGTGATCAAAAAACCCTTTTTCGACCCATACGGGGAAATCAAAAAAACCCTTTTCCGGCCCGTTCGTATAAAAAAAACTCTTCGGGACCTTTGGCCCATTCGGTGATCAAAAAGCGTAATCAAAACACCCTTTTTCGACCCATACGGAGTAATCAAAAAAACCCTTTTTCGGCCCGTTCGTATAAAAAAACCTCTTCGGGACCTTTGGCCCATTCGGTGATCAAAAAGCGTAATCAAAAAACCCTTTTTCGACCCATACGGAGTAATCAAAAAAACCTTATTTTGGCCCGTTCGTATAAAAAAAACCTCTTCGGGACCTTTGGCCCATTCGGTGATCAAAAGGCGTGATCAAAAAACCCTTTTTCGACCCATACGGAGTAATCAAAAAACCCTTTTTCGGCCCGTTCGTATAAAAAAACCTCTTCGGGACCTTTGGCCCATTCAGTGATCAAAAAACCCTTTTTCGACCCATACGGGGAAATCAAAAAAACCCTTTTTCGGCCCGTTCGTATAAAAAAAAACCTCTTCGGGACCTTTGGCCCATTCGGTGATCAAAAAGCGTAATCAAAAAACCCTTTTTCGACCCTTACGGAGTAATCAAAAAAACCATTTTTCGGCCCGTTCGTATAAAAAAACCTCTTCGGGACCTTTGGCCCATTCGGTGATCAAAAAGCGTAATCAAAAAACCCTTTTTCGACCCATACGGAGTAACCAAGAAAACTCTTTTTCGGTCCGTTCAGATTGGAGATGTTGTAAATGGATATAAGAGGACTTACTTTGAAAAATGAAAGAAGAGGTTAGAAATTGAATTATGGGCACATTTGCTTGCTTGAAATAGAGATTTGGTGTTGAGGGATTGTGGGGGATGCCGAAACAAAAGCATGCCCATACACCAAGAATAGGGCCTTAATAAAAATCAGCCAAGAAAAAGTATGCCACGTGGCCCAATAGCATTGTCAACAAATCCCTCGTGAAATTAACAATCAGATAAATCTTGCAGTAACCCACCAGAACAATTTCTAAGGGGTTGTTTGTTTACCTCTTAGTGGTTCCATTAAGAGGCAATATCTGAACCGCTAAGAGGTGAATCTTGTTTGGCAAAAAAATAGTCTGCCTTTTAATAGTTCTAAAAATGATTTTGTATCCTGGACCACTCTTAATCATTAAGCATCATGATTTCATTCTGAACAATCACAAAACAACCATATTTCATAAGAGCCTCTTAATCATTCAGCAACCGCCAAACAACCCCTAAGTTTTCCTTGTTTCTTTCCCATTTTTAATCTTGTTGTAAAGACGGATTAGTAACATTTTTAACATCTATATTATAATTCTTCTATAATAATGTATAAAAAATCAAAACCACAAGGGTTGTGGCGTACTGATTAAGACCCTATAGAATTTGATGGAATATTTCATATGTCCAGGGTTCTAATTCAAGCGTACACAACAATTGTGGCGACTGAGATTTAATCAGGGTTGATGTCTTACAGTCATAATTTGCCAAATGATTAGTCTAGACATAGCTAGGACACCCTTTCCCAAAAAAAATGTATAAAAAAATCAAATTCTCTAAAAAAGAATTACATTCAACTCAAACAACTACTCTATTTTATCAATTATATTATTAAAATACTCTATAAATTTAATAAAACATTATCTCTCCCTTAGACACTTGTTTTTAACACCTCTTATTGGTACGAAAGAAATTAAATAGTAATATTTCTCTCTCCAACAGAGTTTCTAGAGATTTTTCTAAATTTAAAATTTACAAATTCCTATTTCTACCATACAATATACCATAATTGCTAAAAGCGACTCCTAATTTACCAAAATTTCTATTATAGCATAGCTCTTAAAAAATGTTCGAAGTTCTTTTTTTTCTTTCAAATAATGACACCATTTAATTAAAATAAAACAAAATTATATATATTTTTTCACAAAATTATGATTGGTAGGTGCTTCGCAAGTTTGGCTCTTGCCTTGCAAATGCAAGGTCCCGAGCTTTAGGGGCCGTTTACAAAACGTTTATCCGGGTAAGTGCTTACCAAGTCATATTAGCTTATTGGGTGAACATGACAAGTACTAAGAATCTTACCCGATAAGAGCGGAAGCAAGGACCGAGAGTCTTACCCGGTAAGTGAGTGTGACGGCTCTTACCACAATAGCCCTTACCGGCTAAATTTTTGCATACGATGTCATTTTGGTGGACTAAAATCTTACCTGGGAAGTAGGTGATAGTGTTGAATTTTACCGATAAGCACTTATCCGGGTAAGTGATTATGTAAACGGCCCCTTAGCCATTTTATAAGATTTTTATCCACTAAAATGGTGCACCCAGTTAACACCATGTTTGGGGTTAAGAACTTAAGATGTACAAAAAAGCCCAGGCCCAATGAGCTCGAAACTCGTTCCAGACCATGCCTTAAAGCCTGATCATACCGAAAATTTTAGGGGTAAGCCCGGGCCGAGGCCCAGTCAAAAAAAGCCTTTAAAAGCCCGATCAAGCCCACGGTTACCCCCCAAAAAAACATCAAGATTCAAGACCAATATCAGCATGATTATTACTGAAGATTTGATGTACCAACAAATTGTAAAAAGATCTAGTAGCAGTTCACAACATCATATCGTATGCAACAATTTTCGATTTTGCAGGTCTCATTTCTTTCCGCTTTTCTTCAGGCCAGTACCTCCCAGTGCTCCTTTTTGAGCTTTTGCTCTAAGCTCCTTCAGTGCCTGCCCACGAATCACGATTTAAAGTTACCAACATGTATATTAGGGTCCGTTTGTTAGTAGTTTAATGAGACTGGCAACTTATTTGGTCCACTATAAATGAGTGTTTGGTAGTGGCTTAATGATATAGAAAATGGCTTAGGGCCAGTTTGTTAACAGCTTCATGAGCTTAATGGGACTCACAGCTCATTCAGTCAGCTATACATGACTGTTTGGTAAAGTGGCTTAATGATATAGAAAGTGGCCTATTTCGGTACCCATCTGGAGCTTTATGCAGAAAACCAAGTTTTTCCAAACCTGCCCAAACCCGCAAATGTCCACCTCTAATGTATGTCCACAACTAAAATAAGACTACATATTACCATAAAACCAAATCTCTCACCTTTTCCTCATCCTTCTTCTTTTGAATGTTGGCCTTGTCTATCTGCAAAGACAAAGCATATTACCAACCAAAAGGACATGTAAAATTGGAACCGGTGACACATCAAGTGTATGACAAACATGCACATTGCCACATTCGCAGTTAATTTTTTTGTAATATGGCAAATACTCACACCTCCGTTGATGTTTCTAATGAGGATTGAACCCACAACCTTATGATCGGTGGGATTGAAATGACAATTTGACTGTCATTGGAACAAAGGACTCTTGGCAAGTTGGCAACTATTTATACATGACTACCCAAATTGATTGATTCCATCTTTTCAATACATTTAGCTTTTTGTGTCTCTGGATTGTTGATTATCGATTGCGTTTGATGAGAATTATTATTCTGATATTTTATTAGATCTTACATCAATTCAGTTTATGTTTTTCCTTTAGGGTGCGTTTGGTAGTAAGACAGGATACGACAGGACAAGGTGGGACAGAACAAAACAGGACATGACAGAACAGCTATTCCACATTTGGTAAGACAGAACTAGATAGAACAGGACAAATAATATTGACCAATTTACCCTTGCTAAGTTTAAAGAATGAATAAAATATGAAATAGAAGGTTTATTTGATGTTTTAGAAGAGAATTAGATTTTATTTTGAGGTTATATTGGTAAAAATAAGTCTGTTCCACCTTGTTCCATGGGGTGGAGGTTGAACAGGCATGTTCCACCTTGTTCCAGTCTGCTCCACATAAAGGTCCTGCCAAACGTGGGACAATGGACCCTGTTCTGTCATGTCCAGTGTACCAAACGCACCCTTATCTTCTGCAAGTGTTTTTTTTGCTTTGTGAGGTGTTTTTTTCTTTGATCTTATCTAACTAGTAATTACCACGTTCACTTGGGAACAAAATAGTAAGTGGTTGTTGGCCAGGCTTTCTCAAGTGACAGGGATCTGCTTAGGATGACGAAATCCACTAGACAAAACTATCATCGTTAAACAATATCATTCAGCCCAATAAGACACTCAAATACAACCTACAATGGCGGTTGAACTTTGAGACAACACCTAATCGCTAACTAATTAACATTGAAACAAGATAAATCAATATTTTTATAAACCATGCTTGGTCAATTTTCACAGGGAGTTGATAATTCACTAGCTGTCTTGCCAATATACAAGTGTATTCTTTGAACTCAAAACGATTTCGTCATCCTAAGCAAATGCAAACAATCACTTACTATTTCAAGTCCAAGTAATCATGGTAGTTACTGATTTGGATAAGATAAAATAAAGAAAAATCCATAAACTGAATTGACATAAGATTGGTGTTTGGGATAGCTTATTTAAAACAACTTAAGTGCTTATCAACTTATGTGGTGACAAAAAGTTCTATAAAAAGTGTCTTGGATTAACTTATTGTGGTACCAAAACATAATAAGCTAATAAGTTGTTGTTTAGACGGTGTTTGGGATTGCTTATACATGTAAAATGACCAAAAAAGTCATAAGTTGTTTCAAATAAGTTGATAAGTCAGTATAGACTAACTTATTAAAAACAACTTATCGGCGATCACAAAAAGTCATATGCAGCTTTTTTCTTCCCAATCCAAACAATTTTTTTCTTCCCAATCCAAACAATAGAAATAACTTATCAGCGGTGACAAAATGAAATAAGCAGATAAGTCATTTAAATAAGCACTCCCAGACACCCCCTAATCGAATATCAAAATAACAATTATCATCAAAAGTGGTCAACAATCAATATTCGGGATCAAGACATAGAACAGAAATACAAAAAAACTAAATTATATCGAAGATATGGAATCAATCAAGATCGTAAGGAGTACCTCGTCGTATTCTTTCTTCTCAGCCTTAGGTTGCTTCAATGGCTTCGCTTTTCCTCCTGCCCAAACCACAAGTTTTGTATCACAGAGTTTTTCAATAAACTAACGGATCGAATATTTGAGATTATTACGAATAAGAAGACTATGAAGAAAATCAAGTATGGAGTACCTTGCTTGGACGACATGATCGGAATCTGGAACTAGGGTTTGGCGTTATGCACAAAGACGATATATAGTTGGGACTTGGGAAGAAAAAATACCTAACCCGCACGCGAAATGCGACCCTACTTATAAGGTCATCCGTAACCCAAGTTGACAACCCTCTTACCCTCTGCGCCACATCAGCTTTCCACTTTGAACCCTCTTGAACCTTTTTAAACCCACAAATCTCATGCCCTAACCTTTTGATCCTCTTGAACTCACATGCCACCTCATCTAATTTTTTAATAAAAAATCATAACATTCATAAAAATAAAATTAAAATTCAAAATTACAAAATAAAATTAAAATTCAAAATTACAAAATAAAATTCAAAATTACAAAATATTAAAAATCTACTCGTCGTCGTTGTTGGGAAGTCGGATACGCCAAATATGTTCGACTAAATCCGACCGAAAGTTATTATGAGTCTCTCGGTTTTTGACTTCTCGAACATTTGTCGCACGTTGTGCCTTAGTGATTTGTGTTTCATCCGCTACCACGGCGTTTCCATCGGCACAAATGGCATGGCATTCGTCTTCGAGTATCATATTGTGTAAATATTTAAGGATTGAGGTGAGTGTTTAAATTTTGGTGTGAAAAATATATGAGATTGAGGTTGATTTATAGTGTTTAAATTGAAAAAAAAAATAAGAAAATAGCCGTTAAAAAACGGATCTATTATAAAAAAATTTAAAAAAAAAAAAAAATTAAATGGTGCGGGTATCCCGGGTTGGGGAAGCCGCTGGAGCCTGGGGGTGCCCAACCCGCACGAACCCGGCTCATGGTGTACCGGAACCCCGCCTAACCCGGCGTTGTCACCTCAGCCAAAGCCGCAGGAGCCCGCTCCCGGCTACGGATGGCCTAAGCGACATATGAATGAAACTATTTGGATTTAATATAAAAGAAATTAATTAATTAAAATACTGGTTTTTACTCCTCTCACGAAAATACTCATTTTCTTCGTGAAATAGTTCGTGATCACGAGCTCATGCATAATGGTCAAGTCATGTATTGTTTGTTCAATTTCACGGACCAGTTCAAGAAATGGTTTTCACGGACCATTTGTTCAAGTTGTAACACAAATTAATCACATTGCTCAAGAAATGGTTTTCGCGAAATGGTTTTGCACAATTAACACAATATATATTAATTATTTGTTCAAGAAATGGTTTTCACGGACCATTTGTTCAATAAATGGTTTCACAGACCAGGTATTTTGTTTTCACGGACCAAATTGAACAAACCTTATGACTATTATGCATGAGTTCATGATCACAAACATTTCACGAAGAAAATGAGTATTTTCGTGAAATGGAGAAAAAATGGGTATTTTCGTGAGAGAGGGTCAACAAAATAAGCATTTTGATTAATTACTGCTAGTTTAATATAATATTCAAATCGTAGTACCATGTAACGTAGCAAAGTTCGGAAATCTATAACGTATACTTCTAGGTTATGTTTGGCAAACTAGCTGATTACTAATAAATTAGTTGACAACTGATAAGTTGATTGGTAACTGATAAGCTAATAGATAGTTCATAAGCTAGCTGATGAGACAAAAACTAGTTTATAAGCATGTAAAATGACCAAAAAAACATATCGACAAATAATCAGTTACAATAATTAATAATATAATTAAAACAAATTTATAGTAAATTATTATATGTTAATGAGTAATATATATAATATTTTAATTAAATTTTTTTATATTTATTATTATTATATAAGTTATAAATTTTGAATTTGTTAAAAAAAATTTAGAAACAATCTACATTAACTTATGATTAAATAACCGTTGCATATAATATAAAAAAATAATTGAATGATTATTAAAAGGGCTCAGGATGAACTCTGGCAGCATGCTTAACACATGCAAGTCAGATGAGAAGTGGTGTTTCTAGATTGATCACTAAAATATATTGATTAATATTAAAAAAATAATTGATATGATTAACAATAATCTTAAATAATTAAAAATTAATATCAATGTATAATTAAAATTTGATTAATATTTTTCAGTTATTATTAATTAATTAATAATAAATAAATAATAATAATTAATATTTATTTATAATTAATAGTTAATAAATAATAATTAATATAAATGAAAGTATAAATAGAAAAAGTCATAAAAAGCTTTTCTTAAGCTACTCCAAATAGATTATTAGAAAGCTAGCTTATAGCTTATCAAACATGTACCAAAAAATTAAGCTTATAAGTTAATTTATTTTGCCAAACAATGATTTAATCATAATTCATATTATGTTGTAGCATTTGTCTTTTTTGATTTTACTTTATAGAGTAGATAGAGCTAGAGATCTCTTCTGAAATGTAACGATAATGGCATCTTCAATGGGTCACATTATATTTTACATCAAATTTCAAAAATAGTGTAAATTTTAGTGTTAATAATAAATCTTTTTAAATGGATAACACTATTTTTCACATCAAAGTTAAAAGTGATATAAAAAGTAGTGTAAATGAATAGTGTTGCACCAAATATAGTGTACTACTATTCATTACATTAAATTTAGTGTGGAAAATAGAGACCCTATTAAAGATGTGAATAGTGTTATTTAAATCAAATTTAGTGACCCCATTGGGGAAGGTCTAAAGATCGTTTAATTTAAATGTTAGTTATATCTAAAAATAAAAGATAATATATTTTAATAGAAAAAATATATTTTATTTATATTTTTAAAGCATCTTTAATTAGGGGTGTGCAAAACTCGAATAATCCGAAATCCGAACCCGAACCGAAAATAAGATCTTTTTTGCAATACCGAATACCCTGAAATCCAAAAATTCGAAACCCGATTTTTGGGGGAATATTTGGGTTCGGGTTGGGTTTGATCTTTGGCCACCCGATCCGTCCGAAAACCCGAAATAATATACATATGTATATATATATATATATATATATTAAATACTAATAAATATATATTTATCTAATTATCTTTAGAAAATCATAAATTATAGTCGGTCGAAATGTTTTTTAATTTTTAAACTTATTTTCGATTTCATCAATCTCTCGCTTGATTGAATTCATCCTCACAATCGATTGAATTTATATATATTTTTTGTATTATAATTATATCCGAACCCGACCGATATTACCCCGAAACCCGACAACCCGAACCCGAAGCAATCCGAAATCCTAAACCTAAAGTTTGGGTCTTGATTTCATACCCGAAATCCGATCGGGTCTTCGATTTCTCCACCTGAACCCGTCCGACCCGCCCGATACACACTCATATCTTTAACAGATCATTTAAAAAGAATTCTAAAAAACCAAAGTCAAAGTCAAACTATTAAAATAAATACATTTATCTCCAATAAATTTCTGGTTTTCAACATTTTTTCAATTTTCACAACCCCATATATATTTATTTTAAAATTCGAATTATTATTCACTATTTTAACTTCACAAAGAATAATTAGAGGGTGTTTGGGAGTGTGTTTTAAATCTGCTTATTGACTTATTGGCTTTTCAAAAAGTCAATAAGTTAAAAAGTTTGTTTGGCAAATGCAAAAGGACTTTTAAAACAGCTTTTTGGTTTGCCTTGGAAACGTGATTTTCAAGAAGTCACACTTTCCTGACTTATTGACTTATTGGTCATTTTACACTTTCCTATCTCAAAAGCTAATCCAAACACTTTTTTAAAAACTCTTTTTCTAAAAGCAATAAGTCAATAAGCACTTTTGTCAACAACACTTTTGGACTAAAAAACACTCCCAAACATCCTCTTAAGAAAAAGGCCGGAAAAAAGAGTGCCGGAATCGGAACGGCGTGAATAGGGATAATGAAGAATAACCCCCGGTCACCGTCGCTACACCAACCGTTTCCTCTTTTTCCAACGCTCGTTGTCACACACACACACACTATACAATATATACATATATATATATATATATATAAAGATTCCTTGCTTGATTTGATAAGTGTTTCTAACAGCAAAGCTTCCTTTCTTTTTCCAATGGCGATTCGTTGTTTGCCATAGCTCATATTCAAACAACAAAAAGGTTTCGATCAATTGAAAACCATCGATTCGAGCTTCAAGTCATCGATTCATGAAATTCGTTGGAAATTTGTTTGAATCGTGGTTCAGAAGCAGCAATTTTTACTCAAAATGGTAAGTAAATTGTAAATATACAGGATTGATTTTGCTGCTGTGATGTTTTCAGATCGAGATTTATGTTTTAGGAGATTTGATTTGATTTGTTGGTGATAATATTAACAGCAAGAGGAACATGAAGATGACGATGATGAGAATCGAGATCATCCAGAGGAGGCGAAAGGCGATGGAGAAGTTTTTGAAGAATGATGTTGCTGATCTTCTCAGAAACGGGTTCGATTCCAATGCATATAGCAGGGTAAACGACTCACATTATATTTTACACCAAATTACCAAATTTCAAAAGTAGTGTAAATTTTAATGTTAATAAATCTTTTCCAACTGGTAACACTATTTTCTACACCAAATCCTAATGTAATTGAAAAACTGATGTAAAAAGTAGTGTAAATGAATAGTCTTACACCAAATATAGTGTAATACTATTCATTACACTAACGCTGTATTCTCTAATCCGAATAAAAAAGAAAAGAAAGGAAATGGATAGAAAAAAAGGGAGATAAAAGAAAGGAAAGGAAAATCATTTTTTCATTTGTGTTCTCAAAAAGGAAGGAAAAAGAAGGAAATGAAAGGAAAGAGAAGGAAAAAGAAGGAAATGAAAGGAAATGAAATATTTTTTCGTGTTCTTGAACAGTAGAGAAAGAAAAGGAAAGCTATCATTTTTACTAATATACCCTTAAAAATATATCTTTTATAAGAAAATATCGGGTAGTTTTGTAATTTTAATAATTTCAGTAATTTTTTTAAAATTTATTTCCTTTCCCTTCCTTCTCTTTCCTCCCACATTTGGGAGGAAAATTTTGAAAGGAAACTTATCATTATTTTCTTTCCGTTTCCTTTTCTTTTTTTCCTAAAAAAGTTTCGAGAACACGAGTTTTTTTTTACTTTCTACCCATTTCCCTCCTTTCCTTTCCTTTACCTCCTAAAAGGAGTTTCGAAAACACAACGTAAATTTAGTGTGGAAAATAGAGACATCATAGTGTCATTTACACCAAATTTAATGTTTAGTGTAAGATTTAGTGACCCCATCTGTCTAAACTTGATTTTCAGATTATTTTTCTGTTTTTTAGACAAGGATTCAATCTTTTGCAAAAAGATTTTTCATAAAGATTTTTTTTAATTAACCACAAGGGTGGTGGCGTGTTGGCAAGAGCTTGGGGGATGTGGTGGAATATCCCATCCACCCCGGGTTCGAGTCCAGGCGTCAGCATTCTGTGGCCAGACGTAGTCTCAGACGGCTGCTTTGTTTGTTTGTTTCCAAATTGCCAAGGATGTAATCTAGGCAAAGCTTAGATGAACCTTATCAAAAAAAAAGTTTTTTTTAATCTAGAAATCAAGTTTTTCACATGTGTGCAAGACATTTTTTATATAGTTCATCCGGTAATTTTCGATATGTTTCCTTACCAACCTAAAATCTAAGAAAAGTACCTCGAAATCAATCAAAACAACCTAAAAAAGTCTCTCAAAATCTACATAAAAACACCAAAAAAGTCCCTCAAAATTGGGGAAAAACTTAAAAATCTTCCAAAATCAACCAAGACACTTTAAAATTCTCTTGAAACGGTATAATTAGACTAAAATCACATCGGACAGCTTTGATCTACCTTAAAGTTGCTCCACTGGACAAAAAAATTGGTTGTTGATAACTTGTGATTTGCCATTTGATGGAAACAGGCCGAAGGGCTATATTTTGAGCAAAAGCGGACATTATGTTACGAATCTGTTGAGCAATTTTGCACGCTCATCTCGAACCATCTTGCAGCCATGAACGACCAGAGGTAAAAAAACATCATTCGTGTGTCGTTAACTATTGTTTTTGCGTAAGTTTCATACGAGCTTTAACCGGAAAGCAAATTTTCGTCATTCATAGTGAATGCCCAGAGGAATGCAGAGAAGCGGTTTCATCTTTGATGTATGCAGCAGCAAGATTGGCTGGTTTGCCGGAACTGCGTGAACTAAGAAATTTATTTTCCGGTAGATATGGGAATTCCCTTGAATCGTTCATCAACAAAGAGGTTGGTTTCTTTTATCGAGCTTGTTAAAAGTTGTTGTAACTTTAATCAAGTAACGACAAAATGTATCAAAACGTAACGAAGTTTGTTTTCAAAAAAAATTATTTAATGTGATATAGTTTCAGATTTCTTCTTCTTTTACCGGTTTTGACCGGTAACTTGCTGATTTTGTAACATTTGACGACTTAGAGCATCTTCAACAGCTTCCCCAAAATGGGGAAAATGGAGAAAATGAGGATTTTGGGCTAAAATTGTGCTCCAACAGCTTCCCCAAAACTATCCCTAAAATGGAGAAAGTTGGAGAGAGAAGATTTTTTTCTCCAAATATGGAGATCACTCCATAAATGATTACCATTTGAAAGGACCAATATGAAACTTTGAAAATAAATATGTAAAGAGATAAATAATATTTTAATAGATAAATGAAATATTTTAATATATAATTAATGTTGGATTCTCTAAAATGGGGAAACTATTGGAAATAAATGTATATTTTTTGGGGGATTTTGGCTTTTAGTTTCCCATTTTGGAGAAATTATGGGGAAACTGTTGAAGATGCTCTTAGATGTCATTTTCTAGTTTATTTTTCATAAAGGGGAATCTATGTCATCAAATTTTAAAAAGATTACCGGTCAAAATTGGTACAAAATAAATTTCAAAACTTTGGTGCAATTTGATGTATTCTTGTTGCATTTCGATGTATTTTTACCCTAAAACGGAAAGCATTAACATCTATTGTCGTTAGTTTGTCAAATTGTTGAAGCCGGATCGTCTCACGAAGGATATGAAGATTCAGATGATGAAAGAGATAGCATTAGAACATGGTATAGAATGGGATCCCGATTCATCTGAACGAAAATTGTACAAGCCAACTTCATCTAAGCATGTAAGATGTTCATTTTGGGTGTGTTTGGTACACAAGACATAATGGGACACGCCATAACTAAAATGCATGATTTTATCCTATCAAAACAGGTTGGCATATTTTTATCCTATCAAAACAGGTTGAATAAAATTCTGGAAGATAAGACAAGATTGATAAATTACTAAACTATCCATGTTAAGTTAAAACTCGAAAACATTGCATAATTCTTTTGGACAGTTTGACCAAGATAGCCAATTATATCAACTAAATTCACTTTTTAGCCTCTTTTCAGAGTCTCTTCCCAAAATAGCCAATATTTACGTAGAAATTTGATTTTAAGAAAAAAAATTAAAAAAAATCCTTAGGCACATGCATAATGATTCCTTATGCAGAAATTTGAACCCTTGCGTGGATTATTTTTTCTTTTAGTTTTCTACTTAAACTTTGGCTATGTTTGGCAAACTAGCTGATAAGTTAGCTGATGAAAAAGTTACGTTTGGCAAAAAGTAGCTTATAAACATTTAAATGACCAAAAAAGACTTATTAAAAACATAGTTGATAAATAATAATTAATATTAACGAGGGCATAATTGAAATATTTACAAAAATCAACTCATAAGCTACTCCAAGTAGCTTTTCAAAAAGCTAGTTTATGGTCATCCAAACATGTACCTCAAAAATAAGCTAGTTTTTTTTTTTGACAAACAATGCCTTTGTCTAAAATGGGGATTCCAATTGAAAAATGGCTAAAAGTTTTCCGGGAACGTGTCGTGTTTTTTGTAGCATTCGTCTCAAAACACGTATGGTGATCAAGATATCGAAACTATGAGAACCCACCATGAAAATGGGCGGAGGATTAACGTTCAAGAAACAATAAACGAAGATAAAGATGATCGAAATCAAGCTGAAAAAAACTTGAAAAACGCCGATATTGAAAAGCAAACGGATTACATGCGTGAACGTCTTTTAAATTACTGGTCAAGGACCACAAGTCTGTTCTCGAGTAGCCGAGAAACCAGCACGAGCACAAGCCCGGAAGAAACTCCTTCGGATGATTCAACCAACCGAAGATCGTTCTTCCCGTTCAGGTTCTTGCCACCTCCTTACGTAAAAACCGACCGCCTGCAGGACACCCATAAGGAAAACCAAAAAGTTTTTAATCATCCTAACATCGAAGCTTTGGACGGCGAAGCAGCGTCACCGCCAAACGTGAAGAGCCGCCGCCGCCGCCGAAGAGGGGGTGCTCTGCCACGGGCAAAGTCACATTCGACCGAATGTTTGCCAAATCCGGTGGCAACGGAGGCACAAAAAGGACATGTGCGGTCGGGTTCGTATCAAGCGGAATCGACCGTGAGTCCCCCAACGGGACATGTGCATCCTAAACTTCCTGATTATGATGATATTATAGCTCGATTTGCAGCCCTTAGAGCAAAATCATAATGTGTAAATGACCTATATGGTGTAAATATTGTATAATATAATAAAATAAATGGGTGTTTTAACTTTTAAGTAATTAATGTAAGTTGTGTTGTATTTTATTGTTTGCGGATTAAATGGGTAAAATAAAAAATAAAAAAAACTGTTGGTATCCATATAGGATAAAATAACTAATATTAGACCATCTTCAACTCGGTCACTAAAAATATTACATTAAATACTAAATTTGGTGTAAATGAAATTATTTACATCTCCAATGGAGTATCTATTTTTCACACTAAATTTACTGTAATGAATAGTATTACACTATATTTGGTTTAACAATATTCATTTACACTACTTTTTACACTATTTTTCACATCACTTTTAAAAAATAGTGTTACCCACTGGAGAAGATTTACTATTAACACTAAAATTTACATTACTTTTGACATTTGATGTAAAATATAGTGTGATCCATTGGAGACGCCCTAAGAACCTTATCTTGCACCAAATCATTCAACAACTACCAAATAACCCAAAAGTTAAAAGAAAGCTGATTGAATGAGTGAAAAGTAGTCTTATTAGGTCGTTTACCAAATATTTGTTCAATAAGTGTTTATTTTATCACATAAGTACGACAAAGCAGAAAATCTTACCCGATAAGTGAAAAAGAATTCTTAAGGATGCTTTTGGCATCGAGATAAGATAGAACAAGAGATGACAGAATACAACCGTTATTCGGCTTTTGTTATGACATAAGTGAACATAACAGAACAAATAAAATGACCAATTTACTTTTAGGGTGCGTTTGGTACGCAGACAGGATATGACAAGACAAGGTGGGACAAAACAGAACATGACATGACATAACAGCTGTTCCACGTTTGGTAAGACAGAACTGGCTAGAACAGAACATATAACATTGACCAATTTACCCTTGCTAAATTTAAAGAATGAATAAAATATGAAATAGAAGGTTTATTTGATGTTTTAGAAGAGAATTAGATTTTATTTTGAGGTTATATTGGTAAAACATAAGTCATTCACACCTTGTTCCAACTTGTTCCATGGGGGTGGGGGTGGAACAGACCTGTTCCAGTTTGTTCCAACTTGTTCCAGTATGTTCCACATAAAGGTCATGCCAAACGTGGGACAGTGGACCATGTTCTGTTATGTCCTGTCTAGTGTAACAAACGCACCCTTAGGGTGCGTTTGATAAAACATAAGTCTGTTCCACCTTGTTCCATAGGGTAGGGGTGGAACAGTCCTGTTTCACTTTATTTCACTCTGTTTCTGTCTGTTCCACATAAAAGTCCTGCCAAACATGAGACAGTGATCCTTGTTCTGTTCTGGCCTGTCCAACGTACCAAACGCACCCTTAATAAGTTGTGTCAAAAAAAAGTATATGCATTAATTAGGTAATTTATTAAATTATAATAAAATAAATATTTCATTAATTGGCGCGAGGGCGCACGCTATGTTTCGTAATTCTCGGAAGTCGGAAGTAGGGTTTCGTCTCACCGGTGAAAATGGACGGCGATAACGGCCAACCACATACATCGCCACCAATTCAACCACCACATACATCGCCACCAATTCAACCACCACCGCCACCGCCACCGCCACCGCCACCGGAGACAATGAATTCATCGGACGACAATCAGAAGGATGAGGAAGATCATGTAATGAGCGAGATTCACCTAGGCTGTCCGCCTAAATTTTCAGGATCTTTCATTTCTCACTTCACCTTCTCAATTCCACCAGGTAAATTAGTTGCTTATAACATTATTTTAACATCTAATGCCTAACGAGATTGTCGGAGGATGATCGAGAAACTAGCGAGTAAATAGCTCCGATAAAAACCTACATAGCTTGAGAGTTTTTTTTTTTAAATTTATATTTCTATCCAAACTGTCAGGTATCAGTATCACGAAATCAACTCCGGATAATCTCAATTTTCCAGTCACAATTTAAATTTAGAGAAGCGCAGCCACTCCAACGAGTGTTGGAAGCACGAGTACACTTTATTCGGTCAGCTATACAGGACACTATATATGACAGTTTGGTAGTGACATAATGATATATAAATTAACTTATTCGGTAAGTATTAGTAAGTGGCTGCTTACCAAAATTTTCATTAGGTACTGTATGGATAAATCTGTCTGTCTGGTTAAATTTAGCTGTCTGGATAAATCGTGACTGATTTACCACTGAGTATGAATTATAAGCTGTTTTATATATTCTGTTTATTTTTTAAACCAAATTATATTTCTAAAACACAAAATTATTTAAACATCAAAATATAAATTCATAAATTCATTGATATAATCCAAAAATCAAAACATAAATCATAAAGCATGAATAGGAGAAAACACACTATTGATTTGGTTGTAGCAACAATCAACAAAGCATGAATAGGAGAAAACACATAAATCACACTACAACCAAAACCCATGATTTTCTGACGTAATAAAAATCAGCAGCAACAATGAACAAAATCAGCAACAAAGCATGAACAAAATGAAGAATGAAAAAAATCAGCAGCAGCAATGAACAAAATCAGCAGCAAATCAACAGAATTCATGGAGAAAATCAGCAGCAATCATGGAGAAAATCAGCAGCAACATTGACAAGCATGGAGAAAACGAAGCATGAACAAAATCAAGTGGACAAAACGAAGCATACAGAAAACGAACCTGGAGGCAAAAACGAGTGGAGAAAGGGAAAAATGAAGAAAAAAGGGAAGAAAACATACCTGTCGCCGTCGATGGAGATACCACGTCGGAAAAGAGAGTCGCCGGAGAAGAGAGCTGGCCGGAGAAGAGACCTCGATGGAGAGAGGCGCTGGAGTGGGAGAGAGAGGTGGAGGCGATAGAGAGATAGAGAGAGGCACTGTTGTAGGGTTTACCAAAAAAATTAATTTGGCCGTTCTTTTTCTGCAAGGGTAAAATTGTGAAGTTTTTCATCTTAATGGGGACAACACCCCTAAACCCACTGTGCGAATAAGCCAAAGGCTGTGCCATTAAGTTGTAAGTAAACACCCAAAAATGTCAGCACGAATAAGCAAGATTCCTCATTAAGCCCAATAAGTCACAAGTAAACACACCCTAAGTTTATAAGGAAGAGCCAAGTTTTTTCCAAACTTGCCACTCCCAGATAAAAAGTACACCCATTCCAACTAGAAAAAAACCCTCTCAAACAAAAATCTTTCCAATCAATACAGACAGATTAATCCACTCGGAAAACTGTATCCATACATGACTTAATGGAAAATCAACCAAACAACCCCTCAGAGGCTTTTGAAGGGAACTCAGAACATTCATAAAATCTATAGAGGTGGTCCTTGGACCCTGCAAGGGGGCACGACCCATTGACCCTGCCATAATGTGCCATTCAGCGATCCTGGGTTCTAGTTAGATTACATGAGTGTGCAATCCACACCTCCTAGCTCATGATATAGCTTAATTAACAATCCCATATACTCTTGGGAATCCAGTTACATAAAATGGACAAATGATTTCACTGAAATCATCAATAGGGATTGTCTTACAAATTAAGCTGTAAAATAAGAATTGAAATCGAGAATCTTAATTTGAAGTCGCAAAGACTTTGATAAAACAAGGTGAGGAACAAGATCTTGTTCCCAATTTTAAGATCAACAATTTCGAAATGTTTATTTTTTGACTGGGAAAATTTATATGCTGATAATGGAATTGTAGATGTTGAGTACATTGGAAGCAAATATCAATATGAAGTCGTAGGCGATTCAAAGAAGCACCAAGAAGTTAGCGTGGATGATGACGGCGATCTTGCTTTACCTAGACGAAAAAGTGAGTTCTGATTAGTTTAATGTCTTTTATAGTATTTTTATTGGTTAACTTTACTGTTAAATCGAATAAACTGAAAGTATGTATGCAGATCTTGCCTCTACCCACAAAGATAGAGAGGTGGTTTACGTAAAGACGAACCCTTGTAAAACAAAAATACAAGAACATTTCCCATCCAAAAGTGCTAAATATAGCATTAGTGCTAAATATAGCACAAGTGCTATATTGCAACTCTTTTGTATATTTGATATATATTTAATAGTAATTTGTAAAGAAATCATATTGTTTTTCAGAAAATTCAAAGGACAAGTTTGTTGTGGATATCCAGCATAATGTAACATCATCAATTCCAAAGGTTGGTTTGCAGGTAATGGTTATATCCAATATATTCATGAATTTTTCATCCTGAATATATAAGGGTAATTTTACACGACTAAAGCATGAAATAGTTGGTTCTCTGGTTCTCTAAATTTTTGTGGTTCTCTTTTGAACTTTCTGCTAGAGGGAACCACACACATCTTTCCTGCTTTTATTTTGGTGAGGGTAATATAGTTTTTCGTATGAGAGACGGATACCCAAAAAACATATATAATTTGCTTTTATTTTCATCACGAGTATCATTCATTTTCATGATGAATAATTTTCATCATGAATATCTATCACGGTATTAAGCATGAATAGTTGGTTTCCATGTTTTCAAAATATCTACGATTCTCCTTTGAGCCTTCTTCGTTACCTCTATTGTTTTACTTTGGTGAGGGTAATATAGTTTTTCGTTATCAGGTTTGGAGAGCCGAACTGGTACTTGCAGATTTTGTTTTGCATAAGATGTTTACTTCATCTGAGTTTGATGGGATTGTGGCAGTAGAACTTGGTGCTGGTACAGGTAATCTTGATGCATATTTGGGTGTTTTTGGTTCTTTTGTGAGTGACCTGCTAATTTAAAAGAATTTTTTTGGGGTAACTGTGGGTTTTAGACACTGTTCTAAAAGGCTCGCCACGACTGCCGTCATGGCGCGCCGTGGCTTAAGGTTTGTGTGTCACGCCACGTTATGCCTGTGGCACGCCATGGCCAAACGTGCGGTCTTTTTTAACGCAATACTTGATTTTTCTTTACGTTTTTAATGTCTTATTTGCTAGTTTTTAATATATAACCTAATTTAACTTGGTTATTGTCATTGACTCATCGATTAATAGTACAAAACATATGTTTTTATATATAATAGTATATATGATATAGAGATTTGCCGCCATAAGTCACGCCTTGATAAACGCCATGGCACGCCAAGCCTTACGCCATTTAGAACCTTGGTTTCAGGGTGCGGGGAGGGGGACCACAAATGACCATGGCCATAAGGGTGGATTCGCGCATGGGGACGATGAGATTTCCACTACATCCCCATGAGCCTTAAACCCAAGTGGTTTATATAAAAAGAATTCACAGTCTCATAAAAAAGTTCACTTGGGCTGCGAGCTTCGACATAGATCAGGCCCTTTTACTTCAGCTAGATGACGGAACATCGGGTTGGTTTTTTTTACAATGTATCTGGTCTAAACTCCAACTACAATAGGATTTGAACTTTTTATATTGCTTTAGGGCCATAAAGGACTAGCAACTAAGAGACTTTGGTTTACTAACGTGCCGTTTACCTAAACACTTATCCCTTAAATCGTTTTAACATCTGGCCTTCGGTTTTCAGTTTTTTCTGCATTTGTTTGAATCTGAGACATCAGTGCTTACATTACATGACAGGATTTCGTTGTATCTTTACCAGGCTTGGTTGGTATGCTACTGGCACGGGTTGCTAAAACAGTCTTTCTGACAGGTAATCATGCACACACAAATATATGTGTGTATGTATATGTGTGTATATATAGCCATATAGGGTTGGGTTCCGGTGAGAAGGGAAGTTATGGTGAGAAGCGTAAGAAGGGATCTGGACCCTTGGATCAATTCTAATTGAGATCAGCACTAATAAGATCCACCGAGATGCACTGAATCAATTCCCTTGAGAAGCACAATTCATGGGTAGCGGTGAGATTAAAAGTGATCAAGGGTTTAGATCCCTTCTTACGCTTCTTACCTTAACTCTTTTTCTCACCTTCACTCTTTTCCTCACACGATTCTTCATCTGGGATGCTTGATTATGACCTTAACGATGTGTCTGGTACGCAGACAGGACATTACATAACAAAAACTGGTTCCACGTTTGGTGCGACAATTATACTAGGGTAGGCAAGGACTGATTGGGACAAAAATGCAACTTTTTGTCCAACCAAAATGGGTGGAACAAATATTTTGAAGATGAGACAATAGGTAAATTACTAAATTAGCCATGTCAAATTGAAACCTTAAAACCTTCAGCAATTCTTTGATTTGCCTACCTCACTCTCGCCAGTCCTGTTTGTGTACCAAATTGCAAATTATTTGATATGTTGTTCCTCTCGTTTTTGTATTAATGTTTCTATTTTTGTTTGATAGATCATGGTGTCGAGATACTTGAAAACTGTGCTACGACTCTTCATCTCAATTCTGCAATGCTACCTTCTAAAACTTCGGTTTATGTACGTGAACTCGATTGGAAGGCTTCATGGCCCCCTACACAACACAATTCTGCACCTTGTCACAGGTGATAACAGTGCCATTTTTACTTGCTCACAACCACCTATTTTTGCTAACCATAGGGTTATTAACAAGCCGAGCCGAGGTGCAGTTTATTCGGCTCGAAAGATTATTACCAGGCTCGAGCTCGATACTCGTTTACGGGTTCAAACTCGAGATCGGTTAACTTGCTTATTGGCTCGACCTCTATAATTTTTATACTTTGATTATATGATGTAGAGTAAATTACATTTTTCGTCCCTGTGGTTTGTTGATAGTTTCGATTTTCGTCCCCATGGTATAATAATTGCAATTTACATTTGCTATTTTCGTCCGTTGACTAATTCTTACATTTTAAGTATAAGGGACTTAAACAGTAAATAATTGTAAACGATGAAGACCAAAACAACAATAAGTTATAAATCATAAGGATGAAAATAGTAATGAGTTACAAACCATAAGAACGAAAACCATAATTTCTAAACCACAATGATGAAAATCTCAATTTTTAACAAACCACAGGGACGAAAAACGTAATTTACTCAATGATTTATGAACATGTTTGGCTCGAAAAACTGTACGCTTGAATGACTCGGCTCGACTCGAAAAATTTAATCAAAGCTTTCGAACGAGTCGAGTTAAACATTGGTGTTATGGAGCTTGAGTCGTTAAGTTAAACGAGTATTAGTGTGTGTTCGAGATTGACTCGAATTAAAAGCTCGACCCGTTAACACCCTGAGCTAACTTGGACTCCACCTGCTTCTGTAATGTAGTTATGCTTGGAATGCATCAGAATTTGAAGAACTTGAGAGGGCGTCTTTGCTGGTAGCTGCTGATGTAATTTACAGCGATGATCTCACGGATGCATTATTCAGTACTTTAGAGAGATTGATGTCGCACGGTTTGAAGAAGGTACCGGTTAAAAACATATACCGATTGGGGTTGGGTTCCGGTGAGAAGTTGAGGTTAACGTGAGAAGTGGTTATCAGCCGTTGGATGAGAAATGGACACACATTAGGATGAGATGCACCGAAATAAAATGCACCGAGATAAAATGCACCATATCAATTCCCTTCTAAGGCGAAATTCATGGGAGGGCATTTTGATTAAAAGTGATCAACGGTTCAGATCCACTTCTCACGCTTCTCACGTTAACCTCAACTTCTCACACGATCCTTCGCCTACTGATTGGCCCTCGGGCGTGTAGCTCAGTTGGCAGAGGGGTGGAGCAACTTTGCTCAAACACACAACATGTTCACGTTCGAAACCTGCGTGTCACATGCTTGAATTAAACCCCTCCGCGAACCTCAGCCGCTGAGTTACTCTGGAATGGCTCCTCACATGTGGTTCCTAAAGGGCGGGTTCCATGTGGGGGGCCGGTCAGGGTCCGGTAATCAACCTATTGCTCTAAAAAGATAATTTTATTGCATAAGGGCAAAATGCACAAAATTACAACAAAGTTTGCTTTAGTTCCTATTTAGCGTAACAAATATATATTTTTCCTCAATCGGTGTAACAAAGTTTCTAATTTAATTTTGACCCATTTTGACTGATAAACTACTGACCTTGTAACATTCGATGATATGGATACCCGATAATGAAATGATTAGGGAAGGGTTATGGTTAAGTGGACGATATAAACTTGGTATCCACTTTATCAAATGTTACAAAGATCAGCATGTTAGAAAATTCTGAAACTTTATTACATTAAATCGGAAAATTTGAAAAAACGTTTATCAGTCAACACTTTCACTTAACTCACCGGGTAAGATTTTAGTCCATTAAAACGGTATCATATGCAACATTTTTATCCGGTAAACACTTACAGGTTAAGAGTCGTCACTATCATTTACCGGATAAGATTCTCGGTCCCGGTCATCGATCTTACCGGGTAAGATTTTAGTCCATTAAAATGGTATCATATGCAACATTGTTATTTGGTAGGCGCTTACAGGTTAAGAGTCCTCACTTACCGGGTAAGATTCTCGGTCCTTGTCATCGCTCTTACCGGATAAGATTTCTAATAATTGTCATGTTTATAGGATAAGGTAAAGTGACCCTGTAAGCACTTACCAGGTAAGCATTTAGGAGACGACCCCTAATGTAAGCACTAACCGGGTAAGCATTTAGGAGACGGCCCCTAAGATAAACTTCGTTGCATTCTGGGGTTTTGACGTTGCTTTTGTTTAGGGCAGTCTATAATGTATTTCTCTTATTTCAGGTGCTATATTTGGCCCTTGAAAAGCGTTACAACTTCAGTCTTGACGATCTCGACGTTGTTGCAAATGGGTATTCGTGTTTTCGAAGTTATGTGAGGGAGGAGAGCGGTAAGTTCTTTTTCTTGTTGAAACGATCCACTATCATCTTTTACCGCTGTCATTTACTGATGGTTTTTGACGATAATAGGCAATGCAGAACACGAAGAGCTTCAAAATCGATCTTTATGTGCCTTTGTTGGCACCTGCATTGATCTTACCGAGATCCCTCAGTATGCAAATAATTACGACCGAGGGCAGGATGTAGAGCTCTGGCAAATCAAGTATGCAAAAGAAGTAGACAACCTACAATTTGAAGGCTGAAACATACACTAAGGGTCGTTTACCAAACGCTTACTCAGGTAAGCACTCTCCAAGTCACATTACCTTACCGGATCAATATGACGAGGACCAAAAATCTTTCCCGATAAGAATTAAGGCAAGGACCAAGAGTCTTACCTGATAAGTGATGGTGAAAACTCTTACCACGGTTAGCGCTTACCGGAAAAAATTGTTGCATATGATACCGTTTTGGTGGACTAAAATCTTACCCGGTAAGTGAATTATAGTGTTGAATTTACCGGTAAGCGCTTACCCGGGTAAACGGCCCCTAATACCAACCGATGTTCTAACGTGGATCAAGGCTCATCTTTGACATCGCGTTAAGTTCGTAGCACACCGTGGCCCAATGCTTGTTTTTTTTGTAAGGCGTTATTTGATTTGAGTTTTTTATTTTTTAAATATTATCCTAATTTAACTGTTCAATATATTGACTAATTGATAAAACATTATAAAGCATGTGCGTGTATATAAAGCCATGATCATAATGAACTTTATCATCTTCCGTAAATATATCTCAATCATAATTAATCAATCATGGTAATTATTCATAAATTTTTTATTGTTTTCTAATGCAAGCGTTGATTATGGTTTATATAGTTTGTATATGATTGACTATAGTAAAATGAACGTGTTCTCCTTTTAAGAGGTTCAAGTAAGAATGACAAAGGCGTAGAAATAAATGATTTATATGCATGTCATAAGTAAAAGGAATTGTGCGTGCGCACTTCACACATGCATCGATAAATGAATTCTTTTCCACGTTTATAAATGATTCACATATGAATTATTTATTCATGTGGGGTCATCTTGTAAGAGTTTTTCTCTCACATACCCGGTAAGTCTCTTAGGAGTCGTTTACCAAACACTTATCGGGTAAGTACTTGATATAAAGAGTCACCATCCTCACGTTCACGTACCTCATCGGATAACATTCTCGGCCAAAAGATTGGAATGTTGGTAAGGCTCTGTTTTTTTTAAATGTCTTAAAACCTCTTATATCATTTTCGGTCATACCTATGGTCTTTAAGACCGTTTGATTTTTTTTATAAAGAAAGAGCTTAAAAGCTCTGGAGTTCTCTTATTTCACAAGAGGGAGATATTTGTCTTAAAAGCTCTGGAGCCCTAACCTTCTCTTAAAACCTCCATCGCTTCCATCTGCCTGCATCGCCTCCTGCAGATCGAGTTTGCTATTGAAATCGTTTGTGACCTTCTCATCCACCTCCATCGCCTCCTCCAAATCGAGTTTGCCATTGAAATCGAGGTAGCTTTTTCAGTTCAGATCGTCGATATATTAGGTTTTGTTTGCTTTTTCAGTCCAGATCTTGATTGACCTCTTCTTCAACCCATCACCATGTTTCCCCGCTGACCACCGAAAAACCCACGTTTCTCACCCCACCACCATGTTTTTTTATATGGATACGGTGATTCAAGCAAAACCCAATTATACACAAACCCCAAAAGTGATGATTGCAGGTCACGATGGCACACTGTGTTCGTGACCTGCAACTTGGTATCGATTGGGGGAAGAAGGGGGTTGGTATCAGTGGTGTGTTTGTGGGTCACGATGGTGGTGGGGAGGTGCTGTCGTGAAAAAAGGTAGAGGTGAAGTCGGCCAAAATGGGGCAGTGTGGTGGTGGAGGAGATTTTGCGTTCTGTGGTGAAGGAGATCGGCCAAGAGGGAAGTGTGGTGGTGGAGATGGTTCTCGATATCGGCGGGGCTTCTTCAGAGTTATTTGGGACCATCGTAAAAACAAATAAATGTTTGCACTTTTCGACATATTTTGTTCTTAAATTTCGTAAAGTCGGTTTTGGTCCTTTACATGTCAAATTCTAACCATTTTGATCCCTCGTCTAAACAATCATTAACTTTCAAATTCAGATTTTAGATGTTACAAAAACAAACAGTCTTATGATTCAGATTTCAGACTTCAACACCACCTCTTATAAAACAGAAGTGAAATAAGACTTCAGACTTCTTAAAAAACAAACAACACCTAAATGTCTTTTACCCAATAAGCATTTATCGGGTTAGAATCTTCTTTCTCACTTAGCGGGTAAGATTCTAGGTCATTGTTATGCTTCTTACCGGGTAAGATTCTCGATCATTGCGATGCTCACCCTGTAAGGTAAGTGACACCCAGTAAGCGCTTATCCGAGTTCGGTAAACGGCCATCAAACCTTGTTATGTCTATTCTCGATAATGTTTGTTCAATAAGGGTGCATTTGGTACGCAGACTGGATGGGACGGGACATGACAAAAAAATAGTCTCATGTTTGGTATGCCATGGGACAAAAATCAGATGTGACAACATGGGACAAAAACAAGTTTTCATGGGACAAAACTTAAGATTTTTTGTTCCACCAAAATAGGTGGAACAATATGGGACTAAAACATAAGATTACTAAAATACTCATTTTTTCCAACGTAACCTAGATTAAAATTATCTCCTCCAGTCCAGTCCCGTCCCATCTGGTCCCGTCCCGTCCCATCCAGTCCCGTCTCGTCCCATCCCGTCTGCGTACCAAACGCTACCTAAGGTATGTAATAATCGTAATATAGGTCAACGCTTACACTGTAAGCATTAGGTAAACAACCGGAGTGAATAAACCATTTGCAGTCCCATTTGAAAACAAAATAAAGAACCATGGCCAAATTATTTGGACTTCGCTGAACCTACACCAACAACATTCCACTTTTTGGCTACTAACTTACGACGTCGTATTCCAACAATCAGCATTGATACCCCCATCAGCCAACATTACCTGCTTCTTTCTTCCATCTTACACCACCAGCCACCACATGGGGTGTTCGGAATCAAAGATCAACAACGTCGAAATTGTAAATCAATGCAAGCAAAGAAAAGCATTTATGAAACAATCAATCTCCGCCCGCAACGCCTTTGCCGCCGCCCATTTTGCCTACGCCGCCGCCCTCAAAAACACCGGTGCCGCCCTCAGTGATTACGCCCAAGGGGTCGGGGAGCTCCGGTTCCTGGACCATCTTCACTCTACCTCCGCCACATCCACCACCACCAACCACCCTCCACCGCCGCAACATCTCCCATATGATTCCCACTTCAAACCTCATTCAAACTTGATTGCGGACGAAGTTGACAAGGATGATGAGGTCAAAGATCATGGCATAAAACATTGGAGTAGATATAAAGGCTCCGTTAGAGGTAGGGGCAGAAGTGGTATTATGAAAAAAAATTGCAAAAATAAATTAAACTTGACGACAATTTCTTGGCTCAAGGCTTATGTCTGTCTCATGTCACATTAAGCCTGTGGCCATGACTTAATGCACAATTTTTATAACGTGATATTTGATTTTTCTTTATGTTTTTAATGTCTTATTTGCTAGTTTTAATATATAGCTTAATTAACTTGTTTATTATCATTCATTCACTTAGCAATAGTATAAAAGATATGTTTTTTAAATATATGATATAGAGATTTACCGCCATACCGCCATAAGTCACGCCTTGAAAACGTCGTGGCTCCTAATGCTTGAGGCTTGGTCTCGCTGCTATACCACGCTTCACGTCATTTAGAACCTTTTTACAAACCAAATCGTTTTTGTTTTTGAAAAATGGGAATTTAATTTTAAATATAACAAACTTTTCAACAGGTATTATGAAAGGAGCGATGCAAAACAAGAAACTAGCTCCTCCACGGTCTGCACCATGGCCTCCACCACCACCGCCGCCGCCACCGCCACCTCCACTGGAAAACGATAAAATATCATCGTGGGACTTCTTTTCTACATTAATGAAGGACATGCCTGGGCCTAGCTTGGCTGAAGATGATGATAAGGGTAGCAGAAATGAAACACCGAAGATTTCGAGGAAAATATTGGAGAATCAAAGGGAACATGACAGTGGTGGAGAGATCAGAACCGCCAGTGAAATGGTGGAGGAGAGCGGGGAAGAGCCGCCACCATCAGCCATGAAAGGAGGTGTGCAGAATGTGAAGGTGTTGCAGGTATTCAAAGAGCTTGATGATTGTTTTATGAAAGCTTCAAAGAGTGCCCATGAGGTTTCAAAGATTCTTGAAGCCAATAGTTTCCACTTCCACTCTAATTTTGCAGATAATCGAGGTATATAAGAATTGTTTAATCTTTTTATTTTTATTTTTTTGGGGTAATCGTGGGTTTTCGGACCAGTTTACGCACACCGACTAACCACGAATGGCCCAGAGTCATATCAGGTGAACCTCCATTACGCATTACCTGAAATTTCAGCAATGCCTTCCTAAATGACCATCCATCATCATTATATGGTTAATGTTACGGGGCTGTTTGCTTACCTCTTAATAGTTCCATTAAGAGGCAACCTCTGAATCGTTCAGAGGTGAATCTTGTTTGGCAAAAAAAAGTTTGCCTCTTAATGATTTAGCATCTTGGGTCACCCTTAACCATTCAGCACCCTGATTTCATTCTAAACAAATACCTAACAACCATATTTCATTTTGCACTATATCACAAAAGCCTCTTACCCATTATGACCTCTTAATCATTCTGCACTAAACCATTCATTTTGCACTATATCACAAAAGCCTCTTACCTGAACAACAGTTTTTTGCAAGGCCAATATGTCAAGTTTCTACTATAACAACAGTGTTCAGATCATCTTTTCTTCGAATCTTTGAAACTTGATTTTTCTTTTGATGATAATTATGACTAGAAGGCTTGGTTTATGTCCCCCTGGTATCATTTTTGTTATATTTAATAAAAATAAGCGTGGGGATGAGCCGCCTAGCTTCACTAGTCCTAAACCCGTTCAAATAGTTTATTTTGATTTTAATTTGCTTATGTAAGGGACATTTTTTTGGCTTTTCACTATGGGCATCTGAAACCTTAGGACCGGCCCTGGTCATTACGTGGAATAAGTGGCTTAAAGGACCAGCAATTGCTGATGATTCGAAGGATGACTTAACTTCTATCGAGAATGATCAAACTTATGCTACAATACTCGACAAGATGTTAGCATGGGAGAAGAAGCTATATGATGAAGTGAAGGTATTTCAATCGGACATTTCTATAAGGTCATTCTTTTCTTGTAAACCTTTGTGAAAATACACGTATACCCCGACAATACATCCTCTACCGTTCAATCCATTGTCGTGCCTAGTGTCACATACCTAAATTTTCCATGGTCAATATGTGTGTTTTCTTAGGGGTTGTTTACCACCTGCTAACCGTCTCTTACTGGGTAAGAGGTGCTTACCCGTTCAGAAGAGATGTTTACCAACACACTCGAACCCACAAATATGCTGATCTAGATGCTGACCCGGTAAGGAAGGAATTGCTTTATGACTCGGTCGGTGCATCAGTAAGCGCTTACCCAAACACTTGCTGAACAACCATTTTCAGTCTAGCTTACCAGGGTTGAACCTCTTACCCAGATAACACTCTTTCTCGATTAGCATTTACCAGATTTATGTTGGTAAACCGCCCTTCAGTGTCGACATTGTTCGAATTGAGCCAAGTATGGCTTGAGCATGAACTCTAGACACCCCTAGAACACTGCCTTAATTGTTGGTCTTTTTGAGGGCATTTGGTTTGCGGGATTTGGTAGGATTTAGAATCGAATTCCATTTCAATGGCTCGTTTGGTTTGAAGGAATGCCTAGAATTGGAATCCCTGTATTTCAATGAAATCCCACAACCGAGAGATTTGGGAAATCTCACGAGGGTAGTTGGTATTTCATGGGATTTGTTTGTAAAAACGCTTTAAAATATATTAAAAACATTTGTTTTCTAATAATCAATTAATAAAAGGTAAGAGTAAACTGCAATTTTGGTCCCTGTGGCATGTTGTTTTTCTCGCCTTTGGTCCCTAGAAAATTTTTATTGCAAGAAAAACCCTGTGGTATGCAAAAGTGCTCGGTTTTGATCCCTCGGGACTAACACCGTTAGGTCGCCTCTGTTAAAGCCCCTCATGTGACTTGCACATGAGGGCATTTTAGTCCTTTTACTTTATTTCATTTGTTTTTTCACTAAAGACAAAAAACCACAGGTTCCAAAGATGCAAAACCGAGCACTTTTATAAAATTTGTTGTATAAATTATCTATAAAGTATTAAATTCAATTCCATTCCAAATCCTACAAACCAAATATTTCAAACACTTGTAATTCCAAATCATTCAAAAACATTCCTTCAATTCAAACGCAGCTTAATTGCTCTTGATCATATGATTCAATTTGCTGAATCTTAGCTTCCTGCTGATGCTTAACAGGCTTGTGAAGATATGAAATATGAATACCAGAAAAAGATTGATTCACTGAATAAACTTAGAAAACTAGGCGCTAGTAGCGACTCGTTGGAGCGAATCAAATCAACAGTTAGTCATATGCACACAAGATGCATTGTGAACATGCAATCCACGGTTTCAACCGTTTCAGAAATCAATCGCCTTCGTGATGAGCAATTGTACCCGAAACTTGTTCAACTTGTTGAAGAGTAAGTTTAGATGCAAAAAAACAAACGTCCAGAGAATCGTTTGAAGACAATGTTTAACAAATCGATCGAAACTTGTTGCAGGATGGGGATAATGTGGGAAAACATGCAAAAACAACACGAAAACCAATCTGAGATCGTGCAAGCATTAAGAGCGATCAACATCTCGCAATCGCCGAAGGAAACAAGCGAGAACAATTTGAACAACACACGGAAACTCCGTGTTCATGTCGAGATGTGGCATTCTGAGTTCAAAAAACTCATGCTACATCAGAACGAATTCATCAAATCTCTCAACGATTGGCTAAAACTCAACTTAAGAGACAAAATTTCATCTCAAAACCCTAAAATTCAATCATTGTTACGTACCTGGCAAGATCAATTAGAGAAGCTTCCAGAAAAAGAGGCAAAAACCGCCATCAACACTTTTGCAGCTATAATTGATGCCATTGTTGAGGATCAATCAGACGAGATAAAGATGAAGGAGAAATGTGAGGAAACTCGAAGGAAGCTAGCCAGGAAATCGCGAAAGTTTGAGGAGTGGTGCGATAAAAAGATCGCGAAGAGAACTCCGACAGAAGAGATGGTGGAGGATGATGAGGTGGTTGCGAATCAACAGATGGTGGTGGAGGCGTTGAACCGGCGGTTGGAGGAGGAAGAGGATGAATATTGGCGGCGATATTTTGAGGTGAAGGAGAAGTCGTTGATGAATCTGAAGACCGGTTTACCGGAGGTTTTTACGGCGATGTCGAAGTTTTCTCGTGCTTGTTCACATATGTACGGAACGTTGCAAGTAAACGGAAAACTATAATGTGCAAAATTTTATAACAATAATTATTTTATCGAGAAAGGTTCAAACGAGAACGCTATATATTTATGAGAAAACGAGAACGGTCGCCCATATACAAAATTACATGTGATTTTACACTACCTGGATTTTGTACGTGATTTGTACAAAATCACATATGATTTTACACTACCTGAATTTTGTACAAAATCACATGTGATTCACGTCCAGATTTCCAGGTAGTGTAAAATCACATGTGATTTTGTACATGGACGGCCGATCTCGTATTCTCTTAAATAGTTAGCGTTCTCGTTTGAACTCGCCTCTTATTTTATTAATACTCAATTTTTATAATAAAAATGAAAATGATAGGAAATAAAAATGGGAATGAATTTTCATTTCCCCAATTTAAACATGAATGAAAATTTGGGCTTTTTAGGGAATGAACCCAATGTATTATATAAAATCAAACAGTTTAATACCACTTACCAAAAATTTAAAAGTGTACTGGAAAAAAATAAATTAGAGCATATTATATTAATATAACTTGTGTTAAAATCTTTAAAATATAAAAGAGTGAATTACACCGATGGTCCATGTGGTATTGTGGTTTGCCCAAATTTTGGATTTGGTCCCTAAAGTAAGCTAACTACGGTGATGGTCCCTAACTATTTAAATAGCTTTCAGGTCCTTCTATATTTAACGCCGTTAGTTGACTGTTCTTTTCATCCTTTAATAAAACAATATATTTAAACTAATAAAAAAAATCAACGTGATATGAATATATGAGTATTCAAATGTGTTCTTCTTCTTCTTCTTCAATTCTTCATATTTTTTTCTCTCCAATTCTGCAACTCAACAATAGTGGCTCACTCTAAACCTAAATCAAAACACCTTCTCATCAAAGCCAAACCCACTGCAATTCAGTTTATGATGTACAAGATTGGCTAGGGTGTGATCGACTTAGCAAGGCTATTGATTGGCTCATGAAGGGCGTTTAACTCCGGCTACTACTCCTGCTAGTAGCCACAACTGTTTTAATCTCAAATCTCTCAGATTCGTCAAAAAAGATCACAACTTTATTTCTTCAAAACCCCAATTTGAATATTGGGTTAGGGTTGAAGGAGATGGAAGATCTGAGATGATCTACTATCGGCTTCTTCTCTTGCATAATCATCATCACCATCACCATTGACTTTTTCTCCTGCATAAATCCTTTGCCTTTTATTTTGAGTTGTTGGAAAGTGAGAGGTGGGTTTTGGGTTCTCTTTCTTCCTCTCTCCAATAATCACACCAAGAAAAGTGTATAAAGACTTTTGTATTCCAGATGACTTCCATGGGAACATGTCTGAAACAAAAACAAAATAGATCGACTTCCATGGGAACCCAGGTCTGCAACGAAAACGAAATAGATCGACTTCCATGGGAACAGATTTGCAACGAAAATGGAATAGATCGACTTCCATGGGAACATATTTGAAACGAAAAAAGAATATATCTACTTCCATGGGAACGTTCGGTGGTGCAGGTGTCCTCATACCACATCAAATTAAATGGTGTTCTCCTCCTACCGTCAATCTGTGTTTGGGTGCTGGAGTTCTAAGCGGAGGAGAAAGCTCATCGGAGAGGTGAAGAAGGCGTGGGGAAGAGGGTGAGTTGCAGAGAGAGGGAAAGATAATGCCTTAGAGTAAATTACATTCTTAGTCCAAGAAAATTACATCAGAGAGGGTGAGTTGTAGGGGAGGTTTGCAGGTTTTGAGGAAGAAATGTTCGATTGTGGTTTTAGGGTGAGTAACCATTGTTGAGTTGCATAGAAAAAAATACGAAGAATCGAGGAAGAAGAAGAAGAACACGTTTGAATAATCATATTATTAGGTTAAATATATTGTTTTATTAAAAGATTGATTTACCCTTCATTTATTTAACTTGATGGATGAAAAGAACAGTTAACTAACAACGTTAAATATAGAAGGACCATGGGTGAAAGCTATTTAAATAGTTGGAGACCACCACCGTAGTTAGCTTACTTTAGGGACCAAATCCATAATTTGGGCAAACCACAGGGACCACCGGTGTAATTCACTCAATATAAAATCTATTGGAGATGAATGTAATTCGTTTTAGAGATTTTCCATTTTGATTTTCTATTTTAGAAAAATTATAGAAAATCTGTTGGAGATGCTTTTAGAAAATCTTTTGATTTTCTATTTTAAAAAATATATATAAAAACCTGTTGAAGATGAATATAACTTTTTTAGATATTTTAACTTTTATTTAAAATTAAACTACAATTTTCGGTTTTGAAGTTGTAAATTTCATTCTATGATTTATAAAGTCAAAAAATATTTTCAATAGATGTAGTAACAGAAGCTAGGGGTGAGCAAACGGTCGGATCGTTCGGATCGGGGTCCAAACCCCGCTACCCGGCCGGATTTCGAGGTGGACTGAGACTACCCGAAACCCGCCCAATGAATCAATCAGATATCGGGTTTGGGGCCGGGTTCGGGTTGGGCCTCACTTCCAGCCCACCTTTTCACTTGTTTTCGGCCCAGTTTTCAGCCCTATTTTCGGCCCAGTTTTTACCTGTTTCCGGCCCAATAATTCAAAGTTCAAAACATCACATGTGAAGCTAAAGGAAATATATTCATACGGATGGTCCATTTACATCAGATTATCAAAACCATATCAACACTAGACAATAGACATCCCTTATGAAGTTTAAATATATATACATATTGTTAGACAACCTAGGGGGGGTAAGGTTGTATTTAAATCTTTTACTTTCAAAAATTCTTTTATAAATAAATACAGTACTGAAACAGTATAAATAAATCAGAGTATACAAATAATAAATATACAACAATTATATAAACAGATATAATTAAAATGCACAGCGGAATAAATAAAGAGATAAAGGTTAGAGATACTTGACACGGATATTTACTGATTTACCACCAACTGTGATAAACCAGCAGCCGAGACACTTCCCGACACGATCCAATAAATATATTCTTTACGGTAGAATACAAACCAAATACAGAGCAAAGTAAACGGTTCTCTAAGCCTCAGCTTATTGAGATGTACAGGATCACACACCCGTTATTCAAATACTTACAAGAGGAGTATAACTCACAATGGGTAATCACTCTTGTATAATATCTCACACTTGGATATTTTATAAAAAAAAGATTTATAAAATATATATATTAAAAATGAGAGAGATCAGATGAGCAGTGATGGTGTTGGTTGAATCTGTATTGTCTTTTTTTTTCTTCTCCACCATCGCATGCATTTATATAGCAGCTCTTCCAACGGATACATGAGGCGCGGTATACCGCCAAATGCACGCGGTATACCGTGCAGTAAAAAGTACACTGTCAGAAGAGAAAGTCAACCCTGCAAAACAAACGTAAACTTGTACCCGCGGTATACCGGCTAAACATCGCGGTATACCGCCCAACTGTACCCGCGGTATACCTGCTAAACACCGCGGTATACCTGCGTCAGAAAAAAAGTACGACCAATCAATCAGAGGTAACATCAAGCCGCCGCGGTATACCTGCTGAACCTCGCGGTATACCTGCGTCAGAAAAAGCAAAATCTTGCTAGATCTTCTAAAAAAAAACTTTATTTAAATAAATTATTTATTGGGTTTTTAGAAATATCCAAGTGGTATATTATTTTAGGGTGTTTATCATTATTAGTTATAAACAATGATGACGACGTAAACACTTCCGTCTTGAACCCTTCAGATTAAATCTTCGTGTTCTTCAACAACTGCACACTTGGATTAAATTGTTAGATAAACAATAATGCGGTGTGTTTGTAATCATCAAAATAAATATATATAAATATATAGAGATGTGGTACACTTGCACCAACACATATGTATATAGGGGTTAAATCATGTGCGAACCAAAGAAAGATTGAGAACCATGAGAACCGATCTAAGCCATAATTTGGTTTTGATCCCATGGTTATAATTAAACTTTTGATCACATGGTTATAATTAAAAGATTGAGAACCGTGAGAACCCATCTAAGCCGTAATAGATTAAATCAAATAATGGTTTAGATCGGTTTTCATGGTTCTCAACCTTTTTACGGTTCTCATTTGATTACCGTCCTATGTATATAACACCACCCTTAAAATTACGCCAGTCATAACTTTTATTACAAATATATGTTTCATCCAGGGGACTTAGGGGCCGTTTATCAACTCTTTCCGGGTAAGTGCTGTCCAGGGTAAGTGTTGTCCCCGGTAAGTGTTATCCGGGTAAGCGTGTTTACCAAGTGTTTTTTGGCAAGTGTTTACCGACAAAAAATGACCATTTTAACCATTTTATAATTATATTCTAAATTAAATGTAATTATTTCTATTACAAATCATTTAATGGAAGAAAAAAACAAACTTCATACTTTAAATAATTTTTTAACAAAAATATACTCATTTTTATATAATATTTAATAAACTTTTTTTTTAATATTTAATAAACTATAGGAGATGAGAAGTGAGGATGACAAACTTCATCCCATCCCACATCGGTAGGTTACTAGAAAGTTTTCTTTTAACCTCTACTATATATATTCATAGCACCTTTGCTTTTTTAATTGAATTGCTCCAGCACTAGAATTGCTTTTTGTGCTCCTTTAACCCTTTAAGTTTTCAAATTTTCTGGAGCACCCCTTGAACTTTAGTCGGTGCACCATATTTACCCAAAAAAAAACCTGAAAAAGGGGGCAAACATGGAAAAAAAGAAACTGACCCGAGTTAGCATCTTTTTGAAGCTGGTTCGGACAACATTCGGTCAGATTCTCGGTCAGATCCGAGATTTGGTAAACGCTCTGACTGCTGACCGAGTCAGCACGATCAACAGCTAGTAAACAGGCCCTTACATGAAACAAGGTGGGGGCCTTTGTCAAAGGTCAAATTTTTAAGCAATCTAGGTAATTTATTTTACTCTTGTGTGCTTATTCCCCTTTTTTCACACACTCTCATCACCTTTGATGAAGTTTGAACCCCTGACCTCCTACGAGGCCAAAGGCTCACATATCGCTAGGTCAAAGACCCTTTAATCGCACACATTAATCTTTAACGTCACTTATTCGAGTTCTACATCTTCTTATCTACTGCTCTTCTACCGGTTAATGGTCAGATTTTTATTGTTATATCTTTTTTGTTCTAGTTGTGTTGGAATAATGCTTTTCAAGTTTCATATTACTTTGATTTGGGGTTTGTTTGTAGGTTTTATTATTTAGGGCTTGTTTTTATTTCTATAGCTGTAAATTTATATTTGTAAATTTGGTCATTTGGGGCTTGTTTTGTATAAATCAGTTCACCTAATATTATATTTTTATGTGCTCAAACTAATTCGTTAGAAGAGAATTATATATAATAATAGTATAATTAGTTATTCGGTTACCGTAATGGTAAAAAAGAAATTAAAACCGAAACTTATCTTATTCGGTTAATCGAATAATTTAACTCGCAAACCAAATAATTCAAAATAGTTTTTGTTCAGATAAATTATTCAGTCTCAAATCTCCTTTATACTTCTAAGACCATCTGCATCCATGCAACACCAAACTTCATGCTAATGTGTCATATCAGCTTTGCAATAACACCGTTCATTAATAAAAAACAAACTTTCTTCTAAAGTGGTTCATATTGCCACATCATCAACTATTTTATGTTTTATATACTTATTTTAATATCACAAAAATACCAAATATAATTTGTTTATAATATAAATAACTGATTAATGTATTTTATTTTGGTAGTTTAAATAAAAAAACATTCCATAAAAAATATCATTTATTTAAAATAAACTGTGGATATAAATTTTAATAAAAAAAATAAAAAATAATGTTCAAATAAGTTAATAAATGAATTAAATTTAATAAAATATTAATAATTAATGTTTAAACAAACTAATAAATAAATTAAAGAGTGAATTACACTAGTGGTCCCTGTGGTTTACCCAAATTTTGGATTTGATTCCTAAAGTACGCTATCTACGGTGGTGGTTCCTAACTTTTTGATTTACTTTCACCCATGATCATTTTATCTTAAACATAAGAGGACCATGAGTGAATGTAAATTAAACATAAAGAACCATGAGTGAAAATAAATTAAACATAAGAGGACCATGAGTGAAAGTAAATTAAACATAACAGGATCATGAGTGAAAGTAAATTAAAAAGTTAAGCATCACCACCATAGATAGTGTACTTTAGGGACCAAATCCAAAATTTAGGTAAACTATAGGGACCACCGGTGTAATTCACTAAATTAAATTAAACAAAAAATTATTTAATTTATGTAAGTGGTATTTTAAAAGATCTTTTTAAACTTGTAAGACATTACTATCCATAAGGCATGCTAGTAATCTTGCAAGGCCTTTTTGCAAGATGGATGTGAATGCCTTAATCACCTAAGAGCATCTTCAACAGATTTTCTATAATTTTTGAGAATCAAAAGTCAAAATCTCTAAATTAAATTGTTTTCACTCCAATAGATTCTCTATTTTAGAGATTTCAACATTAATTATATTATTAAAGTATTTTAAACTTTATCATCCCAATCCATATTTTTTATTAAAAATTATATAAAATGATGATAGTTTAATCTTATTGGTGGAAATCAATAAAATAATAATTTTTCTCACCTCCCACCAAGTTTTAGAGAATTCTCTAAACTTGAAGCTTTTTATTGTTTTCACTATTTTAGAGAACAAGATAGAGAAGCTGTTGGAGACAAATAAAGAACAAAACCTCAATTTTCTCTATTTTAGAGAAGCTGTTGGAGATTGGATCCATTATTGATTTTATCAGTTTTATTTTTGTCTACATATACACGGCACTTTAACGATTCAATCAGAAATTGTCGCGGATCGGTTCTTCACCTTTTCACCTTTTCAAAGACTAATCCACGTAGTAAAAAGTGAGGTTGGTCTTCTTTGGAAGAAAGCTGGTCCTTTTCATATTTTCTTCCCCAAGGCTTTTTCATTGATTCAGAGATATGCTGTCATGTGGCAGAACTACTAAGGCCTAAGGGCATCCACAAGTCAAGTAGACTTATCAAAATTAAAATAATACTAAAAAAATGTGGGTCCCACCTTTTAGTTTCATTCTCTCTTTTTGTCTCTCATAGAATTTTCTTCAAACGCTTGAGGTTTCTCAAGTTGTTGAGAAGTAAACTCATTATCAAGTCTTCCCTCCAATGGTAAAGTCATTATCAACCCATTTTCAAGTCTTTGATCAAGTCATGTTCAAATGTCATTGGAGATGCTCTAACATCCCAACGTGTCACGTGCACACCAGATTCTAGTCAATGTTGTAAAACACGATTGTCCAATTAATTAAGGTTGAGTTAAATGACCAAAGGGCCGTTGGCCTAGCGGTATGTAAGCTTCTTTCCTCTTAGGAAGTCAAGGGTTCAAACCTCACCAAAAATAAAAAGGATGTTTGAGTTTATTTATTGCATTTGCCGTATATAAATATTATATACTTTAAAAAAAGATTGAGTTAAATGTATTTTTATACTGAAAAATTAATTGAAATAGTTATTTTACACGTGGTTTTACTTCTTAGTTACATTATCTCTTACTTTATCAAAATAGTATTAGGTTTGTAGTTTATATGTATGTAATTACGGACCTAGTTCAAAAACACTAAAAAAAATCGAATATGAACGATTTTTCTTAAAATAAGTTTTTTATGCATGACTCAATATACAATTTTTTTTTGGAAAATCGATCAAATTCATTTTTGTTTTTGAGCTAGATCCGCAATTGCGGACTTATTTTTGCGGATATGGTGCTATTTTGATAAACTTGAAGAGAATGTAGCTAAGAGGTTAAAGGGTTAGAGCATCTCCAACAGCATTGCTAAAATAGAAAAAAAATAGGTTTTTGTTTGCTATTTTTCTCCAACAACATTGCTATCTTGTTTGCTAAAATAGAGATTCATGGAGAAATCTCTAAATATAGAGAATTCTCTATAACTCTCTAAATAGGAGAGAGAAAATAATTATTTTATTCAACTCACCAATAACATAATTTCTTTTATCATTTTATATTAACTTTTTATTTTAAAGTGTATTGGTAATATAAATTAGAGAATATTATATAATATAATTTGTGTTAAAATCTCTAAAATAGCAAAGCTGTTGGAGATGAATGTTACTCTTTTTAAAGATTTTAACTTTTGATGCTCTATTTTAGAAAAATTATAGCAAACATGTTGGAGATGCTCTTAAGCTACAATTCAAAGATAACTATTTCAATTAATTTCTCTTTTATTTATTTTTCTATGTATATTAATATCAAGATTTGTTGAGGCCTTCCGTACCCCAAGCGGGGAAGGGGCTCAGGATGGGGAGGTGGCAGCGGGGTGAGGGCGGGGTTGGGCTACGGCCCGGGGTGGTCATGCGGGAAGGGATGGTTTTCGGGGTTGGGTTCCCGATCCATCCCGAGGGTTTTTTAAAAAAAAAAATTTTTAATTAAATTTTTTAAAAAATAACCGTTGAACGGCTCTTTCTTAAAAAAAAAAATTCTCAATTTAATCCCACTATATATTTAACCCTCAACCTCTTATTTCTCACACCTCTTATTTCTCACACCTCTCAACCTCTTATTTTTCACACTATCAAATTCTCTCAATCTCACACCTCTCAAACTCTCTCAAATTTTCTCAACCTCTTATTTTTCACACCTCTCTCATCATGAATCCAAACAGAACTCGATCTCGAAATCGAAATGGAATACAAAATGAAAAAACTCGATCTCGAAATCGAAATCGAACGCTCAAACCGATTTGAGAAAGACTTCGAGTTTTTCATAACCCCGCATGATCACCTTACGGGAAACGCTTTGAGGGCTACTTTAGCGAGAAAAAAGCAACTCCAAAAATTTCATAATTGGTAGTGTTTTGTATTTTGTAATTTTTATTTTTAATGAATGATATGAATTTTAATTTTTATTATTTATCTTTTTTTTTATTTATTAAAAAATATATAAATATTTTTATTTTGTTAAATAATTAAATGTATAAATAAAAGAATTAAAATAAATGAGGTGGCAAAAGAGTTTGAGGGAATGGGGTACGGATGTTTAGGGATCGTGAGGGATGTAGTGAGGGATGGGAGAAAAGCTGATGTGACGCTGAGGTGGAGGGGAATCTTTGAAAGATAGGGTTTATGGGGTACTGATGGCCTGAGAGCTTATTTAATGGACATTCTTTTAATAACCCCTTTTCTGCCCTCTTTAGAAGAACTTCAAGTCAAATAGCAATTATTTGAAGTAGTTATTTTTATATTATTTCGGAAACCCAAAGACTCAATTAACAACTCACATAAAAGTCTACAATGGTAGTTCTTATAAGAACTTTTTTGTGGGTCTCATGTATTTTTTTCAACATCAATAATTATTATTTATAAACAAATAAAGTCAATAAAAAAACAAGCAAATATATCATTTGACACAAATGCAAAATTCTTATAGGCAAAAAAGTAGAGTGACTTGTAACAACTACTATTATGGAGAGTTCTTATCATAACCTCATCATTTTTGAGTTTTTATTTAAGAACATTGTTTCTTACCATAAAGTTTGTGTAAACTGACAACTTCCTCATTTTATTGGTATTTAAAATAAATGATTGATATTTATTTGTAAATATATAATAATAATTGATGTTGATAATTACTTGACATCCATAAAAATGAGGTTCTTATAAAAACCACCATTGTAGATTTTCATATAAAATTTTAATTTAACGAGTTAGAAATGAGGTGACAAAAAAATGCAAAAAATATGTTATTATAAAACCTCCATGGCTCCATTGTAGATGCCCTTATAAAAACTCTCCACAATTGTAGTTATTATAAGTCACTTCAATTTTTGCTTGTAAAAGCCTTGCATTGGAGATGCTCTAAGGATCTTGGTTGAGTATGTCAAAGACCGATAATCCCACCCGGTATATGAGGGAGAAGATTCTTATCTAGTTAACTTTTATCGGATAACAAACATCAATATATATATATAAAGCAAAATGTAAAAGAGATGATTAAGGAGAAGCCTCCAATGAGGCTTTAGAATTTTCTTAGATTTTTGGTTTTTTTTAAAAAAAATTGTTGCATTAATTGAGTAAAACCTTTCATTATCTTTTGTATTGTTTTGTATACTTTGGTTTTGTATTATTTTGGTATACTTTGTTTTATTATTTTTTTGTTTAAGTTAACAATGCTTATAAATCAATAAAATGTGTATTATTTTGGTATACTTTGTTTTATTATTTTTTTTGTTTAAGCTAACATCAATCATCAATATATATATATAAAGCAAAATGTAAAATAGATGATTAAGGAGAAGCCTCCAATTAGGCTTTAGAATTTTCTTAGATTTTTGGTTTTTTTTTTAAAAATTGTTGTATTAATTGAGTAGAACCTTTCATTATCTTTTGTATTATTTTGTATATTTTGGTTTTGTATTATTTTGGTATACTTTGTTTTATTATTTTTTTTGTTTAAGCTAACAATGCTTATAAATCGATAAAATGTGTATTATTTTGGTATACTTTGTTTTATTATTTTTTTGTTTAAGCTAACAATGCTTATAAATCAATAAAATGTGTATTATTTTGGTATACTTTGTTTAATTATTTTTTTGTTTAAGCTAACAATGCTAATAAATCAATAAAATGTGTATATTTTGTATATTTTGTTTTATTATTTTTTTGTTTAACCTAACATCAATCATAATCAATATCAATATATATATATAAAGCAAAATGTAAAAGAGAGGATTAAGGAGAAGCCTCCAATGAAGATTTACAATTTTCTTAGATTTTTGGTTTTTTTTTATAAATTGTTGCATTAATTGAGTAGAACTTTTCATTATCTTTTGTATTATTTTGTATATTTTGGTTTTGTATTATTTTGGTATACTTTGTTTTATTATTTTTTTGTTTAAGCTAACAATGCTTATAAATCAATAAAATGTGTATTATTTGGTATACTTTGTTTAATTATTTTTTTGTTTAAGCTAACAATGCTTATAAATCAATAAAATGTGTATAATTATTTTTTTGTTTAAGCTAACAATGCTTATAAATCAATAAAATGTGTATATTTTGTATACTTTGTTTTATTATTTTTTTGTTTAACCTAACAATGTTTATAAATCAATAAAATGTGTATATTTTGTAAATTTAACAAAATCCTTAATAATTAAAGTATTTTTTCTTATTAGGCTAACAATCTAACAAAATGCTTAATAACCAAAGTCTTTTATCTTATTAGGCTAACAATGCTTATAATTCGAAACTTATTATTAAAGTTAACATCATATATATAAGTTATGTTTATCGTCACCGTGCAACGCGCGGTGCACACTACTAGTTTACAAATAATCCATTTTGATGTACAATTTATACAACAAGACAAGTGAGAGCATCTCCAATGGTGACCATGAATGACTTGATCAAGTCATTGGTTGGTGGGGTCCACCATTTGTTTATTAATTAAATGGAAGACTTGGTACAAATCGCTTGGTGCAGACCAAGTGGTTGGAGAAGGGTTTGTGAGAGGCAACCCAAAATTGCTTCAAGTCATTGATGGGTCCCACTGAATTTTTTATTTTTTTATATTGTTTCAAGTCATTTGAAAGGGTAGACCATTGTGGATGCCCTGAGTAACAACTCTTATCGATAGGTGTTTACCCAATAAATTTATGGTAAAACCGACTCATTAATTAAAACTTAAAATCTAGACATATTAAGTTGTATATCTTCACAAAATGAAGCAAACAATTGTCAGCAAAGGTGACCGCAAAATCCCATCTTCGTCGTTTCGTTGTACAATTGTCGGCTTCTAATTGTCGTTTCTTGATTTTTAATTTCATATATTGTTGTATTTCAAAAAAATCATATATTGTTGGATTCATATAATAAAATAATCATGACATTATATTTTTCTTCACAAATAAAATAAAATATTTAATTTAATTTAATTTATGACATAATTAAATATTTGTCTATTGATTATATTATTAAAATGGATGTTAAAAAAAACATAATATACCACTTTTTTTAATAGAACTCAAACCGATGATCTTTACAAAAGACTCTAAGGTGGTGTTTGGTTCGCAGAATGTTTTTGGTTGAAATGAAATATGTCAAAGGAATTTGACTTTGAAGAAATTGAAATAGAATGTTTTTAGGTTGACCACCTTTTTGGTTGACAGAATTGGAATAAAATCTGTTAAAGAAATTGGAATCTGTTTGTTTGGTTCACATAATGTATCTTTGGAATTGTAATGAATTTTTGATGGATGACCAAAATACCCTTTTTGATAATTTTAATTTTTTTAAACAAAAAATATTTTCATAAAATATTTTTTTAAATAAAAATACTTTATTGTGTAAAAGATATAATATACACAACTTAAATAAAATATATTGTCAGATGAATAAAATTATATTTTGAAAAAATAAAATATATTTCGAGAAAAAATGTATTAAATTATATTAATTAAAGAATAAAAAAAACAAAAAACTATAAATTAAATTAATTTAAGTTAATTTAATTTAATTATGTTATATTTAAGTTAAAGGGTATATTTGGAATAATGAAAATACAACATTCCATTCCATCAAAATACCTCTCAATTGCTAAGGAATGTTTAATTCCTTTATTTGTGGAATTTGATGGAATTCAGAGATTTTTTCCGTGAAAAAGAACGAACCAAACGAATAAATGAAATTTGGTCAATAGAATTCAACATTTCAATTCCATCAGATTCCTTCAGAATCCACGAACCAAATACCACAATTAATGACTTATGGACCAAACACATTGTATATTTTTAGAGAACTCATTATTTGTTTAGTATTTGATGGTCGTTAAAGCAATGGTTGTACGTTTGATTTACTTTGGAGTGATGGAAACAGTTTTTATTTAAACATGAATACCATATTTTCTTACCACAACTCTATTTCGAATACTATTTATTTATTAATAATTAATACAAAATATCATCGATAATAAATATTTTTGTTTTTTTAGGTGATTGTAAATTTTCGAATCATCTTACGTGCATCGACTAATTTCTCGAAAGAATATGAATATTCTAAGCCATCCAAGCTACTAGGGTTTTGACAGGCCTACATTTGAACCTAGGAAAGATGAGACTTTGATTACAACCTTATTGTGCCACAACCAAGTGGTTTCGATGCTAATTTTGTTACAACTTCGTTTTATTTTTGTGTTTTTAGATCATCTGATTCACTACAAGTCTACAACAATAAACAGCTTGTTAAGTTAAAACCACATATATATTTAGAGACAAATGATATTATATTTATCATACGATATTAAAATACAAAATAAAATAAATCTCTTTGCCAATGCGATATGAGGGTAGGGGCGGACGCAACATAGAAATGGTAAAAAGAAATGCGGTATCTAGGGATGGCCCTAGACATGGCAACGGGGCGGGTATGGGGCGGGGTTCTCCATCCCCGGCCCCGACCCCGGCCCCGGTTTGTGATACCCTCCCCCGGCCCCGGCCGGGTACGGGGATTTCAATCTCGTCCCCGGTCAACTTGCGGTCAAGACCCGGTCAACGTCCGTCCCCGGTTTGTACCCGGTTCCCCGACCCGGTTGGTGTTTTTTGGGCTTTTTTAACAACTATTTTGCTGCTGTATTTTTTAAATTGGAAAAAAATAAATATTTTTAACAACTATCTGAGATGATTACAAATTGGAAAAGAATAAATATTTTAAAAATGTATTATATATTTAATAAATATATAAAATAAATAAAATTTAATTATATATATATATATATATATATATACCGGGTCGGGGGATGGTCATCCCGGCCCCGGCCCCGGTTTTCCGAAAGCGGGTTTCCCCGTCCCCGGCCCCGATACCCGACCCGGGTTCCCCACCGGATCGGACTAAATTGCCATGCCTAGATGATCCCCCATTAAAGGAAAAAAAAACAAACTTAAAAACAATTTTTTTTAACCTTCCATCATAGTTCTCCCAATTTTCCGTCTATGTCCCCACCAACTAAAAAAATCAAAGAAAGTACCTTAAATTCAACCAAAAAAACAAAAAGTCCCTCTAAATTGATTAAAAAAACTTAAAAATCTCTCGAAATCAACCAAAAAACTTTAAATTCTATCGAAATCATGGAATTAAGCTTAAAACATAGGCGACTTTGCATACCTTTAAATTCCTTAAAGGTACCCACCAAATAAAAATCATGGATCCACAATTGAGGACAAATGATATTATATTAATCCAAGTCAATAAACTTAGGTGATGTTTGGGAGTGCTTATATTTTTGACTTATTTGCTTATAGCTTCTCCCCACTGCAAATAAGCTATTTGGATAGAAAAAATCAAAAGTGCTTATTTGCTTCTCCTCATCACAAATAAGTTGTTTTTGATAAGTCATTCCATACCTACTTATTTACTTCTCCTTATTTCCTTATCTATCCAAATTACCTTTTTACCCTCAATTTTTAACAAACACTTTTTAAAAACTGCTTTTCCTCACCACATAAGCAAATAAGCATAAGTTAAAATATAAGCACTCCCAAACACCCTTACTATATCTACAATAAGTCCAGTCAGAGAGTAACATCCCTCAGTCAGTATAAAGAGCTTTATATATGGTATACACTCATCAACCCACATTTAAAGAGAGGCTGGTTGGTGTGTCTGTAAGATCCTCCTCCTACTCCAAGACTATAGGCATTCCCATTCTCTTTAATTTCTTAGGCTCGATCGAGCCATGGAAGCCACCGTCGGCTGGTGCACGTCTGCCTGCCAGAGCCAGATCGGGCTCCGGAGTCAATACAAAACCGACTACCACATGTTTGATACCGTGACTATCGTCTGTATAAACATGGGTTTGAAAACGCCGATTTGGAGAATATTGTGGAGGAAAATCAAGGAGAAAAAGAGGAAGAAGAAAGTGAATGGGGTTTCGAATTCGACTCGGTTCGGTTATGATCCTTTTGAGTATGCGCAGAATTTTGATCAAGGATTAACGGGGAATGATTCCGATGATCTCTCGAGGTCGTTTTCGGCTCGTTTTGCTGTCCCGTCTACGGTCTAATCACATGACAAGCTAGGGATTGTCTGTTTGATTGAAGTATGTACTACTTAGATGTAATGTCAATGCTTTCAAGTCAATGGTCAATAACAGTTATTTTGTGTTCATTTGTTCTCATCATTTTCCTGAAACCATGAATTTTATCACAATTTTCTATTTCTTTATTTTGTCTTAGAAATATAACATCTTTACGAAAATGTGACACAAATTATTTACTTTTAATTATATTATTATAATAGCGTCTTCAACAACTATATTATATATTTTTTAGATAAAGTATCAAAAATCAAAATTTATAGAACATTATTTTCAACTCCAATAACTATTCTTAAAGATTATAACACTAATTATGTTATTAAAATATATAATATATTTATATATACATATACATAATTTTAGACAAAATTAGGAAGAACCAGTGTCTTCTTTCTTGGTATTGTTGATAGGGGATGCTAAGAGCATCTCTAACAACTTCTTCAAAATAGATATTTTAAGAATTCTTTTGTTTCAAAAGATATCTCATAACTTTCTTCAAAATGAAGAAATTAGGACGACAGAGATGCTGAAAATCTCCAAATTTGGAAATATCTCAAAAAATAATTACTTATGAAAGATAAATGATATTTTATTCATGCTACCAATGAAATTGCTTTAAGTTAAATATTTGTAAGATAGAAATAATATTTTATGCTACAAAAGGGCCTTTGGCCTAGCGGTATCCGAGCCTCTTTCCTCCTAGGAGGTCAGGGGTTCAAACCTCACCAAATGTGAGGAGGGTGTGTAAGTTTATTTGTTACATTTGCCGTATATAAATATTATATACTTCAAAAAATATATATATATATTTTATGAGTTGTATTGAATATTTTAATAATATAATTAATTGGGTAATCACTAAAATAGAGAATTTTTTTGGAGATGAAAGTGATATTTTTGAAGATAGAGAAGTTGTTGAAGATACTCGAATTACACTCCTATACATTACTAAATGCACCCAATTTCTCTTGACACACATCAACATCAAAGCCTATTTTTTGTATTCTCAATGCATGAGTTGATCTTATTGCTAAATTTGACATTAAAGGAGTGCAAATAGCATTACCCTTGTTTATAATGTCTTTACATGAATGAGGTGGAATTAAAATGAAAATGTTAAATGGTAAAAATGGGATTAGCTTATGAGGGTCCTATGGGATTAATTGAGGTGTGCGCAAATTAGCCTGGCCATTCACGGTCACATAAAAATGATCAAAATTGTTGGTATCTAAGAGCATCTCCAATGGTGATTTGATGAAGACTTGGAGAAAGACTTGAGGAAGGGTTGATGATTGGAGCATAGACTTGAGAAAGGGTTTACTGATCAAAGACTTGGCAACCCTCAAGTCTTTGAAGTTTTGTTTGTGAGAGGCAATAGAGAGAGAGGACATTTATGGTGGGACCCACATAATTTTTATATTTTTTTATTAGCCTCAAGTCATACAAAATTCTTACCATTGTGATGCCCTAAAAACAACTTTATTTGACTTTCTTTGTTGGTAGGGGCCGGATAGTTCTCTTCTACAAAAGAGTACCACGCCACCCACGGGTCCCAACGTTCTGGCCCAATTGTCGTCATGTTCATAAATCACGTGTTCTATGGACAGGTGAGTAGTGCCTGAAGTTGAACCCCGAACCTCCTTAATAGGCTACGGTCACTAAAATCTATAACATTGTGTAATCAAAGTATTTGACTATCACCCCAAGTATTTAAAAATGTGAGTATGTGACAATATTATATAGAGTATATATATAGAGCGAGAAAGGATCTTGCGAGAAGTTAATCAATTTGCAAGAAGTTAATCAATTTGCAAGGGAGAAGAAGTTTCAATATCATATAAAATTACATTCCTTTGGGTATGTTTAATCATATACGATTAAGCTTCTATGTGTTGTCAATGCAACATGTTAATCATATATGATTAAGCGTGTGTATCATGCATGTAATCATATATGATATTGAAACTTCTCGCCTTCTTGCAAACTGACCACCTTTTTGTTTGACCATGACCCTATATATATAGGAATCAAGTAGACCAAAAACAACAGAAATACTATTTTGTAACGATACTAGCAGAGAAAAAAACATTTGAATGGAATCCTTGCCCAAAATCCCCATTTTCTCCAGTTTCCCCATTTTGGGGAAGCTGTTGGAGATGCCCTTACCAAGAGAAAACGTCGAGAAGTGAATTCTTACCCGAAAGAGGTTTTCGCAATTTTGGGACAGCCTATTAAGGATCGTTGAATATATTTAATATGACGTATTAGAGCAAACTAAAAGACTATAATAGAGGGGACATCGTATGTGTTCTACGCTGGGTGGACCCAGTGTACCCGCTCAATCTATTTTTGCAAATAGAAATTCTTTTTGGGGTATGAAAGGTGCACCGCTAAATTTTTAGAGGTGTTTCGGGATATTAGAAAATACAAGTGACATCAACCAAAAAACCAAAAAAATCCCTCAAAATCAACCAAAAAACCCCGAAAAAATCCCTCGAAATTAACAAAAAGGAGTTAAAAAATCATTCGAAATTAAAAAAGAAAAAAACTAAAAATAATCCCTCCAGACGAAGGAATTTGGCAAAAAAACACATCGGACGACTATGCAGGTCTTTGATCCACCTTAAAGGTGCACCCGCTTAGCAAAAATCCTCTGTCTGTCACCATCTCGAACACCCTCATCGCACCAGTCCCATGGCCATCATGAGGAAAGAAAATCACAGTATTCCGTAAGTTGGGTCAACGGTGCCAAGATTCGAACCCAGAACCTCAATTATGAATTCCCACCTCCTTATGTGTTCCAATTCTACTAGTAAAATCCTTTGGAGAGAAGATAAGGATGGATTATTAAACCATTTGGTTCCTCAATTGTTTGAATTTTTTTTGGAGACATTGGTTTTAGATTTTAGCATGATCATGGCTGTTGTTTGTTCGTTTTTTTTTTTTGGAAAGGGTGTCCTAGGCTATAGACTAATCCCTTGGCAAATTATGACTGTAAGACATCAGTCCTGATTAAACCTCAGTGGCCACAATTGTTGTGTACGTCTGGATTAGAACCCTGGGCAAATGGGATATCCCACCACATCCCCAAGGGCCTTAACCAGTACGCCACAACCTTTGTGGTTAATGTTGTTTGTTCTTTCCAACATGTGTAATTAGTTTCTCTCTTAGATCTGGTATAGTTTCCTTTTCAGATGGAAAGGAAAGAAAAAGGTCAAAAGCACTATTCAGAATGAATAAGAACTTGATGGAAGCACCTTAGAATGGGTGCCACTCTGCAAACACAAGAATGGTCCAAGAAATATTGCAGCTAAGCATGTGGTCTAAAGATGAAAACTGAGCAATTGCTACTTTTATGGTCTGAGCTGAATACTCTCTGAGCTTGGACCCATCTCATTCAATTCATACCCACTGACAAAAACTACCTAATTCAATAATCCCCATATCCTTCACCAATCATCTTAGTACAGATCATCTGTTGAGAATTTGATTTAATGGTTATAATTACTTGGATAATTCTTGGTTTGTGTATATATTTTGCACTTTCCACATACTACTTTTTATCCTTGTACGCAGACTAGATGGGACGGGATGGGACAAAAAAAATAGTCCCATGTTTGGTATGCCATGGGACAAAAATCAGATGGGACAACATGGGACAAAAACAAGTTTTCATGGGACAAAACTTAAGATTTTTTGTTTCACCAAAATAGGTGGAACAACAAGGGACTAAAACATAAGATTACTAAAATACCCCTTTTTTCCAATGTAACCTAGATTAAGATTATCTCCTCCAGTCCAGTCCCGTCTCGTCCCATCCAGTCCAGTCCCGTCCCGTCCCGTCCCATCCCATCCAGTCTTTTGGATGAACTACGGCTTCGTGCTGCGGCAAAGATTTCTCTGTAGGAATGAAGGAGGCGGGAAGCTACCGCTTCTAGAATGGTTGCGTACCAAACGCTACCTTTATGCCTTAGGTTTTACGAACTCAGTGTTGAAACGGCTCAGAGGCTCTGAGTTAGGACTTAGAAGCCTTGGAAGCTCTGAATCAGAACCCTTCTCAATCAGAAGAGGCTTCTGATTCCATACTTGGTCTCCAGAAACATTAAGTTTCTAACCGTCTGAATGTCATTCAAAATGTTTAGAAACTCAAAATTCGTAAGTAATCCCTTCATACAATCCATAGGGAACCACCACCAGGGGTGGACCTATTAAACCCCAAGCTGCGGTATTAAAATTTGAAGGGTGCTCCATGATATTAGAAAGTACAAGAACCATCAACCAAAAAACCGATTTTTTTTTATCAAAATCAACCACAAAAACGGAAAAAGTCCATCAAAATCAACCACAAATATGGAAAAGACCATCGAAAGCAACCACAAAACAGAAAACGTTTCTCGAAATCAACCAAAAAATCCCCCGAAATCAACCAATAAACTTAAAAATCCCTCGAAATCAACTGAAAAACTTTAAAAAATCCCACGCCTATCCCTAAGACCCCGCAAAGCAGGGGCAGCCCCTTGACCACCGCCTTATGGCAATCTAAGGTGATAGGGACAACATTTGAGAAAATGCACTTCGAAACTTCTAACTTACATAACCACAAGGGTTGTGGTGGAATATCCCATCTGCCCAGGGTTCGAATCCAGGCGTACGCAACTTGTGGCCACTGAGGTTTAATCAGGGCTGATGTCTTACGGTCATAGCAAGGGATTAGTCTAGGCATGGCCTAGGACACCCTTCCAAAAAAAACTTCTAACTTACATTATGTTTGCCTTGTCACCTAGTTGATCCCTAGTAAATCACAATTATACCGAAATGTTTGATGAGACTCAAATATAACCAACATCATCAATGCATACACCAGGTTGAATCTTACCTTGTAAGAGTGATTGATGCATGAACAGGACACAGTTTCAGTTCCATCCTGAACAAGGCATCCAATCCCGTGTTCAGTGTGTCACAGAAGGTCAGCCACAGCCATTCACCTACGTACACCAACCGCATTAATGATTCATCCTCAGATACAAACGGTGACTATACATCTAATGCCGTAAATTTTTCTCAACAAAATTTATGAGATTCAGTGCCGATTCAATCGATTGTCACAAAACGGAACATGTTCATTGATTAACAACGATTATTTTCTTTATTCAGAGTTGCTACCTCGATGTACATAAAACCTAATTAAGCTCATTGGTGAAGTGTGTTCATCAAATGATCAAAGCAGATGCAAATTCAATAAAAAACCGATGATAGGAGATGTGTAGGGTTGCGAATTCAACCGCAATAATGATTCATTCTCAGATGCAAATGTTTAGTTAATTAAGGCGGTAAAAATTTCTCAACAATTGGCAACAAAATTAATGAGATTCAGTGTCGATTCGATTCAATGTCACAAAATGGCGACTGATTGTTCAATAACAATGAATTTTTCATACAGATTTGCTACCTGGATGTCCATAAACCTAATTAAGCTCGTTGGTGAAGTGCGTTCATCAAACAATTAAATCAGCTACAAAATTAACCAAAAAAAGGAAATAATAAGAGATGTGTACCGTTGTTCTTGGCGACCAGAGAATGATTTTGTGTGTGGAAGATGAGATTAGGATGAAGGTGAAAGATGAATATGATGAATTGAAAGTTAGATTTGAAATTTTTGATCAATTGATGTCATTTGATGATCAACTCGACTGGCGCTGCTCCAAAAATGTTGGATGATTTTGAAAAAATTTGCAGAACAAATCATTTGTCAGAAGTGGGATTTGAACCCACGCTCTCTTGCGAGAACCAGAACTTGAGTCTGGCGCCTTAGACCACTCGGCCATCCTGACTGCTTGATGATATTCTTATGAATACATTTACTTATTGTGAAAGCCAAATTAGAAAATATACAAGATCTCGGTGAAAATAGGTTTGACAAAGCTTTTTCGAGCCTATCCGGTAGAGATAGAAATTTTACGTGTAGGGATGGGTACCCGGCCCGGTTTAGTGGATAACAGGGTGAGGACAGAGATTTATTTTCATGCCTGAAGCGGGCCTAGGACAGAGTCGGGGATGGTATTTCATGTCCCTAATCTGACCCCAATTAACTTTTTTAATATATGCATATATGCATATATGCATACATTTATTATTAAATGATAAATATTTTTTAATTTTTAAATACATTTTTTTTACTAGACAGGTACCCAATGGGTTCCCCAAACCCTTCCTGGATTAATTAGGGCGGGGTCGGGACGGGAGGCTTAGACGGGGTCGGGGATGTCCGCCAATATCCCCCCCCCCTAAATATTTTTTAATTTTTAAATACATTTTTTTTACTAGACAGGTACCCAATGGGTTCCCCAAACCCTTCCTGGATTAATTAGGGCGGGGTCGGGACGGGAGGCTTAGACGGGGTCGGGGATGTCCGCCAATATCCCCCCCCCCCCCCCCCCAATTTCCATCCCCACTGGCGGGCTTGATCGAGCTTTTAAACCTTGGCATGGCCTAGGTTCGGCCCCGACTTGCTATGGTCGGGTTTTTTCCTACTAGGTTTCAACCTTCAGGCTCAAGCCCTTTTGTGCACCTCTACCACACACCATCCACCCCTTATAGACATCACATTTTCCTCCCATAATAATTGTAGGACCAGTGAGGTGAAAGCGCGCTCTGATAAAAACGTATGCTTTTTGTTCTTAGTTGCAACTAGGTTAAAGAAAGAATGGATTGTAGAATTATTTAGAACATGATTATTAGGGTTTTTTTTAAAACCTCTTAATACATCTGAAGTCTGAATCGGTCAGACGTTTTTACGTTCAAACTGTTTTTTTTTCACATCTCATAGGCTCTTAAATCTGAAATGCGTCTGAAATTAGAAGAGGTAACCAAATATCTTATAACCTCTTAAAACACCACCTCTTTTTATTCAGAAATGAAATAAGACATCAGACTTCAAACCTCTTCAAAAACAAACGCAACCTTAGATTCTTATTTCAACTATTCAATTTGTAGTACTTGATATCTACACATTAATAAAACATTTATTTTTTGTTAAAATGTCATATAATTAATTCAACATTTATTTGACAAAATAATAGGCATCGGGCATAAAATGGAAAGGTAAATTGATGCACCGTGCACGGTAGAATGTAATCGGTACTTTTCGTGTTATGCGTGAAAATATCCGATAATGTTAATCAGCTATTAGTTGAAAAATAGGTACCTCGAAATCATGTACACAAACTCTTTGATTTCAAGGTAGTTCTACATTTAGGCCCTCGTTTGTACGATTTAGAATTGGATTTCATTTCAATCCCAATATTCGATTTAAAAGAAAGTCTGGAACTGAAATCTCAGGATTTCTATGAATTACCACAATTGGATTTAGAAATCCCATAGTTAGTTTTTTTTGGGGATTTCATAAGATTTGTTTGTCATAACGTTTCAAAATATGTTAAAAACACTCATTTTGTAATGATTAATTAATAAACAACAATTTAACTATTTTTATAATGATTTGTAATTTGTTTTTAAAAGTTATCTATAAATAATGGAATTCAATCAATTCCAAATCCTACAAACTTGACACACCAAATATTTAAATCATTCCACAAAATCCAAATTCCTCAGAAACCAAACCTAACGCATGCTTAGAATCTTCAAAGTCCTTTGTGCAACTTTGTATTTTGTTTTTCCTCGAGTTAGGGTCTTCCTTAGCAAATAGACGGTGATAGGATTCATTCAGCAAAATTTCCTTCTTTACGTCCGACTTGAAGAGCGCCTTCATATGAAATTACAAATGTCTCTTCCATCTTTCTCGACCTCCTCAGCTGATCAAAGTAATGTTGTTTCCATAACAAATGGCTTAAGTTCGCTTGAGATTAGCCTTGATGCCTCTCGTTCATCCTTTAAACCCACATGTACAGTGGCGGATCTATGATTTTTGCCAAGTAGGATGGCTTTAACTTTAAGCTAGATCAGAGGCCTGCAAAGTCGGTTTTTTGATAGATTTTGAGGTCCTTTTTGGGTTTTTTTTAAATTGATCTCCAGGAGCACCTCAAAATTTAGGTTGTGCACCTTTTATACCAAAAAAAATCTTGCTTGCAAAAATAAGTGGTGCAAGTGCACCGTGCACGAGAGCCTGTTCAGACATACATGGGTCCGCCACTGCACATGGTACTTTGGTTTTCAAAGTTCCTTAGTTTTTATAGGGTTTGAAATGAATGTCTTAACATTGAGAGTTGACTTAACTGGCAAATAAACGTACGTCCTGGACTCCAAATGTTGTTGTCGAACAAAATAGAAAAAATGGTGTAGTGTTGCTTTTTTTTATTAACCATGGGTGTCCGGACACCTCTACTAATCTTAGGTCCCGAAGATTAGGTCCTGAAGAACAGCCTGAAAACCCCCTAGGGTGCGTTTGGTACACTGGACAGGACAGGACAGAACAGAGTCCACTGTCCCATATTTGGCAGAACATTTATGTGGAACAGACTGGAACAAGGTGGAACAGACTTATGTTCTACCAAATATAACCTCAAAATAAAATCTAATTCTCTTCTAAAACATCAAATAAACTTTCTATTTCATATTTTATTCATTCTTTAAATTTAGCAAGGGTAAATTGGTCAATATTATATGTTCTGTTCTATCCAGTTCTGTCTTACCAAACGTGAAACAGTTGTTCTGTCATGTAATGTTATGTCCCACATTGTCCTGTCCTATCCTGTCTGCGTACCAAACGCACCCCTAGGGATCTGGAGAACAGTCAGGAAAATTCTCAGGTGTAAGCATGTAGCGTTTGCTTTTTTTATTAACCGTGGATGTCTGGACTAGCATAAACACATCTTTACTAATCTCAGGTCCCGAAGAACAGTGAGTAAAATCCACAGGGGTATGGAGAAAACCAAGAAAATTCCCATGTGTAGACGTGCATTGTTGCCTTGCTTTTATGAGGATCGGTAAATTAAAGGGTAAAATGTAAGGAATTTTGTCTTGATTCCTATTGGGTAACAAACAAACAAACAAACAAAAAAATCAATCACTGTAACAAAGTTTTAAAAATTCCTATTTTAATTTAACAAAGTTCCAAAATTTCTCGATCAATGTAAAAGAGTTTCAAAATTTTCCAATTTAATGTAACCTTTGATGATGTGAATGTGAAGTTCTCGTCCACTTAGCCATGACTCTTTTGTAAAAGAGTTCACGTCATCAAATGTTACAAGATCAACAGGTTACCAATCAACCTCGGTACAAAAGAAACTTTTGGAACTTGGTTACGTTGATTGAGAAAAATCTTTTTGTTAGACAAAATACAAACTAAGGAGCCGTTTACTAAACATTTTACGGATAAGCGCTTACCGACAATAGTAACATTATCTGATAATCAAAATGGATTGTTAGTAACCGTATCTTACCCGATAAGCAATAACCGAGTAAGAACCTTCTCCCTCGTTTACCAGGTAAGATTCTCGTTATTTGCTATGCCTCTTACCAAGTAAGGTTCTCAAGCCTTACCATGGTATGTGACATCCATTAAGTATCTTAGGGTGTGTTTGGTATCCAGACAAGACATGACAGAACATGAGAAAACAGTTGTTTGGCGTTAGCTAAAACATAACAGCACATGCCGCCAGAACAAATAAATGACCAATTTACCCCTAATGAGTTGTTTATATATGTATGTAATTTATTAAATTATAAAAAAATAAATATTTTTATAACAAAATATATTATTATAAAGTTTTCATCAAAAAGATTAAAATGGAACCAAAATAAAAGGTTTATGATTTTCCAGTTTTTTTTTACCTTCATATATTTGTTTTATTATTAATATTTAATAAATTACATAAATTACCAAAATATAGAAACAGTATAAATATAATATTTTGAGGAAAGTAAATTGAAAGTTTAAGAGCATCAAATATTATAAATAAAATTAAAAGAATCAAGCAAATGTAAAAGAGAGGCGTATTTGATGTTTCATAAGAGATTAAGTTTTATTTTAAAGTTATATTAATAGGTCCGGTCCATTCCACCTTCTTCCATGGGGTGGTGGAAGAACATGCTCCACGTAAAAGTCCTGTCGGTGTTCACCAAATGCACCCTTACTAGTAAGTATTTGGTAAACGGCATCTAAGACAAACTTTGTTGCATTTTGGCCCGAATTAAACTACATGAATTTATTGCCCTAAAAAGAATAAGAAGCAAGGGAGTTGCAACCCACATATTATACAACAGCAGTAAGTTAAAAGTCAACAGTAAATATTTAAAGAAATCTTGTAAAAAGGAGATGTTTTTTTTACCCACTGATATTCTCTGCAGAATCACTCTCTTCATAATCTCCTTGTCTGATTTTTGCAATCTCATCTCTTGCTCTATCAAGTATCTGCCTCTTCTGTAATTCCAACTCTTTATGGAATTCCATTCTCATCTTCTCCAATTCCACCATCTGCTTTCTTTTCCCATTTTCAATCTTCTCATATATTTCACTGAACTTGTTAATGGAGTCTGCAAGCAATCTGAATGAACCTCCATTGATTCTAATTCCATTCCCTTTTTCTTTTGACCTCTTTAATGGGAGCGGATCAGAATCGGCATCGCCCTCCTGGGAATCCGTGTTTCCGGGGCTATCCCTCATTTCATCCAATCCATTTGCTTGATTTAGATAAACAGTTGGATTCATGAAAACATACTCACCTGAATCCACTCCACAAGAAAGTCCTGATTGTTGGACTGTTGTTGATGACATTAACAAATCCATTTTCTTGAAATATACCCATTTGGTAGTTTGATTCCTGCTGCTTTCTAACAAAGCTTTCTCCTTTTTATACTTTTTTTTCAACGTATCTAAACGGTTTCTACATTGGGTATCCGTTCTTTCCATCTTTGATTCCTGCGAAACCTTTTCTGCAACTTCTTGCCATTCTTCTGAACGGAGGCTTTTTCTACCGCGTTGGAGAAACCTTTCGCCCCACGAATCGAGGAGAACAAAAGTCTCATGTTCGCTCCAGTCTGTAAGAGTGTTTCTTCCGCCAAAGGAAGGCTTGGCGGTTGAAGCGGCGGCTGGTGGTGGTTGTGGTTGTGGTTGTCGTGGTGGTGGTGGTGCAGGCAATCTAGGTGCGAATTCGAAACTAGATAACAAGCTCTTCAATTTGCGCTTCTTGGGATGCCTATGAAGGTTAAAATTGTCACTTCTACTATGGTTTTCACCATCATCATCTTCTTCAGTATCATCATCACCACCATCAACTTCTTGTTCTTCTTCATCTTCTTCCAATTCTTCCTCATCTTCATCCACATAATTTTCAGCAATCTGGTGAGAGTGAGGATGAGGTACATTACGAACCGAAACTTTGGGTCGTTGGGTCGACCCGAAACCTTGATTCGAACCATAATTCGTCACATACCTCGATTCCCCCTCGGTTTCATCCATCACATCAAACCAGATGAAAAATCAAAATTCCAATGTCCAAAAGAATCAAACCCCAGCACTTGATTCTAAGAAAATATCATAACTTTTTTTCCATAAAATCACCAAATCATTTACAATTCTCCAACCTATCAAAAACACATATTTATAACAATCAAATTCAATCCCTAATTTCAAATTATAAGAGTTAATCTAATAATCTTCACTCGAAATAACCACACTTCCAGTTATACTCCAAAAACCAAAAAATTCTTGATCGAAAATAATGTACGGATGCTAAATAATCAAAATCAGAAAACAATCAAAATATCGGTAATTTTCAGTTACTTGAAACAAAACAGAAAGGATTGTTCTTTTTTGTACCTTTAACATACGAATTTCTACGGAGAGATCTCGAATTCACGTCGATCAAGGATCATCAAAACCCTAATTTCAACCTTCGTGTCAAATCAATGAGATGGAAAACAGAATAAAATTCATACGAAGTTTAGATTGTGGTGAAAAATAGGGTTGGGGATATGCAAAGGAATGAAAAAGTGGACAGCGTGAATCGGGCATAGATTATCTGAAAGATACCGTAGCAGAGATGCTGCTAAATTACGCCGAGAGTGCAGTGTTTTTTTCCAAGATGACCCGGGGCCCTACCCGTGTGATGTAGGGACCTCCTACTATGGATGGTCTAGATCGGTCTGGGCACGGGACCATTTGTAACCAAATAAATGTATTTGACCCAAATTTTGTAGAGAATTTAATTAAAATACTCAAAGTTTGACTTTGACTAACAAAACACCCATTTTCTCCTAAAATTGTTAAAATACCTATTTTTTTTGCGATTGGGTCCGCGATCGCGGACCAGGGTTCATTTTGAAAATTTTGTATCCCGCAATTGAATCAATTTGGTGAGTTTTGATTTGATATTTACACTTTTAACCCCTATAGTTATTTACTTTATAACTTTTACTTTCATAATTTTAATTTTACATTTAACACATATAATCGTTTATTAACTAAAATACGTTAAAAAAATACGTTTTAATTTTAACAAGTTATATCATTATAATCGTCTCTTCGATACGTACGAAATGAGCCCAATATTGAATATTTTTTGATTTATATATTTTAATATATATCATATATACTACATAAAAATATTTTTAATATTTACAATTCATACCCTTATAGTTAATTATTTAATTTATGGTACATCTCTTATTTTTTTCAATTTTGTTTTACACTCCTATCGTATTAACATAATAATCATATATTAACTAATTCATTAAATCGTTTTAAATTATTATTATTTGTATGTGTTTATAAATATCGTGAATGGCAATAGGACAAAGTTTCACGAGAAGAATATGAAATGGGGTTTTGACAAATTGGTATCACTTGACTCATTTAAAAATTATGAAAATGGGTATTTGGCGAATGATGATTCATGTGTGTTTGGAGCTGAAGTATTTGCAGTTACAGAGTATGCACAATAGGATCGATGTTTGTCCATCACAAAGCCTCCGCCAATTTTTAATACTTACACTTGGACCATCTATAATAAAATAAATAAAACGTATTTTAACTATAACAATACCATAAATTAAATAATTAACTATAAGAATATGAATTTTAAATATAAAAAATATTTTTATGTAATATATATGATATATAATAAAATAAATAAATCCAAAAGTATTCAATATTGGGCTCATTTCGAACGTATTGAAGGGACGATTATAATGATGTAACTTGTTAAAATTAAAACGTATTTTTTTAATGTATTTTAGTTAATAAACGATTATATGTGTTAAATGTAAAATTAAAATTATGAAAGTAAAAGGTATAAAGTAAAGTAAGTAAATAAGTATAGGGGTTGAAAGTGTAACATTTCAATTCAAAAGTCATCAAATTGAGTGAATTGGGTGTGTCGCGGGACTTTTCTTCCCGATCGCGGGATACAAAATTTTCAAAATGAACCCTGGTCCGCTATCGCGGACCCAATCGCGGAAAAAATGGGTATTTTGGCAAATTCGAGAGAGAAATGGGTATTTTTGCAAATTCGAGAGAGAAATGGGTATTTTGGTAAGTCAAAGTCAAACTTTGGGTATTTTAATTAAGAGTAAACTACACTTTTGGTCCCTGTGGTTTAGTGTTTATAACACATTTGGTCCCTACAGTTTAAAAATTATACTTTAGCCACTGCAATTTGCTATTTCGTCCGGATTTGGTCCCTCTGACCAACGTCCGTCCAATGTCAGACGTTAGGGGCAACCATGTGAGTTAAGCATGAGGGTAAATTAGTCTTTTTCCCTCTAAACCCTTTTTTGTCTCTACCACCAAACCACAGGGGCCAAATTCGAACGTTTACTCAAATCCACTCCACCCCACCCCTACTCCCTTTCTCTCTCCAAGCATGAGGGAGTGAGTTGGGGAAGAAGAAGATAGGAGAGAGAAAGGGAGTAGGGGTGGGGTGGAGTGGGTTTGAGTAAACGTTCGAATTTGGTCCATGTGGTTTGGTGGTAAAGACAAAAAAGGGTTTAGAAGGAAAAAGACTAATTTACCCTCATGCTTAACTCACATGGTTGCCCCTAACGTCTGACATTGGACGGAGGTTGGTCAGAGGGACCAAATCCGGACGAAATAGCAAACTACAGTGGCTAAAGTGTAATTTTTAAACTGTAGGGACTAAATGTGTTATAAACACTAAACCACAGGGACCAAAAGTGTAGTTTACTCTTTAATTAAATTCCCAATTTGATTTGTTATTTTATAATTTATGGTTGGTTTTGGTGAGAAGTGCTAAATTTGGTGAGAATCATGAAAAGTAGTTATCAACCGTTTGATGAGAAATGAATGAACATTAGGATGTGATGTACCGAGATAAGATGCACGGAGATGCATCGAATAAATTCTCTTTTAAGCGGCAATTCATGGGAGGGTATTTGATTAAAAGTAGGCATGGCAACGGGGCGGGTATGGGGCGGGGATCCCCATCCCCGGCCCCGGTTCCGGTTTGTAATTATGACCCCCGACCCCGGGCGGGTACGGGGATTCCCAACCCGGCCCCGGTCAACTTTTGGTCAACACCCGGTCAAAGACCCGTCACCGGTTTAGACCCGGTCCCCCGACCCGTTTTTATTATAAAATTGTATTTTTAAAAATTATTTTAATATAAAAACACCAATTCTTGTTTTTCTTTTGTTGAGACAAGGCAATGAGTCAAACATGTTTATCAAAAAGCTATCACTTTATAAATTAAATATGTAAAAAGAAAAACTGAAAAATATTCAAGTTGGATATGTGTCGAATGATTAAATTTGTAAGCTATCCAGTTATGTTTTGTTTATAAAATAAATTAACTTGACATATTATTTAATAAATATATTAAATTAACTAGAAAATTTATAACTTATTCGGTAATATAACAAGAAGACTTTAATTATATATTTAATAAATATATAAAATATTTAATTTTTTTATTAATATATATATATACCGGGTCCGGGGATGGTCAACCCGGCCCCGGCCCCGGTTTTCAACTAACGGGTTTCCCCGGCCCCGGCCCCGGTACCCGGTTTGGCGGGGAATCCCCGACCCCGGTCGGGTCGGGTGAACCGGGTTCCCCACCGGGTCGGGTTAAATTGCCATGCCTAATTAAAAGTGAGCAACGGTTTAAAAGTACTTCTCATCAAAAATGACATTTCTCACATGATTTCATGTCTTATAGTTTAATTAAATGTGCATATTATAAACTAGAGGAATGTTCAAACGAGAACGCTAACTATTTATGAAAATAAGAAAACAACAAATCATGTACAAAATAACGTGTGATTTTACATTAACTGCAAAAACTGGACACACGCGACTTTGGCCGCGACTTAAAGTGGCGGGAAAAGTCGCGTAATCATATATGATTTTGTACGTGAATCATATATGATTTTGTACGTGAATCATATATGATTTTGTACATAACAGTTGTTTTCTTGTTTTCTTAAATAGTTAGCGTTCTCGTATGATATCACCTCTTGTAAACTAATTAATTATATTTTTTTTATAAATAAATGTTCACGATAAAAAAAATGTAGTTTTAGGAACTTATAATTATTAAGTTTTTAATTAACAAATAAAAATAGTTTTTTTCAGTAGTGATTTGATGGTTCTATTTAATTAAAATTGATCCAAATATAAGGATCTCCTTTTACCGTTCTCGTTATAAATTTCATTCTCACCGAAACCTAACACATTCACGTAAATGTGCATGTTAGATTTTCTTGGGAAAATGTTGTAAACTCATTTATTCATAGAAATGCATGCATCTATTGTTGATGTTATTTTTTATTAGCAACATTTATTTATACCTGATATTATATTTGTGGAAAATAAGACAAATATTTCATTAGCAATATACAAAAAACATTATATTTGCAATAATAAATGAATTAAACAAAAAAAAGGACAGATATTTCATTAGCAAACATTTATACCTACGAGGGTGTCATCCTTACTTACCTTATCAGATAACATTCTCGACCATTAAAATAGGTTGTTGGTAAGAAATTTTTACCCGGTAAACGCTTACCGGGTAAGAGTCATAGTCATTGTTGTGTCTTTTAAGTTTTACCAAATGAACTTTTAGATATTTGTCATATTGACTCGAAAGTTTTTTTTTTCTTTTTTGGGAAGGGTGTCCTAGGCTATGCCTAGACTAATCCCTTGACAAATTATGACTGTAAGACATCAGTCCTGATTAAACCTCAGTTGGCACAATTGTTGTGTACGCATGGATTAGAACCTTTGGCAGATGGGATATTCCATCACAACCCCCCAGGGGCTTAACCAGTACGCCACAACCCTTGTGGTTGACTCGAAAGGTTAGTGACACCTAAGGGTGTAAACGAGCCAAGTCAAGTGGAGTATCAGGTTATTTGAGCCGAGCTCAAAAAAAAAATAGCAGGCTGGAGCTCGACTCGAGCTCGATTAATTTTTCAAAGTCGGGCTCGAGCTCGAGCTCGAATATTTTTTTCAATGTTCGAGCTCGAATTTGATGCTCGTTTACGAGATCGAATTCGAGATCGATTAACTCGTTTATGCATTCAAGATCGATAATTTTTATACTTTTATTATATAATTTGTAAAATATAAAAATGCAAGGCTTGAAAAAGTGTACGTTCGAATGGCTCGGCTCGACTCGTAAAGCTTAATCGAGCTTTCAAACGAGTCGAGTCGAACATTGACGTTATGGAGCTCGACTCGTTAACTTATGCGAGCTTTATTTTGTGTCCGAGATCGACTCGAGCTCGACAACTATTAGGCTCGAGCTCGAGATAAACGAGTTCGAGTTCGAGTAGCTCGTTAAATGCTCGACTCGTTTACACCCCTAGACTGACGTCCAATGTTCGATAAACGTGACCATCCGCATCCCTGCAATTCATTTATTCTTTCAATTGTGTCACATCAGCTTTTGCAATTACCATCCACATCCTTGCAATCCACCTACACTTTCTATTATGCCACATCATTTTATATATTTTACAATTCTTTGTTTTAATTTAATATATAATTTATTAAATTATATTAAAGCACAATATTTATTGGATATTATATGCTTTAATATGTAAAATTGTAATTTTAGGTAATTATAAATTTTAATATTTAAATTAATTTAACTATATTTGTATTTATATTTATTTATAAATAATATATATATATACATATAATTTTTTTAAAAAGAATAATTAATCTAATTAAAATACAAATTAACATTATTAAATCATAATATATATTATTCTATATGAAAGTAGTTTATTTAAACAATTAAGGAAAAAAAGAAAAAGAAAAAGTAGGAATAGAGATGGGTGACCTGGCTTGCAATTGGAATTGCAAGTGTTGCCGTTCATTTCATACGTGGCTTTCAATTATGGACCCCACCTCCATTTGCAATTCACTTTGCAATTGGTTTAGAAAGCGTGTGTGGATGCTCTTAGATTCTCTTTCAATAGTTGTTATATGGTAACAAAAATTTTGGGGGATAAAATCAATGTAATTGATTAAAATTAGATGAAAATATTGGAAATTGATTGGTAACCTCATGACTTCTTTTAAATGATTAGAACTTTGACTTCATTGAAATCATGCAATAGATAAACAACATAATTAGCTTTGAAACGAAGACAACTCGTCAGATTATTCCAAATTTTTATAGAAGAAAAATGTACGGAGGTGAGGTCATTCATATTTATTAATATATACTAGTGGTGTGCAACGCACGTTGCACGGTGACGATAAACATTTTTCGAATAAATATGGTTAGCCAATGAACCATTTTGCTTATAAAAGTTAATATATTATTACAATTGACTTATAAGAATTAATATCTTACTATATATAATATTGAATGACACATAATTGATTTTTTTAAACAAAATTTTTGATTTATAACCATTGTTACCTTACTAAAAAATAGTATTTTTATTTATAAACATTGTTACCTTACTAAAAAAATAGAATCAATTAATAAATTTTTTGATTTATAAGCATTGTTAGCTTATTAAAAAAATATAAAAATTGAAATAAATATTTTATTTACTATTATTGTTAGCGTACTCAATAAAAAAGTTATATTATAAACATTGTTAGATTTGCCTATTAAGTTATGAATCAGGTAAATTAAAAAAAACACTTTTTAATTAAGTCAAATTTATAAAAATTAAATAAAAATTATAAAATTTGATGAAAGTTTTAATTTATAATCATTGTTAAGTTTACAAATGATTTTTAATTTAAATTAAAAAAAATGTAATGAAAGTTTTAATTTATAATCATTGTTAGTTTACAAATGAAAGTACAAATGATTTCTAATTTAAATTAAAAAAAAATGAAAAGCTTTAGCATTTAATGTGTTGAAATTATTTAAAAATAATTCAAAATTATGAGAAAAAAAAGATAAATATGAATGAAGCCTTCTCCTTAACTCTCTCTCCAACATTCTCATTTATATATATATATATATATATATATATATTTTGATGATTTGGGCAAAAAGTTTCTCGTAACTCTAATAAATCCTACGCGGAACCCGTTTTAAATACACTATTGTCATTGGGCATTTTTAAAAATATAAAAAATTGTCACTACATCAATTACCAGTATTGAAATTTAAATATACATGTCAGCTAATAATAAATGTGTGCACGTATATATAGTCATATGTTCATTTGAGAAATGCTAAGTGTGTGAGAAATTGATAAGTAATCTTAGTCATTTATTCGGTCAAGATCGGCTTTAATTGGTCAAAAGTTGCGGTTTTGACTGGTCAAAAGTTGCGGCTGTTCCAAAAATAGAAGGCAGTTTCGTAACTTTTACAAATACACGGGACGAGTTCATATATGAGTATGTGTGATTCACATGTGAACTATCTGTTCATATGTGAACCCATGTAATTCACATTATATGAACTTTTGTGATTCATATATGAACATTTGTGTTTCGTATATGAATTAATTAACCGATTCATATATGAACTAATTAACTATAGATTCATATATGAATCCGTTAAACTAATTAAACGACTCACATATGAACATTTGTGATTCACATATAAACTAATTAACTGATTCATATATGAATCACAAATGTTCATATATGAATTAGTTAAAAAGAGTTAATATGTGAATTACATGTGTTCACATATGAACGTATAGTTCATATGTGACTCGCACAAGTTCTTATATGAACTCGTCTCGCGTATTTTACGAAACTACCCTCCATATTGTGCAGACCACGCGAGGAATTATCTGTTGCTTCTCGGTCAAAGCCGCAAATGTTGACCGAATGAATAGCTAAGATTACTTCTTTATTTCTCACACACTAAGCATTTTCTCAATTGAACCTCTCTCTCTCTCTCTCTCTCTATATATATATATATATATAGAGAGAGAGAGAGAGAGAGAGAGATAGAGAGATGTTCAAATGAGAAGTGCATTTTTTTTAGAAATAGAGAAGTGATCTTGGCCATTTATTCGGTCAAGATCAACGGCTTTGACCGAGAATCATCAGATAATTCCTCGCGTGGTCTGCACAAGATAGATGGGTAGTTTCGTAAAAAATACGCGGGACAAGTTTATATATGAATTTGTGTTCATATATGAACTTTTGTAATTCACATATAAACTATTTTTAACTAATTCATATATGAACCTTTGTGATTCATATATGAATCGGTTAATTTGTTCATATGAGAAGTAGTTAAAAAAAATTCATATATGAATTAGTTAAAAATGTTAGTCCCAGATGGCTATAACAAGTATTGTAGAAGGGGGGGTTGAATACAATACTCAAAAATTTCACAATTTTAATTCTTTTATTGAAAATCTTTCAACTCGAATTACACAAATAAACTTAAAGACTGTTGCGGAAAAGAACAGATAAACTATTCTAACAATCTTTCACAGAGTATACTAAACAAAACAACCAAGATCACTTAGAACAAAGCTATAAAGTTTTTCAAGCAAAATGGAAATTCTTGCACTTGGAGAAATCTTCCAGTTTGCGTAGAATATCTAGGAGCACACAGTAATCTTCAAGTCTCTCAAGATGTAAGAGGTACTTCTGCATGGAGAGGTCTTCTTCTTTATATAGTGCCAAGAGTATGAGTAGCATAGGACACTTGTCACTTTGTCATTGAAGGATATGTTTTGACTCTCAAAAGTTGATGTGTCATTTTCCCTTTTCCTTGGTATCAGGAAGAATGCCCATGCTAGAAGAGACTTTATATGGTAATGGATAAAAGGACAAATTGTCACTTTTATCTGACAATAGGATATTGTCCCATAATAAAAGATCTTCAGATCTCATTTTGTCTCCAAGGAGTACACCACCGATGAAAGCTTTGTGACACATCTTTGAAGAAAAGCATCTTTGAGATATGTGACACATCTTTAAAGAAAAGCATCTTTGAGATATGTGACACATCTTTGAAGAAAAGCATCTTTGAGATATGTGACACATCTTTGAAGAAAAGCATCTTTGAGACTTCTTGAGATCCCACCTATTTGAGAGTCTTCATAGGTGGGATATGTTGGCCGACCCAGAGATAGGTCGGTGGAGAAGTGTCCACCGATGTGTGAGACAACCATCGGTGGACAATGACTTGCATGTGTTGATAAAGAGTCTCTTACTTCCACAATGAGAGATTCTTCAATCTTGACTTTGGTTGATCTTTGACTTCACCAAACATTTGCTATCTTGTACAAGTCATTATAAAGAACATTGTAAAATATTCTAAGTAAGATTTAGAGGAAACATCGGTGAGTCAATTTCAAATCTTCGGTGACCCAACATTTTCCCCCTATTTGAATTTGAGCTCCATACTTAGAATATTGAAGAGTATCTGAATAAAATTGCATTTTGACCCTTTTTACTCTTTTGGGGTTCTTTTCACATAGACCATTTTTTTTATCTGTTTTGTCTTTTATGGATTTGTGTGTGTGTATGATATTTACAAGTAAGAAAAAATAAAAAGATATAGCTGTACAAAAAAATAAAAAAATGGAAAGAAGTATAAACAATATGAACAAAACAAATATTACTTGCATCTTTGGAGGGGTGAGTTGAAGCTTGTGTCTGACTTGAGGATTCTTCATTTTGATCAGCAGCCTGTTGATGTGTTGGAGAACTTTATCTTTCAGGCACTTTTACTTTTCTTCAGATGTTCCAAATCTTCAAGTCATTCACTTACTCCAAACGATTTCAGCCAAATGAGTATGTGTTTAAGAAGGAAACACACCCATAATGAAGAAAATCTTTGAGGGAGGTTTGAGGTTAGGTGAATCAGCCTCAGGATGCTTCTGCCCATCTGTTGCATCTTCTTTCTTTCTCTTGGCATCTTCAGCTTTTCCTGTTTAGCATCATCAACCTTTGTCTTTGATTTGCTCCCCCTCAGTTAGATCCGTCCGGACTGATGTGCTCCCCCTTGATCGGTCCGCCCGATTTCCTCGTTTTCCGGAGTTGGACGCTGAAAACGAGTACCGAGGGTTGATGTTGCTCCCCCTCAGATGAATTCTCCCCCTCAGCGGCCGACGGAGGAAAAACACCAAGAGAAATTGGAAAATCGGCAACAATTTTTTTTTTTTGCTTCCCCACCGAAAATTAAGGAGATCCCACCGAAAATTGGCTAATTTCGGTAGGAAAATCGGTAGGATTTTTTTTTAATTTATCATTCCCACCGAACTTTTGCAAGAGTTTGACAGAGAGTCGGTGGAATTTCTTGAAGAGGTTGGAGGAAATCTTCTGGCATCTTCAAAATACTTTGAAGAAAATCTTCTAAGGCATCATGGAGAAAATCTTCAAAGTGAAGAAAAGATTGGAATTCCAACTTCCAATTTTTTGATGACCCAAAAGGATTGAGTTTGAGGATTTGGGATGACATCTGCAGAAGAGTTTGTAGTGGGTGGGTTTTGTGAAAAGGATAGATGGGTTGCAAACCAAGAGTGAAAAATGATGGAAGAAGGGATGGGATGAGAAGATGGCACATAGAAAGTTTGTTCTGGTGATGGTAGTGGATAGGGATCGGTAGAGATGCTCTTTGGCTCGGTGGAGTTTGTCGACAGAGAACACAACCAAGAGCTGTTCGGTGGTGTGATCTGTGTGGTGTCGGCAGCTGGTTGTTTTGGTGGGTCTATCGGCAGGCAAAAGTGTAGATAAGAATGGGTTTCGGTAGATGCGAGTGTCGGTAGCAATACAGCAAAAAGGAATGGGATTTAGAAGGTGATGACATCATGATGATGTCATCAAAACAAAAAATGTGTTTCAAGATTACTGCCGACATATGAAGTTTACTTTTTGACTATTTTTCTTTCTCACCAAACATATATATATATATATATATATAACTATATATTAATGAGATTTGGAGTGTTGGGTGGGTGAAAATAAATATGTAGCTGAAGAGAAAAGGTGGGGTTTGGTTTTGGTTTGTGTCGGCAGCAAGACAAAGAAATTGTGGAGGTGGTGAAAGGAGATGTCAGCAACATGACATCATCATGATGTCATCAATTAACATGGTGGACACAAATCATCAAAAAGATTTAAACCACCGATGATGCAAATGCCAGCGAAGTTGACTTTGACTTTTTGATTTTTGATTTTATTTTTTTTATTTTTTTAGAGAGAGAGAGTTGGATTGGTGGAGGATTGTTGAAGGAAAATCTTTTTGAGGTGGATGTTGGGAAGAATATGTGGCCGAAATATGTGAAGGGAAAGATTGGTGTAGGAGAGAGGAGAAAGAGTTGGGTGGTAAGATGGATGGTAACATGAAAAAGAAATGAGGTTGGGGTAATATATGTGGTGGGATGGATGAGAAAATGTGGGGTGAGATGTATGGTGGGAAATAGTATGTAAATAATGAGGAGGGTGATGGGAGATGTGATGATGTCGGTAGAGAAGATGGTGACACTAGAGAGTGTGCCAATGGGAAGGATTTTCAACATAAGGAGATCTAAGAGTTCACCATTTTGACACATCAGATTGCATGATGATCTTGAAGATTTTGTCAACTTTCTCACTTGTCCACATAGATCCATCTGTCTAGTTCAAAATCTGCAATCACACAGAATTTATTTCCTAGGTACCCATTTGGTACTTGGTAGTGGGTCCTTTTGGGTTAGAAGAAAAAGAGTTGGTGTCACTTAGATCAATTCTTTCTTTCGGACATACTTTGGCAAAATGAGAAGTATCACCACAGATATAGAATTTTCTATGAGGAAAAAACTTTTTAGAAACTTGCCATTTTTCTTTACTTTTGCTCAAAGATTTTGATGAGGTAACAAAGAATTGGGGTGCAGCTCCTAAAATTCCTTTTTCAAAATTTGGGAGGACAAAAATATTTTCCTTTGAATTGGACATTTTGAGGCTCACAGATCGGGGAAGAAAATCGGTAGGGGAAGTCACATAGGTATTTTTAGAAAAAATTCGAGGATTTCTTTTTAATAAAGAATCGGCACCCAGAGACTTTCCTTTTTCAGAGTTAGAAAATATATTGTTTGAGTTGGAAGAGGAGGATGCATCATCTAAAGTCAAGATTTTTTGAAATTCATGGATAGGTGTGGAAGAATCATTGGAATCTTGAGCCTTTTCCTTTGGAAAGGAAATATGATCTTTTGCCTTTAAAAACATTCCAAATTTTAAATCTTCAGATGAATCGGCAGAATTCATGGACATAGACCCAATAGAATTGGAATTGGAAGTTTCACAAGAAGTAGGTGAAGCACATGGGGTGGAACCGTGGAAGCATGAGATTTTGAAGATTTATCAGTTTCCATTTTTCCAAAGCCTAGACTAGTTTTGTTATTACAGGAAATCTGATCTTGAAAAATCTTTTCCAGGTTTTTGGAAGAACTGGTCCATTTTCTCATGATTTCTTGCTCCTTTTGAAAACGTTTGAATATTTTGTTTTTCTCCTTGGCAAGAATAAAGTTGATGGATTTTAGATCTTCAAGCTCACCCTTAACTTTTTCAAAGTTTTCCAGTTGAGAGTGACAAAATAGCAGTTGAGAGGAAAGAGATTTTATTTGAGCATTTGCCTTATGCTTAGCAGTTTTAGCATCAAAAAGATCAATGGTTAAAGAATCAAATGCTTCAACCTTTTCATCATCAGAAAGAGATAGAAATGGATGTACCTGTGATGAGGAGGAGAGGCACTTAGCTGATACAAGAGCAGTTGAGGAGATGTGGCCTTCTGAATCATCCATGTCATTTATCTTGGCCATGAAACAGACATTTGCGATGTCATTCTCGCTTTCAGATGTGGGTTCATCTGCCAAATCATGAGTTTTAGCAGGCAGACCCTTTGCTTTTCTGACAAGTCTTTCATTTCTTTCCTTTTCTCTCTTGTATTTTTCCTTGTATCTTTCAGCCCGGTCAGAATGTGCAGAAGAGGAGAGATTGGTGGAATCATGTTTGGATCTTTCCGATTTTGAGGAAAATCGGCCCGAGGAAGAAGTTTTGGGTCCTTCAAGAAATTTACTTCTGCACTCAGAGGCAAAATGACCCTTTTTACCACAGTTAAAACATTCCTCATTAGATTTGTCCAAAAAAGAGTGTTTGGAGAGAGAAGAGGATGATTTTCTATCAGACTTCGATTTTTTAGAAGGGTGGTGAGATTTGGATTTAGAATACCCATCCAACATCGCCATTTCATTGGATAAATTGTCAACTGAAGTTTCCTCACATTCATCCTCAACATCACTAAGATATGCCTCCGAATGATCATTGGGTTCTTCTTGACTATCATGGTCAGAGTCAGATGGGTAGGTGATTATTGGAATACACTTAGTCTTTTTGGAAGAGTCACTTAGGAGAGCTAGAGAAGAGTTCTTTATATACCTTTGCAGTTTCGTCTGCTCATAGTTGAAAAGAGTTCCATAAAGAACAGTAAGAGACATATGATCAAGATCCTTGGTTTTCTTTATACAAGTACAAATGTTTTCCCAAAAATCAGGAAGATAGTCCATAAACTTGCACAAGATTTCCTCATTGTCATACACTCTACCTAATAGCTTTTAATCATTAAGAAGACTGATAAAACGGTTATAGTAGTTGGAGAGAGATTCTCCTTTCTCATAAGAAAAGAGTTCATATTTTCTAACGAGAGCAATCTTTCTGCTCTTTTTAACTTCATTTGTACCTTCATACAAAACACACAGAGTGGACCACATCTATTTGGCAGTAGAGAGATTTACCAGAGAGTGGTACACTTCATCAGGAAGAGAGAGAGAGCAATGATAGTTCTAACTTTAGAATCAAGAGACACAAGCCGTTTTTCCTAATCAGTATATTTCTTAGGATTTTTAAGAATGTAACGACCATTAACATCAGATTTTTCTTCATCAGAGGAATCATCAAAATCATCTTTGCCAACAACTTCCTTACCAGATTTCTTGGTTTCATAGCGAGACCAAACTTTAGGGACTATGGGTCCCTCACTGAGAATAGTTGGATATCTACTATCCATTCCTTCCATGAAAAGCATCGTCCGGCTTTTCCACAAAGAAAAGTTGTTGGGATTAAACTTGGGAGGTTTGGCTATAGAGCCGTTTTCAGAAAAAATGTTTTGAGAAAAAGCTTCATTTTTGGAAGAAGAAGCAGCCATTGCAGATCAAGTTTATGAATTAAACTTTCTGCTCTGATACCACTTGTTAGTCCCAGATGGCTATAACAAGTGTTGTAGAAGGGGGGGTTGAATACAATACTCAAAAATTTCACAATTTTAATTCTTTTATTGAAAATCTTTCAACTAGAATTACACAAAGAAACTTAAAGACTGTTGCGGAAAAGAACAGATAAACTATTCTAACAATCTTTCACAAAGTATACTAAACAAAACAACCAAGAACACTTAGAACAAATTTATGGTTGTGCATATATGCAGGTTTACATAGATTTATAGTTTACACAGATTTATGGTTGTGCATATATGCAAATTTACATATATTTATGGTTTACACACAAATTTATAGTTGTGCATATATGCACTTTTTATCTTCATATATTCAACTGATGTGCATATATGCAATTCTATGATGTGTATATATGCAGTTCTAAGGTATGCATATATGCAGTATTAATATGTGCATATATGCAATTCTATGATGTGCATATATGCATTTCTATGATGTGCATATATGTAGTTTGAAATCGTGCATCTATGCAAAAAAAACGTGAAAAGAATCTCTCGAACGTGAAGATGAAAATTATGTTTGAAAATGGGTTTTAGATGATTGTGCATATATGCAAGTTTACATAGATTTATAGTTTACACAGATTTATGGTTGTGCATGTATGCAATTTTACATATATTTATGGTTTACACACAGATTTATAGTTGTGCATATATGCACTTTTTATCTTCATATATTCAACTGATGTGCATATATGCAATTCTATGATGTGTATATATGCAGTTCTAAGGTATGCATATATGCCGTATTAATATGTGCATATATGCAATTCTATGATGTGCATATATGCATTTCTATGATGTGCATATATGTAGTTTGAAATCGTGCATCTATGCAAAAAAAACGTGAAAAGAATCTCTCGAACGTGAAGATGAAAATTATGTTTGAAAATGGGTTTTAGATGATTGTGCATATATGCAAGTTTACATAGATTTATAGTTTACACAGATTTATGGTTGTGCGTGTATGCAATTTTACATATATTTATGGTTTACACACAGATTTATAGTTGTGCATATATGCACTTTTTATCTTCATATATTCAACTGATGTGCATATATGCAATTCTATGATGTGTATATATGCAGTTCTAAGGTATGCATATATGCAGTATTAATATGTGCATATATGCATTTCTATGATGTGCATATATGTAGTTTGAAATCGTGCATCTATGCAAAAAAAAACGTGAAAAGAATCTCTCGAACGTGAAGATGAAAATTATGTTTGAAAATGAGTTTTAGATTATTAAGATTACCATTAATAATTACCAAAAATGAAAATGGGTTTTAGAAGATTAAGATTATCATTAATAACTACCAAAAATATCTTGTGCATGAAATTAGGAAAGTAAATAACCCATAAATAATTAAAATTCTGAAATTCCTAAACTACCCCTACCAAACCAGTAACCTATCTTGATTCCTATTGGTCCAAAAAAGTTAACATGGTTAACACTAATTAGACGGTTAACAAAAGAACGAGACCCTATATATATATATATAGAGGCTCACTATTTTGTAAACTTTTTCCGTGTAAACTTTGGATTTCATAGGTTTTTTCATGAAATTGTTTATTTTGATGAAATTGTTTCATATCAATCATTTATTGATGAAATTGTTTCATATATTTGTGTTTTTATGTAGTTTCATATATATATTTTTTCATTCCTATGAAACTTGATGAAATTTTTTCGTTTTACATAAAAAAAACACAAATATATGAAACAATTTCATTAAGAAATGAATGATATGAAACATTTTTATCAAAATAAACAATTTTATAAAACAATTTCATCAAGAAAACCTATGAAATCCAAAAGTTTACAAGTTTACACACATTTAACGGTTTACAATTTATTATCTCTCTCTCTCTCTCTCTATATATATATATATATATACCTGGAAGGGTTTCATAAGCATTATATACATATATTAAATAAAATAGAAAACTTAATCGGGTTAACTTTGAAAATAAATCCCCGTCCCCGCCAAACCGAGGAATACCCGTTGCGTTAGGGGTGGGTACCCACCTTTACGGGTAAAAATCCCATCTCTAGTACACACATATTGACTTGGGTACCAGTGAGAATATAAGTTATAGTGAGAATGATAAGAATGGATCTCCACTTATGGATATATCTTTATGGAAGATCAACATGTGTGAGAATTCAGATGCTCCATATCAATTTTCATATCAAGTGCAATTTATGGGGTGAGGGTGCGATTAAATTGAATCATCAACTTCAAGGGTCGAGACTCCAGATCCATTTATACATGTATCACATTAACTTTTATTCTCACATTCGCTTGCACATATAATGTTTTCTAATTTTTTTTAACAGAAGATTAAATAAAAAGGTAAAATGTCCACGATATCCCTCACTTAACGGATGAAATTAATAAATGTTAGTAAGGGGGACCAAAACAAACCATTTTTGCATATAAAATGGGTTATTTTGCAATAGATTATGAAACAAGGGGGACCAAAATGTAACATGAATACATGCGGGCCAATATTTCACTTGCCAAAAAAATTGCACAATTGCAAAAACAATCGACCACAGTGGGAGTCGAACCCACGACCTTTTGATCCGAAGTCAAACGCGCTAATCCACTGCGCTATGCGGTCTTATTGAAGTTAACTGTTCCACAAATAATCCTATATTCTAAACTAAAATGTGCATCATTTGAAAACAATTAAAATTAAGAATTTAGATTCCTTTTGAAGAAGTGTGTGTGATGTTTAATTTTTCTTGATAAATGTTTTTTTTCATTGGCTAGACACTCTATCATATTGTTTCTATATGTTGGAATATTTATTTTCTTTTATTATTTTTGAAGTTAAGGATTTGTGTTACCCAAATGCTTACATGATTAAAATCTACCATAAATAGTTAACATCTAATTTGCCAACCACTTGGAGTTGGGTTGAGTAAGGCTCTAGGAGATATAATAGAAATCTCATTTTTCCGAGTTCGAATCAAGATGCTATCAAAGACCCTGTGACCATAGAGGTTCATCTGCAATGACTTTAGATCATTCATGGTCGTCCAGGTGATTAGTCATTGCACATAAATTGACCCGAAGATTGAAGGTTATAGAAAACACTATGACTTACATTAACGGATAAGATTGCTGTCCATCAAAACGATATCTAATGCAATAATTTATCCAGTAAACGTTTATCGGGTAAAAGTTGTCCCCCTCACTTACCGAGTAAATTATTCTACGATAAATTGTATTTATTTATTGTAACGATAAAATAAGTTTATAATTTACGCAATGATTTATTCTTGGTCTAATGTTTTAATGCCCTCAAATAAAGATACGATTAGAAAATCAATAAAACAATGATTATGTAACGATTGTTTAAAAAGTTTCAAGCAAGGTCAATACATCATTTAAGTCTACCTATGTGATATATGAAGTAGTTTGAAATTGTCATACCGGTAATCAGTGGCGGATCCAGGAAATTCATGGAGTGGGGTCCTTAAGCCGGAGGTCGCTGGAGGATGGAGGAATCGCCGCTGCCAACTGCTGAACATGGGGTCCCTGCAAAAATTCACCGGGGGGACAAAAGTAACCAAAGGGTAATTTTTTTACAAAAAAAAAATATTTAACCTGGATTTTTTTTATAAATATTTGACTGGGGTCCCATCCCCCCCCCCCTTTAATACACTACGTCCGCCATTGCCGGTAATATTAGGTATCAAATATAATATTTATGTAGGAAAATTGTTTCATCAAAACTGAATTAAAGAAAGTCGGGAACAAGAACGAATATTGAGTCGAGGCTCGTGTTGGACACGGTTTCCTTAAAACCGATTCGCCCCATCCGGTGCGTCGATTTTCCAGGATACAACGACTCTAAACAGAATCGAATTCTGCCAAACTTTACTTTCATGCCTGAACTTGAGAACATCTTTTCTTTACTTGATGCATCAGTTCTCCATTTGTGGTATCTTTTTCTTTGTAGTTTCTTTTCCATCTCTTCCAAACTCAAGATTTTGTTCTTTATATATAGAACACGTTTGTAACCCACAGAAGGTTAAAGACCACTATAATGAGACATAATTCCATTGATTGTAACCGAAGCAAATGGTGGGTCCAAAGACCTTGTCCATAAATTTCCGTTCAATTCAAAATTAATTGGTATAAAATTTGATTTTATTATATGGTTTACATACGAATGTTTTGTTTGTCTGCTTTTTATCATCTTCTATTGTTGGCAGTTTCTTAGGTCGGGTTACTGATTTTTCAGAGTCTTTTCATTTCTTTCAAAACCTTTTACATGCGTCTATCAGATAATAAGTTATTCCCATTATTTTCAATAAAAGAAATATGTATAATCTAATAAGTTGTTTACAATTTATATATTTTGCAATATTGTACCGTACACAACTAATAAAAATAATAGGGAATTTAATTAAAATACCAAAAGTTTGACTTTGACTTACCAAAATACCCATTTTTTTCAACTTTTGCCAAAATACCCATTTTTTCCGCGATATGTCCCGCGATCGCGGGATAGGATATAAAATGAAAATAGCGGGACAATAACGGGATCAACATTTTCATTTTATAGTCTATCCCGCGATCACGGGACATATCGCGGAAAAAATGGGTATTTTGGCAAAAGTTGAAAAAATGAGTATTTTGGTAAGTCACATTTATAACTTGAAATTAAAATTATCACATTTATTTTGATATAAAATATTACCTTTTTAGTTTAATCATAAAATAAAATATATTAAAAGCATGAATGACATGTATTTGATTAATAGAAAATCCATCTATTAATTGTTTACTAATTAGTTGATTTATGTTTCAAAAAGAAATTGTTGATTTAATTAATAATAAAAATATTATTTTGGGTGTTTGGGATTGTCGGCTTATTTGCTTATTGTGTTTCCTCACCGCAAATAAGTAATTTGGAGTGTTTGGATTAGAAAAAAGAAAAGTGCTTATGACTTCTCCCAACCACAAATAAGTTGTTTTTATAAGTTAATCCATTCTAACTTATTTGAAACTCCTTATAACTTATTTGTCAAAATTACTTTTTTACCCTCCAACACCTTTTTAACACCACATAAGTTGATAAACACTTTTAAAAATAATAAGCATAAGTTGTTTTAGATAAGCAATCCCAAACATCATAGGCCGTGGGTTTAGTTGGGTTTGAAGTCGATTAGTCCCACACCGACCTGAAGAAGAACATCTGGTTAGTTCATATGGCGGAACTCAGCCATGACTATCGTCCCTTCGGGGACATCCGATAAAATTGGAACGATACAGAGAAGATTAGCATGGCCCCTGCGCAAGGATGACACGCACAAATCGAGAAATGGTCCAAATTTTTTTTTGCCCAATTTTCGTCTCATCGTCTTCGCAGTAACCATATTTTTCTGGTGATTTTATCGATGGTCGATTGTGTTAGGCTGTTAGCGGCGGAGAAGATTATTATATTGTGTTGATTGAGCTCCTTTTTGTTTGCTATTGGTTGATTCTCGCCTCATTATGTTGAATTAGGGCTCGGAATCAATGGATTTCAGTGGAGCAGCCATGGACGTATTTTGAGGTGGTATTCAACAAAACTTCAGCTTCTAAACCTCTGTTGAATCTGTGTGTATATGAGCAGACGTATGATTGCGTTTCGAACTTCAATTTCTTAGTATAAATCTCTGTTTTATTTGCTTTTGGTTGTTTATCGTCTCATTATGCTGAATTAGGGCTCGAAATCAATGGAATTCCAGTGGAGCAGCAATGGGCGAATTTTCAGGAGGTATCCATCAAAACTTCAGCTTCTAACCCTCTGTATGAGCAGATGTATGATTTACGAACTTGAATTCCTTTTAATTTGCTTTTGGTCGATTATCGTCTCATTATGCTGAATTAAGGATCAAAATCAATGAAATTCCAGTGGAACAGCCATGGGCGCATTTTGACGAGGTATCTAACAAAACTTCGGCTTCTAAACCTCTGTTGAATCTGTGTGTATATGAGCAGACCTATGATTGCGTTTCAAACTTCAATTTCTTAGTTTAAATCTTTGCTTCGCTTTGCATTTCAGTTAGGGCTATTTCAAAATGTTCTCCATCCTCTCCTTATGTTGAACTAGGGGTCGAAGTTGATGAAACACCAGTGGGGGCAGCCATTGCGTATTTTGAGGAGGTATCCGTTAAAACTTCGGCTTTCAAACGCCCGTTGAATCTGTGTCTATATGAACAGATGTATAATTGTGTTTCAAATTACACTTGGTTTATATTTGTGTACACTTTTGCATTTCAATCTGGGCATTTTGATTGACCTGTCAACTAGATTGGAAACCATGGTTTTGCCAATTTTGTGAATCTGATCATTTTATTTGCCATGGCCAAGGCTCAAATTATGATGTTTATGATGATTTGTGACAGAAAATAGATCAATGGCGATGATAACTGGTCATAGAAGATGTGGAAGCCATGATCAGCTTGATATTGCTGTTGATTTCTTCCACCGTTTTTGGCAAGTAACTGAAGTAAGTGTGATATTTGCTTCCTTTTCCCATCTTTTTGGGGTGTGCTTATTTGTTCTTTGGCCTTGGTATTATTTGTTATCGTAAGAAAACATCGTGGTTGGTCAGATTATCGACTCTGTGTCGTGCATCCCAGTTCTGGTCATGCAATTTGATTCAAAGTAACCGAAGGAGTAGTTGAATATAATCATGAATAGTGAATTAGTTCGCCTACTGTCACGCCCGGGGGCGGACCTATTAGCTCCAAGCAGGTCCTGTGCACCCTTGCGTAATAGCGCAAGTAGAATTTTTGTTACAGTATGAAAGGTGCACCCGCCAAACTTTGAAGGGTGCTCAGTGAAATTAGAATACACAAGGAACATCAACCAAAAAACCCACAAAAGTCCCTCGAAATCATCCAAAAACCCGAGAAAGTCCCTCAAAATCAACGAAAACCCCAAGAACTCCCTCGAAATCAAACCCAAAACCCAAGAAACTCCCTCGAAATCAACCAAAATACTCAAAAATCCCTTGAAATCAACCAAAGAACTTAAAAAAATCCTTTGAAAAGGTGGAATTTCGGCTAAAACACATCTGACGACTTTGCAGGCCTTTGATCCACCTTAAAGGTGCACCCGCTCGGCAAAAATTCTGGGTCCACCACTGGTCACCACCCATAGCGCAAAACGCCCTCCTCTTGGAGACTGGTTATGTACGATGAGCGGATGAGGTTTACCTGACGATCCTGATTTTACAAGGTTCAGCTCTAATAGCATTTGTAACATCTCATATCACAAAGCAACAGGCTGACCCAATGACCTTTAAATCAACTTAAAACCAGGTGTAATTTATCTATAGCCTACAACTTTGAGTTTAAACCCAGTAGTAATATATCTATAGCCCACAACTGTGAGTTTATAGGAGCTCACCAATCTAGTTTTCTATAACGTCGGATGGGTTTTTACACCCACTGAAACACTCTAAAGTCATCGCTGTCTCACACCAACCAGGACAAGACCCAATCCTTTTTTAGCAAATTGCGGTTTAACTGATATGTATGAAATTTGAGTGATGATTTTATCTATTTTTATCGGCAACATCTTATACCGAAAACTTGGCCGATGATTTGTTGATTTTGATCGAATTATTTCTCTTTTTTAATACAGTTTTTCTGTGAGATCTACACAACACTTTAAAGCGAAGAAAAACGATTCAATTGTGTCAGTTTCAGTTCACGGCTGAGCCTTCCATGATGCTGAGATGTCGGCTACGGCTTCACCGACGGTTAGATACAATCCGTTCAACCCAAATGACTCTAAACTGTTCGAGTGGTGTAGCTTTTCCGTCACACTTCCTGCAGGATTTGCCAACACAAGCTGCGTTCCAAATTAAACAATAAAAATTTGTTACTTTCAGTTTGTTATGGCGAAAATATGTAGAACCTCGTTAGATCATTCTTCAAAAGAGCCTTTCAGAGAGAATAGAGGATCCAACATTAAATCGAGTAGAAATGGTCCAAGTAGAGCCTGTTAAAGTCCCGTATCGTTTAGGTTTGGACCATTTATTCTCTAGGGCTGGGTTCCGGTGAGAAGTTGAGTTAACGCGAGAAGCGGTTATCAACCGTTGGATGCACGTTAGGATGAGATGCACCAGATCAATCCTCTCCTCGTATCAAGCGTGATTCATAGGTGGGCTTGAGATTAAAAGTGATCAAGGGATCAAATCCACTTTTCAACGAACGTCTACCTACCCCTTCAGCTTTCTTCTCCACGACACGACCTCCCGTCTCCTTCTCCACGACATCTCCCTCCCCACGTCTGCACCAATTTCTGACCATTTACATGAACTGTTTTGTTTGCTTCATGTTTTCTACCGCACAATTTCTTTTTTGAGAATCGCATCTTCCATCCAGTTCACGCCTCCCTACTCTACTTCCATCCCTTCATCAGTATGTTGCTCGAATCTTGATCTCTATTTCTTCCTCTTCCTCAGGTCGATTTGTCCTAATCGATTTTTAGGGCTTTGTTTTGTTTACAGATTGATTATCTGAATTTGATTTGAATATTCACGATCTGAAGACATTCTTCTCCCGGATTGATTATGCGTGACTTTCTTGGATTAGGGTTCCGATGATAGTTTGAAATCCATGGATTGGATAACAAGATTGAAGATCGCATTGGAGTTGCCGGGGCTTATCATATCTGCATCATGAATGTGCTTCGCACCCATATCATTAATCTACACTCACAATGAATGCGTTTCACACTCGTATCCTTTCATGAATGTTCTTTTGTTGAATAAGGTGTTTGAATTCTACACACACCCGTGTCATTAATAGCATCTTTTTGGCTTATTTTGATGCTTGATTATTTGACGAATTGCATAAATATTTGTCTACTTTGTGCAGAAATACGGCATAAATAAGCAGGTGTTGTTGCTGCAAGAAGAAAAAACTATGATATTTCCTGGCCTTTAATCAATGAAGACAAAAGGTGGTTTAGAAGAACATTAATTAATTGTATGTGTTAACGAGGTGAGGTAGGGGGTGCCTTAATTAATTGTCAACAGATTCCAAGCCCATCTAAGTTGGAACAATTATCACTTAATTGGCCATTCAAAATAGTTTATTTGTAATAATGTTTTTATAGCTCATGCAGGTGCAGGGGAGAAACTTTTGATCCAAAAATATGTGATGATGATCTTAAAATTAGCAAAGTATGATCAAATGACTTTATATATAAGTGAGTGGATTTAAATGTTAGTTATATCTGCTAATTTGTTTGCCTCCCATTCTTGGAAGACAACCGCTTGATGTAAGTATTGTAATCTCCATCTTACCTTTCGTTTTGAGTTTGTTGTATAGCTTAAAATTGATTATTAGAGGCCTTGGTTCGGCATCTAGAATCATTTTGTTGGCCTTTTAGCTAACATCATCAATCTATTGTTTGCAACATATATAACTAATGTAATTTTATATGAAGCTTATATTGTATGATATGAACCAAGTCAAAGTCTAAATTAATAGGAAGCTCAACCTCATGTTGTTAAAGAATAACAGAAAATTAAGGAAACACCGCAAATTTCACTAATAAATTAGAGGGAAGCTTTCCCCGTCTCCCCATTTTTACTATCTGAAATTAACACCTATACTACTTTGCTGGTAAGTTTGCTATCTCCCACGCTGGTAGGTTTGTTGCCCAAATTCACCCCTTTTGATATTAACTACATTATGGTGCAGGAAACATCTTTTTAGTATGATAAGGATATCCGCGACTATTGAGGTTGTGAGTAGAAATGACAGCAATCTTTGAGGTATCATATGGCTCTATATTTCTCTTATTTGTGGTATCTCTCTTAACTACAACTTCAAGTTGCTTCTTCTTTTCAACCTTTTACCGTGCTTGCAGTTGACATACATCTAGGTATTGTTTAAAAAAAACTCATCTAACACAAATAGTAGATTAGCAATAAATAAAAGACTTGGTTCTGCATTTTCTTTTCATTTATTTATTTTCTTATTTTATAGGAGCTCTTATCTTGCAAACTTTTTCTAAAAGTAAATAGAGCTTGTTCTATGAACTGTTAACACTGAATATCAACCTTGGGGGTTGGATTAGGGATTTTTGAGGTTTTAATTTTGGTGAGTTATGGAGGAGGTGGAAGCGGCTAATAAAGCTGCTACTGAGAGTTGCCATAGAATCTCAATCTTTTAGCTCAACCCCCAAATCATGTACAATCGAAGAACCTAATGGTACATCCGTACAAACAGGTGACTGTTTATAGATTCAAGAAAGTTGTATCTCTTTTTGATGATGGTTTAGGTCATCCTAGAGTGAGAAAATTCAAGAAAATTTGAAACTTGATCCCCCAAAACATACTATTGATAACACCACAATTCAAAAACTACCAAAACCCCTCCAATTTCTACTAACCCCCCTAATCAGATTCACCCAATTTAAGAAACTGTTTCAAATGTTTTAAGAACACATTTTCTTTAGGGAACCATCATCCATCACTCGAATTGAGCTCGATCGTGAAGAACCCTAATCCGATTTCCCCAAAGAATCCAAACCCTTTTTTTTATTGCCAATTCCTGCAAAACCATCATCAGCAACAGATACGGTTGCAACTTAAACAGCATGCTGAGATGATGTATCGAAGGAGCAATAGTGGGTTAACTTGACTTTCGATAGCTTTGTTGGCACCCCTACCATTTCGTCTAATATGTATTTTGAGTATTGAAGGGAGTGTGACCACTTTGGATGGGAGTTCTTTCCAGTTGATCGGGTCAACTTCTCGGTCATCTGATAAATATTTCACAACCTAACTGTTTTTCCATAAAACCACAGGTTTTAAATTTTTTAATTCAGGCACTATAGAATCCTTTATATCCGTTTCATCGTGCTGGTGTGAGCTTAAGTTTGATTTTGCCAGAAATGAACATATGTTAGCCTTGTATTAGCTTGATTGGTAGTTGTCGTCTTGGTTTCAGTCTGTTAGCAGTTTTAGTTGGTGATTGTGGATGTCAAACCTTAAATGTTAAGAAATTGATTTATGAAGAATTTACTTAGTTTTTTCTTTGTTTCAATGGTCAGCTTATTGGAGAAAAGGTGTGTTGTTTCTTAAGCTTAATTAGTTGTTATAATGATAGTTAGATATAGCTAATTAAATTACAAGAGGATGACGGAGATAATTAAGTGATTAAAAGATGTTTGGTTGAGCTTGAACATTGGCATATAAGTTACCAACTTGGTTCATGTTTCAACTGAATACATACAGTCCTCAGACGAATGCTGATTGCAACAGTGAATATAATTTTGGTGAGGGTCCTACAACTGAAGGTTGCAAAAGCCATAGAGGGATAGTTTGATGATCTGCATACTGATAATCTTTCCTTCCAGTTCCAGTAGTATGTATATGCATATGTTGGACTGTAACTATTATCTGTTTCTTATGATTGCAGTGGTTGTGGAGGAGGATCAGGAAAGGATTGGAGTCTGCATGCTATTTAGGGGATGTTTGTTTTTGAAAAAATACCTCTTAAAACCTCTTAAGTCTGAAAATTAAGAGGTTTTCAGATTTAAGACCGTTTGTTTTATTTTTAGAAAAAAGTATGAAAACCTCTTAAATGTCCTCTGAAATTTTAGAAATATATGTATATATATTATGTATGTATTATGTATATCTATCCATTTGTGTGTGTGTGTGTGTGTGTTGAGAGGGAGAAAGAGTTGCTTGGAATGACATGGTCAAGGCTTTTTGAAGGTACTGGAATTTGTTTTTTTAAGTTTTTGGTGGTAATACATTTTTAAACGTGGTTATCATTGGTGTATGAGTCCAATAAAAACATTTTGTGTAAATTTAAAACATCAACTGTTTCTTTTTCAAATGTTAAAAGATGGAAAAAGAAAATTAGGCTATGTTTGGCAAACTAGCTGATAAGCTAGCTTATGACTTATAAGCTAGTTGGTAGCTGATAAACTAGCTGATGAAAAAGTCACGTTTGACAAAAAGTAGCTTATAAGCATTTAAATGACCAAAATGGACATATTAAAAAAATAGTTAATAAATAATAATTAATATTAATGAGAGCATAATTGGAATATTTATAAAAAACTACCCATAAGCTACTCCAAGTAGCTTTTCAAAACGCCAGTTTATGGTTACAAACATGTACCAAAAAATAAGCTAGTTTTTTTGCCAAACAATGCCTTGGTCGATAAGACAAATGGTTTAGAAGCTACCCTCTACTGTATTATAATAATTTCTACTCACAACAAAACAATATTTATATATTCTTAATTTGTGTATTTGGTTTATTGCCAAAACGTCGCGTTTGAACTTTATAACATATATGATAAACATGTTCAAATACATGATAAATGTTAATCCCTAAAAAAACATTTATTTTTTCAAATACTTGTCCAAACAACCATATTAAACTTGAAATTTATATGAGTTTAATTCACAAATCATAACCATACAAATAAAATTTGGAAGTAAGAAACATGATTTAGGGTCGAAAAATGGAATGAATTAGTAGGAAACATGATTGAGGGTCTCGACTTTAAAATCCCGTTGCATCGCATGGGCATGAAACTATGGGAAAAAAATACAATTTAGAAATGTATAATTATTACATTTTCAACTAACTAAGGCTATGTTTGGCAAACTAGCTGATAAGCTAGCTGATAGCTGATAAACTAGCTGTTGACTGATAAGGTAACTGATGAAAAAATCACGTTTGGCAAAAGTAGCTTATAAGCATGTAAAATGACCAAAAAATGCATATTCAAATAATTATCATTTACAAATTAAATTATGTAAATTAAAACAAATTTATAACAATATAATATGTTAATTAATACAACCAATGTAATACAGAAAAATTAAATAATACAATATGTTAATTAAAAGAAATTTAAAATTTATTATTACATATATACTATAAATTTTGAATTTGTTAAAACAAGTTTTAGAAAAAAATAATATATATTAACTTATGATTTTAAATAATTGTTACATACAAATATACAATATGAAAAACTAATCAAATAATAATTAAAAAATAATACTAATTAATAATTAAAATATATTTATTAATGTTAAAAAATAAATAAAAATAATTTATATGATTAACAATAATTCTAAATAAGTAAAATTTATTATCAATGTATAATTAAAATTTAATTTAATAATTTTCAGTTAATATTAATTAATTAATTATAATTAAATTTAAAAAATTAATATTTATTAATAGTAATAGTTAGTAAATAATAATAAGAGACAATATTGGAATATTCACAAAAAGCTACTGAAACGCTACTTCAAGTAGCGTTTCAAAAAGCTAGCTTATGGTCATCCAAACATGTACACCAAAAAAACTAGCTTATAAGCTAGCTTTTTTTTTTGCCAAACAATGCCTAAATGGTAATTAATAATGGTGGGAATTAATTTTTTTCATATGAATTATGAGTACAATCGGAAAATAGACACATAATTTTGAAAAAAAACAATTATATAAGGACAAACTATAATAGAAACGTGGACACACTTATTTGGGACAGAGAGAGTCATTTCTTATTCAGAATGTTTTGCGCCGCATTGCATGCAAGTAAGATTGTCGGCAATTGTCACTTTCACCCGATAAAGTAAATGACCCGATAAGTGCAAGATTGATGAGAAATAATACAAAGCAGGTAGCAAAATTGAAGATTTGAGTATTTGGTTTCAGAATCGAATTGCGTCCCGCTGCATCGCGTGGTTACGATGACTAGTACAATTAAATTTGTGTACTCATGATGTTATGTATTCATGTTGTATAGATAAATGCTTCTCGATTTATGGTTATAGTCCTATCACTCTATATAATAGTCATTTATTGACGCACCATCGGTTTGCGGAAGGATCGACAAGCGTCTAAACCTTTTTGATAACGAGGTTACTAATAGTAAACTCAGGAAATTAAGAGAAAACTCTTAAGAGAAAGTTTATTAATTGATAGATGATTAACAAAAGATCCCTAATACTCTATTTATAACCTAAAACAGGAAACGATAATCATAAACTATTCTAATCTTATTCAAATAGAAGATATCCTAGTAATAATAAAATAACTTAGATAACTTTAGCTAGATATGGGAACTGGTTTGGGGGGAATCGACTTGAACAAGGAAACCAAAACAGCCCCTTGGCGCTACCCATGGCGCGGCTCAACCAGCGCCGTTTTACCCGCACTTGATGGTATCCAGATCTTAAATCTATCTTTGAAAAGCATCCCGCACCTTGGAGTTGATCAAATAGATCATCAATCATCGGAAGCGGATACTTGTTCTTAATAGTTACCTTATTCAACTCTCGGTAATCAATACACATTCTCATGGTACCATCTTTCTTCTTAACAAATAAAACTGGAGCTCCCCAAGGTGAAGAACTCGGTCTTACGAAACCCTTATCTAATAACTCCTGAAGCTGAGTCATCATCTCTTTCATCTCAGCAGGTGCTAAACGATAAGGTGCTCGTGCAATCGGTGCCGATCCAGGAATAATATCGATACGAAACTCCACCTGTCTTTCAACTGGCAAACAAGTATGCTTGTGTAATAATATATTCATAATAACAGTATGCTTGTGTAATAATATATTCATAATAACAGTAGCTAATTGAAATTGCGAACATATCATACATGAGAATTCTCATTACCATTGTTACAGTACCAGCTTCGCGTATTTCTGTCGACTCTAAGACTACCCATTCTTAGTATTTCTACCCAAAACTCACAGATCATAACTTAACTCATCTCAGCTTAAGTCTAGGTATCTCAAATTCATACCTAGTTCGCTTAAACTAAAGCTCTGATACCATACTGAAACACCCTAAAAACAGGGTCAATTTAAACCTTAAAATTTACCACAAGTTATGATCAAAAACTTTCAAACTTTATAACCTGAGGATCAAATGTAAGGTTTCTATATACAAACGTCATTACTTAAATAACTTATTAGTCTAATCAAACATAACAATCAGATTAATCCAGTTATCTAAACAACCGTCCCAAAAGCATCAAAAATCTCTAGATCCTCCGGTATCTCTAACTCTAAATCATGGGTAGGATAATTCTTCTCATGCTCTTTAAGCTGTCTTGAGGCATAGGCAATCACTTTGCCCCTTTGCATTAGCACACATCCTAAACCCATCTTTGAAGCATCACTATATACAACAAAATCTTCTGTCCCTTCTGGCAGGGTAAGAATAGGTGCTTCACACAGTTTTTGACGTAAAATTCTGAAAGTTGTTTCTTGTTTCTCCGTCCAAACAAACTTCTCATTCTTTCTGGTTAACAACGTCAAAGCAGATGCAATCTTAGAAAAATCTTTTATGAATCTTCTATAATAACCTGCTAATCCCAGAAAGCTTCTTATCTCAGATGCACTTCTAGGTGTCTCCCAATTCGTCATTGCTTCAATCTTTGAAGGATCTACTTTAACTCCTTCAGAAGTAATCACATGACCTAGAAACTGCACCTCCTTCAACCAAAATTCACACTTTGAAAACTTGGCGTATAACTTCTCTTTTCTTAAAACTTCTAATACTTCACGAAGATGCTGCTCATGATCTTCTTCAGTCTTTGAATAAATAAGTATGTCATCAATAAACACAATGACAAACTTATCTAAAAATGGTCGACACACTCTGTTCATCAAATCCATGAATACCGCAGGAGCATTTGTCAACCCAAATGGCATTACAAGGAATTCATAATGCCCATATCTTGTTCTAAACGCTGTTTTTGAAACGTCTTCATCTCTTACCCGCACTTGATGGTATCCAGATCTTAAATCTATCTTTGAAAAGCATCCCGCACCTTGGAGTTGATCAAATAGATCATCAATCCTCGGAAGCGGATACTTGTTCTTAATAGTTACCTTATTCAACTCTCGGTAATCAATACACATTCTCATGGTACCATCTTTCTTCTTAACAAATAAAACTGGAGCTCCCCAAGGTGAAGAACTCGGTCTTACGAAACCCTTATCTAATAACTCCTGAAGCTGAGTCATCATCTATTTCATCTCAGCAGGTGCTAAACGATAAGGTGCTCGTGCAATCGGTGCCGATCCAGGAATAATATCGATACGAAACTCCACCTGTCTTTCAACTGGCAAACCTGGAAGGTCATCCGGGAACACATCCGGAAACTCACGCACCACGTTGATATCTTGAATATTTTTCTTTTCTAACTTTGTATCAATAACATAGGCTAGATAAGACCAACACCCTTTCGATAAACATTTTCGTGCCTTCATCACTGAAATCAACGGAATTTCTCCTTCCTGTTTTTCTCCGAATACGAATACACTATCTTTCTCGCCTATTGGAATTCGAATCAGCTTCTTTGCGCACATAATTTCTGCCTGGTTGTTGCTCAACCAGTCCATCCCTACCACAATATCAAAACTCCCAATTTCCATTAACAACAAGTTAATCGGAAATTCTGTTCCCTCTATCATAATCTTACAATCGGCCAGGCTCTCCTTAACCAAAGTCTGAACTCCATTAGCTATTTCGACTACTAAGGCATCTCCTAGAGTAGTAACAGGCATAGCTAGTTTATGTTGAAACATCTTGGATACAAAAGAGAAATTTGCGCCACTATCAAACAACACACGTGCAGGAATAGAGTTTATAAGAAATGTACCCGAGACCACGTCCTTTGACCCCTTCGCTTCATCAGCAGTCATTTGGAATGCACGACCGGTTGGTTTGGGAATATCCAGCTTTCTCCCCTGATCTCCTCCTCTTTTCAACTTCGGACAATCTTTTCGAAAATGACCCGGTTGCTGACATTCAAAACAAACCGACCCAGGCACTGTACAACTCGACGCCATATGTCCCATCTTCCCACACTTGAAACATTGATTTCCGACCACACGACATTGGCCAAAATGTTTACTTCTGCACTTTGCACACCAACTCGGTTCTCTACGAGAATCATTGCGAATGTTCTTTCCGAATAATCTTAATTTCGGAGAAGGTTCGGAACGACCCTCCCATTTTCTCTTTTCTCCGACTTGCGCTTTCTCCTCCTTGTCTTTCACATACATTTCCTCGATCACCTTTGCTTCCTCAATCGTCTCCCTCAAGGTAGCAGATTTTGAACTGCGAACCCTTGTCATCATATCGGCTGGTAGACCTTTCAAATAATACTTAATCTTTTCTTTCTCTGTTGAAGCCACGTGCCCCACAAGATTTAGCTTCTCCATAAAGACCTCGGTATAATTTCTCACCGACATATTACCCTTCTTAATATTCCGAAACTCTTCTTCGATTCGGTCCATCTCATGCTCGTTACAATATTCTTCTAAAATCTTTGCTTTAAACTGACTCCAAGTTACGGAATTCAAAGTTGCTTCGGTTACAGTTGATGACAACACATTCCACCACTGCAACGCTTTGCCACGCAACATTTGTGATCCAAATCTCACCTTAGATCTCTCATCTGTACATTCACAGGCACGAAAAGCCTGCTCGATTTCTCTTATCCAGTTCATACAAACCACTGGATTATCATCTCCCTTGAATTCTGGTGGTTTACAACTTAGTAACGTTTTGTAGGAACAGTTTCTGTCAACCCTCCTATCTGTCTCCACTCCTGGATTTACAGTCGGATTTATCACATTAGTATCGGCCACTGTTCTCCTTGGCTCCACATTTCGATCATTAATCAATTTCGTAAACATCTCTGCCTGTCTCCCCATTACAGTATTCATCATCTCTGTTTGCCTCTCCATTGAAGCATTCATCAGCCGAGTCACATTATCCATTATTCGCCCCTCCATACCTGAATCTGACGACGTTTGATCAACATTACTAGTACCTCCTGGATGTACTCGACTTCGCATTCCTCCCAAGGAAAGAAAATCTGATGGCGTATCAGGAACTCCGCCCAATCCAGTTTGTCTCTCTCCAGCATCGTCTAACCAATTCCTATTCAACGAAGAATTTGGAGACCTCGGGGGCGTATTCACCATCGTTCTGATGGAGCATAAAAGAATACTCATCAGTTAATGGTTTATACAACTAAACATACAATACATACTTTACCGCTAATCAGTCACTGTAACAATTTAGAAACAAGTATGCTTGTGTAATAATATATTCATAATAACAGTAGCTAATTGAAATTGCGAACATATCATACATGAGAATTCTCATTACCATTGTTACAGTACCAGCTTCGCGTATTTCTGTCGACCCTAAGACTACCCATTCTTAGTATTTCTACCCAAAACTCACGGATCATAACTTAACTCATCTCAGCTTAAGTCTAGGTATCTCAAATTCATACCTAGTTCGCTTAAACTAAAGCTCTGATACCATACTGAAACACCCTAAAAACAGGGTCAATTTAAACCTTAAAATTTACCACAAGTTATGATCAAAAACTTTCAAACTTTATAACCTGAGGATCAAATGTAAGGTTTCTATATACAAACGTCATTACTTAAATAACTTATTAGTCTAATCAAACATAACAATCAGATTAATCCAGTTATCTAAACAACCGTCCCAAAAGCATCAAAAATCTCTAGATCCTCCGGTATCTCTAAGTCTGAATCTTTCCAAAAGTTCTCGTCTCTCATTCCCGCTACTTCCCGGAGCTTGTACCTGGTAAGAAGATTCAACTTGAAACATTAGGCTTTCGCCTAGTGAGGATATTCAAATCAAAATAAAATTTAATAATCAAAACATGAACAGATAACTCAAACCTGTTATCACCCATCTTACCGTACGACAACTCCTTTTCAAATCGGGGAATCTACCCCACTCCCAATTTCCTATGACTAACTCATTTAATCGCAACCACAACATAAGAGTTAACTATGAATCACTCCAGATTCAAAAATCAATATTCACACACAAGAAATTACAAGTCAAAACTTGCCTATTTCTTAATCAGGAAGTAGAGATTACAAATTACTTTATGCCTATCTCTAATCTTCCTCTCATCACAGGGAAATCTTCGATCTTCCCAAATCGAAATGGGAATCATTAAGCAAACTCTGCTTATTCCACATTCCACCTCAGAATCAATGGCCCCCATGGGATTATAATATCGCGATACTCAAATCGAGACTCATGATTCAAGGTTCACCCAATTACTAAAATTACATCCCTTTGGTCTATGGCGAGTAATCGGTTCCCATCATACCGTACCCAAGTGCCCTCGGTGACCGGATGCCTATTTTAGTAAAAGCACATAATCACATAATATAATATATGTAATAATCGATACTACTATATGCGTCCAGCATACAGTATATCATTTCTCCGAACATATTCTATATATATATATATATATATAATATCAAGAATATTAATATCTCCTCATCTAAATCTCTTAATTATCTCCTCTTTAACTTAGCATGGAAGTTAATAACTCAATCAAGCTTCAAATCATAATTAGAGTTCATAACCACATAGTAATTTTATGTAGTAGATAATCAAACTTAGCATGCAAGTTTAATAATAAATACTAGTTCATCAATTTCATATATAACTCATCTTGGAACTTTAACATGGTAACCAACATAACACAACTTTTAATTGCCCTCTTGGCTTATCTCTAATTTAATCAAATCCACATAAGACATATTCATGCACACATATAAAGCATCTAATTCAAGATTAATTACTGAATTTTAAAGAGAGTTGAATAAACTCACCTGATGCGTTATTACTTCTTTTAGTCCTTTTTAACACGTAACGGCTCCTTTCTTCACTATCACAGCTTACTGTATTATTCAATTACATATACTGATATTAATCATCAAAACAGAACCCTCTGCAACTGAAAATCCTTAATCTCTTAAAATCACATCTCAAGTCGCAATGAACTGAAATCGCAATCACCTATTGCGATTTCACTTCCAAATCGCAACCAACTGAAGTCGCAGTCCTCTATTGCGATCCCAAATGCAAATCGCAGTGAACTGGAGTCGCAGTCCTCTATTGCGATTCCAATTCCAAGTCACAGTGAACTGTTGCGACTACAGTACCAAGTCGCAACTGCCCATTGCGATTTCAACCCAAGTCGCAACTAACTGTTGCGATTCCAAAGCCAAGTCGCAATGGTCTGCTGCGACTCCAACTCTAAGTCGCTATTGCCTATTGCGACAATCATGAATGTCGCAACTCAAGGTTGCGACTTCGATGATATTCAACCAAGTCTCAGTCCACTAAGTTCGTTCTAAACCCAGATTTTTGTACTTTTAATCTATGTTTGTTTATGCCAATTTGCAGATATGTTTAATATACTTACCTTAACATATCCTAAAACTCAGATTCTCATTATTATCATATCTTACCAAAACCCAAATTAAAATTCTCAAGAAAGCTTTTAACTAAGGAGATGAAGTATTCAATTAGATAATTACCTTTTGATATCTTCAAATCAACACCAGATTAATATAAATTCCCAGAAGATCTTTTCTTTTCCTCCTTCTCTTTCTCGATTTCTCTATCTCAATCTCTCTCGGTTTCTCTTTTTCAAAACCGAACACACACACACAATGCACATAAGACCCACATAATTTAGCTAACAATGCTAACTTAATGACACCTCACTAAAAACACATGAGTCATAAGACTCTTTCCAAATGGACCTCCAACTTTTAAAGAATTACACAATAAACCCTCATTATTCAAATCCATTTCAACCAACACTTTTAAACAATTACAAACTTAACCCTCAAGTTAATTTGTAATTCACAAAATAATATAACTGAAAATTTGGGATGTTACAATAAACTTTAGGGCTTGATGGTCGGTAAACAAGACGAATTCCTTTTGAACCAAGTAGTGCTCCTATTGTTGTAAGGCTCGAACTACCGCATAGAACTCTTGGTCGTATGTGCTCCACTTTCGTCGGGGCTCGCTCAGTTTTTCGCTAAAATAGGCGATGGGTCGTTTCTCTTGGGTTAGGACAACACCGATCCCAATGCCACTTGCGTCACATTCCACTTCAAAAACTTTGTCGAAATCAGGTAGAGCTAGAACGGGTGCGGTGCTGAGTTTTTTCTTGATTAGGGCGAAGCTTTCGTCTTGTTCGGGCCCCCATTGAAACTTACCTTTCTTTAGACACTCCGTGATCGGGGCGGTAATGGTGCTGAAATTTCGCACGAATCTCCGATAGAACGTCGCTAGCCCATGGAAACTACGGATGTCGGTAACGGTTTTGGGTGTTGGCCACTCTCGGATGGCTTTCACTTTGTCTTCATCCACCTCGATACCGTGTTCTCCGACTATGAATCCAAGGAACACGAGTTTGTTGGTGCAGAAAGTGCACATCTTCAAGTTAACGTATAGCTTATTTTCTTGGAGAACCGTTAAGACTTGGCGAAGATGGTTAAGGTGATCGGACTCTTCTCGGCTATATATGAGAATATCGTCGAAGTAAACAACTACAAAAGTTCCAATGAAAGGGCGTAGTACCTTATTCATCGTTCTCATGAAGGTGCTTGGTGCGTTAGACGTGCCGAACGACATAACCAACCATTCGTTGAGTCTGAATGGTGTTTTGAAGGCGGTCTTCCATTCATCCCCAGGTCGGATACGGATTTGATGGTATCCGCTTCTAAGATCGATTTTAGAGAAAACGGTGGAGCCGGATAGTTCATCAAGCATGTCTTCTAGTCGCGGGATAGGGAATCGATACTTGATGGTTATCTTGTTGATGGCTCTACTATCGATGCACATCCTCCATTGATTGTTCTTCTTTGGCACTAGGAGTACGGGTACGGCACACGGACTCATGCTTTCTCGTATAAACCCTTTCTTTAGTAGGTCTTCGACGTGTTCTCTTAGGATCTCGTTCTCTTTGGGGCTCATCCGATAACGGGGTAAGTTCGGTAAGCTAGCTCCGGGAATCAAGTCAATTTGGTGTTGAATATCCCTCATGGGTGGTAGTTTGGGAGGCAAATCATCCGCAACTAGTTTCTTGAAATCTTTTAGTATCTCGTTTACTTCTTCTGGGATCTCGGTCTCGATCTTTTCTGCACTCATTAGTCCTTTAACGACAATAGGGCAAAAGACTTCGACTTTCTTGGCATCTTCTTCCATCTCCCGCTCGCTATTGGTCATAATTGTAACACCCTAAAATTCAGGGCTAATTTAAACCTTAATTTAAAACAAGATTTAAATATAAACTTTCAACTTTATATCTGAGCAGAGAAATATCTATAAGGTCATATTCACAAATACCGAATTCTTCAAATAGCCTATTAATCTAATCATGTCACTATAATCGGATTAACTAGGTTATCTAAGCAATCCATCAAAACCTCAATGTTCATTATCTTCTCCGCTATACAAAAGCTCTCGTCTCACATCCCTTTACTTCCCGAGCTAGTACCTGATAAGAAAACATATTTTGAAACGATTAGGCTAACGCCTAGTGAGAACATTCACTTTCAAAATAATATTTATACAAATCAATGTAAACAAGGCATAACAAACCTGGTTTACTCTTTTTCTTACCATTCGTATAACCATCCTTCAATAATGGAGTTAAACTCGATTACATGACTACGACCTGACCCTAAGTCATTCATTTCTCATGTTCCAATTCCATGACTACGACCTGACCATAAGTCAGTCATTTCTCGTGGTCCAAGAAATCGTAATATACACATGCCCATTTCTTTTCGTATCATATTCTAGAGCCGCACTACGAATCTTCACTGATTCTAGATTAATGCTCTTATCCAATAAATCGCAATATACACATGCCCATTTCTTGGAAAGGAAATAGAGATTACAATTACTCATGTCAATCCCTAATTTTCCTTAGAAATCGGGAATTACGATTACTCACATCAATTCCATGATTTCTCATTAATGTGATATAGGAATTATGATTACTCACATCAATTCCTTATTTCACCTAAACGGGAATTACGATTACTCACATCAATTCCACATTTAACATACACACTGGAATTACGATTACTCACATCAATTCCTTGTGTTCATATAAAAACTAGTGCCTATGGATCCATATCACCTAATTTATACTCGTACAGGTATTTACTTAATATAGATTCCTCATAGCAACGGTATGAGCGAATTATATTTATACCACAAGAATTCCTCATAGCAACGGTATGAGCGAATTATATTTATCTCACATAGATTCCTCATAGCAACGGTATGAGCGAATCTCCTTTATAAATACTTCATATCATTTATTTAGTATAAGCAAATCACATTTAATATGTCAATTTCTTATAACATAAATCTATCCCTCAATATTATCACTCACGGTCCTTGATACAAATATTATCGTAACCCACTTGTCCATTTAATCCAATAATTACAGCTCGTACAGGTTATTGCTATAATTCATTTTCCAATATCGTTAATGAATTTAAGCAAAACCAACAATTTAGAATATTAGATTTTACTTTATAAAACCCTTCTTTCAAAATCCATCCAAACAGTTCATTATAAAAAATGCACCTTACCTTAATTGAAAACATTTATAAAAAGGATAAGGTAAGAATGAACTCACCTGATAGCAGTAGTATCACTCTAACTTTTCCTTCTCAAAACGTATGAACTTCCGTCACCAACTCCACATAGATCTGAAATACTAAAATACGTAATGTACTAGTATTAATCTACTGTACAGGACCCTTAAAGACTTAAGAATCCTAAAATAACCAAAATTATCAACACTTATCGCAACCAACTAGTTGCGATATACCTTGTCGCAACCCACTATTGCGATAACTCCCACTTGTCGCAACCAACTGTTGCGACATAACACCATATCGCAATCTACTGTTGCGATACCACATCTTATCGCAACCAACTGTTGCGATATCACCTTCTTGTCGCAACCCAAAGCTTGCGATACTCATAACTATCGCAACTATCAAACTGTCGCAACTAACTGAGTTCATAAATATCTCAACTAACTGAAAAACGTAATAACCCAGAAATCTAGAGTTTTAAGCCATGCATGTTTCTATAAACTTGCAGATATGTTCAATACTACTATTTGAACATAAAACATCAACCCAGATTTATCATAATCATCAAAATCATCATAACCCATTTTCTAAACTCATATAAGCTTTTTACTACACAAAATACAAGATTATCATGAGATGTTTACCTTTAATTTCCTCAGATTGATTCCAATTTCCAGCTGATAATTCTGTATGTTTCCTTCTTCTTGCTTTCTTGCTTTCTCTCTCTCTCTCTTTTCTCTCTTTGCCGTGAACCACCACACACACACACTTTGAATATACTCAAAATGAAGGAAAAGAAGACACCTCCTCTCATTTAGACAAAATGAGACGGTGATGAGGTTATTTTAGTCACCATAACCAAACAACCCCCTTAACTATCCTCACTTAGCAAGTTTAATCCCTTCACTTATAAATTAAAATTAAAGTTTTTACCCCTTAACTTATTACTCCACAAAACAAATAACGTAACTTTATCGGGGATAAACTCTAAAATTAATCTATCACATAATAATTCATGACTTATCAAAATAATTATACTAAGATTAATTTAATAAACTCAAACGAAATCCTTCATAAAAATCGAGATGTTACAATAATGATCAAATTGTTGATTTTTTTTTGTCGGGGGTCTTTCCGAAATCATTAACGGGTGCCATGGCGATCTTTCGGTCGCCCCAATGGAATAACATGACATTGTCTCGTCCTTTGTAGGTGACGTCGTTGTCGAATTGCCACGGTCGGCCTAGTAGGATGTGACACACATCCATATCAAGAACGTCGCATAAAACTTCATCTTGGTAGTATTTCCCGATCGATATGGGTACCCGGCAAGTTTGCGTGACCCTAACTTGCGGGCCTTTCTTGACCCACCCGAGAGAGTAGGGAGCCTGGTGGGGTTGAGTAGGTAGATTAAGATAATCGACTAGCTTTCGAGACACTAGATTTTCACAACTTTCGTTATCAATGATGAGGTTAATGATGAGGTTGCATACCTTTTTATGGATGGAGCAATGAGATCGGAAAAGATTCTTTCTTTGGCCCTCTTCTTTGGACGAGAAAAGTACTCGTTGGAGCACGATGTTGATCCTCTCTTCAGATTCCTCTTCGGCAAAGTCGGCACCCTCATAGGTGTGGTCTTCCTCGGTTTCTTCGCCGTCGATTAGTGCTGTTGTTCTTCGATTGGTGCACTCATTGGACCGGTGTCCCGGTTGGCCGCATCGGAAACACTTTGGATTCATCAGTTTGGCGTACGGGTTGGGGGTCTTGGAAGGCGTGGGCCTCCCTTGGGGTCCCCCAACGGGATTGCTGGTATTGGCTTTGGGAGGCGGGTTGGTGTCTTGCGGTGTGGCGATGCCTTTGCCTTTGTCAACGGTGTTGTTGGAGTTCTCATTGGATCCCGGAAATCGTCGATACGAGTTAGAGGTACGTGTAGACTTTTCCATTAACTCGGCCTTTAGAGCTAAGCTTGAGGCTTCGATCACGGTCCACACGTTTTGAAGCCCAATCTTGTCTTGGATTGAAGGTTTCAAGCCGCTGATGTACCGGGCTACCTTTTGTCCTTCGGATTCTCCGATCTCGTTGCGATCGGTTAACCGTAGGAACTCGGTGGTGTAGTCAGTTACGGATCTCGGGCCTTGGCTGCAGTTGAGATACATCCTATAGAGGATTTGCTCGTAATCTTCCGGTAGGAACCGTTCAATCATCAATTGTTTCATTCGGCGCCACGATCGAATCAGACCCCTTCGTTGTCGTTGCCGTTGGACCACGAGTTTGTCCCACCACATGGCAGCGGTGCTTTTGAGACGGAAAGCAACCATCTTGATTTGTTTATGCTCGGGCACTTCCATGATGTCGAAAAATCGATCGACCTCGATTTGCCAGTCTAGGAACTCTTAAACTCCCATGGTTCCGTGGAAAAACGGGATGTCCGCCTTCATACGATAATCATTCTCATCTCTTCGGTTGTTGATCGGCTCTTCTTCCTCCTCCTCCTCTTCGGATTCAGAGTTAAAAGGGTTGATCCGGTTATGATTGCCATTGTGTGGCCTCACAATCGGTTCTTCAAACCTGTCTCTTCGTCGACGGTCGTCGTGGAGGACGTTGGGTTGAAGTCTGTTAACAGCCGCTGTCAGATCAACGATTGCCGCGGTAAGGGCCGCGTTCATATCGACTAAGTCTGCTTTGGTAGCGGGTTGTTGATCTGCCATGATGGTGAAAAGACAGGCGAATCCTGCTCTGATACCACTTGACACAACGTCGGTTTGCGGAAGGATCGACAAGCGTCTAAACCCTTTTGATAACGAGGTTACTAATAGTAAACTCAGGAAATTAAGAGAAAACTCTTAAGAGAAAGTTTATTAATTGATAGATGATTAACAAAAGATCCCTAATACTCTATTTATAACCTAAAACAGGAAACGATAATCATAAACTATTCTAACCTTATTCAAATAGAAGATATCCTAATAATAATAAAATAACTTAGATAACTTTAGCTAGATATGGGAACTGGTTTGGGGGGAATCGACTTGAACAAGGAAACCAAAACAGCCCCTTAGCGCTACCCATGGCGTGGCTCAACCAGCGCCGGCATGGGCGCCGTTTCGCCAAACAGAACCCGGCGCGACCCGTGGCGCGGGTCCACTAGCGCCGACATGGGCGCCGGTTTGCCAAGCAGAGCCTGGCGCGATTTGTGGCGCGGGACAGATGGCGCCGCCACTAGCGCCGCTGGTTTTCTTCCGTTTCTGCTTTCCTCCGTGTCACTCGATTTGTGCTGTTATCTCCTCTATATCATTTATTTGTTTCATTTGTAAATACTAGAAGTCTACTCGTGCAATGCTATATATCTCAATTTTAATGTTCTGATTTATTTTAATGTGTGGTTTTGAGAAAACGGTCATGTTTTTTTTTTATAAATTTGTTTAAAAATGACGTTTTTTAAGGAGTTCATGATTTGAGGATTTGAAAGTGGTTAGAGATAAGGATTAATTAATAAGAGTTTATGATTTGAGGATTTGAAAGTGGTTAGAGATAAAAATTAATTAATAATAGTCCATGATTTAAAGATTTGAAGGTTGTTAGAGATAAGTATTAACCAAGTAATTAGTATTAAAAGCGGTATATAAAGCTTCATTAGTTGTTTTTAAGAGATTTTAAGTAACTAGCATTAAATAGCGATACATGACGCTTTAAGAGTTTTTTTTAAGAGTTTTTTTTATAAATGCTTTATAATATATTATAGATAATATTACGTCCAAGAGTATATCTTATACAAGTATTTAATAATCGAAATTAATAACAATTTTGAGTTACTATTTTGATTTTATTACTCCTATATGGTTTACATAAGAATGTTTTGTTTGTCTGCTTTTTATCATCTTCTACTGTTGGCAGTTTCTTCTCGGGTTACTGATTTTTCAAAGTCTTTTCATTTCTTTCAAAACCTTTTACATGAGTTTATCAGATAATAAGTTATTCCCATTATTTTTAATAAAAGAAATATGTATAATCTAATAAGTTGTTTACAATTTATATATTTTGCAATATTGTACCGTACACAACTAATAAAAATAATAGGCAATGAAAATTTAATATTTATATATTTCACATATATAACTTGAAATTAAAATTATCACATTTATTTTGATATAAAATATTACTTTTTTAGTTTAATCATAAAATAAAATATATTAAAAGCATGAATGACATGTATTTGATTAATAGAAAATCCATCTGTTAATTGTTTACTAATTAGTTGATTTATGTTTCAAAAAGAAATTGTTGATTTAATTAATAATAAAAATGTTTTTTTAGGCGTTTGATTTCTGATTTCGATCTTAGCGGTTTCTCTAACAAGGACACCACCCCCCTAAAGCCCTGAATGTTTTGGCGTGTGCCCTTTTTAGTGGAATCGTCCAGAGTTTGGGAGTGAAGTTTGATTTATCCCCTCGCCAAAAAGCGGTGTTTGAATGTCTCCGAGCTCCTCATGCTCAGGATTTCTTGACGGTTATCCCCATTGAAGGACTGGGTCAGCATATGTCGGCTCTGGAGTACCGGGCTATCCTTAAGTACCGGCTAATGATCCCTCTGTTTCCAGCTGATGAGTCTTGCCCAGTCTGCCGCAAGGCCTGTTTGGATTCTTTTGGTGAGCATGCGGTCCATTGCAAGGAGTTACTTGGTTTCAAATATAGGCATGATTTGGTTAGCGATGTTCTGTATGATGTTCTTAAACGAGCTGGAATTTCTTCTAAAAAGGAGGCCCCGGTGAACTTTCTGACGGATCCGCTTGAAAGGAGATCTACCTTACGGCCAGCTGATATACTTGTGTTTGGGTAGGCTGGGGGGAAACATGCTTGTGTGGATCTTACTGGAGTGTCCCCTCTTGTTGGGCTTAGGGAAAATGGGTTTGTGGCGGGCCAAGCTGCGTTGAGAGCGGAATCGAGCAAAGTTGCTAAACACGAGAAAGCCTGTGTAGAGAATCAACATGTGTTTATCCCTTTTGCTTTCGATACTTTTGGTTTCCTAGCTCCGGAAGCAGGGGAGTTTTTGACTAGGGTTCAACGGGTTGTGCATAGTAATTTTTCGACCCCTAAGACACAAAATTTCATTTTTAGTAGGATTGGTTTTGCCATCCAAAAGGGGGTTGCGGCACAGCTTGTTGCTCGTTTGCCTGCAATCTTATTGTAATTGGAGACTTTATTTTTAATAAAAAAAAAAATTGTTTTTTGAATATATATAAAATCATAGGCCGTGGGTTTAGTTGGGTTTGAAGTCGATTAGTCCCACACCGACCTGAAGAAGAACATCTGGTTAGTTCATATGGCGGAGCTCAGCCATGACTATCGTCCCTTCGGGGACATCCGATAAAATTGGAACGATACAGAGAAGATTAGCATGGCCCCTGCGCAAGGATGACACGCACAAATCGAGAAATGGTCCAAATTTTTTTTTTCCCAATTTTCGTCTCATCGTCTTCGCAGTAACCATATTTTTCTGGTGATTTTATCGATGGTCGATTGTGTTAGGCTGTTAGCGGCGGAGAAGATTATTATATTGTGTTGATTGAGCTCCTTTTTGTTTGCTATTGGTTGATTCTCGTCTCATTATGTTGAATTAGGGCTCGGAATCAATGGATTTCAGTGGAGCAGCCATGGACGTATTTTGAGGTGGTATTCAACAAAACTTCGGCTTCTAAACCTCTGTTGAATCTGTGTGTATATGAGCAGACGTATGATTGCGTTTCGAACTTCAATTTCTTAGTATAAATCTCTGTTTTATTTGCTTTTGGTTGTTTATCGTCTCATTATGCTGAATTAGGGCTCGAAATCAATGGAATTCCAGTGGAGCAGCAATGGGCGAATTTGGAGGAGGTATCCATCAAAACTTCGGTTTCTAAACCTCTGTTGAATCTGTGTGTATGTGAGCAGATGTATGATTGCTTTTCGTACTTGAATTACTTGGTTTAAATCTGTGTTTTATTTGCTTTTGGTTGATTATCGTCTCATTATACTAAATTAGGGCTTGAAATCAATGGAATTCTGTTGGAGCAGCCATGGACGTATTTTGAGGAGGTATCCATCAAAACTTCGGCTTCTAAACCGCTGTTGAATCTGTGTGTATGTGAGCAGATGTATGATTGCTTTTTGTACTTGAATTTCTTAGTTTAAATCTGTGTTTTATTTGCTTTTGGTTGATTATCGTCTCATTATACTAAATTAGGGCTTGAAATCAATGGAATTCCGGTGGAGCAGCCATGGGCGTATTTTGAGAAGGTATCCATCAAAACTTCGGTTGAATCTGTGTGTATATGAGCAGACGTATGATTGCGTTTCAAACTTCAATTTCTTAGTTTAAATCTCTTTCGCGTTGCATTTTAATTAGGGCTATTTGAAATTTTTCTCTATCGTCTCCTTATGTTGACCTAGGCTCAAAGTCGATGCAACACCAGTGGGGCAGCCATGGCGTATATTGAGGAGGTATCCATTAAAACTTCAGCTTTCAAACGCCTGTAGAATCTGTGTGTATATGAACAATTGTAGAATCTGTGTGTATATGAACAATTGTATAATTGTGTTTCGAATTACACTTGGTTTATATTTGTGTACACTTTTGCATTGCAATTTGGCATTTTAAAAATGTTCTGTCAACTAGATTGGAAACCATGGTTTTAACAATTTTGTGAATCTGATCATTTTATTTGCAATGCCAAGGCTCAAATTATGATGTTTATGATGATTTGTGACAGAAAATATAGTAACAGTGATTATCCCAAGCAATGGTGATGATAACTGGTCATAGAAGATGTGGAAGCCATGATCAGCTGATCTTGCTGTTGATTTCTTCCACCATTTTTGGCAAGTAAGTGTGATATTTGCTTCCTTTTCCCATCTTTTTGGCCTTTGCATATTTGTTCTTTGGCCGTAGTATTGTTTGTTATCGTAAGAAACGTCGTGGTTGCTCAGATTATCGACTGTGTGTCGTGCATCCTAGTTCTGTTCATGCAATTTGATTCAAAGGAACTGAAGTAGTAGTTGAATATAATCATGAATTTTAAGTTAGTTCGCCTACTGTCATGCCCGGGAGCAGAGGCGGACCTATTATCCCCCAAGCGGGGTCCCGTGTACCCGCTCAACTTATTTGCGTGAATAGTATTTTGTTGCGGTATGAAAGGTGCACCTGCTAAACTTTTGAAGGGTGCTCCGTGATATTAGAAAATACAAGGAACATCAACGAAAAAACCCAAAAAAGTCCCTCGAAATCAACCAAAAACCCGAGAAAGTCTCAAAATCAACCAAAAACCGAAAAAGTCCCTCGAAATCAACCAAAAAACTCAAAAAACCCTCTAAATCAACAAAAAAAACTTAAAAAATCCCTTGAAAAGGTGGAATTAGGCTAAAACGCATCTGAAGACTTTGCTGACCAACCACAAGGGTTGTGGCGTACTGGTTAAGGTGTCCTGGGAGATGTGGTGGAATATCCCATCTATTTAGGGTTTGAATCCAGGCGTACACAACAATGTGGCCACTAAGGTTTAATCAGGGACTGATGTCTTACAGTCATAATTTGCCAAGGGATTAGTCTATGCATAGCCTAGGACACCCTTCCAAAAAAACAAGACTTTGCTGACCCTTGATCCACCTTAAAGGTGTACCCGCTTGGCAAAAATCATGGGTCCGGCACTCTGGTCATGCCTCATAGGCCAAAACACCCCCCTCTCAGGTACTCGTTATGTTCGATGAGGTTTGCCTGACCATCATGATATTACTAGGTTCAGCTCTAATAGCATTTGTAACATCTCATATCACAAAGCAACAGGCAGACCCAGTGACCTTTTTAAATCAACTTAAAACTAGGTGTAATTTATCTATAGCCCACAACTTTGAGTTTATAGGAGCTCACCAATCTAATTTACTATAATTTGGGATGGGTCACCTACTGAAACGCTGTAAAGTCAGCGTGCTCTCACACCAACCAGGACAAGACCCAATACTTTTCTTAGCAAATTGCGGTTTAACTGATATGTATGAAATTAGAGTGACGATTTTATCTATTTTGTCATTTTTATCGGCAACAACATCTTATACCGAAAACTTGACCGATGATTTGTTATTTTGATCGAATTACTTGTTTTAGAATAGTTTTTCTGTGAGATGTACACAACACTTTAAAGCCAAGTAAAACAATTCAATTGTGTCGGTTTCGGTTCACGTCTGAGCCTTCCATGATGCCGAGATGTCGGCTACGGCTTCACCGACTGTTAGATACAGTCCGTTCGAACCGAACGACTCTAAACTGTTCGAGTGGTGTAGCTTTTCCGTCACACTTCCTGCAGGATTTGCCAACACAAGCTGCATTCCAAATTTAACAATAAGAATTTGTTACTTTCAGTTTGTTATGGCGAAAATATATAGAACCTCGTTAGATCACTCTTTAAAAGAGCATTTGAGGAGAGAATAGAGGATCCAATATATATCGAGTAGAAATGGTCCAAGTATAGCCTAATTAAAGTCCCATATCGGCTAGATTTGGACCATTTATTCTCTAGGGTTGGGTTCCGGTGAGAAATTGAGTTAACATGCGAAGCGTCAGAAGTGGTTATCAACAGTTGGATGCACTTTAGGATGAGATGCACCGGATCAATCCTCGTATCAAGCACGATTCATGGGTGGGCTTGAGATAAAAAGTGATCATGGGTTTAGATCCACTTCTCACGCTAACTCAACTTTTCACACGATCCTTCGCCTTATTCTCTATATACAATGGAGCCTCCCTTCTCTCCTCAAGGGCTGTTTTGGACAATTTGTGCCCGTTTAGCCTCCGTTGGATGGGGTGGGCTCTTTTGGACGGTTTGCGTCCGTTAAGCCTCCGTTGGATGGGGTGTGTTAGAGTCGCACGTTGACTACACATGAACCATTTATCCTCTATATATGATGGGACCTCTATATTCCCCTCAATGGTTGTTTTGGAGAGTAATCTGATAAGGTTCCACATATTCTCACAGACGAGGGATCGTGTGAGAATAAGGGATCTGGACCCTCGATCACTTTTAATCTCACTCCCACCCATGAATTGCGCTCGATATGGGGATTGATCCGGTGCATCACGGTGTATCTAATCTAGGTGCATCTCGTTCTAATGTGCATCCAAGGGTGGAGATCCCTTCTTACCCGTCTCGCCATAACTTTCATTTTCACATAGCTGATGTGGGACTTTGACAGTTATATAGGTACCGAAACACATGGTTAAACCACCGACAATGCAAGAAAAGGTAACCTGAAGCGATCGCTTTTCTAGGATCTTTTTAAGCTCGTTCACCATCGCGATCCCACTCGTGTCTATGGCTGTCACAGCTGAAAGAGAGATTGCAAGCAATTTACGTAAATAAATTAAACTTTGTTCGTTATACTTTGAAATCGGTCACTTTATGAGTCGCTAACGTACTAGTCATGTCCATAATTACACACTTTAGCATACTCCCGTTGTTGGTAAAAATCCAATCCTCCTCCTCCCTTAACCATCTCAAGATCCTGCAATTGTTTAAACTTCAGTATCTTGCCGCACAAAGTTTTAACTGTTGGTGTTTAGGCCAACTTGGATGACAGGATAACTAATTTAATAGGGCCCTAAAGACGACAACCAAGAAAACCCCGACTTATCTCATAATGCCTTTAAGATAAAGAAAAATCCTCAATAGCCCTGAGAGGACACCAAATACCATTTGACACCAAATCACTCTAATGGTAATAACACACAAAATTTGGTGTACCACTGTTCATTTACACCAACGAGACAAGATAAAAAGGAATTGATCTAGAATCTTACATTTTGGTGTAAGATTTGATGTTACCTATTGGAGTAGATTTATTGTTTTGCATCAAATTCTACACCAATTTCATGTATTTGGTGTAAGATTTAGGGGTCGTTTACAAAACGCTTACTCGGGTAAGTGCTTACCAAGTCACATTAGCTTACCGGATGAATATGGCAAGGACCAAGAATCTTACCCAGTAAGAGCGGAAACAAGGACCGAGAGTCGAAAGGAAGGACCGAGAGTCTTACCCGGTAAGTGAGTGCGACGACTCTTACCACGGTTAGCGCTTACCGGCTTAATTGTTGCATACGATGCCATTTTGGTGAACTAAAATCTTACCCGGGAAGTAAGCGATAGCGTTGAATTTTACCGGTAAGCACTTACCCGGGTAAGTGATTAGGTAAACGGCCCCTTAGTGTTATCCATAGGAGATTTGGTGTTACCCAATGGCTAGCCTTTATTTGCCCGTTGATATGGCCTTAAAGGTTGGCTTTTATGTTGTACAGTTAACCTTTCTTGTAGATAAGTAGAATTGGCGAAGTAGATTGGAGCCTCGACACCAAGTATAATAAACGAAGGCACCCTTTGAGCTTCTTTATATCGATCAAGATCTCGATAAATCTGAGTCCCGGGAATGTTTCCTAGGATGCTCGTGTTTGGTCGGGTCACATGTAACAAGATCTTGAAGACGGAAATTCCCACCTACAATAAACCATAAAACACGAACATAATGCAAACAGTTCTAAGACAAAGCTTATACATTTGGGATTGATGATCTAAGAAAGATGGAAGAATTACCGCGATTGCAAGGCCAACGGGGACCGAGATGAATAGAACACCCAAAAAGGATGACAAGCAAGCCAAAAAATCGAGTTTGTCAACTTTCCAAAGACGGAATGCACTTTGATAATCGATTAGCCCGATCACAGCAGTGACGATGATTGCAGCCAGTATCAAATCTGGAGTGTATCGAAAGAGAGGCATCAAGAATGAGAGCGTCACGAGCACGGTTAATGCCATTACGATGTTTGACATCGCGGTTTGTCCCCCAGCGTTTTCATTCACAGCTGATCGAGAGAACGACCCTGCCAAACCCAAAACATAATCCATTTTATGTCGTATCATTTTATTGTTTTTTTATCTTCGAGAATATGTGGAACCCCGTTTTGCAGAGAAAGTGTCCAAATCTAAGCAGATGTGAGACTTTAACACTCTCCACAACGAAAAGATGTCCACATCAAAATAGCCTTTGAGGAGAAAATGAGGTTCCAAAATATGTTGAATAGAAACAAAATGAGGTATTTAGGTATATAATCTTAAATGATATTTTAATTAAATATACGATCTTCTGAAAGCCATTGTTCTTTTAATAATTCAGGAGATTGTGAATTTAATTAAAATCTCATTTAAGGTAGGTTATATAGTATATTTAAATACATGGTCTTGGCATAGGATATGTTTGCTCAAATGCTTATGTGGTTAGCGTTTATCGCGTAACTTTATATTACCCGATGAATATGGCAATGACCGAGAGTCTTACCTGGTAAGTGAGGGTGGCGATTCTTACCCAGCCCCCAGGTAGCGCTTAACGGGTAAATTGTTGCATACAATGTTGTTTTGATAAACTGTGGTAAACGCTTACTAGGTAAGCGTTTGGGTAAACGACTCCTTATTAAAGAAGAAGATGGGTTCATACTCATCAGAAGATCATTAGATTTTAATTGAAATTTTGTTTGTTGATTAATCGAACCTGTGGTGACATAACAAGAGGAGCAAGAACCAACCATGTTCATAAGACCGATCGCTATCATTTCTTTGTTTCCATCGACCTGGTAGTTCTTCAAAGCAGCAAACGTTCTTCCAACTGCAATCCCTTCCTACAAATTAACATGCACATGATTGATCGATCTTGCGACTCCTTTGATTATCTCTCTAAAATGTCCTTCGAGAAAGAGGGTACACTCCATGTATATAGAGGTTTGATGAACCATGTCTAAGCTGACGTAGGACTATGTAACACACCGTCGAATGCTAGTCTCCTTAAACGGAGTCTAGACGGTGCCCTCTAGAAAGGAGGTGAAAGAGTGTGTCGAGCCTTTATATGAGGTATACCTTAGTCTAGAGATGCACAAAAACACCCAAGTTCGAACGCTGACGTAGGTCCAGCTCGAGCCTACTTGAAAAAGCCAGGCTTTTGTGTAGGCCAAAATTTTGGGGCCTATAAAAGATGAAAATTGTCCGTTAAGCCCAAGGGCCAAGCCTGAGAAAGGTCAACCATGCCCTTTTCAGCCTCAAAGCCCGGCCTAGGCCTAAAAAATCCGGTGCCCTTTTTCGCTCACTGGAAACGGGCTTGGAAGGCATGGGCTCAGACCCAAAAAGCCTCGGTCTTATGCGTCTCTACCCAACTCTAATACCATATGGTGGTCGGTGGAGGTTCAAACGAACGTACGAAAACACGAAAACACTTGAAACAGACAACCATAACCATCACATGTGATACTGTATGAGGACGAAATGGTGTGCAGACGACTTGTCCCACAACCTAGGTCGTAACAAGGTCGATCGTGTCCATCATGTGTGTATCACCACTTTATCACATGTGATAGTTGCATGTTTCAGCCATTCTCTCGTTCTCATAAAATGATACAGTTTTCAATTGAACCCTTCCCGTATATGGGTTTGATGGTTTGCGTCTAGCCAATGTGGGACTCCGACACAATTGATTAAAATAAAGTTAAGAACCAATTCGCATAGAAATGATCAAATCCAAAGCAATAATCACTCAAAACGTAATTATTTGGTCATTTAAGGGGGTGTTTGGGATTGCTTATTTAAAACAACTTAGGCTTATTTTTAAAAGTGTTTATCAACTTATGTCATGATAAAAAGGAGTTGGGGTAAAAATGTAATTTGAACAAATAAGTTATAAGCACTTTCAAATAAGTTAAAATGGATTAACTTATCAAAAACAACTTATTTGTGGTGGGGAAAAGTCATAAGCATTTTTCTTTTTTTCCAATCCAAACACTCAAAATAGCTTATTTGTGGTGACGAAAAGCAATAAGCAAATCAGTCAAAAAAATAAGCAATCCCAAACACCCCCTTAAGTAATGGCTGTTTGGTTAGTTTTCCATTAAGTCCCGGATAAATAAAGTTGTATGTGAATTAATCTGCATGTATAAATTGGAATGATTTTTGTTTGGGCGAGTCTTTTCATAGATGAAATTAACATGTTTTTTAATTGGGAGCGACAAGTTCTTTTCAAACATGGATTTTTGCATAAAGTTTCCCCTAAAAGTTTGCTGAAAAAATCCACTTTTTATATCATAAAATCACTGTCAAACAATCATGTATAGGTGACCAAATAAGAGTATAAGACGCATTAAATTCATTAAGTTGCTAAGAGCATCTCCAACAGCTTCTCCTTAATTTCTTTAAAATGAGGAACCAAAAGCCAAAATCCCCCAAAAAATATACATTCATCTCCAACAGCTTTCCCATTTTGGAGAATCCAACATTAATTAAAATATTAAAATATTTCATTTATCTATTAAAATATTATTTCTCTCTCTACATATTTATTTTCAATGTTTCCTATTGGTCCTCACACTTGGTAATGATTTTTGGGGTAATCTCCATATTTGGAGAAAATTTTGGGGATTCTCCTACTTTCTCCATTTTGGAGATGGGTTTGGGAAAGCTGTTGGAGCATATTTTAGACCTAAAATCTCTATAGAAAATGGAGAAGCTGTTGGAGATGCTCTAATAAACTGAGCTGAAAACCTACCGTAAGGGATAACAATCCAGCAACAGCCCCTGTTTTAACAGCAACAGCAAGAAATTCGCCATGAAAATAGAGCATGTTTGATGACGGTGGATTAAGACCTTTGTCCAACTGACCAATCTGTAAAGAAAATCAAGATTTGTGGGGTATTGGGTTAAAATGTAAACTACAAGGACTAATTTAGTACAATTTGAAACAATTTTTCTTACGGTTGCAATGTTGGGAAGCTTTGATTTGAAGAGAGCGACTAAAAGGGTTGACAAAATAACTGATGCTAATGGAGCTGCTGCTGATACCCAAAAGAGCTTCCGATTTCGAATCCCCTGTGCATTAATCAGTTGTACCCTTTCATTGTGGTTAATGTAAAGCAATGTACAACCTTAAATGCATTAGCCAAGCCGAGTGGCTTTCAGCTTGGGTCGTGGGCTTGGCTTGTCAAGCCTGAAAACTCATGTTTGGCTTGATTTAAGCTCGAGCTTCCCACGGCTCGTAAGAATTCAAGAGACTAAAACCAGTAGGCCAAACGTAATTTATTACATTAACAAGCTATCTCGGACATAAAATAAAACTCATTTAACTTAACCAGCCGAGCCTCGTAACACCTATGTTCGACTCAGCTGATTTGGGAACGCGATTGAATTTTTCGAGTCAAGTCGAGCCGAACTATTCAAGCTTACATTTTTTTCGAGCCATACATTCTCATATATTCATAAATCATATAATAAAAATATAAAAAATTATCAAGCTTGGGCCAATAAACGAGATAATCAATCGCGAGTTCGAGCCCATAAACGAGCATCGAGCTCAAACTCGATAATATAAAAAATATTCAAGCTCGAGCCAAAGGCCTACTTTCAAAAAGTTCTTCGAGCTCGAGCTCAGTATATCTTTTTCAAGCCAAGCTCGAATAACCTACTACTCAGCTCGACTCGACTCGTTTACACCAACCATCGATGTACTTACAATTTGCCTTGTAGCAAGTAAACAGGCCAAAAAGCTAAACCCCATCACAATAGTATGCCATGACCACTGCATAAACATTAAAAAAAATCTTAATTACGGGAATGCATCGATAAACAGACGATAAAAGTTTCCTTTTTGTAGATATGGCTTTCAAGATCCTCTCAAAAAACATAATTTCATGAAATCGACGTTATAATTGATGATTTGTTTCTCGGTTTTTTACCTCATCTCTTTGCTCGATAGCAGACGATAGAACGGGGATTATTTGCATTTTGCTGGTGAAATCGACGATCCCAAGTAGCCCTTTTAGTTGTTGCAACGAGACGATGATTGCTGCCCCAGCCATGAATCCAACAAGTGTCGCTTTTGATAAGAAATCGATCATGAACCCTAGCCTGTAGATCATCTCGTCCTTTAGTCAAATGATCGAAATGGATAACCTCGGTGAAGTTTGGTGCACGGATGGGATTGGACGGTGGAGAGTGAGGGAGGTGGACGAAGGATTTAGGGTTTTAATTTAACATTTTTTTAGTTTAGTAATTTACGAATTTTGTCTCTTATTGATTTTTGTTTCACCTATTTGGGTAGGACAGAAAAAGTGCATTGTGTTCCACTCAAATACTTTCATGCCCCATTCTAATGTCACATGACTTACGTGTGTGAGAATATGTGGAACCCATTAGATTAATTTCTAAAGATCACTCGAGTAAAAAAGGAGATTCCAACGTATAGAGAGGTGAAATGGTACAAGTCTAGTCGATGTGTAACTATAACAAAGAATATGTCGAATCCCCATATTTACTCTCCAAAAGTGCCCTTTGAAAGGACAAGGTAAGTTCCAACATATATGGAGGAGAATTCCTCCAAGTCTAGTTGACATGGGACTCTGTCACGCCCCCTCCAACGGAGGTTAGACGCGCATAAATTGTTTCGAGTATCGAGAGGGGGCTAGACGGGTGAGGGGCTAAACGAGTGCAGATTGTCCAAAGTGTCCACTCCCTAGAGTGATAGACATTGACTTTGATACCATTTAAAAATATGTGGAACTTTCATTTTCAGGGGCAAACCTCTGAAGGACCCAATCGTGATCCCTTGCATCCACTCAATCGATTTTTTCAATTAGAATTTTTTATGGGTATGAAAGGTGTAAACGCTAAACTTTGGGGGAGCTCCAGTAGAAAAATAATTAGTCCAAGTCTAAGGCTAGTGGGACCCTATCAACATGACAATATTGACAATAACTTTTTGCACTGTGATGTACCATATTATTATGGGTGAGCAAAACCCGATTAACCCGAAAAACCCGACCGGCCCGTTACCCGATCAACCCGAACTTCACTTACCCGATGAACCGAAACCCGATTTGGCCCGAACCCGATTAACCCGAACTTCACTTACGGTTCGGGTTGGGTTGGGTTTTTCCAAACCCGAACCCGTCCGAAACCCGAAATTTTTAAAAAATTATAATTTTTTTATTTAATAAATCCTAAATATATATTTCTAATTTCTCCTGGAAATAATTGTGGCAGATTAGCTGATATCTCTCCTGGTGTTGCAATCCTTAGTCGAACCAGTGGACCAAATGTAGTTGAGCTTTTCTTAGGTTGCATTGCATGTAGGACACTCAAATTTAATTGATTGTGGATGGAAGCCGTTTCTTGATAGATTGTGGTTGCATGTTGCTTACCAAAAAACAGGGTCGGGTCGAAATCTGGGTTGAAAAACACGAAAAAGGGCTAAAAACATGGCCGAAAAACTGGGCTTGGATCAGGCCCAACCCGATGAACCCGAAACCCGATTAGACCCGAAGTACGAAACCCGAACTTTACTTAGGACGGGTTTCGGGGCCTGTTTTGTCCACCCGAAACCCGGTCGGGTTGGGGGGTTTTCGGCCCGACCCGACCCCACCGATGCTCACCAAACACATCCTAAAGACCTTTTTGCCGCCAAGTGTCAACCAAATAGAGTGGGCAATCAACGCATTGTTGAGTTGTACCGTACAAATTAAACCATGGATGAATAAATGGTACCTGAGTAACCCTAGAGAAGCTTGAAAGAGACCAGCAAAGAAAGTAGCAGTGAAAGCCAACTTCAGGTAGAGATATGGATGCTGGGAGTAGGAAACGGCGTCGTTTAGCATTGTTCCCATCACCAATGAGGCTATGGAAACCGGCCCCACCGCCAGATGTTTGGAGCTCCCCAATACAGCATATATCAATGGTGGAACAAAGCTCGAATCTGATTATGTTCATTTTAGGGACGTATTGTGCAATTTTCGATAAACCACAGGGACCAATCATGTAATTTACTCTTTCATATTTAACATCCCCCGGAGAGTTTTATCGTTTTTGTTCTATTTCCCTCCATCTTTATTTAAAGAATGTGTTGAACCAAAAATATTATTAAATTTTTTATTTTCTCTTGTTTAAAGAATCTGTTGGAGATGCTCTAATAATACACAAGGCGAAGAATCGTCTAAGAAGTTGAGTTAAGAGCATCTCTAACAGCTTTGCTAAAATAGAAAAAATCAAGTTTTTGTTTTCTTAACCTCTCCAACAGATTTGCTATCTTGTTTGCTATAATAGAAAAAACTTGGAATTTTTCTAAGTTTAGAGATTTCTCTAAAACTTGATGATAGGAGAGAAAAATAATTATTTTATTCAATCCCACGAATGACATTAAACTTTTATCATTTTATATTAAGTTTTTAAAAAAGTGTATTGGGAACATAAATTAGACAATATTATATTAATATAACTTGAGTTAAAATTTCTAAAATAGAAATTCTGTTGGATGTGAATTTAATTTTTTTTAGAGATTTTAACTATTGATTTTCCATTTTAAAAAAATTATAGCAAACCTGTTGGAGATGCTCTAAGGTGAGAAGTGAATCTAAACCGTTGATCACTTTTAATCTTAATCTCACCCATGAATCGCACTTGATATGGGATCGATCCGGTACACCTCATCCTAATGTGCATCCAACGGTTAATAATCAATTCTCACATTTCACACGTTAACTCAACTTCTCACCAAAATCCAACCCTAACACACAAATGGCCGGACATGATTTTTTTCCAATTTTTTTTGACCGGAGATTTGGAGGCACTTACATAGGCCAATTACTGGAGGCAGGTTTGCAAGTTTTGCATAACTTATTCCCTGCAAAAGTGCGAATCAAGTTAAAATTTAAAAAGCAGATACTATGAAAAAACTCATTCAGGGTGTGTTTGATATCCGGACAATAAGACAAGATAATACAGAATAAAACATAATAGAATAATTGTTTAACATTTAGTAAGACATAATTGGTAAAATGACCAATTTATCGTTGATGAGTTGTTTATATATTTTCTATATTGTTTGATCAATTCATGTAATTTATTAAATATTATGAAAAATAGTTATTTTTAAATATATCATTACAAAACTTTCATCAAAGCGATTAAAATCACACCAAAATATCTTTATGTAATTTCTGATTTCTATTTTATACCTTTTCTGTATTATGTTTTTATTGTTAATATTTAATAAATTACAAAAATTAAACAAAATAGATAAATGTATAAAATTAATATTTTAAGGACATTAAAGTGAAAGTTTAAAGATGATAAAATACGATAAATAAAATTTAAAGAATGAGAGATATTTAACGTTTTAGAAATGAATTGGGCTTTATTTTGATGGTGTATTGGTAAAATATAACTTTGTTACATGGGGTAGGGGTGGAACACATTTGTTCCACTTTGTTCATGTCTTTCAAACGTGGAACAGTGATCTTTGTTATCCATGTAACATGCTATGTCATGTCTAATGTATCAAACGCGCGCACTCTTGGTGGGGGTCTCTATATGATGTTGTATTGTTGTTCATATTGTGATTGGATGATGTATATTTTACGTATTTCATTATAAGTATATTAGACTGCTTTATAAAATCAAAATTTATAGCACCAAACAATTATGTGTTAATGTGGAAAGGGTTGGGTATCGCCTTATCGTAATGAAGTGTCAAATTTGGTGAGCGTGGGAAGTGGTTATCATTCGTTGGATGAGAAATTGACGAACATTATAATAAAATGCACCGAGATAATATGCGTCAAGATGCACCGATTCAATTCTTTTTAAACCACAATTCATACGAGGGTATTTGATTCAACAGTTTAAAAAACTTCACACTTTTTATTAAAAATGTTTCTTCTCATGTGATCCTATTTATTTAGGCATCTAGTAGGTTTTTTAGAAACCTTTTGAAAGGAAGTGGTTTAAGAATTCATTTATATAAAACAAATTTTCAAATAATGTTGCATAAGAGCATCTCTAATAATTTCTCTTATGATTTTTTTAGAAGTTTAAAAGAAAATGCATATTCTCTATTTTAAATCAACATTACTTGTATTAAAAATATGCTACAATTTATCATTTCAATACACTTTTTATAAAACTTTATATAAAATAATAATAATAATTCATTTATATTATCTCAATAAATAAAAAATCATTTTTCTCCTCACACATTGAGTTTTAGACAATTATTTATTTTCTCTAATTTATATAATCTCTTGAATATGCTCTAAAAACCTAACAAACATATATAGTTTTACAATGATGTATTTAACCAGTTATATAAAGTTTAATGTTTTTATCATTCAAAAAATTGTTTAAGAACTTAATCGTTCAAAATCAGATACTTTGTTGAGTTTTTTTAGATTTTTCCCAAATTTGTATCACATTAACTTGTTTTTATAGGTTACATAGGTTACAGGTGTAACTTCCCATACCAACCGTATCAGATATTGTCCGCTTTTTTCACACACCCGGACTCACGGTTTTGAAAACGCTCCTGATAGAGAAGGTATCAAGTCCCTTATAAGACAATCTTTGTTCCCCTCCCCAACCAATGATTACAACAGGGATGTATTTAACCGGTTTTAGAAAATTTATTGATTTTATCATTAAAAAGATAGTAAGGACTTAACAGTTCAAAATAAAATATTTTATTGAGTTTTTTTAGACTTTTCCAAAAAATTAATAGAAAGTTTTATTTCAGTATTTGTTTAAAAAACTTGTCACACATTTTACATAAAACTCATGTTTATTTGGTCATAAAGGTTCAGGGAAAACCTCAAAAAAATGAAAAAAATGAAAAACACCCTTATAACCCTTCATCTACACGGTATGCATTTATGCATACAGGTAAGTTAAGTTGTTTTTTTTTGTTTTATGCACAAGCGCATCATGAATTTGTGCATATATGCACGTGTGCATCTTACAAATTACCTATATGCACTTGTGCATACAGTCTAGATGAAGGGCCACCAAAGTGTTTCTTAGTTTTCCGTTTTTTTTTTGAGCTTTCCTTGAACCTGACCCTACATTTAAATTATTAAAACATATTTTTGTTTCTCTAAACCGAATTTTTATAGTGTGTGTATACCTGAGGGATGGCAAGGCTGGCAATGGTAAGACCGGATACGACGTCGGAACGAAGCAGGGCAATATTGTAATTTGGACCCCACTGAAAAATGGGGAAGAAGAAGTGAAGTGCAAAGACGATTTTGTTAAGGCGAGTTTCGTCTTTGAATCTGTGAAACGGATCGTCAGGAAAAAAAACCTCCGACAGTTTATGTCGGAGTTTCTGAACCGTGGTTTTCTGCGGCGGCAGACAGACGCCGTGTAATTCCGGTGGCGGCGCCATTGTTTCCGGCGGAACTGATACAAACACGGCGGTGGTTTCTGACTCAGCATTATTATCGCAACGCGAATCGTCAGCGTCTGTGTGTGTACGTAGAACCATTTTTGTATGTGTTTTCTGAGAGTGTGAGAGAAAGGTGTGACGGTTAACGGAATGGCACGTGGGTTTAAATAGGGTGCAGATGAAGGGTAGAAGTGGAAATTGGTTTGGGAAACCAAGGGTAGTATAGGAATTACATCAAAATTTTAACTTATTTAGGGTGGGTCTGGTTTCTAGACGGAACAGTTGTGTAGGGTGCGTTTGGTAAACAGACCGGATGGGATGAAACGGGACGGGACAAAAAAATAGTTCCATATTTGGTATGATATGGGACAAAAATCAGATGGGACAACATGGGACAAAAAAAGTTTTCATGGGACAACACTTAAGATTTTTTGTTCCACCAAAATAGGTGGAACAACATAGGACTAAAACATAAGATTATTAAAATACCCATTTTTTCCTACGTAACTTAGATTAAAATTATCTCCTCCAGTCTAGTCCCGTCCCGTCCCATCCAGTTTCGTCACGTCCCGTCTGCGTACCAAACGCTACCTTAGTGTTTTGTTAGACATAACTGGACGAGATATAACATACAAAATGACCAATTTACCCTTCATCGTTACTCTTATTGTTAGCGAACCAATCCTCGTTCAAAATGGTAAGGTATTTGATTAAAAATGATCAACGGTTTAGAAACAATTCTCATAAAAAAATAACACTTCTCAAATGATATCATGTCAAATGTCTAAAGTGTTAAATAAATGTGCTAAAGTGCTTATTGGTGGGTCATAAATAGTTCATGTTGAAGCACACTAGCTTTCAAAATCTTCATTCTAACTCAAAAAAAATTAATTAATAAACACGTAGAAAAACAATATAAACGAGTATATTTTACTAATACAATATAATTACTCTATAAATTTTGCTTTTTATTTTTTAATAAGTAATTGTACAGTTTTTGTGGTTTATGATTTAAATTTTACATTTTATTGTACATATATCATACAAGGCTCTTTCTTTGTCTATTTAATCGTAGTAAGAAGTTGTTTGATTGATTTTTCATCAGGTCTTGTATGAGTAAAGCTGTATGTATGGTTTAGTTTGCCTGTATTGATCGGAAAAGTTGTTTTGGTATAGTTTTTTTTCTAATTGGAAGGAGTGTGTTCTTTTTATTGGGAGGGATATGCTTGACTAAAAACTTGATTTCTACATAAAGCTCTCTTTACTGAATAAGCCATATTATATATCGTTAAGCCACTGTTTAACAGTCATATTCAGGGGAAAGCCTAAAAAAACGGAAAACTAAGGAACACTTTGGTAGCCCTCTATCTGGACGGTATGCACTTGTGCATACAGATAATTTTGTAACATGCACACGTACATATATGCACAAATGCATGATGCACTTGTGCATAAAACCAAAAAAACAACTTAACTTACTTGTATGCAAAAGGGCATACCGTGTAGATGAAGGGTTATTAGGGTGTTTTTCAGTTTTTCATTTTTTTGAGGTTTTTCTTTGAAACTCTCTCTCTCTCTCTCTCTCTCTCTCTCTATATATATATATATATATATATATATATATAGCTAACCGAATAAATTGTGAATCTTATTAAACCCATTAAATTACTGATAAATATTTCTTAATTTTGTATTTTAATAGGCTTGTAAGACATCCATATATTTAGGCTTTCTATATGTCCAAAAGACCAAGTGACATTCCCCTCTATTCGAAATTTGGTGTGTACGATAAGTTTTTTAAAAGGAATTATGCATTGATTGGTTCCTTTTTGTCTAAAACAACCAACAAAAATATTACATGATCAAATGCTTGATCTAACCTCTATTAAGCTTTTCTCTTATGATAAGATATCTAATTAACATAAATTTTTTTTGAGCAGAAAAACTCCAGACAATATTATAAAAGACAAAAAAGGAAGAGCAAGGAAACCCTACAAAACAACCAAGTTCAAGGACCAACCCTCAACAAACAAAAAGACAAGCAAAACAAGAAACCCAAACTGGCCAAAGAACAAGCCAACACCCCAAACAAAAGAACAAGAACCCCAACAAATCACAGCACCATCTACCAAGACAAAGAACCAACTAGTTACAACCATTAAACATCAAAGTCTTCAAGGACTTCTTCTTCCAAGCAATCTGCAATAAAACAACCTCAAGGATCTCACGAACGAGCTGCTCCTCCGAACGTTTCAGATCTCTAAATAATCTACGGTTCCGCTCTTGCCAAATGAAGTACACAGTGACAGACAATGAAAGACGTTGAAGAGTAGAACTAAGCCGAAGGTTACCATTAGCCAAACCATCCATAATGCCATCCCAAGTCTCGCAGAACCCATGCAAGTTTGCTTCTCTTTTAACCATCCTCCACACTTGCAACGAATAGTCGAATACCCACAACCAAAGAACAGATGATTGTGAGAATCCGGACAATAATTGATTTATTTTATAATTGATTCAAATTGGTCAAAGAAATGTTGTATTAACTCAATTCACATAATCAATTCCTCCACAACCAAAGAAATCGTGGTGGTATCGTCTAATTAAACTTAAAACCGGATTTTAGAAACTCTTGAGAGAACACTTTATGGTTAACATGTAAATAAGAGATAAACACAACTAATAAAAGGTATGGTATTTTATCTGTAGATACACTTGTTAGAAAGAAAGAAAAAAGAGTTTTGCCATACACTGAAGTGCCTTGACAACACCGGTCTAACGGTTATCATTGGGGAGATAAATCGCCCATACATGCCAAATGGTAGATGGCAGTGTCAAGGTTCAAACCCGATGCTTGACGTATATGGATTACATCTAAATCTCTACCGATAGGACATATATTAGCACACCGTATGGCAAAAAAGTTGATTACCGACAACCCTAACCGGTCTTACACGGAACCTGTCTCCAAGGACACCAATGTGAGGGGCCATTTTTTGGCTCACTCAGCGCCTGAGGCTAGTGGAGGGGCCTGGGATCGAACCCATGACCTATTATGTATTGGGCAAAGTCACCCCACCTCTTTGCTAACTGGGCTACACGCCAGAGGCGGTTATTCCTATATTGTATTTTATATTGCTCTTGTTTACTTGATAATTGTTTTCTCGTAATCAAAGGTTCTAAATGCTCTAATATTCATTAGTTTTCAGGTTAACTTGTTGATAATTTACGAGAACCAATGTCATCTCATTGACTAATTCATTGGATAGCAAATTAATTCAAAATTATAGTTTATAATTTTTAAATTAGTTTAAACAAATTTCAACAAATTAAAAAAGATCCATTTATTCGGGATTATATCATGTCTTTTGGATAGTTTTATGAATGAACTATAAATTCTTCTTTGTGTTTGGTGTCTTTGTTTCTTGGTATACTTAGTATATAAAATTTAGAGTATACTACAAATTTGGTCCTTGTGGTTTATTGGAAATAACACTTCAATAATTTTGAATTTATAAAATAGCCATGTATTTTACAAAAAACGTCCGGATTTGGTCCATCCCTCTAACGACCATTAGAAATTCCGTTAAATGAGGGGCCTTTTAGTATTTTTATCAAAAAAATATTGTCTTTTACGCAATCAAAACCACAAGGACTAAAATCACATAATTGATTTTCATTGGGTAGAAGATAAAAGAAATCAATACAATGAAAAGTAAAAAGATACATGTCTTACAAAATAGTGTGTCATAAAGCGTTTCTACGGAAGTCAAGCCTTAGAGTTAACGTGGCGACAAGGCTAAATTTTGATGTCATAACGAGCTATTTAGAACCATGATGATAACATACATGGAATAATGTGAGAAGTGTCATTTTTGTGAGAAATATTTTTAAACCGTTGATCACTTTTAATTAAATATCATTCCATTAGTTGCGGCTTAAAAGGGAATTGATATGGTGCATCTCATTTTAATGTTCGTTCATTTTTCATCCAACGGTTGATAACCACTTCACACGCTTCTCACTAGATTTGACACTTCTCACCGGAACCCAACCCGATAATAACAATGGGTATAAATAAGCTGAGCTTTTAACGAGTTGCTCGAGCTTGAGCTCGTTTGTCTCGAACACAAAATAAATCCAAATTAGAATAACCTGCTACTCGAGTCAACTCGACTAGTTTACACCCTAATGATAACTAATTGTAAATCAAGCAAACTTAAATAAAATTAAAAATATTTATTTTGGAATCGGATACAAAATTAGAGAGACACATAGAAAACGGTTATTCTAAACCCACCCATGCAAGTCTATATACCACCCTCTTCTCACATCCCTTAATTTTTTATTTTTTATTTTTTATTTTATAGTTATATTTTATACCCTTAAACTTATTTATTTAATTTACTTTATACCTTTTAGTTTTTTATTTATCATTTTACACTTTCATTATATTAACACATATAATCGTATATTAACTAAAATACGTTAAAAAATACTTTTTAATTTTAACAAGTTACACTATTATAATCGTCTCGTCGATACCTTCGAAATGAGCCTAATATTAAATATTTTTTGATTTTATTATATTATTATATGTCATACGTTTACGTTATTTTTTGATTTAATTATATTATTATTCGTCGATACCTTCTTATTTTTTAATTTAATTATATAATTTCGAAATGAGTCCAATATTAACTAAAATACGTTAAAAAATATATTTTATTCCAACAAATTCCAACTAGGATTATTCATTTAAATCAATATATCCACGAGTACAAGTACGCGCTATATATATTCTTCATACAAATCTAATCTATGTTTGTAAATTAGCTTAATATTGAATATTTTTTGATTTTTTGATTTTTTGATTTAATTATTTTATTATATGTCATATATACTACATAAAAATATTTTTTATATTTACAATTCATACCCTTATAGTTAATTATTTAATTTATGGTACATCTCATACTTTTTCAATTTTCGTCTTACACTTTTAATAAGATACGCTTAAAAATACATTTTGATCTTCAATCAACTAAATTTAAAATACATATAAAAATAAACTTCGAAGTGCATTAAAAAAAATTTGTAAATAAAAAATATAGTCAGTCCCGGGCCGGGCCTTGTGATGAAAATCGTAACAAGTTAAGAATCCTCGCACCATAACCGGTCTCGTATCGAGTCGGTCAATCTCGGTTCCAAGTATGTCTCGGGTTGGGCTTGACCTATTTAGCCATTTCTAGGCCCTAAACGCTATAAACCATAGTGTTATGTGTAAGGCGTGCATAACCCGAATAGTCCAAATTCCGAACCCGAATTCCAACCGGAAATAATGTGCTTGTGCAAAACCCGAATATCTTGAAATCCGAAAATCGAAACGCGATTTTTTGTGGGATACTTAGGTTCGGGTTGGGTTTGATCTTTTGACTACCCGACCCGTCCGAAAACACAAAATAATATAATTTTTTTTAATAGTATATAAATATAATTATTTATGTAATTATCTTTTGAAAATCGTAAATTATAGTCCATCGAAATGTTTTATAATTTCTAAACTTACTATAGATTTCATCAATCTTTCAGTTGATTGAATTCGTCCTCAAAATTGATTGAATTTATATATACTTTTTGCATTATCATAATATCTTAACCCAACAGGCACTAACCCGAAATCCGACTAATCTGAACCCGAATCAATTCGAAAACCTAAACTTAAAATTCGAGTCAATAACTTTACTTTATTTCAAATCAATAACTTTACTTTATTTTAAATCAAATTATTAAACGAATGACGTTCGATATATATATATATAATTCCTTAACATATTTTAACGTAATTATGTATGTTAATGTGATATGTTAAAACGTATTTTTTTAACATATTTTAATTAATATATGGTTATTACGTTAATTTGATAAGAGTGTAAAACAAAAATTGAAAAGGTAAGAGATGTACCATAAATTAAATAATTAACTATAAGGGTATGAATTGTAAATATAAAAAATATTTGTATGTAGTATATATGATATATAATTAAATAATTAAATCAAAAAATATTTAATATTGGACTCATTTCGAACGTATCAAAGAGACGATTATAATGGTGTAACTTGTTAAAATTAAAACGTATTTTTTAATGTATTTTAGCTAATATACGATTATATGTGTTAATATGATGAAAGTGTAAAATGAAAATTAAAAAATTAAAATGTATAATTTAAATTAATTAAATAAGTATAAGGATGTAAAATGTAATTTGAAATAACATCCAAAAACCATAAATGTTCCCAGAAGTCTCCTATTCTCCCACTTGTCGTTTGTTCCTAAAAATAAAACAATCTTCGCTGTTAAAATGACTCGTTTTTATGATCAACGGTTGGAAAGGCATCGAGTGACAACATGGGTCAAATTTGACTCCTTCAATTGTGTCTTCTGAGTTAAGGTTCTTCATCGTATATAACATGCTCCCGCCTGCACCTTAAAATTACCTCGCTATTAACCCACCAGTTCACCAACATTCATTCATCATCTTCTGTTTCCAATTCCATCCTTCTTCCACAAAAATGGTTAGTTATTTGTTACAAACTTTTGATGTATTTTTCTAAACTATTAATAGCTATTATATAAGATTTAATTAATACTCATGTGGATAATGTTTTAAAGCATATATATATATATATATATGTCTACTCGCGCAATGCAACACGTTATATCTCAATTTTAATGTTTTATTTTATTTTATTGTGTGGTTTTGAAAAAACGGTCAAAGTTTTTTTATAAATCTGTTTAAAGAATAACATTTTTTAGGAGTTCATGATTTGGAGATTTGAAAGTGGTTAGAGATAACGATTAATTAATAAGAGCCCACGATTTAAGAATTTGAAGGTTGTTAGAGATAAGTATTAATCAAGTAATTAGCATTAGAAGCGGTACATAAAATTTCATTAGTTATTTTTAAGAGATTTTAAGTAATTAACATTAAATAGTGGTACATGAAGCTTTAGGGGTTGTTTTTAAGAGTTTTTTTTATAACTGCTTTATAATATAGTATAGTATAGATATATATGGCATAGTATTACGTGAGAAGTGTCATTCTGGTGAGAAGTGTGAGAACTACTTTTAAACCGTTGATCGCTTTTAATCAAATACCCTTCCATGAATTACGGCTTAAAAAGGAATTGATCTGGTGCATCTCGGTGCATCTCATCCTAATGTTCGTCCATTTCTCATCCAATGGTTGATAAATACTTTTCACGCTTCTCATCATAATTGGCACTTCTCACCGGAACCCAACCATATATATATATATATATATATCGTTTTTTGTTTGTTTTAAGACTTATATTTTGATTTTTTTACATAAAACTTACTAGGTCTAGACGTCTAGTGAGTTTGAAGCCCAGATTGAACCGGGCCTCAAAGCCCGGTCATACCGAAAATTTGGGAGCAAGCCTAGACTTGGCCCACAAAAATAATGTCCGAAAAACCTTAAAAAGGTCGGTTAAGCCTGAAAACAAGCGTTTTTCTTTACTCACTAAAAACGAGCATAGACACCATGGTTAACAAAAATATGACTATCAGCGTGTTTTTTCTCATCTATTATTTGTTATCGTTATGTCATGAGAACTTTCAGACGCTACAGTCTTACGTTATTTGATTTTTGTGTTTATTGGATTGTCACTAATCTATATGTATTTTGCCTTTTGGGTTTGTTTCCGATGCGATATGCTTCTTGGTTCGATAGAGTTCCACGGTTGAGATCAAGGTAACATATAACATTTTTTACGTTTTCATGTGAACAAACATTTACCACAAATCTTGTCTTATAGCGTTTTGTTTTGGTTGTAGAAAACATTCGATCAAAGATCTGAAAGGGTTAAATCAGTCGACGTGCATCCTACCGAGCCTTGGTAAGGAGTTTTTTCGCATTAAAAAGTTGTATATCGTGTTAATTAAGTTAAAACATGACAAGTGACAGTTTAATTTTCTTTTAAAGGGTGTTGTTAGGTCTGTATTCGGGAAATGTTTGTATTTGGAATTATCGCTCTCAAGTAAGTTATCATCAATTTATGAATAGGTGTTTACATTACTATTTTAGTTTGTCCTAAAATAAGTGTCCACTTTCAAAAGTATTGGTACTTTCCTATTCTACCTTTAACTATGAGGTGGAGAAATTTTCTTTGTCTATAATTAAGGGTAAACTTGTCTTTTTGTTAGTTAAAAAGTATAATAACACATTCCTAAAGTTGTGTGCGTTTTTTTATAATCATGGACAATTATTTTGGGACGGATGAATTATATCATCTATTCACAACTTTATTAAACGAGATCCACATAAATAAAACGTACTAACGAGTAGCATCTTTGCGGCAGGTGGTGGAAAAGACTTTTGAAATCGTCAAATTGCCCGGTATGTATAACTATTTCTTCCACATAAGTCGTTATGCAGTCAACGATGTGTTTTAGCCGAATTCCACCTTCTCGAGGGATTTTTTTGAGTTTTTTGGTTGACTTCAAAGATTTTTTTTTTTTGTTGACTTCGAAAGACTTTTTAGGTTTTTGGGTTTATGTTCATTGTAATTTCTAATATTACATTACAGAGCTCTCCTCAAAGTTTAGTAGATGCACATTTCATACTAAAAGAAAATATTTCTACTTGCGAAAATATGTACGCCTTGCTCAGGTCTTCATAAATCCACCCCTAAGTGTAGTTACAGACTCTTATATATCGCCAATTAAAGTCTACTTATATTGACTTGTATTGTATTTACGTTTATAGTACGAACGACAAAGTTTATCGCACACAAGGAATGGATTGTGGTTGGAACCGATGACGGGTTTATTCGCGTCTACAACTATAACACTGCAGAAATTGTCGTAGAATTGAAGGCGCACACTGACTTCATTAGATTCGTGGTTGTGCATCCATCTCATTCGTACATACTTTCGGCATCAGATGATAAGCTCGTAAAGTTATGGGATTGGGAGAAGAATTGGGAATGCGTTCAAACGTTCCAAGGGCATGACCATTACGTTATGCAAGTAGCGTTTAATCCCAATGATGCCAATGTCTTTGCAAGTGCGTCACTCGACTGCACCGTGAAGGTACTATTGCAATTTTACAATATAACTCGATAATGCATACATATAAATGATATAATTAAATACTTATTATTAACAAACCGATTATAAAATCTTGTAATGTTTGTCTTTCAAGACATGGAATATTGGCCATTCGAGTCCACGTTCATCAATCGAAGGTCATCTGAAAGGACTGAACTCAGCGGAATTTTTTAACACGGACGAAAAGTTGTATCTGATCACAGGGTCTGACGATAATACTGTTAAGGTATGTCCAAGTCTCACGATTTTACCTTTTCTTTATTTTTTAACATCGCTAACCCCTGACCTCTAGGCCCATAAGTAAGTTGACATTTCTACATTCGAATGTTATGAACGCCTATTAGGTGTGGGACTACGAAACCGAAAGTTGTGTTCAAACTCTTGAAGGCCACACACATAATGTTACTTCAATACTGTGTGTTAACTCCGACGTTAATTCTATCATTACGGGATCTGAAGATGGAACTGTACGTGTTTGGAATGCAAAAACATACAATTTAAACCATGTGTTCATTTCCGAATTTGGCAGGGTTTGGACCATCAGATATATAAAAGACTCATCCCAGTAAGTATACACGACTTTACATTAAACATCCATTTGATTCGATAACAAAAAACTGAATAATTGTTTTCGTTTAAACAGGATTATATTCGGTTGTGATGAAGGAATGATCATTGGTCAAGTTATCACTACTAGCTCTTGAGCAAATCATGGATCCATTTACATATTATCATACCATAATATACTAATAAAATGTATTATGTTTAGTGTTTACTATAATAATGTACTTTTCAATATTTGTATTTTATATGTCGTTTGAAGTTATATGAATAAAAAACATTTACTTGTTTTGGTTATTGATCGAGGGAAGATTTAGCCATGACCTTGGAATAATCAGCGTTATGGCCATTTCTAAGGTTATATAGATCGTTAGAGCATCTCCAACAGCTATGCTAAAATGAAAAAAATTGGATTTTAACATTTTTGTTGCTCTAAATAAATGATTCCCTCAAACCTAATTATTACCCAAAAAACAAACTTTTTGGGGTAATAACATTAGGACCATTAGGGCCATAGAGGTACAAGAAAACTATATGATATAGAGCTAAATAAATAAAAGTTTCATTGTATAATACATAGCAAAATAAATAAAATAACATACCTATATTTTCAACAACAAATAATAAAGAATATAAGTGTAACAACTGTATACAGATAAAATCATAAAATATTGCCTAGTGCAACTACAATATTTTCTTTCAGGGACATATCTAAAAGGGAAATTAATTAAAATACCCTAAGTTTGACTATGTGTTACCAAAATACTACAAATCTCTCCCACTTTGCAAAAATACCCTAAAAATCCGCGATGGGAGCCCGCGATCGCGGCCAGGGACCATTTCTAACACTTTTTAAACTTGCAGTGACCATTTTTGAAAAATGGAATCCCGCGATCGCGGGCTAATCCCGCGATGGGGTTATTTTTGTGACTTTTCAATTGCAAGGGACCATTTTTGAAAAATTCCAGGGACAATTTATGAAAATTTTGGTATTTTTGTCACTGTTCACCCCGCTTTCGTCCATTCTTACGAATTTAAAATGAAATGTTACACTTTCAACCCCTATACTTATTTACTAAATTTACTTTATACCTTTTACTTTCATTATTTTAATTTTACATTTAACACAATAAATCGTTTATTAACTAAAATACGTTAAAAAATACGTTTTAATTTTAACAAATTACACCATTATAATCGTCTCTTCGATACGTTCGAAATTAGCCCAATCTTGAATTTTTTTGGATTTATATATTTTAATATATATCATATATAGTTATACACTACATAAAAAAATATTTTTATATTTAAAATTCATACCCTTATAGTTAATTATTTAATTTGTGGTTTTTAATGAATTGTTTCCTTTCCATTTTAATGTTTTTAATATAGAAATTCACTTAAGTTATTTAACAAGAAAATTAATTAACAACATCATATAAAAATTATTGCAAATCATCTTCCCAACCGAAACGGATACAGTGCATGTAAACAAAGAAATCTATTACTGGAAGGCGTCCTGGAGTCCTGTGATCAAGTTAACCTTTTCCTTGATCACGTCCTCCATTCCTATGTAGTCCGATTCGAGTTCTTCTAGTTCCTCTTCAGCTTCCTTAATCTCTCGTTGCAGCTGCCGAACGTGATCCCTAGTCATGGCCAGTTCTTGTTTCTTCTCCGCTAGATACTCCATTTTCCCCTGCTGAATCCCCCTGTTATGGTTCCACATACCCTTTACCTTTTCGATACCGGCGTTCGCCTCATCAATGGCTTTTTGCACTGCGGGAGTAATTCGTTGACTTTGTCGAAGACCCGTCGGCATAAAATCATACATTGGTGGGGTTCTCATGCCATTATCGAAGTAGTAACTGTCGGATGCCATCTCCCAGTCTGCTTCCTCCTCAGGCGTGAATGGAAAATCGGCTGCAGTTCGCCCACAGTTTCTCCACTCCTCGTCTGTTTCCGGTACCTTCCAGGTACTCCGGCGAGCTCCGTCGTTCAGTGGTTGGTAGGCTCCCGAACGTGAAGTTCCAGCCACATTCGCCGACCTGTTCCCCCTTGATCTTGAACCTCCATCCATTGTGTTAAGAAAAACGAGAGTGTGTTTGTATAAAAGATAGATAGGAAGTTGTGAATTACTACTTCATCATGCCATCTACTTATCGCCGTGAAAAAGTATGTTCTTCATCAGATATGGTCAAAGATTTTGTCTGAAAAAGTTGCCTGCATGATTCGTCTGAATAGTTCACTGCAAGTTTCGTTTGAAAATAGCCTGTAAGATTTGACTGAAAAAGTAACTGCAATATTCGTCTGCTTTTGAATAAAGGTTTTTAAGTTGTCAAACATAGCTAATTAATGAGAATTTAGATCAGATTTATATGGTACTGTCAAATGCAAGTTTCTATAATATAGATACTGTTCTACATTACATGATACCAATTTTTGCATCATATGAATCACTTCCAGACAACAAGTTTCATAAACCTACTTACTAGGTGTTGGAAATATGTGTTTTACTAAACTTTGGACGTATTTAAATTTATATATATGTGTTATATATAACTAACTTTTTGTAGGTTTATGTTCTCCTATATGAGACCTTCGAAATGATATATAATGCGTCCGAAATGGAGTATGTGTGAAAGAGATATCGATACTCAAAGTTGAGTAAATGGATGAAATTAGCAAAAACCAAATGAAGTAAACAGTACGTCAATCACAATACTTTAACAAAATAAGTTAATACTAAAAATAATAATTATTTAATGTTACATAAACAACCTAACGTTGCCTTATTTGACAATGCTCATATATGGACTCCGCCATATGTATGCGAAAATATTTGGCAACATCCTCGGCCTCGTCAGGGTGTACCCATACCTCATTGTTATTTATCAACATTTGGGCATTACGGCATACCCAGACACCGCAATCCGCATTTATCCCGGCCTGCTGGGGTACATTCTTGGCGAACTTATAGCGAAAGACACCTGTCATATCGCGACGTCTATCATCCTTGACCCGACAAAAGAAGTCAAATAGCACAGCTTTAAACTATGTCATCTGCTCTTCCAATTGCGGTCTGAAGAGATTGGCACTGTCGCTATCATATATGGTCATGATCATAGCGTCAAGTTCAAACACTCCAAGCAGCCAATGTTGGGGATGAATGCATATAGGGATGTACACCTGAAATATTACAATATTAGACAACTTAGTTAGCAACAAAACAAGTTAAATAAAATCAGAGTAAAACGATTTACATACCACATCGAGGAGAGCCCAAGAGGCCCCTTCCACGCCATTGCATGAGTTGGCCACGGAGGCGGGACCTTGATGCTCAATCAACAAGTAATGAAAGAACATACTGAACATCATGGTCCATCTCGTGTCTGTTCCACGATGTCTTTGGAACAGCGAGACCCAACAATCGATGTGCTATACATAAAAAATAGATGGTTAGACATGTAAAATAAATATATTTGATTATATGACTATAATTAAACTTCATACTAACCACATCCCCTAAGTCAGACTCCAAAGGGTCAACGGCCAGCAATACATTGAAAAACGAGGGGGTGATTTCCAAGTTCAAGTGAGGGATGAAGATCAAGGGGGGGAGGCGATCAGTCCGACACATCCTCAATATTTCCGATGCCGGTTGAGGCTCCGGTGAAGACACCTTTCCCTTTTTCTTTCCTCCCTTCTTTCCCCCCGCTTTCTTGGCTTGTTTTTTAGCGGCCGGTGGTGTCGTAGATCCTTGTTGGCCAAACGGGTGACGAAACCATTGTGAAATTTTATGCGACCGCTTTTTAGGGAGCGGGGTCACTTGTGGTGGTGGATCTACAACATCCATCGAGTCATCGTCAGGCTCCGAGAAGTGCTCCGAGAAGTGATCCGGGATAATAGGAGACCCCGTCTGAAAATTACGTTACTCAATGTTTTAAGTACAATTTAGGAAATGTTCACAATTAAACCAAAACTACCAAAATAACTTACAGTATGCATTTCCGGCCCCCGACATCCCGACCTGCGTGACATTGATCATTATAAGAGTTACAAACTTAAGAACAAACATATAACTATAATGGTTACTCAATGTCACTTACATTTTCAGGGAATGACGGATAGGATGTGGTGGCAAACGTCGTCTGTGCCCCCTGTCCGAACAGAGCGGGGATCGGTGTCGTACTCGACAGCTAAAACAAATTTAGAACGTAATATTAATATACAAACTAAATAAACGTGGCCAACAAATTAAGTTAAACACTAACATGGACAGCGCTAAACTGTCTGTAGACTCCCTCCAGAATCTTTACACGTGACTCTAGCGGCCCGTGGACGTAGTCCCACAGGTGCTCATGAGAGCCACACTGTGGCTCGTAGGAAGGGCCCGCCTCATATGGATTGTAGGAGGAGGAAGCGGGCGGCTGGTAGGAGGAGGAACGGGCCGACTGGTAGGAGGAGGAAGGGGGCGGCTGGTAGGAGGAGGAACGGGCCGGCTGGTAGGAGGAGGAAGGGGGCGGCTGGTATCCACCGGAAGGGGGCCTGTCGTCGTCTTCCTCATCTTCGTCAGATGTGGAAGTAGAGGGACGTCGAACCCTTACCGCCTCTGCCTCAATAAAGGCCACGCTGTCTCTGTACCAATCTGTGCCCACCTCGTCGGCAGTAGGCACAAGGCGATCGAAAGGCAAGAGTGGCTGCTAAATATATGATAAAACATAAAAGAAATTAATAAGCGGGACTAACGTACGCAAATTGTAAACATAGTAAAAGAACTTACATTTCTAGATTGATTGAAGAACTGAAACCAAAGCGACATACTTAGGGTAACACGCTTGTCCCAACGGGTTCCCCTAAGTACTCGGTCGTCGAGTTTGTCGAAAATCGGATTGATGCGGGAAACATCTCCAAGATCCATATCTGGAATTAGACAAGAAGAGCAAGTACGTAAAAAGAAAAGTCAAACAGTTTGTATGTATTATTAACAATTGTTATACTACGTGTCTAACCTTGAAGGCGTATGTAAAACCACAAAGATTCATCTTTCCATGTCGATCGGAGTCGCGTCTGCTTATGGCTCGGTGCAAGATTGAGTAGCAATGTGTCCAGATATGGCTACCCCACGGGTAGCTGTTAAACAGCTCAAGGTCCTCGACGGCCCTAACGACCGTCGATGAAGCATACTGGCTATACTCACGGCCCATGAAGCCCATATCCACGATCACCACCAAGCATACACGGACAGCATCGGCGTCGCTTAGGGCACTAAGGCCCTCTTTCATCATGTCCCGGGCTGCCTTCAGCTTCAAACGAGATGCTGAAATGCCCCAAACCCTAGGAACAAAGGAGCAGTCTTCTAAGGGAGGAAGGGGGGAGCCTCTCCAAAACGTAGTCCTGTAATTAGACAGAACTCACGACGCCCAAAATGCAATTGAGAGCCGAAGAAATCAAAATGCATCTCCTCCGGCTCAACGTTGGCGTCCTCGACCTCCAACTGTAGAAACATGTGTACTAGCGTAGGGTCGCCACCAGAGTAAGACACATCAATCCATGGCCCGAACGGTGTCCCTCTATAGATGTTCTCAAGGGTATCCGCGCGATCACCTAATCCCCTAAAGAGCGCTCGTAATTCCTCGATGTAGGAAACTTTGCACCTTAGCGTCAAGTCGATGTTAAAGAAATCCCTCTACATAGTCATTCACAGATGTTATAGTTAGTGTTATATATAGATGCTGCGGTTTATTTTATTTCAACGTATCATATTGTTATATATAGATAAAGTGCGGTAGTATTTTATTTCAACGTATAATAGTGTTATATATAGATAAAGTGCGGTGGTATTTTATTTCAACGTATAATAGTGTTATATATAGATAAAGTGTGGTTTATTTTATTTCAACGTTTCATATTGTTATATATAGATAAAGTGCGGTTTATTTTATTTCAACGTATCATATTGTTATATATAGATAAAGTGCGGTGGTATTTTATTTCAACGTATAATAGTGTTATATATAGATAAAGTGCGGTTTATTTTATTTCAACGTTTCATATTGTTATATATAGATAAAGTGCGGTTTATTTTATTTTATATAGATGCTGCGGTTTATTTTATTTCAACGTATCATATTGTTATATATAGATAAAGTGCGGTGGTATTTTATTTCAACGTATAATAGTGTTATATATAGATAAAGTGCGGTGATATTTTATTTCAACGTATAATAGTGTTATATATAGATAAAGTGTGGTTTATTTTATTTCAACGTTTCATATTGTTATATATAGATAAAGTGCGGTTTATTTTATTTCAACGTATCATATTGTTATATATAGATAAAGTGCGGTGGTATTTTATTTCAACGTATAATAGTGTTATATATAGATAAAGTGCGGTGGTATTTTATTTCAACGTATAATAGTGTTATATATAGATAAAGCGCGGTTTATTTTATTTCAACGTATCATATTGTTATATATAGATAAAGTGCGGTTTATTTTATTTCAACGTATCATATTGTTATAAATAGATAAAGTGCGGTTTAGGGACCCTAGTTGCCATTCTTAAAAGTTTAGGACCTAATTGGCATTATAACATACAAATATCACATTCAAACATAAAACCATTATAACATACAAATATCACATTCAAACATAAAACTATAAAACTATAACATTTTTTTATAAAAACACACTCTTAACAATTTTTTATAAAAAAACTGTTCTTATAAAAAAACTGTTCTTATAAAAAATTGTTAAGGGTGTGTTTTTATAAAAAAATTGTTAAGAGTGTGTTTTATAAAAAAAAAAACACATTTTTAACAATTTTTTTATAATAACACACTCTTAACAATTTTTTTATAAAAAAACACTCTTAACAATTTTTTTATGAAAAAACACAATATAAAAACATAAAACCATTATAACATACAAATATCACATTCAAACATAAAACCATAAAACTATAACATTTTTTTATAAAAACACACTCTTAACAATTTTTTATAAAAAAACTGTTTTTATAAAAAATTGTTAAAGGTGTGTTTTTATAAAAAAAATTGTTAAGAGTGTGTTTTTATAAAAAAAAACACATTTTTAACAATTTTTTTTATAATAACACACTCTTAACAATTTTTTTATAAAAAAACACACTATAACAACATACACATTATAACATACAAATATCACATTCAAACATAAAACCATACATATCATGTTAAACATAGAACATATTCAAACATAAGTTATAAACACTATAACAACCTACAAATCATATATCTTAACTTAAAATAACATACAAAAAATAACAAAAAAACATAAGAAAAACATACCACAGAGGTAATACGAGACATCTTCACAAAACCCGAACGCGTATTCCACACGACAAAATTGAAAGAGTGGGAGAAAATTGAGAGAGTTTGATTAAAATTTGAGAGAGTGATTAAAAAAATGAGAGTGGCCGGTTTTTGGTCCCCCCCCTTATATAGTGCGGCCGAAGAAACATTTAGGGTTGGTTCGTCAAAGTGATTTTAGGGTTAACCCTGTGCCGACACGTGGCACGTTTGCCCGCGATCGCGGGGGGTCAAACAAAGTCAAACGCGGGCAGGGACCAAAACTGCACACGCGGGCATTCTTAAGGGGGGAAAGCTGGACCGCGGGCATTCTTGAGGGACCAACGCGGGCAAAGTGGGCAAACTTGGTGACACGTGTAGCCCGCGATCGCGGGGGTCAACGAGAGTCAAACGCGGGCAGGGACCAAAACTGTACACGCGGGCATTCTTGAGGGGGGGGGGAGCTGGACCGCGGGCATTCTTGAGGGACCAACGCGGGCAAAGTGGGCAAACTTGGTGACACGTGGCCTGAGGCCCGCGATCGCGGGCTCCCATCGCGGGCTTTTAGGGTATTTTTGCAAAGTGGGAGAGATTTGTGGTATTTCAGTAAAACATGGTTTGACTTAGGGTATTTTAATTAATTTCCCTATCTAAAAAATTATTTATGACACAATAAATTTTACATTTTTACACTACATCAGACAATAATAATGGTGGCACAAGCCAATGGGGTGTAGCTCATTTGGTAACGGTAGGGACATCTTTGTACAAAAAGCAGAAGGTCTCGGGTTCGAACCCAAGACACCTCTATAGCCACAACCGCTGAGTGAGTCAGGTATGCCCCTCACATTATGGATAGGCAGCCGATTGTGAGCCGATTGAGATTGCCGGTATCAACCTTTTGTACAAAAAAAAATAATGGTGGCACAAGCCACTCATTGCTTAATAGTTTTGACCTTGTTCTCTTTTTATTTGCTACTACTGTTCTTGCCTTCTCTTGAGATATTTTAATATATTTTAATTTTTAATAGCTTAATAGCTTAATATATTAAAAGGGTTAGGCTAAATGCACCCTAAATTTTGCTAAATGCACCCTAATCATTGAAATATGATTACTTTTTTTTGTTTTTTTTTGTTTTTTGTATTTTTGTTGTCTTTTCTTTTTCTATTTTATTTATTTATTTATATTATATATTTTGATTTATTTGTATTATATAGTTTAAAAATGTTTTTTTTCTTTTACTTTTCGGTTTTATTTAAAAATAAATAAATATTTAAAAATATAAATATTACTAATTTTTATAATTATATAATCTATAAAAATAAAACATAAACATTACGATTTAACATATAAATGAACGGTTATAATGGTATAATTTATAAAAAAAGTAAAACATATTTGTTTGATGTATTCTAGTTTATGTATGTTGATATGACTAATTATAATGATATAAAATGTAATTTAAAAATAAAAAACAATTTTATTTTTAATTATCATGTTGTACGTTATAGGTTTTAAAGCTTTTAAACTTGTACACGATGTATTAAGATTTGTACTTCTTAAAAATTCAAGAATAAACGTAAATAAAGTTATTTTTAAAGGAGTATATTAGATAAATATAGATAAGAACGTAAAATGTACAAAAAAAGAATAACTATATATATATTTCTATATTTCTAATATATATATATATATTACTTATATATATATATATATAGAGAGAGAGGTGGGTTCAAACGAGGACGTCACCTATTTAAGAAAACACGAGGAGCATTCTCAACCACTAATGTCAAATTCGTAGCTTTCCACCCGTGCGGCACATTCAATGTTAATTTTTAATTTGAAATTTACATATGATTTACTATTGTTTCAGATAACAATCTTATAGATCACATATGATTTAATATTGTTTTCTAATCACATATGATTTGATAGGTGTTCCTAAGGCCTTCGGTAGCGGGGCTCGGGATGGGCTCGGGATGGGTGAGGTGGCAGCGGGGAAGGAGCGGGGTTGGGCTACGGCTCGGGATGGCATGCGGGACGGGATGGTTTTCGGGGATGGGATCCCGATCCATCCCGAGGATTATTATAAAAAAAAAAATTTATTCAATTTTTAGCCGTTGAACGGCTCTATTTTTCTCACCTATATATTTAACCCTCAACCTCTTATTTCTCACACCTCTCAAACTCTCTCAAATTCTCTCAACCTCTTATTTTACACACCTCTCAAACTCTCTCAAATTCTCTCAACCTCTTATTTTACACACCTCTCTCATCATGAATCCAAACAGAACACCTACATCCCGTCGTAACCGACCGAATACACCACAATCGCAAGAAGATCAAGAGCTTGGTTTCCAAACGTTTACACAACAAGGTTATCATCCGCAATTTTCGCAACAAATTCCGCCACAATGGTCGCAACAAAATCCGCCACAATATCCGCAACAATTTCACCAACAAATTCCTTACCAGTTTACACGTCCCGGGTTGATTGAACAAGGTTTTACTCCGGCCAACTTCAATCTCGACGACGACATTGTTCCGGAAACCCAACCTTCTACCCCGAACACACCACAATTTTTATTATTTATCTTATTTTTATTTATTAAAAAATATATAAATATTTTTATTTTGTTAAATAATTAAATGTATAAATAAAAGAATTAAAATAAATGAGGTGGCAAAAGGGTTTGAGGGAATGGGGTACGGGTGTTTAGGGATCGTGAGGGATGGAGTGAGGGATGGAAGAAAAGCTGATGTGGCGCTGATGTGGAGTGGAATCTTTGAAAGATAGAAGGGATGGGGTACTGATGGCCTAACAAACATTTCATCAAAACTATAAGGGTATGAATTATAAATATTAAAAATATTTTTATGTAGTATATATAATATATAATTAAATAATTAAATAAAAAAATATTCAATATTAGGCTCATTTCGAAGGTATCAAAGAGACGATTACAATGGTGAAACTTTATCATTTTTCATTTTATACCCTTATCATATTAACATAAATAATCGTATATAAACTAAAATATATTAAAAATACATTTTTATTACAAATTATATCATTGTATTCGTCTCGTCAATATCTTCGAAATGAGCCTAATATTGAATATTTTTTGATTTAATCATATTCGAAAAAATAATTTTGTTTTATGTTCATATTTATTCGCTTTTAGATCGCATATCAGATGTATAAAATTAAAGGTCAATATGGTTAATTGGTCAAAAAACTTGAAAAAGAACGAATATTTTTCAAGTTTTTTGACCAATTAACCATATTGACCTTTAATTTTATACATCTGATATGCGATCAAAAAGCGAATAAATATGAACATAAAACAAAATTATTTTTTCGAATTCTCGGCTTTAAATCGCAATGTTTATGTTTTATTTTTATAATTATATAATTATAAAAAATTAGTAATATTTATATTTATAAATATTTATTTATTTTTAAATAAAATCAAAAAGTAAAAAAAAAACATTTTTAAACTATATAATACAAATAAATAAAAATATATAATACAAATAAATAAATAAAATAGAAAAAAGAAAAAACAACAAAAAAGACAAAAAAAAACACAAAAAAACAAAAAAAACAAAATCATTGTTTTAATCATTTGGGTGCAAATAGCAAATCAAGGGTGCAATTAGCAGTGCCCTATTTTAATTGTTATTTTAATTTTTAATTTTCTTTATGTTTCTTTCATTTTCGTCTTAAAAAACTCAAAAGCACGATATCTTTCTCTTATCCTTTTTCTTTTGTAAAAAACAAGTGAATTAACTTTATATTTGTTATAATAAAGTTATTAAAATTAAAAACATATATAATTATTTAAGATTTAAAAAATAGTGTAAACTATAAATTTAGTTTTATGATTTGTTGAAAATAACACTTTCTGTTTTTATATTTTTTAGTCATATTTTGTTCCTATTAAATAAGAGACATTTTCATTCTTTTATCAATTTTTTAATCTTTTACTGCACTCAAATCTTTATATATATAAAAGAAGAATCCATGGTTGATGAGGTGGCATCATGAGAATCAAGTGTTCATCAAATGGTGAATTGTGGTTGATTCTTCATTGTCCCACATTGGTGTCAAAAGTGAAAAGTTGGAAGTGTGAGTGACTATATAAAGGATAGGATATGACTTGAAGCTTCATACAAAATTTGATCCATTTTTGGGTTAAATAGATATTTTTTTTATTTACATGACAAACCATTTCATGTAATAGTTAAACATTTCATATTCTTAAATCTTTATATCTTTATTTTTATGTTTATTTTTATATATATAAAAGGAGAATCCATGGTTGATAAGGTGGCATCATGGGAATCAAGTATTCATCAAATGGTGAATTGTCGTTGATTCTTAATTGTCCCATATTAGTGATGTAAAGACCCAACCAAAAATATCATGCAAAACGACAAATTCATAACATCCCACAATCACGGTCACAAAATTTCATTACAAATACTTAATAGGTTTGCGGAACAACCTACACAACTGAGAAATACTAAATACTAGAGTGTATCTATCCATCTTTACTCTTCTCGCTAAGCTCAGCCTATTTGCCCGAGCTCCTGGAAACCTGCTTACCTGAAAAGGTTTTAATTTTGAAAATGCGAGGGTTAGACCATGAGGTCTAGTGAGTCCCTCCTAACAGTTATCGAAGCATTTAAAAACATTTATCTTTTCAGCATAAAACGTTTATACTCAACATGTCAAAATCATATACGAACTAAAGTCCACCTCCTCGTAATCTGACACCCTGAAGCCACCCGAAGGTGTCAACGAGTCAGCCTCGCACTGCCTTGCGGAGCCTCGCTCCTGGCATATAGGGACCTCCCTTCCCGCACGAGAGCTGGCGGAACTACTTTCCCGTCTTTGCCAGTTTACGTCTCCTCGATGTATGCATACATTCAACATAAAACTTACAAACAACATTTGTACATTCAAAGCATAAAATATAGCATGGCAATTCTCTTCATAAATACTCATTTAGAAAACACATTAAAAGCCACACATTTTGGGTTTAGAAAACTCACCTGATTGCAACTCCCGTTTACTTCAAGACTCGCTCCAAACGCACACCTAAACAATAATTTATTGATTAAGTGGATGCATCTAACTTGGATCCTAAACTTTCTCAGCTCTAACTCGCAAGACACGAAAATCGCAAGACTCTAAACTCGCAAGACTCTAAACTCGCAAGACTCTAAACTCGCAAGACACGATGAATTTGTCGTTTTGCATGATATTTTTGGTTGGGTCTTTACAAGTGACAAAAGTGAAAAGTTGGAAGTCTGAGTAGCTATATATAGGATAAGATATGACTTGAAGTTTCATACAAAATTTGATCCATTTTTTAGTTAAATAGTTATTTTTTTATTTACATGACAAAATACTTCATGTAATAGTTAAACATTTCATATTCTTAAATCTTTATATTTTTTTATAAAAAGAAAACCCAAGAGTAAGGAGGTGGTTGTGGCTTTGTAGTAGTTGGTGCTTATGGTTGGTTCTTCATTGTGATATATTAGAAAATGGGAGTGTATATAATACGAGAATGTGTCATTGAAAATTAAAAATAGATTAATGATTGTTAAAACGAAGTTTGTTTACAAACACAATTAAACAATCAATAAGAGACGATCTAAAAGTCATAAAATTTTAGAATTTTCAAATATTGAATAAAACAATCTATCTATATATATATAAGAAATAACCAAAATAATTTGAGGTACCATTGTGAAATTTCTTTTGACTAATACCTTAATAGATATTTTAAAAAAGATAACATAAATATTTATATAACATATATATATATATAAATAGAAAAATGTTTACATTTTCTATCTTTCTTTATTTATATGTATAAAAGAAATAACCAAAAGTATTTGAAGTGACATTGTAAGATTTTTTATTCTTAAATCTTGCATTGTGGTATTATTTTAGTCATTCCACATTGATGAGGGAATGCTAGATTGGAAAATGAAATGGACTACAAGAAATGATGAAGGAAAGTTGTATATAAATTTGAAATGAGTTTGGTAATCTCACACTGATAAGAAGATTAACATTTTTATGAAACATGTTAACATATATTGACAACAAGAGAGGGATACATGTTTAATTTGTGAAAACTCATAGATTTCACTAAGTTTAGTCAAACCCTTTTTGGGAAAAAAAATTCTTCAAACCATTCGTAACAACAATATGTTTGGTATGTCGTTTGAGTTCTAAACAATATAACAACAAAATTATTATAAACAAATCTCAATTTATTCGCAACAACAAATGGTAATCAGTAGATGAAAACAAACCACTTATGGAATTGCATTTTTCGTTTTAAATCGTATCTCATTAGTATTAATCGATGAATTACCTTTTATCTTAATGCGATCAAGTACTTCCTTAAAATATAACTCGCTACCGCGCAACGCGCGGGGCGCACACTAGTACGATAAAAACCAAAATCATAATCGATTTTAATTAGATACAAGATTAAAAAAATCGATAAAAGAACGAAAATGTGATTCACTTAACGGAATTTTTTTAATGATTGTTGGAAGAAGAGACAAATGGGTCGTTTATCTAATCACTTACTCGGGTAAGTGCTTACCGGTAAATTCAAGGCTATTACTTACTTCCCGGGTAAGATTTTAGTCCACCAAAATGGCATCGTATGCAACAATTTAGCTGCTAATCGCTTACCGTGGTAAGAGTCGTTGCACTCACTTACCGGGTAAGACTCTCTGTCCTTGTTTTCGACTCTCGATCCTTGCTTCCGCTTTTACCGGGTAAGATTCTTGGTCCTTGCTATATTCATCCGGTAAGCTAATGTGACTTGGTAAACACTTACCCGGACAAGCGTTTTGTAAACAGCCCCTAAATACATACATTTTTACAGATTATGATAACTATATTAAAATTCAGGGATTAAAATTAGTATTTTCGACAAACCCCAAGGACCAAATCTATGGTTTACTTTTAAAAATATTACAAATGAAATTGGTAAGATCCAATAATAAAACTTATATATATATATATAGAACATTAAAAATCATGAAAACATTTTCGTAAAATCGAAGCCATCAGTCGTTGCATTTCGTATAGAGAGGAGTTCTAAAAACACAATATTTCTTTGCATCTTCAAATTCCACCCTTTTTCTCTCTCTCACGATTTACAGAGAGTGATATCATACGATCACAACCTCTCTCTCTATCTCTCTCGATCTTAATCTAAATCTAAAATCATCACCCGATCGCTATCAAATCGCTCAATTCGGACGGAGATTCAGTGTAGTTTGCTATCTGTTCGAGTTGTCTTGCCGGATCTCTCACTCGGATCTTAGGGTTCTGGATTCAGTCACGGATTTCCAATCGAAAGGCTAATTTTTAATCTTCAACAATGGTGAGATTACAGTGTTTTTGCTTGATTTGCATTTTTATCAACTATGATTCAGATCCAGTTACAAAATCTGTTTCCATACGATCATTTGATTCAATTACATTGCTGATGTTGAATTGGTGCATTGTTTTGATTTACTACTCGGATCTGATTTACTGACCGAAGCTTCAATTTGTTTTGTTTATATTTCGCTTTGGGACAGCCTCTCAGACTCGATATCAAGGTACTGTTAGTTATACAATTTGGAACGGTTTTTATTGTATATTTGTTTATGAATCATGCTAATAAAGAGCAATTTTCTGCAGAGGAAACTTGCTCAAAGATCAGAAAGAGTAAAATCCGTGGATCTGCATCCAACGGAGCCATGGTAAATATACCTGTTTCTTGTAATTGAGTAAATCGCAATGACTGGTGTGTATTTTTTAGGGAAGAGCAAGCAAATTTTCATTCATTTATTAATGGACATTGGTACCTGTGTTTTACAGGATCCTCACAAGTTTATATTCAGGAACAGTCTGCATCTGGGATTACCAGTCTCAGGTATGAAGCTACTTTTTCAGTCAAAGGAAGGGCAAACTCTAGTTAAATTGCAGAATGATCGCAATGTTGTACTGAATTCAGTTGTCACATCTAAATCAAACATACATTCGTATTTTTGAGATATATTTTACCTTGTAAAAGTATCAATGCAGTTGGATACAGCTCACTCACGGGATTTAGGGTTCAAAAATATCCCTTCAAAACAATTCATGGAAAGGAACAATAGTCCTCCATCTTCACCCATCATAAATGGAGTTATTTCGTAGTCTTTTCGTAGACTATCGAGGTTATATACTTATGGTCAGGCATAGTTGACAATACTTGCTGGAAATGCAACCAAACTTTTGGTGATAAAAGATAATGCAGCTAACATACAATTTGAACACACTTTGAGTAGTATTTATTTTGATGCACTCATGCACCATCAAATGTGTCACAGAAAAGAGCGAGTATCTTCATCAACTTATTTTAATTTTGGTAGCAGGGTAGACGAAGAAGCTGGTATCACCAATAAAATGTATAAGGTGATATAAAACTTTTTAGTGAACAAACACAAACATTATACATAGGTAAAGGTGTTGGAACATAAAAACGTTAATGTGGGGTTAAATCGATCAATTTAGTGCTTTTAACTTTTAGGTTTTGGCATACGAGTTATAACTCCCATCTGACTTTGTAGTGGCTGTAGGAGAGCAATGAGATACATTGATGTCAACTATCTTTTTTATATTTCGTATCCGTATAGAAGGATGACTTTGTACTTTGTATTGATATGAAATAAAGAGTACATAAGGAAAAGTAGCATACATTGACTTTTTGCAGTGTTCCATAGAGAATTTAACATAACAAAGGATATGATAAAATGAAATTCTGAAAACCATAGCTGCACATGTTTATGCAGTTAGGATATGGAGTACACCTGCTTCTCTGTTCTGTTTTTGTTTTTTCCAATTGTTTTTGGGTTATCGTAAACGTAAAACTAAATATTAGATGCTACAAAAGGTGGCATAACAATTCTAACAAGCACACGGAAACAAATAAGTTGCTAATCTTTTGAGTTTGGCTTTCATAGTAGGGCTGGGCTAGTAGCTAAGTAGAAGAAACATTGGCCATCTGAGTAGACACTGTCTTGATTACAAATTACTTGGAGAAACGTGGCTGGCACACACACAAAAATGCTCAAACATAAAGCATATTGCAATATTAGCTTAGATTCTGTTGCAATTTAGGCTTCTGACAACACAGCATCACAAGTTCACAACAGTGATCTAAAAACCATGTCATTTTTTTATCTCCTTGAATTGACCTATTCTAAAGTTACAATACTATTAGAAATTTTCAACTGGCATGTTCTGGTTGAGGATGGAAACCTTTTGATATGTTGTGACAGAACACTTCTCCTTATGTCACCATGCTCTGTATCTTTCTGTCCTGATGACAGTTAGTTTAATAAAACACTACATTAACTTATCAAACGATAGTCTTGCAGCTCCTGATAAGAATTTTTTAACCATAGCAATTCAAGTAATTAAGAAATTTTAAATTCTAGATTTTAGTGCTTTCATGGTAATAGGTAAATTATATTCTTGAGGATATCTCAGCCGTTAGAAGATATGCTGGATAGTATACATTGATCGAACTCTTTCTTATATATTTGTAGATTGTTTTACCATTATCTTCTTATAATAGAAATTCCAATACAATCGTCTGATGCAAGCTTCATATCATATATGCATTATTGCAGACCATGGCAAAATCTTTTGAGGTTACTGAGTTACCAGGTCAGAGATCATTTTTTCTGTTGTCCAATGCATATTTCCATACACGGTTTCAGCCTGATTGGGAATTTTGGCATCTGATGCTTATAACACAATATATTTGCAGTCAGATCAGCAAAGTTTGTAGCACGCAAGCAGTGGGTTGTTGCCGGTGCAGATGACATGTTTATCCGGGTGTACAATTACAATACAATGGATAAAGTCAAAGTATTCGAGGCACATACAGATTATATTAGGTGTGTGGCTGTCCACCCTACCCTCCCATATATACTGTCTTCTTCTGATGACATGCTTATAAAGCTATGGGACTGGGAGAAGAATTGGTACTGTCAACAAATCTTTGAGGGACATTCCCATTACGTTATGCAAGTGACAATCAATCCTAAAGACACCAATACTTTTGCAAGTGCATCACTTGATCGTACCATAAAGGTAATGTTATGAATGTTTACTAGTAAGGGTGAGTTTGGTACACTGTGCAAGACAAAACAGGATCGCTGTTCCATGTTTGGCAGGACTTTTATGTGGATCAAACAAGAACATAGTGGAACAAAGTGGAACAGGCCTGTTTCACCCCCACCCATGGAACAAGGTGGAGCAGACTTATGTTTTACCAATATAACTTTAAAATAAAATATAATTCTCTTCTAAAACATCAAATATATTTTATGCTTTTTAAACTTTCACTTTACTATCCTCAAAATATTATTTTGTATGTTTTGTATGTTTTGATTACTTTATGTAAATTATTAATTATTAATAGAAATTAAACATAGAAAAGATTAGAAAATAAAAATTGGAAACTACATAAACTTTTTATTTTGGTGCAACTTTAATCATCTTGAAGACAAAATTTCTGATAATATATTTTGTTATAAAAATATTTATTCCATTATAATTTAATAAATTACATAATTAATCAAAATATATAAACAACCTGTTAGGGGTAAATTGGTCATTTATCTGTTCTGTCGCTGGACAACTGTCCTGTTTAGTTCTGTCCTGTCTTGTTCTATCCTTTCTGCATACCAAACACACCCTAAGTGATACCCATCCATGTGACATACTATAAGAACGTTTATGCACCATCATCTTTCCTATTTCAGATCTGGAATCTTGGCTCACCTGATCCTAACTTCACATTAGACGCCCATCTCAAAGGAGTGAACTGCGTGGATTATTTCACAGGTGGTGATAAACCTTATCTGATTACTGGATCGGATGATCACACGGCTAAGGTTTGTGTCTATGTCTTGTGCTTTTGTCAACTGTTATTTTTACAGATTTCTGTAACCTGGACTTACATTATAGAACATGTGAAACAGGTGTGGGATTATCAAACCAAAACCTGTGTCCAGACTTTAGAAGGTCACACACATAACGTTTCTGCTGTATGCTTTCACCCTGAGTTGCCAATAATAATCACAGGTTCCGAGGATGGTACCGTACGTATATGGCATTCAACCACTTATAGGTATGGACTGGCTAGTGACGGTTGCATTTTTTCTATGCACAATCTTTTCTCTTCTTAACCCAGATGGGAATTCATCTGAAGCTAGAATCAACAGTGTTGGATAGATATTAAGAGACTATTATTAGGGCTTCTTTTAGAAAAAAAACTCTTATTAGCCTCCTGTGTCTGATTCGTTAAGAGGTAGGGTCATTCAGACTGTTTGTTTTTTCCAAAATTTCAGAGCCACTTATGTCTTATCGCCCTCTTATCTGATAAGAGGTAAACCAACCTCTTATTTGCCTCTTATTGTTCTCAATGAATTAACCTTCATAGATCATTTCTCTCAATCGATTCACTTGGATTGTAATATAACTCAATATACTATAATTAGGTGACTTCCAAATTTAAATTATATAATTTAAATATATTATTATCGATAAAAGGTATTCGTTAAAATGAAGTTTTCATCATGTTGGGTTTATTTCGAGCTACATTTTCCCATGTTCCTAACGTCTTCCAAATTTGTGCAGACTTGAGAACACTTTGAATTATGGACTTGAAAGGGTTTGGGCTATTGGATACATGAAAGGTTCACGACGGTAAGTTTGTTCTGTAACTATCTTCCATATGGTAGCTATTGAGTTATTGCAGTTCAACACAGTTAATTTTCTTGGATCATTATATGTTCAAAGCTCTTCCGTATTCTTTGATTATTCATTTGACATTATTAAGTTCTTGGTCAGCAAGTTTTATTTTGATTTCTTGAGTGGATTTAAAATTTGTCATAAAATTTCTGATGCTGCTGTATGCTCTTTTGAGAATCCACCTGACACTTCTTTCATTCATCAGAGAACAATTTATTATTTTTTCATGCATTTTCTTTGCAGGATTGCCATTGGCTATGATGAAGGGACTATAATGGTGAAAGTTGGTAGGGAAGAGCCTGTAGCTAGCATGGACAACAGTGGAAAAATTATATGGGCTAAGCATAATGAAATTCAGACCGTTAACATCAGGAGTGTGGGAGCTGATTATGAGGTTTTGGTCCATATGTTTTCTTGTCTTGTCAAAGATGAAACAGAAAAACTGGTTCTTTCTTGTGTTCTATTTGTCAAGGTGACTCACTGTTTTCTCCTTTGCTTCTCAGGTCTCTGATGGGGAGAGGTTGCCTTTAGCAGTTAAAGAGTTGGGAACATGCGATCTCTATCCACAAGTGAGTTGTGCCTGTTTGTTTTCCTCTTAATAGTTCCATTAAGAGGCAACCTCTGAATCGCTTAGAGGTGAATCTTGTTTGGCTAAAAAAAGTTTGCCTCTTAATGGTTCTAAAACCCTCTGAATGATTTTGTATCTTGGGCCTCCCTTAACCATTCAGTGCCCCTAATTTCATTCTGAACAATTACCAAACAACCATATTTCATTTTGCACTATATCATAAGAGCCTCTTAATCATTCTGACCACTTAATCATCCTGCACCAAACCATTCAGCAACTGCCAAACAGCCTCTTAATCATAATGATGCTTGCTTCACATTAAAGGACCATTTTTTGTTATTGTACAAGAAACAGGGTAAGTTTGTCTCTTGATTTACCTGCCAAACAAAAAGATAATTGCCTTAAATATTAGACATGGTTTGGATTTTTACTGTATTGACTTTTGATTCTACTTTTCATGTCCTCGGTGTTCTTTCTCTTTCTTTCAGAGCTTGAAACACAACCCAAATGGGAGGTTTGTAGTTGTATGTGGCGATGGTGAATACATCATATACACAGCTTTGGCCTGGAGAAACAGATCTTTTGGCTCCGCATTGGAGATTGTTTGGTCATCTGATGGTGAATATGCTGTCAGGGAGAGCACAACTAAGATTAAGATTTTTAACAAATCTTTTCAGGTTTACAACTTTCTTTTACCTCATAATTAGATCAAAAAACAATGTATTTGTTACTTGTGTACATATTATATGTATTCTTACGAAGAAGCTAGTTATGTAGTGCTATCCGCTTTCTGTCTCAGCTGTTCTGGTCTATCTCTTTTCTATCTAGTCTGCATTTTCACATTGTCCTGTTTTGTTGAAGCAGATATACACCTTTCCAGAATTAGATACCTTTATGATCGTCTGGAATTCTGCTTTATAATCAGGGGTGTTCGCGGTCCGGTTTGGGCGGTTTAACCACTCGGACCACAAACCAAACCGCAATTGGCGGCTTATTAAACTTTCAAACCGAGCGGTTTGACATCAAGTGCCCAGACCGGTCAAACCGAACCTCGGTTTAGGCGGTTTGGTCCGACCGGTTTGGGGATTTTATGGGTTTTAAAGTTTAAACTTAAAAAAACATATATAATTTTTGAGTTTTAGATTAAATATCTATTTTAAATATAAATATTAAAAGTTGGGCTATAGTGCTTTACTAATGCATACATATATATATATATATGTATTTGGCGGTTGGCAGACTGGACCTCCCGGTTTGGCTATTTTTCAAACCAAACCAGACCGCCAGACCGCTTAAACCGCCAAAAACGGTCCGGTTTGACTTGGTTTGAGCGGTCCAACGGTTTTTTTGAACACCCCTTATTTTCCTGCAGAAAGTAGCTGCTATTAGCTAATCTTAATCCATGTTTGTTTATCTGGATGTTCTTGTTGATCAGGAAAAGAAGAGCATTCGCCCAACATTTTCTGCCGAGCGAATATATGGAGGAGCTTTGCTAGCAATGTGCTCAAATGATTTTATATGTTTCTATGATTGGGCTGAGTGCAGATTGATTCAACGGATTGATGTTAATGTCAAAGTAAGCAACTCTAACTTCTTCTTTAATTAGATGTCACGTTTCACCTCATCTTTTCCATATTCAGCATGCTTGTATTACTCTAATATTTTTCTTGTCTATTTCTTTCTCTCCTTTGTTTCCAGAACCTTTACTGGGCCGACAGTGGTGATATGGTGGTAATTGCCAGTGATTCATCATTCTACATACTGAAATACAATGTATGAACCTATATATGTGTTTTTACCTTATTATTCTTGCACTCTCAACAATTTTAATCCCTTTTCTAGTTATGGTTTAACTAAGTTTGATTAATATTGTAAATTTGGTTATGTTGCAGCATGATGTAGTTTCAGCACATTTCGATAGTGGAAGATCTGTAGATGAGCAAGGTATCGATGAGTCGTTTAAACCTCTTTATGACATCGACGAAAGAGTTAGAACTGGATTGTGGGTTGGGGACTGTTTTATTTACAATAATTCGTCATGGAGACTCAACTACTGTGTTGGTGGGGAGGTAGAATCTGTCATCAATACTTTTCATTATAATACCTTAGACATTTATATTTTGTTTAATGTCATGTCAGTAATTGATCTGATATATTTTTCAGGTAACCACAATGTTTCATCTGGATCGGCCAATGTATCTTCTAGGATATCTAGCTAATCAAAGCAGGGTTTATCTAATTGATAAGGAGTTTAAGTGAGTAGGCTTCGGTGTTCATATTTTTGGATGTAAAACCTTTATATAAACTTAAGTTCTAACATTCTTTTGGTTCTCTATATCTTAGTGTCATTGGATATACATTGCTGCTTACTTTGATCGAGTATAAGACACTTGTGATGCGTGGAGACCTAGAACGAGCTAGTGCTGTATTGCCTTTAATTCCAAAGGAGCATCATAATAGGTATAGTTTATATATCTTCCCTATGTAAGAGGTTAGCATTATTTGAATATCTCGTGTATTTGATGGAATGGTTTGCTAATTTAAGCCTTTGACGTAGTAAAAGCCTTTAATTGTACATCAGACATTATATTTTAGCATCTGCTTGTCTTTCATCTTCGTTTTTATTTGCATGTAATTTTCTAATTAAGATGCAACCTTTGGGAATGGAATTCATCATGGATCTTGTATTGAAGTTACTTGGATCTCAATCTGATTATGGTTTCTTTGATAGTGTTGCTCACTTTTTGGAATCACGAGGAATGATCGAGGAGGCCTTAGAAGTTGCTACGGATCCTGACTATAGATTTGAGCTAGCCATTCAGCTTGGTAAACTAGAGATTGCAAAGGTAATTGCACTCACCTTGCGCAACCAAGACATATGCCAATATTTAACTGCTTAAAGAGAGAATCTAAGCACCCTTTTCCCTTGGAATTGTGCCTCATTAGTTGTATACATGCATGATGGTGTTTCTTTTGTTGTATACAGGATATTGCTCTAGTAGCACAGAGCGAGACAAAATGGAAGCAGTTGGGTGAATTAGCCATGTCTACTGGACTGGTATGTTTTGATTTGAATATTTATTATACAGAAAGGCACACACTTCGGTTTTTCGCTTTTAGATAAATAAATATAAATCAACTTACGTCCCGTTTGGTTTGATGGAATGGTTTCGAGGGATTCAAATTTCGTGGAAGATTTGGAATTGGAGGGATTTGGATTTGGAAGGATTTGAAATCTTGTTGAGTTTGGTTTGTAGGATTTGGAATGGAATTGAATTCCATTCTTTATAAAAAAATCATTAAAAATATAAAAATAATCAACTTACCTTTTATTTAACTGATTATTAGAAAAAAATATTTTAACATATTTTTAAACATTATTATATACAAATCCCTTGAAATCCCTTGAAATCTTAGCCACCCCCTTGGGATTTCAAAATCCTATGTTTGAGGGATTGGAATGGATTAGAAATCCAAATTCCCCCGAATCCATTCTATTCGTGCAAACCAAATGGACCCGTAGGGGGGGGGGTGTGGCTCATGGATTTTGAAGGAATTGGAATGGATAATTCCATTGACCAAATTCCAAATCCTATGTTTGGTTCACATAATGAAAATGATGAAATCCTTTTAATTCCATTGAATTCCACAAGTTAAGGAATTCATCATTCCTTGGCTTAAGTGAAAGAATTGAATTCCATCTAATTCCTACCAACCAAACGCATGGTCAAATTCCATCAAATTCCGTTCCAATTCCTTCAAAGTCAAATTCTCTCAATGTATTCCAATTCCATAAAATTTCATTTTGCGAACCAAACACACCCTTAGTATATTTTGTTTAAGAATGAAATATCTTTTTTGGTTCAGTACTCCTTGTAAATTATAGATAAAAATTATCTAAAAGACAACAGTATGTGGACAAACTCATGCCACCAATTGAACATTTTTCACAGGCTCACAGCCGCCTTCTTGCAACTGTCGTGTGTAATCATTGATAACAATATTTGACACATTGCAGTTGGGAATGGCTGAAGATTGTTTGAAGCATGCAAACGATTTGAGTGGTCTGCTGCTCCTCTATTCTTCTTTGGGAGATGCTGAAGAGATAGCTAAACTTGCATCTCTTGCAAAAGAGAGTGGAAAAAACAATGTCGCTTTTGTTTGTCTATTTATGCTGGGTAAATTGGAAGACTGTCTGCAGTTGTTGGTTGACAGGTTAGTCCTTAAATCTCATACATTAATCCAACATAATTACAAATTTGGGGTACGATAAAAAAAATTCAAACTGCACTTCTCTCTTGCAGCAATCGGATACCTGAGGCTGCTCTGATGGCACGGTCTTATCTTCCAAGCAAGGCCTCAGAAATAGTCGCTCTTTGGAGAAAAGACCTTAACAAGGTTAATTACTGAATTTCCTTTTCTTTTCCAGTGTTCCCCTCCTTTTTTCAGGTTACCTCAAATTTGCTGTTGAATTTGCTTTAGGTTTAGATAGAAAAGTGCCCCAAGTTGGATAGTACACACGTCTCTCAAAATAATGATGGATTTATGATTAAGTGATTATCTTGTATTCGAACGTGTTTATCAGTTGGTTATTAGTTAGCTTTATGGAGTTCAAAAAACGTTGTACATATGCAGTAATTACTTGTAAACTCGAAATTTAAGTGATTATGTATTACTAAGTAGGCGAAGGATCGTGTGAGAAGATGAGGTTAACTTGAGAAGTGGATCTGAACCGTTGATCACTTTTAATCAAATACACTCCCATGAATTGCGGCTTAGAAGGGAATTGATCCGGTGCATCTCATCCTAGTGTGCATCCATTTATCATCCAACGGTTGATAACTGCTTCTCGCGTTAACCTCAACTTCTCACCGGAACCCAACCCACTAAGCAAATACCAAATGCATAAAAAGTTGTTTTCTAGACTTTCACCTAAATTCTCTATAATATAGTATAGATTAACGTTCCAAAAAGGAGAAGACTGAAGTTCTTCTTTGACTTATTTTTTTTAATTTATAATTTAGGTGGAATTTTATTTAAATTTTGAAGGATTTCATACATAAAATTTCAAAGCGGACCTTTCAGCAATATTTTATTCTATAGTTGGCTAAGTATCCAAAGCCTAAGAGGTTCCATCTGCATCTCAAAGTTTTTGCTTGAGTACTTGCATATCAACCAGAGTATGTGCATGTCAAAAGATGATAATTTTGGGCAAGCGAGTTGACATGATTGAAATGCAGGTTAACCAGAAAGCAGCAGAATCTTTAGCAGATCCTGAAGAGTATTCAAATATGTTTGAGGACTGGCAACTTGCACTTGAAGTTGAAGCAAGAGCTGCAGAGACAAGGTGATGTTGCTTATCAATGTCTCAAAACTCTTTCCTTTTCTTATTCACGTTGCGGCTTTTGAGCTTGAGTTTAACATTAATATACTTAAAGTTTCTCATGTTATTATTAAAGAACGAGTGTAGACTTATAAAAACTTCTGAAATTGTATGCTGACAATTGTAAGGGTGCGTTTGGTACACCGGACACAAAAAACAAGGATCATTGTTCCACGTCTGGCAGGACTTTTATGTGGAACATACATGAATAGAGTGAAACAAAGTGGCACATGCATGGTCCACCCCCATCCCGTGGAACAAGGTGGAACATACTTATAATTTACCAATATAACCTCAAAATACAATATAACTCTCTTCTGAAACATCAAATACCTCTTTACATTTTGTTCATTCTTTAGATTTTATTTATTATATTTTATGCTCTTTAAACTTTCAATTTACTGTCCTCAAAACTATTATGTTTATACGGTTTATGTATTCTGGTTAATTTATTAAATATTAATAAATAAAAAATATGTATATATAAAGTATAAAATAAAAAGTGGAAACTACTTAAACTTTTTATTTTGGTGTCATTTTAATCCTTTTGACGGTAACTTTCTAATGATATATTTTGTTATTAAATTTTTTTTATTTTAGTTTAATAAACTACATACATTAATCAAAATATATTAAATATACAAACCACTCATTAGGGGTAAATTGGTCATTTCATCTGTCCTGTTTAGTTATGTCTTACCAAACGTTGAACTGTTCTGTCTGGATACCAAACACACCCTTAAAGCACTTCCATGGCAAGCATGTGAACTATTTCAATAGACCAAATATCAAAGATTTATGGATTGTGTTAAATTTGGTATGATATTAACCACTCCATCCACCAAATATAATGTAGGGATAGTTATCCTCCGGCAGCAGAGTATGTGAATTATGTTGATAGATCACACGTCAACCTTGTGGAGGTCTTTAAACACATGCAGTTGGATGTTGAGGAACCACATGAAAATGGAGGGTTGGATCATGAGGTAACTTTCTGCACTTAATTTTTTATGTTTTTTCTTGATGATGGGATGTATGCTTAAATTCATCCTTTGACTTATCTTTTATTATGTATATTTTTTTGTGTGAAAAGAAAATGTATTTCTGTGTTATATTAAGAAAATGGAAGGTAATAAACTAATAAAATGCTCATATTATTCTTCCATAACAGAAAATGTATTTCTTTGTTCAATTTCTTTTACAAGCCGGTGGTCTTCACGGAAACAACCGCTCTACCCTTTCGCCCGATGTGTTTTTAGCCGAATTCCATGGTTTTAAGGGATTTTTAAGTTTTTTGGTTGATTTTGAAGGATTTTTCCGTTTTTTGGTTGATTGATTTCTAGGGACTCTTTCGGTTCTTTTTTGATGATTTTTTTGGTTGATGTCCGTTGTATTTTCTAATATCCCGGAACACCCCTCAAGCATATGCACCTTTCATACCCCAAAGAATATTCTACTTGCGAAAATTGGTTGAGCGGGTGCACGTGACCTTGCTGGGGACTTCAAAGGTCCGTATCCTACATCCCAACCCCCAGACCCTACTTTTGAGTGTATATTGGATTCGTTTGGTTTAGACAAGTTTTATCAAGTGTTATATATTTTACCAATTAAAAAATGGACGGTGTTTCTATAGTTGACTCGTCGTCTGTCCCAAGTTCTACTTATTCCCACCGCTTTTGTCCTTTTAATGTTCTTCTCATTCCCTTTTGTGGTACAGGGTGAACAACAAAACGAAAACGAAAAGGAAGAGGAATTTGTTGATGGTCAAGAAGTGAGTCAAGAAGAAAGCCAAGAAGAAGACACTGCTGCAATGGATAATGATTCTTCAGACGGTGCTGTACTCGTTAACGGTAACGAGGCTGAAGAAGAGTGGGGTACGAATAATGCAGGAAATCCGTCAGCCTAAAAGCAATTGGTTGGGGCAGTGTGAAATTCCTAATTTTATTGCTGGTGATTAATTGAATTTCTCTTAAATGCCATCTTTGACTCCCATTTTTAGCAAATCCAACTTAAGCCCCTTATATTAAATAACTTTTAATTGCATATCATCGCTATTGTTCACATGTTCACGGTTTGTTTCCATATGAGCAAACCATACAAGTCTCTATGTTGGATGGTACCGTCAAAGGACGGTAGTCAGAAGCACATCCAATTCCACAGTCTTCTTGTAGTCTGTAGCTTTAGTTAAAGCTATGCACAACAAACCATTTTGTTAGGTGATAGAACAACTATCGCTTTACAATGAGGTGTAAACACACTATACATGTGTATATATATGCGAATATATGTGTATATCTACACACACACACACACACACATATATATATATATATATAGACTTGGGATCATGTGAGACCAATATGTTTTCGTGAGACCGGTGAGACCAAGTTTTTACACTTGAAACTTCACAACAAAATACTGTGAAGGTAACCTTCACAGTGTTTTTGCTGTGAAGGTTCGTATCTTTTTTTACCTTCACAGTGTTTTACTGTGAAGTTTCAAGTGTAAAAAGTTGGTCTCACCGGTCTCACGAAAACTAGTTGGTCTCACGTGAACCCAACCCTATATATATGTATATATGTTGGAGTCTCACATTGGCGCTAGACTTGACCATTTCTCCTCTATATATATGTTGGAACCTCTCCTCCCTCCTCAAGAGATCTTTTGGAGGGTAAATTTGGGGGTTCAACATATTCTCACTATATGTGTGTGTGTGTGTGTGCGCGCACGCGTGTGTGTGCGTTGGAGTCCCACATCGGCTAGACTTGGACCATATTCTCACAATATGTGTGTGTGTTGGAGTCCCACCCCTAGCAACATAAGCACCATTCTACTATCAGTTTACATTTAGGTGTACACACACTATACATATGTGTGTATACATGCGTGTGCGTATTTATGCACAACATATGTGTGTGTGTATATATATATTTGTGTGTGTGTGTGTGTTGGAGTCCCACATTGGCTAGACTTGGACCATTTCTTCTCTATATATGTTGGAACCTCTCTTCTCTCCTCAAGGGCTCTTTTGGAGAGTAAATCTAGGGGTTCCACATATTCACACAATATGTGTGTGTGTGTTGGAGTCCCGCCCCTAGCGACAGAAGCACCATTCTTTGAAGCTTGAGCCCAGAAAATGTACTCATTTAGCCAGCCATGTGAAGTCAAAAGCATGATTTTCTTTATCCAATAGCCTTCTTATTGGAACTTGATCCTTTTTGGGGGGGGGGGGGGTTGGAATTTCCTCTTCGGACAGAAAATAAGGGGTATCGTTGTTGATTTCTTATTAAGCAGCACATTATTTTGAGCCTCTACTGGTTTTTCTTCTATCCCTTTATTTTTTAGTTAATTGGGTTTTCTTTTGTCTAATTTCCCTTCACAATCTTCTTTTTGATTGGCAGTGCTTACACCACGCCACCAAGCCCAAGTCGACTGACTCAAGATGTTTCTTGCTTCATGCAACTCCTTCAGGTGGGAATTACTTAATTTTTTATATATATAGATATTTAGGCTAAGGATTGTGTGAGAAGTTGAGGATAATGTGAGAAGTGGTGATCAACCGTTGGATGAGAAGTGGATGCACATTAGGATGAGATGCACCGGATCAGTTCCCTTCTAAGCCGCAATTCATGGGAGGCCATTTGATTAAAAGTGATCAAGGGTTCAAATCCACTTCTCACTTTAACCTCGTGTGAGAAGTTGAGTTAATGTGAGAAGTGGATCTGAACCCTTATCACTTTTAATCTCAAGCCCACCCATGAATCGCCCTTGATGCGGGGATTGATACGGTGCATCTCATCCTAATGTGCATCCAACGGTTGATAAGCGCTTCTCACGTTAACTCAACCTCACCGGAACCCAACCCTATACATATATATAGGGAGGTTTAGGGGAAAACCCCAAAAAACTGGGGAACACTCTAGTAACCATTCATCTGGACGGTATGCACATGTGCATACAAGTAAATGAAGCTGTTTTTTTAATTTTTATGCATGTGTGCATGTTATGCACATGTGCATACCGGACAAATTGCTTACAAATTACTTGTATGCACCTATGCATACCGTTCACATGAACAGTTACCAGTTTTTCATTTTTTTCGGTTTTCCCTGAACCTGGTTCTATATACACACACACACACACGCACACACACTCTATGGTATTAACACTCTTTGGTCCCTCAAATCCACGGGGATCATGAAAACCGCCCTCTCCACATTTTTTGGACAAATTATGTCCCTTTTTGTGGGCGGTGCCTAACACAAAGAGGAAGTGTGTCCTTTTGGATTTGAACCTGGGTCTCCCTAACATAAAGTGTTACTGTGTTAGTCACCATGCCAAAAGCTGATTTGGTGTGACATTAGACCGCACCAAAATAGGTTATACAAAAATAAGGGAGATGAGAAAAGATTGGTAAATTACTAAACTATCCATCTCAAATTAAAATCCTAAAACGTTCTACGTACCACATGCATTAGGATTTACTTAGCTGGATTTTGCTAAAATAGTTTAATAAAATTAAGTGTCTACTTTCCGATTATACCCTTAATTTTAAAGTGAGGAAATTGATTACTCGCTCTATTGTCAAGGATAAAATTGTTATTTAGTTAATTAAAAAGTGTAATCATTACACATTTTCTAAACTATATGCATTTTCCATCGTGTACGTTTACTTTGAGACAGGCGGAGTATTTATTCAAGTACTGACAATATTTCAAGACCCGCTTAAGAATAAACTCTTTTGTTTCTTTTATTTATGTTTACTATATTAATTTTGCGCTTCTTTTCCAGGTACGTGTTCGTGGTGTAATTTTGTAAGCGCGTCGATTTTGTATTTTGGGACATATATGATATAGACTTCAACTTCAGCTTAGTACTTTGAGTTTAGTTACTCTTTAGGTACTTCCATCGATATTCTTTTTGAGGCGATAATTTTCATCCTTCAAATCATCTTATACTTGTTATCGTGAATGTAAAAAACATTTTATAGCCTGTAGGGGTGCGAGGTGACGACAATTATATAGTTGTTTTCGTCTAATTGTAACGTTTATTTGTGCTCCGCTAGGATTCTTGTTATCATGAATGCTCTATATATTATCTTCAGGTTAATTGGAGTTTGCTTTGATACTAAACCGGGCCGTATCTTCTATATTTTTTTTTGTAACCGTGGGTTTTCGGGTCAACTTACACACATTGGCTAATCCCATGGCGACCATGAATGGTCTTGACTCATCATAGATGAACCTACATGGCCACAAGAACTTTGACAGTGGCTGGATTCGAATACCTTGTGTATTCTTGAAGCGTATGGTGTTTGTTTAATTGTGAATTGCTAGGCCTTACACACTTGAATTTAAGATATGTGATTTGGCTACATTCCTTTTATTTTGATTGCTTTTAGTGATATATCTTCTATGTTACCCATGGTGCATTTTGAGGTAAATGACACGTTTGTATACATTTCATCCTCGTAGACCCTATTTCGAATCGGATATATAGGGTTTGTTTGGTTTTGTCCCGACCAATGCTCAAAAGCAGCACTACCTTTATGTGCGAGTGTTGGTGGTGGTGGTGGTTTGTCTATCTCTAGGTACGTTTGGTATGCATAGGAGACTGCAATGGCAGGCGGATGAAAAATTGTGGAAAGTTTTAGGGTTTCTATTTAACATTCGTAGTTTAGTATTTTTACGAATCTCATCTCATCTTCCTGATTTTGTCCCACTTAATTTTGGTGGGTGCTTGTCCTGTACAGTCTAATAGCAAACGTGAGACAACAAATTTTTGTTTTGTCATGTCTTGACTACCAAATGCACCATTTGGGACCTTTACCTCAGATATGTTGGTGCTCAAAGTTCATAAACTTATTGGAGTTTATATTTATTCTATGTTTGGTTTTAATGTTTTCGAATGTTGAATTGTTAATTCTTAACGGTAGGTGTTCGGACCAACTTACGTATCTAAAGTTAACAATCAGACAAACAATTCACTCCATTTTGCCTTTAAAAATACTTGAACTAGTAAGAGCTTGGGAGCAAACCCATGGCTTAGAAACATATATGCTATTTTCTTTGAGATGCCTTTGAACAAATGAAGTGAGCTTGCTTTTCTTCAACATGAATATATTCTTGTACTAATGACATTGGTTTTAAGCAACCAATTTTTACATCAAATATGTTCATTCAACCGAATACCTTACTAATTGTCCATGATTGTCTCGTCAAAGTTCAAAACGTATTACATTTTATATCTTTATGTTTCATGATCCCCGACTTTTCTTCTAAGGTGCCACAAAGTGAATGTGTTTAATAAATATAGCCAAAACTAGTAAACGTATGATTCAACTTGATTTCCGTCAACGCTCTTAATAAAAGGTACATTTGTTGTAACAACGAAGAATGACACATGTGTCTAGTTTTCAAGATATAATTTGTTCTAGTTTTATACATGTTGAATTTGAATAGATCTAGTCATGATTAGAGGTGATCAAAACCAAGCGTGGTCGAACTTTTAACAGGTCGAGGTTCTTACTGATCCATCTACAACCTATCCTAGTCATAACTTGTCTAAAAAACCCAGATATATTTAACTGTATTTTTTTAGCGTTTTAGTATTTCAAATGAACTTACTATTTGTTAACTTATTTTTGTAAAAACTTATTTTTTAATATATATATATATATATATATATATATATACAAGTTAACTTATTTTAGAAATACTTCATAAGTTCAATCAAATATTGTATTTGTCAATCATTAAAACATGAGAAGTCCGGATTTGAGAGCACAAACCATTATTTGATTTTGACCTTTTAATCAAAAGTGTTTTGATTTATGTATATAAACCACCAACTCAAACACCTATTTACTTACATCCAAACAAAATGACACATTGGTTAAGACGATCTCCAATAGATTCCCAATTTTTTTCTAAAATGAAGAAGTAAAAGTTAAAATCCCCAAAAATAAATACATTCATCTCCAACAGATTCTTCATTTTCGAGAATCCAACATTAATTAAAATATTAAAATATTCTATTTATCTATTAAAATATTATTTCTCTCTCTACATATTTATTTTCAAAGTTTCATATTGGTCCTTTCACTTGGTAATCATTTTTGTAGCGATCTCCATATTTGGAGAAAAAAACCTTCTCTCTCCAACTTTCTCCATTTTGGGGATAGTTTTGGGGAAGCTGTTGGAGCAAAATATTAGTCCAAAATCCTCATTTTCTCTATTTTCCCCATTTTGAGAAAACTGTTGGAGATGCTCTAACAAAACGGTGACCAATCCTTGGACTTGGCCTTCTTTAGTACCCCATCTCGTACTCATTTCAATTTAGAAATATCAGAACTTATGGAATAATTGGTTCAAAATGGGGAATTTGTTAGAGATTAATGTATTTTTTTTGAGATTTTGACGTCTGGTTCCCATTTTGAAGAAATTTTAGGGAGTCTGTTGGAGATGCTCCAAAGGTTCGTTTGTTTTGCGGAATTTGGTGTTTTTGGAATCAGTTTCTATCTCAATCATGGGTTTGGTTTTAAAGAAAAGTCCATAATGGAAATTCATGGATTTTAATGAAATCCTACAAATATTGGATTTAGAAATCTCAAATAGGTAGTTGGTATTTCATAAGATTTCCTAATATTTGTTTGTAATAACATTTTTTAAAAATAAGTTAAAAATTTGTTTTGTAATAATCAACTAATAACATGTAATGTAATTATTTTTATAATTATTTCTTTTTAAAACAAATTATTTTTATAATTATTTGTAATATGTTTTTATTAAAGAATGAAACTCAATTTTATTTCAAATCTTTACAAACCAAACACACCAAAGATTCCAAATTCCAAATCTTTTCAAATCCAAATCCTACAAAAACTCTGTCAAAGCAAACCACAGGGGACCTATTAAGCCCAAGTGGGGTCCCGTGAACCCGCTCAAGTTATTTCCGCAAGTAGATTTTTTTGGGTATGAAAGGTGCACCCACTAAATTTTGAAGGGTGATCTGGGATATTAGAAAATACAATGAACATCAACCCAAAAACCAAAAGTCGCTCGAAATCAACTAAAGGAATAAAATAAGTCTATCAAAATCAACCAAAAAAGTAAAAAAAAAAAAACTTCCTCAAAAACAAGGAAATTATGCTAAAAACACATCGAGCAATTTTGCAAGCCTTTGATCTACTTAAAATGTGTACCCGGCTACCCGCTCGGCAAAAATTATGAATCCGCCACCGAACCAAATACCCCGTACATTTCCTTTAAAACCCCTCATTATAACTTCCGTTTCTGTATCTTTCTCAAATACCATAAAATTTGTAGCGAAATTATATCTCAGAAAATTATGGGGAGAATATACAACTTTTACTAAATTGGATGCTATTTTTGAAATACAACCAAACTTTAGGGGTGTTAGAGCAATTTTCCACATCACCTCCTGTCCTATAATTCAAATATATATACATAGTAAAAGGAAGAAATGAAAAGGTTACGATGATTGATCACCGTCACTGAACATTTTACTCGCACTCTAGGGTTCATATACAGCCTCTCACGCATCGACCTAAAGCAACGGTGAGACAAAGCATAAACGCTACCTTACAAAACTATTCCGATTTGTCTTCTTATCCTTGCTTATAGTTCGATTTCTATTTGTTTGCTTGTTTCATGTTCGGATTCCTTACCATTTCCGTCAATAGATTTGTTAATCGTTGGTTACGGATGATTTTCTGATGGATTAGTTTGATTTTCTGTGTTAGATTTGTTACGATATGTGTTATTATGGTGTTAATCGTGTCAATGTTTGGCCATCTTGTTGATTTTGTTATCTGTGCTGTTCATTTTTCGATTATTTGATGTTATGTTCGTTACGTGGTGCGAATTTGGTGTTTGTTTTGTGTTTTTGTTCGTTTTTTAGCTATCGATTGTGTGTGGAGATGATTTATCTAAGACGGATTTTGTAGAATTAGGTTATGGTGTTTAAGTTTTGGTTTTTGTGATTTGGTCCAGAAAGCTTGCTTTAATGGCTTAAAAACTGTAATCTGAGGAGGTTTTTTGGTTATTATGGAAAAGGAAGCGCACACGAATTTGTGAACCTGTGGGGTGGGGTATGTATTCCATTCAAGAACAGGATTCTGATAAAACTTTATGTGGTTGAGAAAATTAATGAGGATTGCAGTGGCATATTGGTAGAGTTATATGTAGGCCTACATCATATGATTTCTACTACTAGTTTACATGTGCTAATAAAACATCACCTTATTGGTACCCTTTGCTGCGTTGAGATAGGGGTCTAGTATAGAACGCTGCGGCGAATCAAAAAGTAAATATGTGCAGCACAAAAGATCTACATCTTGAAATGTACAATCAACTTTAGAGAAGCGAAGAATAGGAAAGTATTTTTTCTTCGTCAAATGTAGTTATTGGCCGATATGCATTTTATATTAGTAGATTTTTGAAGGATTCTTGAAGCACTTGTAGTTAATCCGTTGAGAAAATATAGACAAAAGTGTATATCTTAGATATTTATTTTAGTATTTGATATTGTGTGTAACGAGTTATGGTGAATGTGGGTAGAGAAGGGGGGAGTGGAGACAGTAGAAAGGTAAGTATCGCTTTACTAGCATGGTCGGTTAGGTTCCGAACCCTAGATTTGGGGAGGGTCAGAGTCTTAGAGAGGAACAGCAGCTACTTCGTCTTTAGATACATTTAATACCTTCTTGTATGCTTTTACTATTTATACATGCTTTAATTATCTTGCTTTTTTTTCTCCACCTATTCGTAATTGCATTTCTTCCATTTATGTTTTATTACTTTCCTCTATTTCAAACTTTGTGTAACTTATGGTACCAAATGTTTCTCGTAAAATCATGTTTTCAAAATTTTCTTTAAGACGGGATTCGGGAGTCATTATGGAAACAACCTCTCTACCCATTGAGGTAGATGTAAAGCCTGCATACATCTTTCCCTCCCCATACCCTCTTCCATGTGGGGACTAATTGGGTTTGTTTTCTTTGCTTTGTGATATCGTAATATACATATTTGATACCATACTAGTGCCAGCACATCAAATGCGTGCATATACATTTACATATCTATATGTATAGACATGCATGTATTGTGAAATATCTATAATATGCGTATTTTATGTATGTGTGTGTGCATATATAGATGTATATCTATGTTTTAATAAGTTTCCTTAATATCTATGTTTCAAATGAACATGTAATAGTGTTCTATGGAACTTATTTAGTAATATCTTTCAATTAGAATTAGAATTTAATTTTGTTAAGAGGCCGATTTTTGTTTATATTCGTCAATGTCACCCAATTTAGGTGTCTACTCATGCATGCAATACAACATGTTTTAATGCCATATTTCATTCCTAATAGGTCACCAAACATTCATTTGTAGTGGCAATGACCAATTCAATTACCTCGCTCCCGTTCCATATAACAAAACAGAGCATTAGCTTTTAGTTGTTCATGTCTTTTGGATGTAAATATAATGTATTGAAACCGACAAACTGTTTGTAGTAAGCAGTAACTAATGAGCTAGGGCTGCGTCAGCATCTTTTCACAAATTAACTTCTTTGATACGGATGGTACTTATGATTTTTGTTGTTCCGAATTCGAACTTTATGCATATAACTACTTGAAGTTAAATAGAATAAGAGTCGAGGGTATTTATGACAAAAGGACTTGACCTATTAGAACATGGTTGACCTTCGACAGACGAGGGTGTAAGATTGTAGAGATGGTCAAATGGGCCCTGCCCGCGGAGGACCGAGACCGACTTGGGAACGCCAGTCTTTAACCGGTTACACTTTTCATCCAAAAACAAGGCCTGGCTCGGCCCGGTCCGAGACCGGTTATGGGACCAGCTCTGGACCGGCCCAATTTTTTATTTTATTTTTATTTTTATTTTTAAATGTATTTTTAAATAAAAACGTCTTTGTTAGTGTTTTGGATCGACCCAGTTATAACAAAATGTATTTTTAGCACACTTCTTTGGGGTAAAGGTGGTGTTGCCGGAGTGTAATCGAGTGTGCGCTTGGTATGCCAAAAAGAACAAAAATTTGTCCATGTTTGGCGTGACATTTGGACTGGGACAGGCCGAGACTTGGTAAATTACTAAACTGCCCATGTCAAAGTAAAACTAGAAAACCTTCCGCAATTCTTTCTTTGCTACATTTAAAGCTTATATCTCAATAACTTTCATTTATTTTAATAAAGATTTGACAAGTGTTAAAGGCTGGTTTATAACAATAGCCATGAAATTCTGTATTTTTCTTCATTTATACAACCATTTCTTACACATTTCTTGCAGAATCACCTTCTTGCTTCAATCCAAAAGGAGCTCGTCGAACTTTGTTCAAGATCTTGCGATGGGGGATGCAGATAACGCTCTTCCACCATCTAAGAAAAGAGCTGCCGGGCGGGAATTATCCCGGGATAACCCTGGTCTTGATGATGAAGATGAGGTTCCAGGCCAAGAAACTGGTACCTTCAAGAGGGCAAGTGAAGAAGTGTTGGCAAACAGAAGAATCGTAAAAGTCCGCCGCAGTCAAGCTTCATCAGCCCCATCTGCCCCTTCTTCTAACCCTTTTGCCGCCATTCGTTTGGTACCTCCTACGGAATCCGCTGCTGCTCCTGCCGCCACTCCTGCCGCCGTGAATGATGCAGAAGAAATTGGGAAAACAGCTTCTGAAGACGTGGAATCGCCAAATAGTGTGAATAAGAAAACAGAGAAGGCAGAAGATGAGGAAAAAGAAGGTGCTAGTGAGGTAAGAAAACCCGAACCAACCGAAGCTGAAACACCAAAAGTAGCGGATTCTGAAGCCGAAAAAGAGACCGAAAAGAACCTTCTAGAAGGAGATGGCGAAAAGAACCTTCTAGAAGGAAGTGGCGAAAAGAACACTGAAGCCGAAAAAGGTACTGGAAATGAAGCCAAGAAAGAGACTGAAAACAAGGATTCAGCCACATCTGTTAACTCATTCGGACAACTTTCAAGTAGCCAAAATGCCTTCACTGGACTCGTGGGGACCGGTTTTTCAAGCTCAACGTTCTCGTTTGGATCAATTTCAAAAACCGACACACCTTCTTTTCCTTCATTCAGCTTCGGCACCAACGGAAACTCGGTTTTATTCAGCACCCCCCCTGGAGCATCTCTTGGTGAAAAAACGGAAGGAACCAAAATACCATCTATGCAGGAGGTCCACGTGGAGACTGGTGAAGAAAACGAGATGGCTGTTTTCACTGCCGACGCTGCACTCTTTGAGTTTCTCGATGGCGGGTGGAAAGAGCGTGGCAAAGGAGAGCTAAAAGTCAACGTTTTGACCACCGGAACTAAAAAGGCTCGGCTTGTGATGAGAGCTAGAGGAAACTACCGGCTGATTCTGAACGCCAGCATCTTTCCAGATATGAAGCTGACTAACATGGATAAAAAGGGGGTCACGTTTGCGTGTTTGAACAGCACGGGTGAAGGGCAAAATGGTCTTTCGACATTTGCGTTGAAGTTTAAGGACGCAGCGATTGTTGATGAGTTTCGTGCTGTTGTTACAGAACACAAAGGGAGTGCAGCTGCTGTTCCGACCATGAAGACACCTGAGAATTCTCCGAAGGCGTCGGACGAGTAGAGGAAACGGAGGGGCAAAAAGGTAAAAATGATATATCTATCTAATGTCTGTTTGGGTGTTTACCCCTAAAATTGTAGTAGCAGTATCTCTCTCTCTATATATCCTTTTTGTTGTTGTCTTGATAGACATTTGCCAAAATAACTTTGCGTTTAGGATTGAGGCTGAAAATTTGGAGTCTTGAATGTTATAAATAGTTTTGTCCTTTATAAATGTTTCTGGGAATTGGGTCTCTTTTTATGGTTTAATATCGGGGTTTTGTATGCTTTCTGAGTAGTTTACCCTGGAATTTCTGTTTGCTACAGTTCTGGATCCATGATTTTTGTATATTTAGGGTGCTTTTGGTACATTGGACAGGACAGAACAGGGATCACTGTTCCATGTTTGGCAGGACTTTTATGTGGAACAGACAGGAACAGGGCCTGTTCCACCCCTACCCCATGGAACAAGGTGGAACATACTTATGTTTTACCAATATAACCTCAAAATAAAATCTAATTCTATCCTAAAACATCAAATACACGTTTTATTTTATATTTCACTCATTCTTTAAATTTTATTTATTTTATTTCATCTAATGTTATCTGTCCTGTCTACCAAACGCTGAACAACTGTTCTGTTCAGTTCTATTTTGTCCTATTCCGTCCTGTCCTGTTCTATCCTGTCTGCGTACCAAACGCACCTTTAGTGGGTGTTTGAGATTGCTTATTTTAAAGGTTTTTTGACTTATTCCGGTGTCAAACCGGTAATAAGCAATCCTAAACATCCCCTTAAGGTTGATCAAAGATTTGAAAGTTGTTTTAGTTGAATTCAACCATTTTGAGGGATTGTTTTTTAAAGGGTTTTTTGGCCGATTTTGAGGGATTTTTAAGTTTATGAGTCGATTTCAAAGGGTTTTTCAGTTTTTTTTTTTTAAGGCGTTTTTCAGTTTTTTTGGTTGATGTTTTTCGTATAATTTCTAATACTCTTAGCAGTTAGCACCCTTTTAAGTTTAGCACCATTCATACCTCAAAAAAATCTTTTTTAGTGAAAATAAGTTGAGCGGGTGTACGGAACCCTGTTCGGACATGTGTAGGAGACCATATCTAATAGTTATGCTATGATAGAAATTTTGGTGATTCTAGATCATATCTAACAGTTATGCTATAATAGATTTTTTTTTTGGATCAGCAATGCACACACACCAACACGATCCCCGGGGTATCCGGGCTTCCCAAAGGGAGCCACCCGACTAATCCCCGTCGACTGGGTTGAACCTATGGAACAACCCCACCGGACACGGCAGCCCATTACGGCTGAACACCGCTACAACCGGCCCTGGCCCAGCCCCGAAGGACCGGCCCAAAGTCTAAACCCCAGGCCCAACTAGGACCCAAGGCGGATATCTCAGAAATCCCCTCCCAGGGTTCGAACTCGGGTAGCACGGCTTTCACCCCGTGCCCCCCGAGATGTTACCTAGCCACTGGGCTGGAACCTCCTTGATAGAAATTTTGGTGATTCATAAGAGTTTTCTTCTCTAATAGCCATGCTGTATTTTAAAAAAATATATGAAAATATCTAAATTTAGAAAAACTTCTAGAATTATATATAAGAGAGATAAATCATATATAATTCTTTTTTATATATTGAAAATGTATGTTGAGGAAATAGAAATAATATTTTATAAAATTATATTGAGGGGGTGTTTGGGTTTGCTTATTTAAAACAACTTATGTTTATTTTTTAAAGTGCTTATCAACTTATGTGGTGCTATGAGTTGGGGGTAAAAATGTAATTTGGACAAATAAGTTATAAGCAGTTTCAAATAAGTTAGAATGAATTAACTTATCAAAAACAATTTATTTGTAGTAGGGAAAAGTCATAAGCACTTTTTTTTTCAATCCAAACACTAAAAATAACTTATTTGCGGTAAGGAAAAACAATAAGCAAATAAGTCAAAAATCCCAAACACCCCCTGAATATGTTAATAATACAGCGCATGCTAGAATTTGCTAAAATAGTAGTTTGAATAAAGTTAATTTTAATTAAGTTTATATTCAATGGTGTTGATGGGTGTTTTCATGGGCATTAGGGGTTGTTTGGTAGCTGCTAATGATTTGGTGCAGGATGATTAAGTGGTCAGAATGATTAAGAGACTATTATGATATAGTGCAAAATGAAATATGGTTGGTTGACGATTGTTAAAAATCAAATTAAGGCTCTAAATGGTTAAGGGAGGCCCAAGATACAAAATCATTCAGAGTGTTTTAGAACCATTAAGAGGCAAACTTTTTTTTGCCAAACAAGATTCACCTCTTAACAATTCAGAGGTTGCCTCTTAATGGAACTATTAAGAGGTAAACAAACATCCCCGCCTACCTCTTTCTTGGAAGAAAAAAGTGGATTTCTATATGTGAAATCATTAATTTCATCTAAAGAAGTAGAAGTAGGTTTGTTGAAGCCCATGGTGTAAGATGATATTCGTTTCTAAACTAGAGGCTCAACATGGTTTCCTAGACTCGCTAAATGATAAATTCTGAGTGGCCACAACGTGTTCATCAAATCAAGGACCTGTTATGTATTTGGGCAAAGTCATCACATCCTTTTGCCAATTGAGCTACACGTTAGAGGCCAAGCAAACAATAATGATTGACGCCCACTTCCAACGACAACCAAAACCACCCATGCCACCACTTGCCTCTCCTCTCCTCTCCTCTTTTGAAAATTGAAAAGTAGAAACATACTTTTGAAAATGAACAATTATCTTGAGACCAATTAAAATAGTAATGTAAACACACAATTAATAAAAACATAAGAGCATCTCCAACAAATTTTCTAAAATGGAGAAATAACAAAGTCAAAATCTAAAAATTTAGAGTAATTAATTAAAATACCCATTTTACTGACCCTCTCTCACGAAAATACCCATTTTTCCCCAACTTTCACGAAAATACTCATTTTCTTCATGAAATGGTTCGTGATCACGAACTCATGCATAATGGTCAAGTCATGTAAGGTTTGTTCAATTTCACGGACGAATTTCAAACCATTTCACGGACCATATTGAAGCATATTCCTTAAGGTATTTCAAACCATTTCACGGACCATGCCACAAGGTATTTCTACTGTTTGTGATATTCCTTAAGGTATTTCACGGACCATGCCAATTTCAAATACTTTTAAAATTTATTTTAAATAAATGTACATTTCATGGACCAACCACAAGGTATTTCAAACCATTTCACGGGCCATGCCTTTAGTTCACGGAACAAACCTTAACCATTATGCATGAGTTCGTGATCACGAACCATTTCACAATGAAAATAGGTATTTTTGTGAAAGTGGGGAGAAAATGAGTATTTTCTTGAGAGGGGGTCAACAAAATGGGTATTTCAATTAATTACTGAAAAATTTATATTCGTCTCTAGCAAATTCTCTATTTTGTAGAGAAAGCAGATTCAGAAAGAAAGCGAGTCATTTTAGTCTGTAATCTTGTAAAACAGGGTTTCAACTAGACTACGGGTTGTTATTCTAGTAGACATAACCCGAAAGCCACGCAAACCAGATAACTCTATACAAACTACACAATTAATTATATTATTAAAATATTCAATAACCAAGTAAAATATTGGTTTAATCTCCCAACCATTTAACTTCAAATAGTGTCATTGATAATTTTTTTTGAAAAAATCTATAAATTTAAAGATTCTCATATTTGTCTCCTACTTTCTTCATTTTGATTTTTGAAAAAGGTTTTAAGAAAAGAAACCAAAACGAAATGGTAATCAACAAATTAGCAAGTTACGTAGCACATCGGAAGGGGATTTTATGTAAATGTTCTACTTGCAGGGAACACCATTGACAGAAAATGTCATCTGTTACGTTAAGCTTGAGTTCCATCCTTCGAAGGTGCATTCCTCCTACCGTTTTCTCTCATGCTACACAAACCCATGTACAAATACTCATCCATGGTCTGATTCACGATACCACGCTTCAAACAGATCTCTTGTTGGCTTATTCTAGAGATTCTCTTCTGTATGCACGCAAGGTGTTCGACAAAATGCTTGAACGAAACATGCATTCTTGGAACATCATGATATCAGCATACGTTCAAAATTCAATGCACCGTGATGCTCTAAGTATTTTCGATGAGTTCTTGAACTCGGGTATGAAACCGGACCATTACACGTTGCCTCCGGTTCTAAAGGTCTGTGTCGGGATTGGTGATGTTTCGCTTGGTGTAATGTTGCATGGTTTGGTGGTTAAACTCGGCTTCGATAACTGTGTTGTGGTGGCGACTTCGATTTTGGATTTTTATTCAAAGTGCGGGAAATTGAACGATGCACGAACCGTTTTCGTGGGGTTACCGTGGAAAGACTCGGTTGCGTGGAATTCCATGATTTCAGGGCTTGCAAAGGCTAGTTTGCATCTTGAGGCTTTAGATTGTTTTAGAAACATGCTTCAAAACAAACCCAATAAGTTGGACTCAATGACATTTCCAACCCTTCTAAATATTTGCGGGAAATTAGGAGACGTCACAAAAGGGAAAGAAATTCACGGGCAAGTCTTAAAGAACGCGATCCTATATAAAGATACCGCTATTTGGAATTCATTGATCAACTTATATTCTAAATGCGGCTGCTTGTGTGACGCCGAAAAGATCTTTCGTAGCCTCAGTAACCCTAATTTGGTGACTTGGACTACGTTAATATCGTGCTATGGATTCCATGGAAACGGGTTGGAATCTTTGCGTTTGTTTGAAAAAATGAAGAACTTTGGGTTCAAACCGAATAGCGTGACTCTAACCGCGGTTTTAGCTAGTTGTAGCCATTCGGGTCTTATAGACCAAGGCAAAAAGATTTTTAACTCTATAAAATCGTCATATGGGTTCGAACCCACCGTGGAGCATTACGCTTGTGTGGTGGATCTTTTGAGTCGTTTTGGAAGGTTCAACGAGGCCGTGGTTTTGATCAGAAGTATGAAGTGGGTCCCACCGGCGAGCGTGTGGGGCCCACTTCTTGCGGGTTCTTTGGTGCATAGAAATGTTGAGATTGGTGAAATGGCAGCTCGGAATCTCTTTGAGATTGAGCCAACGAATGCTAGTAATTACATTGCGTTGTGTGGGATTTATGATTCTCGAGGCATGCGGATTGATGCTTCGAGGGTACGGTTGGAAATGAGAAGGTTGGGGTTGGGTAAAACGCCGGGATGTAGCTGGATTTCGATCGGGGGAGAAATGCATACTTTTTATCAAGGGGATTTTAGTTGTTTTGTTGGTCACAGGAGTAATGAAACATTGGAAAGGATTATTGGAACACTACTTTTGGTTCATTCAGAAATACACATCAATGAGTTCTTAAGGTAAATTCACATGTGATTACGTCTGATCTATGTCGTGTACCAAGTCGTCTACATGTCCCCGTGTTAACTGTGTTCCGTAATCACACTTTTTAATTAATAAAATGACAATTTTACCCTTATAGAGGAAGTATATTATTACTCCCTTCGTCCCAAATTAATCGTGTCAAGTTAAGTGTCCATGTTACTGTTTTAGTTTGTCTCAATGTAAGTGTTCATATCACTGTTTTAGTTTGTCTCAATGTAAGTGTTCATGTTACTGTTTTAGTTTGTCTCAAAATAAGTGTTCATTTCCAAAAGTAGTGTCTACTTTCTCATTCTACCCTTAATTATAAGAGGGAGGAAATTCTCTCTCTATATAATTAAGAGTAAAGTTGCTATTTAATTAACTAAAAAACACAATAATTAAACATTTCTAAAACTCGGTGTCATTTTTATTATAAACGTTTATTTTGGAACGGAGTAATACTTATTTTTGTTCCTATTGGGCTATTGGTTTGATAAGTTCAATCAAATGAATCTAGCTTAGGGGCTGTTTGTTTACCTCTTAACAGTTCCATTAAGAGACAACCTCTGAATCGTTTAGAGGTGAATCTTGTTTGGCAAAAAAAGAGTCTGCCTCTGAATGGTTTCAAAATCCTCTGAATGGTTTAGCATCTTGTGCCACCCTTAACCATTCAGCACCCTGATTTCATTCTAAACAAATACCAAGCAACCATATTTCATTTTAACTATATCATAAAAGCCTCTTAACCATGGAACGCATTAGCTGTCCGCTGTCAGGAGACCAATGTCTTATCCATTTGTAGATGGAGCTTTGATAGCAGCCAAGTCTAGAGGGAAATTATGAGCATTACTGACCACTTAAACATTCTGCACCAATTCATTCAGCAACTGCCAAACAGCCCCTTAGAATTCTTTAAACATTGAGATGGTTAAAAGATGTACATACATAAACTGAGGAATGTTCAAACGAGGAGCGTACCAATTTAAGAGAACGTGAGGAGCACTCCCATGCTTCTGATCACATATGATTTACAACGCTAAAAAATCGGACATAATCGAATTTTCGCGCAAAAGTAGCGCGACTTGGTTCGCGACGCGTGCAAGTCGCGGATCATTAATGATCCACAACTGCCAATCACATGTGATCCATAACTGTCGATTCTCATCCAGATCAGTTGTGAATCACATGTGATCCACAACTGCCAATCACATGTGATTCATAACTATCAATTGCTCCTCACGTTCTCTTAAATTGGTACGCTCCTCGTTTGAACCCGCCTCTACATAAACTTTTATCTTACCATAAAATCTTAACTTATAAATTAGTATTTCTTGAAAACGGTCTTTAGTCTTTTAATATGATTGAATTTTTCATAAGTATGTACACACTTACCAAACATTTTGACATTTGACAAACATCATATTATAATACGATGCTTGTCCAAAACTCCTGTCATTTTCAAAATCAATTTCATTTAAATGCTTATAGTTTTACAATTTAGAAACATCTGTGTGTGAATTGAAAACCTAACTTCCCTTGTAAACCGGGGACCCATATTATGTCCCACATATTTATGAGTTATTCATAATGAATTGTGAATAACGTATCATTCATCGTGAATGATTTGTGAATGTTCATGTTTACTTTCCACGATTAATGTGGATAACTAAGGCCATCCACCCATACCCTCAAACCCTCTTGCCACCTCAGCGCCACATCAGCTTTTCTCTTTACCCTCTCCTTACCCTAAAGTGGAGTACCCGTACCCTCAAACCCTCTTGCCACCTCATTTTTTTTAATTCTTTTATTTATACATTTAATTATTTAACAAAATAAAAATATTTATATATTTTTTAATAAATAAAAATAAGATAAATAATAAAAATAAAAATTCATATCATTCATTAAAAATAAAAATTACAAAATAAATTTAAAAATTACAAAATAAATTTAAAAATCTACTCGTCGTCATTGTTGGGAACTTGGATACGCCAAATATGTTCGACCAAATCCGACCGAAGGTTATTATGAGTGTCCCGGTTTTTGACTTCTCGAACATTTGCCGCGCGTTGCTCCCCACTGATTTGGGTTTCGATATCATCCGTGAAAAGGTCGTTTTCATCGCCACCACAAATAGCATGGTCTTCGTCTTCGAGTATCATATTGTGTAATATGACACAAGCGTACATAATGTTTCCCAATCTTGTCGGTTCCCATCCGCGTGCCGGGTTATGAAGTATATGCCAACGTTGTTTAAGCACGCCAAAAGCTCGTTCAACATCTTTACGTGCCGCTTCTTGTGCGGACTTGAACTTTTGTCGTTTAGGGTTATGTGGGCACGTAAATGATTTTACGAAAGTAGCTCATTCCGGATATATCCCATCCGCTAGATAATATTCGTGCTCGTAGGTGACTCCATTCACCTCAAAAGGGCAGTCGGGTGCTTTTCCATCATATACATCGTTGAAGATGGGCGACTGATTGAGAACATTGATGTCGTTGTTGGAACCGGCAACACCAAAGTATGCGTGCCAGATCCATAGATCTTGAGAGGCCACTGCTTCTAGCATGATTGTCGGGTGCTCATGATCACCTCTCATGAATTGACCTCGCCATGCTACCGGACAATTTGCCCACGCCCAGTGAGTACAGTCTATGCTTCCGAGCATGCCGGGAAATCCGTGTGTAGCTTCATGCGCGGCGTACAACTTCTGAATATCAATAAAAGTAGGCTTGCGTAAATATTTTTGACCATACAGTTCAATAATACCTGTGCAGAATTTGTGCAGACAATCTCGTGACGTTTTCTCTCCCATACGGATGTACTCGTCAAGTGAGTCAGCAGCTACTCCATACGCCAATTTCCGAATAGCGGAAGTACACTTTTGTATCGGAGAAAAACCTTTTTTGTAACTAGCGTCCAACCGAAGTGTAAAATATGAATACTGTCCTTGTAAATCTTCAATTATTCGTTCGAATAGCTGCCTCCTCATCCAGATTTCAACCCAATTCGAGTTTATTAAGGCCATCCGTACCCATACCCTCAAACCCTCTTGCCACCTCAGCGCCACATCAGCTTTTCTCCTTACCCTCTCTTTACCCAAAAGTGGAGTACCAATACCCTCAAACCCTCTTGCCACCTCATTTTTTTAATTCTTTTATTTATACATTTAATTATTTAACAAAATAAAAAGATTTATATATTTTTAATAAATAAAAATAAGATAAATAATAAAAATAAAAATTCATATCATTCATTAAAAATAAAAATTACAAAATTCAAAACGCTAAAAAAATAAAAATTACAAAATACAAAACGCTAAAAATCATGATATTTTCTAATAATTGTTTTTCTCGCTAAAGTAGCCCTCAAAACTTCTCCCGAAAGGTGATCATGCGGGGATATGTAGAACTCGAAGTCTTCTTTAAATATTAATAATATTAATAATAACAATAAAAATATTACCACCGGTTTGTGTGTTACCGACAACGGGGTCCTCCGAAACGTCAACCCACGCCGACACTAACGCGAGTTCCTCGTCTTTACTCCACATCTGTTTGGCGGCTCTATTTTCATATTTTTTGTTTTTTCCTTTTCTCGTTGGTGTCGGGTTTGATGGTTCCGGGATAGATTGTTGTGTGGAGATGGATTGTGGTGTGTGCGGGATAGAATGTTGGGTTTCCGGAACAATGTCGTCGTCGAGATCGATTGCGGGTGAAGGAAGATGGTAGTTGACCGAAGTAAAACCTTGTTGAATCAAACCGGGACGTGTAAATTGGTAAGGAATATGTTGCGGAAATTGTTGGGGAAATTGTTGCGAAAATTGCGGATGATAACCTTGTTGTGAAAACGCTTGGAAACCAAGCTCCGGGTCTTCTTGCGGTTGCGGTGTATCCGGTCGGTTACGACGGGATGGAGATGTTTTGTTTGGATTCATGATGAAATTTGAGAGGGTTTGAGAGAGTTTGAGAGATTTTGGTGTGAAAAAATAAGAGGTTTGGGTTAATATATAGTGTGATTAAATTGAAAAAAAATAAAAAAAAATACGTATAGCCGTTGGAGTTATTATTTTCAAAATTTAAAAAAAAAACAAACCATCGGGATCAATCGGGTTGGGGAACACGGGGCTGGAAGCCCGAGCCCGAGCCCCCCCCCCCCCCCCCGTACCCATTCCCGCTGGAACCCGTAGCCAGCCTGAGCCCTAACCCGCCTCCGCTACGGATGGCCTAAGGCCATGAGTATCGCCTTCGGGCTTGCATGCGGGCTTTGAGGGCTCCAGTGGGTAGCGGTAGGGGGGCTGCGGGCTTGAGGCTCGGGCTTGGCAATCGGGTTTGAAAACCCGAGAAACCCGAATGGTTTTTCCTTTTTTTTTTAATTTTTTGTTAATAATTTAAAAATAAAGTCGTTGCAACGGCTACTTTAAAAAAAATCCAATTTAATCACACTATATATATAATCCTAAAACCCATTTTATTTTTCACACAAAACAACTCTCTCATTCTCTTCCATTCTCTATATTTTAAACAATATGGATTCGCCACAACCCGGTTCACCGACCGCATCATCATCATCCGTAGACACCGACGAGTTGTTGAATCTACAAAGGGAAGTTTTTCGACAGGCTGCACAATGGATTTATGGTAGCACCGCCTCATCGTCAACAAGAGAGAGGGCCGCGAACATAGAAAGAGGTCGAGTAGCTGCAAACGAGCGGCTTATGCAGGACTACTTTGGCAACAACCCGGTTTATACACCGGATATGTTTAGGCGGCGCTTCAGGATGAGCAGGCAACTATTCGAACGAATAGTTGAAGATTTAGAAGAAGAGTATCCGTATTTTACACTTCGGTTGGACGGCAGACGCAAACAAGGTTTTTCTCCGATACAAAAGTGTACTTCCGCTATTCGGCAATTGACGTATGGAGTAGCTGCTGACGCACTTGACGAGTACATCCGTATGGGAGAGAAAACGTCACGAGATTGTCTGTACAAATTCTGCACATGTATTATTGAACTGTATGGTCAGAAATATTTACGCAAGCCTACTTTTATTGATATTCAGAAGTTGTACGCCGCGCATGAAGCTAAACACAGATTTCCCGGCATGCTCGGAAGCATAGACTGTACTCACTGGGCGTGGGCAAATTGTCCGTGTTAGACAACCTAGGGGGGGTAAGGTTGTATTTAAAATCTTTTACTTTCAAAAATTCTTTTACAAATAAATACAGTACAGAAACAGTATAAATAAATCAGAGTATACAAATAATAAATATACAACAATTATATAAACAGATATAATTAAAAGCACAGCGGAATAAATAAAGAGATAAAGGTTAGAGATACTTGACACGGAGATTTACTGATTTACCACCAACTGTGATAAACCAGCAGCCGAGACACTTCTCGACACGATCCAATAAATGTATTCTTTACGGTAGAACACAAACCAAATACAAAGGAATTTGTAATAGTTTCTCAAGCCTCTGCTATGAGATAAACAGGATCACACACCCGTTATTCAAATACTTACAAGAGGAGTATAACTCACAATGGGTAATCACTCTTGTATAATAATCACTTGGATATTTTATAAAAAAAGGTTTTATAAAATATATAAATTAAATAAGTGAGAGAGCTGAGAAATGGATGGAGTTGGTTGCTTGCTGTTGTTGTTTGTGTGGTCTGCTTGTTCTCTTCTCCACCAGCATGCATGTATATATATCAGCTCTTCCAACGGTAACATGCAATCCGCGGTATACCGGCTATCCCCCGCGGTATACCGTGCAGAGGAAAAAGCACATCAAGATCAGAAAGTCAACTCTGCAAAAAAAACAACGGAAACAGTACCCGCGGTATACCGGCTGAACACCGCGGTATACCGCGCAGAAGAAAAGACTTCCAACCAATCAGAGATGCACACCGAGCCTGCCGCGGTATACCGGCTGAACACCCGCGGTATACCGGCGTCAGAAAGTGGTTGCAGAAACAGTACGCATGGCAGATACTTCTAGAACCAAAATTTCTTATTTAAAATATTATTTAAAAGGTTTTTAGAAATATCCAAGTGGTATATTATTTTAGGGTGTTTATCATTATTAGTTATAAACAATAATGACGACGTAAACACTTCCGTCTTGAACCCTTCAGATTAAATCTTCGTGTTCTTCAACAACTGCACACTTGGATTAAATTGTTAGATAAACAATAATACGGTGTGTTTGTAATCATCAAAATAAATATATATAAATATATAGAGATGTGGTACACTTGCACCAACAATCTCCCCCTTTTTGATGATGACAAACACAACCGCTAAGCAAGAGCATATGCGGTTTCTCTCCCCCGTTTGTCGAAACAAAAAGGGTCAAGAAAGACGGTATTCTTCCCCTCGAGAGATGCTCCCCCTCAAAATATGCATATAATTGAGAGAGCATAATCTCATGGGTAAAGATAATAAAACGCTCCCCCTCAAATTAATAACGATATTAAATTGATGATTTTATAAAATTTGAGGGATAAAATAAGCATAATAAATGACATGAAACAAAATAACCAAAAAGAAACACTTGCACCAAAAAGGATCTTAAGGCTTCGATTTTCGGTTAATTTTATGTGAAAAAAAATCACCACGTATTATGACCTTGTCAGGTAACCACGTATTATATCCTCGTCAGGAAACCACGTATTATAACCTCGGCAGGTAACCACGTATTATAACCTCGGCAGGTAACCACGTATTATAACCTCGGCAGGTATCACGTATTATTTCCTCGTCAGGAAACCACGTATTGTATCCTCGCCAGGAAACCACGTATTATTTCCTCGTCAGGAAGCACGTATTATATCCTCGCCAGGAAACCACGTATTATTTCCTCGTCAGGAAGCACGTATTATATCCTCGCCAGGAAACACCTACAAAAGGCAAAGAAAGTTTTTTGTGGTACCCTTTTCTTATGGGTCCTTTTAACAGTTAGTATAAAACATAAACTGCAAAAATAAATAAAGAACATGTTGTCGACATAAAATAAAATACGACAACATATAAAACCATAAAAATGGTTTAAAACCACAAACGCATCCCACCGGGATTGTCAACATTAAACATTCCTTTCGGAATCCATTTTCTAACCATTTTTATTTTACGATCGTATTTATCATAGACGTAAAATGAAGCATGCAAATTTACATTATTCTTTGGTCTAGAAAATTTGCTATTATACATGCAAGCATACGGTTTCCTCGGCATATAATTCACATTATTCATTTTTGACATATATGGAGGTTTTCTCGTATCAACTTTAGGTGGTTCAAAACACTTTTTAATTTGAATACACGAACACGTATCAATACATGTATTAGAACCAATGCCTTTTCTACAATTAATGCGATTAGACATATTTAGCATTTTTAACACTTTATCATTGCTATTTTGAAATGCTTTAGCTAACATATTATCTTTTTCATATAAATCGCATTTAGCTTTTAAACAAGCATTATCATTTATGAGAATATCACATTTTGCACATATGTCATTTTCTTCTATTCTTTTATCTAAACATGCAAGTTTCTCATTTAAAACATCACATGATTTGCAAACAATATTTTCGCATGCTTTCTTTTCTAAAGTGATAACTTTATCATTTAACTTATTTTTGATTTTATTATCACATGCAATGGTTTGTTTACAATTATTCAACTCATTTTGACATAATAATAATTCTTCTTTTAATTTAGCATTCTCATTTTTATAACTATTTACGAGAACAATCAATTTTTGAAAAGAGACATTTAGCATATCAATATCATCATCGTTATCACTACAACTAGAATAACTTGAGTATGAAGTACATACCTCTTTCTCGCAGTCGACGATGAGACAAGTTTCTTCATTTCTTTGATCTCGGGTTTCGTCTCTCTTTTCTTTTGAGTTTTCACCATAGGTGATGTTCAAGTTCTCCCAAATATCACGAGCAGTTTCAAAGAGATAAACACGCTCAATATCATCGTTAGTAAGAACCGAAAAGAGAAAATTTTTGGCTTCATAATTTAAACAATAATTAGCCTTATCTTCGTCGGACCATTCCGAGCTAGGTTTTTCAACAACTTTGTTGTTTTGAAATTTTGTGGGTTTGAAATTTCCTTTAATAATAATATCCCAAATATTTTGATTTATCCCACGAACATAACGTTCAAAAGAATTTGCCCAAAGATCAAAATTTTCGAAATCAATAAGAGGAGGTTTTGAAAACAAAACAGTTTGTTGAGCCATTATATAAAAGATATAACTTTAAAAATTTAAACAGATAATTTTTGAAAGCCCTGCTCTGATACCAAATGTTAGACAACCTAGGGGGGGGGGTAAGGTTGTATTTAAAATCTTTTACTTTCAAAAATTCTTTTACAAATAAATACAGTACAGAAACAGTATAAATAAATCAGAGTATACAAATAATAAATATACAACAATTATATAAACAGATATAATTAAAAGCACAGCGGAATAAATAAAGAGATAAAGGTTAGAGATACTTGACACGGAGATTTACTGATTTACCACCAACTGTGATAAACCAGCAGCCGAGACACTTCTCGACACGATCCAATAAATGTATTCTTTACGGTAGAACACAAACCAAATACAAAGGAATTTGTAATAGTTTCTCAAGCCTCTGCTATGAGATAAACAGGATCACACACCCGTTATTCAAATACTTACAAGAGGAGTATAACTCACAATGGGTAATCACTCTTGTATAATAATCACTTGGATATTTTATAAAAAAAGGTTTTATAAAATATATAAATTAAATAAGTGAGAGAGCTGAGAAATGGATGGAGTTGGTTGCTTGCTGTTGTTGTTTGTGTGGTCTGCTTGTTCTCTTCTCCACCAGCATGCATGTATATATATCAGCTCTTCCAACGGTAACATGCAATCCGCGGTATACCGGCTATCCCCCGCGGTATACCGTGCAGAGGAAAAAGCACATCAAGATCAGAAAGTCAACTCTGCAAAAAAAACAACGGAAACAGTACCCGCGGTATACCGGCTGAACACCGCGGTATACCGCGCAGAAGAAAAGACTTCCAACCAATCAGAGATGCACACCGAGCCTGCCGCGGTATACCGGCTGAACACCCGCGGTATACCGGCGTCAGAAAGTGGTTGCAGAAACAGTACGCATGGCAGATACTTCTAGAACCAAAATTTCTTATTTAAAATATTATTTAAAAGGTTTTTAGAAATATCCAAGTGGTATATTATTTTAGGGTGTTTATCATTATTAGTTATAAACAATAATGACGACGTAAACACTTCCGTCTTGAACCCTTCAGATTAAATCTTCGTGTTCTTCAACAACTGCACACTTGGATTAAATTGTTAGATAAACAATAATACGGTGTGTTTGTAATCATCAAAATAAATATATATAAATATATAGAGATGTGGTACACTTGCACCAACAGTCCGGTACCATGGCGAGGTCAATTCATGAGAGGTGATCATGAGCACCCGACAATCATGCTAGAAGCAGTGGCCTCTCAAGATCTATGGATCTAGCACACATACTTTGGTGTTGCCGGTTCCAACAACGACATCAATGTTCTCAATCAGTTGCCCATCTTGAACGATGTATATGATGGAAAAGCACCCGACTGCCCTTTTGAGGTGAATGGAGCCACCTACGAGCACAAATATTATCTAGCGGATGGGATATATCCGGAATGGGCTACTTTCGTAAAATCATTTACGTGCCCACTGGACCCTAAACGACAAAAGTTCAAGTCCGCGCAAGAATCGACACGTAAAGATGTTGAACGAGCTTTTGGCGTGCTTAAACAACGTTGGCATATACTTCATAACCCGGCACGCGGATGGGAACCGACAAGATTGGGAAACATTATGTACGCTTGTGTCATATTACACAATATGATACTCGAAGACGAATACCATGCTATTTGTGGTGGCGATGAAAACGACCTTTTCACGGATGATATCGAAACCCAAATCAGTGAGGAACAACGCGCGGCAAATGTTCGAGAAGTCAAAAACCGGGTCACTCATAATAACCTTCGGTCGGATTTGGTCGAACATATTTGGCGTATCCAAGTTCCCAACAATGATGACGAGTAGATTTTTAAATTTATTTTGTAATTTTTATTTTTAATGAATGATATGAATTTTTATTTTTATTATTTATCTTATTTTTATTTATTAAAAAATATATAAATATTTTTATGTTGTTAAATAATTAAATGTATAAATAAAAGAATTAAAAAAAATGAGGTGGCAAGAGGGCTTGAGGGTAGCGCTACGGGTCTTTAGGGCTTGAGGGCTTGAGGAGAGGGTTAGGAGAAAAGCTGATGTGGCGCTGATGTGGCGCTTGAGGGCTTGAGGGCTTCTACGGAGCGGTACTGATGGCCTAAGGACATGTGGTTTGTCTCCCGGTTGACAACAAAAAGATGTTTGCAATTAAATATATATCTCTCTCTCTCTAAATATATATATATATATATATACACACATACACACATGTGTGTGTCTGTCATAGGTGAAACAACATGTGGAAATTCAAACGAAAACATCCCGAAAATAAGAATATATAAAGATATAGATCAGATCTTGAACTTGTATCTTTTTTGTCTAATATCATTTCATTTTTTCTTTATCACGCCACAAAAAAAATCTTCAAACTCCCTCGTGGGATAAAACCTAATTACTTTAGACAATAGTATCGAAAGGTCATTAGCCCACCGATACTTACGCTGCGTTCTCGAGTTTTAGAAGGAAAGAAAAGAAGAGAAAGAAAAGAAAGGAAATAAATATTTGTATTTATGTTCTTGAGATTGAAGGAAAAGAAAGGAAGGAGAGAGAAAGAAAACAAATTTTCCTCCTATTTTCTCTCGAGAGCACAACGTTAGATTATGGTAGGCGGTAGAACTATGCATGGGAATGGGTAGAGATGGGGCGGGACGGCAACCCCAATCTCCATCCTTGTTCCCGTCCCTGCTGAGGAATATGATGACATCCGCGTCCCCAACGTGGAAACGGTGATTTCTTTTTACCAAAAAAACTATGCACAACAAAAACTATGAGTCAATTCCCTCTCATTGATGCATCTTCAAAGTTATTTCCGATTCTGGAACTTTAAATGTGTTCCCTCTCGTCAATATCCAAATACAAACTTCTATCAAATGCCTTGCCTAACGTTAATAAAGACGCAACTTCTACACGTATCTTTAATCACTCATTAGCAAAATATTAGCCCTTAGAGCATCTCCAACAGCTTCCCTAAATTTTTTCCAAAATGGGGAAGTAAAAGTCAAAATCCCCAAAAAAATTGCTTCCATCTCCAACAGATTCTCCATTTTAGGGATTTCTAGTTTTGGGGTATTCTCCAAATATGGAGAAAATTTTAGGGAATCTCCAACTTTCTCCAAAATGGGGAAGGATTTGGGAAAGCTGTTGGAGATGGGTTTAGGACCAAAATCCCTATATTCCCCATTTTCTCCGAAATGGGGAAGCTGTTGGAGATGCTCTTAGTAATTAAAGCAAGTACAAAAAAATTGCAACTTTATCATATCTCATGAAAGAAAAATTGCATAAAAATAGGAACTTTTCAAGTTCTACCTAGAGATGGGAACAAGACCCGACTCGTTAATAGTAAATCATAAACCAAGAAATCAATTAGCCGTAAAATGCTTAATTAGATCCATATTGGACAAAGTCACCCACCCCTTTGCCAACTGAGCTACACGATAGAGGCTTAATTAGATCTATATGATCAAATCTAAATTACGAATCACGAATTCCATAAATCAACGCCAAACAAAATCAAAGTTGGTACTAAAAATCTAAATCAAGAAATTATGAATATGACATCCAAATGAAAATTTTAAGTATAACATTGAAATTAAAAACTTTAATAAGTAAATAACCTTGAATATAGAAATAACATTGACCGGACACTTAGGTGGCGTTTGTTTTTTAAGAGGTTTGAAGTCTGAAGTCTTATTTCACGCCTGATTAATAAGAAGTGGCGCTTTAAGAGGTTATAAGACATTAGGTTATCTTTTCTAATTTCAGATGTATTTCAGATTTAAGAACATCTGAAGTCTGAAAAAAAAACAAACTATCTGAACGTATAAAGGTCTGAACGATTCAGATTTTAGAGGTATTAAGAGGTTTTTAAAAAAACAAACAGGCCCTTAGGATTTGAGCTGTTTGATGGCTAGAGTTTTAGAGGCCAAGTAAAAAATAGATAAAATGCGGACATATATCTTAAGGGTGGCCTTCTAAGCACCAACAAGAGCACATGAGCCATGGCCCCTTTTCTGCCTCATAGGCATCACTGCTCAAAAACTTGACTAACTCGGTTAACCCAACCCGATATAATCAAGCCCAACATAACCTGAAGTGATTTGATGCTTAGGGGCCGTTTATAAAACGTTTACCCGGGTAAGTGCTTACCAAGTCATATTAGCTTACCAAATGAGTATGTCAAGGACTAAGAATCTTACCCGGTAAGAGCAGAAGCAATGACCGAGAGTCGAAAGTAAGGATCGAGAGTCTTACCCGGTAAGTGAGTGCGACGGCTCTTACCACGGTTAGCGCTTACCGGCTAAATTGTTGCATACAATGCCATTCTGATGGACTAAAATCTTACCCGACAAGTAAGTGATAGTGTCGAATTTTACTAGTAAGCACTTACCCGGGTAAGTGATTAAACGGCCCCTTAGTTGAGTTGTGAAATTTTCTAACCATAGTTATTGGGTTTAATTGGGTTAGAGCTATGTGAGCTCAATCCGACCCGATGAACCCGATCTCTGTATATACCATCGATTTAGTATAATTGTTAAGCCCGTTTTTATGCTATTAGCTATTCTGTTGATTCTTTTCCAAACGGGAACCATAATTAATATATGTATATTAAACATTGGAATAACCCGTAATTAGCTCTATTAAATGTTGTCACAATTTTAACTAATTCTACAGTGTTATTTGCATGAACCTTTAGTTTTTTTTAGTTTGTTAACCTTATTTGTATGTTATCATTTTGATTTTAATTCGACCAAGCACAATCGTTTAACTAGATCGTCAAACGATGTATCAAAGTTTTAACCTGACCAACCCAACTCACACAGTTTAGATTGAGTTGGGTTAGGTTGAGATTTCTTAACACGTAAACATTGAGTTGAGTTATTCAATGTCTTCAACGCAGCCAACTTAACCCATGTGCAACCCTAAAACAAACTTAGAAAGATGATATAAGACTGCTAAATTACTAAAATACCCATTTCGAATTAAAACCTAAATTATTCCACAATTATTTCATTCAAATACCTCACCCTCGCCCATCCGGTTCATGTACCAAATCCATCTGAGGTGCACAACTATAGGGGCCATATATAACATATTAATAAAGTACGGGGGGGGGGGGTGTTAAAGTGCAAGAATTCCAGTTAGAAACTAGGCACTGGTTCACTCCTCCCGCCTTTTGAATTCCGATTTTTCGTCTTCTCTAGGGCTTATTAGGGTTTTGTTTGAGCACGGAAACGCAGAGATGGCTCAAAAGCAGCGATCCGATCTTGTCGATCCATTTCAAGGACAGTCTATTATCTCTCTAAACCCTCGAACTTTTGGAGGTTCCAAAAATGCGCTGAAATCCAATGATCTGGAAGCTATTCACCAGCACATGCTTTCAATGGTAGATTTCTCGCTTATCTTCAAGCTCTTGTTACGATTATTTTTTATTTAGTTATAATTTGTGCAAAACTTTGTATGGAGATTTTTAGGTTTACGAGACATTAGATAATTACGGAGTTAAATTCACATATAATTACACTCTTATCAATGAGTAGATATTTTGAGGAATTTGATTATTTGGTGTCAAATGCTTACTTTTAACTTCAAATTGTAGAGAAGAAACAAACCGCACCTCTGTTTTACTCTTTTTAAGCATTTATAAAGTGGAATTTTAGAGGGGGGGAGACGATGTAAACAAAGAAGAAACTGGTTGTCATTGTCTGGTTAGTTAATCATGAGGAGAATGGGACCCGGGAAGAAATTCTAAGCATTTATTGTGCTACTTAAGTTTTGTAGGAATTCCTTAGGGGCTGTTTACTTACAGCTTAATGAGCTTAATAGTCCGAGTAGCTTATTTGCTCAGCCTTATAAGAGTGTTTCTTTACGGCTTAATCGTTAATTCATTAAGCTAAAATGGCTATATGGAATAAGCCAGGACCTCATCACTTGTCCCCATTAAGGGGCTGTTTGGTAGTTGCTGAATGGTTTGGTGCAGAATGATTAAGAGATCAGAATGGTTAAGAGGCTTTTATGATATAGTGCAAAATTAAATATGGTTGTTTAATATTTGTTTAGAATGAAATTAGGGTGCTGAATGGTTAAGGGTGGCCCAAGATGCTAAATCATTAAGAGGGTTTTGGAACCATTAAAAGGCAGACTTTTTTTTGCCAAACAAGATTCACCTCTGAACGATTCAGAGGTTGCCTCTTAATGGAACCATTAAGAGGTAAACAAACAACCCCTAAGTCACCTTAAACAAACTAATACCAGAAATGCGCTCTCTTAAACCCATCAGTCTCCCGTTTATCAATTTAATGGCTTAATGGAAAAAAGTAAACAACCCCTTAACCAATGCTGACTTTTTGAGGGATTTTGAAACAATTATGCTTATATTTTAATATAGAGTGTTAATTATTACAAGAGAGGTAAAATTTCAATTGCTGTAGAGCACATATCATGTCAAGCGTATTTCCAAGTGAGCTAAATTTGTTCTTGTGTCTTCACTGCTTAAGGCATTGCAATTCCCTGATAAGCATTTTGAGAAAGCAAGGTCAATTGTGGATGGTGGCTTGGAATTCATGAACACTAAGGAAAGCGAAGCTGATATAAACGACAAGGAAAACCCTCAGGCGAACAGACCAGGTTTGGCCCGGAAGCGTGCTAAGTTCTCTTTAAAGTTGGATACAAGGTAAATACTACTTTGTTGTGCTCTCACATAAATATTTTTTTTCTGGAAACTTGGAGTTAGCTTAACATGCAACACTGTTGACAGCCAGCCTTCTACGGTCATGGAACCAAGTTTTCAAATGGATCAGCTGCAGGATCCTGAAGAATTTTTTGCAGCGTTTGAGAAGTTTGAAAGTACTTTATTCTTCTCTAATCTTTGTATTTAATGTTCATCGTAGAAAAGTAGGCTTGAATTGTTTTTATTTAGGGGTGTAAACGAACCGAACGTTCAGCGAACCGTTCGTCGGTAAGTTTGTTTATGTTCGTTAATTTAATAAATGAACGAACATGAACAGTGGTCTGGTTCGTTCATTTACATTCGTGAACGTTCGTTCACTTACATCCGTGAACGTTCGTTCATTTATGTTTGTTTATATATAAATATATCTATATATGATGACATTAATATGTAAAATCATTAATTAAATTAAACTTTTAGAATTCCTCTTTTATCCATCCTAAATTTACCCAGTTTTTCATTTTGCTACGTTATTTTTATTTTTTAGGAACGAAACGATGATTAATGGTGGTTGTTTTTTGTTTATTTGTGTGCGTTCGTTTAATATCTTAACAAACGAACATAAAGCGAACATGAACACAAAATATTCCGTTCGTTTACCGTTCTTGTTTGTTCGTTTGTTAGGTTAAACGAACAACAACAAGCCTCCGTTTGGTTCGTTTCCAGCCCTAGTTTTATTCATAGAGAATGGTGTTTTTAAATAGGCACTCTACAGAGAAGAAAATATTGGGTATTACATAATACATACTGAGTATTCAAGAGTATATACAGAGAATTCTAGGTAACTAAGGCAGCATATAATCAATCTACAATATAGAAACTATGTCAACTATACAGCTTGGTTTCCTATTCTAGAGGGATACTAAATTACTTACAAATTAATATTTTCTACATTCACGATGTTAATTGATGTCACAACTAATTTATACAATGTTAAATTGATTTTCCAGATGCAAGAATTGAAATGAAGAGGCAGAGAGGCGATGTAGATCTATATGACGCCAAAATTTCTACTACTGCTAGTGCTAGGCGTCGTAGACCTGAAATACCACGGTATTATTGATATGTTTAGCTTAGCTTTTCCTGCTGAATTGCAACGTTTTAGGTGTTTTACCATACAAAAGTGTAAATTCTCATGGTGTAACGTTAAATTCATTTTCCAGGAGAAAAACTAGTTATAAGCATCATGAATACTCCAGTCAGTCTAAAAATGATGCTTCATTTACTCAAGAAACATTGCAAGACAATATTGGAAGTCCATCTGATCTCTGCTTGCAACAAGAATCCGCCACTCATTGGGAATCCAAGGAAGATGAAGTTTCTGGTGAGTTGATGCTTTTGAAGTTTAAAAATTAGGCACACCATAAAGTACCTTTGCGATCACTGATCACCATAAAGGGTATTTTGGTCATTTACCGACTCAATTTACTTTATCGGATGAACATGACAAAGAATAAGAATCTTACACGGTAAGAGTGATGACAAGGACCAAGAGTCTTACCCGGTAAGTAAGAGTGACGGCTCTTACCGGTAAGCGCTTACCAGATTAAAATCTTGCATACCATGCCGTTTTAATGGACTAACATCTTACCCGGTAAGTTAAGTGAAAGTGTTAACTATACCGGTAAGCGCTTAGCAGGTAAGCATTGGGTAAACAGCCCCTTAGTGGAAGATCAATAACCAATGACTTCATTAGTATGTTCACTTTTGATCTTGGTTTTCTTCCGCATGTAAGTTTAAAGTTGATGGCCTCCTATTTTGTTTATACACCGTGTAACTTACGAGATATATTTCTTTTTCTTTTATGTGAACAGGATCAATAACTAAGAAGGAGGACAGACTCAACAAGCTAGTTGATAAATTAATGTCCAGTAATATCGAGGGATTAGATGGAAACGAGGCCTTGTCCTTTTTGAAAGATCATTTGAAGATCAAACCTGTTGATATTAGCGATTTACGACTTCCTGATTTTCATGATACCCATAGACTTGATTTCATTTCTCCACTCAAGAACTTAATAAAAGACCAGAGCATGTTGGCGGGTACATCCGCTTTACGAGATGGTTTAAAAGGGAAAACACTCGGGAAACAGAAAAAGTTATCTGACAACCCGTTTCATCCTCTAGATTCACCCACGCCACCTAGGAGTCCGTTTTTGGCAATTTCAACATTTGGGAAACGTATGATGAAATCGATCGTATCAAATGATCCATTCTCTCCCCGTGATATCGATTCGTTTCTCACCACATCTTGTACCGAAATCATTGGCGGACACTCGACTCATATCAGCAAGGACAACGACTTCCCGATTTCTGGCACATCGGACTCGTTAGCGAAAAACAAAGTTATAGAACCCGCCGTTGATGCAACACAAAAGGTTTCAGCTGGAGCTTCAATCAATTCTCCCGAGTCCGACAAGCTTCTCAATGAAAAGTGCCATATTATGGAAGAAAGGGACACGAATGACAATGAAGTTGGTCCTTGTGTAGTTACTGATATTCAAACAAATGAAGGCATAAAGGGAAATGTAATGCTCCCCATATCATATTCATGACTTCGGATCATGTGAGACGAGGTTGTTTTCGTGAGACCACATAAATATGACTGAACCTTCACAGTGTTTTTGCTTTGAAGATTTGGTTTTTTTAACCTTCAAAATGTTTTCCGGTGAAGTTTCAGTGCTATTTTGTGGTCCGAGAGAATCTCCAACAGCTATGCTATATTTCTTTCTTTCTAAAATAGCGTATTAAAAGTCAAAATCTATATAAAAAATCACTTTCATCTCCAACATCTATTCTATTTTAGAGATTGTAGTATTGATTATATTATTAAAATAATCAATACATTAATAAAATAGTATCTCTCTCCTAAACATCTTACTTCAATGCTCTTATTGGTGGAAAGATTAAATTATTATTTATCTTTCCTCTTTTCTCTAATTTTAGCATACAAGAGATTTCTCCAAATTTGGAGATTTTTATCTTTTCTCTCCACTCTTTTTCTATTTTAGCATACAAGATAGCATAGCTGTTGGAGCAAAAATTTGTTAAAATCCATATTTTTCTATTTTTAGCGTAGTTGTTGGAGATGCTTTGATGGGTCTCACGAGAACGGTCTGGTCTCACTCTCACATGATCCCAACTCTCATATTCATTATATTTTCATATGTTAGAAGTCATGAATTGAATACCATGGAACATGACAATATGCAGGCTGAAGATACGGTGCAAAAAGTGGCATCTGTTACACAACTCAATGTAAATATCGAGGAGGTTACTGATAATGTTCACCTCCAATGCTTACAAGATAGAGAGGAGAATGTAAATTTCTGTTAACCTGCTTTACAACAATTATTTTGAGGATTGATGGAATATTGCTACTAAATGGCCCATCGGTTGATATAACAGGTTGCAGATATGACACAGAAGGCAGGATCATCTACTTTACTAGAAGTAAATGTTGAGGTTTCTACGGTAGAGGACTTGGAAGGCTATCGGAGTCAGTCAGGTTTATGTTTCAACCATTCTCTTGCTGATTGTGTATTTTTTATATTGCTGAACTAATCACAGTATACGCATTAACGGGTTATTTATCAAATGCTTCCTGAGTCACTTTACCGGGTGAGCATGATAAGGACCGAGAATCTTACCAGGTAAGAGGCATGGTAACAACTAAGGTTCTTGTCCGGTAAGCGAGGGAGAAGACTCTTACCCGGTTAGCGCTTACCTGATAAGAGATGCTTAAAAACAATCCATTTTGATGGCCAAGAATGTTTCCCGACAAGGTAAGTGATGCAATACTGGACCAAAGTGTTTCTAAGCCCACAACTTGGAAAGTCTACACTAGACGGCCCAAGGCCCATAAAGAGAATTAGTTAGTTTTCTTGTTTTAAATAAGGTCGTGTGGGAGAGTGGGAAGGCATGCTGAGAAACAACCATTCTGTTAGGATCATAGCTTTTGGCTGTGAGGAGGGAACTCATTCCCTGGGATCCAATTGTGGATTTGTATCTCTTCTCCATTTCTTTCCTTTGTAACCATTTTCGTATTTCGTATTTCGTATTAATCAAAGCATTATGTAATCACACCGATTACGTATCAGTAAGTGAGGGTGGCGACTCTTGCCATAAGATTTTGGTAAACGCTCCCTAAGTTACCGAATCATATCAATATGAAACTGAGGTTCTTACCTGGTAACTGAGGGAGAAGACTCTTACTCGGTTAGCGCTTACTTGGTAGAGACGCTTAAAAACAATCCATTTAGATGGCCAAGAATGTTTTCCGACAAGGTAAGTGAGGGTGGCGACTCTTACCAGGAAGCGCGCTTACCCGGTAAGCATTTGGTGAACGGTCCCTAAGTTACTGAATCATATCAATATTAAACTGTTCAAAGATAATTATTTATTTGCATAAGAAGTATTCCTATTTCTCAACAGTCGGCATAACCTCTATCAGTATGCTTTTTTTTCTACTTAGGTACTCAATAATCATATACACTTTGCTTTGCATATAATGATTAATGAATGGTTTTTCTGGATCCAGCCATGGATGAAAATGCTACATAGTGGGCCCCTTCTAAGATTGTTGTCGATTTGTGTTGAGCTAGTACTTAGCACCAGGGGACGGACCCATAAAGTTTTTCAATCAGTGGCACCATTTGACTATAAGAAACAAATATAGGGATATTTTTCATAAAATCATTGTTGGTTACTTCATTGGTTTTCATCTGTTAGGTCCTGTGTTCCAAGTCTTTTATTGCGTCTTTTTTCTTTCAAAAACATAATAAATTTGAAATTAAAAGCTAAAAACTAAGAAAATGACACTAACAAGATTCGAACTCGTGTCTGGGGTGGAAGAATCTTATTGAGTAATTCTTTGGCAATACCATAGCTGGATTTGTCATCGTGTTTAAGAACAAAAACGTTGTTTTGGTATTTTCTTATGCATAGACCGTGCGAATTGTACATGTGAATTTATCAACTGTGGCTTTCCTTGAAATATATAATATGTTTTATCCTGAAGCTTGTCTGCATGTGCTTGATTACCTTAAGTTGTTCAAAGAGGAGTACCGGGAATTTTTAATATTATAATTTTTATGCGTTTTTCTTTTTCTTTATTGCTTGTGATATAACAATCTCAATTTAAATAGTTTCATTCTGTTGTGCTGATGATTGCTTCTTTAATTACTTTTGTCAGCTCAAAAAGCTGCTAATTCTATCGAAGACCTTGATGCAAGCAGACCTGATATCGTTCCTGAACAACAAAATGAGGTTTTGTCAGTTTTTCGTATATTTAGTTCTTTTATCAAGAAGTATTACTTGTAACGTAATAGTGCGTAATATGAACTCGTATCCTTCTTGACACAATATTCGGGTCTTTTGGATTAATGACGTTGAGTGAGTTTTCAATTAGGAGCATGACCTTCTAACTTTTTTTCTTAGCTCAATGACCTTCATCTGGCCTGCCCTTGGTAAGAGGGGGATCTGGACCCTTGATCACTATTAATCTTAAACCCACCCCATGAATCACGCGTGATACGGGAACCGATCAGGTGCATCTCATGCTAATGTGCATCCAAGGGTGGAGATCCCTTCTCACCTTTCTCACCATAACTTTCATTCTCTCTGGAACCCAGCCCTAGATCCTATATCTATCTATATGGAAAAGAAATCAAGTAACGAAGTGGATTATTATTTGTACGGTTATTTTGCAAAACCAACTTCCGGAGAAGGTCATTGAGCTAAATATTCCGACAATATTTCTTGTTATGACCAACATTCCAAGAGCCTAACCCCCAAAAACACAGGAGCACCCGAGGACACCAACGAATAAGAGAAAGAACACAATGAGAACACGTCAAGTTGATCAAAGAAAGAGGCGGCAGAGTCTAGCAGGTGCTTACTCGTTCATATGTTGATTTAATGTTGTTATCTCCATGTTTTTTTTAATCCAAAATCATGGAGCATTTATTCATTGTCTTGGCAGACGCCGGCACTTCTTGGAAATCCGGTGTAAGAAGAAGCAATAGAGTTAGAAGGAGACCTTTGGAGTATTGGAAGGGAGAAAGACTCTTATATGGTCGAGTCCATAACAGTAAGTGCTTATTTGCCCGGATTTCTTTGTTTTTATTTATTCTAAAGTATATAATAAATATTTAAATAAGGAAAATACTTTTGAACTTTTGATCTCTTTGGGAGGCTGGCTCTACTGGTAACCCGGGTACTGTTGGGCCAAAAGATGCTTATTTCTTCCAAATATAGAGCTATGTTTTGACTTTTGACCCGGGTAGTCAATAGCGGTTAGCGCTCCTTGACCGCTACAAAATATCATTATCACGGTACAAAACCGCGGTAACGCTATTTACAGCTCTATTTCGTTGCTATTTCACCACGATTTGATTCCATTTGATTTGTTTTGATGCGTGACTTTTAAGTTTTGATTTTGAGACTTCATTATGGAAAGTGTATGTTTGAGATATGACATTCAAGGTAGTACCAAAATGAAGGTTTTGGAAGTACGTTTTTTAAAACAGGAATCGAATTACGTTTGTGCAGTTTGCCTGGGTTCCGTTTGGGAATTGGAAAAATGCTTGAATTTTTATATTTTGAAATGATGATAAAAATCCATGTAACATTTGCAGGTTTGCCAACGGTTATTGGTGTGAAGTATCTCTCTCCGACTAAGGACAACGGGAAACTTGGTTTCAAGGTGGAGTCTTTTGTCTCTGATAAATACAAAGAGCTCGTTGAGTTGATGGCTCTGCATTGATCTCGTTGTGCCTGTTGACGCTATTTTGCTCGAGTAAGAACCACATACAAGTTTCTGCTTTTTGCATATTAAAATTGGCGTATGATATGTTTACGAGGTTCGCTTTCGTGTTCAAGTTTGTTAAGTTTCGGTTTAAGAACCGAACCTTCGGACCAGGGGCGGACCCATAAATTTTTTCATACGGTGGCACCATATAATATAGACAAAAAACACAGTTTTTATCGACGTGTTTTCATCTCTTTACCGACGTCCAATATTGTCTGATGTGTTTTTAGTCTAATTGTTAAGTGCATTTTGTGTTGCATTCATATTAGTTTATAATTGCATTTTGCGTCTAGTTTAAATGTTTGCACGTAGTTTTTATTTGATTTTTAGTTAGTTTACGTTTAATCATCGTTGGGGATATTACATTGGCATTTTTGTGTTTTCGCTGTATTTTGACAGGTATTGCGTTGAAATATAGAGATGGACGATGATGGATTTTTGGAGCACTCGATCAATTCTTCATGTGATGGAGCAATTCAAGAATGACGCAAAGTTGGAGCAATTTTAAAAGAAAGAAGTTTGGCAAAAGCATTTTTTTGAAATAAATGGAATTAGAAGGTCATTTTTGAAGAAGTTGCAAAGAGAAGGGGTTGAATTGGAAACTTACATATTTAAATATGAATGGTAGGCATTGTTGATCCCCTCTTCTTCTCCCCCACGGCCTGTGCCGTTTCTCTCTTTTTCTTTGTTTTTTTTTAGATTTTAGTTTTTAGATTTTGTTCTTTAGATTAGATTTAGATTTTGGTTTATACTTTCTTGTTCTTTTAAGCATATGGAGTCGTGAAGAAGATGTGATGTTTTTTTTTTGGAAAGGGTATCCCAAGCACAGCCCGGACCAATCCCTGACAATTTTGAAACTTAAAGATGTCTTATCAATGTTGAGGACGTCTGGGATCAAACCCTGGGTAGATGGGATATTCCACCACATCATCCAGGACGATCAACCATTGCGCTACAACCTGATTGACAAGAAGATGTGATGTTGTGACGGATGAAATATGAAGATGAAATGTGACAGATTCTAATTAACATTCAACACCGTTTGTAACGTTTCGTTTTCTCCATACTTTTATATTTATCTATTGTTAATGTTTTTCTCCTTGTATTTATTATTGCACTTATTAATTTCTTGTATCCCTTTTTAATTTGTTTTTATAGGTTAGAAACGATTTTTGGAGAGTGACACTCCTTTGATCGATCTTTATAGTTTTCTTAGATTAATTCTATTGTTTTATTTATATTTATGTTTCATTTAGTGGTTTAGCTTTCGTTTATTGGGTAATCGTCACTTTGGATTGACGTTGTGGTATTGATCAATTGTTTTTATAATAAACTGAGTTTTAATTGATTGATTTTTCACATAACGAAAGTTAATGCTTGATGAACCGATTTTTATAAAACGTCTTTAGTTAATTTTGTAAGTTTTGATACGAATGATAGTTTGATCATAACTTAAGACCAAATTGATCAAATACTACGGTTCTAACATGAAAATAGTTAGAGACGTAGATTGAGAAAAATATTTGTTTTAATCATAATGTTTCTTTCCAATGTACGCAGTGCAAAGTAAGTGTGAGTCTTGGTTTAGAGAAGCTTTTCCGCCTTGAAAGAGGGTTGAAGTAATTTTGCATAACGAATCCTCACCATTACCGAGAATCTAAAGTTGACATTACCTAATATCCGTTAGCTCCTTTTTTTATGTCTCGTTATTTTTAGTTTATTTCAAGAAAAATCAAAATATTGATGATTTTCCGTAGCTAGGACATAGTCTAGAACGAGTTCGTGTTAGTCCATCGCCTCCCTGTGATCGACCCGTATGCTACACTTCCCGTACGCTTGCGGTATAAATTTAAAACACATCACTAATTCTACCGTTTCGAGGGATTTTTAAAACTTTTTGCTTGATTTCGAGAGATTGTTAAGTTTCTTTATCGAATTCGATGAATTTTTTCCCTATTTTTGGTTGATTTCAAGAGCTTTTTTTGGTTTTTTGATTGATTTCAAGAGTGTTTTTTTTTTGTTTTTTGATTGATTACGAGATAGGGTTGCACCTTCTTGAAGTTTCCAAAATAATACAGTAGCACCTTCCAAAACAATACGGTTGCACCTTTCACGTACCTAAACGTTTTTATCCTTCGCCGGAGAACTAATACGGTGGCACATCCCATCGTATGCACCATGCTAGGTCTCCGCCCATGCTTCGGACTCAAAATATGAGTTCGTTTGTTAACCATTTTTCGTAATTCTTGGCTCATTTGGTGACGATAAATGTTACCAAGAGCTTTATAGAAAGAGATTTAAAGCAAGCGAAGGAAAAACGAGACCAATCGGTCTTAAAGTTGCTGCCTGCGAGTATAAATGCAAAGGCATCGTTGACGTGAATGGAAGCCGGCAATAATAGTAATTAAAGTTTTGGGCTTTATAAATCTCTTCTTTACGCCACGTGCATAATATTTGAAAAGTATAGGGGAAGTTTTGGCACTTGCTGAATGGTTTGGGACAAAATGATTAAGTGATCAGAATGATTAAGAGAATTTTATGATATATTGCAAAATGAAATATGGTTGTTTGGTATTTGTTTAGAATGAAATCATGATGTTGAACGGTTAAGGAAGACCCAAGATGCTAAAACATTTAGAGCAGAGGCGGACCCAGGAATTTTTTCTTACGGTGGCACCTTTGACGAACCTAAAAATTTTCTACATCGCCCGATGTTGTTTTAGCCTAATTCCACTGCTTTGAGATTTTTTTTTTTAATTTTTTTCTCGATTTCGAGGAACTTTAAAAAAAAGCAATTTCGAGAGAACTTTTCGGGTTTTTTTTGTTGATTTTAAGAGTTTTTTGGGATTTTTGGTTGATTTTAATAGTTTTTTTGGGATTTTTGGTTGATTTTAAGAGTTTTTTTTATACGGTTGCACCCTTTAAAATGATACGGTTGCACTCTTCACACGACTAAAATTTTTTACCCTTCGCCGGACGAACGATACGGTGGCACGTGCCACCGTATCCCAAAGGCTAGGTCCGCCACTGATTTAGAGGGTTTTAGAACCATTAAGAGGCAAGACTTTTTTTGCCAAACAAGATTCACCTCTGAGCGATTCATAGGTTGACTTTTAATGGAACTATTAAGAGGTAAACAAAGAGCCCCTTAATTATATTAAAAACTTTTGTTTTTTTATATGATCGAAAGGAGATATTTGAGGAAAGAGTGGTTTTAGAAAGAGAAAATAGGGTATTGAGAATCTCGAGGGGTATATATATATATATATATATATTTTCAGGGGCAGTGGTCGTGGATGAACCTCCACCACCTTCCATACCTATTCTCCATTTTGGACACTGCTACCCTCAATGTCTATGAAAAATTACTATAATAACCATTTTCATCAACTAAATTTACTTTTTAATTATTTGTAAATGTTTTCTTAAAATAGTCAAAGTATACATGGAATATATATATATATATATAGAGTTGAGATCATCTGAGATCAGACTATTTCTGTGAGACCGTGAGACCAAAAAATTAACACCAAACCTTTACAGCAAAAGACTGTGAAGGTACTGTGATGGTAAACCTTCACAATGTTTTTGATGTGAAGGTTTGCTGTTTTTCTTACATTCACAATGAATCACTGTGAAGATTTAGTGTTAATTTCTTGGTCTCACAAAAACAGGTTGGTCTGACGTGAACCCAACCCTATATATATATATATATATATATATATATATTTCCCTTTTTGCAAAAAAGTAGAAAAGAAAACTGAACAGATAAGCTTCGGTTATTATTATTATTTTTTTTAAAAAATAGCTAAAAATAAATTTGGTTGATAAAATTGACTATTTTAATAATTTTTCTTGATATCCATGCTAATTCTTCTTTAAATATGTTCTATTCATCTCAATATAAGGTGGTATTTGTTTTTTTAAAGAAAAAAACTTTTATTTACTACTTATATCTGATTTTGACAATTCAGTCCGTTTTTTTTTCCAGAGTTTCTTAACCCTTAAACACAAAGTTTAAATGTATATCAAGCTAAAATATACCAAGTTTAATGGAAAATCTACAATGGAGGCATTTGGAAAATTCATGGTACTTGTGCCTACAAATGTTACTTATCTATCAAGTTCACTAGGTCAACCAGAAACAGAAAATCGACGTTGAAGAGCTCGATTTTGCAACCAGAAACAGAAAATCGTTGTTGAAGAGCTCGACTTTGCAAAAAAGAAACCGATCTCCAGATGTTGAAGACATGGGATTTTGCAACAAGAAACAGAAAATCGATTTCCAGATGTTGAGGGAGGCGGCGATGTTTAGAAAGAAATCAGATGAGGGAGGCAATGGTGAGAAAGGAATCAGATGAGTGAGGCGATGGTGAGAAAGAAATCAAGGGTATGTTGGACATGATGGGCTTGTTCTATCTAGTTCCAGGGGGAGGGGGAACAAGTGTGTTCCATGTTTGTCCAAGCTAGTTCGTATATGTAGCACATAAAGGCACGCCAAACATGAGACAAACATGTTCTATTTGTCATGTTCAATCCCGTTCTGCGTACCAAACACATCCTTAATGTCCTTTGATAAATTAAAACCCCACAGCCTCGCAAATCTACCGGCATCCTTCTTTTGTTTATGTTTTTCGCTCATCGATACTCACTTCAATATACGTATTTAAGTCGAATTTTTGAGGAATAAAATAGACAATTATACATACTTAGACGTTTTCTCAGTTTACAAAAAACAAACAATCTTATTGTTTTACAATTAGCAACTCTACTATTAATTATCTTATTAAAATATTCTATTTATTTAATTGTATTATTAAAATATTCAATATATGAAAAGTTGGGAGAAGAAAATTTTGTTTTTTTTAGGGTAATAATTTGTTTCAGGGAGAAACTATCTATTTAGAGATTTCTCTAAGTTTTGAGATTTTTATAATCTCTCTCGTCTTTTCTCTATTTTAACATAGAGAATAGCATAGCTGTTAGAGCAATAAAAATATTAAAATTCTACTTTTATCCATCTTAGCATAGCTATTGGAGATGCACTCTAATATACTATAAAAAGAAAAAAGGAAAACTTTTTTTCTACTGTTTTTACAATAAATTCATATCCATTGTTGCTTTATGTAAAACTTATTTGAAATATTAAATTTATTATGCATTTTATAAATACGAATGTGAATATGTGATTTTTTTTATAAATACATAACAAAAAGAATTATGAAAATAAATAATAATCTACACAAACTTTGACAATGGGCGAATTTGTCATTTCCCTCGTGCCACTTTTTGGGTTTTAGCAACCTATCACAGGAGTCCCTTTTTTTATTTTATAACGGTGTGTTTTCAGGTCAGTAATCTCTGAACGATCATGAATGGGACCAGGAATCATCGCAGGTGAATCTCCATGACCACAAGGGCTTTGGCAGTGCCTGAATTTGAACACTGGATAAATGAGCTTCCACTACATCCCAAAGGTTTTACCAGTACACCACAATCCAAGTGGTTTCACATAAGTCTCTTTGGACCGTGATATCGCATTATATCTAGATTTCGTTCATACATTTTCATGCACTTGTAATTAAATTACAATATTTTATAAGATAGAGAATTTTAGAGTTTTTAGGTAATATTTTTATTCTAACAAATTCTTTAAAAGGTTTTTAAAATGAAAAATGAAACTCTTCTTTTTTTATATAATTTCTCAAAATGAAAAAAATAGAACATAATCATTTTTCATTGCTTTTATCAATAAATTCGCATGCCATATTATTTTATATAAAAATTAGTTAATTCTTTTAAGATATTTATATCTTGAATATTTTAATTAACATTATAAACTTTAAACTACAAAAACTGTTGGGGGTTAAATGTAAACTTTTTTGGAGAAATTAACTTTTTCTTTTAACTTTTTTATTTATGTAGAAAAATTATGAGTAAATTATACTTTTGGTTTTGGTCCCTGTAGTTGTCATTCACTATCAATCATGGTCCCTCTTTTAAACTAATTATAATTTTGGTCATTTTAGTTGCCACTTTGTTTCAACTTCGGTCATTATTATTGTCACTTTATTACACTTTTGGTTATTTTTAGATGATAACAAACATAAGGTGGTTAGGGGAGCGGTCATGATAAATTAACTTCAAGGGGAAGAAGAAGAAGAAGGGAGCGGGGGTGTTTAACGGAGAGTATGAAACGGTGCTGGAAAGGTTGGAAATGAAGAGTATGTGGGGATGATAAGAATTCCTTGAAGATGAGACGTGATATATATATATATATATATTAAATAGAGTGAATTGCATTTTTGGTCATGTGGTTATAATATTTCTTTGAAAGAGGGACCTAAACTTCAGTATCTCAAGAAGTGGTCCCTCAGTTTCCAATTTTACTCCAAATCCAGTCCCCGGTCACTAACCCCGTTAAACGGCCGTTACTATTGAATATATTAATGATTTTCAAAGTTAAATTTCATACCCCTGTAATTATTTACTTTGTTTACTTTATACCTTTTACTTTTCTAAATTTAATTTTACACCTTCATCGTATTAACACATATAATCGTATATTAACTAAAATACGTTTTAATTTTAACAAGTTACACCATTGTACTCGTCTCTTCGATACCTTCTAAATGAACCAAATATTGAATTTTTTTTGATTTAAATGATTAAATCGTCAAATTATTTGGATTATACGTCTCGCTGCATTGCATAATTGACTTGTTACATATCACATTAACATACATAATTGATTAAATCGTCAAATTAACTTGTTACACTTTTATTATATTAACACATATAATCGTATATTAACTAAAATACGTTAAAAAAATACTTTTTAATTTCAACAAGTTACACAATTATAATCGTCTCGCTGATACCTTCGAAATGAGTCAAATATAGAATATTTTTTGATTTAAATGATTAAATCGTCAAATTATTTGGATTATACGTCTCGCTGCATTACATAATTGTCTTGTTACAACGATTTTTTAAAACGTGACTTGTTACGTCAAAACGATTTTTTAAAACGTGACTTGTTACGTCAAAACGATTTTTTAAAACGTATATATATCGAACTCCTTAACATATTTTAACGTAATTATGTATGTTAATGTGATATGTTATGACGTATTTTTTAAAACGATTTTTTAAAACGTATATATATTTATCGAACTCCTTAACATATTTTAACGTAATTATGTATGTTAATGTGATATGTTAAGACGTATTTTTTAAAACGATTTTTTAAAACGTATATATATATATATATATCGAACTCCTTAACATATTTTAACGTAATTATGTATGTTAATGTGATATGTTAAGACGTATTTTTTAAAACGTATATATATATATCGAACTCCTTAACATATTTTAACGTAATTATGTATGTTAATGTGATATGTTAAAACGTATATATATTTATCGAACTCCTTAACATATTTTAACGTAATTATGTATGTTAATGTGATATGTTAAAACGTATTTTTTAAAACGTATATATATATATATATATATCGAACTCCTTAACATATTTTAACGTAATTATGTATGTTAATGTGATATGTTAAAACGTATTTTTTAAAACGTATATATATTTATTGAACTCCTTAACATATTTTAACGTAATTATGTATGTTAATGTGATATATTAAAACGTATTTTTTAAAACGTATATATATATATATATATAGGCTGGGTATCAAATACAAACCAACTAGTTTGTACAAACTCGTACAAACCATACATAGCTTCATGATTTTGTAAATTTGGCTTCATGAATGTATATATATATATATTTTGGCTTCATGAATATATAATTTGGCTTCATGAATATATCATTTGGCATTTGTAACTAATTTTTTTACAAAAATACCCTAAAATACCCTTATTTTTGTAAAAAAATTAGTTAAAAATGCCAAATGATATATTCATGAAGCCAAAATATATATATATATACATTCATGAAGCCAAATTTACAAAATCATGAAGCTATGTATGGTTTGTACGAGTTTGTACAAACTAGTTAGTTTGTACCCGATACCACCCCTATATATATATATATATATATATATATATATATATATATATATATATATATATATATATATATATATATCGAACTCCTTAACATATTTTAAAGTAATTATGTATGTTAATGTGATATGTTAAAACGTATTTTTTAAAACGAATTTTTTAAAACGTATATATATTTATCGAACTCCTTAACATATTTTAACGTAATTATGTATGTTAATGTGATATGTTAAAACGTATTTTTTAAAACGTGTGTATATATATATATATATATATATATATATATATATATATATATCGAACTCCTTAACATATTTCAACGTAATTATGTATGTTAATGTGATATGTTAAAACGTATTTTTTAAAACGTATATATATATATATCGAACTCCTTAACATATTTTAACGTAATTATGTATGTTAATGTGATATGTTAAAACGTATTTTTTAAAACGAATAATTTAAAACGATTTAATCAATTAGTTAATATATGATTATTATGTTAATGCGATAGGAGTGTAAAACGAAAATTGAAAAAGTAAGAAATGTACCATAAATTAAATAATTACCTATAAGAGTATGAATTGTAAATATTAAAAATATTTTTATGTAGTATATCTGATATATAATAAAATAAATAAATTAAAAAAATTCAATATTGGGCTCATTTCGAAGGTATCGAAGAGACGAGTACAATGGTGTAACTTGTTAAAATTAAAACGTATTTTTGAACGTATTTTAGTTAATATACGATTATATGTGTTAATACGATGAAGGTGTAAAATTAAATTTAGAAAAATAAAAGGTATAAAGTAAACAAGTAAATAATTACAGGGGTATGAAATGTAACTTTGAAAATCATTAATATATTCAATAGTAACGGCCGTTTAACGGGGTTAGTGACCAGGGACTGGATTTAGAGCAAAATTGAAAACTGAGGGACCACTTCTTGAGATACTGAAGTTTAGGTCCCTCTTTCAAAGAAATACTATAACCACAGGGACCAAAAATGAAATTCACTCTATTAAATATAATAACAATTAAATTAATAATAATAAGAATGCATTTGTTTAGTTTTATTAATTGAAAAAACAAACAATAAAGACCTAAAAACCCCTTGGTTAACGGATCTTTTTAACGGGAGTTGGTTTAAGGGACCAACGTTGAAATAAAGTGACAACCACAATGACTAATACTAAAATTAGCTTAAAAAAGGGACTAGACTTGTTAGTAAAGGTTAACCACAAGGATCAAAAATGTAATTTACTCAAAAAATATGGATAATCCCTTGAACATAATCAAATTGTAAATTCAAAACAATCTAGACCTTCCAAAAAGTCCAATCAAACGACCAAGATTCTTCTTCCAAAACTAAAATCCCAAATAGCAAATTTAATTTATTACAAGAAGCTCTGAACAAAATCCTTTCCCAGTTCCTCCATATTTTGTCTTTTTATGAACCAAAGGGTTTAGGATTTTTTGTATATACGTAAACCTTTATCTCAAAGCACAATTTGCAGCTCCTTCACGTTATCTCCCTCCTCTTTCTTCACACCTCTCTCTAATGTTCATTTAGATTTCCATTTTCTTATCTTTTCAGTTTTTTGAAATTCAAGAACTGATAGAGATATAGAGAGAGATATAGAGAGGTGTGGAAATGGAAGGTGTTATCCAAACAAAAGGGCTTTTATCATCCCTTCCTTCAAACCCACAAACAAAAGCTTTTCTTTACAAACCACCACAACTTTCTCTCAGGCAAAGATTCAACCTCTCAAATCCCTTAAAACCCATATCCACACACGGGGTTTCTTCAAAACCCACATCCACAAATGTGTTTTCTTCAAAACCCACATCCACAAATGGGTTTTCTTTAAATCTTGATGGGTCTAGAAAGTTTCAAGGATTTGGTGGTTTGTTAGGTGGTGGCAAAAAGGGTAGTAAACTTCATGTTTGTAAGGCTTCCGCCGCCGTCTCCGGCGGCGGCGGTGGGTATGGTGAGGTGGAAGAAACACCTAAGTTTATGGGTATTGAAGTCTTGACCCTAAAAAAGATTGTGCCTTTAGGGTTGATGTTTTTCTGCATTCTTTTCAATTATACAATCCTTAGGGATACAAAAGATGTCTTAGTGGTAACAGCCAAGGGTTCAAGTGCTGAAATTATCCCCTTTTTGAAAACTTGGGTTAATTTGCCTATGGCAATTGGGTTTATGATATTGTATACCAAATTGTCTAATGTGTTATCCAAAAAGGCTCTTTTCTATACTGTAATCCTTCCATTTATTGCATTTTTTGGGGCATTTGGGTTTGTTTTGTATCCTCTTAGCAATTACTTTCACCCAACAGCACTTGCTGATAGGCTTCTTGAGTTCTTGGGGCCTAGGTTTCTTGGACCTCTTGCAATTATGAGGATTTGGAGTTTCTGTTTGTTCTATGTGATGGCTGAGCTTTGGGGAAGTGTGGTGGTTTCAGTTCTGTTTTGGGGGTTTGCTAATCAGGTGATAATGCTTTTTTCTTGATTGTTCTTGAATTAGTTCTTGAAATTTGTTGTAATTTGATTGAAATTTGGTGAGTTTAGGCCATAAATTTACTCTTTTTGATGATAGAATCTGATAACAAGAAATGGGTGTCTTTTGTTTGCATTCAGCAATTAGATTTTCTTCAAATGTTTATGTATCTTGAATTAGTTCTTGAAATTGATTGAAATTAAGTGTTTTTAGACCATAAATATGCTATTTTTGATGATATAATCTGATAGCATGAAATGGGTGTCTTTTGTTTGCATTGAGCAATTGGATTTTCTTCAAATATTTTTATATCTTGAATTAGTTCTTGAAATTTGGGGTAATTTGATTGAATTTTAGTGTTTTTAGACCATAAGTTTGCTCTATTTGATTATATATTCTGATAACAAGAAATGGGTGTTTTTTGTTTGCATACACCAATTGGATTTCCTTCAATTGTTTTTATCTTGAATTAGTTCTTGAAATTGGTTGAAATTTGGTGTTTTTAGACCATAACTTTGCTCTTTTTGATGATATAATCTGATAGCTAGAAATGGGTGTCTTTTGTCTGCATTCAGCAATTGGATTTCCTTCAAATGTTACTATAAAATGTGTGTGTATATAAATGTATGTATGTATGTATACATACATACATACATATACATAGATGTAAATCTTTAAATGTTTTTTGTTTTTTATGCACATGTGCATATAGGCGTGCACATGTTACAAATCACTTGCATAACGTCCAAATCAACAGTTACCGGGTTGTTTTTCAGTTTTGTAGGGTTTTCCCCAAAACCTCCCTCTATATATACATATACATACATGCAAATGCTTATGTATATGTGTATGTGTATATATACACATATATTGGTATCCGTGTCCATCCCACCCCGGACCCCACCTCCGGTTGGGATCTACCGCTCTCGTTTTAGTTTAGTTCGGTTTATTCCTCTTGTATATACTTTTAACGGTTTTATTTCGCACAATGGTAGATGATAATGCTCAATTTGACACCCGTTATTGTTTCATGACCTAGATAACGACCGTGGACGAAGCCAAAAAGTTCTACCCTTTGTTCGGGCTCGGAGCCAATGTCGCCTTGATCTTCTCGGGCCGTACCGTGAAGTACTTCTCGAATATGAGGCAACATTTGGGTCCCGGTGTCGACGGGTGGGCCATTTCGTTGAAATACATGATGAGCATCGTCGTCTTAATGGGGTTTGCCATTTGCGGTCTTTATTGGTGGGTGAATACGTACGTTCCTCTTCCGACCCGTAGCAAGAAGAAGAAGGTACCATCTCGACTCTTTAATTCTTGTGAAAATTTTCAAACGTTATCGAGTTTTGGTCGTTTTTTTTGGATGCTAAACGTAAACGTTGGATTTATCGGTTTCAGGAGAAGCCGAACATGACGACGATGGAGAGTTTGAAATTCTTGGCATCATCACCGTACATTAGGGATCTAGCCACGTTGGTCGTAGCGTACGGGATTAGCATTAATCTCGTCGAGGTTACGTGGAAATCGAAGCTCAAGGCCCAGGTAAAAACGTTGAAAGAGTTCGTATTACGGTATTAGGGGCCGTTATAGTTCCATTAAGAGGCAACCTCTGAATCGTTCAGAGGTGAATCTTGTTTGGCAAAAAAAAGTCTGCCTCTTAATGGTTCCAAAACCCTCTTAATGATTTAGCATCTTGGGCCACACTTAACCATTCAGAACCCATATTTCATTCTAAACAAATACCAAACAACCATATTTCATTTTGCAGTATATCACAAAAGCCTCTTAACCATTCTGTCCTCTTAATCATTCTGCACTAAATCGTTCAGCAACTGTCAAACAACCCCTTAGTCACCCAAAATGAGAACGCGATTGTGAGTCGAGAAAGGTCAAAGTATTTGGTTTGGTCAAAGTATCGGTCAACACCGTCCAAAATAAGCCCGGACTAGGGGTGTTAACGAGTCGTACTTAGGGGTGTATATGAGCTTGAGCTTTTAACAGCTCGAGCTTAATAATTATCGAGCTCGAGTCGATATCGAACACACAACAAAGCTCGCTTAACTTAACGAGTGAGTTCCATAACACCAATGTTCGACTTGACTCGTTCGGAAACTCAATTAAACTTTACTAGTCGAGCCATTCGAGCATACGTTTTTTCGAGCCAAATATTTATATGTTTACAAATTATATAATCAAAATATAAAACTCATCGAGCTAGAGTATATAAACAAGCTAAAACTCGTTATTATTTCCAGTGGAAATGCAAGATTTTTGGCCCGAACTTATTATTTCCGCTTGTCGTTTTTTTTTTTGCAGTTTCCTAGTCCGAATGAGTACTCGTCCTTCATGGGCGACTTCTCGACTGCAACCGGAATAGCAACGTTCACGATGATGCTTCTAAGTCAATGGATATTCAACAAGTACGGTTGGGGGGTGGCTGCCAAAATCACGCCAACGGTCCTGCTTCTAACCGGGGTCGGATTCTTCTCGTTGATCTTGTTCGGTGATCCTCTCGGACCAGGTCTTATGAAGTTCGGGATCACGCCGCTTTTAGCCGCCGTCTACGTTGGTGCCTTGCAAAACATATTTAGCAAAAGCGCCAAATACAGTTTGTTCGATCCGTGCAAAGAAATGGCCTATATTCCGTTGGATGAAGACACCAAGGTTCGATACAGTACAATTTCTAAAGTGCCACGTCAGCTTTAGAAATTATCGGGATAATTACCCCCCACTGCAAGTATTTTTTTTCTCCAATTTCTTAAGTGACAACTCATCATAAAAAACAATATTTTTATCGAATAAGAACAAAACTACAAATTAAATATTATTTACTATAACTTAAAACATGATATGATATAAATTATTCATACATTTTTTATAAACATTCTCCACACAACATCAAAAAGCATGATGTGACAATAAAACAGTTTCTTATTAAAAATTATACTTTACAGTTTTTATACTATTCACTGCCACATCAACAAAAAATACTGATGTAACATTAGCAATTACCAAAAACCGATTTCCCATTAAAAAAATATACTTACAACCGCTACAATTTCTTGGTTAGAAATCCTACGTGGTGATTATAAATCCATTAAAAATCCGTTAGAAATCCTTGTAGTGGATGGTCTAAAAACGCCCCAAATACGGTCATTTTTTTAACTTTATACGTTTGAATGTTGATTTATAATCGTTATTATTCAGGTTAAAGGGAAGGCGGCCATAGATGTCGTGTGCAACCCGTTGGGAAAATCGGGTGGAGCTTTGATTCAGCAGTTCATGATTTTAACGTTTGGTTCGCTTGCAAACTCAACACCGTACCTTGGCGGGATCCTTCTCGTGATCGTGTTGGCATGGTTAGGTGCCGCCAAGTCGTTGGACACACAGTTCACCGCTTTGAGGCGGGAGGAAGAGCTCGAGAAGGAGATGGAGAGAGCATCAGTCAAAATCCCGATCGTCTCGTCGAACGTGGGCAACGACGCCAGCAGCGGTTCGCCGGAAACTTCGGAATCGTCGTTCCCGAGGAACGGTTGAATGGGGTGGTTTTATAGGAGGCTAGGGTCTGATACAGATAAAAGATTGAAACTTTTGAGATGGTTTTTTGTTAATGTTTTTGAGTAGAATAATGAGAGCAAAAAGCAGGAATGCTGCTGACTTTTGAAGTGTTGTGATCTTCATGGAAATGAAGGTTTGATGTTGATGTTTTAATTTGATAAAGAAAATTGTTTTATTTTTGGTCAAAATAATGTTTTTATTTGGTGTAACAATGAATTTTTATGTTATCTATACTATATATTATAAAGTGTCTGAGAAAAACTCTTAAATACAAATTCTTATATATATAAGGATTGTTTATAGTACTTTAAATTTGGGATTACAAGTAAATTTTGTATGTATACAACCTTTAAATACACAACTAACTAATAAAATTTATCAAAGGATAAATATCTCATTTTAATGATAAAGATTGGAAAATATAATTAGGATAATCATGACTTTTTATAGAATACTTAATTACTATTTTTTTTAAAACATTAAATTATTAAATCTAAAATAAATTACATCATTATTAAACCTAAACCACACAAAAAAAATGAAACATTGAAATTGAGGTATATTGCGCAGTACATTGTGTGAGTACACTTCTAATTACTATAACAAACGTTCAGTTATTTATGTATTGTATTCATTTTGACTGACAAGTCGTAGATTTTGTAACTATTGATGATGTGAATGTTAAATTAGAGCATTTCTGAAACGTCCAAAAACCAGGACAAATTTAAACCTTACTTTTACAAGGTCCACAACGACTATTTTCCAAAAACTTCATACATAAATGGAGAAGTCATAACAAGGTTTGTATATACATCCAACTTTTATAAACAACCTACTAATGTAATCCATAACGTGCACAATTAGATTATAAATGTTGTCTACAAAATCTCCAAAACATCAATATTTTCATTAACTTCTCCATCATGTCATCAAAAGCATAACTCAGGAACCTCTCGACGCTCATCCCAACTTATCATTTCCCGAGCTAGAACCTGGTAAGAAAATTTAATTTGAAACGATTAGGCTTACGCTTAGTGAGAACATCCATTTTCAAATTAAAACGTTATAAGCTTTGGAAACCAATGTAAACAAAGCGTATAAACAAACGTGGTTTGCCATCGTTTTTACCGTACATATGAACATCTTGCGATGACGGGATCATACCCGATTCCATGAATATGACAAACACTAAGTCAGTCATAGTATCATGTCCATGCCTATTTCTTGGAGTGGAAGTAGAGATTACAATTAAGCCATGCCTATCTCTTAACTTCCAACAGAAATCGGGAATTACGATTAATCCACGCCTATCCCCCAATTTCTCATCTTAATACGAAACGGGAATTACGATTAGTCCACGCCTATTCCTCATTTCAATTCAACGGGAATTACGATCAGTCAACGCCTATTCCACGTTTATCTAACACATGGGAATTACGATTAGTCCATGCTTATTCCACGTGTTCACATAATACTAGCGCCTATGGATCCATTACACTTACTAGCTGATGTGTGTGTGCTTTGAATGCACCTACAGACGTGTGCTAATAGAACCAATAAGCAAGTATACTTATATAGGACTATGTCGTCTATCAAGTAATAAAGTGGTAAAGATACCGATTATCGTCCCACAGAGATTGGAGTTAAAATTGCTACAAAAGTATGATGAAAGAAATGATTTCTGAAGATGATTTGGAAGAAAATATCTTTGATTGGTTGGTTGATGATTAACACAGATTCTAATTAACAAGATTAAAAGAGAAGCAAGGGTGTAAGACTTGTGATGTTATGATAAACCAAATTCCAGCAGACCAATGCTACAACAATGCTACAGCATGAAACTGCAGTGATGCTGCAGCATAGCAGTGACAAAAACTAGTTTTATTATCTACTTTAAGACACGTTCCTCTCGGACTCTCACCATCCCATGATTCCAGTAGCTAGAGCAATCTCATCTCTGAGCAGAACCCAAGACAATGGAACGATGGAAATGGCGTTCTCAAAGTACATGGCCAAACAAATTCTCTTTGTTAAAAGTCACTCTCTCGATATAACCCCCATGCCTCCCAAGTTTGTATACTCCTAAATAGCTTATCTCTAAGTCTATTCCATTTTAACCCTTTGAGAAAATGACAATTTATCAAGAATGAATCATTTTAGAAAACAAAAGTAACAACTCTCATTGCAAGTTACTCTCTCGATATAACCCCTTAAGTCATCCAAATTGACGTGCTATTCAATGGCCTATCTCTAGGTCCATGACACTTTAACACTATCAAAGTGATCAATTTGTCAAAGGATTTTGTTGTCTTGAAAGAACTTGGGTTGGAATAATAAAACCTCATTTTTGCCACAGAAAATGCCTACTTTCTTTTGGTCATCATAACACCCTTTGTCTCACAACCAAGCTATAAGATTAGCTACTCATTACACTAAATGAAACAAAGTAAATGCAGAGTACTTGGAAAGTAAACATGATGATTGGAAGTATTAAGTACTTGGAAATAAAGATTAACTAAAGTAAATGACTAAAAATGTAAAGATAAGAATGTAAGTAATAAGCAATAAATGACAAGAGTACAAATGAAATGTAAATCTATGACTAACAAGAGTAACTACTGAAAAGTAAGAGCATTAAACATAAGACATAAGATGCAAAAACATTAAAGGGACGAAAATGTGCAGTGGGATACTGCCCAGTGCTGCAGCAGTGCCTACGTGCGTCTAAGAACAAAGAAAAATTAAAGGAAGAACACTTGAAGATTTGAAGATAAGGAAGAACACTTGAAGATTTTTGGAATTAAAACTACAGAGGGTTTAGAACTGAGTGAGATCAGTTCCAAAAGGGATGGATAAAATGGCTAGATGACCTCTCTATATATAACAAAAGGGAGGGGCATCTTTGGTAAATAAGTGCAACTAAACCTAACTAAATAGTACAACTAGTTAGCCAAAAGTACAATACCAAACTAAACCATTACCTAAACTATAATTAAAATCTAAAGAGTGTTTCAGGGTTTACAAAATATCAGATTTAATCACAAAATATCCATTTTCAGCTCATGACTTCGTTTTCCTCATCCCTTGAACACCAGATCCCTGCTGTTCCAATGCTGCAGCAATACCCTGTTTTGGCTGATTTTGTCAAAAATACTTAGAATAGCCTACTAACAAAGCAAAACAGGTAAATCATGCTCCTTAGCTCCAAGAAAGTAAAACAAGATAAAAAGGACTCAAAGTTGAGTCCTATCTAACCTAAAGAAGTAAGTGCTTAAGTACTCAAAATTGAGCACTTATCACTAGCATACGTGCATATTTACTCGAATGCACAAAACATTTCATATCGTATGCTCAAAGCTAAGGATTCCAAATAATCTAACATACCCGTATTCTCAATTGTCCCCCCTTCGGCGACTTAGCACGGGGGGTCAAGGGGCAACGCCCTTGCAGGGTCTGAGGGCAGCGCCCCTATAAATTTTTTAGAAAAGCTTTACCAGATAACACATCCGGAAACTATATCGGGAAAATCCCTTTTTCGGAACCCAAATCCGGAACTATCCGGAAAACTCATCCGGAAAAGTATTTCGGACTCAAAGTCCGAAACTATCCGGTATCAAATCTGGAACTTACCCGGAATCTGATAACTTCCGATACCAATTCCGGATCCGATATAAATCCGGAATCCGATAACTTCCGGTACCAATCTGGATCCGATATAAATCCGGAATCCGATATCCTCCTCTTTCGGACTTCACAAATTTCACCCAGTTCAATCTTATCGTTTTCCTACCAATTCTCAATCATTCACTTAAATCTATTTCAAAGAGATATCGTTCTTTCACAAAACCAATTCAAATCAATTTATCAATTTTATAAAGATAAAATCAGAAGGGATGAACTCACCTGATGAAGCTTGACCCAAAACCAAAATCTAGAAATCGAATTCCTTATTTCCCCTGATTCAATACCTATTGGAAAGTGATTCCAACTTGCAATTACCAATCTGATTTAGAAAATAAGGAAGATGATTTCAAAACCCTTACCGCAACAAATCGAATTGCTTAGTTCTTCTTCTCTCTTTCTCCTGCTCAACACCGACTTCCACTTTTTCAGAATTTGAGATACTTTCTAAAATTAGCCGACCTGCTCTTTTAATACCAAATCAACTATCAATAATTGATCAAATCAACCCTGAAGTTTCAAGATTCCACAATTAACTTAAACTTTGGTCAATTACAATTTCAACCCTTAAGTTTTTACATTTACAAATAGTCCAAATCTTAGACTAAATTACATTTCGACCCCATTCATATTAAATATAATATAATGAAAATTCGAGGTGTTACGAATTCCAAATGAAATGATTGATAAGAATCCTTTTTTGTGTTTTTTTTCTTAACACATTATGGTAGTTCACACCGAATTAAAAACTACCATAAAACACTAAGGCCAAGGGAATGTTTGCCAGCGACTTAATAAGTCGTGACTTAAAACTTATTAAATCAACTATACATGACTGCTTGATGTTGGTTTAATTATATTGAAAGTGACTTATTGAGTAAGTTTTCGATGAGGAAGATTTTTACTGAAAGTCGTGTTTTTAGTCCAACATGGCCCTTCTAAAGCTTTTGTATAAGAACTCTAAAAATATGAGCGACTTATAAGAACTTTTTACAATGATAGTGATTTATAAGAATTATGTTGTTTTGTTTATAAGAACCTACCGTTGAAGATGCTCTTACAAGCTATATCGGAACTTCTGATTATACGAAAAGGTGTCATATTAAAATCTATGATGTTAGGTAAGCAGATAACACGATTATCAGGGTCAATTTTAACGAGTATTGTCGTTAACCTTCGAAAACTCATATTTGTTCCCCTCACATTTGTCCTTTCATAAATGGTATTGATCCCTATTCCATCCCTATAACAGTCGTCATTATTATTATTATTATTTTTTTGCATTAAGCGTAAACATTTTTATGTTAAATCCATCATCATCTGGTTAAATAAGAATTATTTTAGTCATCAGAAAGTATTTAAAATGACTAAAATACCCTTCATATAACTGGATTTAAAGGATCGAATCTACCGTTGTTGAGAATGAAGGACCAAAATCGTAATGAAATAACAAACTAAGAGACTAAATCCAAGTTTTCAAACTTTAGGGCCAATACTCTTTAAAATTGACAAACTTTAGGGACCAACAGTGAAGTTTTTACTCTAAAATTAAATAGTGGAAAAAAAACGTCGACAGCAGGATTCGAACCTGCGCAGGCAAAGCCCAACAGATTTCGAGTCTGTCTCCTTAACCACTCGGACATATCGACTGTTTATTTCTTGAATCGTAACTTCTTCCTTATAATATGAATCAAGCACACTATTTTTGCTGCATTTTATATTTGGGTCGTTTTTAAATGTTTTTTTTTTCTTTTTTCGTATATATTTTCTAAATAATATTAACAAATATGAAAATGTTATTGAGTCAAGATGAATCAAATCTTAACAAACTTCCCAATAAAGCTACTTTAAATCAAACAAGATTAATATATCTCACTCGAAAGTAAGGTCTGATAGAGATAAAGATGTATATATATATATATATATATGTACACTTGTGTTCAATTCAAAAAATGGAGCAACGAACTATTTTAGTTAATACCACCACCTCGTAAAAGAAAAAGAAAAGGCATAAATGCAACACAAACGCATATAGTGAACAAAAAATATGAGTAAAAAAGGTAAAATTGATTCGTAGTAAATGGTGAAAATCACACATCCCTCTATATGTTTTACATCTTTAGAGACAACAACCCTATTCGTACTAAAAAACAGACAAACAACTTAAGCTGTCAAGTCTTGTATGTCTGTGCACCAAATGCTACCTCAAAACATTATTAAGTTCTCATTTCATATCTAATAACCAACACACTTGAAAAATGTATACAAATGAAAACAAATCACTTTTCCAAATTATGCACAAAAGGAGCATAACTCCAAACAGGAACCTGTTATTACATCAATGCCAGATCCAACACAACAAATCACACACACTTCACACACTTTTCACACACACTTATTCAGTCTAAAAGAATACCAACTCACTCTATTGCAACCATTAGTTGCAAAAGGAAAAAAAAAAAAAAAACTACATCTTTACTGCTTTCTTGATCACCTTATAAGAAGACTTAATGAAGCTGCTATTTGCAGCATAATCTTCATCATCACCCTTTACTTCCGGCTTTTTTCGTATGCAATCCACTCCCTTTTTCATGCCCAAAAGCATCGATGGCGAAGATGGGATCCGTCTCAACATTCTTGCGCTCTCACTCCTCGCGATACCCTTTAATTTCCCGATCTTTTCACTTCTTTCCTTCACCTCAAAACTCTTCCTCCTGTTTCCAACTCCATTCTCGCACTTCAATTCGCGGTTTTCCCCCGAAGTTATCTTGTAAGGAGGGTTCTTCAAGATCTTTTTCGTGGCTTCTTCTAGTTCTATTTCCGGGGTCTCTTCTTTCTTCAAGATTTCTTTCTGGGGATACTTTAAATTCATCTTTCTAATGATTTCATCGGTTTTGTTAACATCTAGATCGCGAACTTGAGTGTTTTGGTCGTTACTACCCTCGTCCAAGAGCAATTGAAGCCATTTCTCCACGTTCCCCTTTCCACGTTGCTTTCTGCTCTCTTCATCCTCCTCGTTTCCGACTAATTCATCATCATCATCAACCGGAAAACGGATGTCGTACATGATCCCTTTCTCCTCTATTCGCATACTTTGCGGCTTTTTACCATTCTCTCCCTCACCCGATTCATCCTTTTTCTCTACTTGTATCTCATTTCCATCTTCTAGCTCGGCTTCAGATGCCTTGTGTTCTTCTTCCAAGAATACCCTCAATTGTTTGTGTTCAGAACTGATTTCGGGCAAGCATAAAAGGGCGTTTTCGTCTTTTTCTAGTAAAGCCACCTCCATTGTGTTGTCTTTACGTAGTTCTTCTTCAGAATTGTTGCTTTCTGGATTTAGATATAAGATCATCTTATCATCTTTTTCGTCACATAACACATCATCCGTTCTTGACCTCTTTCGTATCTGTTCCCATTCGGGTCTGATTTGTTTCTCGAGTTCATCTCGATGCCTATATTTCTTGTACAGCTCTCGTTCCGATGAATCACAAATCGCTTTCTGAGATTCTAACCGAGCCATGAGTGCATTGCTTGCTGCTTGATTCAACCTCACTTGTTCTTTATAAATCACACTCCTGCAAAATAAAACAAAAAAAAATTTGAGAATGACTGTTATGGTAAGAATGGATCTCCACCGTTGGATGTACATTGGATGAGATCCACCGTATCAAGAGCGATTCATGGGTGGGTTTGAGATTAAAAGTGATCAAGGATTCAGGCCCCTTCTTACATTTTAGGGGTTGAGTTACAGTGAGAATGATTGTTATGGTGAGAAAGGTAAGAAGAAATCCCCACCGTTGGATGCACATAGGATCAGATGCACCGAGATGCACCGGATCATTCCCCCGTATCAAGAGCGATTCATAGGTGGGTTTGAGATTGATCAAGGGTCCAGATCCCTTCTTACCTTCTCACCTTCACTTTTCTTATCACACGATCCTTTGTCAGATGTTAGCTTTTCTTGTTTTATAATATCTCAACGGGGTTCAAATGAGAACGATAAAAAGGGTTCTTACTGGTGCATAGCGTCTCGTATCATCTTCTCGAGCATTCCTTTATACGAGGATTGTGCTTCCGCTAACCGCCGACATTTTTCTGCACGCCTTCGTTTCTTTATCAACACCAACTCCAAATCTTGAATGGAAGCTCTCTCTTCTTCGTTATTTCGCTTCAATTGCATCACTTCTTCGTCCAATTTCTCTATCTCCACCTGTTTCTTTACGGTTTCTTCCCTTTGCCGCTGTGAATCCCGGGCCACGACCATGGCCAGATATGGGTTCGTCACCGTTTCTGGATTTTCGTTTTCTTTTGACATACTCGGCCTTGATTTCCTTGCAGCTATCTCAACGGTAAAAGCGATAAAGCAGTCTATTAGGACATTTAGACATATTTGACGTTCAATAAGGGTGCGTTTGGTATCCAGACAAGACATGACAGAACAACTGTTCAGCTTTTGGTAAGACAAAACCGGAAAGGGTAGAACAAATAAAATGACTAATTTACCCTTGTTGAGTTGTTTATACCTTTTATTTATTTTGATCAATTTATGTAATTTATTAAATTTATAATAAAAAATATTTTTATAACAAAATATTCATTAGAAAGTTTTCTTCAAGACGATTAAAATGACATCATAATAAAAACTTTATGTGGTTTCCAATTTTTATCTTTTACCTTTTCTATATTTTTTATTATAAACATTTAATAAACCAAAATATAAAAACCATATAAAAATAATGTTTTGAGGACAATAAGTAAAAGTTTAAAAAACATAAAATGCTATAAATAAAATTTTAAGAATGAATAAAACGTAAGGAAGAAGGCATAATTGAAACATTTTAGATTAGAATTAGGTTTTATTTTGAGGTTATATTAGTAAAATATAGGTCTGTTGGGGGTGGAACACGCATGTTTGTTCCACTCTGTTCGTGTCTGTTCCACATAAAACTCCTACCAAACGTGGAAAAGTGATTCATGTTCTGTCATTTCCAGTGTACCAAACGCACCCTAAAGCCAGTTTTGTTGTTGTGAATTAAAGTATAATCATATATGCATTTCATATTTCTTTACCTATAGGCGAATTCATCGTATGTCTTCTGTTGATATCAATGGACTGTAGCGTTAATAAAGCGTCGTTAGATTCTTTTCTAGACACAACGACAGCGGCTGGCGCAAGGCCTGATTTCTTCCACGACTCGTTAAACGGTTGTGGAAAACGATGTGAATCAACGGTTTGTGAAGCATTAAGTTCTTCACTCTCACCATTGCTAAACAATAGATAAAATCCCCTATGCCTGCCAATATGAGGGCAAGATTTTAACACCGTATCTTTATATGACACATTCGTAATCTAAAGGTAAAACGGACTTCAGAGTGCGTTACCTGAAATCCGAGTTTGAGGAAGCGAAAATAGCCAGAAACTGGTTAACCGAAATACCCACTTGAAGATCCCACCATGGAACCAAAAACTCGAGCTTGTTATGCTTCTTCTTGCATACTTGCCATTGTAATAACCTTAAATTGCTTGAAACAGTCAATCCTCCCCCTGAAACATACATAAATACATTTGATCGTATGTGCATGGTTTTAAAAATCGTTTGAGGCAGCCCAAAACCACACCTGAGGCGGTTCAGTGAGGCGTGTGCGGCCTATCACACGAAATTTAGTATTATATATAATATTGTATATACACGTGTGTGTGTGTGTGTGTGTATATATATATATATAGGGTTGGTTAGCGTGAGAAGTGGTTATCACTGGTGAGAAGTTGAGGTTAGCGTGAGAAGTGGTTATCAACTGTGGGATGAGAAATGAATGCACATTAGGATAAGATGCACCAGATCAATTCCCTTCTAAGCCGCAATTCATGGGTGGGCATTTAATTAAAAGTTATCAATTGCCGCTCAGATCCACTTCTCACGTTTCTCATGTTAACCTCAACTTCTTCTCACACGATCCTTGGCATATATATATATATATATATATATATGTGTGTGTGTGTGTGTAGTATATATACATATTCTGGTGTATATATATTTTCGCCTCGTTGAGGGAAAACGCCTCTAGGCCCGATTGCACCTTTTAAAACCTTAATCGCATGTATAGAATATAGAGACATTAATCATAGAGATAATTACTTGAGCAAGGGAACCAATGATCAACATCCCAAGCAAGAGGAGAAGCAGAATCAGCATGGATATACAGAACATTTCCATATGGGTCTACCCTAAATGTCTCAGGATCAAATCCAGCATTCCTGAAATGTTAGAAACCCTTTGTTTAGAAATATATATTCTTGAATTAGCTAAAAAGTAAATAGAACAAAGTTTCAGGTGTGAATTTACGGAATTACCCAAGATGGTTGAGTTGCTTCCACAGTATGCTTACAAAAATCTTGGGTTTAGCCGAGGGTTTAGCTTTTGGATCCACAATCGGAAACATCTCCTCTAGCTCTTTGGCTCTTGAAGCCTAAAAGAAACAGTGCACATAAGTTCTTCATATAAATTTCAAAACGAACAAAAAAACGATGGGGAAACAGTGCACCTAAGTTTTTCAAAAAATCTTTATCGACTCTTTGAATAAAGAAAACAGATTCCAGAAACCCACATTTCGAAAAGCTTCAGGATTGTTGGGGGATCAAGAAATTTGAAAATCAGGAATTGATGGGGATATGAAGAACAAAAACATCATACTCTTCTGTTCTGTTTTCCTTTTAACTTCTTCATTTTCATTGTAAGAAAACTGAAATTAATAGTTCTATCATGTGATAGGGAATCAAATTAGCCAAACAGTAACAATTCAGCTGAAAATTTCACTGGCAGAAGTTGCAGATCATAAACATCCAAGCAAAACCCTAAACCCTAAAATTTCAAATCGAAAAGGGTTCCAGATCATAAAAAGCAATCCAGATTAGGGCAATTAACATTGTTATGATACGATGTAGCTAAACAACAAGAATCCGTAAACAATTACTTCACAGAACAATCGTAAACTCCAACCCAAACGAAAACCCTACCTTTTCAAATCAAGCAGGTTTCCGATCATGAATGGAGATCCAAATTAGGGCATTTTTTATAGCTAACAGTACACAATCAACAGAGACTAAAAATGGAGATGGTAGGTTTACCTGGTGGGGTTGGAGAGCGTATGGGGTGAAAGTGAAAGGAGGGCCATGGGAGTATGGACCAAAACCTCGATCTCTACATAGTTTAGCATAAGCTTTCGGGTAACCAAGCCCTTCATCGATTCTCAGCTCATGTGCACTAAACATCAAATCATCCGCCATTGGAGATCGACCTTCGGAGAGCTAGTGGTTGTTCTTAAAACTGAAAACACAGAAAGAAAAATTGGGATTTTGTTGAGGAAGAATGCAACGGTCGAATAGGAATTGATTGTTTTGACGTTGGGTTTTTCAAATTGAATTTGGGGGTTGCCACGCTGGCACCCATAACGGCTTCATCAGCAGTAATTGACCAAAATGCCCATTTGTTTTTTTAATATTTTTTAGTAAACTACGTTTTCCAGTCTTGTGGTTCGATAAAAATTGTGAATTTTGTGTTTGAAGTTTAAAAATTACAGTTTTAGTCCTTAGAGCATCTCCAACAGCTTCTCCATTTTGGAGAAAATGGGGAATATGAGAATTTTGGTCCTAAAATGAGCTCCAACAGCTTTCCCAAACTCATTCTCATTTTGGAGAAAGTTGGAGATTTCTTAAAATTTTCTCCAAATATGGATAATACCCCAAAACTAGAATTCTCCAAAATGGGGAATCTGTTGGAGATGCAAGCAAATTTTTGGGGGATTTTGACCTTTGCTTCCCCATTTTGGAAAAAATTTAGAGAAGTTGTTGGAGATGCTCTTAGGATTTATAATTTTTTGTTATTTTTGTCTATATTGTTTAAAATTATTGTTGCTTTGGTCTCTGTGGTTTATACTTTTTTACTGCTTTAGTCTTATTAACTTAAAAGATAGGAATTAACGTAGAGACCAAAATTGCAATAAATTGTAAATCGTAAGAACGAAAATTGCAAATTTTAAACCACAAGGATGGAAATCAAATTATTAACAAACCATAGGAACTAAAATCGAAATTTTCTCTATAATTTTTAAATGTTATTTTATTTAAGTAATTTCCTACTTAACACAATTAGTCCAAAATAATTTCTCAAATAGCCACAATTTACGTTGGTGCATAAGTCACATTTTTTAATTAACTATGTTAGAATTGGAGAGTCGGTTGATAGATTGAGAGACACACTTGAGATGGCTGAATCGGCCGGTTTTCATATAATGAGAGAGAGTTACAAATGAAGTGTCTAACCTAATAATGAACCCTAAGTGTTCTATTTATACAAGGTAAGTTACTCATAATTACATAAAGGACCCTGAACTATACATATTGACAATAATACTCTAACACCCCCCCCCCCCCCCTCAAACTCAAGTAGGGGAAGAATGAGCCAAATTGAGTTTGGAAACAAGATCCCAAAAACGTCCTGGGAGATGAGCTTTGGTGAAGATATCTGCAGTCTGATCAATGGTTGAGATTGTAAGAAGTTTAACCGTCTTGCGAAGAACATGTTGTCGAGTGAAATGACAGTCAATCTCGATGTGCTTGTTACGCTCATGAAATACATCATTGTGAGCAATCTAAATAGCACTGTTGTTGTCACACCATAATGGTGTTGGGAAAATTTGATGAGCACCCATATCAGATAGTAGCTAGCGAAGCCATACGAGTTCCTGAGTAGTGTCAGCTAAGGCTCTATATTCCGCTTCAGTGCTGGACCGAGCTGTCAGCGATTGTTTCTTGTTGCGTCAGGAGATAAGAGAGTCACCAAGAAAGAAACAATAGCCTGTGGTGGAACGACGGTCGGTTATGTCACCATCCCAGTCAGCATCTGAGAAGGCACGAAGCTGTAAGGATGAAGTGGATGAGAAATGAAGCCCATGAAACATTGTCCCTTTGAGGTACCGAAGTATACGAAGAACAGCGGCATAGTGGTCTGAGCACGGGGCAGCCATGAATTGGCTAACTATATGAACTGCATAGGCAAGATCTGTTCTAGTAACAATCAGGTAGACCAGAGATCCAACTAGTTGACGGTACCGTGTAGGGTCTTTCAGCAGGGTTCCAGCATTCGGAGCAAGGTGCAGATTTTGCTCAATGGGTGTAGATGCAACTTTGTTGTCCGTGATCCCAGCTTTGGACAACAGATCTGAAATGTACTTGGCTTGACAGAGATAGATGCCGGAAGAGTCTGATAGAACTTCAAGTCCAAGAAAGTATTGTAGTTTGCCAAGATCTTTCATCTCAAAACATGAGCTGATAGACTTTTTGAGATGGGTGATACTTGTAAAATCACTGCCGGTAATGATCATATCATCAACGTACAACAGAAGTAAGATAGTACCTGCAGCAGTAGTTCGAGTAAACAAGCTGTTTGAGTAAAAACTCACACCCTCGACCGACCTGAGGAATTCCTTCGGCATGACCCATGGACTTCGATTACCCCAATGCCTACAAAAGTCATACCCCCGATCGATGAAGGTAATACCCATTATTGTCGTATCCCCGACATACAATAGTTGATTATTGTTTGGGAAAAATTTCACAGGTCTCGACCACGACCACGTGGTAAGACACATGTTATGAAGTATATCTTGTATTAAGATAAGGCCCCGACAAAGACCCAAAAAACCTCTGTCGTCCCTCCTAAAAGGTAAGTCGAGAGTTCCTCACGACACTCGACCTCGACGTCGCCCATTCCGCACGACCATCGTACAAGACCGTACGACCTTGACTAACTCAATATACGACTGTTACGTTTGTTCAATGATTAATGCAGGAGTCAAAGTCATTAATGGGCAACGGTCATAACCGACGAAGAGCAATTATGAAGAGTTACAACTGGCGACCGTTATGGCTGTTATCAAAGCAATCAATGAGCTAATCAAAGCACCCGAAGGTTATAAAAGATCAAGTTAAACTTCAGTTCCAGGGACCGAACACCGGACATCGAACAACAGACACAAACACTCGAACTCGAAAGAACACTTGAAGCACAGAAATCGCTTTCAGAAGAATCGCTCTCGACGCACGACATCAGCGCACGACACACAGTTTAAACACACGACGCACATTGTTTTACATTCAAAACACTTGTTACTTTACATTTCGAAGTCTTTTCTTCATTTGTATTGTAATCTCTGTACGATCGACACCTGAAACATAAGGACATCGCCCATGTTTGGCGACCATAGTGCATCGTCGACTCTTACATAGTCGACCGCGGTTTTTTCCTCGTTTTGGGGTTTTCCGCGTCACCAAATCTCTCGTCTTATTTACTTTTTCCTCGCAATTGTGTTATTTGGCTTGAGATACGTTTCTTTAGTTGTTAAATGTCCACATCGACCTTAAGTTGTACTTTTGTGCGATTTTTGGCATTAACAGTTTGGCGCTATCCGTGGGACCCCATCTAGAGAAAATCTCAAGCCAACACACATCGATCTAACGATCTTGTAAAGTTTTTTCCAGGTATATGGCAAATTATCAAGATCCCTTGATTCAATTTCAATCGGAATTGAATGCGGCTCGAATCCAGACTCAAGCCCCGATAAAAAAATGATCCGTCAAAGTATCGCATGTATCGCATCATCCAAAGGACTCGGGGGCTCGGAACACCCTTCACAAACTGAAAAAAAAATACCACATTCGATTTCAAAAGTCCTCGGAAAAAGGCGCTTATCGACTCCATGTTACGGTAACTGTGACGTCCCATTTAGAACAACTCTATATATGTACTCTAAGTATATTCTCCTCGTTTAATTATTTTGATTTAATATATGATCGTTGATTCAAGCATCAAAAGATCATTGGTCAAAACCAACGAGCACCCCCGATTTACATTACAGTCTCGCGAGATCATATGAATACAGGTCTTACGATTTACATCGTGAGAAACCAAAGTCTCTACGACTTAAAAAACGCAGGTCCTACGATTTATAGTCGTCAATAAAAGACGACTCGCATTTTTTCTTATGATCGCCAGTCATGGCAAACGCAGGTTGCGATTTATAGTCGTCAATAAAAGACGACCCACATTTTTTGTGATCGCCCGTCACGACAAACACAGGTAAAAAACCTCGGTCGCCAATAAAAGCGACTCGCATATTGAAATCTCATCGCTAGTCATGGCATATGTCGTCAATAAATACGACTTGTACATTGAATCTCACAATCACCAGTCATGGTAAGACGCATGTCAAAACGCAAAAGTCGCCAATAAGTGCGACTCGCACATTTTAAACTCAGGGTTGCCAATAAAGGCAAGTCGCAAGATTAACCGTATAATCACAAGCAAGAGTCTTTCAAGAAGGCGACTACATCCTCCGTCGAGTGTTCTAAAGCACTCAAGAGCTTAATGCAGGTAAACTTTCCACCAAGTGGGAAGGTCCTTATCTTATCTCATAAGTCGTGGGTAAAGGTGCCTATCGGCTCCAAACCCTCGACGGTCGAAATATCCCACGCAGCTGGAATGCAACGCATCTGAAAAGGTATTTCTTCTAAATCCTTTTCCTTCTTGCATACGATTTTTTATTCATCACGACGACTACTGACTTAAGCATCGGAGGGTCGTTGGCTAGCCAACGACCAACCTATGACATTGCTTTATCGCAGGATCGCACGACATAAGTTACTAAGTCTATCATACGACTTCAGTAAAATCGCACGATATAAACAATCAGTTTTATTAGACGACTCGATTGTATAACTACAAGAACACATGATTCAAGTTCATCATATGATCAAATCACATGATCGTAAGGTCTAGCGACCCCACAAGCTAAGTTCTATAACTTAGAAAAATTTCATGTTCTGAATGAATGCTTTGATCGCATGCGCTTATGTTTGCTTATACGATTCAAAAGGTCTTATCACTTACGTTTTAATCGTTGTATTACAATGGATGCCCAAGTCGCACGACTTCTTGTTCATTCTTGTACTTAATGAATTTTTACAGTTGACATTACATTTGTCCATGACATGTATGAGTCGACATAATACTCAGGTTCAATAGAAAGGTAATTTTTTTACCGATTATCGCTAAAGCAAAACTTACACAACGTAACATAGGTCTCTAACGACCGTATCGGCTGTAAATGCCAGATCATAGGTCTCTAGCGACCGTATCGGCTCAGAACGCCAGATCATAGGTCTCTAACGACCGTATCGGCTCGAACGCCAGATCATAGGTCTTTAACGACCATATCGGCTCTAAACGCCAGATCAAAAGTCTATAACGACAGTATCGGCTCTAAACGCCAGATCAAAAGTCTATAATGACCGTATCAGCTCGGAACGCCAGAACATAAGTCTTTAACGACTGTATCACAAGATCCTTAAATTTTATCTTGGTTCGATCATCTTATGATCGCTGCCAAGCTTTATTTCGGACCAATCGTCTTACGATTGACTCCCGACCCATACGTCTCATTCTGATAAAGATCGTTTTACGATCACCGTCGGCTCCTTAAGTTTTAAGGTCGTCTTACGACCGTCAGATGAACACCACAAGTATCTTGCGCATTAAAGGTCATCATTCGATCGTCGCAACTTACTTAAACACTATCGACTGGACTCACGATTTTAGCTAACCAAGTCGATTTTCTTAGCAAAAGTGACACGTCTCCGTATAAACACATTTTACTTTGGTACGAGATCTGAAATTCAAATCTCGGGGGGCTAACTGTTTGGGTAAAAAATCACACCCTCGACCGACCTGAGGAATTCCTTCGGCATGACCCACGGACTTCGATTACCCTAATGCCTACAAAAGTCATACCCCCGATCGATGAAGGTAATACCCATTATTGCCTTATCCCCGACATACGGTAGTTGATTATTGTTTGGGCAAAATTTCACAGGTCTCGACCACGACCACGTGGTAAGACACATGTTATGAAGTATATCTTGTATTAAGATAAGGCCTCGACAAAGACCCAAAAAACCTCCGTCGTCCCTCCTAAAAGGTAAGTCGAGAGTTCCTGACGACACTCGACCTCGACGTCGCCCGTTCCGCACGACCATCGTACAAGACCGTACGACCTTGACTAACTCAATATACGACTGTTACGTTTGTTCAATGATTAATGCAGGAGTCAAAGTCATTAATGGCAACGGTCATAACCGACGAAGAGCAATTATGAAGAGTTACAACTGGCGACCGTTATGGCTGTTATCAAAGCAATCAATGAGTTAATCAAAGCACCCGAAGGTTATAAAAGATCAAGTTAAACTTCAGTTCCAGGGACCGAACACCGGACGTCGAACAACAGACACAAACACTCGACATCAGCGCACGACACACAGTTTAAACACACGACGCACATTGTTTTACATTCAAAACAAGTGTTACTTTACATTTCGAAGTCTTTTCTTCATTTGTATTGTAATCTCTGTACGATCGACACCTGAAACATAAGGACATCGCCCCTATTTGGCGACCATAGTGCACCGTCGACTCTCACAGAGTCGACCGCGGTTTTTTCCTCGTTTTGGGGTTTTCCACGTCACCAAATCTCTCGTATTATTTACTTTTTCCTCGCAATTGTGTTATTTGGCTTGAGATACGTTTCTTTAGTTGTTAAATGTCCACATCGACCTTAAGTTGTACTTTTGTGCGATTTTTGGCATTAACACAAGCCAGAATCATAATTACTCGGAGAGAACCCCAAAGAGATGACTGTATTGCTGAATTTTTCAAACCAAGCACAAGGAGCTTGTTTGAGGCCATAGAGGGCTTTTCGAAGTCGACAGACATTACCCTGACGGGAGGTCACACCTGGAGGGAGTCTCATGTAGACTTCCTCTTCGAGATAGCCATTTAGAAAGGCATTCTTGACATCCATCTGATAGAGTGGCCATTTCTTAGTGGCAGCGATGGCTAGAAGACTACGAACCGAGGTGACCCGAGCCACGGGAGCAAACGTTTCCTTGTAGTCAATGCCATATTCTTGATTGAAGCCTTTTGCCACAAGGCGTGCTTTGTAACGGTCAATAGATCCATCAGACTTCGTTTTGATTTTGAAGACCATTTGTAACCAATGGGTGACTTGCCCGGTGGGAGAGGAACAAACTCCCATGTATTGGCTTTGTCAAGAGCCTGGAGTTCCTCAGTCATAGCGTCCTTCCAAACAGGGTTAGAGGCAGCTTCCTTGTAGGAAGTGGGTTCATGGTTGGACAGCAAAGTAGCATAACAATGATAATCACGAAGATGAGAAGGAATTTGTCTTACCCGGTCTGAGCGTCGTGCTCCATCTTGTGGTTGAGAGGAGCTAGGATCAAGAGACTCAGCAGATGGCTCAGAAGTAGTCCTTGGAGGTGGTGCAGATGAGTGATTATGATCAGATGGCACAGATGGCATGGATGAAGGCTCAGGTTGAGACGAGATGGAAGGCGGTGGAACAGATGGCACAGAATAAGGCTCAGATGGAGGTGAGATGAAAGGAGATGGAACAGATGGTGAGGTCACAGATCGAGGTGAGACGCAAACAGGTGGATCAGATGGAGAGGTGAGTATTGGATCTAATTGGAGTGAGTCCAAAAAGATAGAGTTATCAGTGAAGAAGGAAGTGGAAGGGTTGGGTATGTCTTGAAATTTGGACACTGTTGAGAAGGGAAGATGTTTCCAGAATGTGACATGACGAGATATACGTAGTCTCTTAGAAACTGGATCCCAACAACGATAACCCTTGTGTTCAATACCATAGCCAAGAAAGCAGCATAATCGAGAACGAGGTTCGAGTTTGGTGTGTTCATGAGGTTGCAACTGAACAAAGCAGGCACAACCCCATACTTTTAGGAGTTCATATGCAGGGTAGACCCCATGGAGCACTTCATAAGGAGACTTTTGATTTAGAATGGGGGTCGGGTGTCGGTTGATGGTGTATACAGCGTGAAGGCAGCTTCCCCCCAAAAACGTTCTGGACAGTTAGCTGAGATTAATAGAGTACGAACAGTATCAAGGATGTGACGATGTTTACGTTCTGCACGTCCATTTTGCGGAGAGGTGCCGGGACAGGAGTACTGAGAAAGAGTACCATGAGATTGAAGAAAAGAGAGGAGAGAAGATTCCTTGTATTCCATAGCATTATCTGCTCGTAGAATCTTTATGGGCTTGGAAAACTGGGTCAGAATCATACGAGCGAAGGTGATATATATTTGAGGTAGTTCGGAGCGATGTTTCATGAGATATATCCATGTGAAGCGTGTGTGATCATCGATAAAGATAACAAAGTATCGATAACCACCCATGGATGGATGTGGTGCTGGTCCCCAAACATCAGAGTGAATGATATCAAAAGGGGAGGCAAATTTAAAATCATTTAGTTGAAAAGGTAAGGCATGATGTTTGCCAAGTTGACAGGATAGGCAAGAAACGTTTTCAGAAGAGGTGTTGCCTAACAGTCATGAACTAGCTAACAGTTTTATCCTAGCTAGAGATAAATGTCCTAGACGTTTATGCCATAATTCAAAGGAAGGGGTACTGGAAGCAGAAGCAACAATATTTGATGATTGTAGGGGGAGACGGAGGTAGACCACTTCAATCATCCGACCAACTTTACGGCCTACTCCAAGGATCTACTTGGTCTTTGGATCCTGCACAACACAACCAGAAGGATGAAACAAAACAATTAGGCCGGATTCCGTAAGCTGAGTGATAGAAATCACACTTAGAGATAAGTTTGGAATATGTAGCACATCAGGCAGTTGAATATTGGTGGTAGATACAGTTCCACTGAAAGATACTGGTAAGCGAGTGTTATCCGCAGTACGGACTGATGAGAACATGCTAGAGGTTTGCTTAGAGATAAACCCGTCAGCTTTAGGTGTCATGTGGTTACAAAATCCAGAATCAAATAGCCAAGGAGTACCTGGTGCTGAGATATTGCACTGAGAATTCATACCCATAGAACCTGTCATGAGTCGCTCTATAAGCTCTTGGTTTCGGCGCAGGAGTTCCATAAGGTCAGGCGATGAGTTGTTGCTATGCGGTGCCAGGATTGTCGGCGTAGAGGAGTCTTGAGTAATTGATCCAGCAAAAGACTAAGTGCGCGATTGTCTTAGATTACCTGAGTGCCATTGATTACCTGAGTTCCTTGGATGTTTTGAACAGTCAGACCCATAGTGTCGTGGCTGTGTGATCCCACACCAGCGACATTTTCGAATTGGGCAGGTGAGGAGAAGATGAGAAGCAGAGTGACAGAATGTGCATTCACTGTATGTAGACTTGCTATTGAGAACTATCTTTAGAGAACTGAAAACTGAACCCGAGTGAGTGATCCGAAGATGAAACTGGGTGTTTCAGAGATAATTTCAGGAAAAAAAGAACTGGACTTTATTTTTGGAATTTTGATAAAGCAGGTTTTTGTCGCAAGCAACTGAGATCGCAATACAAAGAATTTTGTCGCAATCAACTGATATCGCAATAGAGGGTTGCGATAATAAGGTTTGTCGCAAGAGATAGTTGCGATAGAAGGTCTTGTCGCAATAGAGGGTTGCGATACGGCACTGTTCAAAAATTAGAAGGTTGCGATAGAGAGGTTTGTCGCAAGTGAAGGTTGCGATAAGAGGACGAGTCGCAATGGGCAGTTGCGATAGTAGAACTTTGTCGCAAGAGGTGGTTGCGATAGTTATGGGTCAGAGAGTCGCAACAGAGTGTTGCGATAGTTTTTATTCTGTGAGTTGCGATAGTTATGAGTGTGTGCGTTGCAATAGTTATGAGTGTGTGGGTTGCGAGAGTTATGAGACGTAAGGTGTTCTTGAGTCGAGTTTTCAAAACAGATCGGTTTTGGCTGAAAATTGGTACGAAGGTTCGTGACAATATTCTGGACAACTTTAATACTTGAAGTTTTGTCCAGAAAACAACAGAAAAAGGTTTTTCGGAGCAAAAACGAGTGCAGCAAGATAAAAGAAGTAAAACATGCAGATCTGAAATGTAGGTGTTGAATCTGAGTAAGGGAGGATACTTACCTACATCTCTGATACCATGTTAGAATTGGAGAGTCGATTGATAGATTGAGAGACACACTTGAGATGGCTGAATCGACCGGTTTTCATATAATGAGAAAGAGTTACAAATGAAGTGTCTAACCTAATAATGAACCCTAAGTGTTCTATTTATACAAGGTAAGTTACTCATAAATACAGAAAGGACCCTGAACTATACATATTGACAATAATACTCTAACAAACTAAATGACTATATTTAGTTAAGAAGAAATGGCTTACTCATATGAGTAAGGGTCTGTTTGTTAGCAGTTTAGTGAGCTTAATGGGACTCACAGCTTATTCGGGCAGTTATACATGACTGTTCGATAGTCACTTAATGATATAGAAAGTGGCTTATTCAGTAAGCTTTTAGGGGAGAACTTTATGCAGAAAGCCAAGTTTTTTTTCAAACCTGCCCCTCCCAATTAAAAAACACACTTCTATCTATGATAAAACCCTCATAAAGAAAAACTTTTCCAATCTATACAAACAGATTAATACATACAGACAATTTTGTCCATACATAACTTAATGGAAAACCAACCAAACAGTCCCTAAGCTATTTTGCATTTTTTGAGAAGTTGCTTTAAAAAGTGTTTATAAGGTGAATTAAGTTAACTAGATTGATTATTTTGGTCATTTTTATCCATCTTATTAATGCTATGGGTCCGATGATAAATTTGTAAAGAAGTGAAACTGTAATGGCACAATTGAAATGTAGACCAACCTTCATTATAAAAAAACTGATTTTTCACATAAAGGAGTTATCACTGAAACAAGATCATATATAAACTCTAAATTAGGTTTATACTATTCGATTAAATATTATTCGAATTGTGTTTATTTTTACATTAATAAGTAAGTTTAATTGCAATGCAAATTATATTATCTATTTTACTATCAAATAATATATAGTTTCTTCCTGACATCCATATAAAATCATTTTAAATTAGCAATAAACACATATTCTTTATTATTAATTTAAAAAAAAAACCTTATACTTTACGAAAGAGATGACTAAAAATCGGTCACAATTCAAGATTGTCTTTTTGAAACCGGTTCCGACCAAAAACAACCGGCCCGTTCTTTATCTACAAAGCTCGGTCTCGGGCCGGGCCCAAATTGGTCCCTTTTTTCCCCCTAAAAATCAAATTTTAACATATAAAAAAGATTGTGTGAATATTTTTAGGATACACTTTAATATCTTTAATTGGGTCATTCCAATATAATTTAAATCTTTTTTACACGAAAATATTATATATATTTTTATAACTATGAAAATGACCCATATAACCCGTTTATATATATATATATATATATATATATATATATATATATATATATATATATAAAATAAGTTCTTTTTAATGTTTTGGATTTTGGTTAGAATTTATAAGTTAGAACTATAAAATTTTCATTTGAATTTTGGATTTGTAATTTTTTTGTGAATTTTTGATTTTTTAATCTTTAGTTTTATAAATGTTAAACGGGTCGAGTGATTTTCTAACCCGTTTATTAAATGAGTCAGCCAGTCAGGATAGGATTAGCCACTCTCAACCCGTTTAGCTTTGAACCCGACACAACATGATACCTTTGAGAGGTCTAATCAGGGGCATATATAACCACATGTCAGATCTTTTTGTAGAAAATGTAAGAGCATCTCCAATGGCATTTGAACATGACTTGAGGAAAAGCTTGAACATGACTTGAGAAGAGGTTGACCATTGGAGTAATGACTTAATCATGGGTTTACTTATCAACAACTTGAGAAAGCTCAAGTCTTTGAAGAATTTTATGTGAGAGGCAAAGAGAGAGAAAGGATTAAAAAGATGGGACCATGATTTTTTTAATATTATTTTTATTTTGATCAAGTCATTCAAAGGGTTAACCATTGTGGATGTCCTAACCAGTACCAAAACCGTTGGATCATAACCAGTCCCATCAATTTGGACCCAATTTGACCATCTATGTTCACAAAGTTAACCATTGCCTCTTTTGGTACACTAGATAGGCCCATTTAAGTCAAGGATCTCGTTATGGGTTTAACTAGAGCCAGCCCAATTACTATCGTGGACTTCATATATTTTGATAATTATCGTAATAAAAAATGCAAAATAGTTTTAGAAAAGTGTTAAATCAATAAAACGACAATATTACGCTTACTTTTATAGATAATCAAATGTGATACTACTGTTCATCATATATGAGACACATATGATACTAGGTTGGGAGTCAAGTTATCTGCAGTCCACTAGATCCTTTCACATGTACTCTCACATGGGATAAAAGTGCTCATGATGTGTTACTGTAATCCGTCACATGTGATGTGATACTAAATCGAAGTCATTGACGCGCATTTGTGGTGATCTAGGTCGCAAAAGCCAGAAACCATGTCCCTCCCGTGTATTCTTTCGTCATATTGTGCTCTCCAAATAGCAACACTATTGGATTTTCACCATCTAGTCTGCAACATTCTACCGTTTTGCCTGGCAGCACGACGCTTGTATTGCTCTTCCACAACCCCCTTTTTCATGGTTTAAGTTGCTCTCATTTTGCGGCCGCTACTTCAAAAATCGTTTTTGCCATTCTTTTCCCACAACTATGATCACATGTGATAAAAATGTCATCATGTTTTTGTAAAATAAAACTGTTCTTGTTTGAATTCGTTATATTACACTTTTAGTAAATAAATTTACGGTTTGGGTTCCGGTGAGAAGTGTCAAATTTGATGAGAATTGTGAGAAATGTTATCAACCGTTGGATGAGAAATGGACGAATATTATGATGAGATGCACCAAGATGCACCGGTTAAATCAATCTTTAAGCCACAATTCATAGAAGAATATTTTATTAAATAACACTTCTGCCATCAATTCACTTGTTTGCAACACAATTTTAATGATAGATTTAAAAACACCCAAAAATGGAAAAATAAAAATCATTTGACAAGAACGTCTTACCATTTTCAGTTGACTTCAACTCCAAGCTTCTTCTTCAACCCACAGATCTCGCGTTCCACCTGAAGCACAAAATCAGTGAAAAATCGAACTCAAATCCAACCAAATCATCATATTAAAGCTTCAAATCGACACTTCGCAAAACAAGGATCATCAATCGCAAAAGGAGCTTCACAGGTTTCCACTGAACTCTACTGATTTCCCCCAATTTTGTTACTCTGTTCTTGTTCCATCTTGCGATATTCGTTTTCCCCAAATCTCGTATTTTCTAGTTCTCGATCAACAATCGACAAACGCGTATCAATAAGGATTCGATTTCATTCACTTAATTTCGATTTCTATGAAGAGTGTGCTTATATTGGGGGTTTTATCGATTATCTTCATTAGGTTAGTGAATGCATTCGCTTCATCGATTGATCTTGATGGAAATAGGGTTGGGGATTTCAGATCTAGAAATGAACCTGCCATGATCTTCAAATACGATAGGATAGATGAGGTAAAAAAAGAGTGTTCTTCAATCTTACCTCCAATTGAATCTAACCACAAACCCTACGGAAAAAAATTGTTCAGACTTAGAGAAAAACTATCGTTCGTTAATGGCGATTGGTGGGAAGAATTGGGGAAATCGCCATTGATGCCATTTGATAACAAATTTAATGGCGTAAATGGCTCACTGGATCAAAAATCTCCATTGAATTTGATCTCTTTTTGGGTTACTGATGTGGATCGAGCTCATCGATCCAAGAACTCAGTTAGCATCAATGGAGTTTTGCAGCTTGGAATCACCATTGGGGGTTTATTCAGGTCAAAACCTTACAATCAAAACCCCGAGTTTAACATATACCCTGGGAATTCCCAATTAACAATTTCTTTCCAAGGAATTGTAGCCGAAACCGAAGAGAACAATGGGGAAACTGTAATGTGTTTATTAGGGAATACGATGTTGCCTTATCGTTATCCCGATTCTAACAACCCGTGGGATTGGGTTAAAGAACCGGGCTACATAAACCAGCCACCGTTGATTCAAGATGATCGGATTTTACTCACTGTTCGTTATCCGAAAACGTTTACTTTGATCAAAAGAGGGATTTATGGGAGTTTGAAGAGTTTGAACCCGAAATCGAGCCAAAAGTTCTTTGACGAAGTACACATTTCCGCTTCTTTAAGTTCTTCTGCGAACTACGAGTTTAGTTCTGAAAAACTTGTATCTAAAGCTTGCGATCCGTACCCTTATAAAGACGGTTTTGCGGATACGGGTGTTGGGATGTATAAAGGGAGGGATTTTTGTTTAATTCTTGAACGGTTTACCGGTCAAGATCCGTTGACCGTTGTGCCGAATTGGAGGTGTAATGGGACGGATGAATCTTGTAGCAAATTGGGTCCGTTTGAGTCGGATGATAGTATAAAAGCGACGAATGGAAGCTTTAAAGGCATACAATTGAGTTTTCAAGATCTTCGATGTGAAGAAACGAATAAAAAAGGCGGAATTACGAAGGTGGCTGCGCTTATTAGAGTTGTTTCGCCATTAGAGGATCGTTATAATGCAGCACAAAGGACGGGATTGAATAATATGACTCTTTCGGCTGAAGGGATGTGGGAATCTTCTAGCGGGCAGCTTTGTATGATTGGTTGTCGTGGAGTTTTCGATCACGATCAAGATCAAGAAATGAACGGTTGTGATTCGCGTATCTGTTTATACATTCCGCTCACGTTTTCGATCAAGCAAAGAAGCATAATTCTGGGGACGATTTCGAGCGTAAAAGAGGGTAACAAAAACGGGTCGTTCTTTCCGTTATCGTTTGAAAAACTGGTGCGACCTTCGGAGCTTTATGATCAGTACACCGAGTCTCGTCCGTATTACGAGTACTCCAAGTTCGTATTAGCGGGAACCTTTCTCGAAAAGAACGAGCCGTTCAGCTTCGGAACCGTGATCAAAAAGTCAATCTTGACTTTCCCGAAAGTCAACGATGCGGATTCGTATCTCGTCGGTCTCTCTCTCCTAGCCGAAGATCTCACACTTCACCACCCCGCGGTCCCGGATTCGACCCGTTTTCCGACAAGAACCGATGTTCAAGTCGAGATTTTATCCCTCGGCCCGTTGTTCGGCCATTATTGGTCGCTTGAAAACGATTCGAGCGTAGAAGAAGAAACTCCATTTCGCTCGAAAAAAACGTTGACCGAGAAGGAGCTTTTATTAAACGTATCGGCTCAAATTAGTCTCACCGGGCCCCACTTTGGTAACTTTTCGAATCTTTTCGTAGAAGGGTTGTATTATCCGCTTGTTGGGAAAATGTATATGGTCGGTTGCCGAGACGTACGGGCCTCGTGGCGTATTTTATACGAAAGTTTGGATCTCGAAGACGGGTTGGATTGTTTGATCGAAGTTGCGGTATCGTATCCGCCGACCACAACCCGTTGGCTCGTTAATCCAACGGCTAGGATTTCGGTATCGAGTCAAAGGAACGAGTTTGACCCGTTGTTTTTCAAGCCCATTAAGCTCCAAACGGTCCCGATCATGTATCGGGCTCAACGGGAAGATATTCTTTCTCGGAGAGGTGTCGAGGGGATCTTACAGGTTCTTACGCTTTCAATCGCTATCGGTTGCATTTTGAGCCAATTGTTTTATATCAAAGAGAATTTGGACTCGGTTCCTTACGTTTCGATCGTGATGGTTTCCGTTCAAGCACTCGGGTACGGGATTCCGCTTGTTACCGGAGCCGAAGCGCTCTTCAAAAAGTCGGAATCGTATGAAAATTCTTCGGTTCTTGAGAGGAGTCAAATGATTCGAGTTATAGATTATACCGTCAAGATTCTTGTACTCGTTTCATTTTCGTTAACGTTAAGGATCTTCCAAAAAGTTTGGAGATCCCGAATCCGATTACTCAGCCGGGCCCCACTCGAATCGCACCGTGTGCCATCCGACCGCCGGGTTCTTTTCGTTACCGGGCTTATTCACGTGGTGGGATTCGTATGCGTACTTTTCGTTCACAAACTACAATCGTGGTTAGTTGAATTCGAGGAATATGTAGGTTTAATTCAAGATTTCTTTTTGCTTCCGCAAGTTATCGGGAACTTGACATGGCAGATTGATTGTAAACCGTTGCGGAAAACGTATTTCGTGGGCATAACGGTAATTCGGCTCCTTCCGCACATTTACGACTACGTACGAACTCCGATCCCGAACCCGTACTTTTCGGAGGATTACGAGTTTGTAAACCCGCATCTCGACTTCTACTCGAAGCTCGGCGACATTGCGATTCCGGTAACGGCGATTCTTCTTGCGATCGCGGTTTATGCTCAACAAAAATGGAGTTACGAGAAGCTTGGTGGGATTCTCAGTTTCCGAAAGGTGTCGATTTTACCACGACGGTCTGTGGCGTATAAACGGTTGCCGCCAGTGGCGGCGGAGGCGGAGCTGACTTCCGACGTCAATGGCGGCGCTGCGACGAGGAAGGAGGTGGAGATAGAATGAACATAACGAGTTGTAGGGTGCCGTTTTCATGCTTTTTGGGTCGATTTGTATCGTAAATGTTGTGACATTTAATTTTGTATAACTTAGACTTCAATTTTGCATATAGTTTTAAAGTCTTTTTTATTACTTAGATTAAACGAAAAATACGTTTCATTTATAAATCAAACCATTTGTACAAACTATACAAACCAATCTTAGCCGTTCATCAAGTCTAATAATATATGATTTTATTATGTTTCATAATTTAAAGTCATGATCATAATGAATGAATCTCATCATTTTTCATATATATCTCAATCATAATTAATGAATTATAATAATTATACATAAATATATCTATTGTTTCCTAATATAGTGGTTTGTATAGTTTGTACAAATGGTTTGGTTTGTAAATGAAACACACCCTAAATCTCTATTATCATATATTTTATATTAACAATCTTACATATAAAAACAATAATAAAAATCCCCCGAGTTCAATCCCCCCTAGCGTTGGCTAGTGAGTGAGCTAACAAATGCTTTTCTTATCGGTGTCCTTGAAAACGACTTCTATATTATATGGCTGGTTGGGGTTGTCGGTAATCAATTTTTCATCTTAATAAAAATGTTTTAAAATATCAATATATCATATGAAGTTCATTTAAATTTGAATTATTTTTGAAAGATGGAATGATGACAAATGGGCTAAAAGAGTCAAACTTAAATCATTATAATTGGGTTAAATGGATAAAACATATGTAAGGTAAATACCAAAGCATGTATAAATTGGCTCCAAAAACTTTGGAGTTTATGTTCGATATGTTAGAGCATCTCCATCAGCATTGCTAAAATAGAAAAAAATGGGTTTTTGTTTGTTATTATTTTCCAACAGTATTGCTCAAAAAAGATATTCATGAAAAAATCTCTAAATATATATAACTCTCTATAATTCTCTGAATAGGAGAGATAAATAATTAATTTATTCAACCCACCAATAACATAAACCTTTTATCATTTTATATTAAGTTTTTCTTTTGGAGTGTATTGGGAATATAAGTTAGATAATATTATATTAATATCATTTGTGTTGAAATCTCTAAAATAGCAAAGTTGTTGGAGATGAGTGTAACTTTTTTTAGAGATTTTAAATTTGATTCTCTATTTTAAAAAAATTATAAAAAACCTGTTGGAGGTGCTCTTACATACTCACATTGGAACACTTTTTGACACCGTCTAAATTCAATCATTATCAATATATGTTTGAACCTTATTTCTCTTTTTAGTGACTCTTTTTGAAAAGTATTATGGTTACGTTCTACATGTTCTTCACATGGTAGCAGAGTTAAGGTATATCATTATAAGGATTCGACACTCTCGAAAGTCTGTCGTCTAACCTGCTTGGGAGAATATGCGTCGGTTGCCTTCTTTGGAAAGGCCATGTTAGAATCTTGTGCCGCCTATATTTGGACCATTTTTATTTGATATAGGCTATGACTATACATACACCAATGATTGATTAACTTTTAGAATGGTAAAAAAGAAGGATGCAAGGATATGTCAAAAAATGAACCAGTTAAAAAAGTCCCGAACCCAAAGGCCGGTTAGGCCATCCGTATCCCTCACGGGCTCGGGCTCGGGCTCGCATGAGGGTTCAGAGGGCTCCAGCGGGTAGTGATACGGGGGGCTCGGGCTTGGCATGCGGGCTTGAAAACCCGAGAAACCCGAGGGTTGTGTGAGAGGAGGGTGAGGGTGAGGGTGAGGGTGAGGGTGGGGTGGGGTTGCGGGTTCCTTATAGCATCGAGTACGGGTACGCCACTTTAGGGCTTGAGGGTTTGAGGAGAGGGTTAGGAGAAAAGCTGATGTGGCGCTTGAGGGCTTGAGGGCAGCGGTACTGATGGCCTTATAGGCGATATCCCGTTTTGGTCCTAAATTTTGAACATGTAAATGGTCCTTGAAGATTAAAATAACTCAAATTGAATATGTGAACAATATTGAAGACGATAATATCAAAAAAATTAATTAGTTTATAATGTCAAATTTTAATTAATATTTATTTTTTATGATTAATGGTTTACAATTAAAAGAAAGTTCCAGATATTTTTTTAAATACTTGTCCCCTTCACTTCTCGTATATATACTATTTATCTCCTTAAACATTTAATTTAACTTAATTTAAAGTAATTTTATAAGTATCATGAATACAAAATAATTTGTCTCATATATGATATTTTCAAATTTGAAGATTTGAATTGTCTCTAATACTTTCTCCATTTTGGAGAAGGTTTTGACGAATTTGTTGGAGCAAAAAACCTCAAAATCTTTAATTTAATGAAATTATTGGAGATAGATACCTTACGGTGCGTTTAGTACATTGGACATGACAGAACATAACAGAAATTATTGTCCCATGTTTGGCAGGATTTTTATGTGAAACAGACAGGAATAAAGTGAAACAAGCTAAAACAGGTCTGTTCCACCCTCACCCCATGAAACAAGCTGGAACAAGATGAAACAGACTTATGTTTTACCAATATAACCTCAAAATAAAATACAATTCTCTTATAAAATATCAAATACACGTTCTATTTTTTGTTTTATTCATTTTTTATTTTATTTATTGTATTTTATTTAATGTTATCTCATATATGTTCTGTTCTGATCAGTTATGTCTATCAAACGCTGAACAAATGCTCTGTTCTGTTCTATTATGTATTATCCCATTTTATCTTGTTCTATCTAGTATGCGTACCAAAGACAACCTTAAGAGCATCTCCAACAGCTTCCCCATAATTTCTCCAAAATGGAGAACCAAAAGTCAAAATCCCTAAAAAAATTACATTCATCTCCAATAGATTCACCATTTTGGAGAAAAAACAATGATTATAATATTAAAATATTGTATTTATCTATTAAAATATTATTTCTCTCTCTAAATATTATTTTTCAAATATTTCTATTGGTGCTCTCACTAAGTAATCATTTTTTGTGGTTAACTCCATATTTGAAGAAAAACTCATTCTCTCTCCTACTTTCTCCATTTTGGAGATAGTTTTGGGGAAGCTGTTGGAGCAAAAAAACAAACCAAAATCCCTATATTCTCCAAAATGAGAAAGCTGTTGGATATGCTCTAAGAATCTTGCATTGAAAATGCTATAAATATACTAATTATTTAAAAAGTAAGAAACTATTTTTTTTAAGTTTAATTGGTCGTGAAGCGTGACTATACGTGTAAAAGGTTTTTCTTATGCATAAAGTAGTTGTACTCTTCTAGAATCGTGCATAAGCATTTGTACGAAAGGTGTATTGCGAGGAAAACGGAATGACGATTATGGGTTTAGGCATATTCAGCAAAGTGTACTGCTTTATTGGGTCAAAATCGACCAATAAAATATGGCGTGCCCAAGACCATCTAGATTTGTCAAAAGAAAGACTAATTTGAAGGCTCATGATGTTCTTGTGTGGTATCCCCTACCTGATTTTGACTTCTTCCCCCCATTAAACAACGTAAAAAAGCGGTACTAAGGCCATCCGTACCCCAGGTTCAAACATTTTAAACCCTCTGCGTCACATCAGTGCCACATCAGCTTTCCACTTTGAACCCTCTTGAACCTTTTTGAACCCACAAATTCCGTACCCCAACCTCTTGAACCCACATGCCACCTCATCTAATTTTTTAATAAAAAATCATAACATTCATAAAAATAAAAATAAAAATAAAATTACAAAATAAAATTAAAAATTCCAATTATGTTTTTGTCGAATTCTCTCTTTTCTCGCCAAAGTAGCATTCAAAGCAGCTCTCGTAAGGTGATCGTGCGGGGCAATGAAAAACTCGAAGTCTTTTTCATATAGCCTTTCCAACTCGATTTCACACTTTTGTTGTTCGACTTGCCACTTTTGTTGTTCGACTTGGCACTTTTGTTGTTCGACTTCAAGTTTTTTCATTTTGTAATCAACCGAATCATCAATTTTACTTCTCAAGTCACTCATTTCGGAGTAAAGGCGGTTGTCGTCCGTACTACTCGTTGCTGCCTTTTTTGCCGTGTTTCTCCCGATGGGTCGTTGAACATTTTCAGCGTCTTCATCGGAAGTGTGGGTACGTTTTGAACCCCGGGATGTATTTGTCATAGTTGGAACCGTATTCCATTTTGGAGATAATTTGAGGATATCCCAAGCTTGTTCATGGGTGAAGGCAGTTTGGTATTCATTTTCGTACCGGACGTGTGCCGCTTTTAAGGGGCTTTTTACCTAATCACTTATCCAGGAAAGTGTTTACCTGTAAAATTCAACAGTATCACTTACTTTTCGGGTAAGATTTTAGTCCACCAAAATTGCATCGTATGCAACAACTTAGCCGGTAAGCGCTAACCGTGTTAAGAGCTGTCGTACTCACTTACCGGGTAAGACTCTCGGTCCTTGCTTCCGCTCTTACCGGGTAAGGTTCTTAGTCCTTGCGATATTCATCCGGTAAGCTAATGTGACTTGGTAAACACTTACCCGAATAAGCGTTTTGTAAACGGCCCCTAAGTTTGTTCTACAAACGACTCTCGATCTCAAAATACAAGCAACGATGATAATGATGTGTTGTCTTTGATAAAAAATTTTAAATAAAAATAAATAAATTTTGTGTATAAATTTTTGTTTTAATAGTTTCTGCAAAATAGTGAAAACATGATTTCGTAAGTTTTGTTAAAATAAAGAAATTGTGATTTAGTAATTTTTTGTTCTAACAAGTGCTACCTTATGCTAAAATAGAAGAAAAAAACAGACAAAATCTCCAAATCTGAAGATAATACTCACTTTTTAAGAAATAAAAAATTATTTTAATCTTTCAACCAATAAAAGACATTGAATGAAAATATTAAGGAGAAAAATAATTTTTTTATTAATGTGTTGATTATCTTAATATAATTATGTTTACAATCTCTATAATATAATAATTGTTGGCAGTGGCGGATTCAGAATTTTTTCCTCATGGGGGCACCTTTAAGGTAACTTAAATGCCCGTAAAGTTTTCCGATGTATTTTAGCCTAAATCTAACGTTTTGAGGGCTTTTTAAAGTTTTTTAGTTGATTTTAATGGATTTTTAAGTTTTTTTTGTTGATTTCAAGGGACTTTTGTGGGGGGGGGGGGGGGGGGGGTTCGATTTTGAAAGTTAATTTTGGTTTTTCAGTTGATTTCGAAAGTTAATTTTGGTTTTTCAGTTGATTTCGAGGCACTTTTTTTGGTTTATGGGTCTCGGACGAAAAATTACTGGGGGGACATAAAGGTATACAACTAAAAAATCCGATTTTTTACCCTAAAAGGTTCAAATTTTTTCTTTCTCATGGGGGCCTTTCCCCCCACTACGAACCACTTAGATCCGCCCCTGATTGTTGGAGTTGGAAGTAATTTATGTTAGAAAATTTTAACTTTTAATACTCTATTTTATAAAAAAAATAAAAAAATATAGAGGATGTTTATTTACCTCTTAATAGTTCCATCACCAAATAATTCAGCAACTGCGAAGAAACCTCATAGTATAGTCGTTGAAGTTGCTCTGAGAAAGTTTTCAAGTTTAGAAAAATCTCTAAAAATGATTACTTTGATAAAAATTAATGTTGGTGCAAGTGTACCCAGCTTTAATATTGTGATATATTTTTGGTACACATAAAATCACATCTCCATATTTATTTTGATGATTACAAAACACACCGCATTATTTGTTATCTAATATTTTATCTGAGTGTGCAGCTATTTAATTATCTCGATAAATTTTATCTGAAGAATCCAAGTCTGAAGATTTGCGTCATTTTATTTTAAAATGATAAACACCCTAAAATAATATACCACTTGGATTTTTCTAATACTGTCTTTTTAAATAAACCAAGTAACATCTTATCATCTTGCTGGATTGTGAAAGTTTTGTTTCTAGAAGACCTGCGCATGCGTACTGCTTCCTGCACCTTTTATCTGGGCGGTATACCGCGGTGTAAAGCCGGTATACCGCGGCGGCTTGATGTTACATCTCTGACTGATTGGAAGTGCTTATGTCTGGGCGGTATACCGCGGTGTTTAGCCGGTATACCGCGGGTACCATTTCCGTTGGTTTTTGCAGGGTTGACCTTCTCACTGCAGCGTACCTTTTCCTCTGCACGGTATACCGCGAGACTTAGCCGGTATACCGCGAAATGCCATGGACTGTTGCTCATCCAGTATAAATACATGCAACCACCAGCCTTCAATGCTACCAATTCACAATAACTCTCCCTGCATTTGATAAAGACTCTGCAGCATCTTCTCTTGATATTTAAACTGTTAAAATTATAAAACTCGTTTTTTGAGTAAGAAATCTTGAGTTGATAGCAGATTAAAATCTCTTGATTAGTTGAATCAGCAACACAGCTCAAGTGATCAAACTCTCTCTAAAAATCCAAGTGATTAATATTTTACAAGAGTGATTATCATATTAAAATTATACCCTCTTGTAAGTGTTTGAATAGAGTGAGTGATCCATATAAATCTCTCATCTGAGTAGAGATATTCGTGACAATATTATTGTATTAAGGTTTGTGTTTCTACCGTAAAGAACACGTTCGTATTGGATCTCCGAGAAGTGTTATTTTCTCGAGGTGGACTAGCCAACTTTGTGTTTGGTGAACCACTTTAAAAATATCGTTGTCAAGTATTCTCTTTTTCTTATCTATTTACATTTCCGCTGTGCATTTAAATTATATCTGTTTATATAATTGTTGTTTATTTATTATTTCTATACTCTGATTTATTTATACTGTTTCTGTACTGTATTTATTTATAAAAGAATTTTTGAAAGTAAAAGTTTTAAAATACAACCTTACCCCCCCTTAGGTTGTCTAACATTTGGTATCAGAGCAGGTCTTTCAAAAATTTCTGCATAAATTTCTTCTATTCCTTTAAATGGCTCAACAAACTAATATTGTGTTTTCAAAACCTCCCTTGATAGATACTGAAAAGTTTGGCATTTGGGCCGAGCTATTTGAATGTCACGTGCGTGGCAAAAATCAAAAGATTTGGAATATTATAGAAAAAGGGAATTTTAAACCCACCATTGTGAAAGATGATGTTTATATTGATAAACCTATAGATGAATGGACTACTTCTGATGAAACTCATTTTTGTTTAAACTTTGAAGCTAAGAATATATTATATGCTGCTTTAACAACTGATGAAATTGAAAGAGTATATACATATAAAACTGCAAATCAAATATGGGAAAGTTTAAATAATACTCATCGTGGAAACACGGAAGTTAAATCTAGTAAAGTGAATATTTTAGTTCACGATTATGAACTGTTCGAAATGAAACAAGATGAGTCAATTGACTCAATGTTTAAAAGATTTAACCTTATTGTGACTACTTTGAAAGGTTTGGATCGCACTTATCCTAACGAGGACTATATAAGGAAAATCCTACGAGCCCTTCCTTCGGAGTGGATGCAAAAGATAACATCTTTAGAAGACTCCCGTGACCTTTCCATAATGAAGATAGATGACTTGATCGGTAATCTTAATGTGCATGAAATTGCACTCAAAAGAAACAAAGATCGGGAGCAAGTCAAAAAGAAGTCGATCGCTCTTAATGCCTCAACTCCGAATGTCAAGAAGAAGAAGGAGGAAGCTAGCACCTCAAAAGATCAATCCGATAAACTCGACGAAGTCGCTATGTTGGTAAGAAACTTCTCTAAATTTTTTACTAACAAAAATTTCTCTAAAAATAATAGATTTCAAAGAAACGGTAACTACCGTCGTGGCGGTGAAAACCGGAGTCGCAACTTCCACAAAAGAGAAGATAAAGTAAAGAAAAATGGCGACTCGAGCGAAGACGAAAAAGCAAAACCAAAGAGAGGTTATTGTTACTCTTGTGGTGATAAAGACCACTACGCCAATGAATGTCCGAAAAAGAACAAGTTCCAAAAGAAGAAGGAGAAAGCCTTCATTGGAGGCGCGTGGAGCGAGAGTGAAGAAGAAGATGACTATCAAGCCATTTGTCTTATGGCCGAAAGCGACGACGAGGTAAAATCTTCTTATTCAAATTACGATAGTGATTATGATAGCGATAGTGAAAACAATCTTGAAGAATTATATGAATCATTTCACAAAATGGCTAATCTTGCTAATAATTATAAAGACGAAATTGCTATGTTAAAAGAAACTGTAAATGCATGTAAAAAGGAAATTAATGATGGCAAACAAAAATCTGAAAATGATATGAATATAATTGCTAAATTAGAAACTAAATTAGGAGAAAAAGATTTTTGTAAATCCTGTGATGCTTTAAATAAAGAAATTGCATGCTTAAATAAAAAATCACATGAAAATATTATTTGTACAAAATGTGATATACTTGAGAATGAGATTACATGTTTAAAGGCTAAATGTGCTTCATATGAAAAGGATAACATGTTAGCTAAAGCCTTTGAAAGTAGTAATAAAAAGGTTCTTAACATGCTTAATATGCCTAACCGTATAAAATGTAGAAAAGGTATTGGTTCCGATACGTGCAAAGATAAATGTTCTTGTAAACCCATCAAAAGATTTTATGAATCACCTAAAGTTAATACAAGAAATCAATATGTACAAAAACATCCGTATGTGCGTAAAATAAATAATGTAAATTATAATACGAGAAAACCGTATGCTCGCATGTACCATGATAAATATTCTAAACCTAATAATAATGCGAATATAAATACTTATTTTTATGTGTATGATAAATATAATCGCAAAATTAAAATGGTAAATAAATGGATTCCAAAAGGAATGTTTAGTAATGATAATCCCGGTGGTATGCATTTATGGTTTTAAATGTGTTATATATAAATAATATTTTATTGTATATACTTTTGTTTATATATATATATATACATACGTACTACACATATATATATATATACTTTCTGTTTGATTCTTTATTATATATATATTGGTGTACTGTTTAATATATTATATATATATTTTGTTTGACTTGATATGTGTTATATATATATATTAATATTATTTGATGTATTATATATATATATATATATATATATTAATATTGTGTAATGTATTATATATATGCATGTTGGTTGACATTGAAACTAATTGTCAAGGACCCACGAGAAATGGGGACCATAAAAGTTACATCTTCATTATTGTAGATTGACCTTGATATGGACTGGATACTCGATAGTGGTTGCACACGTCACATGACCGGAAACAATAATCTCTTTTCATCATATAAGTCATGTGATGGTGGACAGGTAATTTTTGGAGGAAACTCCAAAGGAAATATAATTGGTAGAGGTACAGTCTCTTGCAATAATGTTCAATTTCTTAATGTGAATCATGTTGATAATTTACATTTTAATTTGTTAAGTGTTCGCCAATTGTGTAAAAATGGTATAACTGTCGTCTTCGAAGAAGACTCGTGCAAAATCTTGAAAAATGGCAAAGTTCTTTTAACTGGTTCTGTGAAAGGAAATTTATATATTTGCAAAACTGCTGTATCTGAAAATGTATGCTTATCTTCTCTTCATGATGTTTCTACTTTATGGCATAGGCGTTTAGGTCACGCTAATCTAAGATTAATGCAAAACTTAAAAAATAAAGAGCTTGTGAGTGACCTGCCAAAATTAAAGTTTGATAATCATTTTTGTGATGCTTGTCGTGTCGGCAAACAACATCACGTTTCTCATAAATCAAAAAATGTTATTTCTACTCAAAGAGTTTTAGAACTTTTACATATGGATCTTTTTGGCCCGATGGCTATTCAAAGTTTTGGAGGAAATTTTTATACTTTGGTTATTGTGGATGATTATTCCCGTTATACTTGGACTTTATTTTTGAGACATAAAAATGAGGCTTTCGAAAAGTTTAAAATTTTAGGAAAAAGAATTCAAAACCAACAAGGTTGTACGATTGTTTCCATACGTACGGACCATGGACGAGAATTCGATAATGAAGTACAATTTGGTGCCTTTTGTGATAAACATGGTATAACTCATAACTTTTCTGCTCCTCGAACACCTCAATCTAACGGGGTTGTTGAAAGGAAAAATCGAACGTTGCAAGAAATGAGTAGAACTATGCTAAACGAACATCAAGTTCCCCAAAAGTTTTGGTGTGATGCCGTTGCTACCGCGACCTATGTGCTTAACCGTGTCCTAATTAGAGGTATCCTAAATAAGACACCCTATGAACTTTACCGAGGTAGAAAACCTTCCCTAGCTCACCTAAAAGTTTTTGGTTGTAAATGTTTCATTTTAAACACCAAATCCTACCTAACAAAATTTGACCCCAAAGCCTATGAGGGAGTTTTCCTAGGTTATTCTTGGAATAGCAAAGCCTATAGAATCCTAAATAAGGAGACCATGGTAGTAGAAGAATCCTTAAATGTTAGCTTTGACGAGAGTCCTCCCAAACCGAGTGCACCCTTAGCAAATGACAATGTTTGTGAAGGAGATGTCTTAGCCCAACAACTTAGTACCTTGGATTTAGGTACCCAACCTTCCACAAATAATATTGAAACTAGTGATGCCCCTCCTTGTTTTATTCCACAAGGTGTAGATGATCCTAATCTTAGAACCGCTCGAGGCCATCCCGTAGATCAAATTATAGGTGACCTAAACCAAAGGACAACTAGATCACAAATCCATACCCATTGTGCTTTCCATGCCTTTATCTCAACCATAGAACCTAAAACCATAGATGAAGCTTTAGGTGATGAGGATTGGTTAATGGCCATGCAAGAAGAGTTGAACCAATTTACTAGGAATGATGTGTGGGACTTAGTGCCTAGCCCTAGTAGTCAAACCATTATTGGCACAAGATGGGTCTTCCGAAATAAGGTAGACGAGAACGGTGGAGTCACACGAAACAAGGCACGTTTAGTTGCCAAGGGGTACAGTCAACAAGAAGGTATAGATTATGACGAAACCTTTGCACCAGTTGCAAGGTTGGAGTCTATTCGAATGCTTCTCGCTTTTGCAAATGCTAAAGATTTTAAATTATTTCAAATGGATGTTAAAAGTGCTTTCTTAAATGGTATTATAAATGAGGAGGTATACGTTTCTCAACCTCCCGGTTTTGAAAGTTTTGAAAACCCGACACATGTTTATAAATTGAAAAAGGCGCTTTACGGTTTAAAGCAAGCTCCGCGTGCGTGGTATGATAGATTAAAAACCTTTTTAATTGTTAGTGGTTATATTATGGGTAAAATAGATAATACTTTATTTGTGAAATATGTTCAAAATGATATTGTAGTTGTGCAAGTATATGTTGATGATATTATTTTTGGTTCCACTAATGAAAAACTGTGTAATGAATTTTCTGCGAAAATGACAAGCGAGTTTGAAATGAGCATGATGGGAGAGTTAAAATACTTCTTAGGATTGCAAATCAAACAATGTGAAACTGGTATTTTTATTAGTCAATCTAAATATTGTAAAGATATGTTGAAAAAGTTTAACTTTGAAAATGTCAAACCCGTTGAAACTCCAATGACCACAAACTTACAATTATCTCGTGACGAGGAGGGAAACGATTTTAATGAAAAGATTTATCGTGGTATGATTGGTAGTTTATTATATTTAACTGCTAGTAGACCTGATATTATGTTTAGTGTATGTCTATGTGCTCGTTTTCAATCTTCACCTAAACAAACTCACTATGAAGCTGTCAAGCGTATTTTTCGATATTTACGAGGTACTACTAATCTTGGCTTATGGTACGCAAAGAAACCCGAGTTAGAAGTAACGTGTTTCGCCGATTCCGATCTTGGTGGATCTATTGTTGACCGAAAAAGTACAAGTGGGGTATGTGCCTTTATAGGACTCTCACTTGTGTCTTGGTTCTCTAAGAAACAACAATCCGTAGCTTTGTCTACAACCGAAGCGGAATATGTAGCCGCCGCAAGAGCGTGTGCTCAAGTCCTTTGGATGAAACACACACTTACCGATTTTGAGGTACACCTAACCAAAATTCCAATTATGTGTGATAACTCAAGTGCCATAAACTTAAGTAAAAATCCCGTTTTACACTCTCGTACAAAACATATTGAATTGAGACATCACTTTTTACGAGATAATGTTCAAAAAGGCAAAATCGTGCTTGAAAAGGTTGATTCGAAAGATAATTTGGCCGATATTTTCACAAAAGCTCTTAACAAAAAAGCGTTCTTTAAATTAAGGCTTGGTTTAGGCATGCTTGAGTATAACCCTTGATAAATACTAACTCTCAAATATTTCATCTTTTGAGGGGGAGCATCTTTCGAGGGGGAGCATAAGCGATTTTCTTAAACCCTTTTTGCTTCGACAAAAGGGGGAGAGAAACCGAGTATGCTCTCGTGTTTAGCGTTGTGTTTGTCATCATCAAAAAGGGGGAGATTGTTGGTGCAAGTGTACCCAGCTTTAATATTGTGATATATTTTTGGTACACATAAAATCACATCTCCATATTTATTTTGATGATTACAAAACACACCGCATTATTTGTTATCTAATATTTTATCTGAGTGTGCAGCTATTTAATTATCTCGATAAATTTTATCTGAAGAATCCAAGTCTGAAGATTTGCGTCATTTTATTTTAAAATGATAAACACCCTAAAATAATATACCACTTGGATTTTTCTAATACTGTCTTTTTAAATAAACCAAGTAACATCTTATCATCTTGCTGGATTGTGAAAGTTTTGTTTCTAGAAGACCTGCGCATGCGTACTGCTTCCTGCACCTTTTATCTGGGCGGTATACCGCGGTGTAAAGCCGGTATACCGCGGCGGCTTGATGTTACATCTCTGACTGATTGGAAGTGCTTATGTCTGGGCGGTATACCGCGGTGTTTAGCCGGTATACCGCGGGTACCATTTCCGTTGGTTTTTGCAGGGTTGACCTTCTCACTGCAGCGTACCTTTTCCTCTGCACGGTATACCGCGAGACTTAGCCGGTATACCGCGAAATGCCATGGACTGTTGCTCATCCAGTATAAATACATGCAACCACCAGCCTTCAATGCTACCAATTCACAATAACTCTCCCTGCATTTGATAAAGACTCTGCAGCATCTTCTCTTGATATTTAAACTGTTAAAATTATAAAACTCGTTTTTTGAGTAAGAAATCTTGAGTTGATAGCAGATTAAAATCTCTTGATTAGTTGAATCAGCAACACAGCTCAAGTGATCAAACTCTCTCTAAAAATCCAAGTGATTAATATTTTACAAGAGTGATTATCATATTAAAATTATACCCTCTTGTAAGTGTTTGAATAGAGTGAGTGATCCATATAAATCTCTCATCTGAGTAGAGATATTCGTGACAATATTATTGTATTAAGGTTTGTGTTTCTACCGTAAAGAACACGTTCGTATTGGATCTCCGAGAAGTGTTATTTTCTCGAGGTGGACTAGCCAACTTTGTGTTTGGTGAACCACTTTAAAAATATCGTTGTCAAGTATTCTCTTTCCCTTATCTATTTACATTTCCGCTGTGCATTTAAATTATATCTGTTTATATAATTGTTGTTTATTTATTATTTCTATACTCTGATTTATTTATACTGTTTCTGTACTGTATTTATTTATAAAAGAATTTTTGAAAGTAAAAGTTTTAAAATACAACCTTACCCCCCCCCCCCCTTAGGTTGTCTAACAATTAATATATTACTACCAATAAAAGCATACTAGTGGTGAAAATGACCATTGTATTCTTCAACTTAACCACGGAAAAAAGAACACTAAAAATACAAAAAATGGTTGGTCGTTTCACGCTAAAAAAATTAAACTTCAATCGCACACTAAAAACCTCTAAAAACATCTTTAATACCATAATAATTGTAACGACCCAGACCATTTTGAAAGGTTTTATGTCTTATGTTAGGTTTTTTATAAAAGTGGAAGTTGAGGGCTAGTTGGTAAATATTCCCGATAGAGTATAAAAGGGCACAAAACCCTAGGTGAACATTCTATTTCCTAATTGTGAATGATGTTTGGCGGCTGATTAGAGGAAGAAGAAAGAAAGAACAAGAAGGGAAAGAAAGAAGAAAGAAGAAAGAGTGATAAATCAAGTAAGAAGAAACAATTCCAGTTTATTGGAGAAGAAAAGAAGGTGTTCTTTATTTGGATCCAAGCAGGTAATTTCTTCTCCTCATCTCTAATCCTTGATTCTTGCTGTTGATTTAGTTATTTTGGGGTTTTTGTTGAAAAGTTGAGTTTGAAGCTAAATGGGAGAGATTAGGTATCAAATAGTGTTTTCGCAGCTAAGATTTCAATATTTGTTGAACATAGTGGTCCTAATTTTGTTGCTAATCTTTAATCCGTAGATTTAATTCGTATCAGTGATTTCACGGTCCATTTAGAGGACAGGTCGGCGTCCGAAAAGTCTTTGGACGTCCGGACAGTATGATCTGGATGAATGTTTTCGGATGCGGGAACTGCCCGGGTAAGAAAGCTATCCGGTGGGTTAAGTGTCCGGGGAGTCGAGCGTCCGGAGAGTTAAGTAACCAGTAAGTTTAGAGTTCGGTAATTAGGAGGTATCCGGAAAGGGCGGTTGTCCGGAATGTTATGTCGTCCGGATAGTTGTGTTGTCCGGAAAGTCTGGCGTCCGGGAAGTTTAGTAATCAGTTTATATTTGTTCATTAAAACGGGAAAAATTGATCAGGAGTCGGGAACAGTTTAGAAAAGAGAAGTAAGAGCATCAGGTGAGTTTTCTAAACTAAAACGTGTGGCTTTTAATATATTTTCTAAAGCAATTGCATGATGAGAAATGCTATGTTTATACTTATGCTTTAAATGCATGAATGTTGTTTAAAGATTTATTGTTAGATGTATGCATACATTGTTTTAGACGTAAACTGGCTAAGACGGGAGAGTAGGCCCGCCAGCTTGTGTCGGGAGGTGTGACCCGTTTATGCCAGGGGTAGTTTGGCCCCAATTCAGGGGTAATGTGGCCCCAATCCAGGGGTAGTGTGGCCCCAATGTAAGGCAGCATGAGACTGACTCGTTGTCACCTTAGGGTGGCTTCAGGGTGCCAATTTACGAGGGGCGGACCTTATTCCGTGAACGATTTTAAATGATCAGATTTATGAATGTTTTATGCTGAAAATGACAAACTTTTTAAATGATTTGATAACTGTTAGGAGGGACTCACTAGACCTTATGGTCTAACCCTCGCATTTTTCAAATTTAAAACCTTTTCAGGAAACAGGTAATGAAAGGCTCTGGCAAGTGAGCAGGGCGTAGCAAGAAGGCATGATAGTGTAGTGACACTATAGTTCAGTTTAGTTTATTTCTCAGTTGTGTAGGTTGATTCCGCCAACCAGATTTTGATATGATGTAAGAAATTTTGGGACCCGTTTTTGGGATATTCTATTTTATATGAATTGCATGTTTAAAATTTGTCTGGGTTGTTATAATAATAATAATATAATATTACTTGATTTATTAAACTATTAATTTATGTATACATAATTATAAAAGTTAAATAAAATATTAATATTTGATTTTAGCGGGCTAATTTATTGGTCTCAAAATAAAGAGGTGTACTTTATTAACCTCCATTTTTTTGTGTTTTAAGGTTGGGTCGAAGATAAAAAATATCTTTATTTTTAAGTTTTTAATATTTCTAGAGTAAGGTTAAAAATTGTCTTAGGGGTCTTCAACCCTTCAAAAAACGTTATTATTTGTACAAATTTATAAAAAAATACTATAATTTTCTCATAACTACACAAAATCGTTTTATGTAATCGACAATGATAAAAAGTAAAACCAAACATTAAAATCAAGATATATTGCGCTGTATTGCGCAAATACCCTTCTAGTATTTTATAAATGACTATAATTTTGGAAAAGAAAGATACAACTCGTTATTGAATGTTATTAATCATTTTCCATGAATCTTTAATAATGATTAAAAAGTGTTTCAACTCTACAAGCCAAATTGAATACATATAAAGTGGTGTCTAGAATGTTGGACTTTATTTTTTAAATAATACTAATGAATTTAATTTTTCAATGCAAAAAATATTAGACTGTGAAATTCATACGAGAACAGTAACTAAATAACAGAAGATGAAAACGACTGAATTACATGTATATTTAGTTATTTACAATAAAATCACATGTGGAATCACATGTGATTTACGCAACTTTCTGTTCAGCCTTATGTTAACCGTATTCTATAATTACATGTAAATCCTCATGCAATTTAACAATTAGCAGATTTTTTTATATTTTTATTTTGACTTTGTACTTGTCTGATAAAAATATATGAATATCAATAAACGGATGGCGAAAATCTTTTATTTTATAGGGGATGTTTATTTACCTCTTAATAGTTCCATCACCAAATAATTCAGCAAATGCGAAGCAACCTCATAGTATAGTCGTTGAAGTTGCTCTGAGAAAGTTTCCAAATATAGCTTTGTGAGGGTAACCGAAGTTATGTTATATACGACTGGACGCTTGTAGCAGGCGGAGAGAAATTGATGTGCCTTCTGGATAAGTTCAATTCGGATAGGTGAGCACTCCAATAAGGAATTATAGAGGTTTCCTACTATTAGTCACGTTAAGCGTGAAATGTTGATGTGGTGAGAACGTACGAATTAGTTGTCGAGCGGTAGCCGATGTGATTCGGGAAGGGAATATGATCTGCATAGACGTATGTCGGTTGGAAGAACTGATCTAGAATTACATGTAATCCGAGAAGGGAACTCTTAGGTGTGAGTTCGTCAAGAGGTGCAAGGGTGGCCTTGTGCCAAGTGGTCAGGAGGGTGATGGTTCCTGGTTTTAGAGTCTCGTTGTAGTGGCGGGGAATTTCCGTCAAGTTCCTTCTTTTAAGAAAGTAAAGGGGTATGAGAGACTGTAAGTAGATGTGTTGAATAACCGTGAGTTTCGACGTGGGGACGGAAGCGAGCAAATGGAGGCGCGGTTGGCCTTGGATGTTCTAGTGGTATTTAAGCAAGATAGCACGACATAGCAAAGTGGTGACTCGCCGAGGGCGGTTCCAAGGTATGGTGTACGGTTAGGTATTCCATCTGAAGAAATGTTTGGCCGGGACCGATGTGGTTATCCCGTAGGAAGATATTAGTATTGACGAGAAATTTATGTACGAAGAGGAACCAAAGGAAATCGTAGGCAATTAAGTACGAAAGACGAGGAACAATGAGATTCGTTTAGTGAAGGCTCAGTGGAAGTATCATAAGGGACGAGAAGCAACATGGGAAGTAGAATCAGATGTGATGTCCAGATACCCTCATCTTTTTGAAAATGGAATTCCGGGGACGAAATTCTTTTGAGGGGGGAGTGTTGTAACGACCCAGACCATTTTGAAAGGTTTTATGTCTTATGTTAGGTTTTTTTATAAAGTGGAAGTTGAGGGGCTAGTTGGTAAATATGGGATAGAGTATAAAAAGGAACAAAACCCTAAGTAAACATTCTATTTCTTGATTGTGAATGATGTTTGGCGGCTGATTAGAGGAAGAAGAAAGAAAGAACAAGAAGGGAAAGAAAGAAGAAAGAAGAAAGAGTGATAGATCAAGTAAGAAGAAACAATTCCAGTTTATTGGAGAAGAAAAGAAGGTGTTATTTATTTGGATCCAAGCAGGTAATTTCTTCTCCTCATCTCTAATCCTTGATTCTTGCTGTTGATTTAGTTATTTTGGTGTTTTTGTTGAAAAGTTGAGTTTGAAGCTAAATGGGAGAGATTAGGTATCAAATAGTGTTTTCGCAGCTAAGATTTCAATATTTGTTGAACATAGTGGTCCTAATTTTGTTGCTAATCTTTAATCTGTAGATTTAATTCGTATCAGTGATTTCTCGGTCCATTTAGAGGACAGGTCGGCGTCCGTAAAGTCTCTGGACGTCCGGACAGTATGATCTGGATGAATGTTTTCGGATGCGGGAACTGCCCGGGTAAGAAAGCTATCCGGTGGGTTAAGTGTCCGGGGAGTCGAGCGTTTGGAGAGTTAAGTAACCGGTAAGTTGAGAGTCCGGTAATTAGGAGGTATCCGGAAAGGGCGGTTGTCTGGAATGTTATGTCGTCCGGATAGTTGTGTTGTCCGGAAAGTCTGGCGTCCGGGAAGTTTATTAATCAGTTTATATTTGTTCATTAAAACAAGAAAAATTGATCAGGAGTCAGGAACAGTTTAGAAAAGAGAAATAAGAGCATCAGGTGAGTTTTTTAAACTAAAACGTGTGGCTTTTAATATGTTTTCTAAAGCGATTGCATGATGAGAAATGTTATGTTTATACTTATGCTTTAAATGCATTAATGTTGTTTAAAGATTTATTGTGAGATGTATTCATACATTGTTTTAGACGTAAACTGGCTAAGACGGGAGAGTAGGTCCGCCAACTTGTGTCGGGAGGTGTGACCCGTTTATGCCAGGGGTAGTGTGGCCCCAATCCAGGGGTAGTGTGGCCCCAATGTAAGGCAGCATGAGATTGACTCGTTGTCACCTTAGGGTGGCTTCAGGGTGCCAATTTACGAGGGACGGACCTTATTCCGTGAACGATTTTAAATGAGCAGATTTATGAATGTTTTATGCTGAAAATGACAAACTGTTTTAAATGATTTGATAACTGTTAGGAGGGACTCACTAGACCTTATGGTCTAACCCTCGCATTTTTCAAATTTAAAACCTTTTCAGGAAACAGGTAATGAAAGGCTCTGGCAAGTGAGCAGGGCGTAGCAAGAAGGCATGATAGTGTAGTGACACTATAGTTCAGTTTAGTTTATTTCTCAGTTGTGTAGGTTGATTCCGCCAACCAGATTTTGATATGATGTAAGAAATTTTGGGACCCGTTTTTGGGATATTCTATTTTATATGAATTGCATGTTTAAAATTTGACTGGGTTGTTATAATAATAATAATATAATATTACTTGATTTATTAAACTATTAATTTATGTATACATAATTATAAAAGTTAAATAAAATATTAATATTTGATTTTAGCAGGCTAATTTATTGGTCTCAAAATAAAGAGGTGTACTTTATTAACCTCCATTTTTTTGTGTTTTAAGGTTGGGTCGAAGATAAAAAATATCTTTATTTTTAAGTTTTTAATATTTCTAGAGTAAGGTTAAAAATTGTCTTAGGGGTCTTCAACCCTTCAAAAAACGTCATTCTTTGTATAAATTTATAAAAAAAATATTATAATTTTCTCATAACTACACAAAATCGTTTTATATAATCGACAATGATAAAAAGTAAAACCAAACATTAAAATCAAGATATATTGCGTTGTATTGCGCAAATACCCTTCTAGTATTTTATAAATGACTATATAATTTTGGAAAAGAAAGATACAACTCGTTATTGAATGTTATTAATCATTTTCCATGAATCTATAATAATGATTAAAAAGTGTTTCAACTCTACAAGCCAAATTGAATACATATAAAGTGGTTTCTAGAATGTTAGACTTTATTTTTTAAATAATGCTAATGAATTTAATTTTTCAATGCAAAAAATATTAGACTGTGAAGTTCATACGAGAACAGTAACTAAATAACAGAAGATGAAAACGGCTGAATTACATGTATATTTAGTTATTTACAATAAAATCACATGTGGAATCACATGTGATTTACGCAACTTTCTGTTCAGCCTTATGTTAACGGTATTCTATAATTACATGTAAATCCTCATGCAATTTAACAATTAGCAGATTTTTTTATATTTTTATTTTGTCTTTGTACTTGTCTAATAAAAATATATGAATATCAATTAACGGATGGCGAAAATCTTTTATTTTATAAATCCTTTTATAAAATATCTAATTTTCAACTATCAATAAACGGATGGCGAATATCAACTTTTTTTATTGTTAATTATTATTTTAAATTTGGTCAATAAGTTGTTTATTTATTATTATTGAAGACATTTTGAATTTGTCACACAATTCTGGCAAAAATATAAATTATTAAATAAAAGAGTGAGTTTTATCCCGTCCTTGACCATTTACATTTTACACACCCGGAAAAAATTATCTTACTAAATAAATAATAAAAATTATAATTATAATCTAATATATTTTTTAACATAATAATAATTTATAAGATTGGTTTCACTTTAAAAGGAACGATATCTATTAAAATATAGAGTGAGTTTTATCTTGTTTCTCACCTTAATCTTTTTTCTTACATGATCATTCGTGAACATTGTGTTCGTTTGTGTTTGTACTGTTAAACACCATAACTATTCAAATGAATCGTCTCTTGAGATGGATCTTAGGGAAAGTTGTAAGATTTTACATTGGTTGTGGAGGAGAATTAAAATTACATAAGGGATTGGTACCTCTTATTATATCATACATGTTTTAAAACCGAGTCAAGTGTCACAAAGTGAACAATATTTGTTACGGACTTATGTTTGTTCTGTGATGTTACAAACGGTATAAGGGTTGGGAACCGAAGTTGGTGTACTAACGAGGACACTAGACTCCCAAAGGTGGTAGATTGTAAAATCCCACATCGGTTACAAAACTGGAATAGGACCAAGGGTCTGAACCGCTTTAAATATCTCATTTCATCTGTCAAACCTTGAAATTTCTCTATTCTTGTTAAGAACTATTTTGTTTTATGTAAATTGTATTTTGTTTACCAATTTCGTAAGAAAGTTATGAAAAGTCGTAAATTGAACCAACTACTTATTTACCCGATATAGGGTGTCTAACAAATATATTCAGAACAAGTAAAAAACCGTCAAAAGTATATTCAAACATTTATAATCTCAGTCATTTCATTCATATAAACTATATTTTTTAGTTCATAATAGAATTATGTATTAATCCATCAATATCACAATATAAAAATGAGTAGAACTTCCCATCTAGCTAGCCATTTTTGACAAAAAAGAAATTATAATTTTCAAGATATAACCATCACCAAATTGGCCAACAAATAATAATTGTGTATTTTAGTATCTTGGAATTATCTTTTGGGTGTTACTATGCATACCCCTTTGTCAAATTTGTCGGCCACCCCCTTCTCTCACAAACCCAATTCAAATTACATATTTACAGTTTATATTCCTGAAGTTATATAATTAATTTACTTTATACCTTTTACATTTCTAAATTTCATTTTATACCTTTATTATATTAACACATAAAATCGTATATTAACTAAAATACGTTAAAAAAATACGCTTTAATTTTAACAAATTACACCATTATAATCGTCTCTTCGATACATTCGAAATGAGCCCAAGATTGAATATTTTCTGATTTAATTATTTAATTATATATCATATATACTACATAAATATGTAGAACGAAATCTTAATATTTTTTAGCATGAAAATAAAATTGTTATATTGTTTTATAAGTAAAATATTATATATATCGAACGATAAATAATTTGATTTGAAATAAAGAAAATTTATTGATTTGAAATAAAGATGGGTGATACTATTCCTACCCTGCACAATTCATACCCCCTTCAACCCCTGCAACTTTTGTCCCCCAATCGAATTCCTCTCACAAACCGAATATAAATTTAATATTTACATTTTACCCCCTATACTTATTTAATAAATTTACTTTATACCTTTACTTTTTTAATTTTCATTTTACACCTTAATCATATTAACACATAAAATCGTATATTAGCTAAAATACGTTAAAAATACGTATTAAGATAGTTTAACCATTATTACTTGAATCTTTTTATCATGCATGGATGCAGTTACTTGAATCTCCAAATCAAGAACTGTACACATACAATTTGGTACAACTTCAAGAAACGTCGCTCAATTATCCAGGTATTCTTGATATAAGATAGTTTAACCATTATTACTAAAGATATTGATATATATATATATTTGTTATATTTTTCAGGTGTTTTCGATTACCTGAATAATGTATGGTTGATGTCATATAAGGAAATGTTTGTGTCTGTTTGGGTTGATCAATTTTTACATTTTGGAAATCACACAACAAATAGAGTTGAAAGCCAACATTCCAAATTAAAAAAATATTTGGAGATCTCACAAGCAGACTTAGATTTTTTTTATCTCATATTCATCAAGTAATTCAGTCACAAGACACGTCGATCAAAGCAAGTTTTGAAACGAGTAAAAATAAAAGGAAACATCGATTTCAAAAACCACATTTTCAAAATTTGTGGGGCTTAGTTTCATTTTATGCACTTGATATGATTTACAAAGAATATATGCGGTCTTTCGAGACTAACGTATTTTCTGAAAATTGTGGTTGTATAATGCGAACAAGTCATGGATTACCATGTGCGCATGAACAAGCACTATATACATGTCAAGATGTATCCATTCCACTTGATGCGATCGACGTATTTTGGAAAAAACTTGATTTCTCACCATGTGCGTCCGCACAAGATGATGATATTCAATGTGACGACGAAGTACAGATGTTTAGAGAAAATTTTAATAAACAATCAATTTCTGGTCGTAAAACCTTGCTAAAAAGGTTAAAAATATAATAATGCCATCAAAACCGTTGTTTGATGAACCCTCGGCTCATAGAACCACTCGTGGACGTCCTTCTCAAAAGAATCAAGCTCTACAGAAAAAGATTCTTGAAGACTCTCGTAGACGCAGTTGTTCTAACGCGCCGACATTTATCAACCCTGAAGGTTTTGCTCATCAAGAATCAGCGAGGCATAGCTCCTACTTCCCACGACAACCCACCCACCCCCAAATCCATATCTTAATCAAATCCCGAGTTTATTTCATCCATACATCACACAAGTACAAGATGTATTGAGCGATGGAAATTGTGGATTTCGAGCCATATCTACTTGTCTGGGTGGTCATGAAGACCAATGGGACGATATCCGCAGAGAGTTAATTGCTGAACTAACTGAGTATCAACCGTATTACTCTTTTGTGATTGGCAACGACGAGTGTCAAAGAATTAACGAAGCGTTGAATTTTTTCCAGAAGGACGTCTTTGCACCACCTATGCATTGGATCGTTATGCCTGAAATGGGAATTCTAGCTGCTTCAAGGTTCAATGTCATATTACATGTTCTCAATATGACAGGTAATGTGACATACTTACCATTCAAGACACCACCGCCGTCACCATCCCAACACGTGTCAATTGCAATAGTGCATGTTAATGGTAATCATTACATAAAAGTGGTATTAAACGGAGAATACCCAATGCCCACACTCACAACCCATTGGGCACGTTGTCGATTTCAAGTTGCAAGTACATGGATCGACCCATACAGACGTAGATTAGATATATATAAAGAATATATAGAACGTACTCGTACTCGTGAATATATTGATTTAAATGAGTAATCAAAGTTGGAATATTTTTTTTTTACGTATTTTAGTTAATATTGAGCTCATTTCGAAATAATATAATTAAATAAAAAAATAAGAAGCTATCGACGAATAACAATATAAAAAAATAACGTAAACGTATGACATATTATAATATAATTAAATCAAAAAAAATTCAATATTGGGCTCATTTCGAAGGTATCGACGAGACGATTATAATGGTGTAACTTGTTAAAATTAAAAAGTATTTTTAACATATTTTAGTTAATATACGGGTATATGTGTTAATATAATGAAAGTATAAAATGATAAATATAAAACTATAAGGTATAAAGTAAATTAAATAAATAAGTATAAGGGGGTAAAATATAAATTTAAAATAAAAAAATAAAGTGTGTGAGGGAGGGGGTATACAAAAAGTGGCAGGGGGTAGGGATAGAATTTCCCTTATCTTTTTTGTTTTGTAGTTACTTTTGTTTTGTAGTTACTTCACCCGAGCTTCTATTTTGCTTGTGCAGATTTGCAGCAGAAGTTTACGGAATCGATTTACAATATTACAGCATCTCCAATAGCTATGTTAAAGCTTTTTTAAAATATAGTAAAAAAATGTAAATCTCTAAAAAATTTACATTCAACATCAACGACTATGATATTTTAGCAACTCTATTATTAATTATTTTATTAAAATATTCAATTTATTTAATTACATTATTAAAACTAATTTATGGAAAGTCAAGAGAGAAAAAGTTTGCTTTTTTTAGGGTAATGATTAGTTTTGGGAGATACCATCTAATATAGATTTCACTAAATTTAGAGATTTTTCTCTCTCATCTTTTCTCTATTTCAGCATAGATGATAACATTGTTGCAGTAACAAAAATGCTAAAATCTCACTTTTTTCCATTTTAGCATAGTTGTTGGAGATGCTCTTAGAAACTATTTCTTGATAATGCTAAAAAAGCCCTATCTTATGTCAAAAAATAATTGATTTAATAAAAAGCTCATTAAAAAACATTTCACTTTTTATCTTAAGTCGTTCTCAATAATAAGCCTCTTTATTAGCAGCTTAATAAGTTTAATAAGATTCATAGAGTAATCGACCAACTATACGTGGCTATTTTATTGTAGTTTATTGATAAAAAATGTGACTTATTCATCAAACTTCCTTATGAAGGTGGGTAGAGAAAGGCAAAATTCAAAAAATTTCCAACTTCATTAAAAAAAATCTTCTACCAATATAAGTATACTTATAAACATAAACCTTCTTAATTCATATAGACATACTAATCTATAAAAATAGATTTATCTACACAAAACTTAACATAAGCAAAGGTGGCCAAGGGAGTAGGGTGTATGCGGGTTGGGTTGGACGGTTTTTGACGTTTTTACAATCCAACTCAATTATGACGGTTTGAAATTTCTCAAACCAACCCAACTCATTCAAAAGTGTAACTCAGCCCAGTTGGGTTGGCAGGTTAGAAATATAAATAAATTTGATGAATGAAATACAATAAATAATACTAAAAATAAACTCGAGAAAGTTATTAATTAGTACAATTATCCAAATATATAAATATTATATATATATATATCATGATTCTAAATAACTCGTTATGACCTCATTACGGCGTATTATGACATCAAGGCGTAGGTTTGCCGTCACGTTAACCCTTATGGCTCCACTCTAAGGGTTGTCTTGCTTTGTAACGCATTATGACACGTTATGGTGTGTTACGATGTGTTGACGCATTATTTTGTAAGATGTAAGATTGCTTGTAGTATATAACTTAAAGAATAAAAGATAATTGTTCACGAAACGTAAGACTTAAATACTCATAATAAGGAAACCTAAAAACTAAAAACCCTAAATTGGTAAATACTTACTCTCATTCCCGTACACGAAAGTCGGACGCGAACAATGAGAATTAAAGATAGTAGTAAGTAGAGATTCAAGATTTACTCTCGCTTTTGCACTCTCGATATCATTTTCTGTAAGCTCTATATATTTGATATCGTTTTTTTATTGTTTTATTACTTTACATAATTTATCTTGTTCTACGGTATTATTTAGTACATAACACACAATGTGTGTATATATATGTGTGTGTGTGTATATATATATGTCGCCGTAACTCGTAAGGCTTGACCTCGTCGTCACGTCTCACGTCATTTAGAACCTTTATATATATATATATATATAGGGTTGGGTTCACGTGAGACCAACATGTTTTCGTGAGACCACAAAATAAAACTAAACCTTCACAGTAATTCATTGTGAAGGTATGAAAAACAACGAACCTTCACAACAAAAACACTGTGAAGGTTTACCTTCACAATACCTTCACAGTCTTTTGTTGTGAAGGTTTAGTGTTATTTTTGTGGTCTCACGGGTCTCACGGAAATAGCTTGGTCTCACATGATCTCAAGTCTCCCTCTCTCTCTCTCTCTCTCTATCAATATATATATATATATATAAAATTTATCGAAAAAATATATATTAGCGGCGGGTTGGCGGTTTGGGTTGGGTTGAGTTATGCTAACCCAATTTCAACCCTCCTAATTAACGGGTTGGCGGTTTGGCGGTTTGGGTTGGGCGGTTTTCACGGGTTGACGTTTTTATGTACACCCCTACAAGGGAGCAGAAGCAGAGCCAGAAATTTTGGATGAGGGGGGGTCCGATCGTTTAGTGTCACGCTTTGTTTTAAAATTATAACAAAAAATATTGTGTACAAACCAAATAAAATTAATGACTGCTCGGACTAAACATAAAATGGTATTTTGTAACGACCCAATTCTAGATAAAGCATACATAGCATTAACTCATAAACATTACAAAACTGGGTCCCAAAATTTCATTACATTAATCTAGAACTGAGGTTGGCGGAAACAACCTATACACAACTGAGAACATTCTAGCCTCAACAAGTGGCACAAGCACTGTCTCTATCTGCATCTGTACTCTATCCTGCCCTTGCTCACTTACCTGAGCCTCCTACTATTTGCTTACCTGAAAATGGTTTAGTTTTGAAAAGCAAGGTTAGACCAAAAGGTCTACTGAATTCCATCCGAAAAACAACATACATGAACAGTTGGGATCATTTACAAAACTCATCGTCATCCTTCACATAAACATCATTCAAGGTAATACACATGGTTCAAGGATCGCATTAGCTACCTCGATCGGGGCCTAACGGACACCCTCTTGGCTGACATCGGAGTCCAAGCGGACTCCCCTCTATCCGAGTAGGAAGGAAACGAATTCCATCCTACAAGCTCATCACAAATGCCCAAGGGATCCTCGGATCCCCAGGTACCCTGATCCCACTGTGTAAACCGGCTCCACATAGCATACTCATAACATACCATAAATCGTGCAACTTGGAATCTTCGTAAACTATAATAATCATTTCATCATGCTAAATATCCTTTTAAATAAAATATGAATTTCATGGAAACATGCATATCAGTTGGTAAACATTTCGTGCTCATAATAAACCATAATCAGTCAAAAACATTTAACATCTTGCGTCGTAAAAAGGGTTTAGGGAGCTCACCTGATAGAAGTCAATCTCCTAACCATGTGTCTTGTTACGAACCGATCTTACACCTAAATCATATCGTAAATTTAATTAGCGACATCTCGCCTCTTGACCCTAGATACTTTACCTAATTTGGACCGTTAAGTAATTATATCGGACCAAATTATATAATTGTCGGATCTCGCCAAAACCATCCTGAATCCAAAATTAGGCCAAGCCCAAATACCCAAGACTTAATTAACTCTTGCCCTTTTTCTTTTATTAATCTATCGGCCCAAAAGAGGGATTTAGCCCCAACCCAAACTAGAAATTAAATGACCGACCCAACTAGTTTAAAACTCCGGCCCAAACAAACACATACCGAAATTGAATTTCTATTGGGCCTCGAATATGGCCCAAGTCCTGGGTTTCTACATTTGGACTCTGGATCAACGGAGATACGAAATAGGTTCTGGACCTTAACTCGGTTCCGGATCATGGTCGGTTCCGGATCCTACTACATCGAACTCAAATTCCGGAATTTGCTTCTTCCGGTATGCAACCGGTTCCGGAATCAAAGGTGTTCCGGTATTACATACTTACGGACTGTGACATATTTTAACGACGAAACCCAGAACCAAAGTTCGTATTAATTAGCTCAACATTGAGGATTTTAACTTTACATTCCCTCTTATAAATCGATACAAGCTGCATTTTAACCTTTAACTCAAGCAAACCCTTAATTAAATCTTTTATACGGATCACATTAAAGCTAAATCCCATTGATGTTCTTATCCACAATAATACTCAGCTTAAACAAGGAGAATAACCAAAAGTGGAATTACTCAGCTATCTACTAAGCAACAATTTTCATAAAGGAAGTGATTACTTACCAAACAACAAGCTTCTCTATCGAATTTAATGCCGATCTGAATTCTTCTCTTTCTGCTTTCTTCTCAGCCGCCAACACTCAACACAGGAATGATTCAGTAAATGAAAGAAGCCTAGGGATTGGCAACCATTTATAACTTTCATAAATTGCTAAACGGTCCCTTAACTCAAGCTTTTCTTTCTTAGACTTTAGCCACCAAACTTTCATATTTAGCTGGAAATCGGGTTGTTACAACACCCCCCCCCCCCTTAAAAGAATTCTGTCCCCGGAATTCCTCATTGGCAAAGATGCGGGTATCTTGCCTTCATTTTCGATTCCAATTCCCACGTAGCCTCCGGGCCTTTGTGATGCCGCCATTGTACCTTCACCAGTCTAACCACCTTTGAAAACACCTCGATTTCTCATTACTTGCCACAAGTGTCTAGTCATAAAGCATACTTCGGTTATCCTCACTCAACCAGGAGGAGTAACCATGGTCACATCATACTATTCTCAATAGCTTAGCACTGAACGACTAATTCATTTGAACATTTCTTACAACATTACCAACTCAACCCCTTCCACTGCTTCTAACCCACTCACTTAGTTCAACGTATCATCTTCACCTCTCCACGTTAGCGTGGAGCGCCGTCCATCAACCATTCCTTGCCCCTCTCCTCCGGTCTTTCCACATACCGACAACTACTTTCTCAATACCATACATAACCAAATCTCCAACTATTTCCATCTAGGATCATTCCTTCACACGCAAGAAGCGATTCACGTTCTTTAAAGATTTAGCATCTACTACGACACATTTTCGACTAACTCATCTATCATCTTCTTTAAATTTCCAATGATTACAAAAATACACTTACTTAGCGACTCACGCATCAAAAAACACTTGGTCTCTCATTTAGGTCACCACCCACAGCTGTTTCGACATACGGTTCCGATACTAGCCATATAACAAAGCCAACTTATCACCCACGTGCTCTAACAACTTGATTATCAAATAGTACACCTCATCCAAAATCCTCGAAAAGGCTTCCATCTACTGCTTCATCTTTCTAACATCACTTTACTACAACGTTGGTTGGCACATTTATCTTGGCAATTGAAGCCCCTGCTCATTCGCACATCCTCCACTCCTAACATCACACTGCCGACCAGGTCTCTCATGGTCATTCGTACACAATTCAAACTTTCCTTCATATTCTCCCGCATACATAATCGAGTCTATCTTGCTACTTTGTATTTCCCCAATTCTAGTTGAACTACAACTCACTAGTTTCCAAGTGACTCGAACATACTCATTCTTGCTATCTCCTTACGATCCGAGCCCTTACATAGACATGGCACATTCCCTCACTGATCGATATAATCTACACGCTCACTTTGCTCGTGCTAAGCACCTCATCCTTCTACGAACCGTCCAACCTCGCAAGTAAAACGCTTATCCAAAACAACAGTCTCTCACCATTTTAACACCCCTACAAGGTGCTCTATTCACTTACAACCTTCTGGTCCAAGTCTTCGGCTTTAACCATCTTACCCAGTTGTCGACTTCAACATCAGTAGTCAACCTGTAACTACTTTCTTAACCTATTCTTTAACATGGGTTCCCTTACGGAACCTAATCCTTCCAACATATCATAATCAACTTCATAATCCGTCTCCCTCATTTCAAAACCTACTCATGTATCAACAATAATACAAGCTCACCTCAAACTCATATTCCACGTCGTGGACGTTTCGTTTCTGCTTCACTACACTACTCATAATGAGTTGCTAAAACTAACACCTCTCCACTCTTGGAGTTCTTCCTTAGCTTAAAATGTAATACTCTACGACCTAGTGAGTTCATAGCCTTCATGCATGACAACGCGGTAGATAAATCACTTCGCACATTTTATCATTTTAGAATAAACAACACTCGGAACAACTTGGGTACACATGACCCCATCACTCTTATAACTTCAATGCCCTGCACAACGATTTGAAAATCGTTTGCATGCATCTTCTCGTGAACCTTAATCTTACTCAATCCGAACGATGTTATTACGACAGTGATACATTGAATGAAAATCCTTTCATACGACACAATTTTGAAAGAAATTACCGACACCAAGTAAACCAGTCGGTTCTCACACTCATTTATATGATATCAACAGGTCAATACTCATTTTGATTATAAAAGTTTCGTTGGCAAACGTTTTCTTGACCTTTTTGTAGCAATTTAACTTATCATGAAAAATGTGAAATACTTTGCAAATCGTTAAGCTCAAAATTTCATTGTGCAATGTGAATGAAATCACATTTTCTTTAAACATACGCTTGCACACTCTGTCTCATTTTCGATCAAAATTGATATTTACACATTTAACTTAAATCGTGAAAATTTCATGTTACATATAAGAACGCCATGCATGAAACTCTACTTGCAATTGAAGGCTACTCACCCTAACAACGTCAACCGCTTTACTCAAGCAATTTATCCTTGACACCCTACCTTCGACCAATGGTCGCCCTCTCGGTCGTGCAATAATTTGTTGTACATGGGTTCCACCTCTCACTTACTCAACCGTTTCATACTATTTTCGTTTGATCAAATATCTCACATTCTACCTCTACATGCCTTCAGTTCACTACTGGTAACTCCCTTCATTGATCCTGCCACTGAAAAGCTCGACTAAGAGTCAGGCTCTACTTTTCTACTTGCTCTTGGATTGACTCTTTCAAGATCTCGACATTGTCCTTCCTTACCATTCTAACTGATCTATCCCACGATTTCTAGAACTGTGACTCTCCCGAAACAGGAGTCTTACTCAAAAACAATCATTCATCCTCTTCGAATCCACGAAGATCTACCTCTAGACGACTCATAACATTCTCTACAACATTTCTTCTCTACGATGTATACATACATCACATCATAAATGATTTCTCATGATACTTTCCCAACACGGGGTCTCAGTCTATCCCTCAGGGATCTTGCTGACCTTCTAGATTACTGGAGCACGACATATAAACTAGCTTAAGACTACAACTTCGGAATAATAAGACAGGCTAAGCACATACATGTACCTGTAAGTTCGCAATTTCACTGGCCAGGTGTAATCCCAAACTTACCTTACATGACTGTCCTCGGTACCCTATTAGTCCTATCTCTACAATAGTGCCCTCCTCACACATTCCTATATCTACAATAGTGTCCTCCTAACGCATTTCCTGATTCTCAGTTGTGATTTCTACTTCCAAAGTTTAAGTTTAGGCCCGTCAGGTCACCTAAATCCCTTAAACTATGACTCGGATACCATTTGTAACGACCTAATTCTAGATAAAGCATACATAGCATTAACTCAAAAACATTACAAAATTGGGTCCCAAAATTTCATTACATTAATCTAGAACTGAGGTTGGCGGAAACAACCTATACACAACTGAGAACATTCTAGCCTCAACAAGTGGCACAAGCACTGTCTCTATCTGCATCTGTACTCTATCCTGCCCTTGCTCACTTACCTGAGCCTCCTACTATTTGATTACCTGAAAATGGTTTAGTTTTGAAAAGCGAGGTTAGACCAAAAGGTCTACTGAATTCCCTCCGAAAAACAACATACATGAACAGTTGAGATAATTTACAAAACGCATCGTCATCCTTCACATAAACATCATTCAAGGTAATACACATGGTTCAAGGATAGCATTATCTACCTCGATCGGGGCGTAACGGACACCCTCTCGGCTGACATCGGAGTCCAAGCGGACTCCCCTCTATCCGAGTAGGAAGGAAACGAATTCCATCCTACAAGCTCATCACAAATGCCCAAGGGATCCTCGGATCTCCAGGTACCCTGATCCCACTGTGTAAACCGACTCCACATAGCATACTCGTAACATACCATAAATCATGCAACTTGGAATCTTCGTAAACCATAATAATCATTTCATCATGCTAAATATCCTTTTAAATAAAATATGAATTTCATGGAAACATCCATATCAGTTGGTAAACATTTTGTGCTCATAATGAACCATAATCAGTCAAAAACATTTAACATCTTGCGTCGTGAAAAGGGTTTAGGGAACTCACCTGATAACAGTCAATCTCCTAACCACGTGTCTTGTTCCGAACCGATCTTACACCTAAATCATACCGTAAATTTAATTAGCGACATCTCGCCTCTTGACCCTAGATACTTTACCTAATTTGGACCCTTAAGTAATTATATCGGACCAAATTTTTAATTGTCAGATCTCGCCAAAACCATCCTGAATCCAAAATTAGGCCAAGCCCAAATACCCAAGGCTTAATTAAGTCTTGCCCTTTTTCTTTTATTAATCTATCAGCCCAAAAAGAGGGATTTAGCCCCAGCCCAAACTAGAAATTAAATGACCGACCCAACTAGTTTAAAACTTCGGCCCAAACAAACACATACCGAAACTGAATTTCTAGTGGGCCTCGAATATGGCCCAAGTCCCAGGTTTCTACATTTGGACTCCGGATCAACGGAGATACGAAATAGGTTCCAGACCTTAGCTCGGTTCCGGATCATGGTCGGTTCCGGATCCTACTACATCGAACTCAAATTCCGTAATTTGCCTCTTCTGGTATGCAACCGGTTCCGAAATCAAAGGTGTTCCGGTATTACACACTTACGGACTGTGACATATTTTAACGACGAAACCCAAAACCAAAGTTCGCATTAATTAGCTCAACATTGAGGATTTTAACTTTACATTCCCTCTTATAAATCGATACAAGCTGCATTTTAACCTTTAACTCAAGCAAACCCTTAATTAAATCTTTTATACGGATCACATTAAAGCTAAATCACATTGATGTTCTTATCCACAATAATACTCATCTTAAACAAGGAGAATAACCAAAAGTGGAATTACTCAACTATCTACCAAGCAGCAATTTTCATAAAGGAAGTGATTACTTACCAAACAACAAGCTTCTCTATCGAATTTAATGCCGATCTGAATTCTTCCCTTTCTGCTTTCTTCTCAACCGCCAACACTCAACACAGGAATGATTCAGTAAATGAAAGAAACCTAGGGATTGGCAACCATTTATAACTTTCATAAATTGCTAAACAGTCCCTCAACTCAAGCTTTTCTTTCTTAGACTTTAGCCACCAAACTTTCATATTTAGTTGGAAATCGGGTTGTTACAGTATTTGATTACAAAGTTGATATGGTCCAAGTTTAATGTATGTTCGACTAAGTTAATCACGCTGGTTATGTATATAGCTTAAGACTAGACCTCGTGCCCCTAGATGATCATGAACCAACGAATCTATGTTGACCTCTCTCGAATTTTCAACAAGAATTTCAAGTTCAACTATAATAGTGTCTTTTATATCAACCAAATTATCGTAGGATGTGATTGTGGGTCATCAACTATGACTTTATTAATTTTGGAAAAAGTATCAATGGTTTTTTTTACTCATAAAAAATTAAGAATCAACCTTTTAAAAATGGGAAATTAATTAAAATACCTTAAGTTTGACCAAGTGTTACCAAAATACCACAAATCTCTCCCACTTTGCAAAAATACCCTTTTTTCCGCGATGGGAGCCCGCGATCGCGGGCCAGGGACCATTTCTGACACTTTTTTAATTTTACAGGGACCATTTTTGAAAAATGGCATCCCGCGATCTCGAAGGAATCCCGCGATGGGATTATTTTGTGACTTTTCAATTGCAAAGGACCATTTTTGAAAAATTCACCCGCGTTTGACACTGTTCACCCCGCTTTCGTCCAATTTGATTTATTTGAATTGGAATGTTACACTTTCAACCCCTATACTTATTTACTAAATTTACTTTATACCTTTCTTACTTTCATTATTTTAATTTTACATTTAACACATATAATCGTTTATTAACTAAAATACGTTAAAAAAATACGTTTTAATTTTAACAAATTACACCATTATAATCGTCTCTTCGATACGTTCGAAATGAGCCCAATCTTGAATTTTTTTGGATTTATATATTTTAATATATATCATATACAGTTATACACTACATAAAAAAATATTTTTTATATTTAAAATTCATATCCTTATAGTTAATTATTTAACTTATGGTACATTTTTTTTCAATTTTATTTTACACTCCTATCGCATTAACATAATAATCATATATTAACTAATTTATTAAATCGTTTTAAATTATTATTATTTGAATGTGTTTATAGATATCGTGAATGACAATAGGAGAAAGTTTCACGAGAAGAATATTAAATGGGGTTTTGACACATTGGTATCACTGGACTCATTTAAGAATTGTGAAAATGGGTATTTGGCGAATGATGATTCATGTGTGTTTGGAGCTGAAGTATTTGCAGTTACAGAGTATGCACAAAATGATCGATGTATTTCCAACGTAACTTAGATTAAAATTATCTCCTTCAGTTCAGTCTCGTCCCGTCCCATCCAGTTCAGTCCCGTCCAGTTCATTCCCGTCCCATCTAGTATGCGTACCAAACGTTACCTAAGAGTACCGTAAATTAAATAATTAACTATAAAGGTATAAATTGTAAATATTAAAAATATTTTGATGTAGTGTATATGATATATATTAAAATATATAAATCAAAAAAATTCAAGATTTGGCTCATTTCGAACATATCGAAGAGACGATTATAATGGTGTAACTTGTTAAAATTAAAACGTATTTTTTTAACGTATTTTTGTTGATAAACGATTATATGTGTTAAATGTAAAATTAAATTATGAAATTAAAGGTATAAAGTAAAGTTACTAAATAAGTATAGGGGTTGAAAGTGTAATATCTAATCTGTCCAGGATTCGAATCCAGACGTACACAACAATTATGACCACTGAGGTTTAATCAGGGTTGATGTCTTACAGTCATAATTTATCAAGAGATTAGTACAGGCATAACCTTGGACACCCCCACACAATAAAAAAGTTTACATTTTAAATTACTTATAATTTTATTTACATTATTATATTTGTATAAAACATTCAAACAAATTTAATTAATTAGGTTTAAATAATTAACCCCCCACCAAGGGAGCTTGATGGTGGTCAAAAATGGCGGCTTCATGGCTTTTTGTTTCTTTACATGAAAACAAAAGGTCCCCAAGAAGTCGGGGTTCCCCAAACCAAATCTAATTAACCATTGCAATAAGATATTTTAAATTTATCAAAACAAAATCAAAATTTGTTTTTATTACTATATTAAGAAATTATTTTTCAAAGCCTTTTTATTTCTATATTTACCCATTAAATTCATATTTAAAAAAAATATAAATGAAAATAAATATGGTTTCATTTTAGGAGCAAACGTTTATTTGGTAAATATTTATCGGTAAGAATCGAAATGCAAACTTACTTTACGAGATAAAATTATAATTCATCAAAAAGATATAGCATGCAAAATTTTACATGGTAAACGTTTACCGAGTAAGTGTCGTCACTTTCTCACTTTTTTTTGGGTAGGGTTCCTGGGCCTTCGGCCCAGTACATCTCTGGCAAACACACCGACCGCGAAGTAATGCAGCCATGAGATAATCCCCAGTGGCCACAAGTGCTGCGTGTGGGACTCAAATCCGGACAAGCGCTATGAACTCCCCAGGCCCTTACCACCACGCCACAACCCTTGTGGTTCACTTTCTCACTTATTGGGTAATACTTTTTATCCTTATCATCGTTCTTACTGAGTAAAATTATCATCTCTTACCATGTTTATCCAGTTAAGTAAATAACTCAGTAAACACTTACGAGATAAACGTTTAGTAAACGACTGCTTTCGAAATATAAATATTTGAAAGTTGCTTCTATAAGATTGAGATTTAAAAAGTGATTTCTCAAAAATATGAACCAAAGCAAAGGTTTTCCATTTTGGTATAATTTATCACATTCTAAAGAGCAAAGTGTGTGTTAAGTCTTTGTGGTGTGTTGAAAATTGTTAATTTTGTCCCAGTATTTTTTTAAAATTATAGTTTTCATCTATATGGTTTACAATTCGTTGTTTTTTTCGTCTGTGTGAGTTACAATTTGTTGTTTTCTTTTGTTCATGGGATTTACAATTTATTGTTTTTTTTTGTTCTAGTGATTTACAATTTATTATTATTTTCATCGCTCATACTTAACTGTAATGAATTGCCTCACTAACAAAAATAAAAATGAATTACAAATTACAAGGATAAAAACTATAACTTCAAAAGCATAAGAACAAAAGATATAATTCGAAAAACCACAAGGACGAAAATCATAGTTTTTCGTATTCTAATAACTTATATTTGTTACATATAACAAGGTTGGATTTACTATCCAAATGAATACCTTTAATGTATGTTAATTGGTGGTTAAAGTATAAACACACAAACTTCAAGTACTCGATTTAAGACTTTTGGCTATTGAAAACACAAGTTTTAATGGTAACTAAAAAGAAAACATAAAACCAAAGTGTAGGGGCCAAGATCGAAAACAAACAAGAAGGGGGAGTCAGTTAGAATTCTACAGAGGGGGGCTGCCTGCCGATGGCGCTAAGGAGACTACAATAACGACATGAAGGGAGGTGGACCGTCTCTAATAATGTAAGTTTGAAGACTAGTGATGTTTATAGTACGGTTTAGCTGGTTTAAGATATAAAATTTGGGCCAAATTGATGTGTTCAGGTCGAATTCTTATTTAGTGATTTTAAGAAAGTTAAATTAAACTGAATGACGTAACAATTATTTTATTACAAAATTAGTTTGTTGAATTTGATGTAAATGAGTACAATTGCATAGTTGAATGACCTAATTTGGGAAAAAGGGGAGGTGGGGTGGTCTAATTAACCTCAATTTTTAAAACAACCTCGAACCTAACCTTAAATAGTAGTTTGTCAAAAGCTGAACCTACGTGTAACTTAAACTTCAATTTACGGGGCCGTTTACCTAATCACTTATCCGGGTAAGTGCTTACCGAGTTACCGGTAAACTTTAAAACTATCACTTACTTTCCGAGTAAGATTTTAGTCCATCAAAATGGCATTGTATGCAATAATTTGGCCGGTAAGCGCTAATCGTGGTAAGAGTCGTCGTACTCACTTACCGGGTAAGACTCTCGGTCCTTGCTTCCGCTCTTACCGGGTTAGATTCTTGGTCCTTGTCATATTCATCCGGTAAGCTAATATGACTTGGTAAGCACTTACCCGGGTAATTATTTTGTAAACGGCCCTTAAGTTTAAGTTTTGATTCGATTAGTGGTCAACCTCTTTACGGAAAACAAAGTGACTTTGCACTTGTGTTAAGTCTGTCTACAATACTAATTTCATATATGAGTAGATAAACGGCAGTTTGTTTTGTAGGATTCTGACTAGAAAAATAATTTTATAAATTAGAATAATTATTATTTTAAATTGAATAAATACTTAAATTCTCATTATATTTTTTTTAATTTCAATTGATTTATAATTTTTTTATATACAAAATTTTAGATACACTTTTAATAAATAAATAAAAATCATAATTTTTATTAAATATCACATGTGAGATCCGTGAAAACTTCTATCTTACGGTTTTGTTTCATATGATTTTTTCTCATATAAGAGTAGTTTTTAATGTATTGATTAACATATATTTGTTTCATAGTGTGATCATATGTATTTGTTTCACTATATGAATCTTTTTTATGTGTACTTTTTGTTTTACAAACACGTAAAAATGTGCACATTGTGAACCGAGTACATATGAATCAAACACAATTTTACACTTGAAATTTCACAGCAAAATATTGTAAAAGTAAAAAAAATCCGAACCTTCACAGCTAAAATATTGTGAAGGTTACTTTCACAATGTTTTGCTGTGAAGCTTAAATAGTAAAAGTATAGCCTCACGAAAACAAGTTGGTCTCACATGATTCCAAGTCTATATATATATATATATATGGTTAGATTCATTTGTTAACCTCACTTTTTGTGCTAACTTTGTTAACTCCAATCAACCAATTGGAAGTCATTTTACATGGTGGTTACAAATGTCTATCCAACAATTAAATAGGGGTATGAATGGAAATCCATGTATTATTATGACATTCATTTATCGACGGAGTTACAAACGTCAAATTTTCCTTGATTCTAGCTATATTATTAATTCTTAAATATTTTGTAAGTTTTTAGTATCAAATTAGTGTATGAATCCATATTGTTGCATCATGCACATAGATGAATCACGGGGGTTTTAACGATGTTAAGGAGAGTGATCACGTGTGTTCATGTATGCGTTTATAGTTCATGTAAACAAAGTTATCAAATCTTTATGCAATCTGGTTGTATGGGTTAATAGTTCAAATTGTCCATGTGAGTTCATTTGTTACATGAAAGCCAACCAAAAGGACTGATGTATGTGTGTATATGATCATCGTGATTATGAACTTGAAGTTGAACATTTATGAACAATTTGATTATGAACATGTATCGAACAAATTTATCAGATCTTCATCTAATCTGGTCGTATAAGTTTATAGTTCATGTGTTCATCTTTAATTTTAAATAATATCATAATCCTTGATTTAAGATCAACGGTTATAATTAAATCAAGGATTATAATATTATTTAAAATTAAAAAAGAGAAGATTGACATTGGTGCATAAGTGCAGACTGTAGAGGGGCATTTTTGTCCAAACCGACAAAGATTAAAAATGGAATCACCTAATTTTAAGGGATGGTTATCACAAATGGAATCACCTAATTTTAAGGGATGGTTATCACATCTCTTTTTTAAAAACAATCGTGGGTATCTTCCACCATTCCTCCCACCACCTCCACCTCCGCCGCCTCCGCCATCCTCCTGTCGCCTCCACCATCGTTTACAAGCATCTCAAGCGCCTCCGCCTTCCTCCCACCACCTCCGCCGCTTCTGCCTTCCTCCTCCCACATCCGTCGCCCCCTCCTTCCTCCCACCACATCCGCCGCTTCTGCCTTCCTCCCACCACCTCCGCCGCCTCCGCCTTCGTTTACAAGCGTCTCAAGGGCCTCCGCCTTCCTCCCACCACCTCCGCTGCCAACGAGGTCACCGGATCTGACTATTGCTCCATCGCCGGAGCATTCATCGGATTCAACAATTTGCTTATGTGCATATGTGCACATAAACTGTGCATATGATTATTTTGGCATGTTGGTTTGATTATTCTTATAGTATACACGCTATTTGTTTATGTGCATATGTGCACATAAACTGTGCATATGATTATTTTGGCATGTTGGTTTGATTATTCTTATAGTATACACGCTATTTGTTTATGTGCATATGTGCACATAAACTGTCGTACTTATTTATTCAACAATCTGATTATGTGCATATGTGCACATAAACTGTCGTACTTATTTATTCAACAATCTGATTATGTGCATATGTGCACATAAACTGTGCATATGTGCATTCTGGCCTGTTGGTTTGATTATTCTTATGGTATAAACGATATTTGTTTATGTGCATATATGCACATAAACAAATACCAGATTATTAAACAATTTGCTTATGTGCATATGTGCACATAAACTGTCGTACTTATTTATTCAACAATCTGATTATGTGCATATGTGCACATAAACTGTGCATATGTGCATTCTGGCCTGTTGGTTTGATTATTCTTATGGTATAAACGATATTTGTTTATGTGCATATATGCACATAAACAAATACCGTTTATTAAACAATTTGCTTATGTGCATATGTGCATTCTGGCATGTTGGTTTGATTATTCTTGTGGTATAAACGGTATTTGTTTATGTGCATATGTGCACATAAGCTATCATACCAGATATGTGCATTCTGGCCTGTTGGTTTGATTATTCTTAATTGATAAATTTGTTTATCAATTAAGAGAAAAAAATGGCACAAATAAAGCAAGAGAATCGTGGCATGATTTGAGAAATATATGGCTATAAAAAAGGAAAGAGAATTTTAAATTCAAATGCCTTTTACCCTCATTTGAAGTAATTAGCGTGAACCTAAACAAGACAAAATGGAGCATTATGATTGGTCAATAATCGATTAGCACGGTTAGTACCAATAGGTTGGTTAGCAAAAGAAGGGGACCCTATGTATATATATATATATATATATATATATATATATATAGGGCCCTTATTTTGTTAACCGTCCAATTAGTGTTAACCGTGCTAACCAATCTCATCCGTCCATAATAAAGATCAACGGCATACAAAAAATCATTTATTTTAATTGATTTAAAATTTGATTCAGGCGCTATTGTTAAGATGCACATATGCACCGGGGTAAAAGGGTAAAAACACAAATAACATTAAAAAAGGCAATGTTTCAATGTGCTGATTTCACGGTAGCACACACCAGAATTCTAGGGATTCTGATTTTGAAGCATATCAGAAATCTTCCAAAGCATATCATCAAGATCGATCCCAATTGTGTAAATCTTCAACACTACTTCGATACAATACTGGTTTGTGCAAGTGTGGATTCTGTTTCTAGTATTAGGGTTTTTCTCTGATGGGTGTGGAGGGAGGAGAGTCAACTCAAAAAGGTGTCGCCTCCGTTGACGATGGCGATGCAGAGATCGCCCTCAACATCCGATGCTCTAACGACAATAAGTTCTCGGTGCGAGCCACCCTTGGATCAACGGTTGTCGCTTTCAAGGATCTTTTGGCTCAGAACTGTGATGTTCCGGCCAATCAACAGAGGTTGATTTACAAAGGAAGAATCTTGAAGGACGACCAAACCCTAGATAGTTATGGTAAATACTTCTTTCGTTCTATCGATTTCGATATTATGTTTCCAAAATTTGACACATTTATTAGGTTTAATTTTTCTTGATGATTCGTATAATTGTTATGATTTAAGTGTTGGTATCGGGAAAAAGTTTCGTGACTGAAAATTTTCTATTATGCTTTGTGGACTTGTGCATTGCAAACCGACGAAAAGCAGCAACCTTGATCTAATATCGCATTGTTAATTTTTATGTCATTGTTCTGTCTTATTGATTTCTGTAATTGATTTAGGTTTTGGAGCTTGCTGGAAATGCTGCAAGGGACAACAAGAAGAACAGGATAAGTCCAAGACACATTCAATTGGCTGTCAGGAACGGTGGAGTGTTGCCGAAGATTCATCAAAATCTGCTTCCAAGTAAAAAGAGTAAAGGCAAGGATGAAATTGGATCTGCTTTTCAGGAATTTTAGGGTTCTAGTATTAACACTGAAATTTAAGTAGGTTTTTAATGTTCTTACTGCTAGTTCTTCTTGTTAATATTCATGTGAAATCGTTTTCCTTTTGTTGTGATTTCAAGTGAAAATGAAAGTGGTTTTTTTGTTGAATTTGTTTGTTCATTGTTTAGTAGATTTGATTATGGATAATAATCGAGAGTGAGGTTGGAGGAGGAGGAGGAAGAAGGGATGAAGGAGGAGAGTAATTAGGTTGAGCCGTTGGATGGTTCTTGAAGTGCATATATGCAATTCTAAGAAGTGCATATATGCAATTCTATGATGTGCATATATGCAGTTTTAAATGCATATATGCACTTTTTTGATCTTAATATATGCAACTGATGTGCATATATGCACATACACTGTGCATATGATTATTTGTCATGTTGGTTTGATTATTCTTATGGATACACGCTATTTTGTTTATGTGCATATGTGCATATATGCAGGTTTACACAAATTTATGGTTGTGCATATATGCAAGTTTACATCAATTTATGGTTGTGCATGTATGCAATTTTACATATATTTATGGTTTACACAGATTTATGGTTGTGCATGTATGCAATTTTACATAGATTATGGTTTACACATAGCTATGGTTGTGCATATATGCAATTTTACATAGATTTATGGTTGTGCATATATGCAGCTTTACACAGATTTATAGTTGTGCATATATGCACTTTTTATCTTCATATATTCAACTGATGTGCATATATGCAATTCTATGATGTGTATATATGCAGTTCTAAGGTATGCATATATGCAGTATTAATATGTGCATATATGCAATTCTATGATGTGCATATATGCAATTCTATGATGTGCATATATGCATTTCTATGATGTGCATATATGTAGTTTGAAATCGTGCATCTATGCAAAAAAAAACGTGAAAAGAATCTCTGGAACGTGGAGATGAAGATTATGTTTGAAAATGAGTTTTAGATAATTAAGATTATCATTAATAATTACCAAAAATGAAAATGGGTTTTAGAAGATTAAGATTATCATTAATAACTACCAAAAATATCTTGTGCATGAAATTAGGAAAGTAAATAACCCATAAATAATTAAAATTCTGAAATTCCTAAACTAGCCCTACCAAACCAATAACCTATCTTGATTCCTATTGGTCCAAAAAAGTTAACACGGTTAACACTAATTGGACGGTTAACAAAAGAAGGGGACCCTATATATATATATATATATATATATATATATATATATATATATATATATATATATATATATATAGAGAGAGAGAGAGAGAGAGGGCCCTTCTTTTGCTAAACAACTCATTGGTACTAACCGTGCTAACCGATCATAACCATAGATTATTAAGATCAACGGTTATAATTAAATCAAGGATTATAATATTATTTAAAATTAAAAAAGAGAAGGTTGACATTTGTGCATAAGTGCAGAGGGGCATTTTTGTCCAAACCAACAAAGATTAAAAATGGAATCACCTAATTTTAAGGAATGGTTATCACAAATGGAATCACCAAATTTTAAGGGATGGTTATCACATCTCTTAAAAAAAACCGTGGGTATCTTCCACCATTCCTCCCATCACCTCCACCGCCTCCGCTTTCCTCCCACCACCTCCGTCGCATCCGCCTTCCTCCCGTCGCCTCTGCCGGCTCCGCCATCGTTTACAAGCATCTCAAGCGCCTCCGCCTTCCTCCCACCACCTCCGGCGCCTCCACCTTCCTCCCACCACCTCCGCCGCTTCTGCCTTCATCCTCCCACCTCCGCCGCCTCCGCCTTCCTCCCACCACCTCCGTCGCTTCTGCCTTCCTCCCACCACCTCCGTCGCCTCCGCCTTCGTTTACAAGCGTCCCAAGGGCCTCCGTCTTCCTCCCACCACATCCGCCGCCAACGAGGTCACCAGATCTGACTATTGCTCCATCGCCGGAGCATTCATCGGATTCAACAATTTGCTTATGTGCATATGTGCACATAAACTGTGCATATGATTATTTTGGCATGTTGGTTTGATTATTCTTATGATATACACGCTATTTGTTTATGTGCATATGTGCACATAAACTGTCGTACTTATTTATTTAACAATATGATTATGTGCATATGTGCACATAAACTGTCGTACTTATTTATTCAACAATCTGATTATGTGTATATGTGCACATAAACTGCGCATTCTGGCCTGTTGAGATGGCTTTGCACATATGCAGATGTGCATATATGCACATATTCACATCTGCATATATGCACATATTCACAACTGCACGATTTTTGATGAAATATGGTTTCCAAAAAATGAAATACAAATTACTTAAAAATATAACTGAATTTATTTTTTAATACCATAATTATCATTAAATTAAATAAGGAAACAAGATAATGCTAAAAAAAAGGAATCATCCTAATCCACTTTTTAATTGAAAATATCATTTATACCCTTGCTTAAAACGTGGAAAGGACCCTTAAACCAAACAAATTGGTGCAATCTCATTGGTAAAAAAAAGTTAGCACAGTTAGTACCAATGTGTTGGTTAGCAAAAGAAGTGGACCACATATATATATATATATATAGAGAGAGAGAGAAAGGTTCAAACGAGAAGCGTAACAATTTACGAGAAACGCGAGGAGCACCGCCCATGTACAAAATCACATGTGATTCACATACAAAATCATATGTGATTAAAATTCGGACCCGCGCGGTTTGTCCCGCGGTTTGCAAAGCGCGCGGTTTGTACTGTGAATCACATGTGATTTTATACATGGGCGGTGCTCCTCGCGTTTTCTTAAATTGTTACGCTCCTCGTTTGAACCCGCCTCTCTCTCTATATATATATATATATAGTTGCTAACCATATATTTAATACTAACTTTGTTAACCAAAATCTTAGTCATTGATGTTAAAACTGACGAATGAGATCAAAAGTAATCAACACATTAATTATAAATTGGGTCATGTGTAATATTTAATGAAATGAACATCAGTGTTAGGGGTATTCAGTTCGGTTCGATTTTGGTCGGTTCTGGACTGTCATCCAATAACCGACCGATCCAAATTGGATGTTGAAAAATTTGATCCGATCCGATCCAATTCCAATTGGATATCCAATCAATGTCGGTCGGTTTTAATTGGATCGGTCAGTTCTGATTGAATCGGTTGACTTTCTGCACACCCCTAGGTATAAATCTAACTCCTTATCTAAAGGGGTGAGAAAAATGAATGGATGAAATTACCCCCTCTTAACTTCATTTAACGGTGTTAATAATAGGGATCTTACGTGTTACAAAAACCAAAAGTAAAGGGACCTTATTCGTTAAAAATTTCTTCATGGGATTAATTTTTGTAAACCATAAGAACCAAATTTGTATTCAACTCTTGAATAAAATACAAGGATTCTTCTCGAAAAGTCTAGAAAACGGTGTTGCCTGGTTATGAAATTCGAATTTGTTTTAAATTTCGTCATCAGTGACCATTCCCAAAAGCTATTTTTAATGATTATCATTATTAAAAAAAGTATAAAGTATTTTTAATTTTATTACACAAAAATGCAAAATGCAAGTATGGTTGGTTTTTATTTAATATATTGATTAATTTAGACCAAACAACATCAATGGAATACTCATTTCTATTCTTATTCTCCTGCATTTCCATCTTCAATTTCATTATCCATGTTTTCGGTGACGTTTTATAGTTGTATGGATTGTTTTACACGATATGTGAGTTGTGGGTTATGTTTCATCCGTGTTTGGGATGTTTTGAATAATAACGATTTATTCATGATTTCAGTTATTTTAGAAATCAAATACTATTACACTTTTCAAGTAAGCTTTGGGATGAGCCCATTATGAGAATCGTTTTATAATAGAACTTTCATCACGGGATTTGGGTGTGTTGGAAAATGGGTAGTTTAATTGCATCTAAAGTAAACTCCTGTGGGACTCGTGATTTAATTGCATCTCTCTCGTTTTACGAAATTATATAACCATGATAAACTCTTGAACTCACTAAGCGTTAGTCTAACCCTTTTTATCCGTCGGCATGTGCAACTGTGAAAGGTCGTGTGCTAGTAAAGTGCTCGAGAGGTGAATAGCTTAAGTGAAGTCTTCCGCATTCATCTTTGGGATTAGCAATTTGTGCTTGGGTTAAGTAACACCCGATGTGGTTTTAGTCTTTGTAATAAGACTTGAATTATATATTGTTTGAGGTTAATCATAGATGCTAATTTGAAGTATTTCATCTATTGGATTATAAGAAGAAATCCTATTATTTCGGATGTTTTATCGAAAATTTTATTTAGTTGCTCTTTCTCAATTCGAGAGTGTTACAAGGTTCATATGTGAACTTTGGTGATTCACATATGAACTAATTAACTGATTCACATATGAACGTGTATTGATGCCATAACTATTTTCGTCCCTGTGGTTTAATGTTTATAACTATTTTCGTCCCTGTGGTTTAATGTTTATAACTATTTTCGTCCCTGGTCTTTAAAAACTGCTTTTTTCGTCCTTATGGTTTTAATTGGTTACTCTTTTCGTCCTTGATTCCACCATCTGTTAAAAACTAACGTTAACCCATCACATGTGCCTATCATGTGATGGGCAATTTTGTCTTTCTCCTCAAATGTACCCTTATTCCTTTCTATTCCATTTTACCCTAATACCTTCACCATTATTTTGACAGACCCCTCATTCATCTCTTCTTCCCCACCATTTCTGTTTAACCCTCTGTTAAAAATTAGGTTTTTTTTTACCATCATCAATCTGTTCACGTGAATCTACCTTTCTGATGTGGCAACTTCGACAACCATATGAAGTGGTCCACCCATACGAAGTTTACAGTAAGAGTTACTTACTGTTGTTTTGTATTTTTCAAGTTCCCAATGAATTTCATATATGATTTGTCGTTTTGTCTTTAATAATAGTGATCTATTTATGGTTTTTTTGCAGAAAATCACCCCACCTTTTTTTCTTTGAAAATTAACCATGGTGGGTTTTTTTCCAACTTTCCTGGAAGAAGATATCTCAATGGAAAGGTAACTCATGCGGACCTAATAGATGGAGATGAATTTTCAGTACATGATATTGATGCAATGATGCAACAGTTAGGGTATGGTGATGATGGTGAAAAGCTATATTACCATTTTATGATACCAAGTACAGATCTGGATTTTGGTTTGCAAGCATTAGGTAGTGACCAAGATATGCTTGTTTTGTTAAAGTATGTTAATCAGTATAAAGAAGTAGACTTTTATAGTGAACATAGGGTCACTAACTTGAAAACCTACCTCATGTCACCCCAAGCATCTAAAGTTAGAATTAAGCAACTCCCTGATCAGTCTTTGACAAAACCTGCAAATGTTGGATGTAAAAAGCAACTATTACTACCATGGGTTGAAAAAGGTAGTAACACTTGCTTGGGTGAGGGTAGCAGCACTTGCTTGGGTGATGGTAGTGGTTTGGGTGCAATAACGCAAGACTTGATTGAAGAGTTTCAACCATTTTGGGGTGATGAAGTTATGACAGAAAATGAGGATGATGATTTAGATGAAGAAGATGATTCACTTAACAGCGATTATGTAGGGGGAACAGAAATCCTCCCAATTGTGGATGCCGTGGATGTGGATGAAGAGGCTCTAAATTTTTCTGATAAAGAAAGTTGTTCAGACGATAGCGATCATGATTTCACTATGAAGAAACGGTTGAGGAAGGTAAGAAGGGAAAACTTCAAGCAACAAGAATCAACACCTTCCAACAACAAGGTACATTTCTTTGTTGGCCAATCATTTGGTAGTAGGGCTGAAGTGAAAAAATTGATAAGGTTACATGCGATAGAAACTAGGAGGGACCTTGCAATTATTAAAAATGATTTAACAAGGATGAGGGTTGTTTGTAAGGGGAAAATTCCTTCATTTAATAGTGAAGAAGTACAGACAAGTTGTCCTTGGGTATTGTTCATTTCCACATGCAAGAATGATGAATCGTGGGTTGTGAAGACACTTGTTGATATCCACAAATGTGTTCACCCAAGAAAAGTTAAGCAATGCACTGTCAGTTTTTTAGCACAAGAACTTGTAGAGACTATTAAACCTAACCCAAGCATTTCGGTTAAGGCTGTGCAAGACCATTTTCAGAAGAGGTTCCAACAAACTTTTTCATCTATGAAATGTTTTAGGGCAAAGCAAATGGCGGAAACTCGTGTTAGGGGTGATTATGAGCAACAATATGGGAAGTTAAGGGAGTATGCTATGGAACTTCAAAGAACAAATGAAGACACGACTGTGAAGTTGGATGTGGTTAGTGAAGTCAATCCTTCTGATCCAACAAGGCAATTCAAGAGGATATATGTATGCTTAGGGGCTTTGAAGAAAGGATTCAAAGCAGGTATGAGGGATGTATTGGGACTTGATGGAACCTTCATGAAAGGCCCTTTTCCTGGGCAACTGTTAACTGCAGTAGGAGTTGACCCTAACAATGGCACATATCCCTTAGCTTATGCGGTGGTTGAAGCTGAGACAAAAAATTCATGGACATGGTTTTTGGAGTACCTTGGGGATGATCTTGACTTGGGGATGAATTCAAATTTCACATTTATTAGTGATCGACAAAAGGTATCCATTTATTAATTTCATATTTATTCGAATTTCATATTTACTTAATTAATTTGTTTTTGTTTGCACTAGGGGATACTACCAGCTTTAGAAAAAGTGTTTCCAAATGCTGAACATAGGTTCTGCCTACGACATATCCACGAGAACATGAATAAACATTGGAAAGGAAAAGCTTTTAAAGATCATTTATGGAAGTGTGCAACAACATCTAATGTCCCGTTGTTTGATAAGGCGATGGAAGACTTTAAATCATTCAATGAGAAAGCACATGAATGGTTGATGAAAATTCCACCTCAACATTGGTCTAGGTCTCATTTTAGTGGTAATTGATTAAATACTTGTTAGAGTATGTTTATTATCTGTTGGTATTTGTAATATGTTTGTGTTTATAATCTGCAGTTTTGTAATATGCATCACAAACAAATAGGGAGGCCCAAGAAGAAACGAAAGAAAAGTGTTGATGAGTTGAGTCAACCGGTGGTCAAGGGAGGAAAACTTTCAAGGATTGGAAAGACGGTCACATGTATCAAATGCAAAAAGAAAGGTCATAATTCAAGGACTTGCAAAGGACAAGTCTAGATTATGTTTGACTGTGTTGGTTAACCATTTTTGGTAGATTGTGTTGTTTGACAATGGTTGGTTGACCTTTTTTGGTATTATGAAACAATGAAATTATGTTTTCGTCTATGTAATGGCATTATGAAACAATGGAATTCTATTTTGGTCCTTGTAATAGCCTTTTGAATCAATGATTAATGGAATTCTGTTTTGTTTATTATCTGTTGGTATTTGTAATCTGTTTGTGTTTATAAGTTGTTGGTATTTATAATCTGTTGGGAATCTGTTTTATAGCAAATATATGTAATCTGTTGGTATTTGTAATCTGTTTGACAACATATATATGTTATATATAATGTGCAGTTTTTGTTTGACAGCAATATGTAATCTGTTTTATTTGTAATCTTCAGTTTTGTAATATGCAGTAAATGCAATTTTGACAGCAAACTGCAAAATGCAATTTTGACAGCAAACTACAATTTTGACAGCAAACAGCAAACTCCAATTTTGACAGCAAACTGCAAAATGCAATTTTGACAACAAACTCCAATTTTGACAGCATTAACCAAGAATATGGTTTCAATTTGCTTCATGCATCCAACAATCCATTAACCAAGAATACCAATTTGGTATATTAACTAGAATCAGTAGGTTCAAAGTCACTGCAAAACATTAACTAAGAAAATTTCCAAGAAGTCAATTTTTATCCAATTTGGTTCATTAACTAGAAAAGTAGGTACAATACAAAAATTGGGTTCTTTCTAAAGAAGCCCTACAAAGAAGAAATCACAACTAGTGAATTCAATCACTTTCCATCTGCTAGTACAATCCAACTAGTGATAAAAAAAAAAGAAAATTGCTAGTATAATCCAACTAGTGAAGGAAATCACTTTCCATCTACGAACTTCAAATGTCTTGACACGTACGGTGGCTTTAAGAGTGTTTATGTTTCTCAGTAAGCCTGGAATGATCTCCATAGCTCGTGGACACATAGGGTTGTCGACCCAATTTACAAATCCACAATTTCTTGAACATGAATAAAAACGGCGGCCAGGATTTGCTCTTGTCCACGATGTTCGAATCGTTGTTACAGCTCCACAATTGCACACAACCATCGAAGTTTTGGGTCTTTGAAGCTTTGGATCTGTTGAATCGAGAAGCTGTGAATCGACAAGGGTTTTGGATCGAAGAAGCCTTTGAATCGACAAGGGTTTTGGATCGAAGAAGCCTTTGAATCGACAAGGGTTTTGGATCGAAGAAGCCTTTGAATCGACAAGGGTTTTGGGGCTGCTTGAAATTAAGCACGTAAAAGCTAACTTTAAAGCAGTACAAGTATTTAGATTTGAAAAGACAAAATTGCCCATCACATGATAGGCACATGTGATGGGTTAACGTTAGTTTTTAACAGATGGTGGAATCAAGGACGAAAAGAGTAACCAATTAAAACCATAAGGACGAAAAAAGCAGTTTTTAAAGACCAGGGACGAAAATAGTTATAAACATTAAACCACAGGGACGAAAATAGTTATGGCATCAATACACGTTCATATGTGAATCAGTTAATTAGTTCATATGAGAATCAGTTAATTAGTTCATATGTGAATCACCAAAGTTCACATATGAACCTTGTAACACTCTCGAATTGAGAAAGAGCAACTAACTAAATAAACCAAGTACATAAAAGAGCTAATTGTTGCCTTCAGTTAGCTTCATTGCTCTTACATGGGATAATGTTATTATGTAGTAAGTTCCCTTTTTTCACCACAAACAAAAGAATGCAACTCCTGAAAATTTATGCCAATCGTCGATCTTTGTCTTTACCAAAAGAAACAAGCAATTACTAATAACTATAGCTCCAAAGCCACAATATTACAGTTAGGTTGTGCTTCGATATCCCAAATGAGGACCTGAATTAAATAAGCATGAAAGCATATATAAGGGTTTTCTACAAATAGAATTTCATATTATGTAGAACATGAGAATAGGTAGAAAACAATTTAATGTTATAAAAACATATAATTTACTTACCGGGTAAGATTTTGGTCCACCAAAACAGTATCCTACACTACAATTTTCCAGTAAGCGCTAACCGTGGTAAGAGTCTTTACCATCACTTACTGGGGTAAGACTCTCGAACTCTCGGTCCTTGCCTTAACTCACAAATCAAATGATATATATAAATTCAAGATTAAGATTGTAGTTGTTCCTATATTTAAAGACTAACTTCAAACCACGTTTTCACCTCGTAATTAAAAAGCAATCAACATCAAATTGAATTCTATAGTTCAAATCCAAAACTTGTATCTAATTGAAATACAATAAAAATTATCATGTAAAGAACGGTATTGATCTGTAGTTAAAAACTAAGCTCGAACTTGACTTGAAACTCATGAGTAGTTAAAAACTAAGCTCGAACTCGATTGCAATTTTCTAAACTCAAACTCGAGCTCGAAATCTTTCAAAGCTCAAACCAATTTTAAACTCAAACTCAAATCAAGCTCAAACTTGAACTCGATGACTTTTTTTCGTGCGTGCAAGAATTTCCATGTAATAGCAAAAGGATTATTGTTTCAGATCCTACTCTACGTGGGATTTACGGGGTTCATTTGATTTTTTGCGGACTATGTATAAAGTATCACGAAAACCAGCAGGTTCATGAAACTCTACTAAAGCCTTCCAGATGCTCCCATCTACATTCCCAAATTCCTCAATTTTCATTAAAATAGGATCCATCACAAGTTGCCAAGCCTGCACATTTTCCCTCCCATCAAGTACAACCAAAACAACAACAATGTTGATAAAAATGTATTATACACAACTCTCACAGGGTTGATAAAAGTTGAGTTAAATGCTCTCTAATTAAATCCTACACGTAATGAGGTTTATGTACAAACTTATGGTGGGAAAAATGCACAATTGAACAGTCGTCGTGAACCATTTGATAACCTGCAAAGCAGGGACAAAATACAAGAATAGGTTATTAAAGCAAGACAGTTTCTTATTAGCTACTGTTACCTTATACCAATGATATACAACAAGACAATTTCTTATTAGCCACTGTTACTTTATACCAAGCTTCATAAGCAAGTTGAGTATGCAAAAGGTGAAGGACAATCTGAGAACCACGATGGAAATCGTAGAAGCAACATGAGGATTATTCATTCAATCTCAAGTCATCCCGGTCAAAGTCAAGTTGAGCCATCATCGGAGGATCATTTGGCCTTCAAAGCACACTATCAATACCATAATTGCATGCCCATCAAACAACAATTTCATCAATTTCATCAATTTGTCTTTAATCTGATCAATTTGAGCCTAAAGTACTTCTTATTTGGCTTCACAAGCTGGCAACTAACAAGGGTTTAAAAAAGCTTACCCATTATTTGGCTTCATCACTTATTAATCCATATATTTTTCGTCCTTGAATGTAAACTTCCCCCCTGCTCGAATGCAAAACCAGTGGCATATAGAAGTAAGCTTATTGCATATTAGTCTAGACTCATGAGAAGTGGTTATCAACCGTTGGATGAGAAATGGACGAACATTAGAATGAGATGCACCGAGATAAGATGCACTGTTCTCACGTGATCCCATGTCTCTACTCACAAGCCACTAAAGTTATAAAAGCCAAGAGTTAAATTTCCAAAAGTTTAAATAGCAGTTGGAACATCGTTTGAAACTTACTTACATGCTAATTTAAGGAAAAGAAAACTTGAAACAAATTTGACTAAAAACATTAAAATCAATAAAGTATCATTAAAACCATAAAGACAATTAATGTTTAATAGTTACTTAAAATCATAAAGAAAACAAAGAAATAATAAAAAAAAGTTGCAACACTTCTCATATGTTTTAACTTTTACCTTGTGAATTGTGATTTTAAATGGTTGCGGATATATTTAATAGAGATATGGAGATCTTACCATGGTTAATCTAAAGAGATATGGAGATCTTACCATGGCAAAATAAAGAGATGGAAATGATTCTGACATAGGGACTTGAATCACAACAGAAACATAGATTATACATTTGGAGTGCATCTAAAATGATATTGAACAACAAAACAAGACATTATATTGAACATTTGGAGTGCATCTCAAATGATGACAAACCACAAAAATCAGCTCCATATCACCAAAATAATAATACTGTGTGTGTCTTCAAAAAGCCTTTGAATAGCCAAAATTACAAATTATATATGGATTTAGTTTACAAAATAATCATAACTATGGATAGATTATACCTTTTAGTAGCCAAAATCACAAAATTTCAGTCGCTGTGTAAAGCCTCCATCCAAAAGGTTATTCTCGAGCTTCAAATCTGTATGGCATATTTACCATAGAATATAGATGCATAACTTGAGAAATAAAAGGAGAAAAGCATAGGATGTGATGCTTGAACAAAAAAGAAGAAAAATCAAGGAAACAGGAAACAAATTTTGAGATTAGAAACCCTAAACATTATGTGCAGGACCAATCCAGGTCTGGGACCTAGTGTATCGATTTGGAGCATCGAAGTTTGAGATTAGAAACCCTAGAACATATACAATTTACCTGATTAGTGATGTTCTTTGTGTTTCCCGGATAACAACGAAACAGGAGAATCAAGCCTCAATTTGAAATCGATCAAAACCGTACAGGAGATGGAGAAGTGATTTATCTTTGAAGCTCTTGATTTATATCCAACTGACGTGCAAGAAGAAGAAGAAGTACGGTATGGTAAAAGAAGTATTGAAGGTATGGTAGGAGAAGTATGGTTGTTTTGGCGTGTGAAATCTTCCTATTGATTTTTCCGTGTGAAGGTGGGAGTTGTGGTATGGATGTACAGCCTCTACTGTGAGGAACTCAACATAGGTATGGGTTGCAGCGTGCAACCCCGATTTTAAAATCTTTGCATCAGAGACTTGTATCTTATGCATAAGAAGTTGTAATTAAGAGTTTTTTGAACATTATGCATAAAATGGTGGTACATAATGCATTAAGTGTTGTCTTTAAGACATTTTGCTTAAATGCTTATATATGTAGTATAGATATTTATAAATAATAAATAAATATTGTAAGTGAAAAAAATATTTTTCATTGGTGTCCACGTGTTTGTTATAGATATTGTATTTATTATATTTATATTGACTCACGTTGGGCAACATTTGTTTATCATTTAGCTCAGCCGCCTCCTTCAACTTTCAAAAAATAATCCCCCAGTCAATTAAATACAAGATCCTTCCATGAACAACATCGGTGGAAACCACTTCGGTGCTAAAAGCTCAAGACAGAAGATCATTTATTATGGGACAATATCCTCCAGCAGAGAAAAGTGACAGTTTGTCTCTTTATCCACTTTCAGTTAAGGTCCCTTTTATCTGCTCAAGCTACTCTGTCTGCACCTAGTGAAAAGTGACAAGGACTTCACAGTTCTCCTGAAGTCAACATTATCAGCATATGTGAAGATGACAAGTGTCCTAAGCATTTAATGCTTGGGCACTCCTTGGCACTATATAAAGAAGAAGACCTCTCCATGCAGAAGCATCTCTTGAATATCTTGAGAGACTTTGAAGATTACTGTGTGCTCTTGATATTCTACGCAAACTGGAAGATTTCTCTAAGTGCAAGAATTTCCAGTTTGCTTGAAAAACTTTATAGCTTTGTTCTAAGTGTTCTTAGTTATTTTGTTAGTATACTTTGTGTAAGATTGTTAGAATAGTTTATCTGTTCTTTTCCGCAACAGTCTTAAGTTTTCTATGTGTAATTCTTGTTGAAAGATTTTCAATAATAGAATTAAAATTGTGAAAATTTTGAGTATTGTATTCAACCCCCCCCCCCCCTTCTACAATACTTGGTTAGCCATCTGGGACTAACAAGTGGTATCAGAGCAGAAAGTTTAATTCCATAAACTTGATCTGCGATGGCTGCCTCTTCTTCTACTGTTGAAAACTCTTTTCAAAATAACTTTTCTGAAAATGGCTCCATTTCAAAACCTCCTAAGTTCAATCCCAACAACTTCTCTTTGTGGAAAAGCCGCATGATGTTGTTCATGGAAGGAGTGGATACTAGATATCCAACCATTCTCCAAGAGGGACCCTTTATCCCCAGAGTTTGGGCTCGCTATGAAACGCAGAGGCCAAGATAAATAACATGGATGATTCAGAAGGCCACACCTCCTCAACTGCTCTTGTATCAGCTAAGTGTCTCCCCTCCTCACCAGGTACACCCATTTCTATCTCTCTCTGATGCTGAAAAGATTGAAGCATTTAATTCTTTATCTATTGTCTTCAGATGATGCATCCTTCTCTTCTAACTCATGCAAAATATTTTCTAACTCCAAAAAAAAAGGAAAGTTTCTGTGTGCCGATTTTTTATTAAAAAGAAATCTTCCAGTTTTTTAATAATACCTATGTGACTTCTCCTACCGATTTTCTTCACAGATCTGTGTCTCAAAATGTCCAATTCAAAAGAAAAGATTTCTGTCCTCCCAAATTTTGAAAAAGGAATTTTAGGTGATGAACCCCAATTCTTTGTTACCTCATCAAATTTTTTGAGCAAAAGTAAGGAAAAATGTCAAGTTTCTAAAAAGATTTTTCCTCATAGAAAATGCTATATCTGTGGTGATACTTCTCATTTTGCCAAAGACTGTCCGAAAGAAAGAACTGATCTAAGTGACACCAACACTTTTTCTTCTAACCCAAAAGGACCCACCACCAAATGGGTACCTAGAAAATAATTCTTTGTGATTGCAGTTATTGAGCTGGACAGATGAATCTATGTGGACAAAATGGTGAATTCTTAGATCTCCTTGTTTTTGAAAAACATATCTTTGGCACAGTCACTTGTGCCACCCTGCTCTCTACCGACATATTTCATATACCACCATTTCCCGTACCACCTACATCCCATTTCCCACCATACCTCCTCTCAATTCAAGTTTCGTTTCGGAGAGGGTGATATAAAGAATTGTATTATTATTATTATTATTATATATATTATTATTATCATTATTCTATAATAATAATAATAATAATAATAAAATAATACATCATTCTTTTGCCACACATCCCTTTTGCCGACAGAAAATAAAGACAATCTCCACCGATTTCTTTAACCAACCAATAGCTCAATTTTTTTTTGCATGGTATCTTTGAGACAAACTTCTTTCCCCATGCATTTTTTATTGCTGCAGATCTCACCCATCTTTCTTTCTACTGTTGCATGCCGCCGAGAACAAACCACAACTAAATCCTTCTTTCTCTTTACCAAAACAGCACCGATATTCATCCCTAACCACCGATCTACTGCCGCCGACGACAACCCTCATCCCTTTTTATTTTTCTTCCACAATTTCTCTATCTTGCTGCCGACACAAACCAAAACCGTATCCCACCATACTTTACTTCCCATCATATGTTTTGCCTCCTCGATCGGTGGTACCCCTCAAATTCGGTGGAACCCTTCAAATTCGGTGGTGAAACCCTTCTAAATTCGGTACAATCCTTCAAACTCCTCGGTGGAATCCTCACACCGATCCACCACCGAGTCTACACCGACCCACACCGATTCCACACCGAATCTCCACCGATCCACCACCTCAAATCCCACCACCGATCCACCACCTCAAATCTCACCACCAAATCCCTGGTATCAACCCCACCGATCTCTCCTCCTCAATAAGAATCTTTTTGACTCATGCTACCTACAGAAATTTCAGTCTTTCAAATGAATGTCAAAAGTGCCTTCCTCAATGAGGAACTTGCAGAGGAAGTCTATGTGAAACAACCTCCTGGCTTTGAAGACCCAACTCATCCAGACTATGTGTACCGACTAGACAAAGCTCTCTATGGTCTCAAGCAAGCTCTACGTGCTTGGTATGACACTCTTGCCAATTTTCTCTTAAAGAATGGATATTCCAGAGGAAGCTGCCAACTTCTTGGTGGCAAATTGGTAAGTTGGTCCTGTGGATGAGAAATCAACTAAGGGACTCTGCTCAAATCTATTCCAAAGTCCCAATTCTGTGTGATAACTCAAGTGCAATAGCTATTGCAAATAATCCAGTTCTTCATTCCAGATCAAAGCACATAGATATCAGATATCATTATCAGATATCATTTCATCAGGGACCACATCTCCAAAGGTAACATTGAGCTTCACTTCATTCCTATAGATCTTCAGCTTGCCGACTTGTTCACCAAACCTCTAGATGAAACCAGGTTTAATTTCCTCATAAATGAACTTGGCATGTGTAATCTTCAATAACTATGTGTCCTAAGATTCCACCGAATTCTCATTGGTGGACACTATTCTTCTCTCACAAATCTCCTTTCCTATCTAGAAACATAGGAAAGAACCCCTCCATATGATGTCATCCCATATGATCAAAATGAAGAATCCTCAAGCCAGACACAAGTTTCAACTCGCCCCTCCAAAGATGCAAGTAATATTCATTCTGTTCATATTGTTTATACTGTTTATACTTCTTTCCTTTTCCTTTCAATTATTTGTACAGCTATACCTTTTTATTTTTTCTTATATGTAAACATCATATATACATACACACAAAAAAAAAATTAAAAAAATAAAAAATAAAAATAAAAAAAATGGACTGTTTGAAAAAGAACCCAAAAGAGTAAAGAAGGGTCAACATGCATTATTCACTGTCTTACTCATGTTTTTCTAAGTATGGATGTCATCATCAAATAGGGGGAGATTGTTGGGTCATCAAGATTTGAAGATGACCTCATGATCTCCTTTTATACTTTGAAAAACATTTTATACTTAGAGAAATTTTGGATGCATGGTTCTTTGCAATGGCTTGTACAAAACAGCAACAGTTCGGTGAAGTCGAAGATCAACCGAAACCAAGCTTGAAGACTCTCTACTTGTGGAAAATAGAAGACTCTCGGCAACATTCAAACAAGTCATCACCACCGAAATTCCTTGACATTTTGGTGGCCTTCTTCCTCCGAAGTGCATGGACAAATTCGGTGGCCCCATCCACCACCGATGACTCTTTCGGTGCTCCTCTCACCACCGAAAGATACTTGTAATTTCGGTGGTCCTCTCACCACCGAAACATGCTTGCAATTTCGGTGGACTAGTCTTCTTTCCACCGAAGATTTCTCAATCTCGGTGGAAACCACTTCGGTGCTAAAAGCTCAAGACAGAAGATCATTTATTATGGGACAATATCCTCCAGCAGAGAAAAGTGACAGTTTGTCTCTTTATCCACTTTCAGTTAAGGTCCCTTTTATCTGCTCAAGCTACTCTGTCTGCACCTAGTGAAAAGTGACAAGGACTTCACAGTTCTCCTGAAGTCAACATTATCAGCATATGTGAAGATGACAAGTGTCCCAAGCATTTAATGCTTGGGCACTCCTTGGCACTATATAAAGAAGAAGACCTCTCCATGCAGAAGCATCTCTTGAATATCTTGAGAGACTTTGAAGATTACTGTGTGCTCTTGATATTCTACGCAAACTGGAAGATTTCTCTAAGTGCAAGAATTTCCAGTTTGCTTGAAAAACTTTATAGCTTTGTTCTAAGTGTTCTTAGTTATTTTGTTAGTATACTTTGTGTAAGATTGTTAGAATAGTTTATCTGTTCTTTTCCGCAACAGTCTTAAGTTTTCTATGTGTAATTCTTGTTGAAAGATTTTCAATAATAGAATTAAAATTGTGAAAATTTTGAGTATTGTATTCAACCCCCCCCCCCCCTTCTACAATACTTGGTTAGCCATCTGGGACTAACACTTTTTTTAAAGAAGGTTCAAAAGAAAAATCTTAAAATTTTAAAAAAATTAAGAAATATTTTTGTAATTGAAGTTTTTTTTTTAATTTTATATATACTAGAGGTCTACTAGCACAATCAGGGACGGTGGGAGTTGTGGTATGGCTGTACAGCCTCTACTGTGAGGAACTCAACATAGGTATGGGCTGCAGCGTGCAACCCCGATTTTAAAATCTTTGCATCAGAGACTTGTATCTTATGCATAAGAAGTTGTAATTAAGAGTTTTTTGAACATTATGCATAAAATGGTGGTACATAATGCATTAAGTGTTGTCTTTAAGACATTTTGCTTAAATGCTTATATATGTAGTATAGATATTTATAAATAATAAATAAATATTGTAAGTGAAAAAAATATTTTTCATTGGTGTCCACGTGTTTGTTATAGATATTGTATTTATTATATTTATATTGACTCACGTTGGGCAACATTTGTTTATCATTTAGCTCAGCCACCTCCTTCAACTTTCAAAAAATAATCCCCCAGTCAATTAAATACAAGATCCTTTTTTTTAAAGAAGGTTCAAAAGAAAAATCTTAAAATTTTAAAAAAATTAAGAAATATTTTTGTAATTGAAGTTTTTTTTTTTAATTTTATATATACTAGAGGTCTACTAGCACAATCAGGGACGGTGGGAGTTGTGGTATGGCTGTACAGCCTCTACTGTGAGGAACTCAACATAGGTATGGGCTGCAGCGTGCAACCCCGATTTTAAAATCTTTGCATCAGAGACTTGTATCTTATGCATACGAAGTTGTAATTAAGAGTTTTTTGAACATTATGCATAAAATGGTGGTACATAATGCATTAAGTGTTGTCTTTAAGACATTTTGCTTAAATGCTTATATATGTAGTATAGATATTTATAAATAATAAATAAATATTGTAAGTGAAAAAAATATTTTTCATTGGTGTCCACGTGTTTGTTATAGATATTGTATTTATTATATTTATATTGACTCATGTTGGGCAACATTTGTTTATCATTTAGCTCAGCCGCCTCCTTCAACTTTCAAAAAATAATCCCCCAGTCAATTAAATACAAGATCCTTTTTTTAAAGAAGGTTCAAAAGAAAAATCTTAAAATTTTAAAAAAATTAAGAAATATTTTTGTAATTGAAGTTTTTTTTTTTAATTTTATATATACTAGAGGTCTACTAGCACAATCAGGGACGGTGGGAGTTGTGGTATGGCTGTACAGCCTCTACTGTGAGGAACTCAACATAGGTATGGGCTGCAGCGTGCAACCCCGATTTTAAAATATTTGCATCAGAGACTTGTATCTTATGCATAAGAAGTTGTAATTAAGAGTTTTTTGAACATTATGCATAAAATGGTGGTACATAATGCATTAAGTGTTGTCTTTAAGACATTTTGCTTAAATGCTTATATATGTAGTATAGATATTTATAAATAATAAATAAATATTGTAAGTGAAAAAAATATTTTTCATTGGTGTCCACGTGTTTGTTATAGATATTGTATTTATTATATTTATATTGACTCACGTTGGGCAACATTTGTTTATCATTTAGCTCAGCCACCTCCTTCAACTTTCAAAAAATAATCCCCCAGTCAATTAAATACAAGATCCTTTTTTTAAAGAAGGTTCAAAAGAAAAATCTTAAAATTTTAAAAAAATTAAGAAATATTTTTGTAATTGAAGTTTTTTTTTAATTTTATATATACTAGAGGTCTACTAGCACAATCAGGGACGGACTCAATTAAGGGCACACGGTGGCACGTGCCACCGTGGTATTTCTCTGACGAAGGGTAAAAAAATTTGGTTTCTTGATAGGTGCAACCGTATCGTTTTAGGAGATGCTCCCGTATATTTTTGAAAGTGCAAGCGTACCTTGTAATCAACCAAAAATACCGAAAAACTCTTGAAATCAACCAAAATTACCGAAAAAATATTTCGAAATCAACCAAAAATACCAAAAAAGTCTATCGAAATCGATAAAAAAAATTAAAAATCCCTAAAATCAAAACAAGAACTTTAAAAATCCCTCGAAATGTCGAAATTTGGCTAAAACACATTGGTCGATATTGAACGTTGGTATAAAAGATATATATGTCGATAAAAACCTTATGAAAAAAAATATGGTGCCACCGTATGAAAAAGTTTATGGGTCCGTCCTTGAGCACAATGCAGCGTGATATATCTCGATTTTAATGTTCTAATTTATTTTAATGTATGGTTTTGAGAAAACGATTTTGTTTTTTTATAAATTTGTTTAAAAAATGACCCTTTTAAGGAGGTCATGATTTGAGGATTTGACAGTGGTTAGAGATAAGAATTAATTAATAAGGGTCCACGATTTAAGAATTTGAAGGTTGTTAGAGATAAGTATTAATCAAGTAATTAACATTAAAAGCGGTACATAAAGCTCCATTAGTTGTTTTTAAGAGATTTTAAGTAATTAGTATTAAATAGCGGTACATAAAGCTTTAATGATTGTTTTTAAGAGTTTTTCATAAATGCTTTATAATATAGTTAGATGTACATATTGTGTAGATAGTTGAAGTTTCACATGTAATTTTTTTTAAATATAAACACAAACATATGTGACCATAAAAGGTTGTGCGGTATTGAATGAGACCTAAGTGATTTGGTGGAATATTCCATCTATTCAAAGTTTAATTCAGACGTATACAACAAGCATGATTATTGAGTTTATCAGGTTCAATTCCAGATGCACATAACAACTGTGAATACCGAGTTTATTGCAATTAAAATCTAGCAAGATTAGTCTGGATATAGCCTACATCTTTAAAAGAACATATATAAAACAATATTTTAAAATATAGTAGCATTTAATGAAAAAATATTTTTATATTTATTATTACAAATTTATAACATTTTTTATTGTTATATAAACACGCCAACTCCCTTCACACCCAAAAACAAACCCCCACCATTTTCTTCAACACATTTCTATATAAATATAAACCCCCATTTCTTGGGACTTTGATTCAAACCCCATCACCCCCATCTAGTTTTCACACCAACTCTTCACACATTTCCAAATCCCCATTTCGATTTCCGACCCTTTTCACAAGATTCAAAAACACGACCAAAACCCACAAAAATCTTGGATCAAATCAAGGGTTTTGATTAGGGTTCATCCCAAAATGGATGGTGGTGACATATACAAAGCCAGTAGTAGCATACGATTAGGAAGTGTAAAGGGTACAAGTGGAAGAACATCGAGTTTAAGATCTGGAAGCACTTCTGTATGGAGGAATTCAGGCATGGATGTTTTTTCGAAATCTTCTCGTGAAGAAGACGATGAAGAAGCCCTTAAATGGGCCTCACTTGAGAAACTTCCGACATTTGATCGATTGAAAAAGGGGTTGTTGTTTGGATCGAGTGGGCCGTCGAATGAAGTTGATATCGATGATCTTGGATTTGAACAGAGACAATATCTGCTTGATCGGCTTGTGAAGGTTGCTGATGAAGATAATGAGAAGTTTTTGTTGAAACTCAGGAAAAGAATCGACAGGTATTGGTTTTTTTTTACGATCTGATTTGAACGTCTCGAACATGTATGCGATAATTTTTCTAAAATAGAAAATCAAAATTTAAAATCTCTAAAAAGAGGTAGGCTATGTTTGACAAACTAGCTGATAAGCTAGCTTATGACTTATAAGCTAGCCGGTGACTGATAAGTTGGCTGACAGCTCTATGAAAAAGTCACTTTTGGAAGAAAAAAAAAATAGCTTATAAGCATTTAAATGACCAAAAATGACATATTAAAAAAATAGTTAATAAATAATAATTAATATTGACGAGGGCATAATTGGAATATTTACAAAAAGCTACTCATAAGCTACTCTAAGTAGTTTTTCAAAAAGTTAGCTTATAAGCTAGCTAATGGTCATTCAAATATCAAAATATGTACCCTAAAAATAAGTTACTTTTTTTTTGCCAAACAATGCCTTTAACAGATTTTCTATTTTAGAGATTTTAAGACAAGTTATATTAATATAATATTCTTTAATTTATTTCTCAAAACAATTTTTGAAAAAACTTAATTTAAAATGATAAAAGTTTAATACAATTTTTAATAAGTTTTCTCTCTTTATCAAATAAGATAGCGAAACTGTTGGAGAGGTTTAGCAAACAGAAACTCAAAATTTTCTATTTTAGCAAAGCTGTTGAAGATGCTTTCACGCTGTTTGTTACGGTGTTTTATGTGGTTTTACACGGGTTTCGGTGTGGAAAAGTGATATATAAAAACCAATTTTCTTTGATCCGTCATACTGTTTTACGCGGGTTTATACGGTTTTGGTGTGAAAGATGATATAAAAACTTAATTTTCTTTGACCCGTTATACTGTTTTATGTGGGTTCATACGGTTTCGGTGTGAAAAATAACAAAAAACCAATTTTTTCCGACCCATTACGATATTTCTTACATCGTTTTGGTATGAAAAATGATGTAAAAACTGATTTTTGTTCGATTCGTTACAATATTTCTTACATTTGGTTTCACACCATTTTCATGTGAAGAATGATTTAAAATTCGATTTTTCTCGAACCCGATCATTATTTTTTAATTTGGTTTGGTGTAAAAAATGGTGGGAAAACAGATTTTTTTTGGAAGGGTATCCTAGACTATGCCTAGACTAATTCCTTGGCAAATTATGACTGTAAGACATCAACCCCGATTAAACCTCAGTGGCCACAATTGTTGTGTACGACTAGATTCGAACCTGGGCAGATGGGATATTCCACCACATCCCCGTGACCTTAACCAGTACGCCACAACTGTGGTAAAAAAACAGAGTTTTTAATGGATGAATCTTGAATCACACTATTTCTTACATTTTCCGTATATTTTTTATTTATATATGATTAAATAAATTTTTAATCATATCCGTATGTTTTTTAATGATTAATTAGATTTTTTATTATGATTATTAAACATCTAAAACGTAGTAACCAATTTTTCTTGGACATCACACTACTTATTTAACTGGTTTGGTGTAAAAATCGGTGTGTCCGTACCCAATTTTCACGGATCAATTTATTATTTTCTACATAATCGTTATATTTAATTTTGATTAAATAGATTTTAATAATGCCCACTTGTTTTTTTTATTCATTAATTAGATTCTTAATATAATTAATGAAAAATAATGCAAACACCAATTTTTACTTACAATCGGACTTTGAAGTATTTAATTATGATTAATTAGATTCTTTATAATACCCAAACATATCTTTTAAAGTAAATTACGTTTTTAGTCCTCGTGGTTTGTTGAAAACTACAATTTTCATGCTATGTTTTTGAAATTTCGATTTACATCCTTATGATTTACAATTTGTTATTTTCGTACTTACAATTAAAAAATTTATTGTTGTTTTCGGCCCTATGGTTTACAATTAATTGTTTCTATTCGTCTCTCATACTCAAAGGCAGTAGGTAGCCTTAGAAACAAATATAACACTAAATTGCAAACCATAGGGACGAAAACCGCCATTTTGGAACACAAGGACGAATGCCGCAATTTTTAACAAACCATAGGGACGAAAAACGTAATTTAATCTGTTTTTTATGATTAATTAGATATTTAACATGATTAATCATATTTTTAAAAATTGATTGTAAACAACAATTAGTTAGATATTTAACATGATTAATCCCATTTTGATAATATAATGTGGAATTGGAATGTTACAGGGTTGGGATTGATTTGCCAACAATTGAGGTCAGATTTGAACATTTAGCTGTGGAGGCAGATGTTAACACAGGAAGCAGAGCTTTGCCTAGTTTCATAAACTTCCACATTGATATATTTGAGGTTAGCACCCTTTTGGTGTTTATAACTTATAATCCGAAGACCGCTTTCCCGATTTTTATGATTTTTTTTTCTAATTTTCGTTCGTGTTTTATAGGTTTTGTTGAGCAAATTCGGTCTGCTTCCGAATTCAAAAAGGCATATAACCATTCTTGACGATGTTAGTGGTGTTTTTAAGCCTAGAAGGTAAGGAGGAAGAACATAAATCACCCATCGATATAACTCGATTTCGATCGTTTCTTTTATATAATAAAAATCGTGCTTAAAATTTCATGAAAACGTGTTTGTAGAATGACGTTACTTTTGGGTCCTCCGAGTTCCGGGAAGACGACATTGTTGTTGGCCTTGGCTGGGAAGCTTGCCAAGGAGCTTAAGGTAAACCACCGATCATTGATGACTTGCTTTTAGGGTGCGTTTGGTACAATGAACATGGCAGAAATGAACAGGGTCACTGAACATGGATCACTGTTCCACGTTTGATCACTGTTCTACGTTTGACATGACTTTTAAGTGGAATATAGAGGAACAAAGTGAAACATGGATGTTCCACTTCCACCCCATGGAACAAGCCTATATTTTTCTAGTATACTCTCAAAATAAAACCTAATTCCCTTTTAAAACCTTAAGGACGATTCCCTCTTTTCATTTTATCTATACTTTAAATTTTATTTATTGTATTTTATTCTCTTTAAACTTTCGCTTTACTATCCTTAAAATATTATTTTTATACATTTTCTCTATTTTGGTTAATTTATGTAATTTATTAAATATTAATAATTAAAACATAATATAGAAAAGGTATAAAAACAATAATTGGAAATTAATTAAACTTCATATTTTGGCGTCATTAAATCGTTTTGACGTAAACTTCATATTAATTTTTTATTTATTTTGAATCAATTTAAAAAAGTTTCAAAATTTACTATCTTGAACCCATTTTGACCAGCAACCTGCTGATTTTGTAAATTTGATGACATGGATGTAAAGTTTATCGTCGTCTACTTTGCTCTAACCCTTTTCATAAACGGGTACCCACGTCGCTAAATGTTACAAGATCAATAGGTTACCGGTCAAAATGGGTACCAAATAGAAAATTTTAAAACTTTTTTACACCGATTGAGAAAAAAGTTATTCGTTACATCAAATAGGGAACTAAATCAAGCTTTGTTGCATTTTAATGCATTTCGCCGTCTTTATTTGCGTCTTACATTCAAATAAAGTTACAATCTTTTAATGTAGAGCACGGGGAAGGTGACATATAACGGCCATGAATTGCATGAGTTTGTACCCGAAAGAACTTCCGCTTATATCAGTCAAAACGACGTCCATATTGGAGAAATGACGGTTAGAGAAACCTTGGCTTTCTCCGCTCGATGCCAAGGAGTTGGATCACGTTACGGTTAGTTTGATCACCATTTGTGTCACAACAGTACAACAATATCAGCTTTATAGGATGCTAAATATGTCTAAGGGCCTTTGTTAGCAGCTTAATGAGTTTAATGAGATTCGCAACTTACTCGGTCAGCTATACATGATTGTTTGATAGCGGCTTAATGATATAGAAAGTGGCTTCTTTAGTAAGCTAATAGACGGAGCTTTATGCAGAAAACCAAGTTTTTTTCTTCCAAACTTGCCCCTCCCAATTAAAAAACACGATCTTTCCATCTATGAAAAAACCCTCCCAACCAAAATTCTTCCCGATCTATGCAGTCATATTACTTCATTGATAACTTTATGGAAAACCAACCAAACAACCCCTAAATGTTGTAATAAACTGCTATATAGAACTGAAGTTTATAGGAGCAAACAATTGTACATTCCATGTAAAAGGTGCTACATAAGTTGATAGGACGATGACATCCCAACTTGTTTTTTAGTACAGTTTTGAAATAAAACGTTTTATTAGTCTTTCTAAATGACATTATTCGAAAGAAAATTGTTATAAAAAGTTAAAAACAAGTGACTTGTAAAAAAGACGTGTTCAAAGTGTCCTGTAAAAAGGCTAATAAGACACTTTATTTCAAAAATGTCGTGGAAAACTTGTTCAGGGCATAAACTTATTGCAACACTTTTACATATGACACATAATTGTTTTGTTCTATAAATTTAAATCCTATAAAGCAGTATGTTAGGACATTTAGATATATACGACGTTCTATAAAGCCGCTTTTGTTGAAACGTAATACTAATACGTGATAAAAGCATTTGAAATCGGGGTTAATAATAGTTTTCCATGTGAATTGCAGAAATGTTGGCGGAGTTGTCAAGAAGGGAGAAAGACGCGAACATTAAACCTGATCCCGATATCGATATCTTCATGAAGGTTCGGAAACGAGCTTCTTAGATCATATAAACCCAATTTTGTATCTTTTAAATCGAAAATGATCGAAACGTTATCGTTTTTCTTTTATTATTTAGGCTGCGGCAACAGAAGGACAAGAAGCTAGCGTGGTCACTGATTATACTCTCAAGGTATATTTCTATTCGTTTTTACGTAGTGTATATGCCCACTATAGCAAAATCGCCTTTATAGCACTCCAAAAATGTCTAGATGTCTTAATAGACTACTTTATAGCACGCCAAATATGTCTGAATAGACTAAATTACAGATTTTGTCCCTGTGGTTTGAAAAATGGTAAAATAAGGGGAAAAAATGCTAAAAAGACGAATTTACCCTCATAGTTAACGGACAAGTTGGATGGCCGTTAGTGTGTGGGACTAAATCCAATACAAATTGCATAGGTGAAGGGTTGTTTTGTATAAATGAAGATAAAGGACCAATTCCGTAACAAATGATAAACTTCAGGGACCAAATCCGTAGTTTACTCTAAAATATATCTATACATTTCTACGCACTTTATACCCACTACAGAAAATCGGTTTATATGCCAAAAATGTCTAAATGTTATAATATATTGCTTTATAGGACGCATAATATGTCTAAATGTCTTAATAGACTACTTTATAGGACGTACAGTTGTTTGGTCCTATAAACTGAAGTCCCATAAAGAAGTCTATTAGGACATTTAGACATTTTTGGCGTCTTATAAAGCCGATTTTGTTGTACTGACCTGTTGGAAAGCAAAAAAGAACTCGAGTTAAGCTCTAATATGAATTGTTTACGTTACAGTTATTGGGGTTGGACATATGCGCCGATACCATGGTAGGTGATCAAATGATTAGGGGCATCTCCGGCGGGCAAAAGAAACGTGTGACGACCGGTGAAATGATCGTTGGACCATCGAAAGTTCTTCTTATGGATGAGATATCTACGGGTTTGGATAGTTCCACAACTTTCCAAATCGTGAAATCGCTCAAGCAGTTCCTTCACATTCTAGAAGGAACCGCTGTCATTTCTCTTCTCCAGCCGGCACCCGAGACGTACGATTTGTTCGATGACATCATCCTTTTGACCGATGGGAAGATCGTGTATCAGGGCCCACGTGAAAACGTGCTTGAGTTTTTTGAATCTGTGGGGTTCAAATGCCCGGAAAGGAAAGGAGTTGCTGATTTCTTGCAAGAAGTAAGGACACTCGATTTCCGGAGTGATTTTGATTAAAATTTTGGAGATGTCCGTTTTGACCAAAATGTCACTACCTCCGCAAGTGACAAGTCTGCAAATTGCGGAGGGTAAAAAAGCAAAAAAAACATAACTTTCTGAAATGCTCCGCAAGTGCAGGGGCCAAAACTGTAAAAAAAAAATTAAACATGTCCGCAACTTGCGGACATAGACAAAACTAAAGATTTGGTCCCTGTACTTGCGTACTAGTACAAAAACTTTTTTTTACTTTTTCACCCCTCCGCAATTTACGGACGTGTCACTTGCGGAAGTAGTGACATTTTGGTAAAAGCGGGAGAGAAATGGCTATTTGGGTCAATTTTCTATGATTTTGTGCCTCTGGGATTTATGTTCGGTGTCGGGTTACAGGTGACATCGAAGAAAGATCAACAACAGTATTGGATGAGAAGAGACGATCCGTACAGATTTGTGACGGGCAAGGAGTTTGCGGAGGCATACCAATCGTTTCACGTTGGTCGGAAACTGGGAGATGATATTGCGACACCTTATGACAAAACGAAAAGCCACCCGGCCGCTCTCACAACTGAAAAGTTCGGTTTAAACAAAAAGGAGCTCTTGAAGGCTTGTACCGATAGGGAAATCTTGCTCATGAAGAGAAATTCGTTCGTTTATTTCTTCAAGTTGTTCCAAGTGAGCCTTTTGTTTCCCTGAAATCCGTCTTTATTTCCAAATTGTCTTAAAAACTTGTTAAGATACCCAAATAAGTCCTAAATCCTACGAGTGTAACAATTTGAGCTTTTAACAAGCTCGTTTATCTCGAGCTCGAACTTAATGATTCTCGATCGAGTCGATCTGGAACACAAAATAAAACTCGTTTAAATTAACGAGTCGGGCTTCATAACCACAATGTTCGACTCGGCTCGTTCGTTAACGCGATTAAATTTTTCGAGCCGATTTGAGTTGAGCTATTCGAGCGTACACTTTTTCGAGCCAAACATGCTCATATATTAATAAAGGGTCAGGTTTAAGGGAAAACTCCTTGAAGCTGGTAGCCCTTCATCTCTTCGATATGCACTTGTGCATACAAGCATTTTGTAACATGCACATGTGCATAAAAAACCAAAAAAGAACTTAATTTACTTGTATACGCAAGTGCATACCGTCCAGATGAAGAGCTACCAGGGTGTTCCTCAGTTTTCCATTTTTTTGAGGTTTTCCGTGAACCTTCCTCGTATTCATAAATCATAAATCATACAATAAAAATATAAATATATCGAGTTTAAACCAATAAACGAGTTAATCGATCGCAAGTTCGAGCCCTCGCTAATTCAAAAAATATTCAAGCTTGAGCCTACTTTTAAAAAGTTATTCGAGCTAGAATAACCTACTACTCGACTCGACTCGTTTACACCATACACCTAACTGCCTACCGCATCGCTTTTATATAGGTGCCACATATGTTTTATATTGTAAACTCGAGTAATGTTTATATATTTTTGGCGTCCTATAAAGTCGACTTTGTTGTAGTGTTTGCCTAAAAGTTCTAACCGACATCATGTTGTTTTTCTCGGTTTCAGCTACTTGTGATGTCGTTAATCACTTTGACGGTGTTCTTCCGAACCGAGATGCATAGGAACAATCCAGACGATGGGGGAATATATACGGGTGCTCTTTTCTTTGGTGTCGTTATGATCATGTTTAATGGGATGTCTGAAATCTCGATGACGATTGCAAAGCTTCCCGTGTTCTACAAACAAAGGGGTTTCCTGTTTTACCCCTCGTGGGCGTACGCTCTGCCATCGTGGGTCATCAAGATTCCCGTTTCATTTCTTGAAGCTGGTCTTTGGACTATTCTCACCTATTACGTTGTGGGATTTGATCCTTATGTCGCAAGGTAACAGTCTCCAAGAGTCACCACAGCAAAAAACGAGCTTAATGGGATTCACAACTTAGCAGCTTAATGAGCTTGATGGGACTCACAACTTATTCGGTCAGCTATACATGATTGTTTGGTAGTGGCTTGATAATATAAAAAGTGGCTTATTCAGTCGCTTCTAAGGAGAGCTTTATGCCGAAAGCCAAGTTTTTTTTTCCAAACCTGCCCCTCCCATATAAAAAAACAAGCTCCTTCCATCTATGAAAACCCCTCCCAAACAAAAACCTTCCCATTCTTTACAAACCGAGCTTGATGAGTTTAATGGTCTTGAGGGCTTATTCGCTCAGCCATACATGGGTGTTTCTTTACGGCTTAATTGTTAAGCCATTAAGCTACCTCAAACAAATTAATACCAGAAATACCCATAAACAATCCAACCCTCTCTCTTTGCCTCCCTCAAACCCATTGGTCTCCCGTCCCTCAGACAGACAAATTTATCGGACAAACAACTTAACCCATTCAGGATTTAATGTAAAAAAACGTAAAAGAGTCCCTTAATGGAAAACCAACCAAACAACCCTTAAATGTCCTAATAGACTGCTTTGTAGGACTTGATTTTAAAGCAGTCTATTAGGACATTTAGACATATTTGACGTCCTATAGAAACCGATTTTTTGTAGCGAGTGCCAATGGAGACTCGTGTTTTCTAGTTTGCGTATGCTTATTTACGGAACCTTCCTTTTTTGCAGATTCTTCAAACAGTACCTTTTGCTCTTGGTCGTTAACCAGATGTCTTCGGCATTGTTTCGGTTCATTGGAGCTTTGGGTCGAAACATGATTGTTGCAAGCACATTTGGTTCATTTGCGCTTCTTTTGGTCTTCGCTTTGGGTGGCTTTGTGCTTGTCCGAGGTACTAATTTTTTCGAAAATCGATAGAAAAATGTCACTTTGCAGGTTCTTGTCAACTAACAAGCGTGTTTTTCGTTGTAAAGAGGATGTAAAGAAGTGGTGGTTGTGGGGTTACTGGTCATCTCCAATGATGTACGCTATGAACGGAATTGTAGTGAACGAGTTCCTTGGGCATAGTTGGAGCCGGGTAAGTCGAACAATGCATAGCGTGTTTATATATATATATATATATATATATGTGTGTGTGTGTTTGTGTGTGCGTGTATACCTTTATATTGTGTGAAAGTTACGTTATGTTATGTGAAGATTGTAACTTTAACATCACCTTCAATTTGGAAGGTTTCATTCTATTGTGTGAATGCTGTAACATTCACCCCACCCTATATATATTATATATAGAGAGAGAGGCTCCGTAAAATGCAAACCTTGCATTTGTTGCACACCTTACAAACCTGTGTGCATATGTGAACAATGTGCATATACATATGCCTATGCATACGTGCAAGAATATACATATAATGAACATCCATTCATATGGGATAATACATATATGCATCTCAGATTATGCACACATTGTTCATATATGCACATTGGTTTGTAAGGGGGTGTAACAAATACATGGTTTGTATTTGATTTGTATCCTATATATATATACATATATATATATACATATATATATATATATGTGTGTGTGTGTGTGTGTGTATATATAGGGTCATGTTTAGGGAAAACCTCAAAAAACGGAAAACTAAAGATCACCCTGGTAGTGGTAGCCATTCATCTGAACGGTATGCACTTGTGCATTCAAGTAATTTGTAACATGCACATGTGCATATGCACAAATGCATAATGCACTTGTGCATAAAAACCAAAAAACAACTTACTTTACTTGTATGCACAAGTGCATACCGTCCAGATAAAGGGCTACCAGGGTGTTCTTCACTACCAGTCTACCAGGGTGTGTTCTTCAATTTTCCGTTTTTTTGAGGTTTTCCCATGAACCTCCCTCTATCTATATATATAGGCGAATGATCGCGTGAGAAGTTGAGAGTTACGTGAGAAGCGTGAGAAGTGGATCTAAACCGTTTTAATCAAATTCTCTCCCATGAATTGCGGCTTAGAAGGGAATTGATCCGGTACATCTCGGTGCATCTCATCCTAATGTGCGTGCATTTCTCATCCAACCACTTCTCACGCTTCTCACGTTAACCTCAACTTCTCACCGTAAGCCCAACCCTATATTTACACACACACATACATGTATGTGTGTGTGCGGAGGCAGATCAAAGGGGACAGGTTCAGAATAAGAAAACAACCAATCCACATGTGATTACAGATCACAGTCAATGCAAGGGTGAGCGTGGGGTCGCGGCGAAAGTTGTGTGAGTCAAATGTGATTTTACACGTGTAAAATACATGTGATTTGGTGGATCTCGTGTTCTCTTATTTGGTTACTATTCACATATGAACCTGACTCCATATGTGTGTATGCATGTATGTATAAATCATGAAGCTTACTTATTATATTGCTTTTGGTGTTATAGCCGTGGAACGGTACTACGTTAGGGAAAACGATCATCAAGTCCGGAGGATTCTTTGCGGAAGATTACTGGTATTGGATCGCAATTGCCGCCTTGATCGGATTCATTCTCGTTTTCAACTTATTTTTTGCGTTATCGCTTGCTCTCCTTGACCGTGAGTATCTCAAAATCTTTAGCTTCGTTTTCGAGCATTATTTAAAGTAGTTGTTCTCTAACGTTCCTCAAACTCTTTAGCTTTCGGGAAGACTCAATCGAACGTATCGATACCCGGCGACGGTGATTCAGGAGCCGTTGAATTGGCATCCAGATCCAACGATGATGGCAGCCAGACCAAGAAGAAAGGAATGATTCTTCCGTTTGAACCACATTCGATTACGTTTAACGATGTCAAATACTCGGTCGATATGCCACAGGTAATTTAACGATCCAAATCCGTTGAGAGTATGTTGATTGTTTCTGACTGGGTAAGAGTCTCTTAACCGGTAAGAGATGGTGTTGTTTATCTGACACTTTTGACTGACCTAGGTGCTAACTGAGTCAGCACCAATATGTCCGTGCTTACCCAATTTGTTTTTATCAGTAGACACTTGCTACAAACAATCAGTAAAAAAAACTGTTTTCACTTGGTGCTTACCCAGACCGAACCTCTTACCCAGTAAGTGGTTACAAACGGAAGTGTTAATATTATGATAAATGTTTGTAGGAAATGAAAGAGCAAGGGGTGAACGAGGATAGATTACTGCTACTTAAGGGCGTGAGCGGAGCTTTTCGACCTGGTGTTCTTACGGCGCTGATGGGGGTGAGTGGGGCCGGAAAAACGACTCTGATGGACGTGTTGGCCGGTAGAAAAACCGGTGGCTATATTGAAGGCGATGTTAGGATTTCAGGGTATCCAAAGAAACAAGAAACTTTTGCTCGGATTTCCGGATACTGTGAGCAGAACGACATCCACTCTCCTCATGTTACCGTTTACGAGTCTTTGCTCTACTCCGCGTGGCTAAGGCTCCCTATAGACGTTGACGAAAAAACCCGAAAGGTTCGTGTACAACTTGCATTTTGCCTCAACATTTCTGATAAATTCATGCAAACAACAGTTAGAGGCTGTTTGTTTACCTCTTAATAGTTCCATTAAGAGGCAACCTCTGAATCATTCAGAGGTGAAACTTGTTTGGCAAAAAAAAGTCTGCCTCTTAATGGTTCTAAAACCTTCTTAATGATTCAGCATCTTGGGCCACCCTTAACCATTCAGCACCCTGATTTCATTCTAAACAAATACCAAACAACCATATTTCATTTTGCACTATATCATAAAAGTCTCTTAACCATTCTGACCTCTTAATCATTCTGCACCAAACCATTCAAGAACTGCCAAACAGCCCCTTATACTCTTTTGGGTAGAGGTCACATCTGTATATATTTCACCCCGACCCCACCTCCAGGTGGGATATACCGGGTTCGTTTGGTTTATTTCTGAAAATTTTACGGAAACAACCGCGGACCCCACTTGAGGGTAGATTATACTGGGTTCATTTGGTTTGGTTATTTATGAAAAATGCCATTTTTATCGAGCTATTTGATTTGATGTTGCTTACAGAGTTTTGTTGACGAGGTTATGGACCTCGTTGAGCTGAACCCGTTGAGGGAAGCGTTAGTCGGGTTACCGGGTGTCAATGGACTCTCGACCGAACAACGAAAGAGGTTGACCATAGCCGTGGAGCTTGTAGCCAATCCGTCTATTATCTTTATGGACGAACCAACCTCGGGTCTAGACGCTCGAGCCGCTGCTATTGTGATGCGAACCGTTAGGAACACGGTGGACACAGGACGAACCGTCGTGTGCACCATTCATCAACCTAGTATCGATATCTTTGAAGCTTTTGATGAGGTACGAAAACGAAACTACTACCATTCATCAACCTAGTTTTCACAGTTCTATTTTAGTTTGTTACAAAATAAATGTCTGAGAAAATTACGGTTTTCGTCCCTGTGGTTTGTTAAAATTTGCGACTTTCGTCACGTGGTTTCAGAATTGTAGTTTTCATCTTTGTGGTTTGCAATTCATTGCAGTTTTCGACCCTGAAGCTAATTCCTACCTTTAAGTTTGAGGGATGAAAACGACAATAAATTGTAAACCAACATGGAGGAAAACAACAATAAATTGTAAATTATAAAGATGAAAACAACAATAAATTGTAAATCATAAAGACGAAAATAACAATATATTGTAACCAATAGGGATGAAAGTTGTAATTTCAAAAGTACAGGGAAAGATAGAATTTTTCAACAAACCACTGGGACGAAAAACGTAATTCACTCTAAATGTCCACATTTAATAAGTGTCTATTTTCCAATTTCACCCTTAATTGTAATACGGAGAAATTCTTACTCCATTTATTATTAAGGGTAGAACTGTCATTTAGTTATTCGATAACTGTTATAATTACACATTTCTAAAACTGTGTCTTTTTCATCGTGGACATTTATTTTATGATGGACCGAGTACAGTTCGGCACTTCGGCTATATTTTCATAACTGAATCTTGAAACGTATCGGTAAATTTGCAGCTTTTCTTGATGAAACGCGGAGGACAAGAGTTGTATGTTGGACCCGTGGGTCGCCATTCTTGCGAGTTGATCAAGTATTTCGAGGTAAGATACCATTAAAATGTCCGTAGATTTTTAACTAGTTCTAGACCGAAATACCCGGTACTCATCTGGAATGTTCCGGAATCCAGGATATCAACGGGATCACTAAGATCAAAGACGGATATAACCCCGCGACTTGGATGTTAGAAGTCAGTACTTCAGCACAAGAAATAGCGTTAGGTGTCGATTTCACCGAAATCTACCATAATTCAGATCTTTACAGGTCCGTAAAATAATATCTCCGAACTCACTCCTATAAAACGGGTCTTTTCACGAGCCCCAAAAGTACTTAACGAGTTTTTTTTTAAGTTTTAACGACCCCTCGGGTTTTCGGTTTTTTTTTTATCGAATTCACAGGAGAAACAAGGCGCTTATCGCGGAACTAAGTGTACCACGTCCCGGTACGCAAGATCTCTATTTCCCAACACAATACTCGCAGTCGTTCCTTGTCCAATGCATCGCTTGTCTATGGAAACAACGGTGGTCTTACTGGAGAAACCCGCCATACACCGCCGTTCGTTTTGCCTTCACCACCTTCATTGCCGTTATGTTTGGTACCATGTTTTGGGATCTCGGTGGTAAAAAGTAATAACCCGAAACTTTAACCTGAAAAAAAAAACTTTAAATTTGATCTGGGTTTTCGTTGTACTAATCTTGAAACCGTTTCAGGAATAACCGAAGGGATTTGGTTAACGCGATGGGTTCTATGTACGCGGCTACTCTCTTCTTGGGTGTCCAAAACGCGTCCTCGGTGCAGCCGGTTGTGGACGTTGAACGCACCGTGTTTTATAGAGAACGAGCTGCGGGAATGTATTCCGCTTTGCCGTACGCATTTGCTCAGGTACTACGTCGAAAACGTCATTTAAAACACACGATTACAGTCTCGTTTCGTTCTGCATTTGTGATGCGGAACGAAAACGAGAACACACATATAGTGTTTACACACACTATTGGAGAAAATATATTTATTACTCAATACTTGTGGGAGGGTTGGTTTTTGGTGAGAACTTGAGGTTAACGTGAGAAACACGTGAGAAGTGGTTATCACCCGTTGGATGAGAAATGGATGCACATTAGGATGAGATGCACCGAGATGCACCGGATCTATTCCCTTCTAAACCGCAATTCATGGGAGGGCATTTGATTAAAAGTGATCAACAGTTCAGATCCACTTCTCACGTTTCTCACGTTGTTATAGGGAAAATGAAACAAAAGAAACAACACTATATAGAGAAAAAGGGAATCTATATGCCCTTTAAATAGAAATGAATTACAAGTGATAACTACGGGATATTCCAGTTCTAATCTAACTGTGATATATCTATCTCTGTCGTCATATTCTTTAGATGATGACACTGCATATCCTACGGACAGTATTTAGAAATTACAAAATTCCATCTTTCGAAACAAGGTATTTGCCACCCTCTTCTGGAGCTCCCCCACCGCATGGTCGAATGGGGGCGGGTCTATTTTTGGCTGGTGGTCAAAACTTACGAAATTCGAAAATCAATATTTGGGATTGTCGCGAGCTTTCGATGCATATCGTGTGGGCCCTATAACCCCCAATCGCTCAAAAGTTACGAGTCTGCTAACGCTTGGATATGTTCGGTATCACTTCGGGTTTCTTACGTTTTTTTTTTCTTTCCGCAGGTTCTCGTTGAAATCCCTTACGTTCTTGCACAAACCGGAGTTTACAGTGTTATAGTGTACGCGATGATCGGGTTCGAGTGGACCGTGGCCAAGTTCTTCTGGTACATGTTCTTCCAGTTGTGCTGTTTACTCTACATGACATACTACGGTATGATGACCGTCGCCATTACGCCCAACGCCAACATCGCCGCCATCATTGCCGCCTCGTTTTACGGACTCTTTAATCTCTTTTCGGGATTCATTATTCCGCGACCGGTAAGTTCCCCAACGAACCAATTTTTGTTTGTTTCAAGTATATACTGTCTTCGGTCCGAAATAAATGTCTACATTGAAAAAGATATTAACTAAATGACAGTTTTACCCTTAATTATAGAAGTAGTAATGATTAATGAAACTCTCCATCTCATAATTAAAAGTGGAATTAAAAAGTTGCCGCTTATTATGGGACGGATGAAGCAATATATATGTATGGCAGAACTCACACACACTCTTTGGTTTAACTAAATGACAGTTTTACCCTTGTGGTTGATAAGTGTATTTTTTATGTCTTTAAATGTATAATCTCATGAGTTTTCTGGGTGAAACCATAAACATTAAAACTTTAGGGTTTTATATGAAAAATTATGAAATAAAAACTCCATGACGGTAAATATATTGTGGTATTTATTTTGTGATACCGCTCCAAAAATTCTTGAATCAGGCTTCAAAAGTATATAATATTTATATACAACCAACACGCACATACACTTTTTATCTTTTGTGAGGTCGAAACCCTGGATAGCGCGCTGGCCCAACGACTCTTTGGTTTATTTTTGTTTGTTTTCATATAATTGGTTGCACCTTCTGATATAAATTCCGGTGGCGTTTTCAGCGGATTCCGGTGTGGTGGAGATGGTATTATTGGGGGAACCCGTTGGCGTGGACCCTTTACGGCATGGTCGTGTCGCAATTTGGGGACTTAGACGACGTGCTTTCGAGTGGTGAGACGGTGAAAGAGTATTTGGACGACAATTTTGGTTTCAAGCATGATTTCCTAGGCGCCGTCGCTGGAGTTCATGTCGGATTGGTGCTGGTTTTCGCTTGCATCTTTGCCTATTGCATTAGAGCTTTCAATTTCCAGAAGAGATAAGAGCAAAGGATAATACTTCTATGAACCTCTTTTTTATATTTTTTTATTAATTAAATAATTTTGTAACCTAAGGGTAAAATAGTTGTAAAATTGTATGTATTAAACATCTGATTTGTATTGAAAAAATATTTTTCTTAATAATTGGGATTGTAAGATCCCACATTGGTTGGGGGAGGGGAACAAAAGTTGCCTTATAATAGGAACTTGATACCTCCACTATCAGACGCATTTTAAAACCGTGAGTCCAGGTGTGTGGACAGAGCGGACAATATCTGGTACGGTTGCCTGGGATGTTACATATGGTATCAGAGCCGGGAACAGGGAACAGGATTGGTGTGCCAGCTCCCAAGGGTTACCTGTATGCACAAGTGCATACCGTTCAGATGAGGGGCCACCAGGGTGTTCTTCAGTTTTTCGTTTTTTTGAAGTTTTCTCTTGAACCTCCCCCTCTCTCTCTCTCTCTCTCTCTCTCTCTATATATATATATATATATATATATATATATATATATATATATATATATATATATATATATATATATATATATATATATAGGCTGGGTATCAAATACAAACCAACTAGTTTGTACAAACTCGTACAAACCATACATAGCTTCATGATTTTGTAAATTTGGCTTCATGAATGTATATATATATATATTTTGGCTTCATGAATATATAATTTGGCTTCATGAATATATCATTTGGCATTTTTAACTAATTTTTTTACAAAAATACCCTAAAATACCCTTATTTTTGTAAAAAAATTAGTTAAAAATGCCAAATGATATATTCATGAAACCAAAATATATATATATATATATATATATATATATATATATACATTCATGAAGCCAAATTTACAAAATCATGAAGCTAGGTATGGTTTGTACGAGTTTGTACAAACTAGTTGGTTTGTACCCGATATCACCCCTATATATATATATATATATATAGGACAGAATAGTTCCCTCTCTAACGGACGTTAAATATTTTGTTAAATGAGGGATTTTCGTCCTTTATCATTTTTGTCTTTTGCCAATAAAAACTATAAAAATGATTTTGAACAGATAAAAGACAAAAATGAATCAATAAAAAGACGAAAATGCCCTTCGTTTAACAGAATTTTTGAACATCCTTCAGAGGGAAGGACCAAACATGGATGTTTTTACAAACCCCGATGGCCATCTTGTAATTTCCAAACTGCATATGAATCAATATTTTGGGATTTGAAATGAATAAGAAAAGGATGATGATGAAGAGGGTGAATGAATAATCACTGTCTGTCATGGCTACATGAATAAATGAGTTTGTTTGTTCGATTTTGTATATAGTCCCGGTAAGAAGAAGAGAATAAGATGATATAAGGGATCTATAGCAATGAAAAAAGGACAAGATAGGAGGAAAGGAGAAGGGAGGGGGACATCCGGACATGTGACTTATTTTTTTTAAGTAATTGGCAAAAGGAACAAAATGTCCACACTTAACATATTTGTTAACGAAGTTATCTTGAGGAATCAAAACAGTATCAAGTGTAAACCACAATGACCACTAGAGTAATTAATGCGTTTGAGAGATGAAATGTGAAACTTGGATAAACCATAGGTACAAAAGTTGTAATTTACTCTAAAATGGTTTAAACATATGAACAGTTTTAATCCACTTTTGAATATATATTATCAAGAAAAAGCATAGCCGAAAACCCGTCCTTGTAAGCCCTAGCCAAAGGAGATACCTTTGGTATGTATGTTTTCCTGAAACTTGTAGCTAGCCCTATACGGTTCATTTATTATGCTAGTGGTCATCGTGGTTTGTAATTTGTTATATATTAGTTCTTTCTGACTAACGCCTCCAGCATTTGACGTGTTAAGTTGAATTATGTGCCCCACGCATGATGGCAATTTAGTCTTTTACCCTTTCTCTTCCTCTCAATCCCCTTCTTTAAGCTCATATTCTTCTTCGACCATAGAGGAGTTTACATTCAAGAATATGAACATGAACACATAATAAATTACATGAAGAGCATGGACACATACATCATATTTTCTAACCCAGAAATTGAATCAAATTCATTTCAAAAGTTTGTAAAGCAAAACCCTAAACTCAAAATCAAAAACCATAAATCAAAATAAAAGACACTAAAAAAACTCGTCCCGGATAAAACCCTAAATCTAAAATGACCTAAATACCGCTCTGTGTGATCGATTAACCAAAGATTTTCTAATGGTATTACGGGCAAGGACCCGATACATGAAAAAGAAAATGTACAACTATAAGGACCTTTTCCATAATTATTTTATTTTAGGGACATACAGTCTAATTTTTGGTAAACCACAGGGACTAAACTTGTAATTCACTCTAAAAAATCGTTAGTTTTTGTAAATATTGAAATCTATCTGGGGTTTCCGTTGGCGTTGATGTTCAATCGGTAGTATACTATAGAAGGATGCCAGAGTTTTGGTGTCAATCGGGCGATTATGGAGTGTTATTTTGTCATTCTCGGAGGGAAAATACTCCGGTGTACCGGATTACCAACGTGGCGGGAGAGTTCACCGAAATTACGGTGTGGAGAGACGAGCTGCCGTGACTTCTTGTAGTCTACATAGCGTTTTTTTCACTCCGGCAAATGAAACGCACGGATCCGCCTGCAATCTGCATCAGAAATTGCAGAGAATCAAAGTCGATGTTGTACTGATTATCATGGGAAGTGCGTTGAAATCATAATGTTGTGTCAAAGACAACAGCACGCGGTCGGCGGAGAAGCAAAATCGATGCTGTACTAATATGATGCAGGTATGAACCGCCATTGTAGTTATAATTGGTTGTAGTTGTAATTTTTCTCATCCGACTGCAATGATTTGTATAAGAATCCGATGAGGGTTTTCGAACGAGAATTGAAAATCGTAGACATATTATTTGCACATGGTCCTGCTTATTGCTGCTACAGTACCACTACAACAAAATAGGGTTTATGTAGTAAACTATTTTTAAGGACTTAAATTTATAAGACCAAACATATATGTGTCCCGTGTAAGAGCGTTGCAATAGGTTTATAGGACGCCTGTACTTTTAAAAAAGTACACTTTTGAGAAGTGTCTTATAAATACATCTTATAGGACGCTTGTGTTTACAAGACACTTTTCAAATAATGTCATATAAAACATTTAAATGACACTTAATTTACTTAAAAAAATGTCCTAAAAGCACTATTTAAGACTCCCAAAAGCGTCCTATAAACCTATTGCAACACTCTTACATAGGACACATATACGTTTGATCCTGTAAAGTACTCTATTAGGACACTTAGAGATTTGTGGAATCCTCTAATAATCCTGATTGAAGGTTCAGCGAATGAAATATTTTGCTAACAAGTAATGAATTCAATGTTTCTATCAAACATATGTGCCTAAGGTTGTGCAATTAAGAATTCATAAACTGACATGACTGACTCAAAAGCCACAAATCTGAAATGCTACACAATCACAACATGATGTTGTAGGATGTTTATGTTTGATGATTGTGGTTGTGTATCCCAGTGCGAGTTCGTGTATGTGTGGCTGGTATTGAGCTCTCACATAAGTTTATACTTAATTTCTCTCAAAAGACGTTCTTTCACTTGTGCCATGGCCGGACCCATACTCTTGTGCCTACGGTGGCACGTGTCACCGTATTATTTCTCCTGCAAAGGGTAAAAAAATATAGTTTCGTGAAAGGTGCAACCGTATCGTTTTGAGAGGTGCTACCGTATTATTTTTGAAGTGCAACTGTACCTCGTAATCAACCAAAAAACCAACAAAACTCTTGAAATCAACCAAAAAAACTCTTGAAATCAACCAAAAATTCCAAAAAAATATCATGAAATCAACCAAAAATACCGAAAAAGTCTCTCGAAATCAATAAAAAAACTTAAAAATCCCCTAAAGTCGAGCAAAAAACTTTAAAAATCTCTCCAAACGCCGAAATTTGGCTAAAAGAGATCGACCGATATTGAACGTTGGTAAAAGATTTAACACATGTTGATAAAAAACCGTATGAAAAAATATGGTGCCACCGTATGAAAAAGTTCCTGGGTCCGTCCGTCCCTGGGCGGACCTACATTAGGATTTAGGGCTACGGTAGCCCTTGCCACTTCATGAAGGTGTCGCAGTAATTTTTCTTTGTGTCCTCTTATATTTTCTTAAAACTAAAATTATGACAAAACTTTAAGGTGGTTTATGGCGCTAAGTTTAAGATTTACTTTTTGAAAAAGCGTGGGGTCAAATCCTGCCCATAGCAAAATTTCCCTTTGTAGCTTAGAGGGTGTTTGGATGTGTGTTATAAAACTGCTTATTGACTTATTGGCTTTTCAAGAAGCCAATAAGTTAAAAATAGTGTTTGGATAACTGAAAAACACTTTTCAAACTGCTTTTTGATAAACTACAAAAAGTCATTTTCCAAAAGTTACAAAATCCTGACTTTTTGATCCCAAAAGCGCTTTTTGATTCAAAAAGCCATTTTTGTTAACTAAAAAAAGCCAAACACTTTTTTAAAAAATAACTTATTGACTTATTGGCTTTTCCTACCACAAAAGCTAATCCAAAAACTTTTTAAAAAACTCATTTTCCCATCACCATAAGTCAATAAGCACTTTTGGAACTAAAAAGCACTCCCAAACACCCCCTTAAAATATTGAGGTTTTATGTATAAACAAAGTTTGATGAAAGCAACCGTGTGAAGACTCGAACCAATGGCTTTTGCTTGCAAACACAACCCACCAACCCACCAACTAATCTATCATGACTTTCTGAAAATTTTCATTAGCTTTCACTCTTATGGTCAAAATTTTGGGTACGCCTCTCTTTGGTGCATGGCTACTATCTTGAGGACTAGGGTTTTAAATCTTACACTGACCAAGTTTATATGAAGTAATAGTCGATTTCATAAATGTATTTGGCTTACTTACCATTCTAGCAGGACTGATATTAGTTGAAGGTTTCCAGGACCAGGGACAATATAGCTTCCTTAATGTAACAACCCGATTTTCTAGTTAGTATTAAAAGTTAGGTGGCCAAAGTGAGAAGGTTGAAACCTTAGTGCTCAAAGGGTGAAAACAAGAGTTTAAATAAGATGAAACCCTATTTACTTCACCTCTTTTGGTTTAGGTCGTTCGATTAGGAGAAGGAGAGGGGAGAAGAGAGCAAATTCCAAAATTGAGAATGAGGAAGAAGAAGGGCATCCGGAACTTTGAAGACTTCATCTTCAAGGTATGGCTTCTACTCCTTTTCCTTATCTTCTTCTTGTTTTTGGTGAGAATTGAGTTGGGTATCATTTGAGTAAATCTTTGAAAATCTAAGCTAGTGTTAATGTTGATTGATGAGTTCTTAATGGTTTTGCAAACTTTTCTGTGAGAATCATCCATCATTTCATGGTGGAAGTTGATTCTAGCAAGGTTTTGGGCTTTATTGGAGTTTTAGGTTTTTGAGGTTAAAAGTGGTGAATCATTAGATGGATTGAATGGATTAGATATTGTTTTAAATGTTGGCTATTGGTTCTTAATGTTTATTATATCAAAAAAAAAATGTCGATTTGGGATACTTAGAACCGAATTGAAGGAGTTTAAGGGATGAGAAACCATTGAGTTTTGGGAAGAAATCGTGCAGGTCAAACAGAGCTGCGCGCCGATCACGGCGCCGATGGATCGGCGCCACCATTGGCGCCAGACTCTGCCCCCTTATCCCCTTTTTCCGTTTCGTTGTTCGTTCGGGTCTAGGATCGAGGCATCGTTTGGAGGATTGTGTTGGGGTTTTGTTAAGGATTGTTGGGAGTTTGGTTAAGTGATTTAATACCATCTTCGTGGTGTCAAATTTAGGTGTTCGGTTTGGACGAATGTGAGTTTCGGAACATGTGTCGATGTGCTAATGCTAAGGTGAGTTCCCTAAACCCTTTACGACGCAAAATGATAAATGTTTTAACTGATTATGGTTTACCGAGCATGAAATGTTATGAACTGATTTGCATGATTTTCACGAACGTATCTGTTTTATTCAAAGCAATGTTTGGCATGAAGAAATGAAAGGCATGACATATGAATATTTTTACTTACATGTTTTCATGAGCACATGTGTATGCTATGTGGTGTCGGTCTGCACTGTGGGATCAGAGAGAGATCCTCGGGATCTGAGGATCCCTTGGATATGTATGACAGGCCGGTAGGTTGGAATTCGTTTCCCTCCTATCCTGTAGAGGGGAGTCCGTGTGGGCTCCAAGGAGGACGAAAGGGGAGTCTGCTTGGGCCCGATCACAAAATGTTTATGTGATCCATACACAGTGCAGTACCATGATTGATGATGCAATATGGTTTATTGATAAATGTTTTTCAACTGGTTCAAATGTTGTTTTTGAAGGGAATTCACTAGACCTTTGGTCTAACCCTCGCTTTCAAAACTAAACCATTTTTCAGGTAAGCGTGCTACGGGCTCTTCTAGTAAGAACTAGGGGAGATATCAAGAAGGATTGTGGAGATTAGCGCGACTCCAAGTTTTGGCTTTAATGACTATAGATAGAGCTCGACTGTGGATTTAGAGACTTCCGCTGTTAATTTTGTTTAAGTATACTCATTCATGATGTAAAGACAAGTTGATCTATGAAATTTGAATGCTTATCCGTTAGTAATGCATGTTATGAAATTGGGACGTTACAAATGGTATCAGAGCCTTAGTTTAAGGGATTTAGGTGACCAATCGGGCCTAAACTTAAACTGTAAGATGAGGAACACAGCCGAGACATAGGATTGCCTTTAGGAACGATCACTATAAATGCACTTAGGAATAAGGTGCCAAGGACAAACGTGTAAGGTAAGTTTGGGATTACCCCTGGCCAGTGTAATTACGAACTTACAGGTACATGTGCGTGCTTACAATACCTTACTTATAGCAAGTTTGTTGTGTCATGTCTAGCAAGAATTAATTGTTCGAATTCTTTCAGTTTAACACTATGGCTGCGAGAACGTTGAGGAAGAGGTCAGCAAGATCCCTGAGGGATAGACCGAGCTCCATTGTTCGGGAAGTGCCAGGCAAGATCTTGTATGATGTGACGTACGTATATACCGAAGAAAGGAAATGTTGTATAGAATGTTATGAGACGTCTAGAGGTAGCTCTTCGTGGATTCGAAGAGGATGGATGTTGAGTTTAAGTAAGACTCTTGTTTCAGGGGAGTTCCAGTTCAAGGGATTGCGAAATAAATCAGTTAGGATGATAAGGAAGGACAGTGTCGAAATTTTGAAAGTGTCAGTGGAACCCTGACTTCTTAGTCGATCTTTTCAATGGCAGGGTAAATGAAATAAGATGCATATAGTGAAATGAAACCATGTAGAAGTAGAAAGTGAGATAGTTGATCGAAACGAAAGTAGTAGGAAATGGTTGAGTAGGTGAGAAGTAGAACACATGTTGATAAGCGCGTTTTCTTTATATATTTTTACGTCAAATATCCCCTAAAATTAGCGTCAATGAGATACTAAGATACCCCTATTAACTTATGTTTTATTATTTAGTTATGTGTAAATAAAAAGTGAAAAGAAAATTAAAATAAATAAATAAATAATATGTATATATATAGTAACTTATATTATTAAATTGTGTGTTCATTATAATTAAAAAGAAAAAAAAAAGAGTTTAATCTTGGTCCTTGTGGTCACGTGGTCCAGCAGAAAGAAAAAAAAGGTTTTTAAACTTTGGTCCATGTGTTTTGTTTAGTCCATAGCAGCAAAAAGAAAAGAGAAATGAGGCCCACGACCCAAACTGATGCGTGCAACCCAAAAACATGAATATAACACAGCCGACATCCCCTTCCTCTTCGACGACGAGTAGCAACGACATCAAAATCGGGCAGAGACCAGCGCGGCCTCTCCCGCGGCTTCAGGCCACGCCCCATCCAGCGTAACCCTCTGTTTGCTTCGAGACTCAGACGACCCCGCGGCCTATTGCGCGGCCTTCAACCCGCGCACCATACCGCGCGTTTCGAAAATCAGTGTGTGTGCGTTTTTGGCAGTTTCTTCTCTTTTGGAGCTTAAAACTGGCGAAAAACTGCAATTGGGAGGAGAGAAAACACGGGGGGAAAACGATTTTGAAGAGAAGGGAGCAACAAGAGGTGATTTTGGAGAGATTTCATCATTCCAAGTTCATCAATTTCGCAAATTAGGTTTTACTTTCTTCCCCATTTCTTAGTTTTAGTTCCAAATTAGCCATGAGTGGCTAATTTTCGTTAGAATTCGACTTTGGGCATTTAACTTTTGCAATTTCTAATTCACGTGGTTGTTTGAGATGATGTAATCCAACTTTACTTTGATTATTCATCCAATTTCTGAGATTATTGGTTTATAAAATTAGTTTTCATGTTTTTTGATCAATTGTGTGGAAATTGATTGTGGTTAATTTGTTTCCTAAATCCGTAATTGTTTAGTTAACAATTGTTAGTAACAAGCAACAATTTGGGTTTTGTCAAAGATTTCCATTTTTGTTGTGAAAGTGGGTGAAACGGTAGAAATGTATTAACCGAGCTTATGTGTTAATGTAATAACCGGGTATATTATTGATTTATATAATTTTATTATTTTGATTTTAAGATAAATTTGGAATTTAATTTTTATGGAGTTATAGGTTAAAAGGTAGACTTTAATTTTATTTGGAAGTTGGAGGGTAGATTGTGTCATATAAGAGGAGTTTGGGGTTTGTTTGATAAATTTGATTAAATATATAGATATTTGTAATAATTATATATAAATATGTGTGTGTGGTGTCTTGTATACGTGAAGAGAGAGAGAGAGATTTCATTTAGAAATATTAAGTTTGTGTGTGTGAGGTGTCATCCCATAAAAACAAGTTGGATATTTATATATATACGTGTGTGATTTGTAAAGAAAGAAAAGAGAGTTAAAGAGAGAGTTAGATATTTTCATTATAAAAAAATGTGAATGAGATATTTATATCTAGTATGTGTGGTGTGTGTTTATATCGAGTAAGAGAGAAAGAGAAAAGTTTCATGAATTAGATATTATATATATATATGTATATTATGTATATAGAGGGCAAATCAAATACACACCATTCAATTGTTGCACCCCTTTACAAACCAATATCAACCAATCATTTATCCATGTCATTATCTAATTATTAAAATTAATTATTTTATTGAAGGGTTAATTTAGTAAATTGATTATTCCAGATTTTTTGTTTAATTATATATAATATTTATTAACCAAATCAGTTCCTAAATTATAGCATAATATCCAGAAAATTATATTGATCATGTGTATCATGTTCTTATTCTTTTCTGCGTATTCTTCTTCTTCTTCCTACCTTTTTGTTGCGTATCCTTCTACCATTTTTCTAATAACAGATCAAAATTGATTAAATATCACTGTTGAATTCGACCTTTTTGTTGCGTATCCTTCCAGAATTTTTGGAAATCCATCTTCTTCATCGTCCATCATACTCAACTGTGCAATCCAGAATTTTTGGTTTCCAACATTGGTATCTATTATACCATTGTGCAGTCCAGAAATTTTCAAGGTTTTCAACCGAAAACGACGTTGATATTTATGAAGGTTAACATGGGTGGCGATATCTTTAATAAGAAACAAACCGAAAACGATGCAGTTATGCTGCTGCATATATGCAGTTATGCTGCTGCTTAATAAGAAACAAACCGAAAACAATGCAGTTATGCTGCTGCATATATGCATTTATGATGCCGCATATATGCATTTATGCTGCTGCTTAATAAGAAACAAACCGAAAACGATGCAGTTATGCTGCTGCATATATGCATTTATGCTGCTGCTTAATAAGAAACAAACCGAAAACGATGCAGTTATGCTGCTGCATATATGCAGTTATGCTGCTGCATATATGGATTAATATATTTTCAGTATTCTTATATATATATATATATATATATGTATTCTAATTTGAGAAAATGGCAGTACCTTCTTAACACTGTCATATATGCATAATACACAACATGCAGTAGCATATATGCGTTGTATACATCTCGTACCTTCTTAACACTAATTTGGAAAATGGCAGTATCTTTTTAATTCTAACATGTATGCATAATGCATAACACAGAACATACATTCATATATGCATTAATGTTAATTGCATATATGCATCCAAATTGTACATGCCATAATTCCAGTTATTCGTTGGAAAAAAGTTTATTTCTTTTCTGCCATGTTTTCCGACGATTCAGGCTAAATTTCATAGCATTAGTCTTCTTCGATGCAACTAGGGTAAAAAAAATCGCAAAAAATCCCGATAATACAGGTGGTTGACGGTGACGTGCAAACAATCAGGGGATATTTCTTGGCTTCCTTAATTAATTGATGATGCAAAATCCCTGAATTGACCTTCCGTGCATCTCTGCAATTAAATTCAAGTACACATGTTTCACATATTTACAGTTTCTACCCACTTTGATCTAGGCCATTGTATATAAAAATCAATGGTTGAGATGGGTTTGTAAGGGGTGCAAGATATGCACGGTTTGTATTTTACGAGGCCTCTATGTATATATATATACAAATATCTAGATATTATAATTTATATATATATATATATATAAATATCTAGATATTATAATTTATATATATATATATTATACGTATATTATGTATATATATTAGGGGTGAGCAAAACCCGACCGCCCCGACCACCCGAACCACCCAGAAAAGCGTCACCCGACCACCCGACCACCCGAACTACCCGAACCCGATTATTTTTGCGGATATTTCGGATCGGGGTGGGTACCCATAGACCAAACCCGATCCGTCCGAAATATCCGAACTGTATGTTGTGTGTGTATGTGTGTATATATATATATCCGAACTGTATGTTGTGTGTGTATGTGTTTGTGTGTATATATATATAGATATACCTGCTGTGTATGTTGTGTGTGTGTATATATATATATATAGATATACCTGCTGTGTATGTGTGTGTATATATATATATATATAACAGATGTGTGTGTTTTGGTACCATTAATTTGAAAGAGAGATAGAGAAAGAGAGATCCTATCATAGAGATATACCATTATACCTGCTGTGTATGTATGTATATATATATATATTGCTGAGAGAGAGAGATATATACCTGCTATGTATGTGTGTGTATATATATTGCTGCGAGAGATAGAGATATCCGAAAACCCGATCCGAAAACCCGAACCCGATCCCACCCGAACCCGAATCCCCGAACTATAGTTTGGACGGGTTTCGGGTGGCCTGAACCCACCCCGAAATCCGATCGGGTTTTGGGTTTTTGGTCCGAACCCGACCGACCCGACCCGTTGCTCACCCCTAATATATATATATATATATATATATATGTGTTGTGTGTGTGTGTTTCTAGAAAGAAAAGAGAGAAGAGAAAGAGAGAAAGAGAGAAAAGGGAGAAAGAGAGAGAGATCGAGAGAAGGGAAGAGAGAAGGAAGAAAAGAGAGAAAAAGAGAGTTAATATTTTGTCTAGTATATATATGTATTGGTTTGTTCACGGCAAAGGATTAGGTATATCAAGTGATTGGAAGTAAAGATTTCTGTGAAGTTGGTGACGAAGATTCTTACGACTTTAATTAGAGTGACGTGGCTATAATCAGGTGAGTTTGACTTTAAAACGTTTTCAACTGGGATACATATATATGTGATATATATATATGAGTTGGATATGTATGGATTGAGAATATGATACGTGGTGTGATTATATGTTTACGTTAAGATATATATATATATATATATATATATATATATATATATATATATATATATATATATATATATATATATATATATATATATATATATGGTTGGAATGTGATGAAAGGTTTATAAATGAAAATATCATATATTGAGATATGACTTGGAATGCGATAAATAGTGTAATTGTGTGTTTATGTTGAAATATAATATGATGAGATATTATATTTAGGTAAGTATTACACTACACGAGAGCACGCCGAACTATGCCGGCGGAAGTGTTGGTCGTAATTGTCGTACGGCGTTGTTGGTTGTAATTGTCGTACGGCGTTGTTGGTTGTAATTGTCGTACAACGTTGAATTATTAGTTGGCTTGCTACCAACTAATATGGCCATGGGAATGAGGATGAGTTGAGCACGGTGCACGAGTCTTGTTTGGTATTTAAATACGTGTGGTATGTTTATATTCTACGAAAGGATTACTAAAGGTTTATATAAACTATTTTGATACAAATGATTTACATAAAAAGGTTTTATAACGATTTTGGAAAGGATCGGGATTAACTCACTAGACCCGTTTGGTCTAACCCTCATTTTGTTTTCAAAAATATGTTTTCCAGGTTGAGGATCGGCGAAGGAAAGGGATAAGAATAGGAAGCTTTTGATGGACGTTGATTAAGAAACTTTTATGTATTTTGTAGTTTCGAGACCGAAGGGACCGTTTGTGATTTATTTTGTAACTTTTATTATGAATGTAACAATGTTATGCAATATATGTTATTTGAAGCATGTTTGGGAAACCGGGTCGTTACAGTTAATATATCCAGACTCGGGTTCCTTAAGCTTTTCATGCTAGTATGAATTAAGCCTTCAAGAGCTTGTTTGAGGCTAGTTACATACTAAGGTTTGATAGGAGAGCTTATTCCTCTCAAATGCTTTATATGGTGGAATTGGTTGTTAGAGCTTGTTAACAATTATAACTGGGTTAATCAAAGTAGTCGCGATAATCTAGTACATCATCAATGATACAACTCTTGAGTGGAATTGCATTAGTATTTGCTACCCAAAGTAGAATTCGTTTTCGTTATTATTGTAATTAAATTCGTTTTAATTTTGTTATGTTAAATTTTTGCACAAACAAAACCCCCCTTTTCGTAGTTATTATTAATATTTCGTTCTTGTACTTGGATTGATTGGAAATAACCGGTTAAAACCGAGTCTCTGTGGATTCGACCCGACTTACCACTATTACAATTTTGGTTGTAATTAGTCAATAGTTGGAACTTATTATTTGGTGGACTCGGCATCCGTCACATGTACAGCAAGTTGTTGCATGACCGAGAGGGTGACCTTTGGTCGTAGGTAAAGTGTCAAGGGTAAGTTGCGTAAGTAAAGCGGCTGACCTTGTTAGGGTGAGTAGTCTTCAATTGCAAGAAGAGTTTTATGCATGGCATTCTTATATGTAACGTGACATTTTCACGATTTAAGTTAAATGTGTAAATAAAAATTTTTGATCGAAAATGAGTCAAATGTGCACGCGCATGTTTAAAGAAAAGGGGATTCCATTTACATTGCACCTTGAAATTTTGAGCTTAACAATTTGCAAAATATCCCACTCTTTTCATGATAAGCCAAATTTGTTGCAAAAGGTCAACAAAATGGTTACCTGAAATTATTTTATTACCAAAATGCCTATTGACCAATCAATATCATACAAATGAGTGTGAGAGCCGACCGGTTTTCTCGGTGTCGGCATTTTCTTTCAGAATTGTGTCATATGAAAAGATTTTCGTGCAGCATATCACTGTCATCATATTATTGTACGGATTGAGCAAGATTGAGGTTCATGGGAAGATGCATGCAAACGATTCTCGAATCGTTGTGCAAGGCATTGAAGTTATAAGAGTGATGGGGACATGTGTACCCGAGTAGTTTACAAATGTCTTTTTTTAATGATAGAAGGTACGAAATGATTTATTTACTGCGTTGTCATGCATGAAGGCTATGAACTCACCAGGTCGTAGGATAGTACATGTTAAACTAAGGAAGAACGTCAAGTGGGAAAAGTGTTAGGCAAATCAGGAAAGAATGTTATAGCTTTAGTATTGTGTTCAAGAGGAAAGGTAAACAATGGTAGAATCGGATGTGGACCTTAGTATCGGTTGTATGAGGGTCTGCACCCTTGTTCGGTAACTGGAAGTACGGTTGTCAAGGGACGAGTGTGTCCGGAGGAAGGACTTGAAGTCTTCAAGGTGGTGGTTTTAGCGACTCATTATGAGTAGTGTGGCGAGAAAGAATAAAATGTCCATGGTATGGGAATGTGAGTTCGAGGTGAGCTTGAAAGGTTGATGGTACATGAGTAGGTTTCGAAAAGAGGTAGACGGATCGTAAAGTTGATTATGATATGTTGGAAGGATTAGGTTTCGTCAGGAACCCATGTTAGAGAATAAGTTAGAAAGTGGTTATAGGTTGCCTGTTGTTGCAGAAGTCGACAGTTGTGTAAGAATGACCATGAGAGATTTGGTCTGCAGTATGATGTGACGAGTGAGGAATGTACAGTTATGTAATGGCATTAATTGCCAAGTTAAGTGTACCAGCTAGTGTCGTAGTGAGGTGATGTAGAGAGAAAGAAAGCATCAGATAGAAACCTTTTGGGGGTTTCGTATGAGTGTACGATTTGTTAACCAGATTGTTGGAGCACGTAGAGTGTAAGTTGACGTTATGGTATGAGAATGTTCGGGATAGAATGACGGAGTGGTGGTAGGTGGTTACCCGAAGGAGAAAACCAAGTGTTTTTAGTTGTAAGAGTCACAAAGTAAGCATATTTTGGGATCATTGGAAGTTTAAAGAAGATGATGGGTGTGTTAGTCAAAAACGTGGTGGAATAAATGTGAAATCCTTAAAGAATGTGAGTTGCCGCGTAGGAGTGAAAGAATTGTCTGAGGAGGTAAAAGTTGGAGATTAAAGAATGTGTAGTGACGTCGAACACTAGTGTCGTTTCAAAACGACTTGGTTGAATGCCTTAAGTTAGGACCTTGGTGCAACTGTTTAGTTATGTAAGTAATGAGAAAGTGATATCAGCATGTGGAAAGGTCGAGAGAAAGGGGCAAGTAATGTTGGGTGAGCAGTGCTCCACGCTAACGTGGGGAAGTGAAGATAGCATGTCGGATTAAGTGAGTAAATTGGAAGTAGTAAACGTGACGGTAATGCCAAAAGGTGCAGTGTGTGTAGATTGCCATTGATAAGTGTGCGAACTTCTGAAAGAGTATTGAGGAAGGGATTTGTGTATGATGTTGTGAAGGAAAGAAGTGGATGAGACAACTGAATGAGTAAGTTAGTAACTTTGTGAGAAAGGTTTAAACGAACTGGTCATGTAGTGTTTAAGCCAGTGAGAATAGTATAGTGTGACCATGGTTACTCCTCCCAGTTGGGCGAGGATAACCGGAGTTATGTTTTTATGTTTGAACGAATGTAGCAATCAGCTAGGAGTGGTTGTGTTTCAGTATAAGATCTTTCGAGTAGGTGGACACTTCAGCAATGGGTTGGAGGTTTCTACTCTTAGTTACGTATAAGTATGGAGTGGCGAGGATGTGAGAGATGAGTGGAGAACTATGGTCTAGGTGGTCCGAGAAAAAGGGAAATGTTTTCTGCATAGACGATTGTTGGGTGGTGCAAGATTGTGAGTTGCGATACGATGAAGGAACTCGAGGTTGTGAGTTGTCGGGATGTACAGGGTTGGTCTTGTGCCAAGCTGTCAAGTGAGTGATTGTTTCTTAGTAAATGAATCCTGTGTTATAGCGGGGGATTCCGCCAAGTTCCTCCTTAAAGGAAGTATAGGTGCATGAGGTGCCTTAGTTAGTCTTCTGTGGTCAAGATCTACCAAGTAGGGACAGTAGCCTACGAGTTAGAGAACCGTAAGAACTGAAGGGAATGCACCCAACGTTCCACGTTGCGATTTTGGGGTGGTTGACTGAGTCAAGAGTGGTTTTACCTTAGGAGAAGTGTCAATTTTTTGTCGTGAGCAAGATACCCGCATCTTTTCCAAATAAGGAATTCCGGGGACGGAATTCTTTTAAGGGGGGAGTGTTGTAACAACCCGATTTTCTAGTTAGTATTGAAAGTTAGGTGGCCAAAGTGAGAAGGTTGAAACCTTAGTGCTCAAAGGGTGAAAACAAGAGTTTAAATAAGATGAAACCCTATTTACTTCACCTCTTTTGGTTTGGGTCGTTCGATTAGGAGAAGGAGAGGGGAAAAGAGAGCAAATTCCAAAATTGAGAATGAGGAAGAAGAAGGGCATCAGGAACTTTGAAGACTTCATCTTCAAGGTATGGCTTCTACTCCTTTTCCTTATCTTCTTCTTGTTTTTGGTGAGAATTGAGTTGGGTATCATTTGAGTAAATCTTTGAAAATCTAAGCTAGTGTTAATGTTGATTGATGAGTTCTTAATGGTTTTGCAAACTTTTCTGTGAGAATCATCCATCATTTCATGGTGGAAGTTGATTCTAGCAAGGTTTTGGGCTTTATTGGAGTTTTAGGTTTTTGAGGTTAAAAGTGGTGAATCATTAGATGGATTGAATGGATTAGATATTGTTTTAAATGTTGGCTATTGGTTCTTAATGTTTATTATATCAAAAAAAATGTCGATTTGGGATACTTAGAACCGAATTGAAGGAGTTTAAGGGATGAGAAACCATTGAGTTTTGGGAAGAAATCGTGCAGGTCAAACAGAGCTGCGCGCCGATCACGGCGCCGATGGATCGGCGCCACCATTGGCGCCAGACTCTGCCCCCTTATCCCCTTTGCCCGTTTCGTTGTTCGTTCGGGTCTAGGATCGAGGCATCGTTTGGAGGATTGTGTTGGGGTTTTATTAAGGATTGTTGGGAGTTTGGTTAAGTGATTTAATACCATCTTCGTGGTGTCAAATTTAGGTGTTCGGTTTGGACGAATGTGAGTTTCAGAACATGTGTCGATGTGCTAATGCTAAGGTGAGTTCCCTAAACCCTTTACGACGCAAAATGATAAATGTTTTAACTGATTATGGTTTACCGAGCATGAAATGTTATGAACTGATTTGCATGATTTTCACGAACGTATCTGTTTTATTCAAAGCAATGTTTGGCATGAAGAAATGAAAGGCATGACGTATGAATATTTTTACTTACATGTTTTCATGAGCACATGTGTATGCTATGTGGTATCGGTCTGCACTGTGGGATCAGAGAGAGATCCTCGGTATCTGAGGATCCCTTGGATATGTATGACATGCCGGTAGGTTGGAATTCGTTTCCCTCCTATCCGGTAGAGGGGAGTCCGTGTGGGCTCCAAGGAGGGCGAAAGGGGAGTCTGCTTGGGCCCCGATCGCAGAATGTTTATGTGATCCATACACAGTCCAGTACCATGATTGATGATGCAATATGGTTTATTGATAAATGTTTTTCAACTGGTTCAAATGTTGTTTTTGGAGGGAATTCACTAGACCTTTGGTCTAACTCCCGCTTTCAAAACTAAACCATTTTTCAGGTAAGCGTGCTACGGGCTCTTCTAGTAAGAACTAGGGGAGATATCAAGAAGGATTGTGGAGATTAGTGCGACTCCAAGTGTTTTGGCTTTAATGACTATAGATAGAGCTCGGCTGTGGATTTAGAGACTTCCGCTGTTAATTTTGTTTAAGTATACTCATTCATGATGTAAAGACAAGTTGATCTATGAAATTTGAATGCTTATCCGTTAGTAATGCATGTTATGAAATTGGGACGTTACACCGAAGGTCCTTGTTTTTAGTTTGCACGGTTATAAATAGGTGACAGATGCATGGGCTCTAGTCAAACATAACTAGTTTGAAGTTTCAAAGAATGAGCGAAAGTTCCTTTTCTGGCTTTCATCTCACTACTAAACAAACATGCAATCTGGTGGAATTTTTCGGCGGATTATCCGCCGGAAAATTACCAAGATTTTCTGTGGGAGTTAAGAAAGTCAAACGGCGTTGACCTCCGTCAGAAAGCCGCTGGAAAATATTTTTTTTTAAAAATCTTACGTTTCTCCGGCGGTAATCCGCTGGAAAGTTAATCTTAATAACTTATTTAATTAAGTACTTCGGTAAACTGAAACATTCCGGCGGCCCAGATCCGCCGGAAATGTGAAATCTGCCGAAAAGTCTGCCGGGAAAATGGATTAGCGGCGCCTTTTATTCCGGCCGCGGTATCCGCCGAAAACTTATTTTCCGACGGATTTGGCCGCCGGAATTGGTCTGTCTTCTAGTAGTGTCTAGTAGGTCTGTCGGTTGAATGATTGTAAGTTCGCTCTTAGATGAAGAATCTTACATTTGATATATTCCTGGTTTGGTGGGATATTTAGCAGCCTTATCTTGTTTTCTAGTCTCTGTTTGAATTTTCTTTTTGAATTAAAATAAAATTTGTTGATTTTTCTTCGGTTGCTTTGTTTCTCTGTGTAGTTTAATTTTTTTGCTTTTTATCACTTTCTCGAGATGTTAGAAAAATATATATGACTTTTGATTTTATCATAATCGACGATTATAATTATTGGTTGCTTTTGATTCCATTTACAAGCACTGTTTAGTCATGATATATCTCGATTTTAATGTTCTAATTTATTTTAATGTGTGGTTTTGAAAAAACGGTCATGTTTTTTTTTATAAACTTGTTTAAAGAATGACGTTTTTTAAGGAGTTCATGATTTGAGGATTGAAAGTAGTTAGAGATAAGGATTAATTAATTCAAGGTTCATCATTTAATAACCTAATCTCTTAAATGACCCTAATAAGCACAACATCTAATCATCAAGTTACCACGAACTCAGTGGTATTAATATCTTATGATGATCAGTAATCTAAGGGTTGGGTTTCCGTTGGATGAGAAATGGATGCACATTAGGATCAATTCTCTTCTAAGCCGCAATTCATGGGAGGGCATTTGATTAAAAGTGATCAACGGTTCAGATCCACTTCTCACACGATCCTTCGTCTGTCACGATATGTGTATATATATATATATTTAATTTTTGATGTTATTGAAAGATATCTCACATGTTCAATTAATTGATTGATCAGCAAATTCTTTATTAAAGTAATATTTTAATAAAATTCTACAATTTATCCTAGAGAGAGTATTTTCAGTTTTGCTTCCATGAATAGAATAGTAGCCTAGCCGCCTCAATGTGGTTCAAAAATCAACATCATCAGATTTAAAAACATATGTATTTACTTAGCATTTCCCATCCTAAATAGACTTTTACACAACAAAGAACACATGTCAAATCCACACACCATTGTTCCAACACTCATCTAGAAGTAGAGACTCTATTATTTTTGTAAATAAGAAACCATAAATAGAGATCAAGAGAAATTAAGTTTTTATGCTTTGATTTGATAGAGATTCTAAGTTAAAATTTGATAAAATTTGAGGTTTATTATATAACTAGTTTTGTTGTCAAAATGGATGGGAGTGACATATATAGAGCTAGTAGCAGCATAAGGTTAGGCAGTGGAAGACTACCAAGTTTAAGATCTGGAAGTAATTCTCTATGGAGGAACTCTGGCATGGATGTCTTCTCAAGATCTTCTCATGAAGAAGATGATGAAGAGGCTCTTAAATGGGCTGCTCTTGAAAAGCTACCAACTTTTGATCGATTGAGGAAAGGTTTGCTGCTTGGATCCACTGGACCATCCAATGAAGTTGATATAGACAATCTTGGAGCTGAACAGCGACAGCAACTGCTTGATAGGCTCGTACAGGTGGCTGATGAAGATAATGAAAAGTTCTTGCTGAAGCTCCGGAACAGAATTGACAGGTAACATACTTTGTTAATGAAATTAATCAGCTCACTTTGTTTTGTCTTTTGTAAATTTCATGACAATGGGTTGATTTGTATATCTACAGGGTTGGGATTGATTTGCCAACAATTGAAGTCAGATTTGAACATTTAACTGTGGAGGCAGATGTTAACACAGGAAGCAGAGCTTTGCCTAGTTTCATAAACTTTCATATTGATATATTTGAGGTTAGCACCCTTTTGGTGTTTATAAATTACGTTTTTCATCCCTGTGGTTTGTTAAAGATTGCAATTTTTATGTTTTATAGATTTTATTGAGCAAATTCGGTCTACTTCGGAATTCAAAAAGGCATATAACCATTCTTGATGATGTTAGTGGTGTTGTTAAGCCTAGAAGGTAAGGAAGAAGAACAGAATCACCCATAAATATAACTCAATTTTTCGATTGTTCTTTTAGTAACATAATGTACTCAAAGATTTCATGAAAATGTGTTTGTAGAATGACATTATTGTTGGGTCCTCCAAGTTCTGGGAAGACAACACTGCTGTTAGCTTTGGGTGGGAAGCTTGCAAAGGAGCTTAAGGTACATTGTAATGATTTGTTCTTCAGATATATATGCATTCAAGTTATCCAATCCTAAATGTATCATGTGTAATTGTAGAGCTCAGGGAAGGTGACATATAATGGTCACGAATTGCATGAGTTTGTACCCGAAAGAACTTCTGCTTATATCAGTCAAAACGATGTTCATATCGGAGAAATGACAGTCAGAGAAACCTTGGCTTTCTCTGCACGATGTCAAGGGGTTGGATCACGTTATGGTTAGTGTGAGCTTAAGTGGTGCTAGAACTACTACAACAAAATCGAGTTTATAGGATGTCAAAATCTCTACAAAAATCACTTCAACTCCAAAAACTATTCTGTTTTAGGGATTGTAACATTGATTAACTTATTCAAATAATCAATACATTAATAAAATATTATTTCCCTCTCCTACACATTTTACTTCAATTCCTCTTATTGGTGGAAAGATTAAAATATTATTTCTCTTTCCTCTTTTCTCTAATTTTAGCATACAAGAAATTTCTCCAAATTTGGAGATTTTTATCTTCTCTCTCCTCTTTTCTCTATTTTAGCATACAAGATAGCATAGCTGTTTGGAGCAAAAAATTGTTAACATCCCTCTTTTTTCTATTTTAGCATAGCTGTTTGAGATGCTCTCAAAAGTGTTTAAGTGACCTAACAGACCTCTTTATAAGACTCAAGTATATAGGACCAAACCTTTTGCATCATATCTAAAGTGTTGTAATAATTTTGTACGATGCTTTTGGACGTCTTAACAAGCTTTTTAGGACACTTTTGATACAAAGTGTCCTATTAGCCCTTTTATAGGATACTATTTTTAGAAGTGTCCTATAAACACATCTTTTTATAGGAAACTTGTTTTATAAGACACTTTTTCAAATAGTGTCCTATAAAAGGGCTAATAGGACACTTTTTTTCAAAAGTGTTTTATAATGATTTTAAAGACGCCCACAAGTGTCATATAAACTTATTACAACATTTTTAGATATGACACACAAGTGTTGTGTCCTATAAAGTAGTCTATTAGGACACTCAGACATTTTTGGTGCCCTATAAACCCGATTTTGATGTAGTGTACAATATGTAAAAAAGGAAAGCATTTTGACAACCGGATTATGAATTGCAGAGATGTTGGCAGAGTTGTCAAGAAGGGAGAAAGACGCGAACATTAAGCCTGATCCCGATATCGATGTCTTCATGAAGGTAAGCAACAAGCTTCTGAGATCGCATAAATCTCGTTTGTATCTTCTGAATCGAGAAAACGATTGAAACCTTATCCTTTTTTTAATTATTATTTAGGCTGCAGCAACAGCGGGACAAGAAGCTAGTGTGGTCACAGATTATACCCTCAAGGTGTGATACTTTGAGAACATTTATGATTTATGTAACGTTTCTACGTATTGTCACTACAACAAAATTAGGTTTATTGGACGCCACCAATTTATAAGTGTCCTAATAGCCTGCTTTATAAGACTTACTTTATAGGACAAAAAAAATAAAGTGTCATATCTAAAGACGTTGTAATAAGTTTATAGGACGTTTTTGAGCATCTTAACAACGTTTTTAGGACACTTTTGATACAAACTGTTGTATTAGCTATTTTATAGGACATTTGTTTTTACAAGACACCTTTTCAAATAGTGTCCTATAAAATAACTAATACAATGTTTATTTATAACATTTTTTTCTAAAAAGCTTGTTACAACGCCCAAAAGCGTGGTATAAACTTATTACAATGCCTTTAGATAGGACACTTTATTTTTTTGGTTTTATAAATTAAGTCTTATAAAGCGGTCTATTAAGACGCTTAGAAAATTTTGGCGTCCTATAAACCCAATCTTGTTATAGTGTGTATATCCCTAGTGAAACAGTCAAGAAAACAAGTTAAGTGTTACAAACAGCTACTGATTATCAAGACAATATTTGATTATAAAATCATAACCTAATGATTATGAGACTCTCATGGCTTTCGAGAGGCTAAGAACTCTCCCTAGGGTTACACCCAATTGAATATGAAACTGATCGATACCTCCTCTAAGCCCCAACCCATTTATTTATACCTGACAGCCTGCAGTAACTACTTGTACTACTGCAGTAACTACTTGTACCTTCCAATTAATGATGACTCTTCCTACCACTGTTGAGTAAGTGACCCAGGGTATAACATTGTTTTATGTTACAGTTATTGGGGTTGGACATCTGCGCTGATACCATGGTGGGTGATCAAATGAGAAGGGGTATCTCCGGTGGGCAAAAAAAGCGTGTGACTACAGGTGAAATGGTAGTTGGACCATCAAAGGTTCTTCTTATGGATGAGATATCTACTGGTTTGGATAGTTCTACAACTTTCCAAATCGTCAAATCGTTTAAGCAGTTCCTTCACATTCTTGAAGGAACTGCTGTTATTTCTCTCCTCCAGCCTGCACCCGAGACGTATGATTTGTTCGATGACATTATCCTCCTGACCGATGGGAAGATCGTGTATCAGGGCCCGCGTGAACATGTGCTCGAGTTTTTCGAATCTATGGGGTTCAAATGCCCGGAAAGGAAAGGAGTTGCTGATTTCTTGCAAGAAGTAAGTACACTCGATTTTGATTATAATTTCTAGAGTAAATTACTCCCTATGGTTTGTTGAAAATTTCTATTTTTGTCCCTGTGATTTTGAAATTACGAATAACATCCCCATGGTTTATTATTCATTATTATTTTCGTCCTTATGGTTTAAGCTTGGTTGCTTTTTTCGTCCCTATGATTTACAATTCATTTCTATTTTCGTCCCTGTGATTTTGAAATTACAAATAACATCCCCATGGTTTATTATTCATTATTATTTTGGTTTTTATGGTTTAAAATTGATTGCTTTTTCCATCCCTATGATTTACAGTTCATTTCTATTTTAATCCCTCACGCTTAAAAGTAGTAATTTGTCTTAGGGGCGAAAATAGAAATGAATTGCAAACCATAGAGATCAAATCGAAATTTCAAAACCATGAGGATGAAATCAGAAATTTTTAACAAACCACAGGGACGAAAAACTTTTCGTAATTTACTCTAATTTTTATGATTTCTTGCCTCTGGGATTAACGTTAGGAATCGGGTTACAGGTGACATCAAAGAAAGATCAACAGCAGTATTGGATGCGAAGAGACGATCCTTACAGATTTGTGACGGCCAAGGAATTTGCGGAGTCGTACCAATTGTTTCACGTTGGTCGGAAACTGGGAGACGATCTTGCGACACCTTATGACAAAAGCAAAAGCCACCCGGCTGCTCTCACGACCGAAAAATATGGTCTAAACAAAAAAGAGCTCTTGAAGGCTTGTACCGATAGAGAAATACTGCTCATGAAGAGAAATTCTTTCGTCTATTTCTTCAAGTTATTTCAAGTGAGTGTCGTATTTCCCTAAAAGACTAACTTTTCCAGTGTTTTTTTTGGTTAATATCCTACAACAAAATTGGGTTTATAGGACACCAAAAATGTCTAAATGTCCCAGTAGATTGCTTTAAATGATAAAGCGTCATATCTAAAGATGTTGCAATAAGTTTATAGGATGCTTTTGGGCATCTTAACAAGCTTTTTAGAATATTTCTATAATAAAGTGTTGTATTAGCTATTTTATAAAAACAAGTCTCCTATAAAAAGATGTGCTTATAGGACACTTCTCAAAAGTGTCCTATAAAATAGCTATTACGACGCTTTATTTTAAAAATGTTCTAAAAAACTTGTTAAGACACCTAAAAGTGTCCTATAAACTTTTTACAACACTTTTAGATAAGACGTATTATTGTTTGGTCCTATAAAGTTAAGTCCTATCAAGTGGTCTATTAGGACACATAAACATTGTGGGTTGAGTTCCAGTGAGAGGTTGAGGTTAACCGAGAAGCGTGAAAAGTGGTTATATATCAACCGTTGGATGAGAAATGGACGCACATTAGGATGAGATGCACCGGATCAATTCCCTTCTAAGTCGCAATACACGGGTTGGCATTTCCACTTCTCACGCTTCTCACGTTAACCTCAACGTACTTCTCACACGATCCTTCGCCTAAACATTGTTGGCGTCCCCGATTTGTTGTAGTGTATTTTTAATTTCTTATTGACAGTATGTTAATTATTTTGATTGGTTTCAGATACTTTTCCTGTCATTCCTCGCTATGACTGTGTTCTTCCGAACTGAGATGCATAAACGTGTTCCCGAAGATGCTGGGATATACATGGGTGTTCTTTTCTTTGGTGTGGTTGTGATCATGTTTAATGGGATGTCTGAGATCTCAATGACAATTGCAAAGCTTCCGGTATACTACAAACAACGGGACTTCCTGTTTTACCCCCCGTGGACGTATGCTTTACCATCATGGGTCATCAAGATTCCTGTTTCGTTTCTTGAAGCTGCTGTTTGGACCGCTCTCACCTATTATGTAATAGGATTAGATCCCAACGTGATAAGGTATTTAATTAATTTTCATTATTACTCAAGGAAACTCATGTTTTCAGAACCACATTAAAATTGGGTTTATAGGACATCAAAATTTTCATATGTTTATTTATATATGGAACCTTCATTGTCTTTGCAGATTCTTCAAGCAATTCCTTCTGCTCTTTCTTGTTAACCAGATGTCTTCTGCATTGTTTCGGTTCATTGGTGCATTGGGTCGAAACATGATTGTTGCAAACACGTTTGGTTCATTCGCACTTCTCCTAGTCTTTGCTTTGGGTGGTTTTATCTTGATACGAGGTACTAATTGGTTTCGAAAATAGATAAGAATATGATCATTTGCTTGTTCTTGTGCTAATAAACAACTTTTTCCTTTTAAAGATGATGTAAAGAAGTGGTGGTTGTGGGGCTACTGGGCATCTCCAATGATGTATGCAATGAATGGAATTGCAGTGAACGAGTTTCTTGGGCATAGCTGGAGAACGGTAAGCCGAGCAAAGTTTACTTCTCTCTCTCTGTATATATATAAGAGAGAGAGAGAGAGAGAGAGAGAGAGGGCATATCAAATACAAACCCAATATTTGTTACAAACCTACAAACCAATTTTCATACGATACGAAACAACTTATGTGTGAAACATGCAGTTTTCATACAGTGTTGTTTCATATATGAAACTTTTGGGACCATTTTGCGTGTGGAAAAAACATCAATATACGTTTCACACAGAAACACACACAAAAACAAAATATGTGAAACAATATGAATCATAGCTTAAAATCAAATCATTGTATGATTAGAATTGATTTGCACAGGTTTATAACAAATATTGGGTTTGTATTTAAAGTTTGCTCTATATATGTTTACGAGGGGCTAATCATTTGAGAACCCATAAAATTGTGAGAACCCGTGCATCACGTGCTATTTCACAATGGTTTTTTGTTTCATCTAAGGCTAGGATTTAGGGTATTGATTAACATATATTAGTTTTACATGTATTTGTTTCACAATGTGAAACCTTTTTGAGTGTTTGAGAAACAAAAAATACACTTAAAAAAGTTTCACATGGTGAACTAAACATGTGATTTGTGAAACAAATATATGTTAATCAATACCTTAAATCTTAGCCTTAGATGAAAAAAAAATCATGTGAAACAACAGATTAACGTAAAAGCTCTCACGGTTCTCATAATATATGAGATTCTCATTTGATTATGCCCCTATATTGATAGGCGAAGAATCGTGTGACAAGTTGAGGTTAATGTGAGAAGTGTGAGAAGTGGATCTGAACCGTTGATCACTTTTAATCAAATGCCCTCCCATGAATTGCGCCTTAGAAGGGAATTGATCCGGTGCATCTCATCCTAATGTGCCTCCATTTCTCATCCAACGTTTGATAACCACTTCTCACGACTCACGCTTATCACTTCAACCTCAACTTCTCACCGGAACCCAACCCTATTCCCCTATATGGATATCTATGTATGTGTGGATGTCACGAATACTATTCTTATTAGTGCTTTCGCTGTTATAGCCTCAGAACGAAACAACACTGGGGAGAACAACTATCACTTCTGCCGGATTCTTTGCAGAAGCTTACTGGTATTGGATTGCGGTTGCTGCCATGGTTGGATATATTATCGTCTTCAACTTGTGTTTTACTATATCTCTCACTTTTCTCGATCGTGAGTATCTCAAGCTTTATCTATTTGGTTTTGCAACATTCTTTAAGAGAGTTCTTCAATAACCAAAGGGCCTTTGGCCTAGCGGTATGGGAACCTTTGTCCTCGTAGGAGGTCAGGGGTTCAAACCTCACCAAAGGTGAGGAGGGTGTGTAAGTTTAATTGTTGCATTTGCCGTATATGAATATGATATACTTAAAAAAAAAAGAGTTCTTCAATAACATTCTGTGAATTTTCTACAGCTTTCGGGAAAACTCAGGCTAATGTATCCTCACAGGATGACAACGATGAATTGTCATCGTCAACAACCGCATCTGCAGACGGCAGCAATCAGATCAAGAAAAAAGGAATGATTCTTCCATTTGAACCACATCCCATTACCTTTAACGATGTCAATTACTCGGTTGATATGCCACAGGTAACTTGAAAATAAATGTAAAGATCACACTACAACAAAAATCGGGTTTATAGGACACCCCAAAAATGTCTCCGAGTGTTATAGATTACTTCATAGCACTTAAGTTTATAGGACCAAACAGTTGTGTTGTCATATCTGAAAGTGTTGTAATATGTTTATAAGACGTTTTTTGATGTCTTAATAAGCTTTTTAGGACACGTTTGAGACAAAGTGTCCTAACAGTCCTTTTATAGGACACTATTTTAAAAAAGTGTCTTATAAAACAAGTTGCCTATAAAAAGTTGTGTTCGTAAGACACTTCTCAGAAAATTTCCTATAAAAGGGATATTAGGACACTTTGGTGGTGTTTGTTTAAAAAAAAACTCTTATTTGCCACTTATGTCCGATTCGGTTAGACATAAGACAATTCAGACAGTTTGTTTTTTCCTCTTTTCAGAGCCTCTTAACCCTTAATGTCCTCTGATAAATTAAGTGATAACCTAGCCACTTAATTACCTCTTATTTCCGTCCAACACCATTCTTTCGATTTCAACGTCGGTTTTAGCCCGGATGCACCCCCGAATTTGCAAAAACACAAAACGCGAAGATTGTAGATCACTCTGTTTGGTCCTATAAAAACATAAGTCCAATGAAGTAGTCTATCAGGACACTTAAAGACTTCTGCAGAGTGCAGTCCTATAAACCCGATTTTGTTGTAGTGATAATAAATGGATAAACGGCCCAAATCCGTTTGAGTGTGATCTTATTAAGTGTTCGTATCATGATGAATGTTGTAGGAAATGAAACAGCAAGGAGTGAATGAAGATAGATTACTGCTACTTAAGGGTGTGAGTGGAGCTTTTCGACCTGGTGTTCTTACAGCACTGATGGGGGTGAGTGGTGCCGGAAAAACGACTCTGATGGATGTGTTGGCTGGTAGAAAAACCGGTGGCTATATAGAAGGTGATGTTAGGATTTCAGGGTATCCGAAGAAACAAGAAACCTTTGCTCGGATATCTGGCTACTGTGAGCAAAATGACATCCATTCTCCTCATGTCACCATTTACGAGTCTTTGCTCTACTCGGCCTGGCTAAGGCTGGCTACAGATGTTGATGAAAAAACCAGAAAGGTTTGTATACAACATGCATTTTCCCTCATCGTTTGTAAGATCCCACATTGGTTGGGGAGGGGAACGAAGGTTGCCTTATAAGGGACTTGATACCTCCTCTATGAGATGCGTTTTAAAACCGTGAGTCCAGGTTTGTGGACAAAACGGACAATACCTGGTATGGTTGGCCTGGGATGTTAGAACATTTATGATAAATACTCCCTCCGTCTAGGGATGTAAACGAGCCGAGCCGAGTAGTAGGTTATTCGAGCTCGGTTCGAAAAATTATACCAGCCTCTAGCTCGAATAAAAAATTTCAATGAAGGGCTCGAGCTCGAATATTTTTTGAGTTATCGATCTCGATGCTCGTTTATGGGCTAGTATTTGCGCTCGATTAACTCGTTTATTGGCTCGAGGTTGATATTTTTTTATATTTTATAGTATTATTTATGAACATATGATCATGTTTGGCTCGAAAAAATATGCTCGAATTGCTCGGCTCGAAAAATATAACCGGGCTCTCGAACGAGCCGAGTCGAACATTAGTTTTATGAAGCTTGACTCGTTAAGTTAAACGAGTTTTATTTTGTGTTCGAGCTCGAGTAGCTCGTTAAAAGCTCGACTCGTTTACGCACCTACCTCCGTCCCAAAATAAACGTCCACAATGAAAAAGACACAGATTTCATAAATGTGTAATTATTAAATGAAAATTTACCTTTAGTAATAGAGGGAGTAATGAAATCCTCCAACTCATAATTAAAGGTAGAATTTGAAAGTGGACATTTGTTTTGGGACAAACTAAAACAGAAACAGAAACGTGGGCACTTATTTGGGGACGGTGAGAGTACCACCATTTTTGTTGAGTTACGTATGACAAGTTTGATGTTGTTTACAGAGTTTTGTTGATGAGGTTATGGACCTCGTGGAACTGGACCCATTGAGGGATGCACTAGTCGGGTTACCAGGCGTCAATGGACTTTCAACTGAACAACGAAAGAGGTTGACCATAGCCGTGGAGCTCGTAGCCAATCCGTCTATTATCTTTATGGACGAGCCAACCTCGGGTCTAGACGCTCGAGCTGCTGCTATTGTGATGCGAACCGTTAGGAACACGGTGGACACAGGACGAACAGTCGTGTGCACCATTCATCAACCTAGCATCGATATCTTTGAAGCTTTTGATGAGGTACAATTAAAAATTACTGTCTCGTTGCAATAGATTACTATTTGGGTATTTGTTTGTAGCTCAAGCTTGCAAAACCATTGGTTTGCAGTTGTTCTTGATGAAACGAGGGGGGCAAGAGTTATACGTTGGACCTGTAGGTCGCCAATCTTGCGAGCTGATCAAGTATTTCGAGGTAAGATACATTGGACTTGTAGGTCCACATTCTTGTGGCTGATTTAGTTAAAATTAAAACTAGATTTTCTCGAACTCGTATATAATAATTTCAGTATGGAGTCTCATTTTGGCTACGGCATTCATGTACTTTAAGATTTTAGAAAATGGGTTTTTCGTATTACTCAAAAATAGAATAAAGAATATGAGAATAGCGAGAGATAAGTGGCAGAGAAGGTGCATATATATATATATATATATATATATATATATATAGGGTCAGGTTCAGGGGAAAACCGCAAAAAAGATGGATATCGAAGGTGCACTAAATCTGACTAATTCGTGAACCAGGATATCGAAGGTGTAAGCAAGATAAAAGATGGATACAACCCTGCAACATGGATGTTGGAAGTCAGTTCTGCAGCACAAGAACTGGTTTTAGGGGTCGATTTCACTACCATCTACAAGAATTCGGATCTTTACAGGTGATTACTGGATTCACAGGAGATTACTGGATTCACAGGTGATTACTGGATTCACTAACATTGGTTAAACTGAATTCACAGGAGAAACAAAGCACTTATCGCAGAACTGAGTGTACCTCGTCCCGGTACAAACGATCTCTATTTCCCGACACAGTACTCACAACCGTTTCTTATCCAATGCATCGCTTGCCTATGGAAACAACGTCGATCATACTGGAGAAACCCGCCGTACACCGCTGTTCGTTTTGTTTTCACCACCTTTATCGCGATCATGTTCGGTACCATGTTTTGGGATCTCGGTGGAAAAAAGTAAAAACCCGAAACTTAAACCTGAGAAAACATCAAACTTGATCGATCATTCCCCCATACTGATATACATTTAAACCGTTTCAGGAGAAATGAGCGGGATTTAGTGAACGCAATGGGTTCAATGTACGCAGCAGTTCTCTTCCTAGGAGTCCAAAACTCATCATCGGTGCAGCCGGTTGTAGACATTGAACGCACCGTCTTTTACAGAGAACGAGCTGCAGGAATGTATTCTGCTTTGCCATACGCCTTTGCTCAAGTAATACATTTGAACATTGTTTTACGTATGATTATATTCTCGTTTTCGCACACTTTTCACAAGCTGGGCTATTCATGGAAACAACGGTTCTACTAGGGGTATAAACGAGTCGAGTCGAGTAGTAGGTTATTCGAGCTCAGCTTGAAAGAATAATACCAGGCTCGAGCTCGATTCGAGTTTGAATAACTTTTTCAATGTAGGGCTCGAGCTTGATGTGAGCTCAAATAACGTTTTCAATATAGGGCTCGAGCTCGATTATTTTTTGAGTTATCGAGCTTGATGCTCGTTTATGGGCTCGAACTCCCGATCGATTACCTCGATTATTGACTCAAGGTTGATATTTTTTATCGTATGATTTATGAACCTATGAACATGTTTGGCTCGAAAAAAGTGTATGCTCGGCTCGACTCGAAAAATTTAATCGAGTTTTCGAACAAGCCAAGTCGAACATTGGTGTTATGAAGCTCTGCCCGTTAAGGTAAACGCGTTTTATTTTGTGTTTGAGATCGAATTGAGCTCGAGATAAACGAGCTCGAGCTCAAGTAGCTCTTTAAAAGCTCGACTCGTTTACACCCCTAGGCTCTACTCTTTGGGTTAGAGGTGAGGTCTGCTTCCATCTCACCTCCAGGCCGCACCTGAGGGCAGGGGCGGAGCCAATGTAGGCCTAGGGTTATCCTAGGATTACCCTCACCTTTTAAAAAAACCTGCATGTATAGTGAAGAGGGCCATGTTGTTCTTGGGAGTGATGAACTCCATAGTTGGTAAACACTTCAATTATCACTTATTTATTATCTCTTTCTATCTGGAATTGTTATAAATGAATATATATATTTTAGTTTATAAAAAATTATAATATACATGTCTTATGGAATTAGATAACCATTTTAGTATTTTACTAAGTTTCACACGAAGTTGTTTATTTTGATTTATTGCAAGTTTCAATAAGACAATAACTCTTGAAACATATATATAGAGAGAGGAAGGTTCAAACGAGAACGCTAACTATTTAAGAAAACTCAAGAACAACAAATCATGTGCAAAATCATATGTGATTTTACATTAACTGCAAAATTTTGGACGTGTGCGACTTTGGCCGTGACTTAAGTCGCGAGACAAAGTCGCGAGACAAAGTCGCGTGAATCATATATGATTTTGTACATTAACGACCGTTCTCGTGTTTTCTTAAATAGTTAGTGTTCTCGTTTGAACTCACTTATATATATATATATGTGTGTGTGTGTGTGTGTGTGTGCGCGCGCGCGAAGGGTCATGTGAGAAGCGTGAGAAGTGGATTTATACCGTTCATCACTTTTAATCTCAAGTCCACCCATGAATCGCGCTTGATACGAGGATTGATCTGGTGCATCTCATCCAAATATGTATTCAACGATTGGTAATCACTTCACACGCTTCTCACGTTTCTCACGTTAGCTCAACTTTTCACTAGAACGCAACCCAATATATATATATCCCATTTTAAAAAGAGATTGAATGAGGAACTTGACACAATCTAAAAGTGATTGATTGCGGAAAATATGGTTGAAATAAAAGGACCACCCTCATCGAAAATTCTGGCTCCGCCTCTGCCTGAGGGTGGGGCATACCGGTCTTGTTTGGTTTGATTTGGTTATATTCTCATTTTTATACACTTTTCACAAGCTGGGGTTTTCATGGGAACAACCGCTCTACTCTTTGGGGTAGAGGTCAGCTTTGCGTAAATTCCACCCCAAACCGCCCCTGAGGGTGGGACCCACACTAGGCTCGTTTGGTTTGGTTTTGTTTGGTTTATATTCTCGTTCTCCATCTGGGATTCTGATATTCTTGTCTCTTCGTGTAGGTTCTAGTCGAAATTCCTTACGTTCTTGTTCAATCGGGAGTGTACAGTCTTATAGTGTATGCGATGATCGGGTTTGAGTGGACAGCAGCCAAGTTCTTGTGGTACTTTTTCTTCCAGTTCTGCTGTTTACTCTACATGACATTCTATGGTATGATGACGGTGGCCGTTACACCCAACGCTAGCATTGCCGCCATCATTGCCGCCTCATTTTACGAGATCTTCAACCTCTTTTCAGGATTCATTATTCCACGACCCGTAAGTTTCTTAAAAACTCGCTATTTTTTTGGTCTCATATAATTCTCATGCCGGTGAGGATAGTAGAAATCGTGATGGTCAAGGGTAGATATAAACTGGGCTTTTTCGGACCCGCAAGTGCTAGTTTGACCGGGCTTTTAACCGGGCCTTGAGAAAATACTTGTCCTGATCTCGATCTCGGGCCAGGCTTTTTTTATAGGAGTTTTCGGAGACGCAAGACTAGGGTAGACTTTTGTGTGGGAACCCGTAGCTAGCATAGATAGGAATTGGGTTCCAAAATATAGACTGAGGGGTAAAATGGTCATTTTTGACATTTGGACTGTTTATTCAGCACAACAATCGAACAACAATCTATGTTATACCATACAAACAACTTTATCGATACAAACAGTTTTATCCATATAGGTCTTAATGGTAAATGAATCGAAAAGCCCCTTAGAGAGGTTGAGGGTGGATCATGAAGAGGGCAGGAACTTGATTATATGGAGAAGACTTGTGTGTTTACTTACTTTTTATATGTTTCATTTCCTCTATTTCTTTTTTTTCTTTTTCTGCTGCTTGAACACAAGATATCACATATGAAAAACAATGAACTAACGAACAGGTCAATGATTATTTTGTGAAAAATATCCTATATTTGTCAACCACAAGGGTTGTGACGTACTGGTTAAGGCCCTGGGGATGTGGTGGAAAATCTCATCTGCTCAGGGTTCGAATCCAGGCGTACACAACAATTGTGGCCACTGAGGCTTCATATGTCTTACAGTCATAATTTGCCAAGGGATTAGCCTAGGCATAGCCTAGGACACCCTTTCCCAAAAAAAATCTCCTACATTTGTTTCTTATAGTCAAATGGTGCCACCGTTTGAAAATTTTGCTGGTCCGTGCTGGTTATTCATGGAAACAACCACTCTAATTACATTTGTAGTAGATTGACACGTCTATGTAAATTCCACCACTAAATCTTCTTATAAGTGGAATATACTAGGTTCGTTTGGTCTGGTTTATAATTATGGTTCCATTTTCACAGAGGATACCTGTTTGGTGGAGGTGGTACTTCTGGGGGAACCCAATGTCATGGACCCTTTACGGCATGGTTGCATCGCAATTTGGGGACTTGGATGACGTGCTTGCAAATGGCGAAACGGTGAAGGGTTACTTGGATCGGTATTACGGTTACAAGCACGATTTCCTTGGCGCCGTTGCGGGCGTGCATGTTGGACTCGTCCTGGTTTTCGCTTGCATCTTTGCGTATTGCATTAGAGCTTTTAATTTCCAGAAGAGATAAACAAGAAAATATAGAGAGAGAGACTTTGGATCATGTGAGACCAGACTGTTTTCGTGAGACCATCTAAATAACATTGAACCTTCACATCAAAACACTGTGCAGGTAAGTAAACCTTCACAATGTTTTGCTGTGAAGGTTTGGGATTTTTTGTATTTTCACGATGTTTTGCTTTGAAAGTTCAATGTTCTTTTGTGGTCTCACGATTCTCACGTGAACCGAACCCTATATATATATATATATATATATATATATATATATATATATATATATATACACACATATTTTTTATTATCAATAATTAATCAGTTAATTGATTAAATAAGGCATGTCTTGCATTCATTATGTATTTATAGTGTTACGAAGTTAATTATGGAGAGATGTTTGATGAAACTTGTTTTGTAAGCAATTTGGTCACGATTTCGTTTATAGTGATTTATTTATATATCTGTAAAGATTTCTTGTAAGATGATTTATATACAGGGGTGTTGTTTACGGTATTTGGATTTGAAATTAAATTTCATGTAGGTTTGAAGGAGTTCCTGAATTTAAAATCTCGAGACTTTATTGAAATTTCAATCCGGGATTTCGTAAGATTTATATGTAATAATGTTCTAAAATATGTTAAAAACATTTTTTTTGTAATAATCAGTTAATAAATATAATTTGATTATTTTTATAATCCGTTTTTATAAATTATTTATGCAGTCTAATTTTGTTCTTATTCATAAAAACCATTATAAAAATTATTTATAAAAATCATTAAATTACCTTTTATTATTAATTGATAATGTTTTTAAAATTTATTACATATAAATTCTATGAAATCATGAGAAAGACCAACCATTTCAAAATTTTATGTTTGTGAAACTTCAATAAAATTTTGGGATTTTAAAATACTATATTTGTGGGATTTCAAAAATTTTGATATTCTAAATCCAGAAAATCATTAAACCAAATATGGATGGAATTCGATTAAAAATCTCTCCAAATCCAATCTAATCTTGTATACCAAACGGGGCCTTACTTTCGTGTCTCTTTGTAGTCACTTGGCCGATCCCCAATTATGTCGGGTGTTCCTTATTGAGCTATACAATCCCCTTCCACAAGTAGGGTTTTGGCAACATAAAAAAAGATTAGGTCTATTAAACTTGTATTAATTATTTGGTGGTTTACGAATTGGGTCTTTTGTTTTTATTGGTTGGCTGAAGATGTCATTTTTAGTGGCGGTGGGGACAAAGAAGAAACGAAAAAATAATGCTCAGTGAAAGCAACGACAACTGCTGATGTTCCATCGCTCTGTGACCATTGGAGGAAAAAGGAAAGATAGTCGAAACCAAAAGAAAGGTCACAAGTGATAAGAAAACGAGTACATATTACAAAAATAACATCAAATCAATCATATAATATAAATAGAGGTTTCATAATACCTTTGGAAAATCTCCCTAGAATATATTTCTAACAATTTAATAATAATTCTAAATAACTATTAATTAATACTAATGATAATTTATAATTAAAATTAATTAATAATTTGAAATGGATGTTAATTAATAAATAATATTAATGATAAATAATACGAATAAACTAACAATTAATATTAATAAAATGTATAATTGAATAAAGTGGTGACAAAAACTTGAAAAAAAATAACGTTAGAAAATGGGTTTAATAGATTCTCCAAAACTTTTATCAAAAATAGAGAAAATAGGAGAGACAGTATAAATTTATCTAAATTTGGAGTTATCTCCAAAAAAATGATTACCAATAAAGGGAAATGGTTTTTTATTGTATCAAATAGAAACGAAATGCTTAGGAAAGATTATAATATTTTATTAAAATATAAAATATTTTAATAATATAATTAATGATGCAGGGTCATTATTCATTGCAAACCAGTTAGTTTGTGCAAACTTTACAAACCACTATATTAGGAAACAATAGATATATTTATGGTAATTATTATGATTCATTAATAATGATTGTGATATATATGGAAGATGATAACGTTCATTAATTATGATCATGACTTTATATTAGAAACATAATAAAATAAGATATTGATTAGAGTTGATGAACGACTAAGATTGGTTTGCACAGTTTGCACAAACTAACTGGTTTGCAACGGATAATTCGCCTAATGATGTAATCTCCAAAATATAAAATCTTTTAGAAATTGATGCAATTTTATTTGATTTTTGAGGATTTTAATTTTTAATTTTCTATTTTAGAATTTGTTTGATGAATGCTATTAATGTTTGATAAAGCATAACCATACATAGCTTGTAAAATAACCAATTTTATCCCTAATGAATTTTGTTATACCAAATAATTAATTTAAATGAAAATTAACAAATAAACTTAGGGCATCTCCAATAGATTTCTAAAATTTCTCTAAAATGTAGAATTAAAAGTCAAAATCCCAAAAGAATTACATTCATTTCCAACATATTCCTCATTTTAGAGAAACAAACATTAATTATAATGTTGAAATATTCCGTTCATCTATTAAAATGTTATTTCTATCTCTAAATATTTATTTTTAATAGAAAGATTTATATTTTTGGGGTTCCTTCTTTATTCTAATTTCTATATTTTAGTCTTTAGAGATAGTTTTCAGAAAAACTCTTTGAACACCATTATAATTCAAAATTCCAATATTCTTCATTTTCTTTATAATTCAAAATCCTTATATTCACCGTTTTCTAAAAAAAAAAAGAGAAGGGAGATGCTCTTATAAACATATGTATTACAAAAGTGATCATTTGGGCATTCTTTTCAAAGGTTAATTGTGAATTCCCTCGATTTTATGGGGGTGTTTGGGATTGCTTATTTAGGGGGTGTTTGAGATTGCTTATTTAAAAAAACTTATGCTTATTTTTAAAAGTGCTTATCAACTTATGTTATGATAAAAAAAAGTTGAGAGTAAAAATGTAATTTGAACAAATAACTTATAAACACTTTCAAATAAGTTAAAATGAATTAACTTATCAAAAACAACTTATTTATAGTGGGGAAAAGTCATAAGCATTTTTTTTTTTTAATCCAAACACTTAAAATAGTTCATCTGTGGCGAGAAAAAACAATAAACAAATAAGTAAAAAAAAAAAATCCCAAACAGCCCTATGTCGGTAAAGAAGGATGTCAGAAATTTGGCATCTATCCATACAGCGATTACGGACTTCTGTCATACTGGGTGGGAAAAGCATCAGGTGGCGCACGGCGCATGGATCGCCGAATACGGAGGAAACCTTTTACGGAATCGACGGTGTGAACGGAGGAGCCGCCGCCCGCCCGCCGTGTCCTTTTGTAGCCTTGAATCGACAATGGAATTGGAAGGTGACACAATTGTGATTGAACATATCTATGTTTCTGTAGAAGAATACGACACGTGGCCGGGGGAGAACCGATGTTGATTCGTTTTCAAGGTACCATTATTTACCATTGTGGTTATATTTTAATCTGATTCCGACCTAAATTTGTCTGTATTATAGGAATTGCGCATATAAGATGATTCATACAAGAATCCAATGAGGGGGTTTTGTGACCCACGATTTAACTTGTTTGCTTGAATTAGAACTTATAGATTCGTTTGTCTTGTTCGTTGTTGCCATTACCATTTTCCAGAAACTAGACCTTTTAGGATTGTGAAATTTGAATACACAAATAACACGTTGCAGGTGTGTAACTTGTCTCTCTGTCGGTGATTTTAGTGTCATCAAGCATTTTGGTGTAATTTTGATAGGGCAAACATAACATGAGCTAGGAAGTGCACTTCGATGGATTTTATGAAGGAGATTACTTCGGAGTTCTAAGTTTTTGAACCTTCTTAACTTTATTCAGAAGGTAGAAACATAGGGTCTGTTTGTTAGCGGCTTAATGAGCTTAATGGGACTCACAACTTATTAAGGGGCTGTTTGGTTCAGGCTCGGAAATGAAAATGACAATTTTCATTCCCCCCCAATTTAACCTAGAATGAAAATTTGAGCTTAATAAGTTATCTATACATGATTGTTTGGTAGTAGCTTAATTATATGGAAAGTGCCTTATTGAGTATGCTTCTTAGGGGGGGGGAGGTGGTTATGCAGAAAGGCAAGTTTTTTTTCTTCTTCCAAACATGCACTATCCATCTATTAAAAAACCTTCCCAATCTATAGAGGATAGATCAACCCACACAGACAACTTTATCCATTGGAAAACCAACCAAACAGCTCCTTAGTGTTTTGAAAACTAAGTGTGGAATCAGAAGCCTCTGAGTCTGCATCAGAAGCTTATGATTGAGAAGGGTTCTGACTCAGAGCTTCTGAATTAGCCTCTGATCCACTTCAACCTTATCCACAAGCAGTTGTAACTGTTGTGCAGTTATATATCAACTAACGAACTACCCTTGACCGTCGATCTCTATTATAAATATACAAGACGGTTAATTAGTGTATATATACTCGAGTTTTTCTGCCTTAAGAATAAGAGTGATTCTTGGATTATCCCAATACTTATTTTGTGAAACCTAAGACATAGTAGAGTCAAAAGGAGAGAATGGGAGGTGTTTGTGTGTGTGTGTGGGCGGGGGGGGGGGGGGGGGGGTGGGGGGTGGGGGGTGGTCGAAAGTTATAAGATTTTGTCTGCATAGGCTCCTGCCTATTGCAACTAATGATTAAAGGTTCCCCATCCGCACCACTCAAAACTTTCTATCCCTCAGGGGAAGGATCACTTGGGTTGTGCTGACTTAGGGGATGTGGTGGAAATCTCATCTTCCCCAGGTTCAAATCCAGCCGTTGCCAAAGCCTTCTGGCCATGGAGGTTCACCTGCGATGACTCCAAGGCCATTCGTGGTCGCAAAGGGATTAGTCGTTGTGCGTAAGCTAGCCCGGATGCCCACGGTTACCCAAAAAAGATATAGTGTTCAAGGTTGTGCATTTAGGAATTGCTGAACTAACATGACCAACCCAAAACCCCCAAAATCCGAATACTAGCTAATCACAACATGGTGTCTATATGTGTGTGTGAGAGAGTGAATCAACATATTTTCATAAGAAGTTAGGATTGATGCCAACCACAACCTTGTAAAACTAAATCCCATATTGGTGTTAGTAGGTGGTTCATGACTCATGAGCTTGGGGGTAAGTGATAAAAACCAAATGGTATAAGAACTTCTTATTTCCCTTCAAAAAGAAGGGTATATGGTGGGTCATTTAGGAGGTATAGAACCTTAAATGAGATTTTAATTAAATCCATGACCTTCTGGCCTATTAAAGAAAAAATGGCTTCATACTCATAAGAAGGTCATGGATTTAATTAAAATCTCATTTAAGGTCATATACATAAGTATACCCGTACTTGGTTTATTGGCTAAAATGACGGGCCATATGTATGGAGCTCTACTAGATAAATTTATTATACTTTGTGCGACATTTTTAACCATTGGGTAGACTTTATAAAATTCTATTCAGCCACACAACACACACAAGGTTAGTAGTGTGTGTGTTTGTATGTGTGAAATACACATGTACAATGGAAGCCACAGCCTCATTTTTAATATTAACTTGTCACTTGATATATGATATATCTTGTCCTAGTTGGGTGCTTTTATTTCATTGGTTAGGCATTTTAAAAGGGATTTATTGATGATGTTGATTTCTAACATATTCTCCATCGTTACTGCATGCAACCTTAAGCTAGCATATTTTTAGGGTCATTTAGGCATATAACCTTAAATGAGATTTTAATTAAATCCATGACCTCTTGACATATTCAAAGAAAAATGGCTGATTTAATTAAAATCTCATTTAAGGTTGTATACTTAAATATCTCATATATTTTTAGCCTATCGAAAAAAACCCATTTGGTTAGCCATATGCTAGCTTTTTGAAAAGCTACTTCAAGTAGTGTTTTGATAATCTCGAGGGGCTTTTTCCACTTTTCTTTTCCCAAATTATGCTTCTTATATTTTTTCAATTTTTTTCAACATGTCTTTTTCAAAAATGACTAGTTTATCAGCCAATAGCTCGCTTATTAGCCAATAACTAGCTTCTCAGCTACAACTAGCTTATCAACTACAACTAGTTTGCCAAACATAGCCTTAGTCATATATTTCTTGATCAACACTCTCCTTTTTCTTTGAGGGAGATATTCCATCATGTTTGGGCCACAAATTCAAGATGTTTATATGTGTGTCGTTCACTTGGGAGGATCTTCCCTCATCTTTATAGGTAAAGACAAAAAGGACAATGATGATTTGTTTGTTTGGTTATATTCTTTTGATGTACTGATGATATAACCGTGTGATATAACTTTACCCCCTCATAGTCCTTCCCCCACTTTTGTTTCTTATGTCAACACATCAACCCATTTGATTGGGAAATTGACAGAAATAGCCATTCCTCTCTCCGCAATTCGTCTTCTAGGCATTCATCTCCCCGCTTTTCCAAAAAGTCACTACCTCCGCAAGTAGCAACTCCTCAACTTGCGGTGGGGTCAAAATGTAAAAAAAAAAGTTTCTGAACATGGTCCTCAAGTACAGGGACCAAATCTGAAATCCGCAAGTAAATGGTCCGTAAGTTGCGGAAATATTTAAATTAATTTACAGATTTGGTCCCTGTACATGCGGACCATGTTCAGAAACTTCTTTTTTATTACTTTTTGACCCGTCTGCAAGTTGAGGAATGGTTACTTGCGGAGGTAGTGACTTTTTTAAAAACTTGGAAGAGAAATGGCTAAGAGATAAATTTCGTCGGGTAAAATGGCTATTTCTGTCATTTTCCCCATTTGATAAGGTTGGTGGTTTATTGTTTTAAAAAATAGGGAGTTTCTTGGGTGTGTCTTGTGTACTTTTTATCTTGATAGACTCTTTGCATTCTTCTATAACTATGTCTTCAAGGAAAAGAAAACTTCTTTTTCTTCGTATGTGGCCTATAATTGTGCTTTATAGATACGTTTCTTAATCTTTCTTTGCAATTTGGGTCTTCTCGGAAATAGTCTCTCTGTCTCTTGGGACGGGATTTTTAGGTATATAACCTTAAATGAGATTTTAATCAAATCCATGACCTTCTCATGAGTATAAAGCCATTTTTTCTTTAATAGGACAGGAGGTCATGGACTTAATAAGAAAACTCATTTAAGGTCATATCTGATATCCCTAAATGACCCCTCTTGGGACAGAGGTAAGGTGGGCGGATCCATGCTTTAGGGAATGGTTGCATGTGCAACCATAAAATTTTGGGTGTTAAGTATAATTTGTTAAAGGTCCTTCCATGTGAAACCATAATTTTTTTGGGGTGAAACCATAAAAAAAATTAGGATGAAACCATGAACTTTAAAACTTTTAGGGGTTATATGTGGAGATTTAATAGATAAAACTAGACGGTTTGGGAAATTGATGATGATAAGTTATGGTTTTCACCCTCTAAAGGCTTTAATGTTTTTAGTTTACATCCTTTTCTTTTTCATTTTTCATTTTATACCCATATCGTATTAGTTAATTAATTAACTGTTAGCTAAAAAATACGTATTTTTTCTTACAAATTAGACTGTTAGAAATGTCTTGTCGATAGCTTCGAAACGAGTCCAATATTGAATATAAAGCGTGCATGATAAATGCAATATTTAATCATTATTAAATACACATTTTGTCTTGATGTTCGTCGCTGATTGTTTTTTGAATTTTTCGAATAAAATTTAACGTGAATAATAAGGTGAAAGTTAATTTGTTTATACTGATGTAATAGTGTTAACATATTAACCAACTCTGTACCGTTATTTTGCGTATATTTGACCCTCTCTGTAGATTTTAGGGTTATTTGTTTAGAGTTAATTTGGGTTAATTTTTAGACTTTTTTTGGTTAATTATGAACTTTGTAGGTTTATTTCTTTTCATTTAGGTATATTTTCTAGACATAGTGTAATTTTGCTTATGGCCCTTAAGGATGCTATCATGCTATAATTTTGTTTGGTTGTGTGCGACGGTGCAACCACAAGAATATTCTTCTGGATCCGCCTAAAGGTTTATGTAGGCGGGGGCGATCCTACCTCACGCTTCGGGTGGGATATATTGGGTCTGTTTGGCTTCCATCGACCCATTTGAAACATCTGTGTGAAAGTAAAATTATAAGCCAAGAGCTGATTTATAAACTCATTCATCCAGCAAGGACACCGTTATGATCATTAGCATCTACAAACCCGTTCATAGGTGCACACAAACGAACAAACGAAAGTGCGTTATTGAAGTGCTTTGCCTTGGTGCCAAGATATTCACTCCATGTGACCGATCCGTAGAGAGGAGGATGGACATTGTCAATTAATTTCGATAGTGGTGAAATTCGAACATTAGATGGTGGGCCATAGAGATAAGCTATAGATAACCGGTGTTGGGTTCGGTTAACTATGGCCCGATGGAGAACACTTGAAAACAACCCGTTAGATAGTATATGCAGCAGGTCACCTACATTTACCACAAGTGCCCCTGCTATCGGCTGGACCGTAACCCAACCGAATCCTTCCCGTTGAACCTGCAACCCACTTGTATTGTTTTGGTGCAGGATGGTTATGAGGGTCGAGTCTGTATGAGCTGCGAGGCCCATGGCTCGATCCGGGTCTGGGCAAGCCGGGTAAGAATTTAACTGCAAAGCTGGACATGTGTCTTTTAGCTCTCCTGCGGGACCCACCCAGTTTATGTCTCCCGTTGTTATACCCAATGACCCGAGTATTAGCCACATCAACCGATTGGCCAATTTGGTCATCTCCTTCTTGTACTCCTCGATTAACTCACTAGAATGACCAAAAAAAGCGTTAATCGAAGTCGTATTCAACTGTCAGTGACCAATATTTGAGATATCGGATATATCGGTGGTATATCGGTCCAAAAATATAGGTTCATATAATATTTCTTAGAATTATATATATAATGTATATGTATGCATCCATAAACATATCATATGCATTAATTAAAAATATAGTTTCGACCAAGACCAGAAGAAGTCGTGGGTCGACCGTAGAAGAGAACGTTGGAAAATATGAAAACTTAACTTAGGGGCCGTTTACAAAACGCTTATTTGAGTAAGTGCTTACCAAGTCACATTAGTTTACCGGATGAATATGGCAAGAACCACGGTAAGCGCTTAGCGGCTAAATTGTTGCATACGATGTCATTTTAGTGGACTAAAATCTTACCCGGGAAGTAAGTGATAGTGTTGAATTTTACCGGTAAGCACTTACTGGGATAAGTGATTAGGTAAACGGCCCCTTAGACTACTAGTTGACTAATTAAAAAAAAGCCTAAGTAAATACATAGAAGAGCAAACTCTAATTTTGGATCCCGTGGTTTATAGAAATCTTTGAAAGCAGTCCCTGTGGTTTAGTAAGTCTAGAAATTGTCCCCGTGGTTCTCATTTTGTTCTGAAAGTGGTCTCCCATCACTAACTCCGTTTACTTTCTCCTAATTGCGTTAACTTTCTCCGTTAGAACAAAGGGCATTTCAGTCTTATTATTATTTTTACAATTTTCTTTTAAAAACTAATAAAAATAGAATTATATATTATATATACCAGACCGATATTTTGGTCAAAAAATCGCTGAAATATCGGCGAATCTGCGATATTGACGGATATTTTATAGAGGTCCGATATCCGATATATCGCCAATATTAACAATTTAATATCATAGTCCGTCACCTGCACTGCAAAAAAATTTGACTTTACAAGATGCCAAATATTTCTAAATGTCGTAATAGATTGCTTTGTAGGATTAAGTTTATAGGACCAAACAATTGTTTGTACAAGTGTTACAAGAAATCGATACTTGATATGACGTTTTTAGGACACTTTTGAAATAATACGTCCTATTAGTCTGTTTATATGATATTATTTGAAAAATGACTAATAAAAACAAGTGTCCAGTGAAAAGATTGTCATATTAAAAAAACTAATAGGACATTATATTTCAAAAAAAGTTGTAAAAACTTGTTAGTACATAGGACGCACAATCGTTTGGCTCTATAAACATAATAAGTCCTAGAAAGCAGTCTATTAAGACATTTAGACATAGTTGGCATCTTATAAAGCCGTTTTTACTGCAGTGTACTTTGTGTCAAAATAGAAGCAGCTACAAATGAATTTTTCTTCCATTACATGATGTTTCTTTTATTCAATATTGGATGAAATTCAGGTTCGAACTTAAAGATTCTGACAACTGTGATTTCCTCATTCATGATACCAGTCAGCCATGCATTGGCTTAACCAATCATAAATCCAGTAGAAATGGTCGACATCAGGAAAATAATAAATAAAATATCAATATTTGTTAATTGTTATTTTAATAAAAAAAAACAGGGAGGATTACGAGGCGATCATGGATCCTCAATGATTTGCAGAAACATGTGAACGATTGATTAAGAGAAGCTCTTTCCTTTTAATTCCAATTAAGTCAGGATGTTTTAGGTCAAAATAGCGATCTTCTAAGAAAACGCCTTTTAGAATAGAATCTCCATAGAGGACAAGTTTATTTGGAATTGAACACATCTATATGCATAATGCATGTGCATGAAGTGTTGGGTTTATTTGGAAGTGGTAGGTTCAAACGAGAAAAAACATAACCGTGAGAACCTATATATGCGTATATAATATAGGAAAACCGCAAAGAAAATGAAAACTGAGGAACACCCTGGTAACCGTGGAGTGCAGAAAAACCAAAAACAGCTTCAAGTTCTTGTATGCACATGTGCATATCATCAAGATGAACGGTTATCAAGGTATTCCTCAGTTATTTGTTTTTTTTCCCGTGAACCTCGCCCCTATCAAAGTATGTATATGTCAACTAGTATATTCATCAATGCGTATACTGGTTCTCACGGTTTTCAAAATATGTATGATTCTCGGACTTATATTCTGCCTGAAAACGGAAGATTCTTACCAGAAGTTTCTGTAACCTTGGGGCCACAGTTTTTCAGCATGTTCATATGGTGATCCGACGATGGTGAAACCCTCGGACCACATGAGTTTTGGGAAAAAAGACGATATCCGAGCAACACCATAGCCAGAAACACCATTCGGAGACCGAGCAGCTTTTAGTTTTTGTTCGATCGGGAGAGAAAATAGTTTTCTTCCGGAAGCTTCCATGTTATCAAGAAGATCCATAGGGATGCCATGGTTGATCAGGTGAAACACGCCCCATGTTTCGCATGCATGGCCAACATGGTTAATGGCATTAGGATCTTCGAGATTAATCACTGGAACCGGCTCTGAACTGCAAGAGGACGGGCAACGGTCCACGGTTGACCATGCATATGAATCAGGCAGTTCTTTCATTGAATTTAAGTCCAAATGTCTAGGTGGTTTTAAAGACATATCTTAGGAAACAGAGGTCTGGTAGTACTAGGAATAGTTATACCAGAAGGAAAATGGTAGTAGTATGTGTGAAAAATGGTTGTAACAGAAGAATGAAGAAGATGTGGATACTATACATACATGCATATATATATATATATATATATATATATATATATATATATAGAGGGTAAACATCCAAAGAGAACCTTGAAGGAAAAAAAGAACCATGAAAAAACGGATGAAAAATATATCAAAATGGATGTCAAATTATAGATAATGAAGTGAGAATATCCGTTGGATAATAAAGGGAGGGTGGGGGGTTATTTATTTATTTATTTAAAAAGTGGTTGTAACATCTTTTTAATCATATCCGTTGGATCATCTCAATCTAACGGTTTGGATGGGTTCTTCGGTTCTTCCTTTTTTCAAGGTTCTCCCCCGATCTCATCCTTATATATATATATATATATAATTATATATAGACGAAGGATAATTGTGAGAATAGGAGTTAAGGTGAGAAGTGTAAGAAGGGATTTGGACCCTTGATCACTTAAGTAGTGTTGATCTAATGGTTCATATTAAGTCCCAAAATAACTCATGAATTAGCTTAGAAGGGAATTTTCAATTGATCTTCAATTATGATTGATCCAAGGGTGGAGATCCCTTCTTACTCTTCTTACCATAATTGCTATTCTTACCGGAAACTCTTTCTCTCTCTCTATATATATATATATATATACACATGCAGTTTCAAATACAAACCCTCTAATTAGTACAAACCTTACAAACCAATCTTTACTGAACATCTATTCTATGTGTGTATCAGGTTCAAACGAGAAGGCGATCAATTTGCGAGAAGGCGAGAAGCAATTTAAATCACATAATCCTATTGAAAAAGTACCACAAATAAACAATGGAAGTAATTTTAGAAATTATGATATTTACCATTTTGAATTTGGTCAAATATTCTACTTGAGGGTATAATTGGAACAAAAACACTATTTGAGTCCCCTAAAAATCTCAGTATATCTTTTAGATTTTTTTTTTAATTTTAACTAATTCATAATTTTTTATCACGTTTTATATGATTTTTTTTACTATTTTTAGGTACATTTTGATAAGATTTTTATTCACAATTTTCGTCAAATATCACATGTGATATCCATATAATCAATCTATTCTCCTTTTCACCATTTTCTTCTCTATTTTTTGGATCTACATTTTGTGAATTTTTTTATATATCACGTGATAAAATAATGATGTATGATAAAATAATGTTAAAACATATGAATCCAATACCATTCATATGTGATAAAATAATGATAAACATATGATAAAATAATGTTAAAACATATGAATCCAATACCATTCATATGTGATCATATCAAATTTATTATCATAATTCACATGTGATGATCAGAAGTAGTAGAACTAGAACTGAGCTTGCATGGGAGATAACAATCTCATCAGGTAATGATTCAAATGTATCGGATCTTCTTTTTCCCTCTCTAAAAATTTCAAAACATATATATTCTTTTTATGCATATCCATTTTTGTTTCTATATATCCCTAAATGTTTTGAGATTGATTCACGGTTAGATAACCACTTTGATTATTGACATTTATACCCTTTTCAATTTAATTTTGGATTGTTTTATTTAAGTTATTAATTTAATGAGATAGATGGTCTAGAATCCTCTCGCTTGATCCTCTCTCTCTCTCTCTCTATATATATATATATGGTTTAGAATAGAAGTGACAAAAATGATGGGGTATAGTCAAGGTTCTAAATGAAGTGAGGAGTGGCGTGACGGGCAAGTCTCAAGTTTTAGGAGCCACGACGAGGCCATAGCGTTTATCAAGGCGTGACTTATGGCGGCAAATATCTTTGCCATATACAATATTATATATAAAAGCACATGTTTTATACTGCTAATCGATGAGTCAATGACAATAAACAAGTTACTAGGTTATATATTAAAAGCTAGCAAATAAGACATTAAAAACGTAAAGAAAAATCAAATATAGCGTTATAAAAGACCGCACATTAGGCTATGGCGTGCCACAAACATAACGTGGCGTGAGACACAAACCTTGAGCCACGGCACGCCATGGCGGCTGTCGTGGCGAGCCTTTTAGAACAGTGGGTCTAGTACAAAGAGAATGGTCTTGGATGGTGTTTATGTGGGTCATTTAGCTAATTTACCTCTTGATAAATGTTATTTAAATCATTGCCTTCTGACAAGTTTCTAGGCATTCTTGTGGTATGGAAGTGACATTCTCGAATTTGTCAGAAAGTCAAAAACTAGTTGACTGAAGGTCATTTAACCAAAGGACCTGGTTATGTTACTTCATTGCAAAATTGGAATCCAGTTTATGAAAATTCCAATAAACAGTGTCTTAGGGGCTATTTACTAAATGCTTCCCTTGTAAGCGCTAACCAAAATGTCATCTTACCAAGAATCTTACCCGGTAAGTGAGGGAAAAGACTCTTACCCGGTAAGCACTTATCGGGTTTAAGACATTTACCAACAATCCATTTTGGTGGCCGGGAATGTTACCCGATAAGGTAAGTGAGAGTGATGTCTCTTCTCGTTAAGCGCTTACCCGGTAAGCGTTTGGTAAACAATCCCTTAGTTACTGTGATCAAAACGACCCAATACACTCAAGTTTCTAACAATTATATGTATCCTTAACTTGTATGAATTAAGGGTTGTTTACTAAACCCTTACTGACAAGGACCGAGAGTCTTACCCGATAAGTGAGAGTGACGACTCTTACCCGATAAGCGTTTACCGGATAAAAATGTTGCATATGATACCGTTTTAATGGACCAAAGTCTTAGCCAGTAAGTTAAGTGAAAATGTTGACTCTTACCCGGTAAGCACTTACCAGGTAAGTTAAGTTTCGGGTAAACGGCCAACAAATGGAGGAGTGTTGATAGGGCAATATAGTATTAAACTTGTCCTCTAAAAACCGATGTTTTCTTGAAAAAAAATGCTATTTTTGACCTCAAACATCCAAATTTAGTAAGAATTGAAAGGAGATAGAGAGATTCTCTTTCTCATTCATGTGCCTTTTGTCTGCCTTCAAGCAGGATTTCATCAGTTTTTATGTTTTTTTTTCTAACATTATGTTACAAGACAAAGGTGACGATTAGCGTAAAAGAATCTGTCTCCGCTAATCATTGGCGATCCATAATTGGCTCGTTATCCTCTCGATACTCGTTATCCTGAACGTGAAATATCGTATAAATGTAACCATGAAATTTCTTATTGTTTACTATTTGGTTTCATTTGAATTGCACATTACGTCTTAGATTTTCTCTGGTCGAACATCTACATAACGTTGCAGAACCGACACCGGAAATAGCCGCAGAGCGTCGATTGGTATTAGAACCGTTATGTAGCCAGGTAAAATCTACTCTCGTTGATTTATTTTTAAAATTCGCCGTGGATTATATGACAACTTGTCAATCAGGTTGTAGCGCAGTGGTTGATCGCCCTGAGTGATGTGGTGGAATATCCCATCTACCCAGGGTTCGATCCCAGGCGTCCTCAACATTGATAAGACATCTTTAAGTTTCAAAATTGTCAGGGATTAGTCTGGGTGTGCCTGGGATACCCTTTCCAAAAAGAAAAAAAACTTCATGGAGTTTGGTTTAACGTTAATATGCCAAAACGAAGTGCCCAATTTGTCTTTTCCTTCGGCATTAAGGCAACATCGATCTAGAAAATGTGTATTCGGGATGTTGTGTTTGTTGCTTTGCTTTGATGGAATATTTCAATATGTTTTCAATGTATCTACTCGTTACATTTTCTTAGGGGCCGTTTATGGTTTAATTACCTCACTGGATGAACATAACAACGACCGAGAATCTTACCCGATAAGAGGGAAGAAAAGGATCGGGAGTCTTGCGTAGTAAATGAGGGTGATGACTCTTACCCGGTAAGCGCTTACCATCAATCCATATTGATGACCAGGAATGTTACCCCATAAGGTAAATGAGAGTTGCGACTCTTGCCTGTAAGCGGTTGGTAAACAGTCCCTTGCTCTTTTTTTAATGTCGTTTTGTGATTACTAATTTACTATATGCTAAGAGGCCGTTTATCCGACGCTTACTCGGTAAGCGCTGACCGACAAGAGTCTTAACACTTTAAATTAACTTATCGGGTAAGATTTTAGTCCATTTAAACAACATTGTATGCAATGATTTATCCGGTAAGTGCTTACCGGATAAGAGTCGTTACTCTTACTTACCGGGTAAGATTCTCAATCCTTGTCATGTTCATCCGATAAGATGAAGTGACACAGTAACCACTTACCGGGTAAGCGTTTAATAAACGGCCCCTATGTCATTGCTTCTTCTATCCTTTTTGCTCGCATTCTTGCAGAAACCTGCAGTTTTCCTTATCAGTGTGGGTGCACCTTTAAGGTGGATCAAAGGCCAATAAAGTCGTGATTTGATCATGTGTAAAAGTCAACGTGGTTTGACCTGGGGATACGATAACTCAATTGTGTCGATTCGGGAACAAAATACATTTTCCCAAATGGAATCGACCTTTCGATCAAGACTACGTTACGTCTTATGTATTTTTAGCCAAATTTCACCGTTTCAATGGATTTTTCAAGGGACTTTTTCGTTTGTCTCTTGAATTTTCTAATATCCCAGAGCATCCCTCAAAGTTTAACGTGTGCATCTTTCATACCCCAAAAAGAAATCTACTTAGTGAAAATCAGCTGAGTGGGTGCACCCCCCCCGGGGCGGATCCACCTTGTAAAAGGTGGGGTCCCATCCCCCAGTGAAATCTTGGTTTTCTTTATTTTTATAGGTTAAAAACATTTTTGTAACTTTTTTATCATAGTTTCCCCCAGTAAAAGCACATCGGACGACTTTACGGTCATAACTTACCTTAAAGGTGACCCCACTATGTAAAAATCATGGATCCGCCACTGCCCCACCCCCCCCCCCCACACCTCCCTTGTCCTTCATAGGTCCGCCCCTGCTCTTTGGGGTATATGACTCCACCGCATACATCCCACCACCCACACCCTACTTTCGGGTGAGATATATTGGGTCAAGTCGGTTTTACTCGAAGTCGGTTGCCGAGACCAGTTTCAACATAACCAGGTGGACATAAGCCAAAGATTATATCAAAGGTTTGCATGCATGTCTAATTTATCTTGTAAGGAGATACAATGGACCCCACACCATAGGAACAGGTTTGAAAATATGGGGAAGGGTATTTTTGTCCTTACATGCTTTTATTTATTTATTTATAGTCCTTTTCATGAAATATTGAACAAGTCTATGTTGGTATTACAGGGTGGGCTCCTAACAATCACCTCCACTCCACATGAAAAAAAGGATATAAAACAAGGTATGTTTAACTTATCTAATCGCTTATATAATAATCAATCTTTAGAGTAAAATACAAATTTGGTTCATGTGGTTTGTCGAAAATAACACTTTTAGTCTCTGCGGTTTCCAAATTACAAGATGGCTTTAATTTCTCATATTTTTTAACCACTGGGGTTGTGGCGCACTGGTAAAGCCTTCTGGGGATGTGGTGGAAAATCTCATCTACCCAGGGTTCAAATATGGCCATGGAGGTTCACTTGCGATGACTCCAGGTCATTCATGGTTGTCTGGGGATTAATTGATGCATGTAAGTTGACCCGGAAACCCACGGTTACCAAAAAAATTACAACATGGCAATATGGTTTGTAAAAACGTCAGGAGTTGGCCTCCCTCCCATGGTTGTTAAAAAAATTCGTTAAATGAGGGGCATTTTCGTTTTTTATCGTTTTTTTTACAGGTTTACCCAATCAAAATTGATTTTATGATTTCGGTTTTTGTGGTTTTTGTTCGGGTAAAAGACAAAAAGATTGATATAAGGACGAAAATACCTCTCATTTAATGGAATTTTTAAACGGCCGTTAGAGGGAGGGACCGAATCCGGACGCTTTTCCAAACAACTATGGCCATCTTGTAATTTTAAAACTGTAGGGACGAAATGTGTTACTTTCAACAAACCATAGGGACCAAATTTGTAGTTTACTCTGATTTTCATTTTGTTATCTACCCTTTTCATATTTTGTCTTCTAAATCTCCATCTCTTTCATGTTACATAAAAAAACAATAAATATGCATAACTTAATATATCGGGTCTAGTGTTGGACATTTTACCCGTCGGGTCGGGTACCCACGGGTACCCGCCCCTAATGGGGCGGGGATTCCCCGGCTAATCGGGTAACGGGGTACGGGTATTGTTTTTCATACCCGAAGCGGGTTCGGGGTCGGGGTCGGGGATGGTATTACCCGCCCCTAATAATACCCGATATATATTTATATATATAATTTAATTAGTTTCTTATTCGTTGTTTGATAATTTTATACTTTAAAATTTGTCATGAACTATGAATACACATGGTTGATTATATCATTATATATTTTTGAAACTTGAGGTTTATTTATTTGTTTTAAAAATTTAAAACTCGCTAATTTCATTTTTTTTTAAAATAACTTAATTATTTTTTTCGTAAACGGGTACCCAACGGGTTCCCCGTACCCGTCGGGGGTTTTCTCCCCCGAACCCGTCGGGGATTAGTCGGGGCGGGGTCAGGGACGGGGGACTTAAACGGGGGTCGAGGTCGGGGACGGGGGATGCATTACCCGCCTAATACCCGGCCCGTTTACATCCCTAACCGGGTCATTTACCAAATGTTTATCGGATAAACGTTTACTGGTGTCACTTACCTTACGGGGCGAACATAGCAAAGACCGAAAATCTTGCCTAGTAAGAGGCATACTAAGGACCAAGAATCTTAACCAGTTAAGATTCTATTTTAGAAAAATTATAAAATATATGTTAAAATTATGTTACAAAATAGAATTTAAAAAACAAGTGAGCAATCAACATGTGCAAAGAAACAATATATATATATAGACTTGAGATCATGTGAGACCAAGCTATTTCCGTGAGACCCGTGAGACCACAAAAATAACACTAAACCTTCACAGCAAATGATTGTGAATGTATTGTGAAGGTAAACCTTCACAGTGTTTTTGTTGTGAAGGTTCGTTGTTTTTCATACCTTCACAATAAATAGTTGTGAAGGTTTAGTGTTATTTTGTGGTCTCACGAAAACATGTTGGTCTCACGTGAACCCAACCCTATATATATATATATATATATATATATAGAGAGAGAGAGAGAGAGAGAGAGTATATATATATATATATATATAGAGAGAGAGAGGTGGTTCAAACGACAACGCTAACTATTTAAGAAAACACAAGAATAGTCATTAATGTACAAAATCATGCATGATTCACGTACAAAATCATATATGATTACACGACTTTGCCTTGCGACTTTAAGTCGCGACAAAAGTCGTGTGTGTCCATTTTTTGTCATTAATGTAAAATCACATGTGATTTTGCACATGATTTATTGTTCTTGTGTTTTCTTAAATAGTTAGTGTTCTCGTTTAAACCTTCCCCTCTCTCTCTCTCTATATATATATATATATATCCAAAAAAATACCTTTGTCATGACTTGGATGCATGACCTTTGGGTCACCAAGAAGTATATAATTTCCATGAGCCAAAGGCCAATCACATATAGGGATATTTCTTAGTAGGGTCGTTGTTGGAATATATAGAATTCCATAAGATTACTTATTAAAAGAGTCTGAAGAAAAGAATTCAAGTCTAGCTGATTTCAATATGCCTAGATGCTAGGTGGGTCTTACCCTTAACAATGTATTTGGTACACTGGACAGGACAGAACATAACATAACAGAGATCATTGTTCCATGTTTGGCAGGACTTTTATGTGGAACAGACAAGAACATAGTGGAACAAGCTAGAACATGCATGTCCCACCCCCACCCCATGAAACAAGCTGGAACAAGGTGGATCAGACTTATGTTTTACCAGTATAACCTCAAAATAAAATCAATTTCTCTTCTAAAATATCAAATACACGTTATATTTTATATTTTATTCATTCTTTAAATTTTATTTATTTGTATTTTGTCTAATGCTATCTGTTCTGTCAAGTTCTGTCTACCAAACGTTGAACATCTGTTCTTTCCTGTCTCGTCCTATTCTGTTCTATCCTGTCTGCGTACCAAACGCACCCTAAGTGTCAAGGCCTTTTCAGCGATTTATCTTAGTGGTCAATTTATCGGCGTCAATAAAGAAAGAAGTTTTATCTTCAAAACCCATTGGAAGGGGTAGTGCAGTAGTGCACAAAAAAAATCATGCAGAAATGATCGACTCTTTGGACGCCCGAAAATATTATAGGTGTTCGGAAATGGTGGGAGACTGATACCATGTAAGAATGTATGAAACTATCAAATTATTTTTCAAAATAGCATTTGAGGAGATAAAGAAAATTTCAATATATACCAAGAAGAAAAAGGTCTAAAGAGATTTTCTAAACGGAGAATCAAAAATCAAAATCTCAAAAAAATTACATTTAACTTTAACAGATTTTATGTTTAGAAATTAAACCATTAATTATATTGTTAAAATATTCAATACATTTAATAAAATATTATTTCTTTCTCCTAAACATTTAATTTAAAAAATTCTTAGGCATTGTTTGGCAACTTATTTTTTGAGTACACGTTTGGATGAATATAAGTTAGTTTTTATAGCAAAGGCCCAACTAGCTACCTCATCGGGAAATCTAAATTCTCTCACCAAACCCAGGGAGCACGATGAATACATTGATTATCTGGTTCGATCGCACTAGGGGGACAAGAGCTAAAATGAGACCACGAAAGAGCAATCCAGCAAGGAAGCTAGTGGGTTATCTGGGTAGAGTGCCGCATATCTGGAAAGTGAGTGTTTCCTTCCCGCCTTACTATGTCAAAGAGCCAAAAATGCACTCAATAAGCTAATTTATTGAAACGCTAGTTGGAGACTTGCGCTGCGTTCTCGAGTTTTAGAAGGAAAGAAGAGAAAGCAAAGGAAAAATGTTACTTTTACCAATAGACCCTCATTTATTTCATAATGAAATGTAATTAATGGTTATATGTGTAATTTTATAAATATTTTTAATTCTTTTTATTTCATTTCTTTCCTTTCCTTCCGTTTCCTCCCACATTGGGACGGAAAGTTTTGGGAGAAAATTGGAAATTGGAATAAAGTCGTAGCAAATTGGAATAAAATGTTTGTTTAGGAATTATAATATAAATTGGACCCACCACAAAATGTGTCAAAATAATTAATAAAGATTTCTAAATTTAAAATAAACTTCAATAAAAAAATTACAAAAATACCTCTATATAGGACGAAATAGAAATGTATCAAGGTTGCTAGATTACTAGATTACTGGTTAAGGTCTTGTACACACGTGTTGTTGATGCAGGATTCGAATCCTGCACCTTGTGAATGTCTCATTTATTTTTTTATCAACCAAAATGCACCCATCGCGGACCAAGATCGCGGGCCACATGGGTCGGGTCCGCGATCACAACCTATTTCTCGGATTCGTGGGGCAGATTTGCAAAATGGGAGACAAAAGGGGCATTTATGTAAGTCAAAGTCAAACCTGGGATTGTTTGTTGGGTCACTTAGATTTGAAGATGACCTCAGTCTCTCAATTTCACAGTTCATACTTAGAATAATTTTTAGGTTCTTTACAAGCAGTTTAATTGTATAAAAATGTTCGGTGAAGTCGAAGATCAACCGAAGAAACAAAGTAGAAGTATATCTTCAAAGCGGATTGAAGATAGAATTCTCAACCAAAGATTAAGCTGCTACTTGAAGACTTTTCCTAAAGTCTTAGCCAGGTCACTTGAAGATTTTGAAGAAGCAAAATTTTGAAGAAGATGAAATGTTAGGCAAGATTTTGAAGAAGCAAAACTTTGAAGAAGATCAAAATCTTGAAGACAATATCTTCGGCAAGATCTTTGAAGAGGATAACATGTTAGGCAAAATACATGTTAGGAACATCTTCGGCAAAGAAGTATTCGGCAAAGAAATTTTAGCAGGTATATTAACTTTATCTGCAGAATATATTCATGATATCTTGCATTGACAGAGACATCATCCTAAGATCAGAAAAAGGTTCTTTGGACTTCTTATCTTCTTCAAGAAACATCAGCTTCAACAAGCAGGTCAACGCTTGAAGACAAAAGTGAAAAGACAAAATCACTTTTCAGAAGACTGCTTCCGTTCTGCCTTCCAAGCCCTCCTTGACAAGTGTCCATTGCATTTATTGCATGAGGCACTATAAAAGGAGATCATCTTCATCCTTGCAACTTACCAGTTTACAAACTCTCTCAAGCTTTCAAGTGCTGGCGCATAACTCTCTCTCAGAAGTCCATTTGTTTTCTAAGTGTTTTACAACTGTTCTTATTCTCTGTGTGACTTTGTGTTAGATTGTTTAAGCAGATTTTATCTGTTTTGTTCCGCAACAATCTTTAAGTTTTCTATGTGTAATTCTTGATTTTAAATCAATAAAGAATTAATTAAGTGAAAAATTTTGTGTATTGTATTCAACCCCCTCTTCTACAATACTTGTTTACCATTGCTAATCCATAGCTGGGACCAACAAGTGGTATCAGAGCAGGTCAGTTTAATCTAATAAACTTGATCTGATCTGCAATGGCTTCATCTTCTACCTTGAACAATGTTTCTTCTCAAAACTCTACTGCTAATGCTGGATCATACGACAATGGCTCCATAGCCAAACCACCAAAGTTTAACCCCAATAACTTCTCTTTGTGGAAAAGTCGTATGATGCTCTTTCTAGAAGAAGTTGACAGCAGATATCCTACTATAATCCATAGCTGGGACCAACATTGTTTAATTAAATTCCCTAAATTTTAATTATTTAGATATCATATCAATTATTTTTAGATATTTTTTTAGTATTAGTCAACGTATTTTAGATATCAATTACTATTATTTTTTAATTATTTATTTTTATTCATATGATATGTAATCGTTATTTAAAACTAATAAGTTAATTTAGATTTTTTCTTAATTTTTTTACAAATTCAAAATTTATAGTGTATATATATAATAATTAATATTGAGTTCTTTTAATTAACATATTATATTATTTATTTTTTCTTTACAATCTTGTTTGTATTAATTAACATATTATATACTATAAATTTGTTTTAATTATATTATAAAATATTGTAATTGATTTTTTTAACATGTCATTTTTTGGTTATTTTACATGTTTATCAGCTAGTTTTTGTTAAACGTGACTTATCCATCAGCTAGCTTATCAGGTACCAGCTAGCTTAGCAGTCATCTGTTAGCTTATCAGCTAGTTTGCCTAAAATAGCCTAATTGTAATTTATCATTATCAATTATAAATAAATATTTAATATTAATAAATTTTTTATTAGGATGATAAAATTATATAATTTTTTAGTACTATATTTAATGTTGAAATCTCTAAAATAGATGATGAATGTAACTTTTTTAAAGATTTTGACTTTTAATTTTCTATTTTAAAGGAATTATGAAGATTTTGTTGGAGATGTTCTAAGTTAATCGACATGGAACTTTGTTAGAGGAATTTACTTGTATGCACTTGTGCATACAACTAAATTATGTTGTTGTTGTTTTTTATGCACGTATGCATGTTACAAATTACTTGTATGCACAAGTGCATGCCATGCAGATGAAGGGCTACCAGGGTGTTCCTCGGTTTTTCGTTCTTTTTTTAGGTTTTCCCCTGAACCTAACCCTATATATATATATATATAGAGAGAGAGAGAGAGAGAGAAAGGTTCAAACGAGAACGCTAGCTATTTACGAGAACACGAAAACGACCGCCCATGTACAAAATCACATGTGATTTTACACTACCTGGATTTTGTACATGGGCGACCGTTCTCGTGTTCTCGTAAATAGTTAGCGTTCTCGTTTGAATCCACCTCTATATATATAAGTTGGTATCACGTGAACCTAACCCTATATATATATATATATATATATATATATATATATATATATATATATATATATATATAGGGTTGGGTTCACGTGAGACCAACATGTTTTCGTGAGACCATAAAATAACATTAAAACTTCACAACGATTCATTGTGAATGTAAGCAAAACAACGAACCTTCACAACAAAAACACTATGAATGTTTACCTTCACAGTCTTTTGCTGTGAGCCTGTGAAGGCTTAGTGTTATTTTTTTTGTTTCACGGGTCTTAAGGAAATGGCTTGGTCTCACATGATCTCATCTCTCTCTCTCTCTCTCTCTCTCTCTCTCTCTATATATATATATATATATATATATATATATATATATATTAATACATAGACTTGAGATCCTGTGAGATCAAACTATTTCCGTGAGACCCGTGAGACTATAAAAATAACACTAAACCTTCACAGCAAATGACTGTGAAGGTATTGTGAAGGTAAACTTTCACAGTGTTTTTGCTGTGAAAGTTCGCTGATTTTCTTACCTTCACAATGAATCGTTATGAAGTTTTAGTGTTATTTTGTGGTCTCACGAAAACATGTTGGTTTCACGTGAACTCAACCATTAATATATATATATATATATATATATTTGAGGATCAATTTAATTGATTGTGATGATTGATGAAATCGATAATAGGTTTATAAATTAGAAAAAATATGGCTGACTAGGATTTAAAATTTTCGAAATATAACTAGATAAATAAAAGTATTTATATAATATTTAATATATATATATATACACATGTATGTGGATTTTTAGATGGTTGGGTGATAAAAATCAAACCTAACCCGAACCTAAATATCTCCTCAAAAATTAGGTTTTAAATTTTCGGATTTCAGAATATTCGAGTTTTGCACAAACACCTTATTTTAAGCCCGACTTTGGCTATTTGATTTTGCACACCCTTATTATATATATTGTCGATATTAAGTATAATACTTTTAGACGGTACTTATAAGGACTTCTATTACATTTACAAGCGACAAAACCTTTTTCTTTGTCATAATACCAGGGACATAAGAACCTCATTCTTATCACATATGTTATTGTTTTCAAATTCCCCTCTTATTTTTTTCTCCTAATTTTCTATTTTTTCTCCTTGATAAAATGTTGTTGACACAACCACAACCACAATATCATCACATGGCTCATTTAGGGATTGTTTTATTGGTTTTTCGTTAAGTCTTGTATGGATAAATTTATCTGTATGGATTTGGAAGGTTTTTTGTTTGAAAAGTTTTTTTATAGAGAAAGAAGTGCGTTTTAATTGGGTGGTTTGCAAAAAACTTGACTTTCTGTATAAAACAACTCCCTAGAAGCTTACCGAATAAGCCACTTTTTATATCATTAAGCACTATCAAATAGTCATATATAGCTGATGGAATAAATGTGAGTCTCATTAAACTCATTAAGATGACAACACCCTTAGTTAAGTGGGGTTATATGAAAGTTACTTTTAGACCGTTTCCAATTGTTTGTATCAAAAAGGTAAGAAATTTAATGCAAACAATGGTTTGTCTTTAACGGTGTGTTTGGTACAATGGACATTACAGGATATAATAGTAATGGGATTATTGTTCCATGTTTGACAGAACTTTTATGTGGAACACACAGAAACGAAGTGGAACAAACTTATGTTTTACCAATATAACCTCAAAATAAAATTTTACTCTCTTCTAAAACATCAAATACGTCTTCTTTTTATGTTTTATTCATTTTTAAACTTTTTTATTGTATTTTATGTTTTTTAAACTTTCACTGTTCTCAAAATATTATTTTTATATGGTTTATATGTTTTGATTAATTTATGGAAATTATTAAATAATATAGTAAAAAATATAGAAAATGTTAGAAAATAAAAATTGGAATTTACATAAACTTTTTATTTTGGTGTCACTTTAATTGTATTGAAGAAAACTTTCTAATAATATATTTTGTTTTAAAAAATATTTATTTTATTATAATTTATTAAATTTCATAAAATTAAAATATATAAACAAATTAATAAGGGTAAATTGGTCATGCTATTTGTTTTATCCTGTCATGTTCTGTCTTACCAAACACTGAACAGTTGTTTTGTCCCGTCCTTTTCTATTATGTATGTATACCAAACGCACCCTAATTTATTATAATATTTTTAACAACAAATAATATATCTAGAAATTATAATAAAATGGTTGAGTTGGTGATTATTTTTGCTTTGCGTCTTTTTGGGACAAAGAAAATTTGATGTAAATGTGTATCAAGTCACAATCACATAGTGGCATTGATGTCAATTTCCTAAAGGCCACTTGTCATATATGTTGGACGCATTTTATTTTTTGTCTCGTACTTTTTGGAACTTTGTTCGGAGATGTTACACGATTTATATTCTTATTTCTATCAATTTAAATAACATAATTATATATATATATATATATATATAGTGTTGGGTTTCTATGAGAAGTTGGGGTTAACGTGAGAAACGTGATAAGTGGTAATCAATTGTTGGATGGGAAATGGATGCACATTTGGATCAATGAATGAGAAATGGATGCACATTAGGATGAGATATACCGAATCAATTCCCTTCTAAGACGCAATTCATAGGACGACATCTGATTAAAAGTGATCAACGGTTCAGATTCACTTTTCACGTTTGCCTCAACTTCTCACACGATCCTTCGCCTATCAAGTGGTCTATTAGACGAATGATCGTGTGAGAATAGGAGTTAAGGTAGACCTGGCAAACGTGTCGTGTCGAGTTCGTGTCAGTTTCAAAGTTAAATGGGTTGAGAGTGTCTGACTCTAACCCGACCCGTTTAATAAACGGGTCAGAAAATCTCAACCCTAACCCGACCCGCCTAACCCGTTTTAACATTTATGAAAGTAAAAATCAAATATCGAAAATTCACAAAAAAATTACAAATCCAAAACTCAAATGAAAACATTATAAATCTAAATTTTATAGTTAAAATTTATAAGTTCTAACCAAATTAATTCAAAACATTAAAAATCTAAAACATTAAAAAGAAAACTTAATATATATATATATATATATATATATATATATATAAACGGGTTATTCGGGTCATTTTTCGAGTTGAAATTTTTGACCCTGAGCTTACCCGTTTAATTTTCATGTCGTGTCGTGTCAACCCGTTTACTTAAACGGGTTGAAATGTATTACCCAAAGTCGTTTATTTCGTGTCGCGTTCGTGTCGGGTTAGCGTGTCGTGTCAGTTTTTGTCAGGTCTAAGTTAAGGTAAGAAGTGTAAAAAGAGATTTAGACTTTTGATCACTTTTAATTAGCGTTGATCTAATGGTTCAGATTAAGCGTTAAAATAGTCCATGAATTAGTTTAGAGAGGAATTTTCAATTGATTTTCACTTAGGATTGATCTGAGGATGGAGATCATTTCTTACCATTCTCATGATAACTACTATTCTTATCGAAAAGCAACTGTGTGTGTGTGTGTGCGCGCGTGCACGCACGTGCGTGCGTGCGTGTGCGTGTGTGTGCGGGCGGGTGCACGCACATAGCTATAACATGCATATCACATTCACAATTAAGTATGTACTCAAGGTAACATATTGTGAACATAATGAAAAAAAACCTTAAAAAATATAATGCTAGGTGTTCACAATGTATTCCCAATATATTCGCTAGTGTATATAGGTTAAATTTAGTTTTGTTGTTTTAGTTGGGTTTCACAATATGTTCACAAGTTATATCAGATCTTGTAGATTTAGATTTGTTCACAATATGTTCACAAACTTATAATAGTATTTCTAAAAAAATGTTCATAAACTATAATAGTATTTGTTTTAATGTTCATAATGTATTTACCTTTTGTGCACGTTTAATTGTAGGGATGAGCATCGAGGACCGTTTTTCCGAACCGAACCGGCATCGAACTGGTACCATGTATTCGGTCCGGTTTTCGGTTCCATATAATCTTCAAATTCGTTATTCGGTATTCGGTACCGGGATTTTCCCAAAAATACCGAAACCGAACCGGAATTTTAGAAGTCATTGTTTTTAAAAAAAATAAGTTTGCATATCATCTCCCAAATAAACTAAACTTATCTGTGCTAATCAAGATATATCATCTTCTAAACTAACCAAACCTTCTCCATAAACCCAAAAAATCGACCCCCCATACATTAACCATAAAAAAACTGGTAGTCTTACAAACACATAAAAAACTAGACAAATTTGATATTTGGGAATTGTTTTTGAACACATTTGAAACATTATGAAGATATTTTCGTTTGCGATTGGTTTTGATACACATTCGATACATTTTCATATTTTCGGTTCTAAGTGGTCCTAGTACCGATTTTCCCGTCCCGAAACCGAAACCGAAGCGGTACATACAGTTCGGTTTTCGGTACAACTTTTTAGTCCCAAAAAACTTCGGTACCAAACGGTTCGGTACCGGTCTCATCCCTATTTAATTGTGTACGTGAACGTATATGTTGTGGCGAGAGGAGAGAGTGTTTTTTAAAAATTAAATTATAAATGGGGTAGCACTATCTGTAACCAAGGTTCTAAATGACGTGAGGCGTGGCGTGGCGGCGTGGCCAAACCTTAAGCCTTAGGAGCCACGGCGAACCATGACGTTTATTAAGGCGTGACTTATGGCGGCAATTTCTATATCATATATAATATTATATATAAAAACATATGTTTTGTATTATTAATTGATGAGTCAAAAACGAATAAGAAGTTAAATTAGGTTATATATTAAGAACTAGCAAATAAAACATTAAAAACGTAAAGAAAAATCATATATCGCATTATAAAAGACCACACATTAGGCCATGGCGTGCCACAGACATAACGTGGCGTGAGACACAAGCCTTGAGCCACGGCGCTATAACAACCCAAACATTTTATATAAGCAAAACATAAGAATTGGAATATCCCAAAATCGCGTCTCAAAATTTCTTACATAACATCCAAAATTTGGTTGGCGGAACAACCTACACAACTGAGAAAACTAAACTAAACTGAAGTGTCACTACACTACCAAGCCTCCTCACTAACGCCCTGCTAATTTCCAGAGCCTTTCATTACCTGCTTTCCTGAAAATGTTTTAAATTTGAAAATGCGAGGGTTAGACCATGAGGCCTAGTGAATCCCTCTCAACAGTTATCAAAGCATTTAAACAGTTTATCATTTTCAGAAACATATCATTCGTAATTCCATTCATATAAAATCGTTCACGGATAAAGGTCCGTCCCTCGTAAATTGACACCCTGAAATCACCCCAAGGTGACAACGAGTCAGTCTCATGCTGCCTTACATGGGGCCACACTACCCCCTTAGCATAAACGGGTCACGCCTCCCGACACGAGCTGGCGGGCCACACCCCCCGACTTGGCCAATTTACAAATCAGACAATGTCTGCATACATTCAATTTGAAACTTTAAACAACTTTCATTTACTTAAAAGCACAAGAATAAAACATGGCATTCTTCATCATGTATACGCTTTTAGAAAACACATTAAAGGTCGCGCATTTTAGTTAGAAAACTCACCTGGTATGCTTACTTCCTTCCTACTCTGCTCTGTACTTCCAAGCGATCTTCCTGAGTTAAAGGATAAACACATAAGCTTACTAACCAAACTGTCCGGATACAACTTACTGTTGGTGATTTTAGTGTCATCAATCATTTTGGTGTAATTGTGATTTAATTGAGATCGATTAAGACGATAAGGCAAACATACGTAAGTTAGGAGGTGCGGAGTGCACACTTACAAATTTCCATTATCATCTTAGATCGCCTTAAAGCGGTGTCGAAGTTCGAAAAGACTAGAATTTTTCTAAGGGCTGTCGCTGAAAAGCTGAAAGCTGTCGCTGAAATGCTGAAAGTTGTCGCTGAAAGCTATTAGCTGTCGCTAATAAGTGCTGTCAGCTTTTGATCTTATCCATAAACGGTTGTAACCGCTCAACCGCTTGTAACCGCTTGTAACCGTCGATTTCTTTCTATAAATATGTGATCGAGAATTTGGATAACGATATATAGTTCTCATATCATAGCCTCTGGTGTGAGAAAATCTTAAGAATTATCCCAATACAAAGTTCGTGAACCCAAGCCTTATAGGGTCGAATTGTTGTATTCGGAAAGTGCCTTTCCGACACGATTCTTAAGATTATCCGGTCTCGACACCATCATATAATTACAAAAGATCTAACATTCGAATACAACAATTTCTGTTTGATTAACGATGGCAAATCGAGAGGAATCCGTTCGTGATATGACTTCGAAATTCGGCAAACTAGAGAAGTTTCTAGGAAACGGTTTTCGTCGTTGGCAAAAGAAGATGCACTTTCTTCTCACCACTTTGAAGGTTGCGTATGTTCTTAGCACCCCCATGCCGGAGATCGATGAAGATTCACCTTTGGAGGCAATCCGACGTAAAAACAAATGGGAGAACGACGACTACATATGCCGTGGGCATATTGTTAACGGTATGTCTGATGCTTTATTTGATGTTTACCAAAATGTAGAATCATCAAAAGAATTGTGGGATGTGTTGGAATCGAAATACATGGTCGAGGATGCTTCGAGTAAGAAGTTCCTTGTAAGTAATTTTAATAATTACAAGATGATCGATTCCAGGCCCGTAATGGTGCAATACAACGAATTGCTCCGGATCCTTGGTCAATATACTCAACACCATATGCATATGGATGAATCCATATTGGTGTCGAGCATAATTGACAAGTTGCCACCATCATGGAAAGACTTCAAACACACACTTAAACACAAAAAGGAAGAACTTTCTTTGGTGCAACTTGGGAGCCACTTACGTATTGAGGAATCACTACGTGTGCAAGAAAGTGGTAAGACCAAGGATAAGGATATCCCAAGTTCATCCAATGTCAACATGGTTGAGGAGCGTAAGAACACGACCAAGAAGAAATTCGACAAAGGTAAAAAACGGATGTTCGACAATCCCAAACATGGACCCAACAAAAAGTCAAAAATGACTTGTTGGATCTGTGGTCGAACAGGACATTTCAAACGAGATTGTCGAGTTGGTAAAGGTAACAAGAATGGAGCGAGTACGAGTGGTGCGGGACAAGGGTCGAACGACCAACCCCCAAATCAAGGTCAAAACTCGATCATTTCTAATAATTCAAGTAAGAATTATGTACCACTATTTTCCTATGCATTTTATGTACAGGATGATGATATTGCGTGGTGGATAGACTCGGGTGCCACGAGTCACGTGTGCAAGGATCGAAGATGGTTCAAGAAGTTCGAACCGGTGGAAGATAGATCGGTCTTGCATATGGGCAACGAGTCTAGTGCTCCAATCTTGGGTCGTGGTTGTGTGGATTTGATGTTTAGCTCTGGGAATTTGTTGAAATTAAACAATGTTTTATTTGTACCTAATATCCGAAAGAATCTAGTCTCCGGAAGTGTGTTGAACAAATTAGGTTTTAAACAAGTATTTGAAAGCGATAAGTATGTAATGTCGCGGTGTGGTATGTTTATTGGATTTGGTTACAACAATTCTGGGATGTTTATGTTAAATATAATAAATGAATTTGGTTGTGAAAATTCTGTTTGCATGGTAGATAATAGCAATCTGTCCTTTCTTTGGCATGCTAGACTTGGACACGTGCATTACAAAAGAATGCATGAAATGTCCAAGGATGGCATGATACCTTCCTTTAATTTAAATTTGGAAAATGTAAGACTTGCATGCTTACAAAAATCACACGTAAACCTTTTCCTAAAATTAAAAGATCATCTATGGTTTTGGATTTAATCCATAGTGATCTGTGTGACTTGCATGCGACTCCTTCACTTGGAAATAAAAAGTATTTTGCTACATTTATAGACGACGCTTCGAGATTTTGTTATATTTTTCTACTCCATTCGAAAGATGAAGTTTTAGAAAAATTTAAGATTTATAAAACCGAAGTGGAATTGCAGCAAAATATTTTAATTAAAAAGTTGAGAACCGATAGAGGTGGTGAATATTTTGATCCTCTATATTTCCAATCTATTGGAATTATACACGAGACCACGGCACCGTATACACCTCAGCAAAATGGTGTTGCGGAACGAAAGAATCGAGTTTTGAAAGAAATGGTTAACTCGATGTTATCCTACTCCGGTCTTAGTGACGGATTTTGGGGTGAAACCATGTTGACGGCTTGCTATGTTTTGAATCGGGTACCAAACAAAAGGAGTAAGGATACTCCTTATGAACTTTTTTTTGGAAGTATATAATATTTATATACGGCAAATGCAACAAATAAACTCACACACCCTCCTCACCTTTGGTGAGGTTTGAACCCCTGACCTCCTAGGAGGAAAGAGACTCATATACCGCTAGGCCAAAGGCCCTTTGGTACTCCTTATGAACTTTGGTTCAAGAAGAAACCAAACTTAAATTATTTACGAGTTTGGGGTTGCCGAGCTGTGGTAAGGTTAACGGATCCCAAAAGAAAAACTTTGGGAGAAAGAGTAATCGATTGTATATTCATCGGATATGCCGAACATTCAAAGGCATATCGGTTCTATGTTATTGAACCCAACGACTCTATTTCGGTTAACACCGTTATAGAATCAAGGGATGCAATATTCGATGAGAATCGATTCACCTCGATTCCAAGACCGAAAGATGTGATTCCAAGTTCGAGTGGAATCGAAGATAGTGGAAAAGGAAAAGAAATTTCTTTGGAAATTCCCGAACCTCGAAGAAGTAAACGAGGAAGGATTGAGAAATCTTTTGGTTCCGACTTTCAACTATGCTTAGTTGAAGGTTCACGAGATGAAATTGAATCTCAATATGCTTATTGTTATAGCATAGAGTAAGATCCAAGAACCTATGATGAGGCTATGAAGTCTCAAGACGTCGCCTTTTGGAAAGAGGCAATAAATGATGAGATGGAGTCTATCATGGGGAATAACACATGGGTGTTGGCCGACTTACCACCGGGTTGCAAACCTTTGGGTTGCAAGTGGATTTTCAAGAAGAAAATGAAAGTCGATGGTACCATCGATAAGTTTAAAGCCCGGTTGGTAATTCAAGGATTTCGGCAAAAAGAAGGTATTGATTATTTCGATACCTATGCACCGGTCGCTCGAATTTCTACCATTCGATTATTAATAGCGTTGGCAGCTATTAATAATTTGGTAATTCACCAAATGGATGTCAAGACGGCATTTCTTAATGGTGATTTAAAGGAGGAGGTTTACATGAAGCAACCGGAAGGCTTTGTGATGTCGGGGAATGAACATAAAGTATGTAAATTGATTAAATCACTTTATGGTTTGAAGCAAGCCCCAAAACAGTGGCATCAAAAGTTTGATGAAGTGGTTTTGTCTAATGGTTTTCATTTAAACCAATCGGACAAATGTGTGTATAGCAAATTTGACGATTCCGGCAGAGGCGTCATAATTTGTTTATATGTTGACGACATGTTAATCTTTGGCACGGACCAAAGACAAGTCGACTTGACAAAAGAATTTTGGTCATCCCAATTCTCGATGAAGGATTTGGGGGAGGCCGAAGTGATCCTCGGGATAAGGATTAAACGGGAGAACAAAGGTTTGGCCATAACGCAATCTCACTATGTCGAGAAAGTGTTAAAGAAGTTTAATATGTTAAATTGTTCGCCCGTGAGTACTCCGATGGATCCAAGTGAAAAGCTTATGCCTAACGAGGGTGAAGCCGTTTCACAATTAGAATACTCTAAGGCAATTGGGTGCTTGATGTATGCCATGACAAGTACACGTCCGGACATTGCCTATGCCGTTGGTAGGTTGAGTCGGTTTACTAGTAGACCGAGTACTCATCATTGGCAAGCGGTAAGAAGGGTATTCAAATATTTAAAGGGAACCATGAGTTATGGTATAACATATATTGGGTTTCCTTCGGTGATCGAAGGCTACACGGATGCGAGTTGGATATCCAATGTAGAGGATCATTCTTCTACTAGTGGATGGGCATTCTTGCTCGGTGGATGCGTCATCTCTTGGGCCTCAAAGAAACAAACTTGCATCACAAATTCCACCATGGAATCTGAATTTGTAGCTTTGGCAGCCGCCGGTAAAGAGGCAGAGTGGCTAAAGAATTTAATTTATGAGATTCCTTTGTGGCCGAAGCCGATATCACCTATAAGTATTCATTGTGATAGTGCTGCGACTTTGGCTAAAGCATATAGCCAAGTATACAATGGAAAGTCGAGGCACTTGGGAGTGAGACATAGCATGGTTAGAGAATTAATCATGCATGGGGTGATATCCGTAGAGTTCGTTAGAACTCATAACAATTTAGCCGACCACTTAACAAAGGCATTGGCTAGGGACTTAGTGCACAAGTCCGTGATCGGGATGGGTTTAAAGTCCATATAGATTTTGTTAATAAGATACCCAATTCCCCTTTAATACAACGTTAAAGGTTGAATTCAACGTGGAAGACTTATTAATAAAATTGAAGCACATAATATTATCATCCCAAGGTATGTGCTTAGACCTGCAAGTGTTGTAAGGCTGAAAATTTTATTTCTTAATGATTCTTTTGAAAAATTGCATATGCAGGTGCAAGATATAAAAGAATCACCTAAGTGGACGTGAAGTGTGGTCACTTCAAGAAAGTTTTCGACTTGGCTTTCTATACGTTCATGAATGGATAAGGACGCAAGGCCTCTACAAAAGTGTCAAGTTATGTTATCTAGATTTGTACGAACATATGTGTGTATTATCTTCATGTATTCAAATGGGTTGAAGGGTTCAATTCTTAGAACACCCCGATTCTCGAATATTTGGAATGTGTAATATACTAAAATGGAAATTCAATCTTCGTGACATTTTCATTTATGCGTCTGTTTGAATTTCACATATTTATAGTACGTTGTAAATCAAAGGATTACACTAAAATGGGGGAGGAATGTTGGTGATTTTAGTGTCATCAATCATTTTGGTGTAATTGTGATTTAATTGAGATCGATTAAGACGATAAGGCAAACATACGTAAGTTAGGAGGTGCGGAGTGCACACTTACAAGTTTCCATTATCATCTTAGATCACCTTAAAGCGGTGTCGAAGTTCGAAAAGACTAGAATTTTTCTAAGGGTTGTCGCTGAAAAGCTGAAAGTTGTCGCTGAAAGCTATTAGCTGTCGCTAATAAGTGCTGTCAGCTTTTGATCTTATCCATAAACGGTTGTAACCGCTTGTAACCGCTCAACCGCTTGTAACCGCTTGTAACCGTCGATTTGTTTCTATAAATATGTGATCGAGAATTTGGATAACGATATATAGTTCTCATATCATAGCCTTTGGTGTGAGAAAATCTTAAGAATTATCCCAATACAAAGTTCGTGAACCCAAGGCTTATAGGGTCGAATTGTTGTATTCGGAAAGTGCCTTTCCGACACGATTCTTAAGATTATCCGGTCTCGACACCATCATATAATTACAAAAGATCTAACACTTACCGGACACTCTTACTTCCTGGACGTTTCTACTTACCGGATACCACAACTGTCCGAACACCTCTGCTTTCCGGACAACACTACTTCCCGGATAACTCTACATTCCGGGTACTTCTACTTTCTGGACACTTAAACATACCGGATACCTAGGCTTTCCGTATACTCTTCCCGGTAACCTATATCATTCGAAGCTTACCGGACAAACTTCCGGACACCTGCGTCGCAAGAAGCTTTCCGGGTAAGGCGATGTTCGAGTTTAATGCTCGAAATCTTGCTAAACGCTCACTAAATAGAAAGATAATGCGACGATTAACTACATACAGTTCCAATACCAAATCCCACAAGGTTTTACTGACTAAACACAATCCAAAGGTGCTTAAATCTCCCCCAAAGGTCTTAAACAACTTTTTGCAAGAAAACTCTCAAAACCACAAATCATCAGACGAATTTTAACTGAAGTTATGGATTAAGGATTACCTGATAGATTACTTGCAAGAAACGAATTCCAATCCTATTCCTTCGTCTGATTCCAAGACTTGATGATTCTTCTCTTCAAATGCACCAAAAAATCTTCAAAACTCTAATATTCTTTTCTCTCCAAAAACTTCAGTCGACAGACACAATGAAATCAGGAAATTGGAAGGTTGTCTAGGGTTTTGTGCCCTTTTATACCCCATCACTTATTTACTAATTGGCCCCTCAACTTCTGCTTTTATTTAAAACTCCACACCAACCGCAAAACACTTCGAAAAAGGTCTGGGTCGTTACAACACTCCCCCTCAAAAGAATTCCGTCCCCGGAATTCCATTTTCGAAAAGGTGAGGGTACATGGATTTCATATCAGATTCTACTTCACACGTAGCTTCTCGTCCCTGGTGGTACCTCCAATGAACTTTCACTAAACGAACTTCCTTGTTCCTCGTCTTTCGTACTTTACTGTCTACGATTTCGGTTGGCTCTTCTTCGAACATCAATTTCTCATCGATGCTGACGTCTTCCAACGGAATAGCCACATCGGTCTCGGCCAAACACTTCTTCAAGTTTGACACGTGACACTGGGTTTTTAACACCCCGCGAATCTTACCGCAAGTGTACGGGTCGAAGTCAAGTAATAGTACTTGGAAAGTACGAGTATCGAATCACGGGGAACTAGGAACTAAGTATCACAATTACTATAGGCTCTATTAACTGGACTGTCGAATTTGGAAGATGGGTTTTAAACTAAATTCTAGCAAATCACAACTTAAACGCAAACAAAGCAAAGAACAAATTAGGAACTTTGATAGAGAGAAAAGTTGAGGGTTGGAAATCCTCCGGTTCTACACATGCACACAGACAACTCAAACAATTACCAGTTTATCCCCTTAATGATTCCCAAATCCTTTAAAGTCACCGTTGTTCTCTTTCAAGCCACAACGGGTTTTACTTTGAAAAGGATAAGATTAATCTCTCGATCTCACCTATGGATTTCAAAACACATTAAGTACTCGATTTATGTTAAATTGGCTAGATTTTATCTCTCGATATAAACCTAACGGTTTAATTGGGACTAAGACTTATTCAGTATATCTCTATCACTGATTTATCGTCTTAGGCATGCAATTCCTAGTTCTATTTAACAGTTAATTCTCTCGAACTCAACTGAAAATAATAAATCAATTAAAAGCTAGCTAGACTTTCAAAGGCATTAAACACCAAATCACATGCTACATTAATAAAAGAAAAACCGATAAAAGTTCAAATCATCTGGTTGCATGCTTTATAAACCGAATTCATTCCAACCCCCAACACGAACCGGTTAGTTCATGTCGGTGGTGGATTCAAACACAAGAGAGAAAGATGAAACTATGTATGTAAACATGGTAACGCGAAAGATTAAAAACATGAGAAATAACGTGATGAACTCCCTTCAATCGTGCTTGTATCTACGTTCCGTGATGATTGTCTCCGTGATCGGCCCTCTAACGTGACTCCAAAATCTCCGAAAAGTCGCCGGAAATCGCCCCAAAATCGCCCCTGGTCGTCTGCCGAAAGTTGGATACCGAAAAAGTGACCTAAATCCCGAATTAAAAAGCTGAAAACGACCAAACAGTAGGTTGCGCGACTTCTGGCGCGATTTGCAAGTCGCGCAGAAGGTCGCGCGTGTTGCTGAGGCCCTTCTGGGTCGGTTCTGGTTCGCGGGTCGGGTCTTGGTTCGTTCGCGGGTCTTGGGCTTGGCTTTTGGGCTCCCGTTAGGCTTCGTTTTGACACGTTTTGGGCTCTTTTTAGCTTCTTTTTCCGAGGAATGTCGCTTTTAATATAACCTGCGTAGATCACTCAATAAACCGTAAAATACACGCCTTTTTACTTGAATACAAGCCAATCTCATTGGTTTGAGAACTGGAAATAACGCCAAAAAGTGGCGTTATCAACAACCCCAAACCGAGTGTTGCTTGTCCCCAAGCAAATTAGCGATAGAACAGAATTAAAGCACATATCAGTGAAAATATAATAACTGCACAATTCCCAATCGGTATCAAGTGATGCATCGGTGATTTCCCATACCCGTGAATGTCTATCTCACTCTCGCCTCATTCTTTATTTTGTCCAATCTATGACCTTCTATTGGGAGTTGAACTCGTGACTGTTCCGATCACATCAGGGTTAGACTAAGTCTGAACATACTAGGGAAAACATTTCGCCTCGACCCTACCTCACGGGATACTCTCGTTTCGCTCTCGAACCTAGGTTATCGCTCGTGTTGTCATGTGTATGGAAGTTATGTACAATAATACTCGAAATATTACATGACAACTCTAAAGAAAACGCACAAATGTCCAAACTTTTGATCTTAGACGGAATCAAATAACAAGACAGGGAATATCGGTACAGGTGGTCATAGACTCTAATCATGTTTTCCAGAAGATCATCCAGGTCTTTACACGGGTTGTAACGGGGCTAAGGTTAAGGTTATAGAAACGAAGGGTAAAAGGATCAAAAATCCTCGGCGTGTCAATCATTTGCAATTCTGAACTCTCGTTGCCTCACATTCGCTCACTTGGTCCTTTCTCTTCACTATTGGAGTCGCTTTGACTCACTTATTATGCAACTCTACTAGAGACTATCTAACTAACGGTATTTTTTTTTGTGGGACTTCATTGGTCCTCTTTATTTGATTGGGGCATCATTGGCCCTCTTTTCTATTTCTTGACTGGCCTGATTTCTTTCTTTTCCGCTCTATCTCTCTAAGTTCATTACTTCTTCCGATTGACACACTTTCGGATTGGGTTGGCTAAGGCTTATGGCTAAGGGTTTAATGATGTGTTTAGAAACGAAAAGGTGAGTGTTTGGCTTCAACTGGGCTATGGGTACACACTAAGGGTAAAAGGGGAAAACGATAGCTGAAACGGGTTAAAACAAAACACACAATGCCTGGAATCATTTCTTAAGGTCCACACGGTATGGTCTACTATACCCTTACCTAATATCCCGATGTTCGTCTTTGCTACTCAATGCAATAATGTAGCGAGATCATTCTACATTCACGACAAGGAATTCGAAAAGTGTATAAGAATTACGTGTATGAATCCCTCGAAATGAAAAAACGTCTTATTAGGCTCAAAACTCACTATCGGGTGGTCTCCACTAATGTCCCTAGTCATGTCCTTTCCCGGTCCTTCCCTAACGGTCACGTCACTATCAATAGGTTCTTCCCACAATGGCTGGTCTTAATCATTCAAAACAAAAAATTTAGCTATGTGATCTAGATACTCAGAAGTGTAGGAAATCTACGTGCATAACTTGGGCCCGATTGGGCAACCCCAAACCTTACCCACACATTGTCCCCAATGTGCAAGCAAAGTCGTCGGTGATGCGACTTAATCGTTGTGCAGTTATTACAGGTATAGAAAGGACGGGTAAAACATTACACAGCAAGCACAAAGAACTCCAAAGTTTCTAAACTGGGCACCCCAAACTTAGGCCGTGGCCTAGGTTTGCCAAAAAAAGGCCAACCCCAAACCTCGGTAAAACCGAGGTTTGCACAGGGTCTAATGTGAGTGTGTAGATGGTTCAAAAACGAGGCACCCCAAACCTAAGTGAAACTTAGGTTTGTTGCATCTCGTGCAATTAAAACAGAACAACACATCAAACACCACTCTTTTAGCAGAGAAATGATTAGAACATACCTGTTTTGCCCGGTCCGAGGAGATTCTTGAAAGATTGAACATTTGAAGAAGGAGGGGAGAGCATGCACACACAAAAGAACCAAACAAACGACTAAAGAAAAACAAGAAAATAGAAACACACAACGCAAGAAAGGAATAAAAATTTGCACGAAAAACGAACGAGAACCAATAGGGGACTCCCGCGGTTTAGCCCGCGACTTGCAAGTCGCGTGGCAAACCGCGTAACTCTCTGTCTCAGAAAACCAACAGAGTGCCTCGCGGCTTTCTGCGCAGTTTGCAAACCGCGTGGAAAGTCGCGTACGTCCCTGTTCGTTTTTCGCTTTTTTCGATTTTTCGATTTTTATGGTTTTTCGGGAATAAGAAACGCACTCAAAATAAGCAAATAACAAAGGAAAACAAACCTTGGTGGGTTGCCTCCCACCCAACGCCGTATTTAAAGTCGTGGCACGACTGTGCGGTTTCAGCTCGGCTTAGTGTCCGCGAGATTGTACCGTCCACACTTACGGTTCTTCGCGGACTTCTCTACCCCTTCATCTCTTTCGCTACTTCCTCTCTTTAGCAACTTGAATCTCACGTTCTCACCGCCAACTCGGAATGTGATTTCACCCTCTTCCATGTCAATTAAAGCTCTCCCGGTGGCTAGGAATGATCGTCCCAAGATCATCGGAACCTCCTCATCCTCATCTATATCTATCACCACGAAGTCTACCGGGAAGTAGAATTTACCAACCTTAATCAGCACGTCTTCGATCACCCCGTATGGATACCTTATCGATCTGTCTGCTAACTTGAGCGTCATGAACGTTGGACTAGCCTCGCCCAATCCAAGTTTCCTGAAAATAGAGAGGGGCATCAAATTAATACTAGCCCCTAAATCACACAAAACTTTATTAAATGAAAACTTCCCGATTTGGATAGGGATAGAAAAACTCCCTGGATCATTGAGCTTCTGGGGAAGCTTATTCTGGAAAATTGCGCTACACTCTTCAGTGAGTGCAACGGTGGATTGGTGATCAATTGCCCTCTTTTTGGAAAGGATCTCTTTCATGAATTTCATGTAAGAGGGCATTTGTGCCAACGCATCTGCAAACGGGATGTTAATGGTTAGCTTCTTAAATACATCGATAAACTTATAAAAATTAACATCGTCCTTGTTTGCTTTCAGTCTGTTTGGATATGGCACTTTGGGTACCACTGGCTTGACCGGTGGTTGCTTCGGGATGGTCGGCTCACTCTTCTTGGGCTCTTCATCTTCCGGTTTCTCTTTCATCTCAGATTCTTTATCAGCCTCTAATTCCTCCAGATTTACCATCTCGAACTCTTCTTTGGCTTCCTTTGGTGAGGACTTGCTTACCGGATCTTTAATCAACTCCTTGCCACTTCTCAGAAAAATGGCATTGCAATTCTCTTGATTCCTCTTTTCGGCCATACTTGGAAATGCTCCGGGAGGTCGGGTTTGTAGGGCTTCAGAAATCTGCCCTACTTGCCTCTCGAGAATCTTGATTGCGGTCGTATTCTGCTCAGTTGCGGCTTTTACCGTATTCACCGTGCTCGCTAGCTCTCCGACCGTGCTGTCCATTTTTGACATGAACTTCATCATCATGTCTTCGAGGCCCGGCTTCTTCTCCCCGGATGGTCCTTCGTTTCTTTGCTGAAATCCTGGAGGACGATAAACATTATTAGTTTGGGAAAAATTAGAAGAGTTAGAAAAATTACCTGATTGTGGTTGACCGGGTTGATTCCATGAAAGATTGGGATGTCTTTTCCACCCCTCGTTATAAGTATTCGAGGAAGGATCGTTTCTCGGTTGGCTCCGGTTTGACACAAAATGGACTTGATCAGGTTCTTGATGGCTGTCGGCTTGCAAATGGTTCGTAATCGCTGCTAATTGGGTTTTGATCTCCTTAAGCTCATCCGATTCTCGAACACTTGCTACTCGTGCAATGGATGATCGTGGAGTGGAGTAGCTATGTTCGGCAAGGTTCTCGATCAGCTCGACCGCTTCTTCATAGGTCTTGTTCATGAGCGCTCCCCCTGCTGCAGAATTGCGGGTGAAAGCCTCCAAAGAACGTTTGGATTATGACCCACCCATGAAGACCGTGATGTGGACACTTCTTCAACATGTCCTTATATCTCTCTCATGCCTCATAAAGTGTCTCTTGGTCCCATTGCGCGAAATGTGTAATATCGGCCATTAACTGCGCGGTTCTTCCCGGTGGGAAGAATTTTTGGAGGAAAGCTGCCTTCAATTGTGCCCAAGTGGTGATAAGGTCTGATGGTAGGCCCTCGATCCATATTTCAGCTCAACCTTTTAATGAAAAACTGAATAACCTCAGTTTGATTGCGTTCTCCTCCATCCCATTGATCTTGAAGGTGCTGCAAATGCGTTCAAAGGCTCGTAGATGCGCGTGGGGGTCTTCAGTTGGTGCTCCCCCGAACTGATTCTGTTGTACCATTACTATGGTACTCGGCTTTATCTCAAAGTAGTTAGCCGCAGTGGTAGGCAGCTGGATACCTATGCGGGCCGCTGCCACATTCGGGTCGGCAAACGACCGCATAGGCACCCTTTCTGGAGGTGGTGGTGGATTGTTGCGGCGAGGTGGTCTCTCGTCGTCGGACATCTCGAATTTCAGATTTCTTTTGGCTTTCGCTTCCTTACGCAGCCGACGAGTGGTTCTATCGATCTCCGGATCAAATTGTTCGATCTCTTTTCCTCGGGTTGTCCTTGGCATAAACCAAGTGGTACCTGAAAAGGAGAAAGCAACGTCAATAATCCAAAAACTGAAAGTGATGGAAAAATAACAAGAAAAGAAAATGCCCAATCTAATAGCGCGTATAGATGGTAGTGCTATTAGCTACAACTAGTTCCCCGACAACGGAGCCAAAACTTGACACGGGGTTTTTAACACCCCGCGAATCTTACCGCAAGTGTACGGGTCGAAGTCAAGTAATAGTACTTGGAAAGTACGAGTATCGAATCACGGGGAACTAGGAACTAAGTATCACAATTACTATAGGCTCTATTAACTGGACTGTCGAATTTGGAAGATGGGTTTTAAACTAAATTCTAGCAAATCACAACTTAAACGCAAACAAAGCAAAGAACAAATTAGGAACTTTGATAGAGAGAAAAGTTGAGGGTTGGAAATCCTCCGATTCTACACATGCACACAGACAACTCAAACAATTACCAGTTTATCCCTTTAATGATTCCCAAATCCTTTAAAGTCACCGTTGTTCTCTTTCAAGCCACAACGGGTTTTACTTTGAAAAGGATAAGATTAATCTCTCGATCTCACCTATGGATATCAAAACACATTAAGTACTCGATTTATGTTAAATTGGCTAGATTTTATCTCTCGATATAAACCTAACGGTTTAATTGGGACTAAGACTTATTCAGTATATCTATATCACTGATTTATCGTCTTAGGCATGCAATTCCTAGTTCTATTTAACAGTTAATTCTCTCGAACTCAACTGAAAATAATAAATCAATTAAAAGCTAGCTAGACTTTCAAAGGCATTAAACACCAAATCACATGCTTCATTAATCAAAGAAAAACCGATAAAAGTTCAAATCATCTGGTTGCATGCTTTATAAACCGAATTCATTCCAACCCCCAACACGAACCGGTTAGTTCATGTCGGTGGTGGATTCAAACACAAGAGAGAAAGATGAAACTATGTATGTAAACATGGTAACGCGAAAGATTAAAAACATGAGAAATAACGTGATGAACTCCCTTCAATCGTGCTTGTATCTACGTTCCGTGATGATTGTCTCCGTGATCGGCCCTCTAACGTGACTCCGAAAGCTCCGAAAAGTCACCGGAAATCGCCCCAAAATCGCCCCTGGTCGTCTGCCGAAAGTTGGATACCGAAAAAGTGACCTAAATCCCGAAATAAAAAGCTGAAAACGACCAAACAGTAGGTTGCGCGACTTCTGGCGCGACTTGCAAGTCGCGCAGAAGGTCGCGCGTGTTGCTGAGGCCCTTCTGGGTCGGTTCTGGTTCGCGGGTCGGGTCTTGGTTCGTTCGCGGGTCTTGGGCTTGGCTTTTGGGCTCCCGTTAGGCTTCGGTTTGACTCGTTTTGGGCTCTTTTTAGCTTCTTTTTCCGAGGAATGTCGCCTTTTATATAACCTGCGTAGATCACTCAATAAACCGTAAAATACACGCCTTTTTACTTGAATACAAGCCAATCTCAATGGTTTGAGAACCGAAAATAACGCCAAAAAGTGGCGTTATCAACACGTGAAATGTCGGATGAATCCTCCTCAATTCTTCCGGAAATTCTAGCTTGTAGGCTGTAACACCCGTAATTTCGGATAAGTACAACTTCGATTTAGTGAGGAATCGATCTTTTAAGAAAATTATGGAAAATAGGATTTGGAGTTAAATCCTAGATTTGATGGTCTTGTTGGATGGAGAATTCAAATACGAGTCCAACGGGCCTTTCCGGAGCAAAAACGGAGCTAAAACGAAGAAGTTATGGCCAAAACAACTTTCGGTACAATCTCGGCTAAAGTGACCAGCGAAAGTGACACTTGTGTCACTCTCGCCGTGTCACTCTCGCTAGTTTTGTACCGAGGGTTTTTGAGGTTCAGCGATTATGACACTCGCGAGAGTGACATGGTCACTCTCGCCGTGTCACTCTCGCCGTCGGACTCCAGAAGGTTTTAAAACCCCTTTTCTTCTTTCTTTTTCCCCATTTCACTCATCCCTCTCAACTCCCTCTCTAAAAAGTCGTCTCTCTCTCAAGAAACCCTAAACCTCCCCTCTCCTCCCTCATTTCTTCACCAAATTCAACCCATTTCCCACCATTGATGAAGATAGGAGAGCTTGGAGCTCATGTGGATGGTTGGAAGCTTTTAGTTGGAGGTTCATACGATTAAGGTAACATTTCTTAACCCAAATGCTAGGTTATTGTGGATTTCCTCTTTCTTCTACCTTGAGGTTATTGTTAGATGATTTTGTTGGTGATTGGTTGAGATAATCTTCACCTTCTTCATTATTGGAGATTAGGGTTTAGAATATTTGGGGTTTTTGGATGAAATTGTTTAAGGAATGATTTCTTATGGTTAGACTTCGGTATTGGTGGATGGAAACTCATAAACCTAGGTTTTGGAACTTTTGGCTTGAGGATGCAATCTTCATCAAGGGAGCTTACGTTGGAGAAACTCTAGATTTAGCTTAATCTAGCAAAGGTGAGTTCAAGTTACTTTGCAAAAACTTTGTACATGCCAAAATGAGTATTTTACAAATATGTGTGTGTTTTACTTGAAAATGTATATGGTGGAGTTATTTAGTTGATTTAACTCTTTGTAGTATTTATCTTCATAAATGTGTAAAACACCCATATTTGGGATTTTGGGATATTTGATGTTTAGAAATCATAATTATATCCTTAAAAGATTTATTACTCAAAATGGAGTCTATTTGATGGTTTAATCATATGTGTATAAATGATTATATAAACCATTTGGGAGAATGCACGTTTTAGTGTCAATAACCATATTGAGAATTATAAGGGTGTGAGTCCTTTTGGGAAAACCCTTTTTGTTTAAACCGTGTTGAGTTCGGGATTGATAATAATCTTATGGTACTTGTTTACCTGATGGATGTTTAAATGCATTTCTATGTTATTTGATGACCGTTATTTATGGGACTAATATGTTTGAGCATTTTGCTCGGTTTTGACTTGAGATAGTCTTGGGACAATTGTCCGGTTTAAAGGATTCAATGTGGAGTCTTGTTATGGGTTGCTTTTATTGCACCATTTTGTATTTATTGCACGTTTGGATTTTTACATGCTTGGGTGAGTGAGTCATTCCGGGATTAGCATGTTGTTATAGACTGTGTTGCATGGAATCCATAGGCACGTGAGTCAGGATTTATTTGATGGTCTGCTAGGTGTCGCATTTATGCTGAAGGCACCAACGTATCACAAGGTGTCGCATTTATGCTGAAGGCACTAAGGTATCTCAAAGTGTCGCATTTATGCTGAAGGCACTAAGGTATCTCAAAGTGTCGCATTTATGCTGAAGGCACTAAGGTATCTCAAAGTGTCGCATTTATGCTGAAGGCACTACGGTATCCCAGGGTGTCGCATTTATGCTAAAGACACTAAGGACCTCGACTCCTTGGTTAGAACTATTAATGCTGCGGGTCTCCCCCGTCAATGACCAACCTATTTGGGACCTTATGTTGTCCCTGTTTTATTATTATTGTTGGTCTTATACTTTGACTTCTTTTGGATGATTTCAATATTGAATTTCCCACATGTATGTTGGGGTTTAAATAAAGAAGGTCACTTCCGTATTTACGGTATTTGGAACTCCTTTACATTTTACGGTTGCGTGAGTATTGCTTCGTATTATGTTTTCATTGGAGGGTTATAATTAAATGGATGGTTTTTCATGATTTATGGGTTGAGTAATTTGTTGTCAACCGTATTTGAAAGTTTTGCCTATTAAAGGTTTATTCACGTATTGAATGAGTTTTGGATTGTATTCATTTTTGGGAAAACGCTTTATACCTTTTGGGGAATATTACTCATGGATTTTGGGGTGCATTGAAAATGAGTCATTTATATCCTTTGTAAACTCCTTTGGAAATCAAAACCTTTATTACAAACTTTCTTTCAAAGAATTGTTTAATTCATGCTATAAACTCTTGAACTCACTAGGCATTAGCCTAACCTTTTTTATTTGTCGGCATGTGCAACAGGTCTCAGGTTGGGAGTAGTTCTAGTGACACGTGTGAAAGATTGTGTGCTAGAAGTGTGCTCGAGAGGTGGATTGTCGTAGTGATATTTTCCGCATCAACCCTTGGGAATAGCACTTGTGTTCGGGTTTAGTGACACCCGAAGTGAGTTTAGTCTTGGTTATAAGACTTGTTTTACTATATTTTGTTTGGAGACAATTATAGTTTGTATGTTGAGGTATTTCACCTATTGTTTCGGATGTAATTATAAAAAAATTTAATTAGTTGCTCTTTCCAAATTTGAGGGTGTTACATAGGCCACCACGCCCACTCGCTCACTGATAACAAAAGGCCCAACGTATCTCGGCCTTAACTTTCCTTTCTTTCCAAAACGTACCACTCCTTTCCAGGGCGAGACTTTTAGCATGACCTTGTCACCCACTTGGAATTCGATGGGCTTTCTCCTTCTATTCGCATACTTCCCCTGTCGGTCTTGCGCGATTCTCAACCTTTCGCGGATCACTTCAATCTTATCCGCCGTTAGCTGCACAATTTCTGGTCTGGCCAACTGCCTTTCTCCTACTTCATTCCAGCACAACGGTGTGCGGCACTTTCGCCCATACAAGGCTTCGAACGGTGTATCTTGGATGCTTGAGTGGTAACTATTATTGTAGGAGAACTCTATCAACGGAATATGCACCTCCCACGACCCCTTAAAGTCGATAACACACGCCCGAAGCATATCCTCTAACGTCTGAATGGTCCTCTCGCTCTGACCATCCGTTTGAGGATGATAGGTTGTGCTTAACTTTAAATGCGACCCCAACTCCCATTGTAAACTTCTCCAAAATGCCGACGTGAACCGACTATCACGGTCAGACACTATGGATCGCGGCACTCCGTGCCTAGACACTATCTCATTAATGTACAATCGGGCTAACTTCTCCAAGGAATCTGACTCTTTAATCGGTAAGAAATGCGCAGATTTGGTGAGTATATCATCATTACCCTTTGGAGTCCTCGGTAACTTTGTGACGAAATCCATGGTGATATTATCCCACTTCCACACTGGTATCGCTGAAGACTGGAGTTCCCCATAAGGTCGCTGGTGTTCTGCCTTAACCTTTAAACATGTCACACACCGCTCCACGAAATGGGCGATATCCTTCTTCATTCCCGGCCACCAATAAGACTGACTTAAGTCTCGGTACATCTTATTCGTTCTCGGGTGTATGGAATACCGCGAGTGGTGCGCTTCTTCTAGGAGGCTTGCTCTCAGATTGCCCAGTTTAGGTACCCACACTCGGTCTTTCATACTCCTCAGCCCACCATTGTTGACCTCGAACAACGATGCAGCACCGACTACTCTTTCGTTCTTTATGTTCTCTTCCAACAACGCTTCTTCCTGAAATCTCTTAACTTCTTCGAGGAGGTTCGAGGTTGCCTCGACTCTGAAAGCCACGACTTTGATCTGTTCTCCCGTTCCTTCCGACTCAGAGCGTCGGCGACTACGTTAGCCTTACCTGGGTGATACAAAATCTCGCAGTCATAGTCGTTCAACAGCTCCATCCATCTCCTCTGTCTCATATTTAACTCCTTCTGATCAAACAGGCGTTTCAGGCTTTTGTGATCGGTGTAAATCTGACACTTTACTCCATACAAGTAATGTCGCCAGATTTTCAGCGCGAACACCACCGCCGCTAACTCCATGTCATGAGTGGGGTAGTTCTTCTCATGATCTTTCAACTGTCGAGAAGCGTAGGCAATTACCTTTCCGTTCTGCATCAGCACGCACCCCAGCCCAAGCTTAGAAGCGTCACTGTATACCACAAAACCCTCTGATCCGTTAGGTAACGACAAAATCGGAGCACTGCTTAAACTTTCTTTCAGCTTCTCAAACGCCGATTCTTGTGCTTCAGCCCACACGAATTTGACGTTCTTCCTCATCAACGAGGTCAGCGGCGAAGCTATCCGAGAGAAATCTTGGATAAACTTCCGATAATATCCTGCTAAACCGAGAAAGCTTCTCACTTCCGATGGGGTTCTTGGCGCTTCCCAATCTTTAATGGCTTCAATCCTAGCAGGATCTACCTTGATGCCGTCCGCCGACACTACATGACCCAAAAACTGAACTTCCCTTAACCAAAACTCGCACTTCGAGAATTTCGCATATAACTTCTCACGCTTAAGTAATTCCAGCGCTGCTCGAAGGTGCCTCTCGTGGTCCTCTCGGGTACGAGAATAGATTAAGATATCGTCAATGAAGACGACCACGCACTTATCCAGCAATAAGTTACACACCCGATTCATCAAGTCCATGAACACCGCGGGCGCATTAGTCAACCCGAAGGGCATGACTAAGAACTCATAATGTCCATATCTCGTACGGAAGGCCGTCTTCGGCACATCGTCTTCCTTCACCTTCAACTGATGATAACCCGACCTAAAGTCTATATTTGAGAAGTAACTCTCACCTTGTAGCTGGTCGAAGAGGTCATCGATCCTCGGAAGCGGATACTTGTTCTTCACGGTTACCTTATTGAGCTCACGGTAATCTATGCACATTCGCATAGATCCGTCCTTCTTTTTAACAAACAGTACCGGCGCTCCCCAAGGCGATGTGCTCGGACGAATAAAACCCTTGTCGAGTAACTCTTGCAACTGGGTCATCATTTCCTTCATCTCCGCTGGAGCTAACCGATAGGGCGCGCGCGCAATCGGTGCCGCCCCAGGTACTAATTCTATTCTGGACTCCACTTGACGATCTGGAGGCAGACTTGTCAAGTCATCCGGAAATACTTCCGGGTATTCACTCACTACCGGGACATCCCCCACACCTTTCTTCTCCTTCTTAGTATCTAACACATAAGCTAAATACCCCAGACATCCATTTCCCAAACACCGTCTAGCTTTCATCAACGAAATCAAACACGACTTCCTATTTCGTTGATCTCCGTAAATTACCACTTCTTTCTTATCGGGCAAGGTGTAACACCTTAGGCATATCCCACATCGGCCGTGGACAGGAGAGATGCTGGGTATATTAGTAAACCTTGGCCTTACCAGACACAACGCGTTTTGGGACTCATTTTGTGTTTTGGGTCGGTCAAGAGAGAAGAAGAGAAAGAGGGAAAAAGGAGAAAAGAGAAAAAAGAAAGGAAACAAGGGTTTTGGTCATCAATTTGGTAAGAAATTAATCTGTGTTTTGATAAAGACTGTTGTAGCTATAGAATTGTAAACGAATCTGTGTTTTGGATCGATTCACAGAATCAGTAACGTCAGATTTGGAGCAGCAGTTTGAGATTAAAGTGGGTTTTCTTCCATTAGGTGAGTTCATTTGTTCCTTGCTTAAATCAGTGTTTTCATGTTAAATTTAACCTTGAAATAGCTGTATCAATTAGTTATGAACTGTATGGTATGGTTTGGAACGAGCTGAATCGAACAGACATGAAAATGGTATCAGAGCCACTCCTGTGCCGTTCGGGATGGTGGGGCAAACCTCATCGAGGACGATGAGTCCCTAAGGGGGGGTGTGTGTAACACCTTAGGCATATCCCACATCGGCCGTGGACAGGAGAGATGCTGGGTATATTAGTAAACCTTGGCCTTACCAGACACAACGCGTTTTGGGGCCACAAGCATGCGGGTTCCTTGGGAACTCTGTGGTTAAGCGTGCTTGGGTGGGAGTAGTACCAAGATGGGTGACCTCATGGGAAGTCCTTGCGAAGTCCTTGCCAGGTCGCCAAGAACAAAGCCGTGAGCCAGTGGGGCAAAGCGGACAATATTGTGTCGTGGTAAGCGGGGTGTTACAAATGGTATCAGAGCCACTCCTGTGCCGTTCGGGATGGTGGGGCAAACCTCATCGAGGATGATGAGTCCCTAAGGGGGGGTGTGTGTAACACCTTAGGCATATCCCACATCGGCCGTAGACAGGAGAGATGCTGGGTATATTAGTAAACCTTGGCCTTACCAGACACAACGCGTTTTGGGGCCACAAGCATGCGGGTTCCTTGGGAACTCTGTGGTTAAGTGTGCTTGGGTGGGAGTAGTACCAGGATGGGTGACCTCCTGGGAAGTCCTTGTGAAGTCCTTGCCAGGTCGCCAAGAACAAAGCCGTGAGCCAGTGGGGCAAAGCGGACAATATTGTGTCGTGGTAAGCGGGGTGTTACACAAGGCGATACGGATCAACTTCTTATTACAAACAATGTTAGCGTCATTTTCCGCTAACCAGTCCATTCCCAGGACTACATCAAACTCCCCCATTCCCATAGGATACAACCGTAATGGAAATAGATTACCATCCACGTCTATGCTACAACTCTCATAAACCTCTTTCACCCAGACTCGACTATCATCTGCTACCTCTACCTCAAACCCCAGGTTCAACCTCTTGGGTTTCACTTGCAATTTTTGGATAAACTTGGGTGACACAAACGAACGATTGGCCCCCGAATCAAACAATACTTTAGCGAAAATCGAGTCTATAGGAAAAGTACCTGTCACCACATCAGGCGTTTTCTCTGCCTCTTCAGCCGACATGTGGAAAGCCCTTGCTCTGGCGCGAGCCGGTTCCACATTCTTTTCATTACTCTTTCCTCCGCTACTCCCACCTTCACCTCCAGCATAACCTTTCTTCAACTGCGGGCAATCCCACTTGACATGACCCAACAACCCGTACTGATAACAAGCCCCCGGGCCGCGACAGTCTCGAGCTAGATGCCCCGCTTTCCCACACTTGTAACATCCTCCCTTATCAGCCCAACATTCTCCCTATGCATCTTGTTGCATTTAACACACGGTTTCTCCGCTGCCTTAGACCCCACCCGCGGATCGGGTCTGAATGCGTTCGGCCTCTTACTGTCTCGACTAGTCCCGTCCCACGTACGTTTGTCTCCACCCCTTTCAGTCATCTGCCTGACCTTTTCCTTCTCAGTAAGTTCCGCGGTATCTACCGCAGCCTGAAAAGTAGACGAATCTTTTACCTGTACTAACTCTCTTATGCTGCTTTTCAGCCCATAAATGTACCTCTCAATCCGCCTTTCTTCTGTAGGCACGTACAACTCAGCAAAACGGGCATTCTCGATGAACTTAGACGTATAATCTTGGACTGACATTGACCCCTGTTCCAATCCCAAAAACTCCTCTTCCAATTTCTTAATCGCCGCCAAAGGACAAAACTGCACTCTGAACCTCTTAACAAAAGATTCCCACGGCATGCTCTTCGCTACTTCCGATCCCCTACCTCCGGTCTCAACGTCCCACCAATAGATGGCCTCGGATTTCATCATTGCCATCGCAAACAGTACTCTATCTTCCCCAGCGCACTTGCTAGTATCAAATGCCAATTCCATCTCGCGAACCCATTTCAAAGCTAGAACGGGATTGCGCTCTCCGTTCAACGTTGGAGGTTTGCACGAAGCGAAGGTTTTAAACGAACACCCCATCACTGCTTTTGGTTCAGAAACAACAATCGGGGTTGTCACCGAATTGTTCCCTATTTCAGTTCGCGGTGTACTACCCCCTTCGGTCTTCTTCTCGGTACTGCTCTTGGTTCCTCCCCGGACGCAGTCTTATTCTGGTTGTCTAACACTGCTTGTAGGGTCTTTTGCAGTCTATCCATCTCTGTCGTGAACTTATCCTTGGTTACAAAAGCCGGTGCATTTTCAGGTTTACGCCCCTTCTTAGCTTTTGCTTTCTTCACCGGTGCTGAACTTTCCTGTACGGATAATGCTTGAATTTCTGGTTCTTCAACACTCCGTGCCTTGCGCTTATCCGACGCTTTCTTCTTCTTACCCTTTCCTTTAGTGGTTGTTGCTTCTATCTCAGTAACGGCCCTTCTCGGTGCTGCTCCTTTGCCCCTTCCATGGCCTCTACCCCTCCCACGAGTAGTTGCCGTTCTCGGAGATTTCACGGGTCCGTCCTCCGCTAGTTCCTCAAATCCCACCGCTTCCTCATGCGGCGCAGTGCTCTTGGTCTGAGCTTCCTCTACGAACGGAATCGACCTACTTCTCAGAGTTCTTGCCGACATTCTGAAGCACAACAACAAAAGACTCATTTAATACTCAAGGCATATTTAGTGCTACAACAACGGAATAATAAGGCAACTTAAGCACATACATGTACCTGTAAGTTCGCAATTACACTGGCCAGATGTAACTCCAAACTTATCTTACATGACCGTCCTTGGTACCTTATTAGTCCTAATTCTATATTAGTGCTCTCCTAACGCATTCCTGATTCTCAGTTGTGATTTCTACTCCTCCAAAGTTTAAGTCTAGGCCCATCCGGTCACCTAAATCCCTTAAACTATGGCTCTGATACCAACTATAACAACCCAAGCATTTTATATAAGCAAAACATAAGAATTGGAATATCCCAAAATCGCGTCTCAAAATTTCTTACATAACATCCAAAATTTGGTTGGCGGAACAACCTACACAACTGAGAAAACTAAACTAAACTGAAGTGTCACTACACTACCAAGCCTCCTCGCTAACGCCCTGCTAATTTCCAGAGCCTTTCATTACCTGCTTTCCTGAAAATGTTTTAAATTTGAAAATGCGAGGGTTAGACCATGAGGCCTAGTGAGTCCCTCTCAACAGTTATCAAAGGATTTAAACAGTTTATCATTTTCAGAAACATATCATTCGTAATTCCATTCATATAAAATCGTTCACAGATAAAGGTCCGCCCCTCGTAAATTGACACACTGAAGTCACCCCAAGGTGACAACGAGTCAGTCTCATGCTGCCTTACATGGGGCCACACTACCCCTTGGCATAAACGGGTCACACCTCCCGACACGAGCTGGCGGGCCACACCCCCCGACTTGGCCAATTTACAAATCAGACAATGTATGCATACATTCAATTTGAAACTTTAAACAACTTTCATTTACTTAAAACCACAAGAATAAAACATGGCATTCTTCATCATGTATACGCTTTTAGAAAACACATTAAAGGTCGCACATTTTAGTTAGAAAACTCACCTGGTATGCTTACTTCCTTCCTACTCTGCTCTGTACTTCCAAACGATCTACCTGAGTTAAAGGATAAGTTTTTGCCAGGTCTAAGTTAAGGTAAGAAGTGTAAAAAGAGATTGACAGGTCTAAGTTAAGGTAAGAAGTGACAGTTTTTGCCAGGTCTAAGTTAAGGTAAGAAATGTAAAAAGAGATTTGGACTCTTGATCACTTTTAATTAGCGTTGATCTAATGGTTCAGATTAAGCGTTAAAATAGTCCATGAATTAGTTTAGAGAGGAATTTTCAATTGATTTTCACTTAGGATTGATCTGAGGATGGAGATCATTTCTTACCATTCTCATGATAACTACTATTCTTATCGGAAAGCAATTGTGTGTGTGTGTGTGCGCGCGTGCACGCACGTGCGTGCGTGTGCGTGCGGGTGCACGCGCATAGCTATAACATGCATATCACATTCACAATTAAGTATGTACTCAAGGTAACATATTGTGAACATAATGAAAAAAACCTTAAAAAAATATAATGCTAGGTGTTCACAATGTATTCCCAATATATTCGCTAGTGTATATAGGTTAAATTTAGTTTTGTTGTTTTAGTTGGGTTTCACAATATGTTCACAAGTTATATCAGATCTTGTAGATTTAGATTTGTTCACAATATTGTTGGTGCAAGTGTACCACATCTCTATATATTTATATATATTTATTTTGATGATTACAAACACACCGTATTATTGTTTATCTAACAATTTAATCCAAGTGTGCAGTTGTTGAAGAACACGAAGATTTAAACTGAAGGGTTCAAGACGGAAGTGTTTACGTCGTCATCATTGTTTATAACTAATAATGATAAACACCCTAAAATAATATACCACTTGGATATTTCTAAAAACCCATAATTGATTTTAACTAAATAAGTTTTTGTTTTAAGAAGATCCAGCAAGATTTGGTTGCAGTCCTGGAAGGTGTCTTTTCTGACGCTGGTATACCGTGGAGAATACCCGGTATACCGCGGGTACACATTTGGCGGTATACCGCGGGTGTTCAGCCGGTATACCGCGGCAGGTCCCGTGTGCTTCTCTGATTGGTTGATAATACTTTTTCTGACGGCGGTATACCGCGAGTCCCAGCCGGTATACCGCGGGTACGTAATTCCAGAAGTCAACTTTGCATGTAGCCGTTGGTGTGTCAGTTACTTTTTCTGACGGCGGTATACCGCGTGCATTTGGCGGTATACCGCGGATGCACAATGCCGTTGGAGCTTCCTGATATATATACATGCATGCTGGAGAAGAGAAGACCAGACCAGACCACATAACAGTAACAACAAGCAGCAACCACACTCTCAGCTCTCTCATTTATAATATATATATTTTATAAAACATTTTTTTTTATAAAATATCCAAGTGTGAGATATTATACAAGAGTGATTACCCATTGTGAGTTATACTCCTCTTGTAAGTGTTTGAATAACGGGTGTGTGATCCTGTATATCTCGATAAGCTAAAGCTTGAGAGCCGTTTACTTTGCTCTGTATTTGGTTTGTATTCTACCGTAAAGAATACATTTATTGGATCGTGTCGGGAAGTGTCTCGGCTGCTGGTTTATCACAGTTGGTGGTAAATCAGTAAATCTCTGTGTCAAGTATCTCTAACCTTTATCTCTTTATTTATTCCGCTGTGCTTTATTATATTTGTTTATATAAACTGCTTTGCATTTATATTTATTTATATAATCTCTGTGTATTTGTTTATATTTACACTCTTCGTTATTATTTGTATACTCTGATTTATTTATACTGTTTCTGTACTGTATTTATTTATAAAAGAATTTTTGAAAGTAAAAGATTTAAATACAACCTTACCCCCCCCCTAGGTATTTATTTATAATACGTGGTTACCTGCCGAGGTTATAATACGTGGTTACCTGCCGAGGTTATAATACGTGGTTACCTGCCGAGGTTATAATACGTGGTTACCTGCCGAGGTTATAATACGTGGTTACCTGACGAGGTCATAATACGTGGTGATTTTTTTTATCACATAAAATTAACCGAAAATTGAAGCCTTAAGATCCGTTTTGGTGCAAGTGTTTCGTATTGGTTTGTATATCTTTGTCTCTATTGCTTTTTGCATTTTATCCCTCAAATTTTATAAAATCAAATTGATATCGTTATTAATTTGAGGGGGAGCGTTTTATTATATTTACCCATGAGTTTATGCTACCTCAATTATATGCATATTTTGAGGGGGAGCATCTCTCGAGGGGAAGCATACCGTCTTTCTTGACCCTTTTTGCTTCGACAAACGGGGGAGAGAAACCGCATATGCTCATGCTTAGCGGTTGTGTTTGTCATCATCAAAAAGGGGGAGATTGTTGGTGCAAGTGTACCACATCTCTATATATTTATATATATTTATTTTGATGATTACAAACACACCGTATTATTGTTTATCTAACAATTTAATCCAAGTGTGCAGTTGTTGAAGAACACGAAGATTTAAACTGAAGGGTTCAAGACGGAAGTGTTTACGTCGTCATCATTGTTTATAACTAATAATGATAAACACCCTAAAATAATATACCACTTGGATATTTCTAAAAACCCATAATTGATTTTAACTAAATAAGTTTTTGTTTTAAGAAGATCCAGCAAGATTTGGTTGCAGTCCTGGAAGGTGTCTTTTCTGACGCCGGTATACCGTGGAGAATACCCGGTATACCGCGGGTACACATTTGGCGGTATACCGCGGGTGTTCAGCCGGTATACCGCGGCAGGTCCCGTGTGCTTCTCTGATTGGTTGATAATACTTTTTCTGACGGCGGTATACCGCGAGTCCCAGCCGGTATACCGCGGGTACGTAATTCCAGAAGTCAACTTTGCATGTAGCCGTTGGTGTGTCAGTTACTTTTTCTGACGGCGGTATACCGCGTGCATTTGGCGGTATACCGCGGATGCACAATGCCGTTGGAGCTTCCTGATATATATACATGCATGCTGGAGAAGAGAAGACCAGACCAGACCACATAACAGTAACAACAAGCAGCAACCACACTCTCAGCTCTCTCATTTATAATATATATATTTTATAAAACATTTTTTTTTTTATAAAATATCCAAGTGTGAGATATTATACAAGAGTGATTACCCATTGTGAGTTATACTCCTCTTGTAAGTGTTTGAATAACGGGTGTGTGATCCTGTATATCTCGATAAGCTAAAGCTTGAGAGCCGTTTACTTTGCTCTGTATTTGGTTTGTATTCTACCGTAAAGAATACATTTATTGGATCGTGTCGGGAAGTGTCTCGGCTGCTGGTTTATCACAGTTGGTGGTAAATCAGTAAATCTCTGTGTCAAGTATCTCTAACCTTTATCTCTTTATTTATTCCGCTGTGCTTTATTATATTTGTTTATATAAACTGCTTTGCATTTATATTTATTTATATAATCTCTGTGTATTTGTTTATATTTACACTCTTCGTTATTATTTGTATACTCTGATTTATTTATACTGTTTCTGTACTGTATTTATTTATAAAAGAATTTTTGAAAGTAAAAGATTTAAATACAACCTTACCCCCCCTAGGTTGTCCAACAAATATGTTCACAAACTTATAATAGTATTTCTAAAAAAATGTTCATAAACTATAATAGTATTTTTTTTAATGTTCATAATGTATTTACCTTTTGTGCACGTTTAATTGTAGGGATGAGCATCGAGGACCGTTTTTCCGAACCGAACCGGCATCGAACTGGTACCATGTATTCGGTCCGGTTTTCGGTTCCATATAATCTTCAAATTCGTTATTCGGTATTCGGTACCGGGATTTTTCCGAAAATACCGAAACCAAACCGGAATTTTAGAAGTCATTGTTTTTAAAAAAAAATTAAGTTTGCATATCATCTCCCAAATAAACTAAACTTATTTGTGCTAATCAAGATATATCATCTTCTAAACTAACTAAACCTTCTCCATAAACCCAAAAAATCGACCCCCATACATTAACCATAAAAAAATTGGTAGTCTTACAAACACATAAAAAACTAGACAAATTTGATATTTGGGAATTGTTTTTGAACACATTTGAAACATTATGAAGATATTTTCGTTTGCGATTGGTTTTGATACACATTCGATACATTTTCATATTTTCGGTTCTAAGTGGTCCTAGTACCGATTTTCCCGTCCCGAAACCGAAACCGAAGCGGTACATACAGTTCGGTTTTCGGTACAACTTTTTAGTCCCAAAAAACTTCGGTACCAAACGGTTCGGTACCGGTCTCATCCCTATTTAATTGTGTACGTGAACGTATATGTTGTGGCGAGAGGAGAGAGTGTTTTTTAAAAATTAAATTATAAATGGGGTAGCACTATCTGTAACCAAGGTTCTAAATGGCGTGAGGCGTGGCGTGGCGGCGAGGCCAAACCTTAAGCCTTAGGAGCCACGGCGAGCCATGACGTTTATTAAGGCGTGACTTATGGCGGCAAATTTCTATATCATATATAATATTATATATAAAAACATATGTTTTGTATTATTAATTGATGAGTCAAAAACGAATAACAAGTTAAATTAGGTTATATATTAAGAACTAGTAAATAAAACATTAAAAACGTAAAGAAAAATCATATATCGCATTATAAAAGACCACACATTAGGCCATGGCGTGCCACAGACATAACGTGGCGTGAGACACAAGCCTTGAGCCACGACGCTATAACAACCCAAACATTTTATATAAGCAAAACATAAGAATTGGAATATCTCAAAATCGCGTCTCAAAATTTCTTACATAACATCCAAAATTTGGTTGGCGGAACAACCTACACAACTGAGAAAACTAAACTAAACTGAAGTGTCACTACACTACCAAGCCTCCTCGCTAACGCCCTGCTAATTTCCAGAGCCTTTCATTACCTGCTTTCCTGAAAATGTTTTAAATTTGAAAATGCGAGGGTTAGACCATGAGGCCTAGTGAGTCCCTCTCAACAGTTATCAAAGGATTTAAACAGTTTATCATTTTCAGAAACATATCATTCGTAATTCCATTCATATAAAATCGTTCACAGATAAAGGTCCGCCCCTCGTAAATTGACACCCTGAAGTCACCCCAAGGTGACAACGAGTCAGTCTCATGCTGCCTTACATGGGGCCACACTACCCATTGGCATAAACGGGTCACACCTCCCGACACGAGCTGGCGGGCCACACCCCTCGACTTGGCCAATTTACAAATCAGACAATGCATGCATACATTCAATTTGAAACTTTAAACAACTTTCATTTACTTAAAAGCACAAGAATAAAACATGGCATTCTTCATCATGTATACGCTTTTAGAAAACACATTAAAGGTCGCGCATTTTAGTTAGAAAACTCACCTGGTATGCTTACTTCCTTCCTACTCTGCTCTGTACTTCCAAACGATCTACCTGAGTTAAAGGATAAACACATAAGCTTACTAACCAAACTGTCCGGATACAACTTACCGGACACTCTTACTTCCCGGACGTTTCTACTTACCGGACACCACAACTGTCCGAACACCTTTGCTTTCCGGACAACACTACTTCCCGGATAACTCTACATTCCGGGTACTTCTACTTTCTGGACACTTAAACATACCGGATACCTAGGCTTTTCGGATACTCTTCCCGGTAACCTATATCATTCGAAGCTTACCGGACAAACTTCCGGACACCTGCGTCGCAAGAAGCTTTCCGGGTAAGGCGTTGTTCGAGTTTAATGCTCGAAATCTTGCTAAACGCTCACTAAACAGAAAGATAATGCGACGATTAACTACATACAGTTCCAATACCAAATCCCACAAGGTTTTACTGACTAAACACAATCCAAAGGTGCTTAAATCTCCCCCAAAGGTCTTAAACAACTTTTTGCAAGAAAACTCTCAAAACCACAAATCATCAGACGAATCTTAACTGAAGTTATGGATTAAGGATTACCTGATAGATTACTTGCAAGAAACGAATTACAATCCTATTCCTTCTTCTGATTCCAAGACTTAATGATTCTTCTCTTCAAATGCACCAAAAAACCTTCAAAACTCTAATATTCTTTTCTCTCCAAAAACTTCAGTCGACAAACACAATGAAATAAGGAAATTGGAAGGTTGTCTAGGGTTTTGTGCCCTTTTATACCCCATCACTTATTTACTAACTGGCCCCTCAACTTCTGCTTTTATTTAAAACTCCACACCAACCGCAAAACACTTCGAAAAAGGTCTGGGTCGTTACAGGCGCACCATAGCGGCTGTCGCGGCGAGCCTTTTAGAACAGTGTCTGTAACTGTGCTGATAATCCCTAATAAATCGGGATTGAGTTTATTTTCCAAACCGATTATTTCTAGTAATCTTTAATAAACCATTTATGAAAATGGTGATAAAAATAATAGATTGGTTGTGAGTTTTTTTTCTTTTGAGAATCTGTCGTCTATTGAAGCAAAAACTTCAACAGTTTTATTTTTTTAATTTTCTCTATTTTAAAGAATCTATCGAGAATCTCAGACAGTACTGGCCTTGTTGCTCATATTGATGGGCATTGGTCATGAGTTTTGTCTCATTCTTGTCGATCATTGTCCATTCATGTAATGTCAATCATGCATTATTAACTACTTTCTTCTTTCACACCATCATGATATGTCTGTCAGTCCTTGTAGTTTATATATGTTGTACGTTAATAACAGGCTTTGAAACCCACGGACGAACGTCTGATTCCCGTTAAAAAATGTTATCTATAAAGAGAACAAAAAAATCGTACTTATCTTTTTCAACAATAACTTGAATTTGTTGTCCGACACCCCGAAATCATGCCTTAAATTTTTTAGAGCATCTCCAACAGTTTCTCTAAAATAGAGAAAAACAATTTTTTTTTTCTAAAGTGCTCCAACAGCTTCTCTATCTCATTCTCTAAAATAGAGAACAATGGGAAAAACTCTCAATATAGAGAATTCTATATCTCTAAAAGAATGAAAGAGAAATATTATTTTAATGATTTTCCACCAAAAAATAGGAGTGATAAATAATATTTTAATGATTTCCTACCAAAAAGAGAAGAGAGAAATATTATTTTAATGATGAGAGAGAAATATTATTTTAATGATGAGAGAGAAATATATTGAATATTTTAATAATATAAGTCATAATTGGTTCTCTAAAATAGAGAACCTGTTGGAGTTGAAATAAATTCTTTTTAGAGATTTTTAGTTTTTTTTTAAATAAAAGATTTTTAGTTTTCATTCTCTGTTTTAGAGAAACTATAGAGAAGCTGTTGGATATACTCTTATGATCCATTTGGGTTCGGTTTTTAGGGATTTGGATTTCGGAGAAGAATTTGGAATTAGAGAGATTTGAAACCGGAAGGATTTGTAATCTATAGAGTTCGTTTGGTTTGCATGAATAAAATGGATCCATCCCAATCTCGACGTTTGGTGTGCAAGATTCTCCAGAATTGAAATCTCTCAAATATAGGATTTTGGAATACCAACAAGGGATTTTGTAGGATTTTTACATAATAATGTTTAAAATTTTCTAATAATCATTTAAATACCAAGAAATTTAATTAATTTTTAATGATTTTTTTATAAATATCGGAATTAAAATCCATTCCAAATCCTACAAATTAAACACCCAAATCATCATAGGCAGACCCATAATTTTTTTCATACGGTGGCACCTTTGACGAAACTAAAAAAATTCCACATCGTCCGATGTTGTTTTATCCTAATTCCACCGCTTTGAGGGAATTTTGTAAGTTTTTTTCTCGATTTCGAGGAAAAGTTTTTTTATCGATTTTGAGAGAAATTTTCGTTTTTTTGGTTGATTTCAAGTGTGTTTTTTTTTTTGTTTTTGGTTAATACGGTTGCACCCTCAAAAACGATACGGTTGCACACTTTATAGAAGTAAAAAAATTTACCCTTCGTCGGACGATTAATACGGTGGCACGTGCCACCGTATCTCCTCACTTGGGTCCGCCAATGCAAATCATCCCCAATCTAAATCCCTCCAAATCCAAATCCTTATATGAAATCCAATTCATTCCATTACATTCCTACAAACGAAACAGACCATTAGTGTGTTTGATTTGTAGGATTCAGAATTGAATTCCATTATTTATTGACATTTTATTAAAAAAAAACTTCAAATAACTTACATATGATATCCCATGAAATACCAACTACCCCATATGATTTCAAAATCCAATATTTGTGGGATTTTAAATTTCGATTCCAAATTTTTCTTTAAACCAAACGTGAAATTAAATTGGCATTCAATTCTAAATCCCACAAACCAAACATGACTTCAATAATTTAACACCAGTTTTAAATAAGATATACTAAATTTATTTGGTTTTATTCTAACACAAAATATCTTTTTAAGAATGGCTTAAAAAGATGCACAAAATCCATGATGGGCAACCAAATTCCAAAACACCAATTTAATATAACATAACTTCCATATTCTGCTTGATCTAACAGTTGAATTGACAAAATTGCATGCTATTAACATGCCATTGAACAGATGACTCATGAAGGACCTTAGCCTACTGATACTATCTTGTCCCAAGAGCATTATATGAGATTAATACAGTAACAATCTGTTATTAATAACAGTTAGTTTAAAAATGCAGTGTTTCCAATAAGTCCAATTCTTAGGGTGCGTTTGGTACACTGGACAAGACAGAACAGAACAGGGTCCAATGTCCCATGTTTGGCAGGACTTTTATATGGAACAGACTGGAACAAGGTGGAACAAACTGGAACAGGCATGTTCCATCCCCACCACATGGAACAAGCTGGAACAGACTTATGTTTTACCAATATAACCTCAAAATAAAATCAAATTCTCTTCTAGAACATCAAATAAACCTTCTATTTCATATTGTCTTCATTCTTTAAATTTAGTAAGGGTAAATTGGTCAATGTTATATGTTCTGTTTTGTCCAGTTCTGTCTTACCAAACGTGGAACAACTGTTCTGTCATGTCCTGTTCTGTTATGTCCCACCTTGTTTTGTCCTATCTTGTATGCGTACCAAACGCACCCTGAGAGTGCGTTTGGTACGCAGACAGGATAGGACAGGACAATGTAGGACAGAACATGACAGGACAGAACAGCTGTTCCACGTTTGGTAAGACAGAACTGGATAGAACAGAACATATAACATTGACCAATTTACCCTTGCTAAATTTAAAGAATGAACAAAATATGAAATAGAAGGTTTATTTGATGTTTTAGAAGAGAATTAGATTTTATTTTGAGGTTATATTGGTAGAACATAAGTCTGTTCCAGCTTGTTCCATGGGGTGGGGGTGGAACATGTCTGTTCCAGTTTGTTCCACCATGTTCCAGTCTGTTCCACATAAAGGTTCTGTCAAACGTGGGACAGTGGACCATGTTCTGTTCTGTCATGTCCAGTGTACCAAACGCACCCTAAAAGAATTGTAACTCACACACTGTGTCTGTTAGACTTGAACCCTCGTCTATCTATGCAACTTCTGAACCGATTATTTTACATGTTTATCTGACTCAAATGACTTAAATTCAGGTATCTTTGTATTGTAATTTAACATGTGTTGTGTTAACCTTTTTTTTTTAAATATATGATGATAGGTTGAGACTAAAGACGTGCAAAAGGACTGAAACGGACGAGACTAATTAAGGACGTGGCTTGTTTATCGGTTCTAGTTTTAATAAGGACTAGACTGTTCAAACGCCAATTTATGAAGGTCCAAACTCTTAATGGATGATTTCTTTTAATTAAAAACAAAAAGATGGTCCCAATTAGGATTATTGGATCCATAGGATTCCATACTATAGTGTTCCTATATTTCAAACAAAATCTAGTTAGAACCAAATAGATTGTTTCTATATTTCAAACAAAATTTGGTTAAGCACCAAACTGGTTCTTAAAAGAATTGGGTTTTACTCTGTTAAGACTTGACTAAGAATCTAACCAATAATCGATTTTCAAAACATCTCCAACAATTCTTTAAAATGGAAAAATGATTAACCACAAGGCTTGTGGCGTACTGGTTAAGGCCTTGGGGGGATGTGGCTCAGAAACCCATCTACCCCGGGTTCGAATCCAAGCGTTGGCAACTTGTGGCCACTGAAGAATTATCTCAGGGTTGCATGCTTAGCAGTCAATTAGTGTCAGGGATTAGTCTAGGCAAAGCCTAGGATACCCTTTCAAAAAAAAATTGGAAAAATGATAGATTTTGGAAAAAATTCTGTTATTTTCAGGTCCGTTTCTGATATTTTATGGGCCCTGTGTGAGATGTAAAAATTGGCCCTCAAGGGCTACGAACTTTTTTTCCAATATATTGTTTATATCATCAAAAATAACATTGAATTCAAGAAATAATAATTTATATAAAACCGGCTTTCTCTGTATTCCTAGCGCAAGATCAATCAATAATTATTTCTAAATTAATATTATTTACCATATCATTTTTACATAACGCCGTCAATATGTTCCATCATCAAAGACATCTTATGATATACATTTAATATATAGATTGAAACCATTTAAGGTCACTATGTTGACCATTCAGAGTAACACTTTAACTAAATCAACATAAATCAGTTAATTTTCCGCATGTTACCTGATGTTAATGGTTTTCATCACCATTTTAAACTTTTAGAACTCTAAACAAAATTTCTAAGAACCATCAACCATAGAATCAAAAATCCATGTTGGTTATAGTTTGAGATCTTATTAGGTAGTAAGGAATCAATAATGCATGAAAAGAAAGAAAATAGTTTTGAAATACTAAATACAAATATAAGTTGGGTCATCTCATATAGTTGGTAATTGTTTTAAAAGATATGAGTTTTTTAGTTAATAACAAAAAGTCTACTATATTTTAATCATTGTTCTAAAAGGTTCGTCACAAAGCCGTCATGGCTTGTGTTTCGCGCCACATTAAGGGTGTGGCACGCCATGGTCTAATGTGTGGTTTTTGTTATGCGATATTTGATAATTTGCTTTACGTTTGTAATGTCTTGTTTGCTAATTTTTAATATATAACCTAATTTAATTTGTTATGCGATATTTGATAATTTGCTTTACGTTTGTAATGTCTTGTTTGCCTTGAAAATGTCGTGACTTCGTCGTGACTCCTAAGGCTTGAGGCTTTGCCTCGTTGCCATCAAGCCTCGTTGCCACGTCACGTCTTACGCCGTTTAGAGCCTTGATTTTAACATAAAAATAAAATTCATACAATGAAATAATCAAAAGAGTACGTGGAATATGAGTAATGGGGTATATCGAGGTTTCTAGGCAAACATAACTTTTAGATATTAGTACTAGATAAAAATACTTAGAAAAATAATAAGCAATACTATACAATGAAAACAAATCATGTCTAGCTCGGTTGGTTCTCCAAAGTTCGGTAACACCCTGGGGGGCTGTGGATGGTATCCCAGTCTACCTGGGTTTGAATCCTAGGAGAGCCATTCGTGGGACATGAGGAGTACACCTCCTTGGGTTGGTCCGGTCAAAGACTGGGCTGATCCCCTCAGCCATGTGGTTGGGCCTTAGGCCCAGTGGAAGCTGGGCCGAGAGAGCGGCGGATTAGTGGACTGCCCTTGGATGTCCGATACCGCCGGGGAGGTGGGCGTGCGTGTGTTTACGTGGTCGAGGTCGAGTGATCGTGGCCGCACTGCCTTCTAAAAAATACTATACAATGAAAAACCAATTAAGTTTTTACAAATTTTATTGTCTAATGTAATTAGTTAATACATGTCTGAACCCTTAATATAATGCTAAATTCTTTTTAGGTCTTAGTATGTACTAATTTTTGTTGTCTTTTCTATTTACAAATTTTTTTAACTACTACTATATAATATATATTTAAAAAATTAAGCTCCTATTTCCTTTGGGCCTTGGGCGTATGCCCGGCCTGCCCTCCCACAGGGACGACCCTGGTTACTTTGTTTCAACAGATTTTTTGAAACTTTCTTCAAAATTGAGAAAGTGGAAAAAAGGGATGAAATCTTCAAAATAACCAAATAGCTGGGTTTTATGCAAATTGACTGTAAGGCCATCAGTACCCATCCCTCTATCTTTCAAAGATTCCAGCTCCACATCAGCGCCACGTCAGCTTTTCTCAATCCCTCACTCAATCCCTAAACACCCTTACCCCATTCCCTCAAACCCTTTTGCCACCTCATTTATTTTAATTCTTTTATGTATACATTTAATTATTTAACAAAATAAAAATATTTATATATTTTTTAATAAATAAAAATAAGATAAATAATAAAAATAAAAATTCATACCATTCATTAAAAATAAAAATTACAAATACAAAACACTACCAATTATGAAATTTTTGAATTTGCTCTTTTCTCGCTAAAGTAACCCTCAAAGCGTTTCCCGTAAGGTGATCATGCGGGGTCATGAAAAACTCGAAGTCTTTCTCAAATCGGTTTGAGCGTTCGATTTCGAGTTCTTGTTCCAACCTATGTCGTTCGAGTTTTGAGCGTTCGATTTCGAGATCGATTTTTTTCATTTTGTATTCCATTGTTTCATCAATCTTGTCGTTGAACGTCGTCAACAACTGAGTAACACTTTCGTCCGTATTCGTCCCGGACGTATTACTCGTTGATGTTTTTTTGCCTTGTTTCTCCCGATGGGTCGTTGAATTTGCTCGTCATCGTCATCATCGGAAGGTTGGGTACGTTTTGAACCCCGCGATGAAGTTGTCGTCATCGTTGGAACGACTCCCCATTTTGGACATTTTTTTAGGAGTCCCAAGCTTGTTCGTGAGTGAAAGCAACTTTATGGCGTGCTAGATACCGTTCGTGTGCCGTTCGGGATATATCGGTCTCACTCATCCCGCTTGATCTATTATTGAGCAAGTTGTTGTAGATGCCGCCAAACCAATTAATTCTTTTATTGAGGTCGTTGAACTTGCTATTGAGTTGATGGGTTGATCTATAACCTGGTTCACGACCCAAGCGAGTAAAGAACACATGCCCGATTCGGGCCCAAAAACTTCCTACATTTATGTAAAATTAAGTATAAGAATAATAATAATAATAATAATAATAATAATAATAATAATAATAACAATAAAAATAATTACCACCGCTTTGTGCGTTACCGATAACGAGGTCCTCCGAAACGTCAACCCACGCTGACACTAACGCGAGTTCCTCGGCTTTACTCCACGTTTGTTTGGCGTCTTTCGTTGGTCTCGGATTTGATGGTTCCGGGTTAGATTGTTGTGTCGGGATAGATTGTGGTGTGTTCGGGGTAGAAGGTTGGGTTTCCGGAACAATGTCGTCGTCGAGATTGATTGCGGGTGAAGGAAGATTGTAGTTGGCCGGAGTAAAACCTTGTTCAATCAAACCGGGACGTGTAAATTGGTAAGGAAATTGTTGGTGAAATTGTTGGGGAAATTGTTGCGGATATTGTGGCGGATTTTGTTGCGACCATTGTGGTGGAATTTGTTGCGACCATTGCGGACGATAACCTTGTTGTGTAAACGCTTGGAAACCAAGCTCTTGATCTTCTTGCGATTGTGGTGTATTCGGTCGGTTACGACGGGATGTAGGTGTTCTGTTTGGATTCATGATGAAAGAGGTGTGAAAAATAAGAGGTTGAGAGAATTTGAGAGAGTTTGAGAGGTGTGAAAAATAAGAGGTTGAGAGAATTTTTGAGAGTTTGAGAGGTGTGAGAAATAAGAGGTTGAGGATTAAATATATAGTGGGATTAAATTGAGATTTTTTTTTTACAAAGAGCCGTTCAACGGCATGATTTTTAAAAATTAAATTAAATAATTTTTTTTTAAAACCCTTCGGGATGAAACGGGATGGGGAATCCGGATTCCATCCCTTCCCGCCGAACCCGCTTGAGCCGTAGCCCATCCCCGCCATCCCGCAGTCCATCCCGAGCCCCATCCCGAGCCGGGTACTGATGGCCTAATAATCAATCTTTCCACCCTATTTCACTTTATAGCCACTATTTTTTAGTACAATTCCCATAATAGCTGGGTTTTATGCAAATGTTTTTATGACCACTTTTTTTTAATTAAAAAAATGTGGTTTATAAAGATATTTATTTAGTTATACTTTATACTTTTATAATTAATTGTTTAATTTATTTTTTCATTTTTCATTTTTTATTTTTTATTTTTTATTTTTTATTTTTTATTTTATTTTATATTTTACACACTCATCATATCAGTATACATAATCATATTTTGATTAAAATACATACATATCTTTGTTTACAAATTATATCATCGTACTCGTCTCGTCAATACCTTCAAAATGAACTCACTATTGATTTTTTTCGATTTAATCTTATTATTAAATATTATAAATACATATGATTATTTATAATATTTACATTTTATACTCTTATAGTTATTTATTTAATTTGTAACTATAAATGGTATAAAATGTAAGTATTAGAAATAACTTGTGCGTATTATGATATTTAAAAATATGATTAGATACAAAAAGGGTAGAGACAAAAAGGGGTTTAGAGGGAAAAAGACTGATTTACCCTCATGCTTAACTCACGTGGTAGCGGCTAACGTCTGACATTGGACGGACGTTGGTCAGAGGGACCAAATCCGGACCAAATGGCTAATTGCAGTGGCTAAAGTGTATTTTTTAAATTGTAGGGACTAAATGTGTTATAAACAATAAACCACAACGACCAAAAGTGAAGTTTACTCTAAAATTAATATTAAAATTAAATGTAGTTTTTTGGAATGTGTAACTTCTACTTTTTTATTTTAATAAAATTAGAGCATTTCCAACAGCTATGCTAAAATGGAGAAAATATGGACTTTAACAATTTTTTGTGCTCCAACGGCTATGCTATCTTGTATGCTAAAATAAAAAAAATGAGAAGAGAGATTGTAAAATCTCTAAATTTAGAGAAATTTCTAAGAGCATCTCCAACAGCTTCTCCAAAATGAAAAAAAGTAGAATATGCGGATTTTGAGTTACAATTTTGCTTCAACAGTTTTCTCAAAACTATCTTCAAAATGGAGAAACTAGGAGAGAGAAGTTTCTCTCCAAATATGAAGATAACCCAAAAAATGATTACTAAATGAGAGCACCAATAAAAAACTTTGAAAATAAGTATTTAGAGAGAGAAATAATATTTTAATAGATAATATAATATTTTAATAATATAATCAATGTTTTTTTTGGAGATTTTGAATTTTGGTTTCATTTTGGAGAAACTGTTGGAGATGCTTTAAAACTTTATAGTAAAGAGAGAAATAGTATAATAACTATTTCCCACCAATTAAAGAATTTTAAATTTAACGTGTAGGAGAGAGAAATCATATTTTATTAAATGTATTGATTATTTTATTAATAAAGTTAATATTAGGATTGCTAAAAATAGATTAGATGTTGGAAGTGGATGTAACTTTTTTAGAGATTTAGGGACCGTTTACAAAACGTTTACTCGGGTGAGTGATTACCAAGTCACGTTAGCTTACCGGATGAATATGACAAGAACTAAGAATTTTACCCGGTAAGAGCGGAAGTAAGGACCGAGAGTAGAAAGCAAGGACCGAGAATCTTACCCAGTAAGTGAGTTTGAAGACTCTTACCACAGTTAGCGCTTACCGGCTAAATTGTTGCATACGATGCCATTTGGTGGACTAAATCTTACCCGGGAAGTAAGTGATAGTGTTAAATTTTACCGGTAAGCATTTACAAGTGTAAATGATTAGGTAAACGGCCTCTTAGACTTTTCTATTCTATTATAGAAAAATTATATCATAGCTCTTGAAGATACTCTTATACGAAACCTATTGAAGATGCTTTTTTGCATGGTAGTAAATTGATTTTTTAGTAATTATTATAAAAACAAAAACATTATAATTTATGAATATGTGTTAGTTTAACAAGTTGGTGTTTTTAAGGTTTAAAATGGTTTAGTTTTATATTTTTTTATTTTTTCTTTACATTTCAACAAAATATCAATTGGTCAAAAAAAATTAACAAAATATCAAGAAAACGATGAGTCAACTATCTTTACAAAAGCTCATTTTCCTCCCAAAATTCTATTGTTTTTATTCACATGTTTAACCTCAACGATAACAACAAAAAGTTTGATGGTATAACATATTCTCCTTTTGAATTTTAGCGTGAATTAAAAAAAATACGAGAAAATATCAATGTTTAATTAATGATAATAAAACGATTGTTTTTTTGTGTATTTTATTTTGCTCCAATTATGATTATATTTCATATAATTGTGATTAAAAAATATGAGGTTTTTTAGTTGACAAATAAAGTTGTAACCACCCTCTTTTAATCACATCCATTGAATCAAATAATCGAACAGTTATATACATTGTTCGGTTCTTTTTCTTGGTTCTCCTTGAATCTTCCCCCCTTTTCTCTCTCTCTCTCTCTCTCTATATATATATATATATATATATATATATATATGTGTGTGTGTGTGTAAGATTCATTTTAAATAACTTTTTTGTAAGATCACACATCGGTTAGGGAGGTGAACGGAAGTTGTCTTGGGACTTTGTAACAACTCATCCCACATGGATAGAAAATGGGATAGGTGAGCTCCTTATAAGCCTCAAGTTGTGGGTTACCAATAACTTCGACCATGGTTTTAAATTGGACATGAAGTTATCGGGCTAGCCTATTGCTTTGGGCTTTGGGGTGTTACAAATCGTATCAGAGTCGATCCTTGTACAATTGGGATGGTGGGGCAAACCTCATCGAGAATGATGAGTCCTCGAGCGGGGGGTGTTTGTAACATCATCTTAGGCGAGTTTTAAAACTGTGAGTGTAGGTGTGAACAAAGTGAATATTATCTGGTACAGTTGACATGAGATGTTACAAATGGTGTTAGGGTCGGGAAATGGATTGGTGTGTCATTTCTATTGTGGACACTTATTTTGCAACAGAGGGAGTAGTTCGTTATATCACCAATGCCCAAAAGTTAATAGTTTTTTAGATTCTCCTTACAACCAGCAACGAAAATATACCAACAAGGTCAATATTAATATAGACAAAGCCTGACATGCTTTGCCATCTTAAATCAATATAACAGAAAATACCGATGTACTTGTAAAAAATACATATTTCTACATGAACCCAACTTTGAACAAGAAACTCATATTACGTAAGCTTTGAGACATCTTATAAACGATCAGCTTATTACTAGTTTAGGTTAGTCGCGATACGTACACTGATGACATCATCTTCTTATTTTTTCAAGTCTCGTTCTTTTTGTCTTCCCAGTACCATTACGTCTTCAACAGAAAAATTGCCGCAAAGATTGCAACAAGAACAGTAGGGATCTTTGTCAACGAATACGATGCATTGTCTTTTCCTGCCCCGAAAACTTCATATTATTATTTATCGTACATTTGTTGCTCATCCATATGAAAAAACATATAAGAACTCACATTTACTTTCCTAATAAAACAAGTCGTTGCCAGTGTTTTCTTTCTATTATTTTCGGTTATAATACAGTAATAGGTTCATTTAAAACTTCATTATTAGTTTTTATTGTATAAATAAATATTTTTAAAAAATTATTTGAATTTGAATAACATAATTATATATACAAACATGTTGAATAACACCACTAAATAATAAATTAATTTTTTTCCTCACATAAATTCATTAATTCTTTTTTTATTTTGTCTTTTGGATTAAAATGGGAAAGTTATATAACAACTTTTATCATCCAACTAAAAGCCCAAAGAAAGCCCATCCCACATCAAAGCCTAACAGGTTAACACCTTGGTTTGATTGTTGAAAGATAAATTTAAATATTTAGTATAATTTTTTAATAAAATATGGAAAATTTATAGATCATTAATTAAATTATTAATTTTAAATATTGATTATTGCATAAATAGAATGTAAGATATTGTTTAAAGAACTTAGCCAAAAGGATATTGAATTTTTTGACAACCAAACTTACTTCCTTGATCACAAATTAAGTGTTTATATTTTGATGTTAATTTGTATCTAAATAAGTGTCTATTTTTATAAATTAGTTTTCATTTTATTAATCTATCTTTAATTATGAGATGAAGAAAGTTTAATTATCTATTATTAAGGATAAAAGTGTTATTTAATTGTTTAAAAGTGTAATAATTACATATTCATAAAATTATATGCTATTTTCATTGTGAATATTTATTTTAGGACGGATGAGTATATCCTTTTTTTGTTGCCGATTCAAAAATAATAATAAATAAAAAAAAACAATTTGTGACATTCATTTTGATAGATTAAAGTCTCATGTCCCAGATTTTCACTCTCTATTTTTTGTCACAAATCACATGAATGCATATGACTAGAAAGAGAACATGAACATTAATTATATAAATTTAAAATAAATAAAAATCTTAAAATCGGGTTCAAGTGAAAAGGTGATCAATTTGTGAGAAATGCGAGAATGACCAAGTCACGTGTAATCACATATGATATAATTTATAAACACAGACATGATACAAATACGTGACTTTTTCCGCAATACTGGTCGTGTTGACCAAATCACCCGCATCTTTTTTGACGTGTTGTATCACATGTGACTTTACTCTACAATCACAATATGATCTGATCCTTTTCGTACTTCTCTCTAATATGACTGAACTCTCACGTTATCTCCATCTTACGTGTCTTAATTTCATTGATGGTATATGAAATTTCAAAACTTATTATTTTTATCCCATTTTAATTCACTAAACTTTTCTATTTTATTATTGTTTTTAGCCATTTATTTATTAGTTAAGAACTTTTATTATATAATAATTCATTGGTTCTAAAATAAATGTCTATATTACCATGTTAGTTTATCTCAAAATAAATGTTTGCTTTTAGAAATAATGTTTACTTTTCGATTATATCTTTAATTATAAGATGAAGAAAAATTATTTTTCTATAATTACGGGTAAAAATGTTTCTATATTGATTAAAAGTGTAATAATTACATATTTCTAAAATGCGTCTAAATGTAACAGAGTTAGGTTTAGTTCTTATTTAATGTAATGATCTTTATTTTTTCTTAAATAATATAACAAACTTATATTTTTTTTACAGAAATTAATCGAAATACCCCAAGTTCACATCGCTTTCATCCATTTGCCCTATCTCCCTCCCAATTTGCCAAAATACCCTGAAAATCCGTGGGCTAACCCGTGGCCCACGGATTTGGGTCAAAAAATCTTGCCCACGGATGTTTTATGAAGACCCACGGATTTTCTGCATGCCCACAGTTTTTTAGCTTGTCCACGGATGTCCACGGATTTTCAGGGTATTTTGGTAAATTGGGAGAGAGAAAGGACAAATGGATAAAAGGGTTGGTGAACTTAGGACATTTTAATGAATCACTCTTTTTTTTACTAGTTTGTACATATTTTACCTACTAAAAAGTTAGTAACCTATATGTCATCAATGTTTGCTCTAAACAATTATTTTAAAACTATTTTGTGTTTGCCAAATTTTGATAAATTGAATTCAAAATCCCATTAATGGTGAAAGAAACTAAATATCGAGGGAAAACACATCAACGCCATTAACAAGAACTTGCAAAACGACTTACCGCCACCGGGTGCGGCAACACTGCTCGGAGGCGGTGGTGGCGGACCAAGACCGAGGTGATTACAATCTCCGTCCAAATAGCCTGCAAAACGGAGTTCAATTCAATGTTTGAAATCTGCAAACTGAATTCCGAGCCACAAAAATTGGGGAGAAAATGACGAAATCAAAACTCATTTCATTACATTGTTGTATGCAAACAAATTCCGGATTGTTGAACAAATTAGCAGCACGATCGTGACATTGACAACGGTGTCCAGTTCCATTCACCACACAATCACCGTCGCCGCACCAAACTAGGTTACAGGCTGCAAGATCCGACGAGAAATTTCGTTGTTATTAACTTTCCGGCGAGATTAATCGAAGTCGTCGGAAAATATGGAGAAAAAGGAGCGAATCGATGCTTACGGCTTGTGAAGTTAATCACCGGTGGAAACGGCGGCGCCGGAGAATACTTACCACCGCATGAGAAATCCACCGTGCCTGCAATCAGCCGATGATTTCCGATTAGAACCATCAGATCCCCAAGCTCACACACATAGATGATCTTAAAAGCGATTGAATTAAAAGGATCGATTAGATCTGGATGAGAAAGATCTAGAAGAGTAGAGACTAACAGTTGGGGATGATGCAGCTACCAACAGGCATGGGTCCAACCATGATGGTCTTCCAACCAGGATTACACTCGCAATGATACAGTAATCCGAGTAGATCAGGTACACACGTTCCTTCTCCACAGTCTCGATCTGTACATGCATCTGCAATTTACCAAAAACAACTGCATTTAATTTACGTTGATTGATTACAAGAATGATTGAGCTTTAATCAGAATTAATGCATTATCATTTTAAAATCTAGTTAAATATCATCAGAACAAGGCCGTGGTTGTTTACCAAATGCTTAGTTCATCAGCAAGGGGATGTATGTTTTTTTTTTAAACCTCTTAATACCTCTCTTAATACCTATGAATTGTTAAGACTGTTTCTTTAAGATTTCAGAGGCTCTTAAGTCTGAAATACGTCTGAAATTGAAAGAGGTAACCTAATGTCTTATAACCTCTTAAAACACCACCTCTTACTAATCAGAAGTGAAACAAAGACTTCAGACCTCTTAAAAAACAACACCTAAGAGTCACTATTGACACTTACCTTATAAGATAACATATTGGCCATTCAAATGGATTGTTAGTAAGCTTTTTACCTGTAAACTCTTATAGGATAAGATTGTTTTCCCTTACTTAACGGGTAAGATTCTCGTTTCTTGCTATGTTTCTTATGGTTTAACCAGGTAAGATATTTTGGTCTTGTCATGCCCACCCAAGTAACCTGTTCCCCAGGAATCACATGTGAGGAGGCATTAGTCTGACTCAACAACTAAAGCTAGCGCAAGGGTTCAAGCATGTCTTCCACAAAATTCGAACTTGAACCCGTTGTATATTTAAGCAAAGTCACTTCACCCATTTGCCAACTAAGCCACCCGAGGGCAAGAGTCAATTATTCATGATGAATATACTTAAATATCATCACCGCTAGAGAGTATGCCCATGGGTGGTCAGGAGAGTGTTAGTTATGGTGTCAAAAAACCTATTGTGGATATGAATAATCGAAGAAAATAACGGTTGTTGTTATATGCATACCTTGAAGAGAGTAGGAAAAGAAGGCGAAGAGACAAAAAAGAAGTAGAAAATGCGAGTTCGAGGTCATTGTAGTATAAAAAGCCCGTGCGGTGGAGAAATTATGAGATCGTATTAACAAGTAATTGAAATTAATTAAGAGTCGTTAATCGGTTTTATACCCAAAACTAATGACAAATATATGAATTTGATCATTGTAAAGTTCACCAAGAATAGATTGGGGCGGGGCTAGCTATGAACTTAGCATTTGTGATTAAATTTTTCAGAAAAGAGAATTGTTGTTTTTTCTATGTCGATTCAGACCACATTGGTATGCCTGCCTACTGAGATTATTCATGTCTTTGAATTTGATTTTTGTTCCCAAGATGTTTACTCTATCCGTCCATTATTATTTTAGTTTGTCCCAAAATAAGTGTCAATTTTTACAAGTAAAAGTTTATTTTCCCATTCCACCTTTAATTAGAACATCACCAATGAGGTCACTTATAATTTTTTTTTTTGGAAAGGGTATTCCAGGCACAGCCCGGACTAATCTCTGGCAATTTTGAAACTTAAAGATGTCTTATCAATGTTGAGGATGCCTGGAATCGAACCCTGGGTAGATGGGATATTCCACCACATCACCCAAGGCGATCAACCACAACCCTACAACCTGATTGACGTCACTTATAAATCTTACACTAAACACTAAATTAGTAAATTTGGTGTAAATGACATTATTCATATCTCCAATGGGGTCTCTATTTTTCACACTAAATTTAGTGTAATGAATAGTATTACACTATATTTGGTGTAACACTATTCATTTACACTACTTTTCATATCATTTAAAAAAAATAGTGTTATCCATTGGAGAAGTTTTACTATTAACACTAAAATTTGCACTACTTTCACACTACTTTTAAATTTTGGTGTAAAATATAGTGGGACCCATTGGAGATGTCCTTATGAGATAATAAAGAAAATTTCTCTCTATATTTAGGGTAAAATTGTCTTTTTTGATTAAAAGTGTAATATTTACCCATTCTTACTGTGTGCATTTTTTATTGTGGACATGTATTTTAGGACGGAGGGAGTATAACACAATTAGTTCCAGAATAATATATTTGCACAAATTTTTGTGATTTTTGGTTAGAACTTTGATGTTTCAGACTAGATGCCATGGGTCGGTAATATACATGTCATAAAAGGGCACCTTTTGTATGTTGGATAGGACACAAACAGAACAAGAACTTGTTGTTTCACGTTTAACATGACGCTAGGTAAAAGTAAAAATGAGATCGAGTGAGACGGACTATTAAAGTCATTGACCTTTAATGGGATTTTTATCAACAATATAACCTTCTGAAAATTAGTGGCATTTTGATAACCTTAAATGAGATTTTAATTAAATTCATGACCTTCTGTTTACCGATGGAACCAAGTGGGACAAAAATGCATTTATTTTGTCCGACCAAAATAAGTGAAACAAAAATTAGAATGATTTAGACAAAACAGATAAATCATCAAACAACCTATGTCAAAATACGTTTTTCCCCAAAACGAGTTCGCCGCCAAGTGTAGCAGCACCATACGCTAAAATTTGTCGTTAAAACCCTAAGCCTTTCACAATTCTTTCACCTACCTACCTCACTCTTGTCATGTCCAATCTCGTTCTCGTACAAACACCCAGAAGAAACAATGCTTACCGATGGACATGAGGATCGAGAGCGGTTGGTACAACCTAGGGCTCGATGACGATCAGGACCATCGTCCGAAGTCCATTTTCAACCGCAAGGACTTGTTATAATGAGAAGCCGGTGGACCTCATGCATTTTGATGTTTTAAATATTTAAATTTAAGTTTGTTACACGTTTCATATAAATTTTATGGACTACTAGTTAAGTTAAAGATGTCAAATATTGTAGAAAAAATTCATAAAAAATCACCGAGAAACACGACCCATGACGTTGTCCGATTCGCGCTACATTCCATTAAGCAGTCCATGATTCCAAAACCAAACACAAATTGACAAAAAATACATGACTGCTTTCTTTGTTACGGTTTCTGCCGTCCAAACTGTCCTTCACAACCGAGACAAATGCAATTTGAATGCATTACATAGTTGTATACTATGCAACAACATCAAAACGGCAAGCACCAATTACCTAAACGGCATCAAAACGGCAAGCACCAACTACCTAAACGGCAGTTCTTGCAATCATGGGCCGATGGGCGGACCCAAGTGGGTGGTTACGGTGGCACGTGCCACCGTAATATTTCTCCGGCGAATGGTAAAAAAAATTAGATACGTGAAAGATGTAACTGTATCGTTTTGGAAGGTGCTACTGTATTATTTTGGAAACTTCAAGAAGGTGCAACCCTACCTCGTAATCAACCAAAAAACCAAAAAAAAACTTCTGAAATCAACAAAAATACGAAAATAGTCTTGAAATCAACCAAGAAAATGGAAAAAAAAAATCCTCGAAATCGATAAAGAAACTTAAAACTCTCTCGAAATCAAGCAAAACGTTTAAAAAATCCCTCGAAAAAAACACAACAGACAATAGTCACAATATTGAACGCCGGTAAAAAGATGAAAACACGTAGATAAAAACGGTGTTTTTTGTAATTATTTTTTGTCTATATTATATGGTGTCACAGTATGAAAAAATTTATAGGTCCACCCCTGATTGCAATAAACCGCAGCTGCTCTTTTTTTTTTAATTTCTCCTGGTTTATTAAATAAAAAATGGGTTTAGAAGGCCACGGATTTAATAAAAATCTATGGTTTAAACCTAAATTCCACAAAATCGTCTCATTTAAGGATATGACCTTAAATGAGTTCTGATTTAAATCAATAACGTCATTATCTATTAAACAAAGTTGGTTTCATACTCATACTCATTCATTTTTATTGAATTCTCTAAACTTGAAGTTTTTTTATTGTTTTCTCTATTTTAGAAAATAAGATAGAGAAGCTGTAGAAGAAAAAAGAGAACAAAACATCTGTTTTCTCTATTTTAAAGAAGCTGTTGAAGATGCTCTTATATACCTAAATATTTCAATTGGATTTTACATTAGGGGTTGATTCTTTTACTATAGGTGTAGGAGCAAGTCAGATAACGGTCATCGAGTTAAAAGAAAATTTAGGTCATGCTCGTAATTGAAAATCCTTTTAATGTCACTCAACCAAAGGACCCGCAACAGATACACAAAGAACGCGACAAAAAAAAAGTTTTTCACAATTGTTGACAACGCATTCTATAAGAATGTCCACCTCCTCACCAGTGGTAACAATCGACAACAACGCATCCCTGTACTTGATCACGATAAACAGAAAAACGTGACTCATCCTCTCGAGTTGATTTTTGGATTCTTCTTATGCAGATCCAAATTCCGAAAACCACTTCTCATGGCGTTCGATATCGGATGCAGAAACACTAGGTTGGACTTTCGAGATGGCTTCTTCGAAGTCACACATGGCGATGGGATCTTTCGCAATGTCATCTTTAGACATGTTTTTTATTTCTTCGCGTGTCTTTCCTGCTATTTTACGCCGCATTCCGTTCAAGGAAGCATCTCGGCATACATTTGTCAAATCGTCACCGCTATATCCCTCAGTTCGACGAGCAACGTCGCTGATGTCCACATCAACAGCTACCTGATATATACAACGGATAGCAAGATAGTTTCAGTCGCTCTTTTCCCAATATACGTTCACAACACAGAACACCAAACCCTAAACCATAAACCCTAAAACCACTACCACAAGATCGGGTTTAAACGATGTCAACTTTTTCTATAGGGCCAAAAACTAAAGCGTCCTATCTAAAGGGGTTGTAGTAAGTTTATAGGGCCGTTTTTGGTGTCTTATCAAGGTTTTTAGGACACTTTTAATAAAATGTGTCGCATTAACTATTTATAGGGCACTTTTTCAAATAGTGTCCTATAAAATAGCTACAAAACTTTTTACGACTTCCAAAAACGTCCTATATACTTATGACAAAGCCTTTAGATAGGACGCTTTAATTTTTTGGTCCTATAAATTACGTCTTATAAAACAGTCTGTTAAGACGCTTAGAAATTTTTGGCTTCGTATAAATCCGATTTTGTTGTAGAGAACTGAGTTCCGAAATCAAGCTACCTGGATTTCAGGATGTTCCGGTTCAACTATTCTCAAAGAATTATTTTCTTTACGCTACTGTATAAAGAATTTCTTACACAGGCTTTAAATCACGATATAAATAAGATGTTTAATTAGATATTGCAAAAGTCCAATTTGGATGGTCATAAGCTACCTTATTCTCTTAACAACTTTTTGCCACTTTCTTCCAATTATACCCTTATTAATATCAATTGTTGATTATTAATTAAGATTAATTATTAAGTAATTTAAATTGTATACTATTAATTAAGATTAATTATTAATTATTTAGAATTATTATTATTCAGTATATTTAGTAGCTAAAAAGCAAATACAAGAAATTTAAAGAAGTTTTTGTAAGTTTGATAAATATTATAGTTATTCCCTCTGCTTCATAAATAATAAAATATTTAAATTAATTATTAATAATTACTTTTAAAAGAATTATTGATTAAGTAAGATATGTAAGATTGAAAATTTTTATTTGTATTCATATTATATACGTAATGTTATTTAAAATTATCAACTAATGTAAAAAAAAATTATATTCGTATTTTGTTACACAAATCCGAATCTATAATAATCAAATTGAACTTTTTGATTAACTTTTAACATGTATTTGTTTGGCCATTTTACATTTATTAATTAACTTATATCAGCTAGTTTTTGTATTAGTTAATCAGCTACCTGGTAAGCGCCTACCGGATAAGAGTCGTGACCCACACTTACCACTCTCAATCCTTATCATTGCTCTTACCGGGTAAGATTCTTGGCCCTTTGCCATGCTCATCTGGTAAGGTAAATGACAGGATAAACGCTTACCGGGTAAGCATTTAGTAAACGACCCTTAAGTCTCACTACATAACATAATAAGCCCTTTTCTAAACTAGAATTATTATGATGTAAACATAATAAATCTCTACATATATCTATCTCAAGGAACATAATTGAACGAACGAAGATGATCGGATAAGTGACTTTACCTCAACAGTCTTCAAATTAATCTTTACAAGCTCCTTTCGGCTCTCGAAATTTGGCAGAGGAATATATATTCGTTTTTCCAGACGGCGCCTGCAACCCCGGAATAAGCAAGAAGCATCAAATAACCGATTCATATAGCAGAAGTAATAAAAGGCTTTGTTTAAAAAAAAAAGTAATAAAAGGCTGGAGAGAGGGGGGGGGAGCAATGTTGTATGAGACTGTAGGGGAAGGTTCCGTTCGGAACCTAATTTTCATTAGGAACCGGGGGACCACCCACATCGTGACGCGTAGCATATTCATCAGGAATATGGACGTGTAATTCATCATGAATAACACTTCCATGTTGTCTCCGTATTCATCAAGAATGTGTTTTCAAGATGACTAACACTTCCATGTTCATCATGAATGTGTTATTCATGATAAATATTCATACTAAAGAACACATGGCGCATTGTGGACGGTTCCCGGGTTTCTAATCAATTTTGGGTTCCTAACGGAACTTCCCTCTAAAACTATAACTATATATACCTTAGTGCTTCATCTATATCCCAAGGAAAATTCGTAGCTGCCAAAACCATCACTATTTTGCGACTGCCATCTTCATTAGTACCTGTGTTGTTTACACCATCTACCTGAACTAGAAGTTCAGATTTAACCCTCCTGGAAGACTCGTGTTCCCCTGAAGCCCTACACATATGAAATAGATCATGTTTGAACAATGTTGGAAGCAGAGGCAGAAAAAAAAACTAATTATAGTTACGAAATAAAGCACAAAAAACCAATCAAATAATCCATTGATGGGGGTATTGATCGGGTTGGAGAGGCACTTATTCTAATTAAAAAAAACATTGCAAAATTTACTCTCCAAGACTTGAACATGAGAACTCTCTCCCTCTAAAAGCATTCTTAACCAACTGCTAAATAGATTTTAACCCAACTTTAAAAGGAAAAGGAAAAACGCTTACCCACGAGAAGTGCAAAGAGAATCAATCTCATCGATAAAAATCGTGCTTGGAGCATAAGCTCTGGCCAGGTCAAACAAGCATCGAACCATACGCTCACTCTCTCCACGCCATTTTGAAGCCAAGGTAGCAGACGAAACATTAAAAAAGGTGGTGCCACACTCGGTAGCAACTGCTTTAGCCAGTAGTGTCTTCCCGGTGCCAGGTGGACCAAACATAAGAACACCTTTCCATGGTCTCCTAATTCCCTGAAATTACCGTAAGATTAAGCCTGGCAGATTCATGGAAAAACACATAAGCAGTCTCTATTCACAAAGAAAACTATGATACTTGAAGAAATACTGAAGTTTGATATACCGACTAAGAGGTCAGGTCTGCGTACATCCTACCCTCCCTAGACCCTAGACCCTGCTCTAGAGCAGGATATACTGGGATCATTTGGTTTGATTTTGTTTGATATACTAATTAAGCAGGGACAAAAGTTCATTTGTCTTGTTTCCCTCTATGGAATTCTTTTTTTCTTATTCCAAAAAAGAAAGGCACAAAGGCCATTTATACACTTAGGTTCCGTTTGGTATTCAGGATTTGGTGGGATTTGGAATTGGATTCCATTCCAATCACGACGCGTTCAGTTTAAAGGAAAGTCAGGAATTGAAATCCCACAAACCAACTACCAAAGGGTCATTGGGCCAGCAGTACTAGGTTTACCGGTAGAGCCCAACCTGCCAAAGATAAGTGTGTGTGCCCTATATTAATAATATATACTTAAAAAAAAACATTCAAAGTTTCCAACCAAATACCACAGTAGTTGAGCTTCACCCAACAAAATACCTGAAAGTATTCGGGCATTAATAAAGGTAGAACCACAGCTTCCTCTAGAAGCCTTTTTGCTTCAGTCAGCCCTGCCACATCATCAAATCTCACTCCAGGGGTGTTTTCTAAGACATCTCTTTCAAGCATTGCAGCCAAGTCATGATCAGGCCCCTCATACTGCCCACGCTTTGACGTTGCCTCTTCAGCATCTCCATTCTGATTATTGCAAGATAATGCAGATGTCGAAAATGGATACAAGAATCCTCATATTAAGATCAAATACCATAACAGTGTAAACCTTCCAAACATTTAATAGTTTGACACCCCTTTGCAACTTTATATAAAATTATGTTATATGAAAGATACCAATATACTAGGGGTTGGGTTCCGGTGAGAAGTTGAGGTTAGCGTGAGAAGTGGTTATTAACCGTTGGATGAGAAATGGACGCACGTTAGGATGAGATGCACCGAGATAAGATGCACCAGAATTCCCTTTTAAGGCCCAATTCATGGGAGGGTATTTGATTAAAAGTGATCAACGGTTCAGATCCGCTTCTCACGTTAACCTCAACTTCTCACACGATCCTTCACCTATATATATATATATATATAAATAGAGAAGAAATGGGTCACCCATAAGAGAGTATTAACATGATTACAAGAACAATCTAACAAATTTTATGTGAACAAACAATGCTATGCAGACCAAAGGATCATTGGCCCAAGGGCATCCACAATACCAATAGAGCACGGCCTCCCAGGAGGTCAAGTTTTCAAACCTCAACAAATGTGAGGAATGTGCATGAGTATTTTCCATATATAAACATTACAAACTTAAAAAAAAAAAACAATGTTATGCAGTGAAACTTACCCCAGAATCATCCTTGGCAGAGTTTGGCCTCCCTGAGCCCGTCCCTTTTTTCCCAGTAGTTGATGCTCGAACTCCCGAGTTAGCCCTAGTAGAAGCACCAGTTTTTCCTCCACGAGCAGTTGCTCCACCTCTGGTAGTAGAACCCCGAGCCCAAGCTCCATCTTGTGGTGACTTCCTTGTAACCCCTACTCCACCTCTTGCAGATCTTCTATTTGAAGTATCTCGACTAGGCGGTCTCCACACATCGGGATCATGATCATCCATTGGAGCACCAGATGAAGTTGGGTACTCGTCCAGTGGTTCAAAAACAAATGATGATCTATTTGTAGATATAGGAGGTGAAGCCGGCCTTCTACCCATTGAAGTATCCTTGAAAGACCTCTTCTCGGAATCCAATTGCTTTACAACTTCTGTCTCCTCTGAGAGTGCTTTCTTTACATTCATCCATTTTGAACGAACCAAAGGATCATCAAGTGAGTTCAAGTGCCTAAAAGGAGAACAAAAATGTCTTGGAAATCAAAACAATACCCGAGAAGAAAGATTAATATCTCCGGCATATAATGCGGAAACCTAAAGTTCTATTACAAGCATTAATCATGTAATAAAACCAAACAAAATGCATAAACTCGTTTACTCGACATACGGATGTGAGAATACGCGGAACCCTTGAGGAGAGAAGTGAAATTTCAACATATATCGAGGAAGTATGGTCCAAGTCTGGCCGATGTGGGACCAACACGGCCCTCCAACGGAGGCTAAACGGGCACAGATTGTCCCAAAGTGGCGAGAGGGGGCAGATGGGTGAGCGGGCTAGACGAGTACAAATGCCCCCAAAGTGTCTAATACAATTTGAGAATATGTGGAACCCCATTAGATTACTCTCCAAAAGAACCCTTGAAAAGAGAACGGCAGTTCCAACATATAGTTAGAGGAAATGGTCGAAGTCTAGCCGATGTGGACTCCAACACGCCCCCTCTAATGGAGGCTAAATGGGCACAGATTGCCCCAGAATGTCAAGAGGGGGCTAGACAAGCAGATTGTCCGAGAGTGTCGAGCCCCTAGTTCTGATACGGTGATACCATATGAAAATATGTGGAACCCCGTTAGATTACTCTCCAAAAGAACCCTAGAGGAGAGAAAGGAAGTTCAACATATATGTGGAACCCTGTTAGATTACTTTCCAACAGATCCTCAATGGTCAATCAATATATAAACTTCTGAGGGTAGATATCAAACAAATCCCAACATTTCGCTAAAATTTCAACCTGAAACCTTCTAATTCTCCACAGAGCTAACCCCTATTAACTCGATTTCAATATTTAACGACAATGTGCATGTTAATGAGGCATATTTGAACTTAAAACAAGATATATATACATATATAATACATATAGGCATGGATCATGTGAGAAGTGCCGAGAAGTGCTTTTAAACCATTATCACTTTTAATCAAATACCCTCCCATGAATCAATGGCGGACCTAGAGTGTGGGATACGGTGGCACGTGCCACCGTATCGTTCGTCCGGCGAAGGGTAAAACTTTTTAGTCGTGTGAAGAGTGCAACCGTATCGTTTTAAAGGGTGCAACCGTATAAAAAAAACTCTAAAATCAACCAAAAATCCCAAAAAAAACTCTTAAAATCAACCAAAAAAACCCGATAAGTTCTCTCGAAATTGATTTTTTTTTAAAGTTCCTCGAAATCGAGAAAAAAATTAAAAAAAAATCTCAAAGCAGTGGAATTAGGCTAAAACAACATCGGGCAATGTGGAAAAAATTTAGATTCGTCAAAGGTGCCACCGTAAGAAATAATTTCTGGGTCCGCCTCTGCCATGAATTGCGGCTTGATCCGGTGCATCTCATCCTAATTCTCCCTAATGTTCGTCCATTTTTATCCGACCGTTAATAATAACCACTTCTCACACCTCTCACCAGATTTGACACTTCTCACCAGAAACCATATACATCTATATATATATATATAAATAGAGAGAGAGAGAGATGTTAATACTTGTTGATCTGGGCGATGGCACCATCGAAGAAGATGACGGAAGTATCATAGAGACCTTCAAGTGCATATTCTCTCGCCAATTTCAAATGATCTTGTAATCCTGCAACCGACGTACCTGTCATCTATAATCAATCGTACTCCCACCAGAAACAAAGTTAAATCCTAGGGTTTTTCCGATCACTTCTCAGAGAAATTGATTCAAGCCAATTGATAAAGAACAAAATCGCTTCGAAGATCTTGAAACGAAGAGAAACAAAATTCAAATCTCCATTTGAATGTAGGTGCATAAAGTAATCCAACAAATGCACTTTTATGTGTGAGTGAGGAAGAAGAGTGTAAGGGAGGTGACGGCGACGGTTAAACGGCTAAGAGACGGAAAAAAAAATTAGATGTGCTTTGTAATCGGTCTTTTTCCTGGTTAGTTGTTGCCTGTTGTCCACGTGTCCTTGCAAGGGCCAATCAACGGCTAGAAACTTATCCTTTTTTTTAATTATTCATTATTGGGAATTTGGGATAGAACCATTTCTAGTCTTTAATGCTTTAATTGCATCATTTTCGAACTATTATCCATAGGGTGTTTAGAAATTGAGGTTAACTTAGAGGTGTGAAAAATGGTTATCAATTGTTAGATTAGAAATTGACGTACATTAGAATGAGATGCATCAAGATTTACTAGATCAATTCTCTTATAAGTCGCAATTCGGTAGTGAATTTGATTAAAATTGATCAACGGTTCATATCCACTTCTCATGGTTCTCATGTTAGCTTCAACTTCTCACATGATCATTCACCATATATATATATATATATATATGCTTAGAGCCTACACCTTATCCGTTAGCAGCACTGTCGGCTAACTTACCACTACACCATCACCACCTTCGACTACCTCTCTCTACATTATGTCTCTCCATCTTCGTTCCCGTACACAAAAACAAACAATGTCTCCTCCACATCATACACTCATATCAAGTGAAACCAATCCAAAGGTTTAAGGCGGTATATTCATGAGAGAAGCAAGGAAAATGATGGAATGGGGAACTGCTCCACGCCCCAACCCCCGCAAGGGGGGGGGTGCTTATCGTGTTTTATATTTGCGTATGTGATCATAGAAACTGTAGCTTAAAGGTTCTTGCGTGAGGAACAAGAACAAGACTATCATTGATAACAACAGTTGTAGCTAAAACAACCCTACATTTTTTACCGAGCAACGGTTAAGAGCAACAATGAACTGAGGACTATAGTTTGAAAACTACCAACTTTATTTTTGTTACATCTTCATGGGTTTGCACACTTGGAGAAAGGGAACAAGAAGTTGCAAGTGAGAGATATGCGTGTGTTTTTACATATCAGAAATGTAATAAACGTGTTTCAGGAACCTTAGTCAAACAATCCTAAACCATAGGGACCATTCATGTAATTTTCTCTATTTCGACAGTTGGCAGTAGTCCAAACATAAACCCCAAAATCCAAAAAGATAACTTCAAAACGTTTCTTGTGGCATTCCCTCTATATCTGTCGACCCCACTCGAGAAAGCCACTGTGGGAGGACCAACGGTAGATCATGGCGCTGCTTATGGATGTCTTGCACCGGCCGTCGAAGCCTTCGATAACGCCGCCGTCTTCTTCTTCAACCCCCGCCTCACTTGACCGGAATTTTAACCATAACAGCCATGTATCGAGCAGGTTCCTTGCCACCAGCAGCTTCAAATCACGTCGCATCGCTTCCCAATTGTTCATCCACTCCTCCAAATCAGGTACAATGAATGTATTTAATCCAGTTAAACCTTAATTTTCCACCATTTTTTTGGAGATTGCGCTCATCAATCATCGTGTATTTCTATCGTTCTCCTGTTGTTGTTTCTTCTTTTCACATACATGAGAAATTGTCTTACGATTACGTGATTTGTAATGTTAGTAAGTATTAGATACCACGTTAATTGCTTTGCGTCAATGGCATTATGGTCTTTTGTTTGAGTTCTCTTTCTGATGGAAGGAACATTCAAATTTTCCCATCCAGGGTTCGAGTTTAGGCGTCAGCATTCTGTGGCCAGACTTAGTCTCAGACGGCCGCTTTGTTTGTTTGTTTCCAAATCGCCAAGGATATAGTCTAAGCAAAGCCTAAATGAACCTTATCCAAAAAAAAAACATTTAAATTTCAAATTAGGTTTATAAGTTTGGGTACTTATCGTGTTGTGTGTGAGGCAATTTTTGACTAGTAATTTGATCACAATGTGATTGTTTTAAATTTATATGCCATCATTACTGGGATCTATCTACCTACAAAGTGGTGGCTGACCAGGACTTTTGCCAAGAGGATCCACCTTTAAGGTGGATTAAGGCTACGCAAACCGTAATTTATGTTTGTTTTAGGCAAGACAAGACATATTTTTTAAAATAATTGAATATTTAAAATAAAAAGTAGAAATCCTGTTTTATGTGGTTTCAATGCACAACCATTAAAATCAAATAGTCATTGTGTATTTTTTTTTAAATTAGTGTTAAGAATAGTGAACACATAGAAATTCTGTTTTATGTGGTTTCATTGCACAAACTATTAATATCAAATAATCATTGTGTATTTTTTTGTAAATTAGTGTTAAGAACAGTGAACATATCACAATTTTTTTTAATGTGTAAATATTTTTTTATAAAAATTTCTAAACTGATTTTGGTTTTTAGAAACCATAAAAATTTGGCATGCATTGTTTTCTTCTTTCAATAACATAAATGCGATAACAAAAAAACTAGGAGTTTTGTCAAAATGACTCGTTTCAAAAGAAGTTGAAAGGGTTAGGTACCGGTCAGACTTTGGTCCTTGAGAAGAAATTTTGTTCTTCCATTAGGCATTGTTTAGAGATCTCAAACCTTATTCAGACGCCTCTGCAAAACCAGAATACTATCCATGATGGAGATTCAGAATAGATATTTAATGTAGATATGTTCAGAATATACTGCTATTGTTGTAGGGAAAGAAGCAACATTTTTAGACAGAATTAAGCTGTTTTGGCAGTGAAAGTGAAAAAATATTCAAAACTGGTGGAAACCAAACATTTCAAAGTCTTTTACATGTGTATGCTGAATGGTGCATTAATGCACACCGGCATTGATTTTTGAGCCGGTTGATATTTCTGATGCATCATCTCTTGTATATCTATCTATCTACGAAATAGCTGAGACATTATTAATGCAGGTCATGGATGTTCTTGGATGCAAGGCAACTCAACCTATAAGGATATTGTAGCCAACAATGGCAGGAGGCATGGTCCATTGCGTTCAGTGTTTCCGACTACGCCTGCAGAAGTATCCTCTGTGAAGGATCTCTTTGAATTTATATGCTCGGGTCCCCTTATAGACAAACTTGGATTCACCCCAGAGACGATAGCCAACTCTATAGACAAGTGGCTAGAGAAGGGATTTCACGTGTGTCAATTGTTTAAGCTCAATGAGCTATACTTGACAACGCCTCAGAAAGCTAGAATTTATCACTACTATATCCCTGTCTACTTGTGGTGCGAACAACAGATATCTGATCATAGATCAACATTTAAAGAAGGAGATGATATTCCTCCTTTGGTGGTATATGTCTAATCTTCTAATTCTCCCGTCCTTGTTTGTTTATGATAGTGCCATTAGGCACGATCGGGTATACTTCAGAAAAAGGGCAATAGTTAGGGAGAAAAAGACACTGTTTCTTTATCTTATACACGAGAAGGATTTTTATACCCCCTCCGGCATCCCAAAATTATATCCACAATGAAAAAGGCACGCAGTTTTAGAAGCGTGTGATTACTGCATTTTTAATTCACTAAATGACAATTTTACCCTTGATAATAGAGGGAATAATTAATTTCTCCGTCTCATAATTAAGGGTAGAATTGCAAAGTAGAGTCGGGTTCAAACGAGAACGATGCCTACAAGGTTTTAAAAGGCGGAATTGAGCCTCGAGGCGTTTTCCAGTTAGGTACGTGAGGCGTAAGCCCCGAGGTGGTGAGGTGTAAGCCTCAAAAAATAAATCACTAAAATCAATAAATCCATAACACTTGACCAAAAAAACATAATTTAATATTTCAATATCAAATAATCAAATTATCACCCCCATAATTCAACAAAACATCAACCAAAGTGGCAAAGTTACGAAACTAATTAGTGTTAGTCCCAAAATCACTAAACGTGATCCATTTTAAAATCGTTGGAGTCTTGATGGAGAGGAGAAGCAAACCAGATTTCCAGAATTCGTTCAATACTTCAGTTTAGTGTTTTTGATTTCTAGTTTTGAATTGGTCGATGTTTAGTGTTTACAATTGAATAGGTCGATCAATTTATAGGAGGAAGAAGGGGTCGATTATTAAGGTAGGATATTGATTATAGTTAGAAGATATTGATTGTAATTCAAAGATATCAATAAATTATAGCTAGAAGATATCTATTAAGGAGAGAAGATAACCGTTAAGAGGCATAAAAGTAGCAATGCTTCAGTTTCTTTTAACAATGGGCTTTTTTTTGGGCTTAATAGTTACTAAAATTAAAAAACGTGAATGGATTCAGTGAAACATCCGCCTCAATATCGCCTCACCGCCCCACTCCCTTAGTGCCCGCCTCAGTAGTGACAGAGGCGTACGTTCAACCTTCAGTGAGAGGGGCGTACGTTTTGGGGCTTTTTTTGGCCGCCTCATATTGAGGCGCGCCTCAAGGCGTACGCCTTAGGCGTTTTTTAAAAGCATGGATGCCTATTTAAGAGAATAAGAAAACGGTAGAATCACGTGTGATTTTACACTAACATCACAAAATCACATGTGATTCACGCGGCCCGAAGATGCGGCCAAAGTCGCCCACCCACCTTTTTTACCGTTAATGTAAAATCACATGTGATTTGGCCGTTTTCGTATTCTCTTAAATAGTTAGCATTCTCGTTTGATCCTCCCTCTTGCAAAGTATGCACTTACTTTTGTAAGTGGACACTTGTTAAGCTAGAAACGTGGACACTTATTTTGGGACGGAAGGGTAATGATTAGGTGTTTGATGTTAAAGTTCACCACACAAGTTTATGGTGGTTTCCCGACTGATTTTTATGTGCCGTTCTCAAATTACTTATGCAACCTTCAGATATTTGCTTGAATATTTTGCTAATGCAGAATAAGCTGTGAGGTGACATCCTCTATTGTTATGCAGATTGGCTTTAGTGCTCCACAAGGTTGTGGGAAGACTACACTCGTCTTTGCTCTAGACTATCTTTTTCAAACTTCAGGGAGGTAGGATGCAGAGTAATGATACAATTTGTGACATGACGATATGCTTATGGCTGTGAATTTATGATAATTTTGAGGAACTTGAGAATTTCTAACATGCTATATGTATCAGGAAGTCTGCAACTATTTCCATAGACGATTTCTATTTAACAGCTGAGGGTCAGGTAAATACCAAGAGGGGGGAAGTTGAAATGAGAAGTTGAGAACTATAAATATTTTGAGAACAATGAGAACCGGTATATGCACATAGGGTCAGGTTCATGGGAAAACCGCAAAAAAGGTGAAAAACTGAGGAACACTCTAGTAACCGTTCATCTGATGGTATGCACATGTGCATACAAGTAATTTGTAAGTAATTATTCCTGTATGCACACGCGCATAGAAACCAGGGAACATCTTCAATTACTTGTATGCACATGTGAATAACGTACAAATGAACTGTTATTAAGGTGTTCCTCAGTTTTTCAATTTTTTGGGTTTTTCCCTTAACATCACTCTGTACACACACACACACACATCTCCATTGATGCATATGCACCATCAAAATATGTATTCTTTCAATTAATATATTTGTTAATGCATATGTACTATATATGCACATATCATGCATTGGTGCATATACTCACTGATATATGTATATATATAGGTTCTCACAGTTCTCATGATATTTATGGTTCTCATGGGATCTTTTCCCTACCCAAAGGAGAACCTAACCACCTATATCATTCATCGTCTTCGGTTTTCTTGATTTATAATGTGGTTTAATTTTGTTTTAGGCTAAACTGAGAGAAAACAATCCTGGCAATGCTCTTTTAGAGGTAGGATTCCAATTTGCTTTTTCTTTGAAAGCAGTTCTTGAACACAACAGAATTGGTGGAACTGTTTAAGTAACAAGTTCACAGGAGGCTTTTTCTTAACCCACAGTTTCGTGGAAATGCTGGAAGCCATGATCTTTCTCTATCTGTTGAAACACTAACAGCTCTCGGGAAATTGTCTAAAGAAGGTGCAACACTCATTTCATCTCAAATGTGCATCCTATCTTTTGCTTGGGGGCCATTTACCAAACTCTTACGGTCTTACCGGGTAAGCGCTTATCAGAAGCCACTTACCTTACCGTTTGAACTTGGCAATGACCAAGAATCTTACCCGGTAACAGAGGTGGATCTAGGAATTTTGGTGATGGGGGTCGGAATTATGGTCATGGTCATGTAGTTGGCAACTTTTTTAGGCATCAAATGAGTAGAGCTAGTTGAGGATTATTACGAGAATTATAACCACTCCTATTGATTCCGGGTATTGGTATTTTTTTAAATCCATTTTTTGAAGCGAAATAATATAACAATTAACAAAAATATAATAATTAGGTATCAACTAACATATCCTAACCCTAACAATTAACAAAAAGTTGACAATTGGGCATCAATTACTAATAATAAACACTAAACCCAGCAATTAAAAAAATAAAAAATTAGGCATTGATTAATAAACCTAACCATAACAATTAACAAGTAACAAAACATAACCCTAACAATTAATATAAAAAACAAAATAATATAAAAAATGACAATCAAACTAGGTTAAATTTTTTGTGGGGACAGACCTTATTTTTATTGGGGGTTGAAATAGTATATATAGTTATGAAAATTAAAATTTATAATACTAAGCCCACAATTTTTAAAGTTTACGGGGGTCAATTGACCCCCTTAGCCACAATGTAGGTCCGCCAATGCCCGGTAAGAAACATAGCAAGGACCAAGAGTTTTACCCGGTAAGTGAGGATGAGAAGGCTCTTACCCGGTAAGCACTTACCGGATTAAATATGTTTACCAATAATCCATTTTGATGGCCGAAAATGCTTCCTGACATTGTAAGTGAAGGTGGTAACTCTTGTCGGTAAGCGCTTACCCGATAAGCGTGTGGTAAACGGCCCCTCAATCATGAATTCTGAACTAAATTTTGGAGCATAAACATTCCAGGTTTGAAGATGAAGCTGCCCAGATATGATAAAGTAAGCACCCATCATACATAGATATCTTCTGAAAGACTGTGTGTCAATTATTGCAATTATGATTTTTAGATTATCCCCAATGCAGTCTGCGTACAAAGGTAGAGGTGACAGAGCTGATCCTTCCACATGGCCTGAGGTTGAAGGACCTCTAACGGTAAGCGAAACTCATTACCAACTAACTGTTGAGATGCTATGCGCATTACTCTTGGTTGTCATTCTTATTTATGTTGGTATAACTGCACAACAATACAACCACTGTGATGAGTTAAAACAGGAACGAAATCGGAGGATGACTTAGTTTTGTTGTTACAAATTTGAGTCAATTACTTTGGATAAACGTAAAAACTTCAAGTTTTTTCTGGGCTTTTTAGGATTAGGGTGCGTTTGGTACATGGGACAGGATGGAACAAAAACTTGTCCCATGTTTGGTGCGACATTAGACTGGGACATCACACGACTTAATGGGACAAAATTGCATTTCTTTTGTCCCACCACAATCAGAGAGATCGGAGAATATTGGTAAATTACTAAACTACCCATGTCAAATTAAAACCCTAACGTTGTGTTCTCGAAAGGTCTTTTACGGAGGAAAGGTAAGGAAAGGGAGGGGGAGGAAAGTAAAAGCAACTCGTGTTCTTGAAACTTTTTCAGCAGAGAAAGGAAAGGAAAGGAAAGGAAAGGAAACAAAAAGAAAATAATTATAAGTTTCCTCCCAAATATACGAGGGAAGGAAAGGAAATGAAAGAAATTAAAACCCTTCAAAAATTATTAAAATTACAAAACTACCCCATCTTTCATTTTAAAGTATATATTTTTAAAGGGATATATTAGTAAAAATGACAAATTTTCTTTCTTTTCTCTCCTGTTCAAGAACATGAAAATTTATTTCTTTTCTTTTCCTTTCCTTCATTTTCCTTCCCTTTCAAAAACACAAATAAATAAATAAAATATTATTTTCCTTTCCTTCCGTTTCTTTTCTCCCCAAATTCGAGAACACAACGTAAAACCTTCCACAATTCTTTCACCTGCCTACCTCACTCTCGTCCATCCAGTCCCATCTGCGTACCAAACACGCCCTAATTAGAGAAGAGTTTAAGTTCGAGTTTTCTAATAACCTGTGATGTGATTTCTCCCCTCTTTGTTGTTTAGGTAGTTCTATTTGAGGGTTGGATGCTTGGTTTTAAGCCTGTTCCTGGTCAAGTGGTCAAAGCTATCGATCCACAGGTTAGGGCACCAACATCACACATATTACTTCTGTGAAATCATTAACATGGCTTGACAATTCATCTGCAGCTAGAAATAGTGAACAAAAATCTCGAGGCTTATTATGATGCATGGGACAAGTTTGTAAAATCATGGATTATTATCAAAATTAAAGACCCGAGCTGTGTCTACCAATGGCGGTTACAGGTTCGTCATCATCTTGACATTCTCCTGCGTGTATTTACAGTCTCTTTAATTATATAAGAGTAAATTATGTTTTTCGTCCCCGTGGTTTCTAAAAGTTGCGGATTTCGTCCATGAGGTTTTGAAATTTCGTTTCCGTCCCTATGGTTTGCAATTCATTTCTATTTTCATTCTTGAGGCCAAAACACAACTTTTAAGTATGTAGGACTAAAATAGAAATGAATTGTAAACCATAGGGATGAAATTAGCAAAAAAAATTAAATCATAAGGACAAAAAAGGTGATGAATTATAAACCATGGGGATGAAAATTGTAATTTCAAAACCATAACAGGCCCGTTCCTTACATTTTGTAGGCCCTGGGCGAGATGTAAAAATGGGCCCTCGATAACTACGATTTTTTTCAATATATTGTTTATATCATCAAATATAACATTGAATTCAAAAAATAATATATATATATATATATATATAAATGCGTTTTTCCTTGTATTCCTAGCGCAAGATCAATCAATAATTATTTCTAAATTAATATTATCTATCATATCATTTTTACATAAGATCGTCAATGTTTTCCACTATCAAATGTGATGGGAATCCTAATATTGTAGCCCAACACACCCAGCCCAAAAGTGCTACAAGTCTATTCTAGAAGGGGCAGAAGGGTAAATGAGGAAAGTGGCTGAGAATTTCTGTTGGAGGAGAGAGAAAGGAAATAAAAGGAGGGGGATAGGCGCATGGGAGGGCATCGAGAAGAATAACCATTTTCAGTTTTGGCTCTTAGCTTGATAGCTTTGAGAGAGGGAGTCTCCATGGATAATTAGCAATTGTTATTATCAGTGTTCATTTCAATTCAATCAATCCTCCCATCATTTCTCTTCAGTTAGTATTATATTACAATCTACCATTTTCTATTGTGCATCAAAAGGCATATTATGATATATCTTTAATATATAGATTGAAATCATTTGAGGTCACTATGTTGACCATTCAGAGTAACACTTTAAGTAAATCATCATAAATCAATTGAGTTTACACATGTTACCCGATGTTAATGGTTTTCATCACCATTTTAAACTTTTAGAGCTGAAACAAACTTTTTAAAAACCATCAATTTTAAAATCAAAAGTCCATGTTGGTTACCGTTTAAGATCTTATTCTTATTCTAGAGATAAGAGTGTACCTAAGATTCATGCACTCAATATTAAATAACAAGGAGTCAATAATGTATGGAAAAAAGAAGAAGATAGTTTTGAAATACTAAATATAGATATAAGTTGAGTCGTCTCATATAGTTGGTAATTGTTTTCATTCCATAAGGACGAAAATAGAAATTTTCAGCATACCTCAGGGACTAAAAATGTAATTTACTCTTGATATAATTTGGGAAAATTGTGCAGGCAGAGATTGCCATGAGAGAAGCAGGGAACCCAGGGATGTCTGATGAGGAGGTCAGCTTTATTATATTCATCTCACTTCACATATTTCTTAGAATTTCTTAAGGGGCTGTTTGTTTACCTCTTAATAGTTCCATTAACAGGCAACCTCTGAATCGTTAAGAGGTTAATCTTGTTTGGCAAAAAAAATCTGCCTCTTAATGGTTCTAAAACCCCTCTGAATGATTTTGTATCTTGGGCCTCCTCTCTTAACCATTCAGCCCCCTAGTTTCATTCTAAACAATTAACAAACAACCATATTTCATTTTGCACTATATCATGAGTCTCTTAACCATTCTGACCACTTAATCATCCTGAACCAAACTATTCTGCAACTGCCAAACAGCCCCTTAGTGCCACGTAGGACTTGTTAAGAAATTATGGTGGTAGTGAGTATAATTTTTTAATAAGAAATTGTAGGGTATAATTTCTTAATAAGAAATTGGTTTATGTTACATCATGCTTTTTGATGTTTTGTGAAGTATGTTTGTAAAAAATGTATGAATAATTTGTTAAATGAGATTTTTGTCATAAAAAAAAATACAAATTGTTGTTATTTGATTAAAATATAGTTTTTATGATGAGGTGTCGCTTAAGAATTTGGCAAGAACTCATTGTAGTGGAGGGTAATTCTAGAGTTGACGTGGCACTTGAGAAATTGTGTTAGAAATTGTACTGTAGTGGATGGTCTAGTAGTATGTGTATAAATGCCACACCACGTTCCAAGAGATATAGAGGATAAGGCGAAGGATCGTGTGAGAAGTTGAGGTTATCGTGAGAAGCGTGAGAAGTGGATCTGAACCGTTGATCACTTTTAATCAAATGCCCTCCCATGAATCGCGCCTTAGAAGGGAATTGATCCGGCGCATCTTGGTGCATCTTATCTCGGTGCATCTCATCCTAATGTGCATTCATTTCTCATCCAACGGTTAGTAACCACTTCTTACGCTTCTCACGTTAACCTCAACTTCTCACTAGAACCCAAACCGAGAGGATAAATGGTCCAAGTCTAGCCGATGCGGGACTCTAAAACGCCCCCTCCAACAGAGGCTATAGGGAAAAAGATTTTCGAAAGGTGCTAGACGCGTACATATTGCCCCATAGTGTCGAGTCTCTAGAATGGTAGAATTGTTTTGAAGTGGTGGCACCATTTGACTATAAGAAACAAATATAGGGATATTTTTCACAAAATCATCATTGGTCTATTGGTTAGCTCATTGCTTTTCATATGTGAGTCTTTTATTGCATTTTTTTTTCAGAAACATAATAAACCTGAAATTAAAAGCTTAAAACTAAGAAAATGACACAATCAGAGTTCAAATTCGAGTCTTGGGTGGAAGAAAAGCCTTGCAAACCAACTCTACCAAGTGAAACTTGTGTCATCATTGTAGTTTCAAAATATATATGGTGACATTTTTCACGACCCTATAATTTTTTACTCTATGACGGAGGACCGAAGCGGTGGCCCGTGCCACCACATGCACCACCTGGGTCCGTCACTGCCTTAGCTAGACCTGGCAAAAACTGACACAGCATGCTAACTCAACAAGAAATAAACGGGTTTGGGTACTACATTTTAACCCGTTTAAGTAAACGGGTTGACACGACACGAAAATTAAAAGGGTCGACATTTTCAACTCGAAAATGACCCGAATAACCCATATATATAATAAGTTTTCCTTTTAATGCTTTGGATTTGGTTAAAACTTATAAGTTTGAACCATAAAATTTGGATTTCTAATGCTTTCATTTGAATTTTGGATTTGTATTTTTTGTGAATTCTCGATTTTTAATTTTTAATTTTATAAATGTTAGCTCTGATTCCATGTGAGGATAATTACTCTCTAGAGGAGCCTTTGAGGAGAGAAGGGAGGTTCCAACTATAGACGAGAAATGGTCCAAATCTAGGTGACGTGGGACTCTTAACGGTGCGAAAATAGGTTCCAAATTAACATCTCTCTTTTTTTGGTGATCGAGTTGCAGGTTATGGATTTTGTATCAAGATATTTGCCAGCATACAAGGCATACCTTCCTACACTCTACACGGAAGGACCGAAGGGATCGGATTCAAAGCGCACCCTTGTTGTTGAAATTGATGAAGGAAGAAACCCGATCCTTGCCGAATAGATAAGAGGTAATTACTACTACAGATTCATTGTCTTATTTTGGGGTTCATAGTCTTTAATTTGTAAATTGGAAAAGCCTACATGCTATGATATAATTCAATTCTTTCTGTTAACACATTGCTTAATAAGAGATTCTCTCTTTGGGTCCTCTCTCTCTCTCTTTATATATATATATATATATATATATATATATATATATAGGGTCAGGTTTAGGGGAAAACCGCAAAAGAATGGAAAACTGAGGAACACCCTGGTAGTCCTTCATCTGGACGATATACACTTGTACATACAAGTAATTTGTAACATGCACATGTGCATAAAAACCAAAAAACAACTTAATTTACTTGTATGCACAAGTGCATACCTTCCACAAAGTGTTCCTCAATTTTCTATTTTTATGAGGTTTTCTCCTGAACCTCTCTCTCTCTCTCTCTCTCTATATATATATATATATATAGTATGTATATATAGAGGGTCAAGTTCAGGGAAAACCGCAAAAAATGAAAAACTGAGGAACATCTTGGTAAAAGGTCATCTGGACGGTATGCACGTGTGCATAAAAACCAAAAAACAAATACGGTCCAGATGAACGTTTACCAAAGTGATGTGTGTGTTAATCTCTTCACAAGCACCATGAAGTAGAAATAGTATGTAGGGACATACATCTAACCATTAATTAGACATGGCAAGTCCAGCATATATAGAGAGAGCACAACTTAGGAACTTTAATGGCATTAAGCGTTTCGACCAGTACAAAAGAGAGTTTTTCCACATACATAGATGCAGATAGAAAATGAATTAAAAAAAAAACGCAGTCTAGACATCAATTTTCGACTTCATTTATATGGGACTGACTACTTGCAACAGCAACAATCACAGTCCAAACAGCCGTGACATTTCTCGGAACAGCAACAGCAGCAAAACAATGTGAAGAAGCTGCATCAAAACATATGAAACATGAGAATTGTTTCCTTTAGAAATGTGATTATAGGCGAAAGATAGTGTGAGAAGTTGAGGTTAACGTGAGAAGCGTGAGAAGTGGATCTGAGCCGTTGATCACTTTTAATCAGATGCCCTCCCATGAATTGCGCCTTAGAAGGGATTGATTCGGTGCATCTCATCCTAATGTGTGTCCATTTCTCATCCAACAGTAGATAACCACTTCTCATGTTAACCTCAACTTCTCACTGGAACCCAACCCTGTGATTATAATCCATAACCTCCTTAGAAGCGAGGAACATCTAGGGGCCATTTATAGCAATTCCAACCCACGACAACCCTCTAAAACACTTAACTGTGGTCCCTCTCACACTAGAATACAAAACCTCTCCAACCGCACTGCAAAATCAAAACCCTCCACGCACAAAGAGCATTTTTGCCGACTGTTTTACCTAACACAAATTGGATAAGCGCTAAATGGGTAAGAGTATCCATAATGATGCTTATTGCAAAGCTTTTTGGAAAGTTTATTGGACACATAGGCTTGTGAAAAAGCCTCTGACCACAACAACAAAAATCCCTTTTTGCTTATGCAGTTACAAGCTAGGTTTTCATGTAGGTCCCACCTTTTTTGAAAAAAGCTTGATGAAAAAGCTCCACCTTTCATGTAGGTTTTCATTGTGTGATGCTCTAAGCATTGACTGATTAAAAGAGTTTTTCCTTCCTTACCCAGTCGGTATCTAGATCATTTGTCAGTCGTAATGTATGGTAAACAACCTCACTTCTAACCGGGTAAGCGTCTTTTAATAGTCAACAAAACAACCCCTTTTTGGAGAGCTTATTGGCCACAAGAAAAAACACTTTTTGCTTATGCAGTTACAAGCTAGGTTTTCTTGTGGGTCCAACCTTTTTTGGGATGAAAAAGCTTCAGAGTTGTGGATCTAGACCATTTGTCAGTCAGAGAGTAGGTAAATGACCTCACCTCTACCAGGTAAGCGTCTCTTATCCGGTAAGAGGCAGTCAGCAGTTAGTAAACAACCCCTAGAAAAACCCAAACGGAAGCGTTTCTTATCCGGTAAGAGGCAGTTAGCAATTAGTAAACAACCCTTAGAAAAACCCAAACGAAAGTGTTTCTTATCCGGTGAGAGGCAGTTAGCAGTTAGTAAACAACCCTTAAAATACCCAAACGAATCCGGTATATCCTTCTTTATTGAAGAACATTTAGAAGAACATGAAGTAAAAGCCATTTAAGTAAGAAGGTGTACAAACCAGGCATATAGGCAGCCCCTATCCTCCTTGGGCTTTTGAACATCATGGTTGTATGACATCTTTTGTATCTTTGGTGCTTCTGACATCTTTTGTGTGTTTGGATCTGAAAGTAATGAAGTGCTTGTAACATAAAAGAAACAAAGGAGGATATGGATATAAAGAAGGGTGGTGTGACCATAGTTAATGAGAGTGGTAGTTGGTAGTTATCAACCATAAGTAGGCATTAGGTTTAGCCCCCCACCCCCATCCCAACAAATCCCAACCTAAATGTGGGGGTATTATCATAAATAACTATATGGGGAAAATTATATTGCGGTTTCTGACCTTTTTCCATGCGGTTATCGACAAAAATCATAAATAACCAAGGAGAAGCAAGTCAACGTCGTAAGACACTTTTTCTTGCTATTCCTGACATTTTCTGACATATTCAGATGAAAAGTGGGTCCACTGCAAAAATATATTGAGACACCCAACTTGCAGCACTGCAAGGACATGTGTCGACGCACAAAAAGCCAGCTAAAAAAGTGTCTTGCAACGTTAATTTGCGGTTTCTTGACTGTTTTGTGAAGAATAAAAAAGTTTAGAGGTCTTTAGCCCATGTGGTTATTTATGGTAATAACCCCCAAATGTGTCTTCACTGAAAGTGATATGCCATATACTCTCATTTAAATGGTGTGTTTGGTACACCGATAGAAGTTTTCCGACAAATTGTGATAATCTTAAGAACTAGTGCATCATGTGCTATTTCATATGATTTTTTTTTTATCTAAGACTAGGGTTTAGAATATTGGTTAACATATCTACGATCCACACCAAATTAGTTGTTCACGACAAGTAGGGTCCACTAGACGAGGCTCACCTGGCATGTTAGAATAGGTTTTGACAACCATTTTTTTTGAAAAAATGGGCGGGGCAGGGCTGGACCGTTAAAATTAATGAACCCCCCCAGCAAAGGCTCTATTCTACACCAATGCTTCAATTGTTCAACAAGACCCGTATGCGAGCCGATCAAATGGGTGGAGGCACTCTACTTGCTTGCAATGCCCGCTTTTAACCTTTCATTGGAAGCAAAAATAAAGGGCTTCGTTCATGGAAGTTGTACCAGGGAACTTCTAAGCGTGAAGTTGCTAAAAGTAGTAATCGTAAACGGTCAACACCGCTAGATTGACTTTAAAAGTCCGATTGGATGGGAAGGGAAGAAATCAAGAAACCCGACCACTATGCCGGTTCGATCTATGGTGGAAAGTATCAAGACCTTTGTCACGACAATGGTCTTCTACTGTTATAAAATATCGACTTTATAACAAAATTACATGCCCATGAAAACGAGGCTTTTATCCAAATTCTAATGTGCATGGTAAAAAGTGACTACGAGTCATTATGATATCGGTGCCAACTTGGTTCACTTCTTAGTCGAAAGATAAATTATATATTTGTCAAGCGAAGTGAGCTTTACTGAATTACCGATGAAGAAAGGGAAGGGCTCGGAAGACATGCGCATTATAGCTGCGTGCGTTAAGGTTGTTTTTCTTGTAGTTAGATGGAGCCCGGTAACCTCATGATATTTTGGGCCCATTTACTGTTAAAGCGGATTGCTTCCAAGTCTATAAATTTGAAATATCAGTTGGTCATAGTTTATGATAGTTGTAAGTTGTAACCTTCATAGGACAATATTAAAAATTGTAAAAAATGTGGGGGATATAGGAGGAAAGGGACGGAAAGAAGAGGAAAAAAAAGAAAAACTCGTGTTTTTGAAACTTTTTCAGGAGGAAAAAAACGAAAAGGAAATAATGATAGATTTCCTTTCAAAACTTTGGTTGCAAATGTGAGAGGAAATGGAGGTGAAGGAAAAGAAAGAAATTGAAACTCATTCAAAAATTATATAAATGACTATAATATTACTCAACTTTTCATTTTAAAGAATACAAATGTAAAGGGTTATTTATAAAACTGATATCTTTGCGAACATGAAAATTTATTTTCTTTCTTTTCCTCTGCTCTCGAGAACCCATATAAAAAAATTCTCACTTCATTTTCTTTTATCATCTCCCCAAATTCGAGAACACAGCGTAATGTGCAGTCTTTCGAGGTTTTTAATGAATTAAGGTGGTCTATCCTTTTCTTTTGTCCTAAAATAGTGACCAAGACTTTTGTTGAGTGGATGCACCTTTAAGGTGGATCAAAGGTATGCAAGGTTATATGGGGTATTTTTAGCGTAATGTCACTGTTTCAAGGGATTTTTTGAACTTTTTTGTTGATTTAGATGATTTTTTTAAGTTATTTCTAGTTGATTACGAGAAACTTCTTTGGTTGATCTTTCCTTGTATTTTATAATATCATGTAGCACTTCTTAAAGTTTAGGGGGTGTTTGGGATTGCTTACTTAAAACAACTTGTGCTTTTCTATAAAAGTACTTATCAACTTATGTGGTGTCAACCGTGAATGTTATAAAAAGTGTTTGGATTAGCTTATAATGGTACCAAAATGTAATAAGCTAATAAGTTGTTTTTAGAGAGTATTTGGAGTTGTTTATACATGTAAAATAACCAAAAAGCTGACAAGTTGTTTCAAATAAGTTAATAGGTTACAATTGAATAACTTATCAAAAACTCTTTATCACTAGTGTCAAACAGGTATGAGCATTTTTTGTTTTTTCCATCCAAAGTCCAAACACTAAAAATTGCTTACCAGAACCATATCGGAATAAGTTAATAAACACTTTAAATAAGCAATCTCAGACACCCCTTACTCCCTTAGTATGTGCAACTTTTATACCAAAAAAAATCTATTTGCAAAAATCGGTTGAGTAGGTGCACGAGACCCAAGTTTCTCCCATGGTGATTGGTGAACATAGCTCGGTTAGCACATAAGAAGGTTGATTTAGCATATCGGGTATTTTCATCAACCTTTAGTGAACTTCATATGTATTAAGTGAACTCTATCGATTCATACACCCATCAACATCAAACTCCGTTCTTTTACATTTTCAGTATTATGATTTAACTTAAAAAGATTAAGAAATAGTTGATACCCTAGAAAAATTCAAGCCTAACCAAACTACTACAAAATATTGAATTTTCATTTTGATTTTGAAAGTTTATCAATTTTATCATTGTATTACAGATTTGATTAACCGTTGTAAATCAAGGTTCATGATCTAAACCCGGATTTGTACTTCGAAAAATTAGACAAACCCAACCCATTTTCGAGACTAAACAGTCACAAGTTTCATTAAAAATATTTTATTATGTTATTTGTTTATTTAAGTTTGAAACATTCAATAAAAGAATTTTATTATGTTACTTGTTTATTTAAGTTTAAAAACATGGCCTTGTAATACAAAGTCATGGATTTTGCATTTTCCTTTATTTTAGCAAACAAGATAGTATTACTGTTGGAGAAGAATAGCAAACAAAAACACATTTTTTCTATTTTAACAATGCTGTTGGAGATGCTCTTAGTGATCGACTTTTTGAGTTTGCTTCGTTATTACAAGTGGAGATGCTCTTAGTGATCGACTTTTTGAGTTTGCTTCGTTATTACAAGTATTGTAAAATGGTTTTCACTCTTCTTCTCTCAAGCTTCGACTTTTCACTAGACCTGACAAAAACTAACACGACACGCTAACCTGACACGAACTAGATTTTTAATGGTTTCATTTGAATTTTGGATTTGCAATTTCTTTGTGAATTTTCGATTATTAATTTTTAGTTTTATAAATGTTTAACGGGTCGGGATAGGGTCGGGATTTTTTGACTCGTTTATTAAACGGGTCGGGTTAGAGTTAGGCACTTTCAACCCGTTTAACTTTGAACACGACACGTTTGCCAGGTCTACTTTTCACACATAAACATAATATAAAAAAAAGATTTTCTCATACGTGAAAAAATACCCAAAAATAGATCCAAAACGATAAACATCACGTATATAACATAGACTAATTAATGCTATATTGTGTTCCTAATCGATTTCCTCTACAATTATAATTTTATCTAACTGCTCTCCTTCGAGCTAAATCAAAAGACCTTTCGGCGAAAAGATGTTCCAAAGATGACCAAAAATTAATACATTATACATATTACCGATTCAGTGATCGATCTCAGACAAATTAAACCGAGACTTTTCTTCAACGACTTGGGGTTGAATATTTCCGAAGTGTAGTTGGAGCTGCATTGCACAAATTGAAACAAACAACATATATGATCAAATGGGTGGTTGTTGTATAAGATCGACTCCAAATTAAACGAGTAAGAATAATGTGTACCGAGTTGGTTGATAATAGCCTCCGAGCTTTTCATTAACCTTATTCGCTTACATGTTTCGACAAACATCCTTCAAAAATACAACATAAATTAACGGTTAGATTATGTCTAAATAAAAGTAGTGATAATGTTTCTATGTATGTAAAAAAGCAAAATATTCGGACAATGTAAGAAAGAAAGGTTAAAACATTAGCCTTAATTAAAGTTCAGTGGCCACAAGTTGTGTATGTTTGGATTCGAAAATTAGGCAGATGGGATATTCCACCACATCCCCATGGCCTTAACCATTACGCCACAATCCTTGTGGCTAAAGGTTAATATGTTATTTATAGAAAAAATCTATAATATATACATGAACTCATCATACGGGTAATTTGTGAATAATTTGTAACATCAGTTAACATGTGAATTTTCATATAGATTTTTCCAATAGATTCATGTATAAACCTTACTTTCTTACCTTCTAACGACATTTAAGAGCATCTCCAACAGCTTCCCCAAAAAATTTCCAAAATGGGGAAGCAAAAGTCAAAATCCGCAAAAAAAATTACACCCATCTCCAACAGATTCCCCATATTTGGAAAAACACTTGGTAATCATATTTGGAGTATTCTCCAAATTTGGAGAAAATTTTGGGAAAAATCCTATTATCCCCATTTTGGGGAAGCTGTTGGAGCTTATTTGTGTTCCAAAATCCACATTTTCCCCATTTTCTCCAAAATGGGGAAGCTCTTGGAGATGCTCTAACATTTTTCACTTGAACCGGCCTACCCCTATTTAGTTAAAAATAAGGTATTAAATGGTGTGAGATGTGGTGACAAAGCCAATCCTCAAGCCTTAGAGCATCTCCAACCTTGACACCAATTTTTAACACAAAAAACACCAATTTTGGTGGGCCTAACACCAAAAAAAACTCCAACTCCAACCATATTTCAAAAAAAATACTAAATTTGTGGACCTCATATTAAAATAACATATTTGTGTGTACCTCGTGTGTTTTTGCAGAAAAATAACATATATGTGTGTGTACATTTAAAAAAGTAATATATAAATATTAAAAGTGGTGGGTCCTCTGTTTTTTGCCGTTTGCATTTTGCACGGCATATATGCCGTTTCATTTCTTTGGCCGGCAGCGAGATCACAATGTTTTGATGACAAATATCTATATCATGTATAATATTATATATATAAAAATATATGTTTTATATTATTATTCAATGAATAAATGATAATAAACAAAATCAATTATTAAGTTATATATCTAAAACTAGCAAAGAAGATATTAAGGGCATCTTCAATGTAATTCTCTATTTTACTCTTTATTATAGAGTAAAAAAATAAAGGATGTGTTATGTCTTCTTGAATGTATTACTCTATTTTCTCTTTAAAAGACAACATTCCAAATATATTTTATTTTGTACTCTAGGAAACAAATAGAGATCATGAATAGTGTTTCCCTGTATTTACAGGGTTGATATTCATTTCTCTATTATAGAGAATGAAATAAAGAGTTTATTGGAGATGTTTTAGAGAGTAAAATAGAGATAGAAAGTAAAATAGAGAGTTCATTGAAGACGATCTAAAAACGTAACTTAAAAAGAATCAAATATCGCATTACAAAAATCGCACATAGGATCATGACATATTGGCATGTCATGATCTTAACACGACGTGAGACACAAGCTTTGAGGTTTAAAATTATATATGCATCAATGCATGTATGTGTACACTTACTTCCATGGAACATCCCCAAATAACATCCAATCTCCATCTTTATCTTCATATGTCGGAACATGCTCAAATCCATTTACAGTATTCATCATCATCTTCTTCTCAATCAACACGTTGTCTGTAATATCAACTCCAAATCATAGATCATTAATTTCACGACCAATATAATGTTCAATATATATATATATATACAATTAATACTTACGGATCATGAAGCACGAAAACATCTCTTCAAAAACACACAGAAGCTGTTGATACCCTGCGTAGGATTGCAGGTCTACTTTTCTCAGATACGGTGCTCCATCAACCGCCACCTTTACGTATTTGCAGTTACTTTTCATTGAGTTCTTCCTGTATGATCGCACCGGCGGCCATCCCACCACTCGCTCCCTGTAAATTAACATCATTCAATTACTTCACGATACTTCTTATTTTATATGACTGTAGGCGAAAATTAACATATCGAATCGATCAACTTACTTTGAACGAGGTTTTCCGGCGTCCAATTCCGAGCATTCGCCATCGGATTTATCTATTTCTGGATCTTCAGAGCTGCATAGTTTCAAATCAATCAGATCTGCAAAATGTCGTTTCGTTCCGGATTTTCTATCTCGTGATTCCCCTGGTAAACCTAGAGTGAGCTCTACTTCATCGAAATCAAAGCCACCGGCGGCGGTTGATTCCGCCGTTGCCGTTGACATTACGCCTCCAAAGATCTGATCTCGCAGTTTCGATTGCCGTTACGGAGATGTAGAATGCAAATGATACAAATTACAAAACGCGTTGGCGTTTCGTATTTATAGGGGGAACGGGAACAACTGAGACTGTAGATTAACACGTGTCGGTCGATGAGTGGTGATCACATTAGCAATCATGAAATCGTGGGGGTTTTGGTGTACCGTGTACCCCTTCAAGGTGTAGTCATAGTTTAATGACGGGAAATTGACCAAAATAACCATTTCACCGTCCCATCTTCAACTTTTAACCATCCATCTTAACTTTTTACAAAAATAACCAAGATCCCGTAAGACTTGCGGTGTCAGCTTTTTCTGACAAAACGAAAAAAAAAATATTATTTCTGACAAAACGTAAGGCTTGCGGTGGCTTGCGGTATCGTCATTTTTTAAAAAAATAATATTTTTTTAGTTATGTCAGAAAAAGCTGACACCGCAAGCCGTGTGGTGTCAGACTTGCGGGATTCCGGTTATTTTTGTAAAAAAATAACTTGCATGGTTAAAAGTTAAAGATGTGTTTTTAAAATGGTTATTTAGGTCAATTTCCCGTTTAATGACACCGTCTCTTGATTTCTTGTCGGAAAATACTTTTCTATAGATTATAAATAAATAAATAAAAGTTTTTTGGTCAAAAAAGAGTATTAAAAAGTTCCATCTTCAACAGTTTTCTTAAAATTTTCTTTAAATGGAAGAACCTAGAGTCAAAATCCCTAAAAAAATTACATTCATCTCCAACCAATTCCCATTTTGAAGAAAAAAATAATGATTATAATATTAAAGTATTATATTTATCTATTAAAATATTATTTCTTTCTTTAAATATTATTTTTCAAAGATATTTATTGGTACTCTCATTAAGTAAGGGCATCCACAATGGTAAAGCTATTGTGAAAGACTTGAAAAAAATAGAAATATATAAAAAATGTGTTGGTCCCACCATAATATACTCTCTCTCTCTCTTTTACCTCTCACATTCATTATTATAATGACTTAAGGAACATCAAGTGTTGATAAGTAAAGTCTTGTTCAAGTCATTGTCTCTAATGGTCAAGTCTTCTTCAAGCAACCATTGGAGATGCTCTAACCATTTTTGGGGTTAACTCCATATTTGAAGATAGTTTTAAAAAAGATGTTGAAACAAAAAAAACAACTCAAAATTCTCGTATTCTCCATTTTCTCCAAAATAAAAAAGCTGTTGGAGATGCTCTAATAAACTCAACGGATATAATTATGTAAAGGAAAATCTGTTGATTTAAATAGCTTTTACCTGTGTTATAATTTAATAAATTATGAACTTTTTTCAAAATAATGAAAATAGAAAAAAATATTAAAATCTCAAAACTTAAATATTTTTTCAAAATTTATTATGAAAATTTTTAGTCACCGGTGACAGAATGATTAAATCATGGCCTCAGCGGTAGGACCCACCGACCAAAGACTATTTAAAATCGGCCCATCTTTTACAGACCAAGTGAACCCTCAATACGTGCGCTTCTCATAAATAACTTACAAAAACAGTAATTATATAGAGAGAGACTTGAGATTACGTGAGACCAAGCTATTTCTGTGAGACTCGTGAGACCAAAAAAATAACACTAAACCTTCACAGTAAAAAACTTTGGATTTCATAGGTTTTCTTGATGAAATTGTTTCATGAAATTGTTTATTTTGATGAAAGTGTTTAATATCATTCGTTCCATGATGAAATTGTTTCATATATTTGTGTTTTTTATGTAAAAAGACAGTTTCATCAAACTAAGAAAATATATGAAACAGTTTCATAAGATTGAAAAAAATGTATGAAACTACATAAAAAACACAAATATATGAAACAATTTCATCAAGAAATGAATGATATGAAACAATTTCATTAAAATAAACAATTTCATCAAAAAAAACTACGAAATCCAAAGTTTACACGAAAAAAAAGTTATAAAATAGTGGGTCTCTCTCTCTCTCTCTCTCTCTCTCTCTATATATATATATATATATATATAGAGAGAACGATAATCAAATGAGAACCTAAAATAGGTTGAGAACCGTGAAAACCAATCTAAGCCGTTAATTGATTTTAATCTATGGACATTATTATAGACAAAAATAGGTTGAGAACCTATGAATAAATTTTTATGTTTTTAAAACCATAGGATCAAAATCAAATGACGGCTTAGATCGGTTCTCACGGTTCTCAGTCTATTTTTGGTTCTCATATGATTTAACCATATATATATATATATATATATAAAATGAATGCATATTTGGATGAGATGCAACGGATTAATTATCTTCTAATTCACAATTTCATAGGAGAACTTGAGATTAAAAGAGATCAACGATTCAGATCCATTTTTCACGTTTCTCACCGTTAACTTAAATTCTCACACAATCTTTTGCCTATATATATAGACAAAAGATTGTCTATATATACGCAAAAGATTGTGTGAGAATTTAAGCTAACGGTGAGAAACGCAAGAAATGGATCTGAACCGTTGATCTCTTTTAATCTCAAGTTCTTCTATGAAATTACGAATTAGAAGAGAATTAATTCGTTGCATCTCATCCAAATATGGTTTCATTTCTCATCCAACGGTTGATAATTATTTTTCACGTTTCTCATATTTATATATATATATATATATATATATATATATATATATATGGAAAAGATCCAGGGAGACCCTGAAAATTAAAAAAATCGGAGAACCAAGAAAAAACGGATGAAAAAATATATATCAAAATGGATGTCAAATTAAAGATAATAATGTGATCATTTTTTTGTGCAGTTTGTTTCGCTCCAATTTTTGTTGTTTTCGTTGATTTTCAATTTTAAAAATTAGGAGGAAATGGGTTTATTTTTTGAAAAAAGTGATTATAACCACAATTTTAATCTCATCGGTTAGACCAACCCAATCTAACGGTTTAGATGAGTTTCTTCGATTATTTTATTTTTTAGGGTTCTCTCCCGATCTCATATATATATATATATATATATAACAAATATAGGTGAAGGGTCGAATGAAAAGTTGAGGTTAACGTGATAAGTGCATTTGGACTTCTCACTTTTAATCAAATCTTCCCATCAACTGCAGTTTAGAAAGGAATTCCTCTGGTGCATCACGATGCATTTCATCCTAATTTGCATCTATTTCTCATCCAACGGTTGATAATCACTTTTCACGCTTCTCACGTTACTCGCAACTTTTCACGGAGTCAATATTTGTTTTATGTTCCAGATGGATTCGAGCACGAATAACTCGTTAAATAATAAAATCGTTAGAAGATAATTGTGGTGTCCTAAATATCCTCATATTCGCCAATCAAATGAATACATATCATTAAGGGTGCGTTTGGTACACTGGACAGGACAAGACAAAACAGAACAGGGATCACTGTCCCATGTTTGGCAGGACTTTTATGTGGAACAGACAGAAACAGAGTGTAACAAAGTGGAACAGGCCTGTTTCATTCTCACCCCATGGAACAAGCTGGAACAAGGTGGAACAGACTTATGTTTTACCAATATAACCTCAAAATAAAATCTAATACTCTTCTAAAACATCAAATACATGTTATATTTTATATTTTATTCATTTTATTTATTGTATTTTATCTAATGTTATATGTTATGTTTTATCCAGTTCCATCTACCAAACGCTGAACAGTTGTTCTATTATGTTCTGTTCTGTCATGTCTCATCCTATCCTGTTCTATCCTTTCTGCCTACCAAACGCACACTAAATAAAAGATTGATTTGAATTAAATTTTAATATTATGGTGGACTTGGATAGTATTGATTTTAGAAAAACCAGACAATAAATAAATAAATAAATTTATTAATTTGTTTTAGAAAAACAAAATAAGTTGAATTAAAACTTAATTGATTTATTAATGATTTTATTGCGCTGCTGGTCTTGCAGCATGGTTGTCTCCCGACATTCTGGGGTCTTGGGTTCTCTAGACACACTATCAAATCTGTGTTGGATGCGTCCTCATCAAAACACCCGGCAATAGCCATCTATGGTTAGGGATGTATAAAATCTAAATGGTACCAATGCAAACTCGTATTTGAACACAAAAATAAAGTGTTTATATAAAACCTTAATATTTCAAATACATGTACACTAACATCAAAAACTGAATGCGGACGACTTTGGTTGCGGCTTCATTCGTGAGCCAAAATCGCGTGAAACATATATGATAAGCGTTTTCTTGTTGTCTTAAATAATTAGTGTTCTCGTTATGACACCCCTCCCCCCTTCTCTCTCTCTCTCTCTATATATATATATATATATATATATATATATATGTATGTATATATAGCCTTATGTCACGGACTTGTCTCTACAAGATCGCGTGCGGCCTTAGTTCTCGAACTAAGTCAGCCAAACTCCCGAAACAACCAACGATTAAGGCAAGTAACGAGAACACAAGAGACTATTAGAATGCAAAGGAACTTGTATTGCTTGAGAGAACTTACAAGAGAGCTTAGAAGAATACTTTGAGGTGTGTTGTGCCAAATGAGGCCACTACCTATTTATACTACTCTAAAGAACATTCTAGAGAACAACTATCTAGATATGTACATGGATCATTCTAGATCTATCAAGAAAGATGCTATATACAAGAGGCTTCTACCTCCTTCCATGGAGAGTCTTCTAGAAAAGCTTCCATAGGTTCCTCCATGCTTCTTGAGTATTGTAGAAGGTTCCGGATTCCGGTGAACCTTCGGGAAATCTGTCTCATGCTTGGCGGGTCGTCACATTCTCCCCCACCTAAGCTCGCGACGTCCTCGTCGTGCCATCTTCATGATACTTCTTGATCTTGTCCGCGAATTGCCACAATGTGTCTTGAGCTTCCCAACTTGCTTCACTATCGGGCATGTTTCGCCATTTGACCAAGTACTCCGTGTAGCTCGGCACTCCTCGTCTTGAAACCTTTCGATCCGAAAGAATTTCCTCAACCTCCCGATCGAAAGAAGTCACAACTGCAGTCGGTGCCCTTTTGGACACTCCCCGTTCCGGGTCTTCCATATCCTTGTGATAAGGCTTGAGAAAACTTACATGGAAAACCGGATGAATCTTCAACTTGGGCGGTAGTTGAAGTCGGTATGATACCTTCCCAACACGTCCAATCACCGGGAAGGGGCCTTCGTACCTTCGTATCAACCCTTTGTGCACTTTCCTCAATGATTTGAATTGTTGAGGTAGGAGTTTCACCATCACTTGGTCCCCAACCTTGAACTCGACGTGTCTCCTCTTTTCGTCCGCCCATTTCTTCATCTTCCTTGCCGCTTTATCTAATGAAGCCCGCGCCATATCCGCTTGCTCGTGCCATTCCTTCATGGTCTTGTACGCGGCCGGACTATTCCCATCGTAAGACGCGGCTAAGGCATTCGGGGTTAGCGGTTGCCGCCCCGTAACCAACTCGAAGGGACTCTTCCCTGTAGCCTCGCTTCTTTGCATGTTGTACGAGAATTGTGCAACATCAAGAAGTTTCGCCCAATTGCTTTGGTTGGCGCTCACGTAGTGTCGAAGGTAGAGCTCCACCAACGCATTTACTCTTTCCGTTTGCCCATCGGTTTGGGGATGGAAGCTCGTAGAGAAGTTCAAATCCGTCCCCATGATCTTGAATATCTCCGTCCAAAATCTTCCCGTAAACCTTGGGTCTCGATCGCTCACGATCGTATGTGGCACACCCCAATACTTCACCACATTCTTGAAGAAGAGCTTTGCCGTCTCTTCCGCGGTACAATCGGGTGGTGCGGCTATGAAAGTTCCGTATTTTGAGAATCGATCCACCACCACGATTATGCTTCCATAACCTTCCGTCTTTGGCAAGCAAGTGATGAAGTCCATGGAAACACTCTCCCATGGTCCCTTGGGTGTGGGTAATGGCTCTAATAATCCTCCCGGTTGTCGTTGCTCTATCTTGTCTTGTTGGCATACTAGGCACGTCCGAACGAATGTCTCTACATCGTCCCCCATCCTTGGCCAATAGAACGTACCTTCCACCAGTGCTAGTGTCCTCTTGATTCCTGGATGACCGGCCCACTTCGAATCATGGCACTCCTTCAAGATAGTCCGCCTAAGGTCGCCCCACTTAGGCACGTACAACCGATCTCCTTTGGTGAATAAAAGATCTCCTTTGAGCCAAAATCTTCTTGTCTTTCCGTCCCGAGCCAATGCCACAAGGTTCTTGGCCATAGGATCATGCTCCAATCCCTCCTTGATTCGGTCTTGAAGAAAGAATTGGGGCTGAGTGATAGCCGCAAATTCCGCCTTGCGACTCAATGCGTCCGCTACCACGTTAGCCTTCCCCGGCTTATACTCCAAGTGGTAGTCGAACTCAGCTAGGAAGTCTTGCCACCGTGCTTGCTTAGGACTTAACTTCTTTTGGGTTTGGAAGTAACTTGTCGCCACATTGTCTGTCTTGATCACGAACTTCGACCCCAAGAGATAGTGTCTCCATGTCCTCAAGCAATGTATGACCGCCGTCATTTCCTTCTCTTGCACAGTGTACCTCCTTTCGGTATCATTCAACTTTCGGCTCTCGAACGCTATCGGATGTCCCTCTTGCATTAGAACTCCTCCAATGGCGAAATCTGAAGCATCCGTATGTAACTCGAACGGCTTGGTCACGTCCGGTAGTCTCAACACCGGTTCCTCGGTCACCGTATCCTTTAACTCGTCAAAGGCTGTTTGGCACCGCTCATCCCACTCCCAAGCCTTCGTCTTTTTCAGTAGGTCCGTCAAGGGTGCCGCCTTGGCCGAATATCCCTTGATAAAACGCCGATAGTAGTTTACCAAGCCAAGGAAGGACCTCACCTCCGTAACCTTGGTTGGCGTCTCCCAATCCCGGATAGCTTTAACCTTTGCTCCATCCATCATTAGGCCACCGTCTTTGATCTTGTGTCCCAAGAATTCCACCTCCTCTTGAGCGAACGAGCACTTCTCCAATTTGACATAAAGCTCATTGTCTCGTAACACTTGGAACACTTGTTTCAAATGAGACACATGCTCCTCCAAGGTATGACTATAGACGACTATATCGTCTAAGTATACTACCACAAACTTGTCAAGAAAGGGGTGAAAGAGCTTGTTCATCAAAGTACAAAATGTAGCGGGATCATTGGTCAAGCCGAATGGCATGACTAAGAACTCGTAAGAGCCATACCTCGTGACGCAAGTCGTTTTTGCTTCGTCTCCCTCGGCTATCCGTACTTGGTAGTATCCCGATCTCAAATCCAACTTGGTGAAGTATCTCGCCTTCCCCAATTGATCAAACAAATCCGCAATAAGAGGAATTGGGTATTTGTTTTTTATAGTTACCTTGTTTAGCGCCCGGTAGTCTATGCACATTCTTAAGGACTCGTCCTTCTTCCTTTGAAATAGTACCGGTGCACCATAGGGAGCTTTAGAGGGTCGGATGTACCCCGCATCAAGAAGCTCCTTGAGTTGCCTCCGCAACTCTTCTAACTCCGGTGGAGGCATTCGATATGGGGCTTTGGAGGGTGGCTTCGATCCCGATTCCAACTCTATCGCATGGTCCACCTCCCTCCTAGGTGGAAGTCTCTTTGGTAACTCTTTGGGCATCACGTCCTTGTACTCAACAAGAACCTTCTCGATCTTTTCCGGTATCTCCTCCGTGTTTCTCCCACCATCATCCCCTTGCCTTGTAACCGCCAAGTAGCAAGGCTCGTTCTTGTTGTATCCCTTCTTGAATTGCATGGCTGATAGGGACTTGGCACTACTCTTAGGCCCGCGTTCCGTACCCACCATACAAGTCTTCCCCCCATCTAGGATACATAACGAATTAGCGAATGGCATAGGGAAAGCACGTACCTTATCGAGGAAGTCTAACCCGAGCACCACTTTGAAGTCATCCATGGGAACCACCGAGAAATCGATATCTCCTTCCCACCCACCAATCTTTGCTCGTACATCTTTGGCTACACCATGGATTGGTTTGGCCGTAGAGTTCACCGCTTTGATAGTACCACTCCCTTTTGTCGCCTTAATCCCTAGCCTTGCGGCTTCCTCAATGGACATGAAGTTATGAGTAGCACCCGTATCGACAAGAGTACGTACCTTATTTCCATTGATGATAGCTTCAACGAATTGCAACCCCTTGTTGGCTATCTTGGCCACCTCAGTTTTGCCTTTGATTGCGTTTAAGATCCGCATCGACCCCATGCATTCATCCCCGTCTTGAGAGCAACCCTCATCTCGAGTTATGGCATGAAGCTTAGCTTTGCTTGGGCAATCTCGGGCTCGGTGTGGTCCATCACAAAGGAAACACCCATTGTTCTTGTAGGTCGTCCTCAAGTCTTTGTTCTTCCCGGTTGGTGGCTTTCGTGCATCATCATTTCTTGCTTGGGTAGACTTCTCTCCCCCACCTTTCTCATGGTTACCCCTCCGATCCTTTGGCTTCGACGGTTCCTTCTTGCTAAAATCGATCAAGGCCTCTGCCTCAGCAATAGCCGTTGCGAGATCTTGTACCCCACGTCGCCTCAACTCCGTCTTGGCCCATGCTTGCAAGCCATCAAGAAAGTAGAAGAGAGAGTCTTTGTCGGAAAGATCCGGGACCTCCAAGACAAGATTGGTGAAGTCCTTCACATACTCCCGGATCGTTCCGGAATGCTTTAGCTTACGAAGACGACTCCTCGCCTCGTCCTCGGCATTCTCCGGATAGAATTGCTTCTTAAACTCGCGAATGAAATCACCCCAAGTAGAAATGTTACACGTACCTTTTTCGATATCTCCATATCGACGTCGCCACCACAAAGCCGCGGTATCCTTCAAGTACCTCGTGGCTGTCTTGATCTTCATCGCATCCTCCACGATGTTGACCCCATCCATGTATTGCTCCATTTCCCATAGAAAATCATCAACCGCCCTAGCTTCCCGCTTTCCCACAAACGGTGATGGTTTCGGAATCTCAACCTTTGGAGCATGGTTGCTAGTGTTGCCACCTCCACTAGCCATGGCCCGTTTAGCCAAACTTAAGTCGGCGTGGATCTCCTCCAAGCTTTGGTGAATCGTGGAGATCTCTTCTTCCACTTCACCTCGAAGCTTAGTTAGCTCGCTCATGAACATACCTCTTAAGTCATGAAGCTCGCGTCTCAAGTCGCCACCCAAGACATTGAGGGCGCTCTTGAAATCATCCCGCATATCGGCAAAGTCGGAGTCCAAACCTTCCACATGTTGGTTTACCTCCTCAACTTGTGCCTTTATCTCGGCCACGGATGTCTCTACACCCGTCATCCTCATTTCCAAGCTAGAGAGTAAATCTTTGGACTTACCTCGGTTCTTGTTAGCTCCTTCTTTGCGAGACTCTTCTCGGCCACGGTTCTCGTCAACCACGGATGAACCAACGTTCTTATCGGACTCCTTTGCCATGCCTTCAATCGACCTGCTCTGATACCAAATGTCACGGACTTGTCTCTACAAGATCGCGTGCGGCCTTAGTTCTCGAACTAAGTCAGCCAAACTCCCGAAACAACCAACGATTAAGGCAAGTAACGAGAACACAAGAGACTATTAGAATGCAAAGGAACTTGTATTGCTTGAGAGAACTTACAAGAGAGCTTAGAAGAATACTTTGAGGTGTGTTGTGCCAAATGAGGCCACTACCTATTTATACTACTCTAAAGAACATTCTAGAGAACAACTATCTAGATATGTACATGGATCATTCTAGATCTATCAAGAAAGATGCTATATACAAGAGGCTTCTACCTCCTTCCATGGAGAGTCTTCTAGAAAAGCTTCCATAGGTTCCTCCATGCTTCTTGAGTATTGTAGAAGGTTCCGGATTCCGGTGAACCTTCGGGAAATCTGTCTCATGCTTGGCGGGTCGTCACACTTAGGTTCAAATAAGAAGTGCAATTTTTTTGAGAAATAGAGAAGTGATCTTGGCCATTTATTCGGTCAAGATCGGTTATAATTGGTCAAAAGTTGCGGCTTTGACCGGTCAAAAGCTACGGCTTTGACTGGTCAAAAGCTACGGCTTTGACTGGTCAAAAGTTGCGACTGTTCCAAAAATAGAAGAACAATTTCGTAACTTTTACAAAAAACACGGGTTGAGTTCATATATGAACTATACGTTCATATATGAACCTTTGTAATTCACATATGAACTCTTTGTAACTAATTCATATATGAACATTTGTGTTTCATATATGAAACTAATTAACTGTAGGTTCATATATGAATCAGTTGAACCAATTAACTGATTCATATATGAATCTTTGTGTTCATATATGAACCTTTGTGATTCATATATGGATTTTTTTAACTAATTCATATATGAATCTTTGTGTTCATATATGAACATTTGTGATTCATATATGAATTTTTTTTAACTACTTCTCATATAAACAAATTAACTTATTCATATATGAATCACAAAGGTTCATATATGAATTAGTTAAAAACAGTTTATATGTGAATTACAAAAATTCATATATGAACACAAAAGTTCATATATAAATCACACAGATTCATATATGAACTGGTCTCGCGTATTTTTATATATCTATATATATATAGAGAGAGAGAGAGAGAGGCTCTGTAAAATACAAACCGTTCAATTGTTGCACACCTTACAAACCCATCATATCCCTTGATTTTATAATCCAATGGTCTAGATTAGTTTGGGTAGAAAATGTAAAATTAAGAAACATAGATACACCAATTGGAAAAAAAAAAGGTTGAGGGAAGGGTAAATAAGGGAAATCACATGTGCAGACAATCTCCAAATCAATCTCGTTCCCTGATATGTCGCCCCTTTCATCCCTGGAGTAGCTAAGTTCGATTTCATCCCTGTAAAATCGCTGAGTTCGATCGATTTCATCCCTGGAATTCGATTTCATCCCTGGAAAGTCGCTAGGCTCCGATTTTAGGGTTTTACATTGCAAAAAAGTATTGATTTGTGCTAATTTTGTAGCCCAATCGCGACTGTTCTTAAGTTTCGAAACTTATATGCAGTAGCAAGTTCGATTTCATCACTGGAAAGTCGCTAGGCTCCGATTTTAGGGTTTTACATCGCAAAAAAGTCGCGATTAGTGATATGTGTGGGTTTCCTCTTGCACATATGCAGATAAGTATGAGTTTCGTCTTGCACATATGCAGATACGTGTGGGTTTCCTCTTGCACATATGCAGATAAGTATGGGTTTCGTCTTGCATATATGCAGATACGTGTGGGTTTTCTCTTGCACATATGCAGATACGATTTTGCTTTCTCTTGCACATATGCAGATACGATTTTGCTTTCTCTTGCACATATGCAGATACATGAGAGTTTCCTCTTGCAACTCCAAAACATCATCATGCTTCGCTTCAAAATCGTCCAAACTGACGTTGCACATCTATTTCTGCATCATTTTGTGTTTGATTTGTGTTGCTCGTCTCTCCACCAAACATTAGTCGTATTCAACAGTGATATTTAATCAATTTTGATCTGTTATTGGAAAAATGGTAGAAGGATACGTAACAAAAAGGTAAGAAGAAGAAGAAGAATACGCAGAAAAAAGTAGGAAGAAGAAGAAGAAGAATACGCAGAAAAGAATAAGAATAGGATACACATGATCAATATAATTTTCTGGATATTATGCTATAATTTAGGAACTGATTTGGTTAATAAATATTATCTATAATTAAACAAAAAATCTGGAATAATCAATTTACTAAATTAACCCTTCAATAAAATAAATAATTTTAATAATTAGATAATGACATGGATAAATGATTGGTTGATATTGGTTTGTAAAGGGGTGCAACAATTGAATGGTGTGTATTTGATTTGCCCTCTATATATATATATATATATATATATATATATATATATATATATATATATATATGTAGAGACGGGTTCAAACGAGGAGCGTACCAATTTAAGAAAACGCGAGGAGCACCGTCCATGTACTGAATCACATGTGATTCACTACACAAACCGCGGGACAAACCGCGCGCTTTTGCAAACCGCGGGACAAACCGCTCGTGTCCGAATTTTAATCACATATGATTTTAGTTGTGAATCACATGTGATCCACTACATGGGCGGAAGCCCCCCGATCAGTTGTGAATCACATGTGATTGATCAGTTGTGAATCACATGTGATTCGGCAGTAGTGAATCACATGTGATTCAGTACATGGGCGGTGCTCCTCGCGTTTCTCGTAAATTGTTACGCTCCTCGTTTGAACCTTTCTCTATATAGAGGCGGGTTCAAACGAGAAGCGTACCAATTTAAGAAAACGCGAGGAGCACCGCCCATGTACTGAATCACATGTGATTCACTACACAAACCGCGGGACAAACCGCGCGCTTTTGCAAACCGCAGGACAAACCGCGCGTGTCCGAATTTTAATCACATATGATTTTAGTTGTGAATCACATGTGATCCACTACATGGGCGGAAGCCCCCCGATCAGTTGTGAATCACATGTGATTCGGCAGTAGTGAATCACATGTGATTCAGTACATGGGCGGTGCTCCTCGCGTTTCTCGTAAATTGTTACGCTCCTCGTTTGAACCTTTCTCTATATATATATATATATATGTATATATTTATATGTATATATATATATATACATACACGAACCAAATACGCCACATGAATGAACATACGTTTTTAAACTTCATTATCACACCCTTTATAAACAAAAAGTGTTCAAAAGTACCTTCAACAAAATAAAATTATCACATTAATATAAGCAATGGAATTAAATTATAATTAATGAATGCAACACTAATGTAGCCGAGGGGACATGGTCATGTTTCAGGTTCCAACATGTTCTTTTCTCGTTGCCAATACATTTAAAATAACCAATTAATATCAATTAATCGAGTAAAGTTTATTAAAAAATAAAAATTAAATGTATGAAGAGATTCTTATGGGCCGTTTACCTAATCACTTACCCGGGTAAGTGCTTACCGGTAAAATTCAACACTATCACTTACTTCCTGGGAAAGATTTTAGTCCACTAAAATGGCATCGTATGCAACAATTTATCCGGTAAACGCTAACCATGGTTAGAGCCGTCGCACTCACTTACCGGGTAAGACTCTCGGTCCTTGCTTTCGACTCTCGTTCATTGCTTCCGCTCTTACCGGGTAAGATTCTTAGTCCTTGCCATATTTATCCGGTAAGCTAATGTGGCTTGGTAAACACTTATCCGGATAAGCGTTTTGTAAACGGACCCTTATTTAGTATATTTTTTTTTGAGGAAGGGTGTCCTAGGCTACGCCTAGACTAATCCCTTAGTAAACTATAACTGTAAGACATCAGTCATGATTAAACCTCGTGGTCACAGTTGTTGTGTACGTCTGAACTTGAACTCTGGACAGATGAGATATTACATCACATCTCTCAGGCCTTAACCAGTACGCCACAATTATTGTGGTTTTATTTAGTATATGTTTGAGAAACTAGTAGATAAAGTAGTTATGTCGTTCATTGATAAATTTATTACGTTCGGTGAAAAGGTAGAAAAGCTATTTGAGAAATTTAAAATGATCAAGAAGTAAATGTTTAAGCAATGTACTAAAACAAATAATTAATAATATAATACGTTAAATAACAAAACTAGATGATAAAAAAAACGAAATTACATAATATATTTCGAAAATAGTAAATAACATAATATGATAATTAACAAAACTAAATTTTGATATTATATATACGATGGGTTTCAATTGCAAAGCAAGTGATGCAAACAAACTTTACAAATCAATCTTAATCATTTATTTTAAATAAAAGTTTATTTTTCTTTTTTATTTAATTTAAATAACTTTCAACTTTTGTAAAGTAATTATTATTTGTAATTATTTTAATTATTATGTTTTTATTTGAGTATATCTGATTTTGAAGTTATTGTTTTAATTGTGTTTTTATTTTTATTACGAGAAGGTGATTTAAGTGTTACGGATATCATCGTTTTCTTCAAGTTATTGTTTTACCAATATCTGTTATGTGATTGATATCGTTGGTTCGTCGGCCAAATGAGAATGTGATTCAAGTCTTTACGGTTATGGATATCGTCTCCTTCATCAAGTTATTTTTTTTTCAAAGATCTTTTTAATTGATCGACTTTGTTGCTTCGTTTGCCGAATGAGGATGTGATTAAAGTCCTTAGGATTATGAATATTGTCATGTTTGCATTAGTTACATAAAAGTTTAGGTTATACATATTTTATTTTATAAATAATTAAAATATGCTAAATAATTTAATATAATTATTGATTATATTTTTGAAAAAAAATAGTAATTAGTTAGGATATGTGAGGTGATGTGAGCCTTAGCATGGAGAAGCGGAGAAAATGGAGAATATGAGAATTTTGGGTTGTTTTTTTTGCTCCAACAGCTTCCCCAAAACCATCTCTAAAATGGAGAAAGTAGAAGAGAAAAAAAGTTTTTCTCCAAATATGGAGTTAACCCTAAAAATGATTACTTAGTGAGAGCACCAATAGAAATCTTTGAAAAATAATATTTAGAGAGAAATAATATTTTAATAGATAAATACAATATTTTAATATTATAATCATTGTTTTTTCCTCCAAAATGGGGAATATGTTGAAGATGAATGTAATTTTTTTAGTGATTTTGACTTTTGATTCTCTATTTTGGAGAAAATTTAGGGAAGCTGTTGGAGATGCTCTAAACCGCCGTAACTTGGACTATAGGGCTTCGTTTGAGACCACGGCCAATCCATTTGAAATCTGGAATGAGACGCATGTCGTGGCTAAGTAAATTAAGTAAAATATTTTCATAATTAAAAGCATACTTTTGAAGTTTTTTGGTTATATAGACCCTTAAATATAGGAAAATTAATTAAAATACCCAAAGTTTGACTTTCCAAAATACCCAAAATCTCGATGAGTTTACCAAAATACCCATTTTTTTCGCGGTGGGTCCCGCGATCGCGGGCTTGTGCCCACGTGGCACCCATGTTTGGGCAAAATGTCCCGCGGAGACCCCCAACTATGGCCGCGGTGACAAGTTTGGTCCCTGTCGGTCCGCGGTGGTTGCCCGCGATAGGCCAAAAAAATTACATTTTTGGTCTTTTTTTCACGTGTACTGTTTTTGTGCGTCTTTGGATGAAAATGAGACCTTAAATTCGCAAACACAGTTCAGTTTAAAAAAATACAAACTGGCCAAAAACCGTACACGTGGAAAAAGGACCAAAAATGTAATTTTTTTGGCCTATCGCGGGCAACCACCGCGGACCGACAGGAACCAAACTTGTCACCGCGGCCATAGTTGGGGGGCTCCGCGGGACTTTTGGCCAAAGAATCGTGACACGTGGGTGTGGGCCTGCAATCGCAGGGCCCATCGCGGAAATTTTGGGTATTTTGGTAAAGTCTCCGAGATTTTGAGTATTTTGGTAAGTCAGTATCAAACTTTGGGTATTTTAATTAAATTCCCTATAAATATATAAGTTGAAAGTATGTTTTCTAAAATACTCCTAAAAATTAGAATAAAGTAGGTTTTCTTTTAATACAATTTGCCCATTTGAAAATTTTAAATAATAACATATTTTCACTCATAACGTGTGGTCAGAAGTATAAAAATAAAAATATATGAAATATAGGGAGATCAAGTGTTCAGTTTTTGCAACAATCAATCACAATGTGTTTTTGGTATAACTCCGTATTAATCACAACTTAAGATGAATTACTTTCTCCGTCAGTTTTCCGACCATACTTCTCCGTCTTCTCGTCGATCCATGCTCTCATGTCTGCTAACACAAGATTGGCAGCATCGTCCGGCTCCCCTTGTACCAACGAATGGTACATGCCGTCGTACAACTTCAACGACTTATCCTCACTCGATGCCTTCTCGTACAACAGTTGCGATCCCGTGGGGCATGTGACGCCGTCCGATGTGCCGTGCAACGTCAAGAAAGGGATCGTGACCTTGTGGAAGTTATTCTGTATGTAATTGGTTACTCTCACCACTTCTCGCATCGTACCGACCCTTGGCTTCCCGACGTACCGTTTTGGGTTCACGACGATAATCTTCAGTTTTTCGGGGTCTCGGATCGCTTTTCCAATCATCTTATTATCCGGCATTGCTGCCCACGTATCGGCAAACCCGAAGAGTAGACCGTACATGGTTAAATGTAGCTTCAATTAATCCAAAAACAAATTTAGATCAGTTGAGAGCAAACTAATTGGGTTTATACGACGTCAACAATTTGTAGGTGTGCTCGTAGACTTTTTAAACAATAAAACATCTCATCTAAACATTTAGTAATAAGTTTATAGGGAGGACAAGGTTTTTTACAACATTCTCTAAAAAAGAGAATAAAGGTTTTGTTCTCTTCATTGCTATATCAGATTCTTTATATTGTTTCTTAAAATAGAGAAACGTAAAGAAATAAAAAAAATTTAAGTAGGGAGTAAATTACAATTTTAGTCCCTGTGGTTTGATGAAAATTTCTATTTTCGTCCTTATGGTTTTGAAATTGCGATTTTCATTCCCATGGTTTATAGTTGATCATCTTTTTCGTCCTTATGATTTAAAATTTATTGCTAATTTCATCCCTATGGTTTACAATTCATTTCTATTTTAGTCCTTCATACTTAAAAAGTAGTGATTTGGCTCCAGGGACGAAAATAGAAATGAATTGCAAATCATAGGGACTAAAACCAAAAATTCAAAACCATAGGGACGAAATCTGTAATTTTTAGCAAACCACAGGGACGAAAAAAGTAATTTACTCTTTTATCTAATATCACCTATGAAATTGTATTATTATTATTTATATATAAAATTTGTTTTAAAAAGTGTATTACAGTGATAAAGTTAGATAATATTATAATAATTTAAATATGTTGAGATACTTAAAATAAAGAATCTGTTGTAGTTGAATATTTTTTTCTCCAATTTTTTGTCCTTTATTTTAGAGAAATTATAGATAATACCATGAAAATGCTCTAAAAATAGTTATAATAAACTCTAAAAATTTGTTGAGATGTCTAAAAACGTTCTATAAAATTATTGCGCCATGATTTATTTGTTTAGTCTTATAAAACAGTTTATTAATATTTAAACATTTTTTACTTTTTTATAAACTCGGTTTTTCGATGGTTATTACCTTGGATGGTATCATCGGTTCGGGTATGACAAAAAGTGGAGCGGAGAAGATCAAACCGGTCCACGTGTCTGGTTCTGATTGGAAGTATATAAGCATGGTGATCATGCCGCCCATCGACTCCCCGAACAGGAACGCCGGAAGTTTACAGTAGGTTTCACTCCGGCGAATGGTGAGATAGTACGAAAGCGACGTCGCAGCAACCTTATCCATATCACCGAGGTATCCATGGAGTCCCTCAGATCGACCGTGACCGAGTAGATCGGCGGCGAAGACAGCGTATCCCCATTTGGCGTACTCGATACAGATCTTCTGGAAGCACCAGCTTGAATCAGATCCGTAACCGTGCGTCATGAACACAACCGCCTTAACCGGTTGATCTTCTTCCACCGGAAGCCATGATTGAGTAAATAATTTTCCGTTTGGTGTATCGAAGTATGATTTGGAGTTACGAACGCCTTGTGATTTGTAGAATTCTTCCTCAGGCGTTTCTCCCCAATAGAAAGTTGGCGGCGGTGGTAGCGGAGGAAGATTTGGCGGTGGCGGCATGGCGGACGACGACGACGGTGGTAGTGGTCGGAGTTGTTTTCCGTTTCGGATGACGGTGATCGCCGAGAAAGAAGCGAGGAGATTTATGGAGGGAGATTGAGAATTGGATTTGGAGAGGTGAAGGGGGTTGGTAAACCTACTACGCGGGTCTACCACCAACCGGTGGGGTATCGTGGGTGGATGAATGACTTGGAAGAATGATTTATGTGGAGTCCAGAGGAGTTGTTGAGTCATGGTGGAAGGTGTGATTCGTGTGTGGGTAAAACTAGATAAAATGGAGGGAGGTGATCAGGTGGTGTAGTGAATTATGATAGGCCCGCGAAGTATTGAAGTCTTCTTTCAATCTCGTTCTCACCTACCCATCAATGCTTTGGAATAAGCTTGTTAGTTTGGAGAGGGGTATTGATTGATAAAAAAGAAGAATCTAATTCAATCGATATGCCCTTAGGCACGGGCATACAAAACATAGAAATCACACTTGGAAAGGGTGGACAATTAGCTAGAGCTTGTGGAAATTATCGAGTAGTCGGAGATCAAAAGGAAGACCTAAAATTTTGTGAACAATGTAGAGTCGAGTTTGTCGTTTAGGTCTAACTGTATTAAACTCATGTTAAGTGGAAAATTATATATATGGATAGAACCTATAACAGGGGCTCGAAAAACAAGTAATTTCTGTTGGGCTGTTATCCCTTTTTAGGTTCATTAGGATTCTTGTTGGTTGGCAGAAGCGAAGACAGAGTTGTCCCCCGATCTGAGATATTAGCGAGATTAGCTACATGTCGCTTAACCTAAAGAAAGGTCGACATGAGAAAGCCCTTTTTAAGCTGATAGGAGAACATCACTTACTAAATTTCTCCACTTTTAAGCTATGTTTGGTAAACTAGTTGATAAGCTATTGACTCATAAGCTATCTGGTAGCTGATAAGCTACTTGATGAACAAATCATATTTGACAAAACTAGCTTATAAACATGTAAAATGATCAAAAAGGGCATCTTCAAAGAATTATCAATTACAATATTTAATTATATATTTAAAACAAATTTATAACAATATAATACGTTAATTAATACAACCAATGTAGTAAAGAAAAATTAAATAATATAACATGTTAATTAAAAGAATTTAAAATTTATTATTAGATATATACTATAAATTTAAAATTTGTTAAAACAAGTTTTAGAAAAAATATATATATTAACTTATGATTTTAAATAACCGAAAAAATAAATCGAATAATATTAAAAAAATATAGTAGTTGATAATTAAAATATTTTGATTAATATTAAAAAATATATAAAAATAATTTATATGATCAACAATAACTTTAAGTAATTAAAATTTAATATCAATGTATAATTAAAAGTTAATTTAATAATTTTCAGTTAATATTAATTAATTAATAATAATTAAATTTAAAAAATTAATATTTATTTATAATAATTGTTAATTAATAATAATGAGAGCAATATTTGAATATTCACAAAAACTACTCAAAAGCTACTTCAAATAGCGTTTCAAAAAACTAACTTATAAGCTAACTTTTTTTTGCCAAACAATGCTTTAAAAAGCTAGCCTCATGTACCATGACTATGGATGTAAATGAGTCACGTCGAGTGACAAGTTATTTGAGTTCGACTCCAAAAAATAATATTAGACTTAAGTTTGATTAACTTTTTTAAAGTCATGATTGAATTTGAATATTTATTTTGATGTTTGGGCTCGAGCTCTATGAGTTCGTATTTGAGATCGATTAACTCGTTTATTTACTCTCGCTCGATGATTTTATATTTTGATTATATAATTTGAAAACATATAAATATGTTTGGCTTGATAAAGTGTATGCTCGAATACTCGTAAAGTTTAATCGATATTTCGAACGAGTCAAGTCAAACATTGGTGTTATGAAGGCTGACTCGTTAAATTAAACGAACTTTATTATGTGTTCGAGATCGACTTGAGCTCGAGTATTATATTATTAGGCTCGAGCTCGAGTAGCTTGTTAAAAGATCGACTCGTTTACACCCCTAGTCGTGACTTAAGAAGTGTGTCTCACGTCATGTGGCACGACATGATCTAATACACAATTTTGTAACACATATTTGTTTTTTCATATCTTTTTAATGTCTTATTTATTAGTTTTTAAATATACAACATAATTGGAATTGTTTAATATCAACTCATAGAGTAATATTATAAATCATACGTTTATATATAAAATATTATATATGATATAGAAATTTGTCTCCATAAAACACATCTTGAAAAAGTAAAAAACTCCATGCCTCATTGTAGCTCCTAAGGTTTGACACTTGGTCTCACCGCCACGTTATTCTTCACGTCATTTGAAACCACGACTAGATCGAAACGACAGTAATTAATGTTAGTCAATGACACAATAAGGAATTTCTCATTTTTATAGTGACGATAATCTACGGTAACATTAAAAGTACGTTTTTACAGGTTTTTGATTTACATGACAGATTTGGTTTTGATTTAGGTTACAGATTTGGTTTACATAAGTTTTGTATAATGATTTCATACATGAATTTGTGTATGTTTGTGTGTATAAATTGGTTTTGATTTACATATGGTTTAAAGATTTATTTCCTTTCTATTTTACACCTTACAAATTTGTTTTGTTTATGTGTGGATTGTTTTCATTTTCGACGAGGGATTGGTGTAATAGACCTTCAAAGATTTGAAGGTAGGTTACAGAGTTTGGGACAAAATGGGAGACGTTGTTCGCTAGGAAACGAACCATGGGGTATTTATCGTCGAAAAACTAGCGGTTGTCTGTTGGGAAGTGTCAACATAGGAACACCGGTCGTTGATTATGTATTGGGTGGTTGTTTTGGGCGGTGAAATGAGTTTCGGGTTAATAGAACTTATATACATATATTATTTTTTTAAATTACAAAAGAGAAAGTAAAATGACTAATATACCCTTGATTTAACCAAGTTAAAGTTAACATCATTAAGGGACCTAATCCATAACAAAAGTAGAACCACAATGACCTTACATGTAATTGTTTCGTTTGGGGTACCCAGTCCAAAATTTCATATAACGAGAGGGACGAAATCTGTAATTTACTCTTGTTTTTTTGTCCTTATGATTTACCATTTATAGTTTTTTTTCATCCTTATTGATTTATAATTCATTGTTATTTTCATATTCGAACCTAAATGTATGAGTTAACTTCCAAGAATAAAAATAACAATGAAATGTAAACCACAACATGTCAGTGCAAAACCCGACACGACCCAAGTACCCGGTCAACCCGACTTGGAGTTTGTCCATGTTCTGACATCTGACCCAGAATGAAAACCCGAGTCGCGAAGCCAACAATCACTTTAAGATTAATCGGATTTTATTGGGTTTTCTAAAGCCCCATCTGACCTACCTGCAAATACGAATTGTTTTGAATATTTTAAATTTGGTAATATTATATTATTAATAAATGATAATCATAATTTCCTAATTCCTACTTTACTAGTCCTACCGAGTAACAGTTGTTCCGTCATCCTCGATTCCTCCTAGCTTCTTTTACTATTGCTTCTAAGTTCGTATCGCTACAATAGAAGAGGAAATTTTCTCATCTGAAAGCTCAAGCTCAACTTGTCGGTCTGAAAAGAGACTCAACATTCGAACATATCTTTTCGGTTGTTAGCATGAAGAGAAAGGTTCAATGAACTACGCGAAGGGCAAATCTTGGGCGCTACTGCCCAACCACCGCTCAAGGGTACCTCCGCTCCCCAACTGAGCAAAATGGATAAAATTCGCGGGAGAGGAGAGAATTCATGATCCATTCTTATAACCTAACCTAATGTGCCTGTATTTGCATGAGGCTTTTTTTAATTGCAAAACTACCAATCCACCACTATATTTGTAATTTTGTATAAGACTTTTTTTGTTCTTTTTATTGCAAAACCACTAATCCACCATTGTATTTGCGTAATAATAAGGAAAAGTGGAAACCCACTATTTGCGGTTATGTCAAACCATGGATGGACCTAATGTATTAGATACGGCGGTACGGACCACAACTTTGCTCCTATGTCGTAATATAAAAATGAATAGGGCTGTAAAAAGTGTTACCATATCAACTTGTTGTTTGCCATCGTATATATTTTAGAACTACAATAAGGATACAAGATTGCCTTGATAAATTTTGTCTGGAAGACGTTTATTCCACCCATACTCAAATTCGAAAATCGTTAGTTTCTTTTTCTTAGTTTGTAGCTTTTAATTTCAGATTCATTATGTGTTTGAAAAAAGTTTGCAACGAGGACTTAAACATGGGACCTCACTTATGAAAAACAATGATGAATTTGTGAAAACTATACATATATTTGTTTTCTATAGTCAATTGGTGCCGCTACTTGAAAATTTTTCATAGGTTCGTCTCTGTGTCAAACCCGAAGCCCGACACTACCCAACCCAAAGCCGAAACAACAAGGGCCGATTTGTGTTAATATTACCCGATACCCGATCGGGTTTGGAGTTCAGTTTCACACCGATGCATAACCCTAAACCATGGGAACTATAACCACAATTTAAAACTACAAGAACAAAGGTCGTAAATTTTAACAAGTCAGAGGAACTAAAAGCGTAATTTACTCTAAATCATCAATATCAATCATCAATATATATATTAAAAGAAAAACCACCAAGAATGAAGTGACACAATGACATTTGAGTATTCATCAAATCTTGAATTTGGTGCATTTTGGTTATCCCACATAGGTGAGGAGATGATAGAATGAAAGAATGATGTGGGTATTTATTAAGAGGAGGGAAAGTCTTTGTGAAAACTCATGGGTTAGCTTATTTTAGTTGACCCTCTATATGTACTCACGTAATTTGCTAATTTTGGCTAACCATCTCAAGTTTGGGTTGGTTGCTTTTTACCATCCTTATATATATATATATATATATATATATATATGGGCCTATTCATGGGAGATCCTAGTAAAAGGTGATAACTGTGAGATCCAATCTCATCCACTCATCTTTATAATCAATGGTTTAAAAAATAATTAAATATTAGCATTTAATAGCATAAAATCAGGAGAATAAAATTAATCAAAAGGGTAAAATTGTCAAACAATATTGTGATTCAACATGATCTATTTTGGGCGTGCTCCTATAATTATGGAATTGAATCAAAATACATAAAATAAAAAGATTGAAACAAATCCTTCAAAAATCAATCTGACATTCTCATCGATCTTCAAGGTTTTTTGGTATCACAACATCTTCAAGGTTTTTGATATGTATCACAACATCGATCGATCGTCGCCACCACCGTTTGGTATCATCGAATATCACAGTGTATCACAAATCTTCAAACATTAACTGCAGTGTTATATAATATCACAGTGTTACACAAATCTTCAAACATATTAATTGCAGTGTTATATAATATCACAGTGCATCACAAATCTTCAAACATTAACTACAGTGTTATATAATATCACAGTGTTACACAAATCTTCAAACATATTAACTGCAGTGTTATATAATATCACATTGCATCACAAATCTTCAAACATTAACTACAGTGTTATATAATATCACAGTGTTACACAAATCTTCAAACATATTAACTGCAGTGTTACACAATATCACAGTGTATCACAAATCTTCAAACATTAACTGCAGTTTTATATAATATCACAGTGTATCACAAATCTTCAAACATATTAACTGCAGTGTTACATAATATCACGGTGTTACACAAATCTTCAAACATTAACTGCAGTTTTATATAATATCACAGTGTTACACAAATCTTCAAACATATTAATTGAGGAAAAAAATACCGTGTAATATGGCCTTCGATTTTTCAGATGTGCGTTTAATGGATCAAGGCTCTGACCGTTCATCCCTTCGATTGCGTCTGTCAAAGACTGCTAGTCGAAACCAAGTGAGCCTTCGAGGTAACCTTGTCCGCCAGAGTCGAGAAAATACTTGTGGATGTACTGTGTGTTGATGAAGTTTTTTGGAGCCCCTGTTGATGAAGAACCATTGCTAGTTTGAAAGAAAAATAGTTAGTTTAAGGTTTGGGTAAATGGTAGAGAGAGAATGTGTGTGTGTGAGTGTGAGAGAGAGAAAGAGAAAGAGAGAGAGAGAGAGAGAGAGAGAGAGAGAGTGAGAGTGAGAGTGGGGAGACGTATAAGAGAAGAAAGAATATATTTTAGGAATTATTAATTAAATTAGATGTAAAAAGCAAAGTTACCAAAATACCCTTCTATATTTATTTAAAATTTATATTAATTATCTTAAATGTGTGGCTCACATTGGATCTCACAGTTATCACAATCTACCAAGTTCTCATTTGATTAGGCCCCTATATATATATATATATATATATATATATATATATATATTAAAGGAGAAACCACCAAGAATGAGGTGGCACAATGACATTTGAGTATTCATCAAATCTTAAAATTTGGTGCATTTTGGTTATCCCACATTGGTGAGGAGATGATAGAATGAAAGATCAATCAATATATATATTAAAGGAAAAACCACAAAGAATGAAGTGGCACAATGACATTTGAGTATTCATCAAATCTTGAATTTGGTGCATTTTGGTTATCCCACATAGGTGAGGAGATGATAGAATGAAAGAATGATGTGGGTATTTATTAAGAGGAGGGAAAGTCTTTGTGAAAACTCATGGGTTAGCTTATTTTAGTTGACCCTCTATATGTACTCACGTAATTTGCTAATTTTGGCTAACCATCTCAAGTTTGGGTTGGTTGCTTTTTACCATCCTTATATATATATATATATATATATATATATATATATATATATTAAAGGAGAAACCACCAAGAATGAGGTGGCACAATGACATTTGAGTATTCATCAAATCTTAAAATTTGGTGCATTTTTGTTATCCCACATTGGTGAGGAGATGATAGAATGAAAGAATGATGTGAGTATTTATTAGGAGGTGGGAAAGTCTTTGTGAAAACTAATGGGTTAGGTTATTTTAGTAGACCCTCTATATGTACTCATGTGGTTGGCTAATTTTGGCTAACCATCTCAAGTTTGGGTTGGTTGTTTTTCACCATCCCTTTTATTTATATGTATTAAGGGTGCGTTTGGTACGCATACATGACATGATGGGACATAATTGGACAGGACAGAACATGACACATGTTCAGCATTTGGTAAGACACGACGATACTGGACAGAACAGAACATGACCGCTTAAATGACCAATTTACCCCTAATGAGTTGTTTATTACCAACTAATCAATCTAAATAAAAATTAACAAAAGTTCATTATATATCAACACTAGTCTTTTATATATATAAAACCAACAACCTAACACTGTGACGTGGCACCCTCCTAAATCAAGGATTCCTCTAAAACATTTTCTCAATTTTTGTATTTTATTAAATCTTTTATATCTAAAAGACACTTATACCTTTATAGAACTCTTTAAATCTATTTTAAAACCGGGTATTTCAGTAATTTAACATCTTCCTTCCTCCCCTATCTCATTCTATTCGGCTTCCTTTCTCACCTTCTGTCCGTTTTCAACTGTGGCCCTAATCACTCCAATGAATACCATCTCCATCTACATCGAGTTCTCACGCTTCATCTCCACCAGGTTACAGCCTTCATTCTCTTCTCCATCTTCCAAGCTTCTGTAAACCCTAAAGGCATTTCACTAATTTAACATCTTCCTTCCTCCCCTATCTCATTAATTTCTCCCCTATGTACATCGAGTTCTACAAAGCTCTCAAGTTCTTCAATGCACATAAATCTTTTATTAGGGTTTCTTTTGTGCTCGATCATGTAACAAGATTTCTCCTTCTCTTTTTTTTAATTTATCTGTTCTTGCTGCTTATAAATATGTTGGTGTTCCTTAATCTGTTCATTTACCTATATTCTATTTGAATTCATATTAACCTATAATGGAAGTTTTCGAATTTAGGTTTTCAGATGTATAATCACTCGCAGTCAATGCAATGGTGGTCTGCAAGTGTCGAAAGGTATGCCTTCTCACGTCCTTTGTATCACATCAGAATGTATACGTTTAATGTATTTTGTTAGGTTTGCTTTTGTGAAATTGACTTCAATGTAGGCTTTTAGTTATGATTAGAGATTTTTAGATCAGACCGAACTACTGAATTTCTATTCCGTATTGATGTTAATTGGGACTGTATATTCATATTTACGAAGATGCCTATATAATGCTTGATGGAGTATCTTTGTACAATAAGTTTGTTAAATTCTGAATATATGAAGCTGTTGAGAGGTTATTGTGGATGATTTTAGCTTTGTTGCTATGCTTGAGAACTAACCAAAGTTGATATTTTGGTAATAGGCAACAAAATTGTACTGCTTCGTGCAGAAGGTCCCTATTTGTGAGAATGCATATGTCTCCAGGAGCACCAAATTTGTGTGGTATGTTTGAATCACTTGCATGTCCTGCTGGTTACGTGTGATGCTGACCATACATTTCATGTCATTTGGTTGACACAATTTGGCTGATTTTGTAGGTTGGCACTTACTCGAAGTGGGTAATTGATGGAGAGTATGATTCACCTACCAAGTGTTGCCAGTGCCAAGCAGTGCTTGAAGAGAGCACCGATCACGTCTCCGTTTTGCATTCGTAGAGTTTGGTGATGAGAGTAAGAATTATTATTATTATTATTATTATTATTATTATTATTATTATTATTATTATTATTATTATTATTATTATGTCTATGCTATTATTAATCTAGAAAAAGCTTACATCTTTTCATGAACGTGACCCAGATTCAGCACGGGCGGCGCTTAATCTTTGTGGTACAATGCTCGGCTTCTCCCAAATTACTGTTTTGCCCTCAAAAACCGCCATCCTTCCCGTGAATCCAACTTTCCTCCCCAGGGTATGTAGACTATCTTTCCCTCAATATTATACATAGTTTTATCCCAATGAAATGCATCGTTAAGGTTGTGCAGGGATTTGTAATATGTTTTAATATCGTTTAGTTATTTATCTTTGTTTGATGTTTTGGGATTCAGTCAGAGGACGAGAGAGAGATGTGTGCAAGGACTTCTACTGTTCAACTTCACTATTCTAACAATTGATTGTGTACCCACCATTACTAATAATTGAAGCTACAGAACTTTCAAACTAAATGCAATATATATAAATATGTTTGCAGGGTTCCGACATAGGGGTACTCTCGGCCTGCTGCATTTACGTGTTAACCACCATCAATCAGGTATGTTTTTCCCGATTAACAAGTTGTTATTGATTGATTATGTTTGAGATGGAACATGGTTTTCAGTTTTTGTTTTTTTTGTACTTGATTTGTTAATGATGAAATATTGGTTTTTTGGGTTTCTTAATTGAAAATCACAATTCTGTTAATCGGATATGTTTTTGGTGAAACATCACAATTGTGTAGGTGGGCCATGTTTTGTTAAGGATGATTGATTGAATAATTTGTGCCAGAACAAGGCTTATGGATCTTTCAAGTCTTGTTGTTGTTCTGAAAGCAACACTTAGCCCCAATCCTGTTGAACGGAAAGCTATCAACAGGAAAGATGGTGAAGAGAGCCTCAATCAGGTATGTTTTTCCCGATTACAATTTGTTATTGATTGATTATGTTTGACATGGAACATGGTTTTCAGTTTTTGTTGTTTTGATTTGTTAATGATGAAATATTGTTTTTTGGGGTTTCTTAATTGAAAATCACAATTCTGTTAATCGGATATGTTTTTGGTGAAACATCACAATTGTGTAGTTGGGCCATGTTTTGTTAAGGATGCTTGATTGAATAATTTATGCCAGAGAACAGGGCTTATATAATTTCTTTATCAAGTTTTAGTTTATTTTGTTTGATACTGATTACTCAATTTGTTTTGGAAACTATTTGCTTTTCAGTATCAGTATACTCCTCAGCATTTGGTAAGGCTGTTGCAGGTGATTGTTGATGGAAATTGTGATATGACGGTGCGGCATGTTGCCGGTATTCATTTTAAAAACTTCATAGCAAAAAACTGATCAACCATTGAACCAAGTACCTTCTCTTTCACTTTATGTTTAATTCTAATCTATATAGCTGAGTGACAATTTTAGATATATAAAGATCATTTAAATTACATCCATATATGTAGGTACCACACTGTTGTAGCAAATTACCAAAGGGCACTTAACCAGTTAACAGATTTGGAGATTTACCTGCTTGAAGAGAAGATGATTGGTTATTAAATTTGAAATTTGTTGATTTTACTTAAGTGTAACTATTCAATTTTCGTATATGCATCTGATCTAAAATCATTTCATTTTATCAATCTTTGCAGAACCAAAACCACATGTTCGACTTTCCTTTGCAAGCCTCTTTAGTTGATAAGCCCTTCCGTTTCTACGTTTTCAACGCATGTTCGTAATTTGTGGATGGCTTCTATATGCGAGAGTGCAAGTTAGAGTTCCATGGTTCATGAAATGCAACTAACCATTCCGTTTCTTCACGTTATTGCTTATATACATTGCATACTAAAAGTTTTCGATATTTAATAGAAATTACATATTTTCAATGACTCATAAGATACTCTTATTTTATTTCACATTATATAATTGTGGTCCTCATAGAACTTTCTCGCCACCGCGCGAGCGCGGTGCTACACACTAGTATATATATTAAAGAAGAAACCATCATGTATGATGTGGCATCTTCTAAAGCTTAAAACCTCATTTATCTTTTTTCTCCTTCACTCAACTTTTCCCACCTCAATTTCTATTTTTTATTTTTGTAATTTTGCAAACAACAATTAATTTAGTCTTAACTCTCAACTTTTCAATCACCTTTGTAGGTTTAAGGTCATTTTTTATTGCAATGTCTTTACTTTCTCCACCTCTTCATCTATCCAAGTTATTATTTCTCAAATTATTTATCTCCATTAGTTTTGCCATCAATGGTAATTACATATCTTTATGAAATTTTATTTCAGTTTTATTTTTATCGCTATATATATTCGTTCCCACACACGAATACATTGCATAAATGTCTGAGTGTTTTTTTAGTTTGAACTAACATCTTTGTCTATCCTAAAGATCAAAACATCTTCCTCAATGCTTCCCGCAACCACGTTCATCCGATGAAGCTTCTTCTACTCTACTATGCTACCATGCAACGACCTATGCAAATCGTAATATTTTTCCGTGTCTTAAAATTCGTATTTTTTGTGACTTAAATAAATTATTTCTAACCCAACATGAGTTTTATTAGGATTTGCAACATTGTTAATCAAGTCTTCATATGGGTTTAAAGAATTGTTCACTTTTCAATCTCAAAACGGTTTCCTTTGCAATAGGTTTATTCACGGCATGGTCGTTAAACTATTGCCAAAAAGAAAAATATTATCTTTTGCTATAAAATTGCTCCAAATTTGTACTAAGAACTTGTGTATGAATTTTGTTTCTATAGTTGAAGTTTTGAAGTACATTGTTTTTCTACAACATTCAAAATTTGGTTTATTTAAAATATAGCTTAGTGTAGTACAAAATATATATGTTTGTATTTGTATTTGTATTTGTATTATATACATATACGTTGTACAATAAAGCAAGTTTCACGTTGCAATGAATGAATTTTATCGCTACGTGCCGTAACTTCAACAACATTTATAAGAACAAAAGTATTGTCTATTCTAGAATTTCCATATTTTTTTAAATTTCACGAATTGGGTTGTTTGTTTGATATGTTATAAATTGAAGTTTGTTCTTATGATGAAACATGAACTGAAGTATGTTTCATTTTATGAACTTTGCAAAGTTTTTCTTATTGATTTTGTGTTTTAAGTTGCATCATGGATCGAGATTTGTTATTTTTTATCAATGATGTATTGGATGTTTTTTGTTTGTTTGTCAGGATTAATAATTGAAAATTTTGCATATTACAACAATTGGTGAATATAGTATCTCAAAAGCTCTCCAACATCCATCTGGTTGTTTTTCATCTTATGGTTTAGCTAATTTTTTGTAGAAGGGTTCTTTTAATCCTCTATAGCTAAATAAAACTAGCAATATTATCTTTATTGTTAAGTTTATGTTTGTGTATTATTGTCATTTGGCTTATTATGTTTTGGTGCATCTCTTTGTTTTTTTTTTATCTTTTAGTGAATGTGCAAGTACTGGTGTTTAATTGTGTAACACCCTAAAAATCAGGGTAAAATTTAAACCTGAAATAAAAGGGTTTACGCATCTAATATCCATAATATAAACGTTCTTAACTAGTGAAAATAATGACAAGAGTTCATTTACATCAACTTGTCGTCATCATAAACTCTTCAGTCATCCCATTACTTCTCTGAGCTCATACCTGGTAAGAAAATATAATTTGAAACAATTAGGCTAACGCCTAGTGAGAACATTCAGTTTCAAAATAATACTTTAAATCAATGTAAACAAGTTTTATCAAACTTGACTTACTCTCGTTCTTACCATACTCGTACTCATCTCATAATAACAGCATATACTCGATTCCATAAGTATGAATATCCTTCAAAAGTCATAACACCGTATTCAATAGCCTACTACGAATCATCATAGATTATAGTTTATAAATCAAGCCTACATACTTACATTCAATCGCCATAACCTTCTTCTTAGAATGGATACAAACATAGCACTTATATATATATATATATATATATATATTGCCTATCTTTAATCTGCCGAAAACACAAGAAAACAACACTTACACTTCGTCTAATTCATTTTTCCACATCTCAAATATGAATATCAATTATACTTCGCCTATTCGTTACAATCAATATGAATAACAATTATATCTTTCCTATTCCTTCATTTCTACATGGATAGCGATTCTATTTTGCCTATCCAATCCTTCAACATGAATAACAATTATACTTTGTCTATTCAATCATTCAACGTGAATAACAATTATACTTTGTCTATTCAATCATTCAACATGAATAACAATTATACTTTGTTTATTCAATCATTCAACATGAATAACAATTATACTTTGTCTATTCAATCATTCAAGAATACACGGGAATAACAATTATACTTTGTCTATTCCTCTTTTTCAAGGATACACGGGAATAACAATTATACTTTGTATGTTCCTCCTTTCTACATGAATAGCAATTCTACTTTGCCTATTCATTTCATCCCAATACAATAGGAATATCAATTATATTTTGCCTATCCTACGTTATCAAATAAAACTAGTGTCTATGGATCCATTCCACGTATTCGTATTCGTACAGAATAATGCTTAATATGAATTTCTCATATTATTTAGTAAAAGCAAACCTCCTTCATAGATCCCTTATATCACTCAGTATGAGCAAATCACATTTAATATGTCAATTTCTCATAATATAAGTCTAACCATCAATATCATCACTTACGGGTCCTTGATATAATTTTTATACACAATTGCCCATTAGCACAAATAGTTAAAGCTCGTATAATCGTCCATCCAAAACTCATTCAGAAAATACTTCTTTATAAAAATATACCTTACCGTAATTTAAAAACTTTATAAAAGGGTAAGGTAAGAATGAACTCACCTGACAACAGAAATGTCACTATTTCTTTACTTCTTAAAGTTGTAACAATTTCCGTCACCAACTTCACAAATGTAACAACCGGGTTTTTCTAGTATGAATGAAGGTTTAGTGCCAATTGTCTAATAAATGAAAGTTAACTTGAGGGACTAAGTTGTCATTTGGAGAAAGAGGGGTAGGGCACAAATCCCTAGGGCAGCCTCCATTTCACAATTCAGTATTTTTTGGTGTTGGTGTTTGGCGGCTAAGAGAGGGAGCAAAAGAAAGAAAGAGAGAAAGAAGGGTTTGAGAAGAAATCAAGAGAAAAGAGGAATCAAGCTAGAATCTGCAAGGTAATACTCCCTAATTCGTTCTTCTGATTAGTGTGATGCTTCTCCTTCTTATTGTTTTGGATTCTTAAGACATATGTTGATGATTCTTGAGTTTTCACCATATTTTCTTGAAAATGAGTCTTATGGGTTTTTGTCTCTATAAAACGATTTAAGGGAGTAATTATGGTTTAAATTGGGTATTTGGAGTTAGTGGTTGAACCCTTGTAGATATCTAATCAAACTAATGGCAAAAATCGGGTTAATGATCACTTTTAATAAGTCTGGGTTCGAACAGCCGTAGTGTCCGGACACTGATGTTCAGTAGTGTCCGGACGTGGTTGCAAGTGTCCGGGTGAGTATCCCTTGAGAGTGTCCGGGTGTTTTTGGGTATCCGGGTGGCTGAGGTCTCCAGATAGGTTTAGTGTCCGGGTAGTTGCCCGGATAGGTCTAGCGTCCGGGTTTCTCGTCCGGAAAGATGTTACGTCCGGACAATGCTGTATCCGGAAAATAGCTGTGTCCAGATTGAGTTCTCCGGACAGAAGGGTGAACTGTTTTCTGATGCGAATATATTGCCTTAGGTGTTCGTTTGGGTTAGCTTGGAAGTATTTAAGAAGTGCGGTGTACGTCAAACAAGGTGAGTTCCCTAAACCTTTTACGACTTAAAGTGTTGAATGATTTTGACTGATTATGGTTTCATTTACGAGCATGAAATGTTTATAACTGTTACGCATGTTTTCCATGAAAGACCTATTTTACTTGAGGAAAATGTATTGTACTTGATGAACTGAGAATGACGATTTACAAAGGTTTTAAAGATGCATGTTTTGTGAAATGAATGACGTGCTATGTGGAGTCGGTCTACACTGTAGGATCAGAGATAGATCCTCGGGGTCTGATGATCCCTTGGATGTTTATGACAGACCGGTAGGCTGGAATCCGTTTTCTCCTATTCGGGTAGAGGGGAGTCTGCGTAAGCTCCGGGAAGGGGAGTTTGCATAGGCTCCAGATGAGGGCGAGAGGGTAGTCCATTGGATCCCGATCGCGGAATGTTTATGTGATCCTATATACAGTGTAGTACCATGCTTGATGTATGTTAAGGGCTACGATGATATTTTTCATAAATGCTTTTATACTGGTTACATGTTGTTTTCGGAGGGAATTCACTAGACCTTTTGGTCTAACCCTCGCTTTTCAAAACTAAACCATTTTCAGGTAAGCGTGTTATGGGTTCTTCAAGTAAGAACTAAGTGGCGATAGAAAGGACTTGGAGCTTAGGGCGTTCCTAAGATTTTGTCTACGCTAATTATAGAATAGTTCTCGGCTGTGGAATTTAGAGACTTCCGCTGTCAATTTTGTTTAATATGAATTATTGATGATGTAAAGACAAGGTTTTATGTAATTCGAATGCTTATTTTTGGTTGTTTGCTTGATATGAAATTTGGGACGTTACAAATGGTATCAGAGCCTTAGTTTAAGGGATTTAGGTGACCAGTCGGGCCTAAACTTAAACTGTAAGATGAGGAACACAGCCGAGACATAGGATTGCCTCTAGGAACGATCACTATAAATGCGTTAGGAAATAAGGTGCCAAGGACAAACGTGTAAGGTAAGTTTGGGATTACACCTGGCCAGTGTAATTACGAACTTACAGGTACATGTGCGTGCTTAAACTTACCTTATATAGCAAGATTATTGTGTCATGTCTAGCAAAGGTTAATTATTGTCTTCTTTCAGCGTTAGTGAAATGGCTGGAAGAACTTTGAGGAGTAGGTCGGCACCTGCTATGCCAAGGAATCAGGATGAAGAGGTACTAGAGAATGGACCGGTGGAACCGGCGAGGGCAACGGTTACCCGTGGAAGGGGAAGAGGTAGGAGTCGTGGAAGGGGTCGGGGAAAGACACCCCGCCGGGCCGCCACCCAAGTGGCCGGGTCTGGGGAAAACCCGAACCTGAGAACGACTCGTGCAACTAGAAGAACGAGGAGTGTGGAAGCCCCCGTTCATTAAGAAGACTCTCTTCAGGAGAGTTCAGCTTCTGCTAGGAGGGTAACTCAGCCAAGGGGACGGGGTCGAGGCCGCGGATCTACTTTTGTCACTCGGGAGAACCTAGCTGCTGAATTGGGTAAGATTCAGGAGACCTTGCAGGCTCTCCTCACTAGCAGAATGAGTCAGCTTCGGGAAGCAAAGAAGCAAGCGAGAACCGGGAAAGCGTAGAACTGTCTAGTCCACTAGTGACCGGTACTGGGAGTCACTTGAATTCAAACCCTCAAATGATGAATGAGTTAGCAGCTAAGGAATGCAGTTACAAGGCCTTTGCCTCATGCAAGCCCCCTACTTTTAAGGGCGAATACGACCCTATCTTGGCAATGAAATGGGTGAAGGAAATGGAACTGGTCTTCGATACATGCAAGTGTGCTGATGGGGATAGGGTAATGTTTACTCTGTCCATGTTGAAGTCTGATGCAGTTTACTGGTGGGAGGCTGAGACTGGAGGAAAAGGTTCGGCAATGGCTAAGGGAATGATGTGGGAAATGTTTGTGGACAGGTTTAAGGCTCAATTCCGTCCACTCGCGGCAGTGAAAAAGTTGGAAGAAGAGTTTCTGGGTCTGGATCAGGGAGGAATGACGGTGCAGGAGTATACTTCTAAGTTCATTGAGAAGTCCCGCTTTGCTGATTTGTATGTGCCAACAGAAGAGCGTCGGGTAGAACGATTCATCCATGGGTTAAAGAGCAGTATTCGGGAATTGGTTCTGACTAGAAACCCCACTACTTTTCAGGCGGCCATCAATACGGCCGAGCTGATTGAGAAAGAAAAGAACCGTCAGACGACTGAGAAGGGTGGGGAGAAGCGCAAGTGGGATGGTCCGGGTAACGACTCAAGAAGAGGGAAAATGTTCCGACCAGGAAACCGTGTTAGCAAGGATGCCGCTGGACAAATGTGTTCGAAGTGTAACAAGGTGCACCGGGGAGAATGCATGGCAGGTTCAAACTCATGCTACCGGTGTGGCTTGCCCGGACATTTGTCAAGGGATTGTCCGGGGACTAGAAAATCTTGTTACCAATGTGGAGCTACTGGCCACATGCGCAATGATTGTCCTCAGCTGAAGAAAGGGGGACCAGCCCAGTTTGGTGAACGACCAGGAAACGGAAGAAATGACAAGGGAGCAGAACCAGTGCGTGCGAAGGGACGTGCGTTCCGCATAACTGCGGAGGAGGCGGAGGAAGCTCATGATGTTGTGGCAGGTACATTCCTAGTGAACTCTTTGTGTGCCAAGGTGTTATTTGATTCGGGAGCGAATCGCTCTTTTGTATCACATGTTTTTATGAAATGTTTGGGGGTAAGGCCTAGACGTTTGGAGAGAGCACTAGAGGTGGAAACCGCCAATGATAGATGGGTATACGTTAAGGAGGTGGTGGAGGATTGTGTCATAGATATAGAAGGGAGGTTGGTGTCAATGAAATTATATCCCATGGCAATGGGAGAGTTTGACATAGTGTTGGGAATGGATTGGTTAGCAGCGAACGAAGCGACTATCGTTTGTAACAAGAAGCTGGTCAGGATTCGGTTACCTGATGGGGATTTCGTAGTGATCTATGGGAATCGCCGTGATAGGAAGACTAGCCTTATCTCGATGATCAGGGCTACTAAGTGTTTGAGGAAGGGGTGTCAAGGGTTCTTGGCGTACGTGTTGGACGCCAAGAAAGAGAAGCGTGGGTTGGGTGATGTGCGTATAGTAAATGAGTTCCCGGAAGTATTTCCGGATGATTTGACAAGTGTACCACCGGATCGTCAGATCGAGTTCAAAATTGATTTGATGCCAGGAGCTGCACCAATTGCCCGCGCACCTTATAGATTAGCTCCGTCCGAAATGAAGGAAATGATGACTCAGTTGCAGGAGTTGTTAGACAAGGGATTCGTTAGACCGAGTACATCTCCGTGGGGAGCACCCGTGCTCTTCGTGAAGAAGAAGGATGGTACTATGCGAATGTGCATAGACTACCGAGAACTCAACAAGGTCACGATCAAGAACAAGTATCCTACACCGAGGATTGACGACCTGTTTGATCAGCTACAAGGAGCCAACTACTTCTCCAAGATAGATCTGAGGTCAGGGTATCATCAACTCAAGGTGAGGGAGGAGGATGTGCCGAATACTGCATTCAGGACCAGGTATGGACACTACGAATTCTTGGTGATGCCGTTCGGGCTAACCAACGCCCCAGCAGCATTCATGGACTTAATGAATAGGGTATGCCAACCTTATTTAGACCAGTTTGTGATAGTGTTCATAGATGACATCCTGATATTTTCAAGATCGGAAAGGGAGCATGAAAGTCATCTTCGGACGATTCTCGAGCTGCTAAAGCAAGAGAAGCTGTATGCGAAGTTTTCTAAATGCGAGTTTTGGCTAAGGGAGGTGCAGTTTCTTGGACACGTGGTGTCTGAGAAGGGAATTATGGTTGACCCGGCTAAGATTGAGGCCATCAAAGATTGGGAACAACCTAAGAATCCGTCAGAAGTTCGGAGTTTCCTCGGGCTGGCGGGGTACTACCGAAAGTTCATCAAGGACTTTTCGCGTATCGCCACGCCATTAACGACCTTAACCAAGAAGAATGCCAAGTTCATTTGGTCGGAGAAGCAAGAGGAAGCATTTCAAAGGCTTAAGGATATGTTGAGCAGCGCTCCGGTGTTGTCATTACCGGATGGTTCAGACGATTTTGTGGTTTTCAGCGATGCCTCGAAACTTGGTTTGGGTTGTGTACTCATGCAATGAGGTAAGGTGATCGCTTATGCCTCCCGACAGTTAAAGGATCATGAGGCTCGTTATCCTACGCATGATTTAGAATTGGCGGCAGTGGTTTTTGCCCTGAAGATTTGGCGGCATTACCTGTATGGGACAAAGTGCCAGATCTTCACGGACCACAAGAGCTTATGTCATCTCTTTGATAAAAAAGAGTTGAATATGCGCCAAAGGAGATGGATTGAATTATTGACCGACTACGACTGTAAGATCGAATATCATCTGGGGAAGGCAAACGTGGTGGCGGACGCTTTGAGCCGTAAGGAACGAAGTGAAACCCCAGTATTGTGGCCATGAGGGCTGATGTCACATTCAATCCGTTAGCAGAAATAAAGAAATGTCAGATTGAAGCGCTCGAAGCTGAAAATCTTAAGAAGGAAAGAATGGTAGGGCAAGCGTCCATGTTAGTGGAAGATAGTCGAGGGGTGAAATGTCTCAATGGGAGAATCTGGGTTCCGAAACTCGGAGAGCTCCGAAAACCGATTCTCGAAGAAGCTCACAAATCGAAGTACACGATCCACCCCGGAACTAATAAGATGTATGGAGACCTAAGACGAGACTATTGGTGGCCGGGAATGAAAAATGATATAGCTCATTTTGTAGAGATCTGTATGACGTGTTCACGAGTAAAGATTGAGCATCAACGACCGTATGGGAAGCTCCAGTCATTAGAGATACCTATGTGGAAGTGGGATCAAATTACGATGGACTTCGTAACCCGCTTGCCTAAGACTCCAAATGGTTTTGACGTTATATGGGTGATTGTGGATCGTCTCACAAAGTCGGCACACTTCTTACCTATACGAGAATCTTACTCGTTGGAACAGTTAACAAAGTTGTACATCGACGAGATCGTAACCCGCCATGGAGTGCCGACCTCGATAGTGTCCGACCGAGATAGCAGGTTTACCTCCACGTTTTGGAGGAGTTTCCAGAGAGAAATGGGATCGCAGATCAAGATGAGTACCGCTTATCATCCTCAGACCGACGGTCAGATTGAGAGGACGATCCAAACGTTGGAAGACATGTTAAGAGCTTGTGCTTTAGATTTCCAAGGCTCTTGGGAAAAACATCTACCTTTGATCGAGTTCGCTTACAATAACAGCTATCACTCGAGCATCAAGGCAGCGCCGTTTGAGGCACTCTATGGTAGGAAATGTCGAACTCCATTATGTTGGGACGAAGTCGGGGAAAGGCAGTTAGCCGGGCCAGAGTTGGTGCAACTGACTTCAGATAAGATTGTCCAGGTGCGTGAAAGACTGATGGTCGCTCGCGACCGTCAGAAGAGTTATGCGGATAAGAGACGGAAAGACATAGAATTTCAAGTCGGAGACCATGTCTTGTTAAAGGTGTCTCCTTGGAAAGGAGTGGTTCGATTTGGAAAACGTGGGAAGCTAAGCCCACGTTACATCGGGCCATTCGAGATTACAGAACGAATTGGAGAAGTGGCGTATAGATTGGATCTACCAGGAGAATTACGAGGTATCCACAATGCGTTTCACGTATCCAACTTGAGGAAATGTCTAGCCGACATAGCCAAGACAGTGCCATTGAATGACATAAAGGTGGATGGGAAACTGAATTTTGTGGAGGAACCTGAAGAAATCACGGACGTCAAGGTAAGGAAGTCAAGGAACAAAGAAACTAAGCTGGTTAAGGTTCAATGGCGACACCACAAAGGTCCAGAGGCGACCTGGGAGTTGGAATCGGAAATGAAAGAAAGATACCTGCATCTTTTCCAATAAGGAATTCCGGGGACGGAATTCTTTTAAAGGGTGGGGGGTGTTGTAACAACCGGGTTTTTCTAGTATGAATGAAGGTTTAGTGCCAATTGTCTAATAAATGAAAGTTAACTTGAGGGACTAAGTTGTCATTTGGAGAAAGAGGGGTAGGGCACAAATCCCTAGGGCAGCCTCCATTTCACAATTCAGTATTTTTTAGTGTTGGTGTTTGGCGGCTAAGAGAGGGAACAAAAGAAAGAAAGAGAAAAAGAAGGGTTTGAGAAGAAATCAAGAGAAAAGAGGAATCAAGCTAGAATCTGCAAGGTAATACTCCCTAATTCGTTCTTCTGATTAGTGTGATGATTCTCCTTCTTATTGTTTTGGATTCTTAAGACAGATGTTGATGATTCTTGAGTTTTCACCATATTTTCTTGAAAATGAGTCTTATGGGTTTTTGTCTCTATAAACCGATTTAAGGGAGTAATTATGGTTTAAATTGGGTATTTGGAGTTAGTGGTTGAACCCTTAATCAAACTAATGGCAAAAATCGGGTTAATGATCACTTTTAATAAGTCTGGGTTCGAACAGCCGTAGTGTCCGGACACTGATGTTCAGTAGTGTCCGGACGTGGTTGCAAGTGTCCGGGTGAGTATCCCTTGAGAGTGTCCGGGTGTTTTTGGGTATCCATGTGGCTGAGGTCTCCGGATAGGTTTAGTGTCCGGGTAGTTGCCCGGATAGGTCTAGTGTCCGGGTTTCTCGTCCGGAAAGATGTTACGTCCGGACAATGCTGTATCCGGAAAATAGCTGTGTCCGGATTGAGTTCTCCGGACAGAAGGGTGAACTGTTTTCTGATGCGAATATATTGTCTTAGGTGTTCGTTTGGGTTAGCTTGGAAGTATTTAAGAAGTGCGGTGTACGTCAAACAAGGTGAGTTCCCTAAACCTTTTACGACTTAAAAGTGTTGAATGATTTTGACTGATTATGGTTTCATTTACGAGCATGAAATGTTTATAACTGTTACGCATGTTTTCCATGAAAGAACTATTTTACTTGAGGAAAATGTATTGTACTTGATGAACTGAGAATGACGATTTACAAAGGTTTTAAAGATGCATGTTTTGTGAAATGAATGACGTGCTATGTGGAGTCGGTCTACACTGTAGGATCAGAGATAAATCCTCGTGGTCTGATGATCCCTTGGATGTTTATGACAAACCGGTAGACTGGAATCCGTTTTCTCCTATTCGGGTAGAGGGGAGTCTGCGTAAGCTTCGGGAAGGGGAGTTTGTGTAGGCTCCAGATGAGGGCGAGAGGGTAGTCCATTGGATCCCGATCGCGTAATGTTTATGTGATCCTATGTACAATGTAGTACCATGCTTGATGTATGTTAAGGGCTACGATGATACTTTTCATAAATGCTTTTATACTGGTTACATGTTGTTTTCGGAGGGAATTCACTAGACCTTTTGGTCTAACCCTCGCTTTTCAAAACTAAACCATTTTCAGGTAAGCGTGCTATGGGTTCTTCAAGTAAGAACTAAGTGGCGATAGAAAGGACTTGGAGCTTAGGGCGTTCCCAAGATTTTGTCTACGCTAATTATAAAATAGTTCTCGGCTGTGGAATTTAGAGACTTCCGCTGTCAATTTTGTTTAGTAGGAATTATTGATGATGTAAAGACAAGGTTTTATGTAATTCGAATGCTTATTTTTGGTTGTTTGCTTGATATGAAATTTGGGACGTTACAACAAAGATCTGAAATACACAAATACATATTGTACTGATATTATTTAACTGATTAGGACTCTTGGTAGCTAAATATCGTGTATCCAAAATATGGGCACAATAATTCCACAATGAAGGCACAAGTATATACCAACAATGGGATCGCTACAAGTAATAAAGTGGTAAATATACCGAGATCGTATCCACAGGGATTGGACTTCAAAGTTTCGAGTCCTAAGTCGAGAATACACCGATTTCAATGAAAATATTGTTGGCTTGTTTGGAAAATGATTAAACTCTTGAATAATTAAAAATGGGTATGGATGTGAGTTCCCTTGAGATTTTTGTAGTAACAAGATGGTTAGTTGCTTTGTAGCACGAAAAGTTCATAAAAAGCCCGATCTCTCGAAATGATGCAATTTATAAACCGGTCCTACAAAGTTTTCATAAAGTGCCCATTGTTACCGACTCCCGATCTTTCCGATTTAATTAAGTTTGACTCTAAACGTCAAGTTCTACCAATATGAAGATTTACACCCAAATCTCTTTGTGATATAAATCTCGACCGGCGTTTGAACCTTAATAAATCATACAAAACCCGCATCTCGACGTGGTTATCAAAGACTCTCTCAAATCTTTGTGCATCACTTAAGCCGTATTTCGAATCCGCCCCTCTCGAGGTCTAAGATCTAATATTAACACATCAAAGTGATCGGCTTATCCGCGTTGAGTTTAAGTCTCGACTCAAGTGACCAATCTCGAGAGTTAGTAACAAATGGCCACACCCAAGTGTTGCCTACTAGTCTCAAGTTTGCTCACATCCACACCCAAAGGGGTGCTTAGCTAATAATTAAAGTAGAAGACATAACGAGATAAGAAAAGAGTACTTGCATAAAATTAAAACGATGCCCACAGTAACTCACCGTGGGCAGAAAAATACAATTACAACTACATAACTTCAAGTCTTTAAGAAACAAGAAGAAGAACTAAGCTACTGAAACTGAAGTAAACTACAACTAAGAATTAAAACTACAACTTAGCATTGATGTCTTTTGAACTGATCCAAACCCTCTCTTATATAGTCCCAAAAAGGTGTAATACCCAATGGACAAAACTTCACATTATCCTAAGGGCAAAGACCATCATGTCATCCATACTTCCCTTGATATCTAGGATTTCCAGATCTTGCAATCTTCTAGAATGCCAACTATTTGATCCTTTCTTTTATCCAGATAATTGTATTATCCGCTGGTTAATAGGAAGATCCGTCCGTGCTCACAGTGAGGAGCCTCGTGCCCACAGTGGGCAAAATCGTTGTTCAATATTAAATCCAAAAATTGATGCAAATAACCATAAAACATCCTCAACAACTCCAAATAAAAATAAATTAACAAAAGGAAAAACATGAACACATAAACATAAAACACAACTAAAACGGAAGAAAAACTCACACAAATGACGTGTAAATAACGCTCAAAATGAGAGTTATCAACTCTTAAGACCCTAAATAATCAAAATCCTCGACACTTATCGCAACCCACTACTTGCGACACAACACTTATCGCAACCCATTGTTGCGATATCCTCCTCTTATCGCAACCAACTGTTGCGACATGTATCTTTATCGCAACCAACTGTTGCGACATACAACTTATCGCAACCAACGGTTGCGATATGATCAATCTTGTCGCAACCCAAAGTTGCGACATTCATAACTATCACAGCTATCAACCTTATCGCAACTATCAAACTTATCGCAGCTAACTGTGTTCATCCTTGTCTCAACTCACTGAAAACGTAATTAAGTCCAAATTGATACTTTTAGGCTATGCATGCATCTATAAATTTGCAGATATGTTTAAAATCATTTATAGAAACAGGTTATAAACCCAGATATTCTATATCTTTCCAAAATTATTATAACTCAAAATATAACCCATTATAAAACTTCATAATCATAAAGGAAATATCTTAAGAGTAATTATACCTTTGATTTTCTTCAGTTTGTACTTAAACTCCAGCGAATTAATCTGGTATTCTTCTTCTTCTTCTTCTTCTTCTTCTTTTCTCGGTTTTCTCTCTCTCTCTCTCTCTCTCTCTCTTCTTTACATCGTGAAACACACACACACACACACCCACACACACACACACATGTAACATAGATAAATGAGGAAGATAACTTACTTCCACCTATGTAGATGAGGTGGTGGATGATTCACCATTTAACCAAACATCTCCCTCAACTATCATCATTTGACCAATTACACCCTCCAACTTATAAATTAAAAATAAAGTTTACTCCTTACCTAGATTCAATAAAACCCATCACGTAATTTACTCGAGAATAAACTCTAAAATTAATCTATCAAATAACCAAATCATAACTTATCAAATAAACATACTCGAATTATTTAATAAACCAAACGAAATCTTTTATATAGAAATCGAAATGTTACAAATTGTGCTTCTATATATGTTGCACTAATATAGTTTGTTGCTAGATTTTGGTTTCTTTTGTTTACTTACATACAAAAGATGCACAAAACAAAGAATTCTTTTCTTGAAATATTTATTTTGGTGATAGTTGATTTGTTGGGTCATGCTTACGGTATTGGTACTTTTGGACGGTTGAGTTAAAAATTTAATAAAAAGATAAAGTCTGTCTGGGAGTGAAATTTTAATGCTTAGTGTGTTTGTTCTCAAAACATTTTGGCGAAAATGGTCATAGTGGACATAAGATATTAGTAATTGCTATGAGGGATTGATAAACAATTTACGTTAATACATTTTTAAATTTTAAATTGTTGGGCTCAACCGGTGATATAGAGGTCGACTAATAGAAATTTACGATTTTACATTATGATTAATTTAAAAAATGTCAACCATTGTATTTTTAAAGGAATGTTCATTTCTAATTATATTTTTGGAAGACATATTTTTCTTTTGTAGTTGTTCTTATTCTTGTTCTAAATAAAAGAATCTTGGGGAGTATGTTTTTTATCTCAGAAAAATCTCTCATCAAAATATTATTTTGTTTGATAGAAAAAAATAATAATATATAAAATATGATTTGTTATTAAGACAAATCAGTATTAAGAATGAAAATATTTTGTGTTTATTTATAACCTTTCAACCAACAAAGTTGATATTATGATGACTATTAAATCGATAGTCAATTGTCTACCCATGAATAAAAGATGTTAGTAATTTGAATCAAAAGACCCAAAAACGTTTATAAATTAAAAATCTAATCAATAAAAATAAATTATATTTGAAACATTTTTATTACATTCATTATTTTACTTATAATGTATTTTATTGGTTAATTAACAAATTATGGTTCTTATATTATACTTTAACATACTTTTTGACAAAGTCATTGTTTGGCAAAAAAAAAAAAAAAAGCTAGCTTATAAGTAGTTTTTTGAAAAACTACTTAAAGTAGCTTATTAGTAGTTTTTTGTAAATATTTTAATTATGCCTTCATTAATATTAATTATTACTTATTAACTATTTTTTTAATATGTCATTTTTGGTCATTTAAATGCTTATAAGCTAATTTTTGTCAAACGTGACTTTTTCATCAGCTAGCTTATCAGCCAACTTATCAGTCAACAGCTAGCTTATCAGCTACCAACTAGCTTATAAGTCATAACCTAGCTTATTAGCTAGTTTGCCAAAGCCAAAAACATATCACCGTGCACATGCTAGTTCTATTAAGGGGGTGTTTGAGATTGCTTATTTAAAACAACTTATGCTTATTTTCAAAAGTGCTTATTAACTTATGTAATTATAAAAAGGAGTTGGGGGTAAATAATAATTTGAACAAATAAGTTATAAGCACTTTCAAATAAGTTAAAATGGATTAACTTATCAAAAACAACTTATTTGTGGTAGAAAAAAGTCATAAGTACTTTTCTTTTTTTCAATCCAAACACTTAAAATAGTTTATTTGTAGCGAAGAAAAGCAATAATCAAATAAGTCAAAAAATAAAATAAAAAAATAAGCAATCCCAAACATCCCCTAAAAAGAAAAAAGGAGAAATAAAAAAGGTTACGGTGGTTCACTGAAAAAAAAACACGAGAACCACAACAAAAAGAGCTCCTCCGTCGAAATATACCAAACCAGACCTCGCCGTCTCTCTGTTTCAAACACAAGCACCAACCTTCCCCTTTTTCTCCATTTTTCTTCCAGATTTCAAGCTTTTCGACCAAACCCTAGCCATGGTGGTACCACTCTTTTCCATTTAAGCTACACGGAGAAAAATTCATTTTCATTTCATTCCACCGGCGAGCGTCACATGGCTGATACGCCGCCGTTTGTTCCAGCATCGGCTAGGGTTTTCACATTTTTGGTTCTTCAATCTCGTATCTCTCCTGCACCTACCTGAAACGCCGATAATCGGAAATCGGAGAGAAAAAATCCAACAACCATGGCTGCCGGAAAGGGAGTGTTATTTGAGAAGATACGGAGATTTGTACGGACGCTACATTTCTTGGTTGTTATGGTGGCGTCATTATTGATTCTATGGCTTCCAATTTTGGTTGCGATTGGTGATATATTGGTTCCTTGTGTTTTAATTTCGAGTTTTACGTGCGTTAAATGCTACAGTTTCAAGGAACATTTGCAGAGATACGATTTCAGAAGTTCATTGACCGACGTTCCTGTGGTTTCAGCGATCAGATCTCTCATAATCTCCGGTAATGCAAATTTAATTATCCGTGCATAGTTTTTATTCGTAAAATGGAAGATCGTATATATATACCTGCATTATCTTTCTGTATAGGCCTATTTCATACGCACAAGCATCAACATAGAAAATGCTAATATCTGGTCATACATTGTGCATTATTTTCTGTCCAATTTGAACTCCAATCTACTATTAAAGTGTTTTTGGATTTAGTTGGAAGAGCTTTATCAAATTGGAATGTGAATTGTATTCATGTGTGAATATAGTTGTGTTCGATGTATGTGCTTTTGGTAATATTCATTGAAGTTGATATGATCTTGTATGTATAGGACCCTTACACTTAGGACGCAATGCTATTTGTTGAGTCCCAACGGATAGCATTGCCTAAGGGTAAGGGTACTATACATACAAGACTATCTCAAATTAGAATGATTATTGCCAACAGCACAAACATTGAACAAAACTGTATTCATACAAGAATATAATTTACATTCTTCCAACTAAATCCAGAAACACTTTATAGTAGCTTGGAGTTCAAATTGGGCAGAACATAATGAACAATGTATGGCCAAATACTAGCATTGCCTACGGGTAAGGGTACTATGCATACAACAGAGTCCCACTAGCCACTGAAAAACCTAAAGTTTGCATCGTGTCGATCAGTTCGACCAAAGGCACGTGACACCATGATAATACAAAAAGGATCTTTTGCTAGATAAGTATAAAACAGGAAACTTGGTGAAACTGATGCGTGGATAGTATTTCTACATTGTTGTTTCATGATCTTTTTGTTCATGGATTGATGTATTTGGTTACCAATTGGGATCATCACCCCAAATGAATGCATTTCCTTGCAAGTAGAAGATGTATCCATAAGAAAATGAAATATAGCACTGACAAGCCATCATTATTCATCGATGTTGCTAACTGTCTCAACTTTGGATTTTGTTTCCATTTGATCAAGATAAATGTTATAATGTTGGACTTCACTTTAATCTATGTGCACACTATGTGATATACATATATAGGGTCGGGTTGAGTTCCGGTGAGAATGAAAGTTATGGTGAGAACTGAGAAGGGTAAGAAGGGATCTCCACCCTTGGATGCACATTAGGATGAGATGCACCGAGATGCATTGGATCAATTCCTGTATCAAGGGCGATTCATGGGTGGGTTTGAGATTAAAAATGATCAAGAGTCCAGATCCCTTCTTACCTTTACACCTTTTACTCTTCTTCTCACACGATTCTTCTTTTATATACATATACCATTTGATTAAAAGTGGCTTTTGAGACCATCATCAAGTGCTATATCAAAATTTTCTTTGCGATTGCAGGTGTTTATCTGATGTATGATGGTCCTGTGCTCTCACATGGGCAATATCTTGGAACAGTGACATTGTGCTCCATTTTTTCAATTCTTGTTTTATCAGTTAAAGCGTGTGTTTTCACAGTCAATGCCCAGCTTGAGGCTGAAGCTTCGTCTTCTCTTTCAACGCAAAGGCTTCATTTGAAGAAGTCATGGGGGATGCATGTGCTGTTTTTGTCATCTGTGGTTTTTGCTCTTGGGCATACTGTTATTGCTTATCGAACAAGTTGCAGAGCACGGAGAAAGCTTATGTTTAACCGAATTAATCCTGAATCGGTACGTGTAATAATAAAGAAATAAAACTTCATATATATATATACAGAGAGAGAGGTACAGGGGAAAACCCCCCAAAAATGAAAAACTGAGGAAAAGCCTGCTAACCATTCATTTGGATGGTATGCACATGTGCATACAAGTAATTGAAGTTGTTTTTTGGTTTTTATGCACGTGTTCATTATACAAATTACTTGTATGCACATGTGCATACTGTCCAGATGAGCGGTTATCAGGGTGTTCCTCAGTTGTTCATTTTTTTGCGGTTGTCTCCTTAACCTGGCTAAAATAGAGATTTTAGAGATTTAAGGCATATTTTTACTCCAACAACTATGCTATACCGTATGCTAAAATAGAGAAAAGAAGAGAGAGGGTAGAAATCTCCAAATTTGGCTCAAACTCTACATTTAAGAGAGAAATAATATTTAATTCTTTCTCACCAATAGAAGACATTGAAATTAAGTTTTTAGGAGAGATAAATAATATTTTGTTTAATTTATTGAATATTATAATCATATAGTTAATGATATAATCGCTGAAATAGAGTAGCTGCTGGAGTTGGATGTAATTTTTTTAGAGATTTTAACTTTTGATACTCTATTTTAGAAAAATTATAGCATGGTGGTTGGAGATGCTCTTAAACCCTATTAAGGAAAAAACTACGCTGTGGTGAATATGCTTTATTGCGCGCTGAATGCAAACATAACTATATTTTTTTTTTCTCTTTTTTCTTACTATGCAACAGGTTTTTTTGAACCAAATTTTATCTTCGATCGGCTACGCTAAAGTCCCCCGATCCCCGACTCCTACCACTGACAGGACACAGAAAAGTGACGATGAAATTAGACGAAAACCTCTGCGGGTCGGTCACAATCACGGGGAACTTCCCGTTAGATTACTAACCGATGTCGACAGTTTATTCATAACATGGCATGGTCTCGCCATTCACTACAAACTTAGCATGCCGAGTCCACCTTCCCGTACGCTATCCTCTACAACCCTTCTTGAGAATCCATCGTTAAGCGATATTCCAAAGACCCAACATCATCTTCGTAGGAGCTTCAGCATTCAAATTCAGGACTCCTCTCTCTACGCTCCACTACTCGATGGCACCACTTCCCCTGTTTTTCCTGAAGAAATGCCTGTTTTTAGTATAGACGAAGGAAGTAACGAGTATCCCACGAGTAAATTGGTTTCTCCGTCACCCCAACAAGTTTCTGAAGTAAACGGCCGATTTGGGATTGTTTTAGTGCATGGTTTTGGAGGAGGGGTCTTCTCGTGGCGGCATATAATGGCGGTGCTGTCTCGACAGGTTAATTGTGTTGTTGCTTCTTTCGATCGTCCCGGTTGGGGATTGACCTCGAGACCGAGGCGGGAGGAGTGGGAAGCAAATAAATTGCCTAATCCTTACATGCTTGATACCCAGGTAATGTTTCGATATCCTATTAAGCCAACTAGTTGTGGCTGATAAACTAGTAATGTTTGGTAAAAACTAGCTAATAAGCTAGACGACGATGATGTAAATTGGCCTAAAATGTCATGTTGAAAAATTAGTTGGAAAAATATAAGGGGCATGATTGGGAAAAAGCTCATGGGAGCTTATAACGTTTCTAAAAGCTAGCTTATGGCTAACAAAATGGGGATTTTTCATTAAGATCAAAAAATAAGCTAGCTTATGGTTGCCAAATATGGCCTAAGGGGTTGTTTACTTACAACTTAATGAGCTTAATGGTCTGGACAGCTTAATCTCTCAGCCATACATGAGTGTTTCTTTATGGCTTAATCGTTAAATAGCTGTATGGAATAAGTCAGGACCCCTCACTTTTTCCCATTCAGCCACCTCAAACAAACTAATGCTTGAAATGCATCAGAAATTGATCCAACCCACTTTTTGCCTCCCTCAATCAGACATGCTTATCTAGACAGATAACTTAACTCATAGAGGGCTTAATGGAAATAAAGGTAAACAACCCCTAATCTTATTGCATCTTCTGCGCTTTATATCTCCTGTTTAGGTGGCAATGCTTATATAACTAGGGTTAGGTTCCTGTGAGAATGAAAGTTATGGTGAAAAGGGTAAGAAGGGATCTCCACCAATGGGTGCACATTCTGATGAGATGCACCTGATCAATCCCCGTATCAAGCGCGTTTCATGGGTGGGTTTGAGATTAAAATTGATCAAGGTCCAGATCCCTTCTCACCTTAACTCATCTTCTCACACCATCCTTATTCCTTCGTCTATGTAACTAATAGCACACTTATCTGAACTTCATGTTAACAATAATTTCCAGGTTGACATGCTTATTTCTTTCTGTAAAGAGATGGGTCTTTCTTCTGTGGTGCTTGTTGGTCACGATGATGGAGGCCTGCTTGCGTTAAAGGCTGCACGAAGAGTCCGCTCATCACCAAACTCTGTTGATGTAAGTTTAAGTTGTATTTGTACAAGCTAATAAACATCATTTTCTTTTCGGAAAATTGACCCAAATAGCCATTTCTCTCCTCTAATTGGTCTTCTAGCCATTCTTCTCCCAGGTTTACCAAAATGTCACTACCTCCGCAAGTGGAAACTCCTCAATTTGCGGAGGGGTCAAAAAGTAAAAAAAAAGTTTCTGAACATGCTTCGCAAGTGCAGGGGCCAAATCTGTAAAATAATTTAAACATGTCCGCCCCTTGCGGACCATTACTTGTGAATGTAGACAAAAAGTAACGGATTTGGTCCCTGTACTTGCCATGTTCAGATTTTTTTTTTAACTTTTTGACCCCTCCGCAAATTGAGGAGTGCCACTTGTGGAAGTAGTGACGTTTTGGTAAAACGGGGAGAGGAATGACTAGGAGACCTATTGTGGAGAGAGAATTGGCTATTTGCCTATTTGGGTCAATTTCTCTTTTCTTTTTTGTTTTTTGAAACTCGGTAAGCAGATCTTTCTGAATATCATGTCGATATTTGTCGGCAATGGATGGATTCTGACAAAGATTTCTGAAACCATTTCTCACTTACATATAGAATATTTTTGAAGTATATTATATTATTAAATACTGCAAAACTTGAGCCTCAACCTTCAGTGAGGTTGGGCTCTACTGGTAACCCAGATACTGCTCAGCCAACCTTCCAGAATTGTGATTAACCGGACCGGGATCATGTGAAACTAAATCGGAGATGGACTCGGGAATTTTTTCAAGTGGTGGCACCATTCGACTATAAGAAAGAAATATAACATTGGTGTGAAATTAAAAGCTAAAAATTAAGAAAGTGACACTAGGAAGACATGGAGGTGAAAGAAAAGCCTTGCAAACTAACTCTACCAAGCTTGTGTCATCATTGTAGTTTCAAAATATATACAGTCGCACACAACATGTTACGGTGACACTTTTCACGAACCTATAATTTAAAACTATGATGGAGGAACGAAAACGGTGGCACGTGCCACCGTATGCTCTACATTGGGTCCGTCCCTTGACCAAATAAATTGCGTTATCCTAGTTTTCACTTAAGCACACAAATCAAGCTATAAGTTACAGATTAGTGAAAATAAGATGTGTTTTCAGGTTGAAATAAAGGGGGTAGTATTGCTCACCGTAAGCTTGTCGAGAGAAGTGGTTCCTGGTTTGGCTAGAATACTCATGCGTACTTCGCTAGGAAAGAAGCATTTGGTTCATTCTCTACTCCGAACGGAAATTTGTCAAGTTGTTAATCGCAGGGCATGGTATGATGCTACAAAGCTAACAACGGACGTGTTAAGCCTCTACAAGGTATGCATAGACCTGTGATTGTGCTAAAACTTGTAGCATATTCCATCTTCATGGTCCTAAAGGGTGCGTGTGGTACATTGGACATAACAGAACAAAGATCACTGTTCCACGTTTGACAGAACTTGTATGTGGAACAAACAGGAATAGAGTGTAACAGGCCTATATTTTAACCCATATAACCTCAAAATAAAACATAATTCAATTCAAAAACATAAAATATGCCTACCTCTTTACATTTTATTCATTTTTTAAATTTTATTTATCATATTTTATGCTATTTAAACTTTCAATTTATTGTCCTCAAAATATTATTTTAATATTTTTTTTATATTTTGGTTCATTTATGTAATTAATTAAATATTAATAATTAAAAAGTATATAAAAAAGGTATAAAATAAAAATTGGAAACTACATAAACTTTTTATTTTAGTGTTATTTTAATTGTTTTGACGAAAACTTTGTAATGATATATTTTGTTATAAAAAATATTAATTTTATTATAATTTAGTAATTACATAAATTAATCAAAATATATAAACAACTCATTTGGGTAAATTGGTCATGTTATCTGTTCCTGTCCAATTATGTCTTAGCAAGCACCGAACACTTGTTTTGTCCCGTCCTATCTTGTTTGGATACCAAACGCACCCTAAATGCACAAGGCCCGGGCTTTTGGTTTGAAAATAGGCTCGATCGGGCTTACTAGTTGCGGGCTTTTTGTGCATCTCTCATCTTATGTGCAGTCATGAAAACGAATTACTGTGTTTGTATGA